>CAKJTW010000094.1:4935466-6169333 GCA_917880005.1 Nanger dama | reverse complement strand
AGGCGGGCCCCCTAGGCTCCCGCATCCCAGCAGGGTTAGCTGCGGACAGCGCACTCTTCTGTTGCGACTCCTCCCTCACCAGACACTCCTCGGAAATGGAGCAGGCACAGTGTGGCAGCAGAGACCGCAGCCGCAGCGGCCCACTCCACCTGGCCCCGGGGCTGGTGGTAGCGGCCCCTCCGCCCCCCGTCGCCGGCGTTACCGGTACCCCCCGGGGATACCTGTCCCTCCAACTTTCCTGCGCCCGTCCAGCCTCTTTCTGAGGGCAGCCTCCAGCGCAGGAAGCGGAGGTTGCCCGCCGCCTGCCGAACTGGAAAGGGCGGTGGGTGCTGTGGCCGGTGGCTACCCACGGACACCCGGGTGCGCCCGTTGTCGCAACCACGGAGTGGTGTCAGCCCTCAAGGGCCACAAGCGCTTCTGCCGCTGGCGGGACTGCGCGTGTGCCAAGTGCACCCTGATCGCCGAGCGCCAGCGTGTCATGGCCGCACAGGTGGCGCTGCGCAGACAGCAGGCCCAAGAGGAGAGCGAGGCTCGCGGGCTGCAAAGGCTTCTGTACCCTGGACCCTCAGGGCCAGGGGGTCGGTCATCCGGAGGCAGCAGCAGAACGGAGACTTCCCAGACGACCTCGAGCGGCCCTGCGACGGTGACTGCTCTGGGACTGAGTGCCCCGAGACAGGCTAGTGTTTTCGAAAATTTCCAGCCAGATTATATAGAGGAAAAACAAGGTGAGTAGATTTGCTCTTTCCAAAAGAAAAATGGTTGTTTTGGAGGAAGAAAAAGTCTTTGAAATAAGCAGCCATGGCATGGAGGAGGGCGAGAAAGAACTTAAAAGAAGCGTTTAAGTTCTGGGAAACTGCTTAGAGACCTATCACATTCACTTCCATGGGGCTTTCTGTCCCCTTAAGGTGATAGGATACATGAAAAAAATGAAGAGCCAGTGATCAGCTGGGGAACTCATTCTAGGAATGCAGTTTTTGCCCAAATTTCTCTGCGGGAGGAGACGAACTTAAAGCAAAGATTGAGTGAAAAACAGTAAAAGAAACTGCATTGAGCTTGCTCTGTGTGTGTGTGTGTGTGTGTGTGTGTGTGTGTGTGTGTATGTGTGTGTGTTTTAGCTGTAAACCAGGGTTAATGTGATCTTGCATGGAAAACTCACTTGTGGTTGGGAGTACAGTCTTTACCTGTGGGACAGACCAACTAGAAGTGGGAAAGAGACTGAAATCTACCAAAGCATTTTTACTCTTAAAATTTTTTAAGCATCCCACCTCTTTTGTTCAGCTGCCTTTTAGCCTCCAACAGTGTAGAAAACGCTAACATTTCAAGTTTTACCTCTTCTCATAGGAAAGAAATTTAGGTTTTCTAAATTTAGGTTTGTAAAACCATTGATAGAACTTTCAAAGTCCAAGAATTTCTTATCTTTGGGGATTTTAACCTTAGAGATTTCTTATCCAATAAGTTTTAATTTTTTCTCTTATTTATTGACTGCAAATTGCCTTCAGCCTCTATGTCAGGTAAAAAGATTTCTTTTTTGACTAGAGTTATCCCAAATTAACCTTTCATGCTAACATAAATCTTACTGTATTTTAGCAAATTTCATAATTCTACAGTAGGTCATACTTGCACAAAAATGTCATTTTGGTGTTTTTGTATAAATCCAAGATAGGTTGAATCATATGAAATTAAAATATAATAATGTATTAAGTTATTAATTAGAAAAGTTCCCTGAATTGGGAAAATTGCAGCTCTTAACAGATCACAGCATTTACTTTTGAAAAAGACTCTCTACTTAAATAAGACATATATAATTTTGTTTTCACCTATGTCATTTTTTTGTCCATGTTCTAGTTTGTGTCAGTGGACAAACTGTAGTTTAAACATTTCTCATCAAAAATCAAGGTGGGCTGAAGAATAAAGTTGTTAAGCAAAACTGCTATAAAAAGAAGCAAAAATTAAAATTCTGCAAACTAAATTGACAGTGAGATCTGACTGGCAACCTTCTGCTAGGCATTGACTTATGGATTTTTTTGAGGGGGTGATGTTTTATAGATCATTTATTTTATTTTATTGTTTGCCTCAGTTGACCTCTTTTTTTTGAAAAGACACTTCTAAATTGACTGCCTTCTTTTATACAATATCCATGAACTGTAGTAAGCTAGTGTATTTATTCACTAGACAAGCAGTGGTTCAGAAGTGAATAAGATTTTCCTACACGAAAGAATATTATATTCAAAAGAAGGAAAACTATATGTGTCCTAAAACTGCAGTATAATACATAGCATAAAATGATAAAAACCAGCTATAGGAGTTGAGAGAAAAGAGATGACACAACGATATTGCAGTATTTTAAAGACAGCTTATTTTCTAGACAGTCTGATGCCATCAGTATTTCATTACATTATATTGTGTTTTATGCATAAATTACTATAGAGGTGAAAATTACTATAGAGATGAAATTGTGATAACCTTACATGTTCAAGGGGTCATTTGTAGTGAATCATATTTATAAATAAAATGGAGTAGAAGACCAAGGCTGATCTATCTCTATATCGTTAGATGACTTTTATTGTTTTATTTAAAGGTGAAAATTCTAGAGTCTTTGTGATTTTGCAGAAGCAACACCTTTTTTCTTTGTCATTTGACGTAATGACAGCATTTTCATTCTCAATGTGTTAAACTGTACATATTTAATTTTATAAAGCAAACTGTAGATATTTGCTTAGAATATAGGACTGCTCTTTGAGAAAACATAGGAGCATTGCAAATCATTGCTATAGGTCATATGTGTTTTGTTACATTCATAAATCTTGTTTGAAGAGAAAGTTTGACAGTAAAACTGAGTACCTCATTGACAGTTTACTCTTTGTAATGGAAATAGAGAAACTCTATCTAAGAGTAAATGTAAATCAAAATAAAAATTACTTATTATTGTTTTCCTGGCATTAGCCTTGCAAAAAGTATTTAAAGATAGTCTTGTTTTATTAATATTCATATGTTCAACATATTGAGATAGAAAATCAGATTTTTCTGTGAAACTGTTTTTGGAACATTTCCCTTAATATTGAAAGGGAGTCGTGAGGTAAGGCAAATGACTAATGTTTTTTTACAAGATACTTTGAAAATATATACAGATTCCAGTAGTGAAAAGAGTGCTGTAAATTATTTTCTTTTAGAAACAATTTGATTATAAACTCATTTACTGATATTCCCTAGAGATTTAATGAGGAAGCCCATATTTTACAGAGGATTATGAAAAATATCAACTCTCTATTGTGTCTCACATAAAATGAAATATACAAGCTCTGATATGATTTGAGATTGATATAGCAGTTGTCATTATTGGTTTAGATTTTAAAGGAAATGAAAAATTCTGCTATTTTTTTCACATTATTCAGGTACCTTAGTTGGACCTGAAATGTGAGTAAAAACCAGTTTTTGAAACTTAGCATTAGTGATTAAATAGAATGTTCATTTAAATAGTAAGATTGTTCTTTTTTTTTCTGATTTCTTATCTAAACAATTGTTTTGTTTAGTGCTTTTTGCATATTGTCACTGTGGGAAAAAAGCTCTCATGTGGATAACAACAAAACTTGGGTAACATTTATGAAAATTTTGAATCGCTAAATGGGGCAAATAATATAAAATATTGGTGTTAACAGTTTGAGGGTAACAATAGATTTCACCTTCTGATTCCTAAATAACTACAGTACTTGTAGATTATAGAACTTTGTGATCCTGAAATGACATGATAGACTGCATTTTCCCACTGTTGCAACACCTGCATTTTCAAATGATATTTAAAATTTTTTGTTCATTAACGTCTTTTACAGTGAATAATAAGTATTATTAATATACTATGAGTAAACAAGTTATTTTATCCAGCATTAATTATAAGTAGGCAATAATTTGTTCTTGGAAGTTTTCCCTTTATTTCATACCATTTTTTCCTCTTCCCCCAGGACAAAAGGAGAGTAAATGTGACTCATGCCAGAGAGGACGAGAAGAACTGGGGTCTAAATCCCATCAGTTTACCCTGAGATCATCTCCTACATCTAATGATGTTGCTGGAAAACAAAACATCAGATCATCTGTTTCAGAAAACCCAAACAAGGATGATAGCATTCAGTCTCTTCATCCTGGGGAGCAGTCAGGAGGGGAAGAGAGTCCCAGGTCCCTGTCATCTTCTGATTTGGAATCAGGAAATGAAAGTGAGTGGGCCAAAGACTTCACTGATTCTACAGCCAGCCATTCCACTGTGTCCTCTAGACCAAGAGACCCTCTTGATATCCTTACCAAGATTTTCCCAAGTTACAGACGCAGCAGGCTAGAAGGCATTCTGCAGTTCTGCAAAGGGGATGTGGTCCAAGCTATTGAAGAGATCCTAAATGGGAAAGAACAGAAACCAGACACCAGGGACGTAGCAAATTCAGGAGCATTGGAAAACACGGCTTTTCCGAGAGTTTCAAATTTTAGTTTAGCTGGTATTGGTTTTGGAACTCTAGGAAATAAATCAGCTTTCTCTCCCCTTCACACTACTTCTGCTTCTTACGGAGGTGATTCAAGTCTCTACAGCTTAAATCCTAGACTAGGTATCAGTCCATTTCGACTGGCATATTCCTCTTCAGGCAGAGGGCTGTCTGGTTTCATGTCTCCCTATCTGACTCCTGGATTGGTACCAGCATTGCCTTGTAGGCCAGCTTTGGATTATGCCTTTTCAGGAATGATTAGGGATTCTTCTTACCTTCCCATCAAAGACTCAGTAACTGGTGGCAGACTGTATTCCAGGCCAAATCAGAGCAACCTGTAATGTATCTGCCTACCTCCTTTTCTGGAGTATTTCTAGAAGCATGCACTATAACCCACATACCCACATCTATTAATGTGTTCATTATGTACGGGAATGGATTATCAGTCTTTAAAAATGCTTTTTTTTTTTTACAAGCAATATGATAGATTTGAGATCTAAAGACTATTCTTTAGCATTTATGAAGTGAAAAAAACGTTTAAACATCATGTGTGCCTTGAATAAAACCATTTCAGGAAATATTTTTACTTTAACGAATTTTCTCCGTAAGATATCAGTTGTAAATTCCTAATTTAAAACTATACTTGTTTTTAGTTAATTGACAAAATGGAGCATACAATTATAACATACATTATGAAGCAGTCTATCATTATATAAAATGAGCCAGAAGTAAGAACTGAAAAGTTGAGGTAATTCTAAATAGTATTCTAAACTTTTTTCCTCCTTCTGGTTCTTGTACACAGGAGAGATAAAAGGTATTCAAAGTATTTTTTTCACATATAAGTGATTAGTAGTACAACTTTTGAGAAATTTAAGTCCTTATTTTTTTCTGAATGCCTTGTTTTTCATTCATATCTGCCATTGGTTATAAGTGCCAATAAAACATTTCTGTTTAAAGGAAACTTTTTGAGAGTTAAACTAAGGTCTGTGAAGTTAATCTTAGGAAATGAGAATGCTCCATCTCCTGGCCACTATCACTAATTGCAGCTAAGTTCTGGTATGGTGTAGAACTTAGATACAAATTGTTCCTAATAGTATGATGTAACCATTTTTTGAAAATAGTTATTTTGGATCACGCTATATTGAATTTTCATATTATAGAATGAATATCTAATGAGGATGAGGATTTAGATCTTTAAGTAGGCTTATGCTTTTATCTGGGAAATAACCTTTTCCATATGTTTGTGGCAAGACTATGGCAGCCATTCTCAAAGGTAAAAATCATTTTATTCAGAAAACTTAAATAGCTGCTCTTATGAATATTAAATGACTCTAGATAGATAATGCTTAATGCATTGAGGAGATAAAAGATTTCAAAGGGGAAAATTGTCATTAAATTTTAAAGGTTTTCTTGAGATTTTAAAATTACTTTTGTTCTCCATCTAGAGAATTTGAAAATTAATTTTAGTCAGTGGGAAGTCCCCGAGAACAAAACAATTTTATGAAATTTTCTTTATTTGTCATCATTTATCTTTTAAAGAACTGGAGCTCTATTCTGTTGTTAGGAATAAATGGAAATCCACCTGTGGTGGATTGATGAATTAGAGATAGTTAAAAGAATTTGACAGCATTATTTACTTAAGATTTCTTAAATTTGTGTATGTGTGTATGTATGTGTGTGTTTATATATACTTGTGTATCTTACTATCTATCTGTATATTATACATTTAAGCTCCGTTGGTTCTATCATCTTTAGACTTTTCCATTGAGCCAGATAAGAATATATTTCTAAAGTATATTTTACCAGCAGATATCATATTAAATAACTGCATAGAATCTGATACTGATTTAGGATGTAAATGTGTAATGGAGTATGCATTATTTTTAATGATATGAATGTAAATGTGTAATAGAGTATGCATTATTTTTAATGATATGAATGTGAGAAAGCAGATCTTGTAAAGATTTTATACAGTTAATATTCATTATTTATTTAAAAGTTTTAGATTCCAAGCCTAAATCATAGTATAATGCTTGGCAAGTAGTTGATATTCAATTAATATATACTAAATGAAGGAACCATTTTAGAGATGGTAGATCTCTTTGAGACTAATAAAACCAAAGAACTCTGCAAACTGGTTTACAGACATAGTTTTGAATATAATTTCTTGGGATTCTTGAATCTCCTAAATGCCATTCAGGTTAGAATACTTGGTTTTTTTAAAAGTATTTACACTACATTAATACATTTGTTGAATGTTATTTTAAAAGTGCTAGATCCTATAGAGGATACCAAATGTAAAATGTGCTCTTAAAGAAGTTACACTATACAATAGAGATCTGATACAACAACATAACAGTGCTAGAGTTACTGGATTCTTTATGTGGACTATATGATGATGTGCATGTATCCATCTGCCTTTTGAACTGGGGAGAACATCCATTTGGGATAGTTTTCAAATTTTTAAAACAGTTTTATAATTTTAAAACTTAAGTTAATTTACTCAGTACTTTATACATTTCATACTCTTTACAATAAGTTTAGAACTCAAGCAGTCTTACAGAACATTTTGTTCAACCACTAACCTGAATGTGAGGAGATTGAGGTTTAGCAGTAGTATTGTCCATCCTTATGTTAAAATACTATTGCCAGTTGTTAGGAGTGGAAGTTACTTTACCAGTTTCAATTAGACTATAAAGTCTGAGGAAGGATTCATGCCTGTTTGTCCACTCACAGCTTCCTAGAGTACTGGTACATAAATAGGTGCTCAAGTTTTCCACTGACTGAATTAAATGAAAGATAAAAATACTAGTTTATTCAACAACTATTTATTAAGCACCTATTTTGTGCCAGGCATTGTGCTAGATCAGAGGATAACGAGGTGCTTAAGATAGGAGACCTGCCCTCAAGCTGCTCACAAACTGTTACCCATGTATACAAACCAACCCACCAACCAGTGCTGGCAGTGTTGACGGTGCTGGTATACCAGTGAGTTCTGTGTAATCTTGAGGTTTATGCTCACCCATGCAACTTGAGGTATGAACTCCTAAACCACTAATTTAGGATGGGAAAGAAGAAGGAGAATACCTATTTCCATGTCGTATGTTTAGGCAAATCCATTCCATTTGTCTGAGAGGTAAACAACTTCAAGATCTATGGTGAAAAAGGTGGGCAAAGAGGAAGTTTTGTTTGCTTGAGTAGAGTCTTATGTGTAGATCACTCTCATTTTTTTCATGGCTATGGATCAGAGTTATCACCCAATCCTGTTTCCGGGGTTGATCATTTGGAATTCCTCTGATTCAGTGCATAGGCCTCATGGTGTAAGCTGTCATCTAGCTATTCTGTGAAAATGGATTAGAGTTAGGGGAACAACTGAAGAGCATGTGAGTAAAATCTGCTATTTTTCCCTTCAGCTTCTGCTGAAACAAAAAGATGCTGGGGATTTTAAGACCTTCCCTTCTAGAGAGTCCTATCTGTGAACTTGGAACTAAAAAATTATTTACAAAGTGGCCTATCCATTCAACTCTTTTTAAAAATGCATGTTCTTTAGACATTTATTTGTCTTTGAAATTAAAAAGCCTTCAGAATACAAAAGAAGCTTATGTACTGTGTAATTAGAATTATGCTGGCAAGCACGAGAGGAGATGAAGCATCATCAGCTTCATAAAGTCAAAGGTCTACTCAGGGCAGCCTGATTCTTAAGCATAGATGCTCATCCTTTAGGAGAAAGGGTCTCGCTCAGATTCATTCTTCCCATCCCCACACATCTCCAAATAATCTCATTATTGATGCCTGCACTACAAAGCTATACCTTTAATTTTTGGCATCATGTCCTGTAAAATTTAAGCTGTTTTGATGTAACACTTCAGAGCAACCGTGCCAAACATTAAAATACCCTTTGTTGGTTTTGCTTACTAAATATTACTCAAATGAGAAAAATTCATTGTCATTTTCCCTTTCTGAACTCCATGCTAATGATGAGGGGTTCAGGGAAAAATAAGATGACAAGTATAAGGACTATAGAGATGCCCATTTCTCATTTTTACTAACTGGTAATTTAAAAAATGACATTTCAGTTTTTTAAGACTGTGTCACAGTATCCTTAAGTCAAAATGACCACATGACATATCTCATGAGAACATTAATAGTTTTAAAATAGGTACACAAATGTGGTCTTTTCAAAGCATCTATGTCAAGATGTTTTAAAAAATATCCAATGTTAAAATCCATCCTAGCAACAAGTTCAATAAAAAAATGCACTAGATGTTTATAGTTATCAGGAAATATAAAGAGAGTTGAGCAAGTGTGCCAAAGATTGTTGACTAGAAAAATCTGAGTCAAGCAGCAAATGTTTTAGAATCCTGTCCTTGACCTTTTATAAAACTTCTGACCGATGAAGAAATAAAGATATACAATACATTGTTATCTTATTCATGGACCACACTTATCTGTGAATGTCAACTGATTCTTCAGTTGACAGAATCCAATTTTAAATGATTGATTCTTAGACTGTAACTCCTATTGCAGTGAGTTGAGTTGATATACCATTCAAGATCTTAGGGTTAAAAAAATCAACTGTACACATATAGATAAGAAGAAAGAGAGACCTGAGTTTGCAACAAGTTTTTGAGAAAAAAGTAATGTTATTTATTGGTAAATTTACTGTGAGATTACCTTGTAACATGGCTGTTCTAAAAGTTCAATTGATATTTAGGTTGCATTAATAGGAAAAATGTATGTAAAAGGAGGGAGATGATGGTGCCATGTACTCTGAAATATCAGTTCTTCAGATATTAGCTTAGGTAGTGTATTCAGTTCTGAGTGCCATATACGAAGAGTGATTCTAAAACTTGGGATATAAGCAAAGAGGCATAAGATACTAAATGACTATGGTGATAACGTAGGGTTCTATGAGAAATATTTTTAAAAGTAGGAGAAATGAAAATGTTTAAAGAACTAGCATATAACAAAAATGACTGTAAGGAGAACAGAAGGCAAAAGTTACATAGAGAATTTAGAGGAACATAAAGAAGGATACTGTAATTGCATTTAATCTACTTCTAGTGAACCTGGAACCCCAAAGGCAGACATCGCTGGAGAATAAACAATGTTAGGTCCAGTTTGTTTGTTGCTGTTTTATTGTTCATTTCATAGGTGAGCCATTCTTTCACAATATATTATTGTACATGTTTTTTTATTTTTTTGATTCTTTTGAGGGGTATATGGAGTAAATGAGCAGCAAATGAGTTTTATGTTTATGCCACATTTATCAGTTAGTGTTCAACCAGGAAAAGAGTACCAGAAGGGAGTTTTTATATTATAAAATATAAAGTTATTTTATAAATTGGGGAGGTATTTTAGAAATTCGACTGAATACATACATAAGGAACTGGGAAGATAAAGTTTGGTAGAGGGAAATAGGCAGATCAGAGAGTTACTGACTAATCTGCCAAGTGTTAGTATGGGTAGACAAGTGGTCCTTTCAAGAGAAGTAGAAATTTTCAGGAAATTTGTGAGATCTAGCATGTCAAGTCACTCAAATGGTTCCAAGGAAAGGTGTTGTGAAGGAGGTATAAACGAAGTTAATGCCTCTGCACAGCTTCTAATACTGTGGGTCTGCAAGCAGGTACCAGGTGATGGACCTGCAGCTACAGTTGATCAGCAAGTCCAGCAGTCCAGTGCACCCCTCGTCAATATGGCATTCATCCTCACTTATACTAACCATATTTACTTCCCAATAAAGGCAAAACGTAATTCATTATTTCACCTCAAATTGATTCTTTGTTCAATGAAAACATATATGTCCCTTCATAAGAGAGGATACACAGTGATTTACCCATGTTTGCGGGATGCTCATTCCTCTTCTGACTGAGTCAGAAACCTCCTTGAATATCCTATCATTCTGAGGTACTGTTATAACCACTATTAGTAAATCTTATGTTACAATAAGGAAAGGGGGACACTTAGAAGCAAGGAAGAAATAAATGCTCTTATCAGTGCCCTCACGTTTTCAACTAGTCATGAAATCAGTAATACTTACAACTTTTCCCATTCTCCATTTCATGTTCTCTCTACTCTGCTAGTGTGTAAGTCAGTTGTATTTCCTTATTTGTTGAGATTACCCAAATCTTTATTCCTGTCTGTTGTTATAGTCCTGTCTTTACTGAGTTGTTCTAGCTTTCCATTAACTTTTACCACAAAATACAGGAAGACTAAGTGATACTCTGGAAGTTCTCCTGTATTCTGGAAATATTTTCCTCACCCTTTCTTCTTGTGTCAGTGTTACGAGGTGCCCAGAGTAGCCAGTGGTAGTCTTAAGGTTCCAGTACAATGCTGTATTCTTTGGTGGAATCATTTCTCTTTTGGAAGTACAACTTCTAAACCCCCCAAAAAGTTATAGGGAAAGGAAATGAAAATGTTGCTTTTGCATCTTTATCATTAATGTGAGAGGAGCTGTTTCCATATCTGTCCTATGTTCCCTAAACTCCTAAATTCTGAGTATAGGAAAAACATCACTACATATTTGTAGCTTATTCAGAGCATTTCTTACATCCTGGGTGACATTATTTCAGCCCCATAAAGTGCTGTCACCAGCTGGTGCCATAACTGGGTCTTCCAAAGGCCATTCCATAATTTTATTAGGCCAGCTGTTTCAGGATGAGGGGACTATAATGACACCAGAGAAGTGCAGGAGACTGAGACCAGTGTTGCACTTCACTTGCTATAAAATTGTTTTTTGTCATTTTTTTTTGGTCAGAAGCAATGTTGTATGGAATACTGTGAAGATGAATATGGCATTCTGTAAGCCCACAGATGGTGATTTAAGCAGAAACACTAGGGTAGGAAAGGCAAAACCATGTCTTTTCCAGTGAGAACAAAGAGCCACTCCTTTAGTGATGTGAATGATTCAGTGTAACAAACCTGATACCAGATGTCTGGCTAGTTTCCCAGGGGATGGCCATTTTAGGGGCTCAGTGTTGATCTTTGCTCTTGGCAGGTTGGGTACTCAGCAATGACTTTAGCCAAACTGGCCTTGATGAGTAGAAATCCATTTTGCTAAGCCCATACATAAGCTCCATATTTCTATATAATTATTGTCTTCATGAGCCAATTGAGCAATTATGGGAATAAAAGAATGGGAAAAGAATGAGTTACCTTGTGCATATGTTTATTAAGGTCTCTTCCTCTCAGGTTGCTGTTTGGTGAGCATTTGTGTGGGACAAAAGTGTTCTCATCTGTATCCATTTGAAGAGGTCTTTCCACATACGTCTTCTGTAGATCTATTTCTTCATGTTTCTTCCAAGTTGCTGGCCATCCAGCCAAACTGTTAGTCACTGATCATAACTCATTCTAGATGTATACCTCTATTTACCTCTACTTCCAGGTGTATGAAAGCTTGAAGTTCTTCCCATTGAAAAGATTTTTTTTTTTATATACCACTTTCAGGGTCTTTCGGGGCCACATATGCAGTGCAGCCGTCCACTTCAGCTACTGTCAGAATAGTGTGGGGAATTGTCTGTGAATAAAGATCAAATGGTGCTTTCTTATTCTGTTTTCATAGACAACTTCACGTTACAGAAAAAGACAGGAGGCAGTACGGCAGGAGTACGTGAACCATGGATGTTTGAGCCACTTTTTGTGCAACTTATTTGTGACTTCAAAACTTGTGGAGAAAAGCCTATTACTTCCACTTGATGGAATACTGCTACAGCAAGCTTTTGGAGCAGACAACATCCTATTCATTAGGAGTGTTTCAGGGCACATCATTATTTAATGACCAGTAGTAACTATTTGCACACAGGCAGGATCCAGTAATGAGTTAGAAGCTATTTCTCAGTTGAGAATAATCTGCTGAGAAAGTATAACTTTTCTCCAAAATCCCAAAGAGATATACTATGTTTTATCTGTGAGGTTCTGCTTTAGGTCCCTTTAGGATCCCCAACTGTCATAGGCACTTCAAGCACTACTGGATATGCTGAGTCATGTGAACCAAGTGGCAAGACAGATTGAATAGATGCTTGGTTCTGTTGTAGAACCTCCTTTTGATCTGGACCCCAAATTGACAGCCTATTGGGTAATTTGGTAAACAGGTTGAAGTAAGATGCCCAAATCATTTATTTTTTGCAACCAAAATTTAGAGATCCACTTCTCAGAGATAGCAGGTATCAGATGCAGAAACATTCACCATTTGGTGAGAAATTTTGACAGGCACCAGACCACTGATGCCTAGAAACTTCACATATATAGCATATCTCTGATTTTCTGTGGTGTTTATTCTTCCATCCTCTGGCATGCATATACCTTAATAAGATATTTAGTGTGTATACTACCTTTTGCTCATCAGGTCAAATCAGCATGATATTATTTATATTGTTGGCCTGCTTGACGTCCTGTAGAATAGAGAAGCAAACAAGTTCCTAGTGGACTAAACTACTATAGAAAATGGCTGGAGGGTTGGTAGAGCCCTAAGGAGAGATACTAAAGTTTACTACTGTTTCTGGTGACTTTAACAAGTCCAGAGAAAAAGTATTTTTGAGATCAATAGCTCAAACTTGAGAAAAGGGGCAGTATTGATTTGGTCCAACAAAGCAGACACATCTGGAAATATAGCTGCAGTTGTAGTTATCACCTAATATTATAATAGTGTACTCATTCCTCAAGATCCATCTGCCTTATCTATAGGCCAAATAGATGAATTGAAAGGGGATGTACTGGAATCCTTTAAGCTTCTAGTGGGGTAAAAACCTTGGCAATCTCTCCAGGAGGTGCCATTATGTTTGTTTCACTACTTCAGTGGGAGTGTAGTTCTAAATATCTCCGTTTGACATTTCCTATTTAATCATCCTCAATACACAGGAAGGCTAATTGTTGTAGGTCAGAGATCCAATTTGGGGATTCTCCCAGTTGCTAGGTATGTCTTGACCAATTGTGCTTTCTAGAGTTGAGGAAATAAACACTGGGTACATATTGGGTACATATTGGACCAACTGTAAGACTGATTTGAAACAAAATGTCAGTAATGATTAGATCTCATTCCTCTTCCTTAAACCTTATCTAGCCTGGTGGATCAGAGTAGCAGTTTAGCTTCCAAGGAAATAGCCATTATCCAATAAACACTGAAAAAATTATTATTTATCTTTTCCCAGAGTATAGTCACCTAGTAAATTGGCTCAGGTCCTCTTGGATTAAGCTAGGAGAAAGATTTATAATTTAAGTTATTAGAAGTATAGTAGAGTCACTACTCAAGGGGATCATACTAAGTTTCCGTAGTAGGTTCAAGATTAGACATTTGTTGAACAGCCATGAGTGTCCATTATGGTGATTCAAGAAATAGTTTCATCAGATTTAGTACTTTCCCACTTATACAAATAAAGTATGACTTTGCCATATTTCCCACCTATTTCAGTCCTAAAAATATGATTGAGTAGTCAATGCCAAAATCTCTGCAGGCCAAATCTATCTGTTGCTTCAGCTCAATGTTTTTTTTTTTTTTTAATAATATTCATACTCATCCATGGGTGCCTGAAAAACATGTGAGCTCTGTGTTGTTTAGTGGACTGTTCTATATGTTAATCAGATACTGTTGGTTGGTTGTGTTATCTAGTTCTTCTTTATTCTTCCTTTATTATTATTCTGATAGTTAAATGAATTGCTGAGAGTGGGATGTTAAAATTGCCAACCATAATTGCATTTTTTCCTCTCACTGTTTTAGCAAAACATACATACACACCATACATATAATTTTACCTCCATGTAGAAAATATTACTATTAGTAAATTAAATAATTGGGAATAATATAGTTTGGTGACTGATGAAATGCTGAGTTTTTGTCATTTTCAGATTTTCAAAACCAAAGCAGATACTTTGGTTCATATATCATATATTATAATTTTATTCTTTGATTTGAAAATTTGTTTTCTAACATAATCAATACTTTCAAAAATATAAGGATAAATTGTCTTATAATTTTTAATCCTTGTAGTCTTTATTGATAAATGTAGAAACCTATGATTATTTCCATAGGTGGAACACACTGGGAGTCTTATTACAGTAAAATTACTTTGACCCTTCACACCAGTCAGAATGGCTGCGATCCAAAAGTCTACAAGCAATAAATGCTGGAGAGGGTGTGGAGAAAAGGGAACCCTCTTACACTGCTGGTGGGAATGCAAACTAGTACAGCCATTATGGAAAACAGTGTGGAGATTCCTTAAAAATTGCAAATAGAACTGCCTTATGACCCAGCAATCCCACTGCTGGGCATACACACCGAGGAAACCAGAATTGAAAGAGACACGTGTACCCCAATGTTCATTGCAGCGCTGTTTACAATAGCCAGGACATGGAAGCAACCTAGATGTCCATCAGCAGATGAATGGATAAGAAAGCTGTGGTTCATATACACTATGGAATACTACTCAGCCCTTAAAAAGAATAAATTCGACTCAGTTCTAATGAGATGGATGAAATTGGAACCGATTATACAGAGTGAAGTAAGCCAGAAAGAAAAACACCAATACAGTATACTGACACATATATATGGAATTTAGAAGACAGTAATGATGACCCTATATGTGAGACAACAAGAGACACAGAGGTATAGAGTGGACTTTTGGACTCTGAGGGAGAGGGAAAGGGTGGGATGGTTTGGGAGAATGGCAGTGAAGCATGTGTATTTTCCTGTAAGAAACGAAGCGCTAATCTATGTTTGGTGTAGGATGCAGGATGCATGGGGCTGATGCACAGGATGATTCAGGTAGAGGATGTGGGGTGGGAGGTGGGAGGGGGCTTCGGCATTGGGAGATTGTGTTCACCTATGGCTGATTCGTGTCAATGTATGGCAAAACAAATACAGTATTGTAATTAAAAAAATAAATAAATTTAATTAAAAAAAAATTACTTTGACTTAAAAATGGTATGTCTTAACATCTTGTCAGAAAGGAATTATGAATTCACAGTTTAAACCATTTTACCCTTCTTGTTGAATACACATAGAAGTGATAGATTTAAAATACATTTATTTAGAAATTAAAAGATATAGCTTTGCTCAAAGACAAGATAAGTATCTCAAGAGATACGAAATAGAGCAGGATCTGACAATAAATAGAGGGCTGGACTAATGTCCCAGCATTACCTTCTGTTCATGGGTAGTGGAAGAAAAAAAAAAAAGATAAATGAGACTCAGGAAATGTGACTTATATTCTCTGCCAAGTAAAACAGGCTGAGAAAGGCTGCCATGCTTTCCTAGAGTTGTACCTAGGTTGAGCTGATAGAAAAGAGAAAATAATCATGTAACTAGGATCTGGATCATGCTCTGTTATGGCCTGTGATATAACTCCAATACTAATGTGAAACAGGATTCTTGAGGTGCCAGTGTAATGCATGATTCTTGTCTGGAGACCCTAGAATGCAGTGTAGGCAAGTACAAAACTGCTAGACAGGGAAAAATGAGAATAAAAAAGAAAGAAAAATGGACTACCCCTAAAAATAAGCATACAAATTAGAATCCTAATGCACCTGAGGAAATCTACTTCCAAGACAGCCATTTCAAGAAACAATAGAGATATGAGCATGTATCTATGGAATTCAAGTAATAGGAAGATTTATAGATGACTATATATTTAGATAAAGATTTGTAGATGACTTTATAGATTTAGATAAAGATTTGTAGATGACTTTATAGATTTAAAGGCCTCGAAGATATAAAAGTAGATTAGTTAAAAAGAAATTAATTCATGAAACAAATTCAGATTGATATGTATTTCTGTGGAACAATTGGATATGGTAAAAACCAATAAAAATATTTGGAATAAAAAGTACTGAGAAGATAATTCATTGGAAAATTATACAAAAATTCATCTGGAACCTAGCACTGAGAGAAAGAGATGAAAAAACTAAATGGTTATTTAAAATGCTGATAGGAAATAGATTGAGAGGCTCTAACATATGTCCTGTGGGAGTTCTAGGAGTAGAGAATTATGCAATAATAACTAAAATATTTTCAGTTGTGCAGTAGTTGGAAAAAAGGGGAAAATAAGTTAAAAATATGTCAATAAATATTATTAGCGATTATATGTCTCCTTTTAAAAAAAATTAAAAGAATTGTGGGACATTAGGTCTAGGCAATAACTATGTAGAAATTATTGGTGGAGGAATGGATATTTGTAGGAATCTCCAACCCATGGAGTTCGCATACTTGCACCATGCCCTTTACATCTTCCTGAGTCAACTCTGTAAGGACTTGTTTTTAAAGTTTCCACTTGAGGGCGCTGAGTACTGTGAGAAGTGAAATACCACAGACATCCAGTTACACAAGGAGCCTTTTTCTCGCACTTGACTTAACTTGTACTGTGTCTCCAGTGTGTTCCAGTGACAGCTGTCCTCACTGGTCAGTACCCCAGGCAGATGCCGTCTTTACCTGTGCTGAGTACTTTACATTAGACATTTCATTACATTGCATTAATCTTCTCAAATATCTTGAGAAGAATACTTATCCCAATATTATAAATGAGCAAACAACCTGAAAAAGCTTAAGTAATACTCCCAAGCTATGCTAACTAATGTGTGGTATAAAACTCAAACTTCAGCCTAGATTAGTGTAACCACAAAACTAATTTACATTCTTCCATGTTTTTTGCCTTTCCAAGGTATCTGTGTTATTTATATATATATATATATATATATATATATGAGTGTATGTAACTATATGTGTATATGTATAGAATATAAATGTAATTTTACAGTTAGTGGGAAAATATATATTTAGATCATATTTTAAAAATTATATTTAGAGCATATTTTAAAACAGATTCCAAACAGATATAATTGTTTGCCTGTAGAGGAAGTTCTGTTTTCTTACTGAACGATGCAATAAATGTGCTAAAGCAGAGACAGCATACCCAACTGTTTTATCAGATTGGCAAGTCAGAATAAAATAACAAATTACTGTCTAGAAAAAAAAGCACATTTTTGTTGTAACCAAGAGCTGGTTTAACTAAATGGAAAGCACCCTGGCCCATTTAATAAATAAGGATTTTGCCCCCATTTCTTGTAAGACTGAGTTAGGTAAAGATTGTATTACTATTTGTATTTATAAAGGATCAATTCTCTGAGCAGACTGAACTACTCATTTATATAAAGTTACTCTTTCACAATATAAATAAAAGCAAAAGGGATAGTATGCATTATTATTTCACTTGTATGCAAATATATAAAATTTCCTCTAGGTAGCCCAGTTGATGCCATGGTCCTGGGTATGCATAAAAACATATTTCTTCTCATCTTTTGGTAGTTCATCAAGAAGCTGATTCAGCAGGTCTAAGCTGTTCGAGAGAACAAAACGATGATAAAAGAGGCTGAACCCCGCCCTTACCCCTATCATTTCTAACAGGACCTCTTCTCTCACCAGGAAGCCAGGTTGGTTTTTGGGAGCCTATGCATTCCCTGAAATACTGTTTTATTTCCTTTTTCTCTAAATAGAGGTTTGTGGAGTCAGATTCCTTCTCTGGAACTTTTCCATGTTGTGTGCAGTATAACTGTGCCTGACCTAAGGACAGCTTACCTGTGTGATACAAGCAAGAGTTTGAGAGTTTGTGTGTACTCTGCTACTCCTCTAGTTTAAATTAAAAAAAAAAAAAAGTACTGAACAGTGCTAATATAATGTGAAATTGTGCTTCCTTCACCTGATACATTTATCTATAAAATGTCGTATGTGAGCAAGTAGGGCAAAGAATACCAAATCAGTGACGATGAGAGTCACAGCAAAAATAAACTTTTCTTCAAAGTCTGGCATGTAACCTGTGCTCAGAACCAAAGGACCAACCAGTTCACAAGCTGTGGATGTATCTGCATAAATATTCCAATTGAATTGACTGCTCTGTTCATGTTTGCTATGAAGGGACACATTTAAGAAATCAGATCATGAAACTAACTTTGATTCAGGCACATCAAAATGTAAGTTTCTTTGAGAATACATCAGCGGAAGTGTTAATATTAGATAACAATATGTTATAAATTTTAACACTGACCTTTAACATTCCAAGATCGGGGATTGCCTGAGGCTTGCTACTGTCTTTGCCTCAAGTTCTAGTTGAACAAGCTTTCATTTGACCCTCCAGAGGCACTACTGATGAAATCACTTTGAGAAATGTCAGATATAGATAAAACATTTTTGCACACATTAGGCCTGACAGGCAAACCTGGTGGGCTGATGTCAGAAACATAAAACCATATCCTGGACTTTTTGGAAATGCTTTGCTTGTCCCCTCTGCAAATATAGAGCCATTTAAGATTACCTTTCTGGCTGAGACCAGGACATACTTCAAAGGACATGTAGGGTTGATTGCATTGATCACTGATGGGGCTCTGATATAGAAACGCTGCTTTTCAAAATCTGGAGACCAAAAGGGAAAATTATGATGTTTAATTCCCATAGAGTTGTATAGTTCTATGAAAATTGCAAGCAGAGGGTGTAACAAAAGATAAATATACAAAAAATTGCTTGGAGTGTAAAGGCTTTTTGGCAATGACAGCTATTTTAGCTCAATGAAATATATGGCTCTCTTCTTAGTCTCTATTATTAGTTTCTTTGATACACTTACACAATTTCTATATGCAAATATAAGAAAATAGATATGAGATTTTATTCTCATCCCCATCATTCTTTTATATGATCAAAAAAGTAACATCTCACTTCTTTCAATTAACAGTGTATACTGGAGATTTTTGTATCAAACCCAAAAAGACTGCTTTTCACCCTGCCACTTTAAGAGACTTTTTACCTTGCCACTTTAAAGACTAACTACATAGTATTCCAGTCTATGATTCCCATTCAAGGCCATCTGTATGTTGATAATTTTATGTGATTGCAAACAATGTTTCATTGAATGATTGAATATTTGTTGTTTTGTTTGTGTACAATATAGAGGATATCCTATAGAGGATAAATTAAATAAAATTGAATTTAGATTAATTTATAATTTTGAAAGATCTTGCCAAATTGCTCTCAATAGGTTAAGCTAATTTGTGGTCTTAGCAGCAATTTATGAATATCATTAATACAGTGTGTCAAAAATATTTTGGTCTTTAATAGATTAAAATGTTTGTGTTTTTTGGATAAAAAACATATTGATATAGTTTTAATCTGCATTTCTCTTATAATAAAGTTAAACCTCTCTTAAAATGCTTAAAAATCATTCATATTTCCTTATTTCTTTTTCTGTGATCCATCTGTACATTTGGTATATTCATGTTTCTATTGGGTTGCTATTCTTTTTCTTAAAAACTTAATTAGGAACTCTTTCCATATTAAGAAGTTTAGAATTTTATTTTGGGGATTTATGTTTTCTTCTGTCTTTCGACTCAGGGTGTTTTTTTTTGTTGTTGTTCTGCAGAGTGCTTATTTTAATTATGGTTTTTACATAATAAAATACATTGATCTTTTCTTCAATGGCTTCTGAGCTTTGAGTACAGTTAGAAGGGCTTTGCCTACAAGCCTGCCCTTTAAATAATAAAATAATTGTACCAAATTTTATTTTAATGGTTTTATATTTTAATTTTAATTATTAGTAAGTACACTATTAATGATATAAGCTAAAATATGTAAATAAATAAAAGGTTGATGAGAATACAAATAAAATTAATATGTAGTTATTAATAGCAAATATTAATAAACACCAAAAAATATGGTGAATCATTTTCTGGCTTGTAGATATGTCTACTTAGATGAAATTAGCATAACTTTTGACTCATATTTCATGGGCATAAGCGAATTATTATTGATACTATAACTTAAAAACAGGAGAATATGTAATGTAATCCTAAATTTAACCTGGAAACATGAGAACTTTGACCTGGAAACATGAGACCTGGAATATCAGTGCATAGTTTGTGATTACTACATGAAGGTATTTGACACTTTGATTTATGATTTTCAAGCTCCTATATAGGTTATTAAGGAGGTCTTGACTAAGAAATAAATTATGCTAGAGAAATGTAGTCCAAATACTTTTTAACATTTTTACTTGGATTATATTTTTGTATCTCTGAACAAAATATGTTCAATATGGAGAAATTCTGAATATCTAAATTACTTGTCTAATGGGGACAATTAAAGTTATAACAATGAAAATGGTCAATTGTTATTATTTACTGAGCATTTAATATGTGCCAATAATTTTATCCTACCAATAACTTTATGACAGATAAATTATTGTAGCTATTACATTCTTATACTATATTATTATTTTAGTCATATTCATTTTATGTTGAAACAAGTTTCCTGACTGTTCAGCTAGCAGAATAGTGAAAGTATGATTTGCACCCAGGAAGTATAACTCCAGCACCCATTGTGCTAGAGATGACTTTGTCACCACGATTGAAAAAGTTTCCATCATTGCATTCAAAGTGTATTTTATTCCAAAATAAGGATTACAAAGACATAAAGAAGAAATTCTGTGGGAATTAAGGACCTTAATATTTATTGAAGAGGGTGTCTTTTTCCACATTGTATATTCTTGCCTCCATTGTTATAGCTTGATTAGCTGTATAACCATGAGTTTATTTCTTGACTCTCTCTTCTGTTCCATTTATCTGTGTGTCTTTTTTGGTACCCGAACTCTATTGCTTGATAACTACAGCTTTATTCACCCATCTCTTTATGCTTTGTTCTATGTATCTGTAGTTGTGGTAAATCCATTTTGCTAACATTCAGGTCATTCTCATAGATAGCTGCTCTGTGAATTGTTCTAATTTTGATACCCCTGTCAGAGGAGGTGAACATGGGGTCTTCCTACTCTGCTGTATTGGCCACACTTTCTTCAATATTTTTCTTCTCATTACTTTTTCTCTTCTCCTGGTATTCTCACTATATGTACCTTGATGCTCAATGTTTCACATTTCTCTGTCTCCATTTATCTTTTTTTTTCTTGCTATTTAGGCTTGCATAATGCCTATTAATCTATTTTCAAGTTTTAAAATTCTTTCTTTGCCATTATAAATCTGTTGTTGAGTAGCTCTAGTGAATTTTTAATATTTTAGTTATTGTACTTTTAACTCTTTTATTTCCTTTGGGTAATTTAATTTTTATAATTTCAATATCTATATTGGTTTTATTTGATGCAACATTGTCATCATATCTTCTTTTATTTCTTTAATCATGTGTTTTTTTGATTCTATGAGTACAATTCTGTAAGCATATTTAAAATGGATATTTTGGAATCTTTTTCTGTTAAATCTAACATCTCATTAGTCTCATAGGCAATCTGTTGCCTGATTTCTCTCCTCCACCATAGTGCATGGGTCATATTTTCATGTTTCTTTGCATTTCTCCTAATTTGTTTTTGGAATTTTATAATATATTGTAACAAGTAATAATATATTTTATATATTACCTTATTTATTTATAAGTATGTATAATTTATATATATGTAAAAATCTATAGTAATTATATATTTTATAATAAATTATAGCAAGTATAGATTTTCTTCTCTTCACTTTAAGGGTGGTGTTGTTATTTGCTTATTGTTTAGTAACTGGCAGAATTATTTCAGTGATGTCTTTCCCTCCAGCCTCCCAGTTTTAACCTTCTAATGTTGCTGTTCAGGGAAGTATAGATTTGGATATGACTACAGTTACCCTGGGATAATGATGGTACTGATAGAACTCTCTCCATTATTTTTCTGACCACACCTAGATATTAAACTTGACTGATTTCCAGTTAATTGCTTCATTTAAAAAAATAACCTGTTCATACATTTCTCTATTAACTAATAAAATCAAATGTCTCTTTCAATGGATGAAATAGTTTCTGAGGTCAGTGTTTGATACTTGTTTTGACCCAAGCAGGATTCTTCTAAGTTGTCTTATTGCCTAGTTATCTCCTGTGATTAACCAGTTTATGGTCTAGGCTATATCTTCATTAGATACATGAATTTCCTCACTTTTGAATCTCCCTTCACCATAATCTCCATTATGTTCTTTTAAATTAAATTTATTGGGGTAACATTGATTATAACACTATGTAAGTTTCATATATACAATATATTTTGACTTTTGTAAACACTGCAGTGTGCTCGTCACCAAAAATTTAGTTCTCATCCATCACTATATAGTTGACCCCTTTACCCATTTCACCCTCCTTCTACCCTTCTTCCTATACAGTACCTGCAGCTTTGATCTCTGTATCTATGTGTCTGTTTTGTCTTGATTAGGTTATTTATTTATATTCCATATATGAGTGATATCTGGAGAAGGAAATGGCAACCCACTCCAGTACTCTTGCCTGGAAAATCCCATGGATGGAAGAGCCTGGTAGGCTACAGTCCATGGGGTCGCAAAGAGTTGGACATGGCTAAGTGACTTCACTTCATATGAGTGATATTTTTTGGCTTTCTTTATCTGACTTATTTCATTTAGATACCCCCAAAGTTCATCAATGTTGTTGCAAATGGCAAGACTATCTATTTTTATGACTGAGTAGTATTACATTGGGCTTTCCTGTTGACTCAATGGTAAAGAATCCACTTGCCAATGCAGGAGAGGTGGACTCAACTCCTGGGTTGAGAAGATCCCCTGCAGAAAGAATACCCACTCCAGCATTCTTGCCTGGAAAATCCCATGGACAGAGGAGCCTGGCAAGCTACAGTCCATGGGGTTGCAAAGAGTTGGATACAGCTGAGCGACTAAACAACACCAACAGTATTATAATATATTATGTACATTTGTATATCACATCTTCTTTATTCATCTCTTGTGGATTCTTAGGGTTTTTTTTCATATCTTGGCCATTGTAAATAATGCTGCAATGAATATGAGTGCATATATCTTTTCAAATTAATGTCTTGTTATAATCTTTGCATAAATTCCAAGTGGAATGGATAGATCATATGGTAATTCTATTTTTAATTTCTGAGGGATCTTTATACTGTTTTCCATAGTGGCTATACCAATTTACACTACCACCAACTGTGTATGAGATTTCTCCTTTTCCTACATCTTCTCCAACATTTGTTATTTCTTGCTTTTCTGGTAATAGCCATTCTAAAGTATGTGAGGTAATATTTCATTGTGGTTTTGGTTTATATTTCCCTAATAATTAGTGATCTTGAGCATCTTTTCATGTTTCTATTTGCCAACTCTATGTCATTTAGAAAAAATATATATTCAAATGCTCAGCTCATTTAAAGAAATCAGTTTGTTTGCTTTTTTGTTGAATTGTATGAGTTCTTTATATATTTTGGATATTACCTTTTATTGGATATATAATTTGCAAATATATTCTCCCATTCCAACTTCTGCTATTCTTGAGAACATCCTTTGGTTTAAACCTCTCCATGCTCAGTTGCAAATGAAGCCAGTTCCTATTGGAGAGATTAGGAGCCATCTGTTTTACAGTCTGTTCTTCCCACAGGCAAAATCTCTGAGTCAGAGCTCTGGAGCTCTCAGTGGGGACAGTGACAAGCATTCCTCTAAGTGACTCCTCTGCTCTTTGAGTTGAGTGCTTAGTGGAGGGAGTGAAGATAGCATAGAAATGAAAATAGAGAATATAGAAAGCAAGTGGTAAACCCTGTGATACTGGATTAGAATTATAAAATATCAGGATAAACATCATAAGCACACACATACTCATCCCTACATAAGCTGGTTCATTTGTTGGGTTTTCTAGTGTTTTTTGTTTCAGGAACTTTGGTGAGGCAGACTGTCTCCCGTGTAACTATAATAGTTGTGCTAATAGTATGTGGCTGGCTTATTTGATGTATTTTGCACTAAACCAGAGATGAATCCTCATTCCCTCAGTAAATAAACTGATGTTTCGTTGCCATAATGCTCTTTTGTATACAGATTCTGTTATTGTATAGAAAACTGGATAAAAACATGGAATTAACACTTTTTTAGAGAGAGTTAAAACTGTATTTTTCAAAGATTAAATGAGTATAATTTCAAAGTTAAATATATTTAATCTTGGAAAAGTAAGATTTTCATAGATATGAAATTCACTTTTTGTGTAGGATTGATGATATGCATGAATCTCAGCTTGACATATGTTTTCCACTACACATTAATGAACCAATCACACTATATGTGGCAGGAAGCAGTAAAAAATAGAAAGTAAATGACATTAAAATGAATTTTTAATCTATGGTGGGTATGGATTTGCATTATTGAATTTGTGTGAGAAATGAAAGTTACCACTTCCTTCTCTATGAGAAGTTTTCAAAGTCCTGAGAAGGAAGGAGGAAGAAAGAGAAATACGCAGAAAAAGAGAGAATTAAACCAAGCAAAACTTTTTGTATACATTTTGAGGTAATAAAGGGAACTTAATTTAATTACCTTGATTTTTTAATAATAGTTTATGTAAAACAGGTGTTTCAAAAATTATATATGATGCATAATGAATACCATTAATATTTTTCTATTTTAAATAACAAATAATCCACATAATATGCTAATCATATGAAAAATATGTGTATTAAAATTTACCCTTGGGGAGTTTATTAGTGCTCAAGTATCTCTATATCAAAAGAAAAATAATAAGTAACAATAATTGCTTTTAATGTTTACCATGTTCATCGCTTGGAGGAATTAACATACTTTTAAATCATATTCCATAAATATTTTGGACTTAGATTAGGAGTAGCAAATTTCTGTCCAAAGGAAGACTCCAGAGGCCTATGAAGTATAAAAGAAGAAAAACAAGGTTGTTCAGTAGAAGTACTTCCATCATTAAACCTTTAAAAATGTCAGTCAAAATCTACTTATTATTTCTGAAGCTGGAAAGATACAGTGTGGCAAATTCCCAGTAGTACATATTCTAAACTTTGCCATTCAGGTGGAACTGTTTGAACACCACATTTTGTGCTTCACTTCCTTCCTTTTCCTGAGTTCATTTCTTTTTATTTGGTAGTTCTTAGACTGATATTCCCTGCTTTGAATAATTCACCATCTAAATAAAAGTATAACATTAAAGCATGCCAGACTTAATATGCTTCATTCCAGCGTGGGTCCCACAGGTTGATCTGAAGGAGCCTGAAGAATTAATCACCCAGGGTAAGAGCCTAGAGCTTTTATATGCTTAATGCTAAAGTTACTTTCATAAAAAAATTCTCTTTCCCTTTTGTTTTTGTGCTTAGTTTTCTAAACACTGTCATTCTGTTTCCACTTCAGCTCCAGATCCCCGGGATGTCTTGGCACCAAACACATGTAAAACAAATAAACACCTTCTTGCACACTCTAACAAGTGCAGCAATTAGTCTCCAAGCACAGCTTGCTCTCCACCACGGCAACTCATTTGGTGCTGGTTGTTATTGTAGGAGAGCAACTTGGGAGCTGCAGCGTTTGTTTGATTCTTCGGTTTTCACCTCTGTTGGTGTGGTGGCTTCTGTACCTCCTTTGCATGTAGTGAGGTCTGAGCCCCTATGAAATGAGCTGCCACCCAGCATACAGCACTTAACTCCAGTATATCACCTCATAACATTCTCACGGAACGTTCAGCAGTGGGTAATCCTCACTCCATATGGGCCATATAACTACTTGCTGTGGTGTGAATTACAGATGATTTCAGTCTGGATATATTTTCTTTCCCTTTTGTTATACAGTAGTATAAAGTCAAAAGTATTAATAATCCTTGGTATATATTTATAAACAGCTTACACTGCAAGATGAAGATGTTATTTGTAAATACCCAAGATGTTATATTTAGAAGTTTAGTCAGAAAACACTTTTAAAAATGTATTTATTTATTTTTATTTATTTTAGAAGGTATTTTCTCTGAATTGATGTGGAAATTGTAAAGCTGTACATAGAGACCCTATCTATGGCTTTATTTGCTACACTGTCCTACTTTACCAAATAATTTTATTTCAGAAATGCTGTTTTTGTGTGTGTGTGTGTGTGTGTGAGGAAGGGACTAAATTGTGTAAAAATATATTTTTATCTAGAAACACAGTGGAGTAAGTTATGAGGCAAAATGCCTGTTTTCATCAGCAATGTACCATACTTTCTTATGTAAATTACTATTATTTGGAAGCTGAATCAAACGTTTCCAGGTATAAGAAAAATCGCTATTGAAATTTGTTTCAGGGTACTAACTTCTGCTTTTTGGGAACATTGTTAGTCAGTTTCCTTAGACCTTTTCAGTAACACTGCTGCTGCTGCTGCTAAGTCGCTTCAGTCATGTTTGACTCTGTGCGACCCCACAGTTGGCAGCCCACCAGGCTCCCCCATCCCTGGGATTCTCCAGGCAAGAACGCTGGAGTGGGTTGCCATTGCCTTCTCTGTTTCAGTAATGCTAGGTACATATACATGAATAAAGGTGATAAACTCTCACTCCGTTCTAGTCCCAGTTCTGGCTCAGGGTGTGACTGGATAAGCTGAGTAATCTCTTTGAAATCTAGTGCTTCATCAGTTACACAAAATGGTTAAATTAAGTGGTCTTCTAAAGCTCTTTATGATTCTAAAAAGCTACGATGTTTAACCATATTGAATAATTCTTACACTTGGAGGATTTGACTCTAAGTGATATCATAATGAACAGTATGAAAAGGCAAAATGATAGGATACTGAATGGGGAACTCCTCGGCTCAGTAGGTGCCCAATGTGCTACTGGAGATGAGTGGAGAAATAACTCCAGGAAGAATGAAGGGATGGAGCCAAAGCAAAAAAAAAAAAATACCCACTTGTGGATGTGATTGGTGATAGAAGCAAGGTCTGATGCTGTAAAGAGCAATATTGCATAGGAACCTGGAATGTCAGGTCCATGAATTAAGGGAAATTGGACGTGGTCAAACAGGAGGCAGCAAGAGTAAATGTCGACATTCTAGGAATCGGCGAACTAAAATGGACTGGAATGGGTGAATTTAATTCAGATGACCATTATATCTACTACTGTGGGCAGGAATCCCTTAGAATAAATGGAGTAGCCATCATGGTCAACAAACGAGTCTGAAATGCAGTACTTGGATGCAAAAAGGACAGAATGATCTCTGTTTGTTTCTAAGGCAAACCATTCAATATCACAGTTATCCAAGTCTGGGCCCCAACCAGTAATGCTGAAGAAGCTAAAGTTGAGTGGTTCTAAAAAGACCTACAAGACCATTTAGAACTAACACCAAAAAAAGATGTCCTTTTCATTATAGGGGACTGGATTGCAAAAGGAGGAAGTCAAGAAACACCTGGAGTAACAAGCAAATTTGGCCTTGGAGTACGGAATGAAGCAGGACAAAGGCTAATAGAGTTTTGCCATGAAAATGCACTGGTAGTAACACCGTCTTCCAACAACACACGAGAAGACCCTACACATGGACATCACCACATGGTCAACACCGAAATCAGACTATTCTTTGCAGCCAAAGATGGAGACGCTCTATACAGTTAGCTAAAACAAGACCGGGAGCTAACTGTGGCTCGGATCATGAACTCCTTATTGCCAAATTCAGATGTAAATTGAAGAAAGTGGGGAAAACCACTAGACCATTCAGGTATGACCTAAGTCAAATCCCTTATGATTATACAGTGGAAGTGAGAAATAGATTTAAAGGACTAGGTCTGATAGACAGAATTCCTGATGAACTATGGACAGAGGTATGGGACACTGTAGAGGAGACAGGGATCAAGACCATCCCCATGGAAAAGAAATGCAAAAAAGCAAAATGGCTGTCTGGGGAGGCCTTAAAAAGAGCTGTGAAAAGAAGAGAAGTGAAAAGCAAAGGAGAAAAGGAAAGATATAAGCATCTGAATACTGAGTTGCAAAGAATAGCAAGGAGAGATAAGAAAGCCTTAATCAGCGATCAATGCAAAGAAATAGAGGAAAAGAACAGAATGGGAAAGACTAGAGATCTCTTCAAGAAAATTACAGATACCAAGGGAACATTTCATGCAAAGATGGGCTTGATCGAGGACAGAAATGATCTGGACGTAACAGAAGCAGAAGATATTAAGAACGGGTGGCAAGAACACAAAGAAGAACTGTACAAAAAGATCTTCATGACCCAGATAATCATGATGATGTGATCACTCACCTAGAGCCAGACATCCTGGAATGTGAAGTCAAGTGGGCCTTAGGAAGCATCACTATGAACAAAGCTTGTGGAGACAATGGAATTCCAGTTGAGCTCTCTCAAATCCTGAAAGATGATGCTGTGAAAGTGGTGCACTCAATATGCCAGCAAATTTGGAAAACTCAGCAGTGGCCACAGGACTGGAAAAGGTCAGTTTTCATTCTAATCCCAAAGAAAGGCAATACCAAATAATGCTCAAACTACTGCACAATTGCACTCATTTCACATGCTAGTAAAATAATGCTCAAAATTCCCCAAGCCAGGCTTCAGCAATACATGAACAGTGAACTTCCAGATGTTCAAGTTGGTCTTATAAAAGGCAGAGGAACCAGAGATCAAAATGCCAACATCTGCTGGATCATGGAAAAAGCAAGAGAGTTCCAGAAAAACATCTATTTCTGCTTTATTGACTATGCCAAAGCCTTTGACTATGTGGATCACAATAAACTGTGGAAAATTCTGAAAGAGATGGGAATACCAGACAACCTGACCTGCCTCTTGAGAAATCTGTCAGGAAGCAACAGTTAGAACTGGACATGGAACAACAGACTGGTTTCAAATAGGAAAAGGAGTACGTCAAGGCTGTATATTGTCACCCTGCTTATTTAACTTATATGCAGAGTACATCATTGCCGGGTCCAGCCCTGGTGGATCCAGGGAATTCAAAGCGGGGACAGAGTCAGCGTCCAGGAAAGGACTATTTAATTAGAAATATAAAGAGGTTAGGAAAGAATAGTGTAGTAGGAAAATTAGTAGAGAAAAGATGCTAAATAACTTGGTTTACACGGAAAACTAATAAAGCCTCGAGACAAGAGGTTTACACCAAATACGTTAGGCCACTGGTGCCCACTTGCATAGCAGAGGATGTCCCACCTTGGCCTCCCTCTCGCGTGGATCTTGGAAGCCAGGGCAGTAAGTAGATTTGGCGAGCCTCCATGCTCCAGATGGGAAGTCAGCTTGAAAAGGGGAGAAAAGAATGACATGGGGGAGCCCAGCATCGGTACAAGACTCACAACTTTATTTTCAAAATCAGCTTATATACCCCAAGTTGTACATAAAGATATAATGGAATATGCAGAGTTATGCAGGGGCAGCAGTCCTGACCCTCATTGAGACCAGGCTTTCTTTTTGCATACCTTCCTGTATACAAAAGGTCTCAGGTTGTTTACATTATCTTCTGGCCAAGAGGCCTGTTAACATTTTTTTATGGCTCTCTTCCTAGATAAGTATCTATCAATCAGAAAAACTTTTTCTTTACTCTGCATCACCCTCAAAGTACTAAATAAAGTTACATTCCTGTAGAACAAAGGTGCAGTGGGTTATAACAAAGAAAGTGCTTAACTCAAAGATCTAATGTTGCTAATACCAGGTCTACTACCGTTTTTTCTATATACCAATTATATCTACAAATAAAAGATATGAAAATTTGGCAGCAAGTATTGGCTCAACAAATGAAACCTTTAATCAGTCCTATTCTAATGATTTTTACTACATTACTAGGATGTTTTAAGCTTTCTGTGCCTCTCACGGTCGGGAGGACACAAATAATCACATGCACAGCTGTAAGAGTCCGGCAGGCAGGCTAGAAAGCCATCAGAGGGGGTTTTGGATTGAAACACTCTTATTATGCCCAGGAGATTTATTATCTAAAAGCTCTAAATTAACTTTTTCCAGAAAAAGATGGTGGGGGAACAGCCCCCTGTTAATGTCAGAAGAGTAGGTGGAAAGCATAACACAGTAAAGCAGGCAGACTCTGGTTTTGGGGAGTGAATGCTCAGGAAATTCCAGGGGAACCCCTGAAGCCTGATCATGCCCTTGCGTTTTGTCAGTCTTCCTTCCTCATGACCTTTGCCACATGCAGGATTCCTCACGCTGGCTCCTGGAACATCATGAGAAACACTGGGCTGGATGAAGCACAAGCTGGAATTAAGATTTCCGTGAGAAATATCAATAACCTCAGATATACAGATGACACCACCCTTATGGCAGAAAGTGAAGAGGAACTAAAAATCCTCTTGATGAAAGTGAAAGTGGAGAGTAGAAAAGTTGGCTTAAAGCTCAACATTCAGAAAACGAAGATCATGGCATCTGGTCCCATCACTTCATGGGAAATAGATGGGGAAAAAGTGGAAACAGTGTCAGACTTTATTTTTTGGGCTCCAAAATAACTGCAGATGGTGATTGCAGCCATGAAATTAAAAGATGCTTACTCCTTGGAAGGCTAGTTGTGACAGTATATTGAAAAGCAGAGATATTTCTTTGCCAACAAAGGTCTGTCTAGTCAAGGCTATGGTTTTCCAGTGGTCATGTATGGCTGTGAGAGTTGGACTGTGAAGAAAGCTGAGTGCCAAAGAATTGATGATTTTGATCTGTGGTGTTGGAGAAGACTCTTGAGAGTCCCTTGGACTGCAAGGAGATCCAACCAGTCCATCCTAAAGGAGACCAGTCCTGGGTGTTCATTGGAAGGACTGAAGCTGAAGCTGAAATTCCAGTATTTTGGCCACCTCATGCGAAGAGTTCACTCACTGGAAAAGACCCTGATGCTGGGAGGGGTTGGGGGCAGGAGGAGAAGGCAGGACAGAGGATGAGATGGCTGGATGGCATCACCAACACGATGGACGTGAGTTTGCGTGAACTCCGGGAGTTGGTGATGGACAGGGAGGCCTGGTGTGCTGCGATTCATGGGGTTGCAAAGAGTCGGACATGACTGAGCAACTGAACTGAACTGAACTGATACCATAAAATCATAAGGAATTTTGCTTGTTTTTTCTGTGTAAATTAGGAAGAATTTTAACTATTCACACTTTTAACAAACATTTATTACAACCCTGCTACGTCCTAGGCATTGTGCTAGAAGCTAAACAGAGTGAGTGCAATGAACAAGACACTCTCCCACCCTCAGAGAAATTATGATCTAGTGTATAAGATAGACAAGCAAATAACCAGAAAAATGACCATACAGTGTGGTAAAGGGAAAGAAAAGAATAAAGCCTTCAAACAGAAGAGTGGGGACAAAAGGGAGATACTTTGGATAAAATAATCATGGGTCACTCTGATAATCTGGTTTCTTTAGAAATTTTGGTTACTACAAAACCCACATAGACTATTCTTGTTTGTATAGTACCATTTTTTGGAAAGAAATGGTGTAGAAGGAATATGAGGTATGATTTCAGAAAAGGTGAATGGAAACATGTCTTTGTCTTATCTTTTCATGTGTCCTGGGTAAATCTTTTAGCCTCTCTGGACTTGTTTACTTATCTGTTATGGTGCTTATTTGTGACACCTAGTCACCAAACTCCTGGGAGATACAGTAGTTGCAAAAGCAGAAAATTCCTTCTGCCAACTTTTGATGAATGATTAGCTTCTTCTTTTTTTTTTTTTTTTTAAAGTATATAGTGACAGCAAGATTTAAAAAGCAGTGGACAGTACTTTTTCCTCCTTTTCAAATTTGAGCAAGAAGCAACAAAAGTCATCAGCTAGAAATGCACAGTGAAAGGCCTAACAGAAATGCAGAAAAGCAGGCTGGTGCATGAAGACAAGTTTGCTGTGGCCAAGAGATAGCCACAATTTTTTTTCCTCCTTTAGTCCCATTTCTACCACAATATCTGCATAGAGCTCCTTTTCCAACAGAAGGAGGAAGGAAAGTTTTGCTATTTTATTCTGTGAGTTGTGAATAAGGCTTCCTTACAATTTCTTTTTGGAATAAGCTAAATTTTAAGTAGAATATACTGCTGGGAAGTCTTTTTGTATTAGCATTGCAGGGCCTGTAAATACCATTAGTGAACTAGTCATAGTATGAAAAGCCCTCCAAACTGGAATTATAGCCCAAATTCAGAAACAGCTAGTTAGAGTATTTATTTCCCAGTGTGAGAATTTATCATGGATGCCATCTCTTATGTTTCTAATGTCACAAACTTCATTTGTTTTCTCAGTTCCTAACCCAATAAGAGAAGCTTCTTTATTATTCATTACCACATAAAGGAGAAACCCATCTTGTCTACTTCCTTTAAGACATTACTGTCAAAATGCCCAGCCAAGTGTGTAGTGCTGATGGGACTGCATTTGATAACAGCATCAGCAGACCCTTATTGGTTCTGCATGTAGCAAAGCTAAAGAGTCTCTGGACAAGCCTATCCTGTTTAGCTTGTGGTGGCTTTAGGATGCCTGCATCTTTAAATATATAAGCTAGGCTTAGGCTTTCAAAGATGCTGATTAAGAATTCCAGCTGTATTTACTTTGGGAAGAACAGAGTGATTTTTGTTACCATGTGATATAAAGTCATATCTCTAAACTTGTGTGAATGTATAGAGGAAGTTGTATCCATAGTTTTCTTTCTATACTGGTGGGTTAAGCATTTATTTTCTAAATATACACTAGAGTTTCAGAATTCTTTGCTGTCAAGCAATGTTCTTTGGCTTGAGGGAGTTAGGTGGGTACCTGTCAAGTGCTATGCAGAAAAGACTGCATAATAAACATCTGATTTTAAAGATAATAGGAATTTGAAAGCCTTCATCCAACAGTTTAGAGACAGAAGAGCACATTTTTGTAGATTGCTGGTGTTTTTCTGATTGTCTTAGGCAAATATTCATTATGGCAATCACTGTCTACACATTTGTACTCAGTTGTACCATTAGTGATATCTTTTCCTGTTCATCTGTTCTTATTTCCAATACAATAATGCTCTTTTGGCATTAAGAGGTTAAAAAGTGATTGTAGCAAATGCTTTGAGATATGCAAAAATATGATTTACATTTTCTAAGGCATCTTTGGCAGGTTTTAACATTTTGCTGATTTCCTCAAAATTTATCTGTTACACACAGATACAAAATTTTAGCTTCATGCTTTATTGTAGAATATCTTTAAAAGACTGATGAGAAGGAAAATGTCAACTACATAAAAGGCATTATGCAAAATTTTTTATGTTACTTCTTAATTTGAAATATTTCTGTATCCAAGAATTTGTTACTTTTCTAAGATTTGATCACCTTTCTTTTTGGTGACAAAATACTTCCCTTTCTAGAGAAAGGCTAGAATTTTATCATTTCTTAGGATGTGGATGAGAGAAAAGGGGCCTAAAGAGACATTTGAAATAAAATAAAAATCAGAGTTTTCACCAATACAGTATATTAATGTATATATATGAAATTTAGAAAGATGGTAAATGATGAGCCTGTATGCGAGACAGCAAAAAACACAGATAATAGATTTTGGACTCTGTGGGAGAAAGTGAGGGTGGGATGATTTGAGAGAAGAGCATTGAAACATGTATATTACTGTATGTGGAATAGATCACCAGTTCAAGTTTGATGCATGAAACAGGGCACTCAAAACCAGTGTGTGGTTGGGGATGACCCTGAGGGATGGAATGGGGAGGGTGGTGAAAGGGGGTTCAGGATAGGGGACACATATATACCCATGGCTGATTCATGTCAATGAATGGCAAAAACCACTACAATATTGTAAAGTAATTAGCCTCCAATTAAAATTAAAAAAATTTACTGTAGAAATTCTAAAAAAAAAGTATCAGAGTTTTCTAAATTTTAAGAAATTTTGATAAAATTAACTATATACATACATACATATGTATGTATAAAGTGAAAGTGTTAGTTGCCCAGCCATGTCCTACTCTTTAGGACCCTATAGACTCTAGCCCACCAGGCTCCTCTGTCCATGGGATTCTCCTGGCAAGAGTACTGGAGTGGGTTACCATTCCCTCCTCCAGGGAATCTTCCTGACCCAGGGATCAAACTGGTGTTTCTTATGTCTTCTGCATTGGCAGGTGAGTTCTTTACCACTAGAGCCACCTGGGCATTGTAGGCAGATTCTTTACAGTCTGAACCACCAGTGAAGCCCATATATGTGTATATATATGCACACACACACACACACGCACACACACACAAACACACACACACACACATATACTGATGTATTTTCTAGCCCTATGTTAAGAACTAGAAGAGAATGTTATCTTGAGATTTGCCTATTAAATTGATTCTCTCTGGGGCTTTGAAAGCACAGATATGCACCTGAACTCAATTCTTTAATGCTCAGAAAATCTTCATCTACAAACTATTGGGATTCATCCTTAGTGGTAATTAGAACTGTTTTATTTCTCTTGTAACTGGTCTTACAATAGTCCCAGAAATCAAAATACATATATTCTATCTCTTCTATTTGGGAGAGGGAACATGTATAGATAACTCAAATGAGTTTTTCTATGAAACGTATTCTATTTAACATCTTGGTACTTGCATATTTTCTGAAGAAAACATAACAAAAACAAAAAATTAAACCAATGTTCCAAAAGATTCATTTCTAAAATAATTTATTATATAACACTTTAATCTACATATAGAAGAAAAACACTTTCTCTTCTCTCAAAGATTTTTTTGAGCTCCTGGTATATGTAATGGGTTATGCTAAGAAGTTCTACCATACATGTTTAAATGTCAATGCTTCTAATTGACCTTATTTGGCCTCAAGTCATATATATTAACTCAAACTCAAGTGTCAAAGAGAATATACCCAAATTTCTGAAGGTTATTCTTTGAAATTTAAAAAAGCAGAAGAAATGAAAAATCACATATATAAAGGGCATTGATTTTGTTGCTAAATGGATGGTCTTGTGAAAGTTGATCATTCTACTGTCATTGGTAATGATAAGGCTACTTACTAAGTGAAATAAATTATGGTCACTTAGAAAAGCATCCTTGTTTTCATAATTAAAACTAGTCAGAACATCATTGGTACAAAGAGGAGCACAGCTTTAGAATTCAGTCTGTTCTCTAAGGAGAAAAGCTCAAGTATTCTGTTTGACCAGAAACCCAAGTACATTGCACAAGCAATAAGATACTTAGATGAAAATACTCCTGACATACTCTGATCTTTAGAGGACTGAATGAGTATGTATCTTAAAACCCTTTTATGACACAGAAAATTATTATTTGCCTAGCTGGAAGCAGATATGTGACAGAGAGGGGTTTGGTGGAAATTTGTACCTCACAGGGATATTCTCGTGACCCTCACAATATCATCTTGTAAATTCAGCATTTTTATGGAAAAGAAAGTTTATGGGAATGTACTGTTTTATGAAACTTGTTATACATGCACACACATATGTTGATATTATGTATGCTGTGAATTAACTGTATGTTAAGTATAAGGTCAGAGCTAAAATTGTCTCTGCTAAGCAATACCAAAACAGAGAGCAAGAATACTGCTTAGATTGGGTGAGAAGCTCTCATGGACAAAATGGTTGAACCTCCACCTTGGCTAGGAAGACTTATCAGGAGTGTTAAAGATTAATCATCAAGAATGAGGAGGACTTTTGAGGGCACAAACATGGAAAGGGAATTACAGTTAATTCTGCATATGAATGATAAAGGATAAATATGAGCTAATATTTTACCACTTTATGTATTCAGTGACATATAAACGTCCTTTAAGGTTGCAGTGGGAATTGTTTTTGGTATATAAAATATTTGCTGAGATTTCACAAGCCCAAATTTAGACATAGAAAGTTGAAAATCTTTTAGGCAGAAGCACATATGTATATCTTATTTGTATCTGTTCCCTGAATAACCACCTCAGTCAACTCTTTTTGTTTAAATGAAAGCAGAAATGAATACTACTCAAATTTGTTGAATACCTACTATTGTCCAGGTAGCTTGCTGTGACTTTTTCAGAGGACTGTATGATTTTCCTTGATCTCCAAATGAAGGAATAAAATTTATTCCTATATCAGAGACCTAGAATCAAGGTTGCAGAAGACAGTACAGAAATACTGTCAATAAATTTTGAAAACTGAACCCTAGTACTCAAAGTGTATGAAGTTATTTTAAGCATTTGTTCTCAGATTCATAAATGGGGAATACAGATATTACAAGAGAAATGTCTTGATAAATGTCTGTCTAAATCATCCTTGACACCCTACTAGCATTTCTTTGGCTTCTGTAAGCTACTTTTCTTATCTTTCTCTTATCTGCCTGCAATTTGCTTGAATTTTGACTACTCTAATTTTCAATATCTCTACCAACCCAGTATATTCTCCCAAGATTATTTAATCTTTATGCAAAGTAACAGAAACTATATTATGTGTTTAACTATCATTGCATGCATATAATTACATTTTTTTGTAGGTATTGGCCATCACTTGTGCTGTTGTTTTTTATTTTACAACCATCTTCAGATTAAGTCAATATTAAATAAGCTTTATACAATAAGTTTCCGGCTGAAAATATCCCTAGTAGAAGTGCTTTCATTTTCAGTTTCTCTTCTCTTCTCTCTGGTACATGAAATTTCTTCTCATGGTCCAAGTGAGACTATTCCAAACCAGTTTTGTATATTTTCTTTTATTCACCTTCTTTATCAAATCTTTTTCTAACTTCTATTATATTTTTCCTATTAATTACATCTTTTTTGAGGGGATGGGCTGTGTAGCATGGCATGCAGGATCTTAATTCCATGACCAGGGATCAAACCTGTGCCCCCTGCAGTGGAAGCACCAAATCTTAACCACTGGATGGTCAGGGAAGTCGCAATTATATATTTGCATTTAATTTAATTTCTAGCTCCATAATTTAGGGCTTCAAAATCCATTTCCAAATTATTTTTTGATAAGTAATTTGATGTCTTTCTTTATTCTATTTCTTACATTCAAAATGTCCTCATTTTTTCTCTAAGAATAGCTATCTATCTATCCATAATCATCTTCTAAAATCAGTTTAATCCTATGAATTCTTCTCTGGTGATGCCCATACACCTAAACATCTTCTTTCTGCAACTAAATCCTGAATCTTAGATATGAGATCATTCAGTTTAATCCTTTATTGAATTTTTTTCACATTTTCTTCTCAGATAAACTGTAAACTCCGTGATGTCATGAATTGTTTTTCTTTTGTATCACTTTGTTAAGTAGAAAAGCAATAGAACATTGTGGAAGCTTGATAAACACTTATGGATTGACAGAAGGACATCTTCAAGAGGACAAAGAAAGGATAAGAAGTGCAACCAGATCTCAAAATAGTTCCCACGTTGATTCAGTATGCATAGATTTAAGAACAAGGTAAATATCAATGTTTTATATCTACCAAGTACAAGACCAAGTTAGTTAAATCCTTTAAGCCTCAATTTTCTTATTTGTGAAATACAGATAATCATATCTGCCTTTTGCTGTTGTGAATATTTAATGAGATAATAATATAAACTTACTAACATTTGTGCACTGCTAATACTGTAAATAAATATTTTACATGAGTATTTTCATTTAGTCTTTTATGAAAACACTCTGAAGAACACTGAAGAAGTAAGGTCTGTTATTATCTTCATTTTGGAAACAAGGAAACCAAGATTTGGAGATTAAGTAACTTGCCTGAGATTGTATAACTCATAAACAGTGGAATAAGAATTTAGACCCAACATCAACTTCAGAATTTATGCTCTTAATCAGTGAACTTTAGAGTATGTGAGCATTTGACAAAATGCTCAGCTCATATTAGGTATTCAGTAAGTGACAGCAGTTTTGTTAACATAAAGAATGTCTTTGCATAAGATTTGTATGCCTAGTTAAAAAAAAAAAGTATATTCTCGTGCCTATTTCTGTTCTTATCATATGCATTCATAAACTATGTACTGCTATTTTAGCACTATTTTCCTGCCTATGTAGGAAACAAAACAATTAGGAAATGTCTCATTTTCAGCTATACGATCAAACAAATATAGCCTTCTCTAACAACTTCATACCGTTAAGAATAAGTATTCGAGGGTACTTCCCTGTAGTCCAGTGGTTGGGACACCTTGCTTTCCCTGTAAGGTGTGTGGGTTTGATCCTTGGTTGGGGAACTAAGATCCTTCATGCCATGCCCTCTGCACTGTCAAATAAAATAAAATAAAAAAGAAAGAACTACTATAGGGACATCAGTTTTGTGTTCAAGTATTTTAATGATGATAGCTCTTTAGCATCTGTCTCCACCATTTCCTTCAATTATTCCAGTTGAAAGCCTTTTTTTTTCCTTAAAATAACCTGTAACCATCTCAGAGGAGGGCTTATGTTTATAAAAATTGTTTTAGTTGCTGTACTACCCTTCTTCTTTGTGGGTAAATGAAAGAACAAATTAGGATCAAGAAAATGAGATAACAAAGTGCAAGCATTTGATAGAATTGCCATATTTACCTGATTTGCTGTGTAATTCTCCAATCTGTTTCAATAACAAAATTATTAATAATTCATTAGAACTTTCTCTTCATGAGTAATTAGTCAAGTAGTACTGAAAGAAGTTTCTAAGGGGATGTTCACAGACCAAGAAATCAGGGGTATAAATTATGATTATTTTATTTTACAAAGTAACAGCATTTTCTTCTTTCTGCCACTCAGAGGCCAACAATGGCATCACTGATGATTTACCTGAGCTGTGCTCATCTGTTTACACTTTCACAGTCAGTAAAAATGTGCAGTTACTATGGCAACTGGAAGTCTATAGGGTCTGTTTCAAAACCTGTACTTGGCAGTTTATGTGCATAAATCCTCAAAACACTGATATGAGGCTCTAATCTCTGTGTTTTATTAATTTTAATTTCTTTGTATCTCAGATGGTGTTTTATAAACTATAATGTCAAGCAGAAAATGGCCAAAGAAACAATGTCTCTTGGGAGTCTAACCTTGGAGCCTCAGAGCAGTCTGGATTATTAGTGTGAAAATGAAGCACAAAGCTTGACATTGATATCTTACATAAGCATTAACACTAATTTTTCAACAAACTGGAGCAAAGCATGGGATCTTTTGCAATTCAGGTTCTTAAGCAGTTCAGTGACTCCTCTCTCACTGGTTTTTAAAGGAAAATTAGGAACAGCGGGGTGTATTTTTCTCAAAAAATATGGATATATGAAACATAATATAATACTGACCTATAAAACTTTATGCTAGTTCTATGAAATGATAAACTATCTAGTAAGGTTAGGTGTATCATTTCTGTCCAAAAGAAAAGTCATTACAGAAAAAGCTCAAATGAACACTTTTGATCAAGAAAACATTAATATATTACACTTTCTTAATAGACTCCTTTATATTGTAAAGTGTCATAATTTTTCAGTGATTTCTCAACAACTATTTGAACCATGTTGAGAAAGTGTGGTCAGTGTGTTGTATTTGAGCATGCACATCTCTAGTGTTAGATATAACCCACTTTTGGAACCTGATTCTTTCACTTGTAAGGATATCAACTTTACCTTGTTGAACTTTTGTTACTTTGTCTGAAAAATCCAAGTATGAATATATATTTGCTGAGTGGCCTTTATATTTGCTGTATAGATTAAATGTTTTTTAACTATGGTAAAATTTACATAACATAAAATTCACCATTTTAAACATACAGTTGAGTGGCATTAAATACATTCACACTATTCTGCAACCATCATCACCATCTATCTTGAGGATTCTTTTCATGTAAAACTGAAACTGACACATTAAACAACTTATTGCCTCTGACAACTACCATTTTGTTTATATCTTTATGAATTTAACTGTTTAGGTGTCTCATATAAGTGATGGAGAAGGAAATGACAACCCACTCCGGTATTCTTGCCTGGGAAATCCCATGGACTGGCGGGTTACAGGAACCTGGTGGGTTACAGTCCATGGGGTCACAAAGAGTCAACATGACTAAGTGACTAAGCATGCATACATGTAAGTAGAATCATATAGTATTTGTCCAGTTGTGCCTGGTTTATTTCATTTAGCATATTGTCTTAAGATCCATCCATGTTGTAACTTGCACCATATTTGCCTTCCTTTAAAACCTGAATATTATTCCATTGTGTGTGTATACACACACACACACAGACACACACACACACACACACACATTTTGTTTATTCATTCATCTATCAGTGGGTACTTGGGTTGTTTTCACCTTTTGACTTTTGTGACTAATGCTGCTGTGAGTATGGGTGTAGATATAGCTCTTCAATTCTCTAATTTCAATTCTTTTGGGTATACAACCAGAAGTGAAATTGATGGCTCATATGGTAGCTCTATTTTTATTTTTTTGAGGAACTGTTATACTGTTTTCCACAGTGGTTGTACCACTTTACATTGCCATTAGCAGTGCATTAGAACTCCTGTCTTCCACATCCTCATAAACATTTGTTATTTTCATTTTTTTAATAACCATTCTAATGATATTAAGTGGCATCTCATTGTTTTGATTTGCATTTCCTTAATGATTAGTAGTGCTGAGCATTATTTCATGTGCCATTATTTCATGGCAATCTGTATATCTTTGGAGAGATGTTTATCTTTGGAGAGATGTTTATCAGATATCTATGGAGAGTGTTATAGGCTGAATTGTTTCCCCTACAAAACTCACATGTTGAAGCAGTAACAACCAGTACTGAGTGTGGCCATATATGGTGATAAGCTCTGGTAATTAAGTTATTAAGTTAGAGTGGGCCAATTCAATATATTGTCTAAATTAGGCAACATTAATATGTTCACTGGAAAAATATGCCAAAATCTATAGCATTGAAAGCATGCTGTTATTACCCACTGATAATTAAAAGTACAGAAACTTATAAATGAACTTTATTTAGTAGTTTGTACGAATATTTTCTTTTGGGGATACATGTGATTAAATGGTCAAAGAAATTGAAGTTAAATCCTATTTTGCAAAACAAAAACAAAAATAAGACAAAATGGAATAAGGAGATCAAAATAAATAATAGATAAGCTAAATTTCCAGTTGTATTTTCTAAACCATTAGCTTTGCCCTATGTGAGTAAAGTGGGCATATTTATTTTGTAATTGTTAGTAAAATATCACTTTAAAAGAGTCCTTTTTATTTGTGTCTACTTGTAAACTATAGAGATTACTATAAAAATTGGATTGGAGGAATGGCATGACAAGTTTTGTTTTGTCATTTGAAATTAGAAATTTAGTAAGGAGTCAGACATGACTGAGCAACTTCACTTTCACTTTTCACTCTCATGCATTGGAGAAGGAAATGGCAACCCACTCCAGTGTTCTTGCCTGGAGAATCCCAGGGACAGAAGAGCCTGGTGGGCTACCATCTCTGGGGTCTCACAGAGTCGGACACGACTGAAGCGACTTAGCAGCAGCAGCAGCAGCAAGGAAACTTTTGAGAAAAAATTTAGAAATAGATATGTAACATGAATTATACTTTCAATAAAACTGAAAAAGTTAAAAAAATGTATACCCACTGGCACCATAGACAATGGAAAGTGGAAGAAAAAGTAATAAAATTGATATAGCTCTAGATTCCAGCTCTAAAGGGAAGCACGTGTTAACCAAAGAACATGCATATGAATGTTCACCACAGTAATATTTTTAATACTCAATAATTGGAAACTATGGAAATATCCTTTAGTAGTATGAGCTGTGTCCAAGAGCTGAGTACCAAAGAATTGATGTTTTTGAACTGTGGTGTTGGAGAAGACTGTTGAGAGTTCCTTGCACTGCAAAGAGATCAAACCATGTTCAATCTGAAGGAGATCAGTCCTGAATATTCATCAGAAGGACTGATGCTGAAGCTGAAGCTCCAATACTTTGGCTACCTGATGCGAAGAACTGACTCATTGGAAAAGACCCTGATGCTGGGAAAGATTGAAGGCAGGAGGAGAAGGGGACGACAGAGGATGAGATGGTTGGATGGCATCACCGACTCAGCGGACATGAGTTTGAGCAAGCTCCGGGAGTTAATGATGGACAGGGAAGCCTGGTGTGCTGCAGCCTATGGGGTCACAAAGAGTCAGACATGACTGAGCAACTGAACTGAAATATCCATTAGAAACAGAATGTGTAAACAAATTGTGGTATATTCATATAAATTGAAATGCAAATACAAATAAAACAAATACAGTAGAAATACAACAATTTTTTTGTTCTATTTAGTATCATTTGGGACAGATCAGCTGGGTACTGGAGGATTCAAGGTGGTTCATTCATAAGGTGCTGATTTCAGCAAATAGCATCATTATGCTGTTGTTTAGTCACTAAGTTGTGTCTGATTCTTTTTGTGACCCCATGGACTGTGTAGCCTGCCAGGCTCCTCTGACCATGAGATTTCCCAGGCAAGAATACTAGAGTGGGTTCCCATTTCCTTCTGTAGGAGATCTTCTTGACCCAGGGATCAAACCCACCTCTCCTGCATTAGAAGGCAGATTCTTTACCACTGAGCTACCAGGGAAGCCCATATTCTACTACATTTTTGTATGCATGTGCTATAATATTGATGGTAATAGTGATTGAGAGATTACTTTGTGATGGATGATATACATAAATCATCTCATTGAATTTTTTCTTTTGCTTCAGTTAAACTTATTTTTCATTGAAGTATAGTTGATTTACAATATTATATTAATTTCAAGTGTATGGCATAGTGATTCAGTATTTTTACATATTATACTCCATTAAAAGCTATTACAAGATAAAGGTTGTAATTTCCTGTGTTGTGCAATATATCCTTGTTGCCATCTATATTATTCTTAGTGGTTTGTCTCAATCTTGTCCTCTTTGCAGCAATGTGGATAAACCTAGAGAGTGTTATACTTAGTGAAATAAGTCAGACAGAGAAAGACAAATACTTATGGTATCACTTATATGTGGAATCATTGAATCTTAAGATTTAAAACAGGAGCTATTTTTGTTTTCATTTTTGCAGGTTAGAGAGGTAAATAATTTTTCCATGATTATATAACTACCTAGGGTAGAGTTGGGATTTGAAAGCAGACACTTTGATACCAGAGAATGTTTTCTTAACTTCTATGCGAACTTGTTTCCTGTTTGCATGTACCAAAGTCTTGAACCGAAGCCAAGCACAGATTAGACTATACTTATTTTATGACAATTTTATATCTTGTAAAAAGAAATACTTTCTGTTTCTCTCTTGGACATTAAATGGTTTCAGTTGACAGTGCACTTTAACTCACTTTACTTCATAATCAAACTAAAAGATATGGAACAAGCAAGATAACTTGAAATGCTAAGAAGTTTGTAGCTGGAATGACCAGGGAGAAGGGCATTTTAGGGCTTAGAGAAGTAAGAACATTTTTTTTTTTCATCTTTCTTACCTAAATTTGATAGGATGCCATATACTATATACTTTTTGTCAATAGCGACTTTCTTGGTGGTTCAATGGTAAAGAATCCACCTGCCAATGAAGGAGAAATGGGTTCGATGGATGCCTGGGTTAAGAAGATCCCCTGGAGAAGGAAATGGCAACCCACTCCAATATTCTTACCTGGAGAATCCCATGGACAGAGGAACCTGGCAGGCTACAGTCCATGGGGTTGCAAAATAGTTAGACACAGCTTAGAAACTATGCAACAACAAAAAAAATGTGTGGATAATCAGTGTCCTGCCTGCTGTGAGGGATGTATAGGTCCAAAGCTAATGCTTTAAGCAGCTATGAGGTTTAGACAAAAACTATCAGTTTGCAATTTAAGATAGTGTAAATCAAATGATTTGTCTGGGTTATTAGTATTCTGACTTTGCCAATCACTAGTTATGTGATGCTGCACGTTTCTTAATTTCTCTAAGATTCAGTTTCCTAAAGTGTAAGATGGGAATATTAACAGCATGTAACTTATATGGCTGATGTAAGAATAAAATTGTGTACATAAAGCTTTTAACTTGGGTTCTGGTAAAGAAAGTGTTCAATAAAATTTAAATATTATTATTATTTTAACATGTTCAAATTCTTCAGTGCATGTTTACTGGGAGTTGACTATGATAGAAAGTTTCATAGAAGAGGTGGTGCTTGAAAGATTTGTTGGCATTGGAAGGAGATATTTTAGTCTGAGAGAATGAAAAGGTGAAAAGTACAGAAGTAGGAGTTAGAATGATACAGAATGATCGCTTTGGATTCCCAGCAGTGTTATTATAAGTGGTTCTTTCAGGTCATTTTTGTCTTTGAGAGGGAGCCTAGACTGTCAGCAATGTCATCTTTTGTGTGCTTTTATATTTATATTGGGATAAATTAATTTAATGACTGGAGAGACTTAACTGTACTATTTATTGTCTCATATTATTGTGGGCCAGGATTTAATGAGGCATTATTGTGTTTTATTCTATGTTGTTAATGTTTATTTCAGTGTATCAGTTCAGTTCAATTCAGGCGCTCAGTCGTGTCTGACTCTTTGCGACCCCATGAACTATAGCACACCAGGCCTCCCTGTCCATCATCAACTCCCGGAGCCCACCCAAACCCACGTCTATTGAATTGGTGATGTCATCCAACCATCTCATCCTTGTCGTCTCCTTCTCCTCCTGCCCTCAGTCTTTCCCAGCATCAGGGTCTTTTCCAATGAGTCAGCTCTTCACATCAGGTGGCCAAAGTATTGGAGTTTCAGCTTCAACATCAGTCCTTCCAATCAACACCCAGGACTAGTCTCCTTCAGGATGGACTGGTTGGATCTCCTTGCAGTCCAAGGGAGTTTTCTTCAACACCACAGTTCAAAAGCATCAATTCTTTGGCGCTCAGCTTTCTTTATAGTCCAACTCTCACATCCATATGTGACTATTGGAAAAACCATAGCCTTGACTAGATGGCCCTTTGTTGGCAAAGTGATGTCTCTGCTTTTTAATATGCTGTCTAGGTTGGTCATAACTTTCCTTCCAAGGAGTAAGCGTCTTTTAATTTCATGGTTGCAATTACCATCTGCAGTGATTTTAGAGCCCCCAAAACAAAGTCAACCACTGTTTCCACTGCTTCCTCATCTATTTGCCATGAAGTAATGGGACCAGATGCCATGATCTTCGTTTTCTGAATGTTGAGCTTTAAGCCAACTTTTTCGCTCTCTTCTTTCACTTTCATCAAGAGGCTCTTCAGTTCTTCTTCACTTTCTGCCATAAGGATGGTGTCATCTGCATATCTGAGGTTACTGATATTTCTCCTGGCAAATCTTGATTCCAGCTTGTGCTTCATCCAGCCCAGCATTTCTCATGATGTACTCTGCATATAAGTTAAATAAGCAAGGTGACAAATATACAGCCTTGATGTACTTCTTTTCCTATTTGGAACCAGTCTGTTGTTCCATGTCCAGTTCTAACTGTTGATTTCTGACCTGCATACAGGTTTTAGAAATGTTTGATTTACATATGTTTTTCTATGGTAGAATCACATAATTATTCACATATAACAAATGGATTTCATTAAGTATTTCTACATGTGATAAATTAGTTGTATGAAGAATGGTTGACTTTCTTTCCATCTGAAAGGCAGTTCAGTCCCTAATCATTGAAACCATTACTGATGTGAACTGCGTGTTTTGTTTTTCTTAGCTATTTGTACTTTATGGTCACATATTGGAAGATAGGAGGTCAGTTGTACCAAATGTGTTTACCAGATTGTGTGAGATAAGTCCATTAACCATATTCTAAATAAAATGGTGAAGCAGCAAAAGAATATTATCTACTTAGTACAGAGACTTAGAATCTAGAAAAAGTACTTTAAAGTAAGTTATTGCTCATGATAGATTTAATAAAGAAATGAATTATCACTTACATTGTACAGATCTTTTATATGAAATGCATTTGACTTTAGTTTTTGACCTTTGACCTATGGTGGATTCATTTTAATACATGTTTTAAGTACTTGTTTCTTAAATAAAAGATGAAAGTTAAAGAAAATCCACTTCAATTTTAAGATCACTTTAATTTCAAATTAAAAATTATAGTGAAAAACATTCTCTTATAGGTGTTGTGTGTGTTATCATAGTATGAAGATCTGGCCGGAAATTGAAGTGCTGTGTTTACTCTAAAATATGCACAGTCTTGTACATCAGAGATGATGAACATAGATAAGTGTAAAAATTTTTATAAATTCAAAATTCTGTGACTCTGTGAGATTTACTTGGAATGTAAAATTTTATTCAGAAAATATTGGGTAAGTTCTAAAGTAAGAACAAGATCTCTCCAGTTGTAAGGTTACAAATCTAACAGTTTTAAGTGTAGTAAGTTGATTATCTTGTTCTAGGAGGAAAAAGTTATTTCAATGCTTTTCTATTCTTTTGCCATCTCATTGACTTTACCATCTTGAAAATGTTTGGAAGAAACAGGCTATTTAGGAAAGCATTCATTTTGAGCCATATATGCTGAGTTCCCCAGAGGGGAAAACATTTAATTATTTTGATCAGATCAACAATAATTATCAGTGATATCTTTTGAAGTTTTTCTGGTCATAAACCCATCTTCTCAATATAGTAAGAAAATAGTGGAACATTTATTATCTTATTAGGAATTCTCTCTCTGAACATGTGTGTAAATATATGACCACATAAAGTCAGTGCTGGAGAGTGCTACCCAACATTATATTGTCTTTGTTATAATTACTCCTAAACTACTCCTAGACTACTACTGTAGTTATAGAAAAGAACAATAGGCTTAGATTTTTTTCACTTTTCTCTTTAACGTATTAAAAACCTCCAGGACTTCCCTGGTGATCTAGTGGTTAAGAATCCACCTGCCAATGCAGAGGACATGGGTTAGATTCCTTGTCTGGGAAGATCCTATTTGCCTCTAGAAAACTAAGCCTATATGCCTCAGCTGCACTCTAGATCCTTCAAGCTGCATCTTCTGAAGCCCACGTGCCCTAGAGCCCATGCTCCACAACAGTGGAGACGCTGAAGTGAGAAGACTGCACACTGCAGCTAAACAGTAGTCCTCGTCCACGGCAGCTGGGAAAAGCCCACCCGTAGCAACAAAGAGCCTGTGTACCTCAGGAAGACCCAGTGCAGCCAGAGAGAAATAAGCAAGCAAGAAACCAAAAACCTCCAGCACCGTATAATTTTAAATAGTCAGTAGCACTAAAGATATCTGCTCCTAAACTGACTAGTCTGGAGCTATATGAATTCAACTCCATCTGGGATTCAATCACACTTTTTCAAATGGTTAATCAACAGATGCTTGTGAAAGAGAATATTGTCAAGGCTGGTAGGTCTGAAATTAGCTGTACAGCTGCATTTTGGCTATAGACAAACTCTATAACAAGATTAGAGTGTATGGAGGCAAAGATAGCTATGACTCTTGTACTCTTTTTTATACTCCAGTAATAAAAGTGCTACATTAATAAAAAAGAAAGTATCTAAATTTATAAGAAGCAGTATCTTTCACTTCCTGAACTCCAAATTACACTTGAATATAATCAGCATGTACCTAGACCTGAGCAATGGGGCTTCCCTGGTGGCTCAGAAGGTAAAGAATCTGCCTGCAATACAGGAGACCCAGGTTTGATCCATGGGCCAGGGAGATCCCCTGGAGAAGGAAATGGCAGCCCACTCCAATATTCTTGCCTGGAAAATTCCATACAGAGGAGCCTAGTGGGCTACAGTCCATGAGGTTGCAAAGAGTCGAGTCGGACAGGACTGAGTGATTAACACTTTCAGGCCTGAGCAATAATTAACACAATGTCTTTGAGATTTTATAGCTGGCATATGCAGATTTCTGATTTTATTCATATGACTGATACATTTCTTCTGATCAGGATAATAGGTTTTGTTTTTTAAAATTATGTTTTGCTTTGTTTATAATTCATGGGCAAGGTCCTAAACATTTTGAAAGCTAATAGAGGAAGGGGAGATGGTTGAATTGGCCTGCTATAGAATGCCTTTGAATGCCTGGAATTTAAAAGTTAGTATCAGCTGTGATTTTTGATTGAGGTCTAGTTACTTGAAGATATCTGAAATTTATGGATCTCTTAAATGATGATTACTCTATTATCAATAATAACTCTGTTTTGAAATTTTAACATTTCTTTTTGAGTGTCATCAGTAGTCTTAGCCATATATAGAAACAGGAGCCCAACTATTATTCCATTTTACCCAAGCAGAAAATTGAATTTAGTATCTGGTGTGTGTTACACAGTGACTATTTGGTTAGGGATACTGAGTGCATTTCTTATCCAGTGAGGCATTATGGGAATTAATGCCTTCAGACATTTGCCACTGAATTTTTATATTGAAACACTAAACCAGGTTTTTTTGAGGAATCTTTGTCCAATGTATCCTTGGGGGAAGGGATCATTTGTCTCCTTTTGACCAATAATCAATGTCTATATTTGTTGATTTGGATTGAAAAAAATTGTTTTCCCTTTAATGGTAAGCAAATAACCTGTAATAAAATTGAATTGAAACTGTGATTACTTTTGAAATAAACTTTTTCCTATAGAAGTATAATTCAGTATAAAAAAGTACATAATTTTTTGCACATATAACTCAAATATGCAGTCATTCAAAATGACTCTGTCAGAGGCTCTTTTATTTTTAAAAAATCTCATAAATTGCACATATCAAAGATCATTTTTTTTCTGAGAAGAGTATACTTTAGATAAGCATATAGAATTAAAGATGTGCCAAAGAAAGGCTTAGTAAAGGAGGCACTAGACACATACAGATCTTTTACAGCATTATTTCATCATCTTTGCTTTGCTTAGATACTGCTATAACTATCCCTCATGATGAATGATTTTGTCATATCTCCTTGTAAAGATTAAGCAGGATTTCTCAGTAAACAAACACGTCCCATGATGCAGTCAGCTTTAACATCCCACAGATCAAGATGCCACAAGACTCAGTTGTGAGAGTGCCAGTTCTAGTTTTTCTTAAACCTGTTTTCCTTCTTTCTCTCTGTGTTACAAGAATATAGAGGCCTAATATCAAGGTTAACACACTGTGGGAGAAGAATTAGAAAAAGTGAGAAGAAACCCACTATTCCCCTTCTCCAAGGCTTGTCACCTTTGGCTGCAAGAAAGGAAACAATTCTATTCTAAATTAAGTTCAGTGTATTGATTATATGGGACAGGGTGTTCTAATTTCTGAATCTAGACTATACTTTGGATTTAAAGTGGTTGTATAACTGTAGAAAGTCAAGGAGCCTAGAGATTTTTAATTTAGGGTCAGGGAAAAAGAGACTTTCTACTGAATAAATTTTAAAGGGGCAGTGGGAGTAAAAGTAAAGATGCATTTTGATTATATCCCATTTGTTATGCTTGATTAATTTTAGTAGAAAGAAATTATCAGAGGAAGGAAAAGCATCTCCAAATACATAACTAACAAGCTAAAACATAGCCACTTCTGAATGGAAGGGAACCTAGTAGGCTTGTTGATGCTAAGCTGCATACAACCAGTAAAGGCTGTGGCTGTTTTTTGTTTTATTTATGAAAATCTTTTTATTGAATTTGTTACAATACTGCTTCTATTTTATGCTTTAGTTCTTTGGCCATGAGGCATGTAGGATCTTACTTCCTCAATCAGTAGTCAAAGCTGCACCCTCCACACTGGAATGTGAAGTCCTAATGACTGCACCACCAGGGAAGTCCTATGGCTATTTTTCTTTTTTAAAATCTTCCATTTCTTTTAATCAATAATTAGATGGGAGCGAGATAATATATACATATGAAATGACTCTTCAAATTATGAAGTTGATAAAAGATGAAAATTATAATTGTTGATAAATATTTAGTTATGGAATAATTTTGTGATGGTAGATCCATGAAATGTTAGAATAGCACAGCCCCAGACTCCTTAATTATGAGGCAATATACCAGGAAATATGCAAAATAAGTCCTATAGAATTAAATAAAGACAGTGATTTAGAATGGGTAGATAAACCACAGGCTGAGAGAAAATACTGGTAAAAGACACATCTGATAAAGAACTGTTATCCAAAATATAAAAGAACTCATGAAATTAAACAATAACAAAATGAACAACTCAATTAAAAATGGGCAAAAGACCTAACCAGATACCTCACCAAAGAAGTCATATAGATGTCAAAAAGTATTTAAAAAGATGGCTCCACATTTTATGTCATTAGGTTTGTGTAAATTAAAACGAGATAATACCACTGCATAGATGTTAGAATGGCCAAAATCCAAAGCACCGACAACACAAATGGCAGCAAGTATGTGGAGTTATAGGAACTCTCATCTATTGCTAGTGGGAATGCAAACTGGTGCAGTCATTTTGGAAAACAGTTTGTTTCTTATAAAACTAGACACATTCATACTCTATGATCAAGAAATTACACTTCTTGGTATTTACTCAAATGAACTGAAAACTTAAATCCACACAAAAACAGCACAAGGAGGTTTATAGAAGCTTTATTTATAATTGTCAAAACTTTAAAGAACCAAGATATTCTTCAGTCGTTGAATGGATAAATAAACTGCAGTACTTCCAAACAATGGATTATTATTCATTTCTATCAGGGCATGGAAAGACATGAAAAAATTTTAAATGTGTATTATTAAGTACAAGAAGTCAAAAGGACAAGACTGTGTATTGTATGTCTCCTGCTTGGCAGGCGGATATATATATTTTTTTTTTTTTAACCACTGAGCCACCAAGGAACCCTGGGCTTCCCAGATGGCACAAGTGGCAAAGAATCCCCATGCCAATGCAGGAGATGTAAGAGACACAGGTTAGATTCCTGGGTTGGGAAGATCCCCTGGAGGAGGGTATAGCAACCCACTCCAGTATTCTTGCCAGGTTTTGAGTCAAACACTACTGAAGTGACTGAACACACACACAACAGGGAAGCCCAATGATGTGTTTATGTAGATTCATTGATTGTAATACATACCACTGTGGTATAAGATGTTGATAACGCGGGAAGTTGTATATGTGTTGGAGTGTGGAGTTTACGGGCACTCTGTTCTTTCCACTTACTTTTTGTGAACCTGAGACTACATTGAAACAAAAACTTTATTATTAACAGAAAGCATAATCATGATTATTTATTCAAAACTATTGCTTTCATGTCCTCTGTGTGTTTGGCATTCTATTGCATATGCAGTGAACAAAGATAAGTAAACAGTTTAATTGGGACACAAACAGAAAAATATGTAAGTCCTGTCCTACAGTTTAAATAGAAGCAAAATGCCTCGGCAGTCTCTAATTCAGATAAAGAAAAAAGAGTGAAAAAAAAAAGATACTAACTTAGCTTTACTCAAGTGAAGTTTCACATGAGATGAGAGTTGAACTGAGCGCTGAAGCAAGATTAGGAGTTTTCCAGTTGGTCTTTCAGGCAAAGGCAACAGAAACATTAAAATATGAAGAACTGTGGTAACTATGAAATATGATTGTTCTGAATGTCCTGGACCACTATCATCATTCTAATTACAGTGCTATAAGGTTATTTTCTTGATGATGAAGCTCTGCATAGATAGTGGGTAAATGAGGATACTGATGATCATGAAAATTAGTATTTTCTTGGTCAGGTGTAGAGGGGGAATTCATATTAAGATGTCCATTAAAATATTGTCAATTTTTTCTTTTAATAAATCTGAAATATATATTTTTCTAGCTATCTTAATTAGCTTACATAGTTTATATTTAATTAGACTAGCATGGAACATAATAGAACCTCTGCATTTGCTCAGGAAATGGATGTTTTAGTCAATAGATTGCTTTTGAACAGGGTGTTAATTTATGATGCTCCTTATATCAACTATTAATCCAATCTAACATTCTAATGGAAAGGTTTATTTCCTTTCCAGCTAATGTGATAAACACCAGCAGTTCAGCATCAACACCTTGATTACATATAATGAAGGCTAATATTAGACAAATTGTGTTCTGTTGACTACCTTCGGTTGAGTGAATTTCAGCAATTGAAATAAACTCTTTAATGAAAAATGGTGTACATGCGATGTGTGATCATTATTATTACTATGGATTTGGATATAGACTTTTCACAAATCATTTGCGATGGCAAGGGTTCTACATTTGAGTTCAGTTTACAGATACCGCTGTACAGTTGATTGTGTGCAAGGCACTTACTATTACTTTTATTTATTTATTTTTTATTTTACTGTATGTTATCATTAGGGCATTGATGTTTTTATATTATGCAGTCTTACATGTTTTTGGGACCTGAGTGTGGTCATCTTTCTTTTCAGAGTGAGTTTATCACCCTCAAATACCATTCTTCACTACATCCTCTTATACAATATCTAATTTATATAATATTATAAAGACTATGGTTAGAAGGGATGAATATTTTCCATAATGAGGTATTTAGTAAACAGAATACATGATACATGCTTAAAAAATAAATTATGAGCTAAATGATGAAATGAGACATAATATATTAACTCTAGTAATCTGGGTTAAGTTGTTGCTAGGCAGAGTAAAATAATTAACGAGAGCTCAAGAGATATCCAGACAGTTTTTTCAATCCAATTTTACTGAGACAACATCTTGTTTGAAAAAATTATAAAAACATCTTAGATGTTTTAGATCTATTAGTGGTAAACAGGAGAAGCTAACAATATTTCTTATAAAAGAGGCTTGAATATCCTTGATGATTCATAAACACTTAGTGAAAAACAATCTTAACCCATTCATGGAAACATCTGTTGAGTAGTCACTCTGCATCTGGCATGGTAATATGGAGGAGTAGATCATTCATATGGCCTTCAAGGAACTCACACAAAGTAAACCAATCATTATAATAACAATGGCTTACTATATATAAAAATTTTTTAAAAAATTTATTTTGGCTACACTGGGTCTTTGTTGCTGCACTCAGGCTTTGTCTAGTACAGTGGGTAAGGGCTGCTCTCTAGCTGAGGTGCTCAGGCTTCTCACTGCAGTGGCTTCTCCTGTTGCAGAGCACAGGCTCTAGGGTGAGTGGGCTTCAGTAGTTATGGCACACAGGCTTAGTTGCCCTGCACCATGTGGACTCTTTCTGGACCAAGGATTGAACCCACGATGACTGCATTGGCAGGTGGATTCTTAATAACTGGACCACCAGGGAAATCCTACTATGTGCTTTGAATATGGCAGGATTTGCTTCAGATATTTCACACATGTCATATCATTTCAGCTGTACAATAACCCCAAAGTATAGAAACTAGGAGAAACACAAAGGCATGGAGAAGGAGAAGACACTTGCCCAGTATCACACAACTAGTATGAGGCACAGTTAATATTAAATTAGAATCTGTCTGTCCCCAGAACCCATGTGGTTTACCAGTTTGTGGTTTGGCCTTCTACCAGTATGTACAGTTAACCACTGTGATGGAAGAACTTCCTAGTGGTGAGGCTACCTAGAAGAGAGATGTCTAGTTCTAGACAGGAGAAGCAGTGTGTGAGTATATATTAAGATAGAATTTAAGGGAACTATAAGCAGTTCAGTGTAGCTTAAGTATATAGATCATGAATATTAGAAAAGGAAGGAGAGAAGGTTGACTAAGCCTGAATTATGAAGGGTAAGAGAAATTGGGAAAGAAGATAGGAGAGTAACATGTTTGGATAGGATTTTAGATATAATATAAAGTGAGTAAATTGCTAACAGAGGAGTCATGTTAAGAGGCTAGTAGCAAATCCAGTCAGCAAGTGGTAAGGGCCTGAGGAAAGGCAGTAGACATGAAAAGGACAAGAAAAAAAATTTCCAGGGATAGTTCAGTGGTAGAAGTGACAAACCTCGGTGATGTGCTTGGTTTGGAGTGAAGGGAGGGAGAACAATGGTTTAACTTCCAGGTTTCTGGCTTGCAGGACCAGGTAGAAGCTGATGCACCTCAGTCACACAGTGATCTGGAAACTGATTTGGCACAGGGAGAGGAGAAGAAAGTGTTGGTTACACTTGTGATTCACTGATTTGGGTGGGCTGATCATGTAGATCTGAAACAAAGACTATCCCAGCCATCATCAGCATATGGGTAATAGTTGAAGCCAGGAATTTAGATGGAAGTCACCCATCGAAAACTCATAGTACACCAAGCCCTGAAACCCAAGTATGTGTGTTAGTCACTCAGATGTGTCTGACTCTTTGCGACTCCAGGGACTGTAGCTCACCAGGCTCCTCTGTCCATGGGATTCTGCAGGCAAGAATACTGGAGTGGGTTGCCATTCCCTTCTCCAGGGGATCTTCCCAGCGCAGAGATCAAACCCAGGTCTCCCACATTGCAGGCAGATTCTTTACCATTTGAGCCACCAGGATGGAACCCTGTGTAAAATTAAAATTGATGAGGGGCAGGGAAATGAGGAGTGGCCTGAAAGGCAGGAGGAAAACCAGGAGAGAGTAGTACCAGGACAATTTCATTTAGTTGCGAATAGCAGGCACAAAACAAGTGGCAATTCAGGGGTCCTAATACTAGTTACATGAGCTTAATTCTATATCTAATTTCTTTAAAATTACTTTCCCAAATTATCCTGTACTTATTCATTAAAATACTTCTGATCTCAAATACTATGAGATTCCTCCCACGTCAAATTTTGGATACATGTTAAGGTGAAATTATGTATTCATAGGAGGAAATACCATAAGCTCCAAGTAGAAAATATCTTAACACACAGCATTCTGCTTAAGATACTCAGAAGTATTATCCTTCATTGATATGCAGTTATTCTTGCACATTTGTCACCTTTTCTTAAGTTCATACTCTACTACTATGTTAGGTGTAAACAGAAGCAGGAGAGGGGAAAAATCTCTCACACACGAAGATAAAAGAGAATGATGAAATACAAAGTGAGGAATAATTTTCTTTTTAAACCTGCAGCACCTGCTACATTTCTTGGAGCTTAAAATGGCCTCTGTTGCTTTAGCTACTGCTCTAACCATCTGCTAAGCTGCAGAGAAGTGGTCTGTAGCAGCTGAAAACCACTACAAATGCTGCAAGTCAGGCTTTTGGCACAGTGAGGAAGCCAGGACTGTACTGGTGCCAAATGCAGGTCCTGTTTCTTTTTCTCTGCTGCCATGAAAAAAAAATTAACCAAGGCCTTAAGAGCTGCCATCAACATAAACATGATTTAAAGTCTCTTTAGCATTTTCAGAACCACAGAATTAGCAGAAGCCTTGGAGATGTGTAAGAGTGGAGTCTTGAAAGTTGTTCTCTGGCAAGCCATTTTAAAAGCATATGTTGTGAGCGAACTTCAGTACAGCTGACTATTAGGTGATAGTCCTTTAAACACATAGAATGTGAAGGAAGTGTACTTTCTGTTTTCTTAATAGAATAGCAACTGACATCTGTCTCTCTTAAGTGTGGGAACAGATTTCCTGCTCTGTCTTCCGTTTTCATGCTTCTCTCAAGCATGGTGAAGAAAGCCCTTGTAAAAACAGGAGAGCTGTCAGCATGAATCTATAAATGCAATAATCTATGTAATTATTTATTTACATAACATCTCTTTGATTATACAGGGAACTTCTTGAGAGGTAGGACAAGATCTTTTTTGGTTTAAATCCTAGCACTTCTTACTCGTTTGTGAATTTGGGCAAGAAACTTAGCTACTTGGAATTTCAGTATCCTCACATGTCTCACTGCTTCTGTGATGCTGAATGATGCTACAATTTTCAAAATTACTTAATTAGATGCCTGACACGTAGTAGATGCTCAATAAATGTTTATTAAATGAGAGATTTATGTGAATATTGTAAAAGATGTCTTTGAATTCCAAAAAGTATATAATTATTTTAAAATATTCTATACTGTTACTGGCAAATGGTTCCAATCCATTCATAGTCTTAATAGAAGCTCCTGCTCCTGCTTTAGTGAAAATGTGAAGATTTGCATTATATGTTTGCCTTATAGTTTTAGGAATGCTTTCCCTTCATCTATGAATCAAGTCTGTGCCTAAAATGTGAAGGGATATGCTAGACTGGTAACTTTATGTGGTCGGTGAGAGAATTCAGAGGAATCTTATCTTACCAGTCCTTAAGAGCTGAATAGTTTAGACATGATCCCTGTTTTTAGATTCTATCCAGTATTCCCTTTCCTCTGTTTTATCAAAATGTAGTTTTGCTTTAAGATACTTCTTACAACTGCCCAGTTTTTTTGAAAGCTGACTTTAAAATTAATTCATATTGGTAAAGTGGCTAAAAAGGGCTTAAAGCAGTGCTTTTAAAACTGTATTCTGAGACTTTCTAGGGATTTTTCAGGGAAACCTGATAAATAGCTGGAGGAGTCTGGAGCTTCAAATCAATGAGACTCTTGGTACTTTATCCCAATATCAGTTTTACCCTTTATAAAACAAGGTTGTATGTATATTTTTATAGACATACATACATGAAAATATATCTTTACTTGAAGAATAGGTTTCACTGTTTTAAAATAGACTAAGATTTATCTTTAAAAAGATTTAAGATTATTGACTGTCCTATCTCCTTTCAGCTCATATACTTTTGTCATGAGATAATTTAACTGGAAGAATTCCTTAATCTTATAATCCTAGCAAGTAATAGTCACTATGGATCACCATGTGCTCACTAAATAAACTAAACAGATTTACTTCACCTCTTTCTGTAACTGAGCTACTAAATTGATGATAAAACATTTGAGATGGAGTATTTGTACTTCAATAATTCATTTATCAAAGCATATCATGTGTTCTCATGGATAGAAGAATGTATGAATAGAGTGTCCTCACAATTAGGTAAACTAAAAATTGACATAATATTAACCAAATAACCTGATTTATAGATAAACATCTATCTGGAGAGAAATTTCTGTTGATCACCTCCAGGCTGTGTCTATGATCTTGTCGGATTCACTCATTTTAGAGCTAGTGACTTGGATGAAACTGTAGAGGAAAGTCTCATCAAATTTGTAGATGACAAGTCTGGAAGGGATAAAGAATGTGTTGCATGGCAAAATTGGGATTCCAAAAGATCTTGACAGGCTGAAACATTTTGAGCTGAAAAAATAATAAAATTTAACAGGGGTGAATGTGAAGTCCTGTTCTTGGGTCAGAAACCAGAACTATAGCTGTAATTAGAGAGGATGGAGAAGGTGCAGCTTCTGAGTAGAATGTGTGAAAATGCCTAGAGTTATTAGATGACAATCATATTTCTAGAAATTAACAACATGATGTAGATGTCCCCAAAGCTAATATAGACTGAGGGGATACATTAGTTGAATAAATGGATTGTAGGATTAAGATGGCCCACTTTTCTTAAGAATGCTTAGATTTTTGCAGTGATAATGATTTAAGAGATAATTAGATAAACTGAAACACATTCAAAAGAGACTGAATATAAAGACACTTGAAACTCTTTAATGAAGGAAGTTCAGACCCTGAACTTCAGGGAATAGATTCTGTATGACTTAGGGACAAGAATAGGATGTACCAAAGGCGTCATCTAAAGATATTTAAATTATTATTGTTTAGAAATTTTGGCATGAACAGATATGATGGAGGGAATCAGACCAATGAGAAGAAGTCTCAGATAGAAAGATAGCATCTTAATGTAAGGAAGAACTTTTTCACAAGAGCTGTACAAAGAAGATGCAACCTCCAGAAAATAATTTGTTCCTCTCAGTCAAAGTGCTAAATGAGACTGGACTACCATTGACAGAGATGTACAGTCTAATACATTTGTAAAGATGAATAAATGAGTTAACTTTTTTGTTACATATTTTTAAGTTTCTGAGGAATAAAGGAATATATTTCTATTTCTCACTGTATACATCATCAGTGATCCTTTAAAGACTTTTTCATGATCAAGAATATTGATTTCTCTAAATTATGAGTTAACTGTTATTATATTAAAAAGAAATATTTCTAAAATTCTGCTGTTAGCATGTTCTGAATATATACATAAGTGTTTTTTTGCCGTGGTTGAACTTATTTAAGCATAATATATTCTTATTAATCATTTATGTCCCTGGGCTTAATGCAGATTGCTTCTGTTTTAGCTATTCCTTTTCCAAACATCTAATTCATAAATGGAGAGACCCATTGAGCTTGAAATGGCTTTGCTTCTTCTCACTGTGAAAGGAACTCGCTATGCCTTGCTTTTGCCACAGAGGGGCATTACTGGACTTCTCTTTTGCATCAATCCTCTCTATAACAAGAAAATAATCCCCTAAAACTCATTTTTCATTACCTTTAAAAGGAAAACAATATATTAATACACCAATAAAACCCCTCAGAGGTAGCTCCCACTTACTAGTTACATGTAATTTTTAAGCTAGAGAAATATTTTCTTGAGTAGATTATTACAGGCAGAATGATTCTTTACATTTTATCAAGACAGAAGCAATTATATTTTTCTAGCCATATTTTTCCTTATGTAAAATACTTCAATATTTCAATGGAATCTATGACTCTTACTTCAATAGAATGCTGGGCCAAATAGGACTTGTGAAACAGAGCAACTCATTGGTGGCAACCACCATGTGAAAGAGAATGCAACTTTCATTAGAGAACAGTCAAACTAGAAATATGTTTTGAAACTGTCATCTTTATTCCCCCTGTCCGCCTCCCCAAAACCAAAAAATTACTGGTGTATATGTTCTTGCTGCGTCCTAAATATTCATAATAATGGGTTTCAGAAAGGAGAAAAAAACAGGCAGAGATAGAGAGAACAAAACACTAAGATACTATATTTGTATAGTGCTTGAGAACTTGATTCCTTATATTTAATACAAGGTAATGGAAATGATTATCTACTCCAGTTTAAATCTGATTCTAAATATGATCCTAATTAAGATCATGATCATGAGATTCACACATGTACAATACTTTCAAACTGAGCAAAATTAAAATAGTGCTAAAGAGACAGTCTTCTGATATTTCCTTTAGAAAAAAAGCGTCAACACAGCTGTGAGAGTTGTTCTCTAGAAGTTCCTTTAAAATAGAATAGCAGTGCAAAGGTCCCCATGCAGTGGCTAAGCCCACAAATCAAATTAAATGGGCAAGTGTCTTCTTCCTACCCAATTCAGTTTGGGTTAATCATGTCTTGGCATTTTCATTTGCCTTCCTCCAGCCACAGGGCAAATGAGCTGTTGATCACATATTCAGTTTCACTTTGGGGCAGCTGGTTAATTTCATTTCATGACCTTAAATTAAGTATTCTACTTCAAAGATATTAAAATATTTTATACCAATTGCCATAGAAAATTTATAAGAATTACAATTTCATCTTGAAATTACATTTCACTGCTTTTATTTATCTCTTCTCTTTTCAACCATTTCACCAGTACTTTCCCTTCAACTGCTTGCTATCATTTCCCTTCCAAACACTTCTTCCCACTTGTGATGGTCAACATAATTATTCAACTTCTCTTGAGAGAAGTAGCAAGAACTTGTCCAGAGGCAGTGCCAGCAATTGTTAGGGCCACAGAGGGGTTTAGTGCTCCTTATAATCTAGTTCTGTATACTATATGGAAGTGTCTATTGGTTTAATCTTAGGCTGATTTGGGAAAGTTTGGAGCATTTATGGCAACACTGTTGGATTCCAGTTTGAAATCATGGAGAACATAGAAAGCTCTTTAATATTTAAGTGGATTCCCAGTCTGTAGGCTGGAAAGTCAGATCTCTGGCATTCTCCAAGGTTTCAGAAATGACCAAAAGCAGTTAAAGGGGTTCATTATCTAAAAATGAATAAAAATGGAATTATTTTCTGAACTCTAATTCCATCTCAGGAATTCTTGGAGTTTATAGCGCCTGATTTTGGCACAGATGCTTCAGCTTTAAGTTTTGATCTTATTTCTCCTGTGCCTGATTTCCCCCAATCCATGTTGCAGTTGCATTACACTGCTCCCAGATATAGGCTCGAAAAGACCTTGTTTTCCAAGCCTATCTGGATATACATATTTATAGCTTTACTACACCCCACTGCCTTGGAATTAATTCATTTACTTTGAGTATGGAAGGCAGTCTGCAAGCCAGGCTTCTGTTTTACTCTTCTCAATTTCTTTCACCACCAACAAAAACTGGATATTGACTCCTCATTTTTGGTATTCCATCTCTCCCACTTATCCCAGTAAAGTCTTGGATTTATGATGCAGAATGAGGATTATATCTTGGTCCCTCTTCCTATCTAGTACCCATCTCTTCTCTGAGCTCAACCTCATCACAGAATGGAGCCCTACACTGAATAGTGGCTGGAGTTGAGAAGACATACCTTCAGTTCTTCCTTCCTTCCTTCTCCTCTCCTTGATAGAATCCACAGTATATCTTCAATGAAAAAACTAACAGCTTCCTTTTACAGAATGTCTACAATATATCAGAAACTTTATACAAGCTATCTCATTAAATTTCCCCATAATCCTGAGGGTTATTGTAACCTCCACTGTACAACTGAAGCTATTGAAAGAAGATCTTACATCTAGTCAGTGACTGAATGGTAACTTAATCTTAGTTCTTTCTCAAAGTCCACATGCTTTGCACTTTGCAACACTGCTCTGGGCACTAGGGGAGAAGAAGCTGGTAAGTCCAGTTGGGTCAAGCAAGTGATTATCACATGTAATGTAACCTGAAACATACTGTAATGAAAAGCTAGGTGCAAAGTGCATAAACTGCTTTAGGAGGCAGATGAGGGAGAGGATATTCCTGAGATGTTGTCATGTTAGTAATTTCAGAGAAGTTATATTCAAGATGGTCTTTGACAGAGGTAGAATTCATGAAACAGAAAATGGAGCCAGTATTTAGAGCTGTTTATACACTTTTTAAAATCCTATTGTCATTCTCCATTTAAAAGATCATAATCCACTCTAAATAGGAATTTTTTCTCCCTCCCATTTGTGGTCTCTTAAACAACAGAATGATCTCTGTTTGTCTCCAAGGCAAACCATTCAATATCACAGTAATCCAAGTCTATGCCCCAACCAGTAATGCTGAAGAAGCTGAAGTTGAATGGTTTTATGAAGACCTACAAAACATTTTAGAACTAACAACACAAAAAAGATGTCCTTTTCATTATAGGGGACTGGAATGCTAAAGTAGGAAGTCAAGAAACACATGGAGTCACAGGCAAATTGGCCTTGGAATGCAGAATGAAGCAGGGCAAAGACTAATAGAGTTCTGCCAAGAAAATGCACTGGTCATAGCAAACACCCTCTTCCAACAACACAAGAGAAGACTCTACACATGGACATCACCAGATGGTCAATACCAAAATCAGATTGATTATATTCTTTGCAGCCAAAGATGGAGAAGCTCTATACAGTCAACAAAAACAAGACCAGGAGCTAACTGTGGCTCATATCATGAACACCTCATTACCAAATTCAGACTCAAATTGAAGAAAGTAGGGAAAACCGCTAGACCATTCAGGTATGACCTAAATCAAATCCCTTATGATTATACAGTGGAAGTGAGAAATAGATTTAAGGGCCTAGATCTGATAGATAGAGTGCCTGATGAACTATGGAATGAGGTTCATGACATTGTATGGGAGACAGGGATCAAGACCATCCCCATGGAAAAGAAATGCAAAAAGCAAAATGGCTGTCTGGGGAGGCCTTACAAAGAGCTGTGAAGAGAGGCAAAAGCAAAGGAGAAAAGGAAAGATATAAGCATCTGAATGCAGAGTTCCAAAGAATAGCAAGAAGAGATAAGAAAGCCTTCTTCAGTGATCAATGCAAAGAAATAGAGAAAAGAACAGACTGGGAAAGACTAGAGATCTCTTCAAGAAAATTAGAGATACCAAGGGAATATTTCATGCAAAGATGGGCTCGATAAAGGACAGAAATGATCTGGACATAACAGAAGCAGAAGATATTAAGAAGAGGTGGCAAGAATACACAGAAGAACTGTACTTCATGACCCAGATAATCACGATGATGTGATCACTCATCTAGAGCCAGACATCTTGGAATGTGAATTCAAGTGGGCCTTAGAAAGCATCACTATGAACAAAGCTAGTGGAGGTGATGGAATTCCAGTTGAGCTGTTTCAAATCCTGAAAGATGATGCTGTGAAAGTGCTGCACTCAATATGCCAGCAAATTTGGAAAACTCAGCAGTGGCCACAGGACTGGAAAAGGTCAGTTTTCATTCCAATCCCAAAGAAAGGCAATGCCAAAGAGTGCTCAAACTACCACACAATTGCACTCATCTCACATGCTAGTAAAGTAATGCTCAAAATTCCCCAAGCCAGGCTTCAGCAATACATGAATCATGAACTCTCTGATGTTCAAGCTGGTTTTAGAAAAGGCAGAGGAACCAGAGATCAAAATGCCAACATCTGCTGGGTCATGGAAAAAGCAAGAGAGTTCCAGAAAAATATCTACTTCTGCTTTATTGACTATGCCAAAGCCTTTGACTGTGTAGATCACAATAAACTGTGGAAAATTCTGAAAGAGATGGGAATACCAGACCACCTAACCTGCCTCTTGAGAAATCTGTATGCAGGTCAGGAAGCAACAGTTAGAACTGGACATGGAACAACAGACTGGTTCCAAATAGGAAAAGGAGTACATCAAGGCTGTATACTGTCACCCTGTTTATTTAACTTATATGCAGAATACATCATGAGAAATGCTGGACTAGAAGAAGCACAAGCTGGAATCAAGATTGCCAGGAGAAATAGCAATAACCTCAGATATGCAGATGACACCACCCTTATGGCAGAATGTGAAGAAGAACTAAAGAGCCTCTTGATGAAAGTGAAACAGGAAAGCGAAATAATTGGTTTAAAGCTCAACATTCAGAAAATGAAGATCATGGCATCCAGTCCCATCACTTCATGGGAAATAGATGGAGAAACAGTGGAAACAGCGTCAGACTTTATTATTTTGGGCTCCAAAATCACTGCAGATGGTGACTGCAGCCATGAAATTAAAAGACGCTTACTCCTTGGAAGAAAAGTTATGACCAACCTAGATAGTATATTCAAAAGCAGAGACATTACTTTGCTGACTAAGGTCCATCTAGTCAAGGCTATGGTTTTCCCAGTGGTCATGTATGGATGTGAGAGTTGGACTATGAAGAAGGCTGAGTGCTGAAGAATTGATGCTTTTGAACTGTGGTGTTGGAGAAGACTTGTGAGTCCCCTGGACTGCAAGGAGGTCCAACCAGTCCATTCTAAAGGAGATCAGCCCTGGGATTTCTTTGGAAGGAATGATGCTAAAGCTGAAACTCCAGTACTTTGGCCACCTCATGCAAAGAGTTGACTCATTGGAAAAGACTCTGTTGCTGGGAGGGATTGGGGGCAGGATGAGAAGGGGACGACAGAGGATGAGATGGCTGATGGCATCACGGACTCGATGAAGGTGAGTCTGAGTGAACTCTGGGAGATGGTGATGAACAGGGAGGCCTGACGTGCTGCAATTCATGGGGTTGCGAACATTCGGAACGAACCGAGTGACTGAACTGAACTGATTGTTCCTCTTCATTCTATGTCACTGTGTTATGCTAATATCTCAAACCTGAAACTACTTAGTTTATAACATCATGAAAGAGAGAAGTAAAATTATTTTGCACTCTTGTTTTTCTGTTCTTTTGTGAGAATGTTCAGTAGCACTGACAAGGTGAAGTGAAGTGAAGTGAAGTGAAGTGAAGTCGCTCAGTCGTGTCCGACTGTTTGTGGCCCTGTGGACTGTAGCCCGCTAGGCTCCTCCGTCCATTGGATTCTCCAGGCAAGAATACTGGAGTGGGTGCCATTTCCTTCTCCAATGTGACCTTTAAAAGAATGCTAACACTGCAGTGTGGGGAGCAGGCTGTGTGGCTTGGGCAGCCTGCCAAGAGGCCCTCTCCTCTATGGCCAGGTGTGGGACGGTCCCTCCTCCAGGAGTGAGGCAGCCTGTGTCCCAACAGAATACTTTTCGCAAAATTTTTTTTTGGTACAAAAGAAATGCAAAGGAGATGCAGAGAGCTGCGGAGGCAGGGCCAGCAGCCCTCCCCAGACCTCAGATCATGGCCACGCTCTCAGGGCTACAGTTGAGGTGGGTGGAGGTGCTGCTCCTCCCGGGAGGACTTGCAAGCTCGGCCGGGGGTGGGCTGCAACGCAGCCACCAGTGTCTCCGAAGAGACCTCCCCAAACTCGTAGCTGAAGGTGCCGTAGAAGACGAGAATGTCAATGACGAACACCCACTCACACAGGGCTGCCCCTTGCTGCAGCTGAGAGCTCTCATGGATTAAGAAGACCCCACTGAGGATCAGAGTGACAAAGGCGATGGTTGCCAGCACAATCCGCAGGTAGGCCACAGCCAGGTCCTGGGGGCAGTGGCCCCGTGGTAGGAGAGGGCACAGTGCAGGCAAACGAAGAGCAGGCCGGCAGTGAAGGCCATACTGGTTCCAACATAGTGCAGAGACTTAGCGTGGTCCACCTGGAAGTTCCCCACCACCACCAGACCCGCGGCATTGGTGCAGCCTGTGATGATCATCGTGGTGTTGACCCAGGAATGACGGCTCTGCTCCAGGAGCTGCCCATCGCGCACGAGGCAGATCAGGGCCACCATGAAAGCGCCCAGGTTGCCAATGAGGCTGAAGAGGCAGCTCTCAGGGGGTACGAGCCACACTTGCTGATGAGGGGGATGTCATCCAGGGTGCAAAAAGGTAAATTCTTCTAATTAGGTATGTTGGGAAAGACACATGAAGAAGATAAAATTCAGATGACATGTAGTAAGTAATAATAAGACATTACAATTTTAAAGGATTAAAACTACTTGTCAGGAGAGGATGAAAGATTATAATGAAATTTTGGATGGCTAAAAATGAAACATAGTTGAGGTCAGTGAGTTGGAAACAAAAGAAGAGGTATTGTAATGTCAATTACTAAGGTTAATTTTTTTAAAAGAGAGTAATATTATTGAACTGATAAAGTATAGATAGACTGAAAGTACATACTTGTTGTGGAAGAGTATTCAAATATATTTCTGAGAATCAACATATTAAGTATATATATTCCACCTGGAACCTGAAACCAGATTATTTAGCTTCAAATCCTGGTTTCTATCAGATCAGTTAGGCTACGTTGGACAAATTATCTAATTTCTTTCATTTTACCTTCATATCTTCTCTAGTAAAATAGGAATAGTGACAACAGTACTTCTGCTTCTGTTACGTCCAGACCATTTCTGTCCTTTATCAAGCCCATCTTTGCATGAAATGTTCCCTTGGTAACTCTAATTTGCTTGAAGAGATCTCTAGTCTTTCCCATTCTGTTCTTTCCCTCTATTTCTTTGCATTGATCACTGAAGAAGGCTTTCTTATCTCTCCTTGCTATTCTTTGGACCTCTGCATTCTGATGCTTATATCTTTCCTTTTCTCCTTTGCTTTTCACTTCTCTTTTCATAGCTACTTGTAAGGCCTCCTCAGACAGCCATTTTGCTTTCTTGCATTTCTTTTCCATGGGAAAGGTCTTGATCCCTGTTTCCTGTACAATATCATGAACCTCATTCCATAGTTCATCAGGCACTCTATCTATCAGATCTAGGCCCTTAAATCTATTTCTCACTTCCACTGTATAATCATAAGGGATCTGATTTAGGTCATACCTGAATGGTCTAGTGGTTTTCCTTACCTTCTTCAATTTCAGTCTGAATTTGGCAATAAGGAGTTCATGATCTGAGCACAGTCAGCTCCTGGTCTTGTTTTTGCTGACTGTATAGAGCTTCTCCATCTTTGGCTGCAGAGAATATAATCAGTCTGATTTTGGTGTTGACCATCTGGTGATGTCCATGTGAAGAGCCTTTGCTTGTGTTGTTGGAAGAGGGTGTTTGCTATGACCAGTGCGTTCTCTTGGCAAAACTCTAGTAGTCTTTGCCCTGCTTCATTCCACATTTCAAAGCCAAATTTGCCTGTGACTCCATGTGTTTCTTGACTTCGTAAGTTAGCATTCCAGTCCCCTATAATGAAAAAGATGTCTTTTTGGGTGTTAGTTCTAAAAGGTCTTGTAGGTCTTATAGAACCTTTCATTTCAGCTTCTTCAGTGTTACTGGTTGGGGCATAGACTTTGATTACTGTGATATTGAATGGTTTGCCATGGAAACGAAGAGAGATCATTCTGTTGTTTTGGAGACTGTATCCAAGTACTGCATTTTGGATTCTTGTTCACCATGATGACTACTCCATTTCTTCTAAAGGATTCCTGCCCACAGTAGTAGATATAATGGTCATTATATCTAATGACCATGTAATGGTCATTCACCCATTTCCAGTCCATTTTAGTTCGCTGATTTCTAGAATGTTGATGTTCACTCTTGCCATCTCCTGTTTGATTACGTCAAATTTTCCTTGATTCATGGACCTAACATTCCAGATTCCTATGCAATATTGCTCTTTACAGCATCGGACCTTGCTTCTATCACCAGTCACATCCACAAGTGGGTATTGTTTTTGCTTTGGCTCCATTCCTTCATTCTTTCTGGAGTTATTTCTCCACTGATCTCCAGTAACATGTTGGGCACCTACTGACCTGAGGAGTTCCTCTTTCAGTATCCTATCATTTTGCCTTTTCATACTGTTCATGGGGTTCTCAAGGCAAGAATATTGAAGTGGTTTGCTATTCCCTTCTCCAGTGAACCACATTCTGTCAGACCTCACTACCATGACCCACCAATCTTGGGTGGCCCCACAGGACATGGCTTAATTAGACAAGGCTGTGGTCCATGTGATTAGATTGACTAGTTTTCTGTGATTATGGGTTCAGTGTGTCTGCCCTCTGATGCCCTCTTGCAACACCTACCATCTTACTTGGGTTTCTCTTACCTTGGACGTGGGGTGTCTCTTCACGGCTGCTCCAGCAAAATGCAGCTGCTGTCCTTACCTTGGACGAGGGGTATCTCCTCACCACCACCCCTCCTGACCTTGAATGTGGAGTAGCTCCTCTTGGCCTTCCTCCGCCCGTGCAACCACCACTCCTTGGACGTTGGGTAGTTCCTCACAGCCACCGCCCCTGGCCTCGGACATGGGTTACCTCCTGCTGGCTGCTGACTCAGCAGTGGCCATAGGACTGGAAAAGGGCAGTTTTCATACCAATCTCAAAGAAAGGCAATGCCAAAGAATGCTCAAACTACTGCACAATTGCAGTCATCTCAGTTCAGTTCAGTTGCTCAGTCATGACCGACCCTTTGTGACCCCATGAATCACAGCATGCCAGGCCTCCCTGTCCATCACAAACTCCCGGAGTTTACTCAAACTCATGTCCATCGAGTCAGTGATGCCATCCAGCCATTTCATCCTCTGTCTTCCCCTTCTCCTCCTGCCCAAAATCTCACCCAGCATCAGAGTCTTTTCCAATGAGTCAGCTCTTCGCATGAGGTGGCCAAAGTACTGGAGTTTCAGCTTTAGCATCATTCCTTCCAAAGAAATCCCAGGACTGATCTCCTTTAGAATGGACTGGTTGGACCTCCTTGCAGTTCAAGGGACTCTCAAGAGTCTTCTCCAATACCACAGTTCAAAAGCATCAATTCTTTGGCACTCAGCTTTCTTCACAGTCCAACTCTCACATCCATACATGACTACTGGAAAAACCATAGCCTTGACTAGACGGACCTTTGTTGGCAAAGCAATATCTCTGCTTTTGAACATGCTGTCTAGGTTGGTCATAACTTTCCTTCCAAGGAGTAAGCGTCTTTTAATTTCATGGCTGCAGTCACCATCTGCAGTGATATTGGAGCCCAAAAGAATAAAGTCTGACACTGGTTCCACTGTTTCTCCATCTATTTCCCATGAAGTGATGGGACCAGATGCCATGATCTTTGTTTTCTGAGTGTTGAGCTTTAAACCAACTTTTTCACATACTCATCTCACATGCTAGTAAAGTAATGCTCAAAATTCTCCAATCTAGGCTTCAGCAGTACGTGAACTGTGAACTTCCATATGTTTAAGCTGGTTTTAGAAAATGCAGAGGAACCAGACATCAAATTGCCAACACCCAATGGATCATGGAAGAAGCGAGAGTTCCAGAAAAACATCTATTTCTGCTTTTTTGACTATGCTTTATTGACTATTGATTTCTGCCTTTATTGACTGAGCCTTTGACAGTGTGGCTCACAATAAACTGTGGAAAATTCCGAAAGAGATGGGAATGCCAGAGCACCTGACCTGCCTCTTGAGAAATCTGTATGTAGGTCAGGAAGCAACAGTTAGAACTGAACATGGAACAACAGACTGGTTCCAAATAGGAAAAAGAGTATGTCAAGGCTGTATGTTGTCACCTTGCTTATTTAAATTATATGCAGAGTACATTAAGAGAAACACTGGGCTGGAAGAAGCACAAGCTGGAATCAAGATTGCCGAGAGAAATATCAATAACTTCAGATATGCAGATGACACCACCCTTGTGGCAGAAAGTGAAGAGGAACTAAAAAGCCTCTTGCTGAAAGTGAAAGAGGAGTGTGAAAAAGTTGGATTAAAGCTCAACACTCAGAAAACGAAGATCATGGCATCTGGTCCCATCACTTCATGGGAAATCGATGGGGAAACAGTGGAACAGTGTCAGACTTTATTCTTCTCGTCTCCAATATCACTGCAGATGGTGATTGCAGCCATGAAATTAAAAGACGCTTACTCCTTGGAAAGAAAGTTATGACCAACCTAGATAGCATATTCAAAAGCAGAGACATTACTTTGCCAACTAAGGTCTGTCTAGTCAAGGCTATGGTTTTTCCAGTAGTCATGTATGGATGTGAGAGTTAGATTGTGAAGAAAGCTGAGTGCCAAAGAATTGATGCTTTTGAACTGTGGTGTTGGAGAAGACTCTTGAGAGTCCCTTGAACTGCAAGGAGGTCCAGCCAGTCCATTCTAAAGGAGATCAGTCCTGGGATTTCTTTGGAAGGAATGATGCTAAAGCTGAAACTCCAGTACTTTGGCCACCTCATGCGAAGAGCTGACTCATTGGAAAAGACTCTGATGCTGGGCAGGATTTTGGGCAGGAGGAGAAGGGGAAGACAGAGAATGAGATGGCTGGATCGCATCACTGACTCGATGAACGTGAGTCTGAGTGAACTCCGGGAGTTTGTGATGGACAAGGAGGCCTGGCGTGCTGCATGCAATTCATGGGGTCGCAAAGAGTCGGTCATGGCTGAGCAACTGAACTGAACTAAACTAAACAACTGTAGTTACTTATTAGGTTACTGACTGGATTAAATGAGTTACTATATGTAAAGTACTTAGGACAGGGCTCATTGCAGAGTAAATGCTATATAAGTATTTACTCTAATTTTCATTACAAATATAGACACATTAAAATGTTTAGAGAGTAGAATATCTGGATTTATTAATTAATTTAGATAGAGCATGGGCATAGGATTGTTTTGTAGGGAATTCAGGTCTCTCATAGTGCAGGTAGATTCTTTACTATTTGGATTTCCCTGGTGACTCAGTTAGTAAAGCATCTGCCTACATTGTGAAAGACCTGGGTTGGATCCCTGGGTCGGGAAGATCACCTGGAGAAGGAAATGGCAACCCACTCCAGTACTTTTGTCTGGAAAATCCCATGGACAGAGGAGCCTAGTAGGCTACAGTCCATGGAGTTGCAGAGTCAGACACAACTGAGCAACTTCACTTTCACTTTCTTTACTGTTTGAGACACCAAGGAAGCCCTTGAATGAAAAATGGGATTATATCTTTAGGAGCAGCATGGACTCTGACACAACATGGATTTATTTATGGAAGTACTTCATAGAACTTTGAATTCTCAAGTTATTAATTAGGAATGTTTTATGGAGGAATGTCATATATTCCATTTGAATATGGTTTAATTTATATTCTCTAGCTACTTGTGATTTGAGATGTACCTTTCCACAAATGTGATGCCTAAACACTAGTGGAGTACATAGGTGGAGTGAGTATACTCCACCTATGTCTTTGGGTATAAGCAAAACAAACTGCTCTCAGGTGGCCTTGTCTGTGGTCACAGTTTACTTGCAAGTGAGAGCAAGTAGCTTGTATAACTACCCATTTCTCACCTAAGCTGTTTTGAATGCTTTTTCTAAATAATTTTATGCCTTGAAGTTTAAATGAGTTTTTTCTACATTGTGATCTCTTGTACTTTTCTCCAGCTGCTGATTATACTGGGAAAGTTCATCATTAGCTAATAATACTTCTCTATGTTGTGGTACTTTCTTCTAAAGAGCTCAAGGCACTGTACACATTTTCCCTCAATTATCTAATTCTGTACTTGCGCTTATAACTATTCCTCTTATCCTATTCTCTAATTTTCAGATGCTTGTTATTCTCTTCTCAACTGCAATTTCCTTATGAATCCCTTTGCCTTGAAATTTTCCAAGACTGCTTAACAGAGGTGCCATATTTAGCTTCTAAATGTGTCTAATTCTCCTCTACAAGATTGTTCTCTTTTCATTTGGCGTCAAGGGATTGACTCAAAATAACTATCCTTTTGTTACAAAGAAACAGGAGCAGAACCAAAGAAATTCACCGAAATGGAGGCTTCACAATCAGTTTAAAAAGGAAAGTCATAAAATGTCTGAACACCAGCAGCTTCCAAGAATGGCAGTTCTGTGGCACTCTATTTGCTCTTTGGGAATTCCAATTGCAAGAACTGATTTGATTTATGATGTCACATTGTGTGAGTGGGAAGGTTCAGACTAGGCTTCAAGTTTAGATTAGAGTCATAGAGACTAAAGCTATCATAAGACTTATTTTTAGTATACACTATTATATAGCTTTTGTCTTTAGTACTGTGTGTTATCAATGTGGCATTTATTGTACACTTTGATTCTTACACACCAGTTTTGTGTCTCTTACTAGATTTAAACTTGTGCTTATTTCTCTAATAGCTTGATATACTTTTAAAAATCTGTCAAATGAATAAATATTAATTATGAACAGCAAACTTGCTTTTGCTTTCAAGTTATAACTAATCCAGAACTAATCTCTTTTAACAAAGAGACCTAGAAAAAAATACCACCATCATCATAGCTTTTTCCTCTAAGCATGCCTTTTTAAGTCAGTTAAAGGTAAGTTTTTGCTTACCATTCTTCTATCATCAAAAAAGGACTCCTAAAATTACAGTATGAATAATTATTTGGAATGTTTCTCTACTGACATTGATGGTCTAATGTTGTTGCTGATAATAAACATAATGGTTTGTATTAATTGAGACTTTTCTATAGTTTAGATCCTGGATCATAGTAGGAACTCAGTAAAATCTGTTGAAAGAATAAATACACAACAATTTATTAAGTGCTTTGTGGAATATTCCCATTTAAGTTTCAATCAAAATTGTGAAAAGTAAAATTTTTATCCTCAGTTCTCACATTAGGATAATAAAGCTCAGTGAAGTTAAGGTCACAGTGTGCCTAAGGTCACATAGCTAGTGACAGAGATGACTCCATGAGCTATTGGTGTGACTCTCACCACAGAAATCATAGAATCTGTTTGAATCTTGCATAAAGGCAGAGTGCTCCCTAGCTTCAGTGCTTTCTCAGTCACACATCAAGGGAAATTAATATGAATCTTACTTCAATCCTATCCTGGCCTTTTGAGAAGCAAATCAGGTGATTTATTGTTCAGTTCCAATGGGAACAAAATCAAATGAGAAGGGAGAAAAACTAGAGAGGAAACTGAAGCTATAGAGTAAAATCAGACTGAGAGCATGCTAGGCAGTGTAATATATCACTCCATTCCACTTTATCTACAATGAAAATATTAAAGGACTTGTCAGGTAAATCATGAAAATTATTTCTATCATGACTAACCTGTAGGATCTGTCAAATTCTTTTCTTAGATTAGATTATAAGCCACATGCTGTGACCTAAGGCAACTTGAGGGTTTATTACATTTTCTTTTTGTCTCTGTTTAAATAAATATGCTAGTTCTTCCAAAGAAGTACTTTATTTGTTATTCTGGCCTAATCTTTTTAGACTGTCATTCTCCAAAAGGATTTCAGCTTTATAAAGGTGATTTTCCACTCTTTTGTTTGTTTCTTTGCAGTTTCTGGGTATCATTTGATATTTCTTGAATTCTTAAAATAAGTGTTTGACATGTGTATATAACCTTAACATCTCATATATTTAATTGACTATTTGTCATTATGTTGCCAGATATAAAATATTCCATTGAACCCTTGATTCTTCCAATTAATTGATACAAATAAATTCATAATCAAAAGAACTTGATGAAAAACACCTACTGGATGGTCATTTTTTTCCAGTTAACACAAAAGAGAGGCAAAAATTGGAGCCACAAAGATGCCAAACTTCTTTTAGCTGATAAAGTATAGCATAATGATACTATGTATTTCCAATTTATAATCCATGGTAATTGGTTATGGCTATTATTTGTCATTACATTGCAGATCTTTGATAGTGGGAAGTCTTAGAGGTAATTTATTCCAACTTTTAAATTGTAGAGATGAAGAAATTATAAAGGGCAAATGATAGCAATCACATAGATAATATTTGGTATAATAAGTTTGGAATCTGGATCTTTGTATGGCTGATATTCCTTAGAGTATTAAATTCTTACATATTACACACATGTTACATTATTAGTAATTTGGTTAAGAAAATAGTGACATGACTTTTTATTTCTCTTTGAAATTCTCCTTTGGTAAGAGAGGTCTCTTGATAATTGAGATATCATGTTCGTCTGGCCAACTAGGAAGATATAAGTATAGATAATGCAGCAGAAAGAGTTAGTTTTTGGGTTCCTAGTATGTGCTACTCGTGTTTTGTCCCATAATGCAACCAAAAATAAGCATTGTATAATTAAACAGTCAAACAGCCTTAGGTTTCCAGTGGGTTTGTATTATTCTTGACTATCCAATAAGAAAACAACTAGGTCTTTGAGAAGCTTTCCTATACAAGTATACGAATGACTCTGGGAAAGCCCACAGTATTTTAAATCTGTGGATATTGTTATATCATTATATCTAATATTATCCCTCACATACTAATGTTGGTATTAAGTTGGTAGAACTGTTGGTAGAAACTTGGAGATTTCTGCAGTTTTTGCGGAAGTCAAAAAGGAAGACTACAAGTGAATTATCCCTGAAAAATAACTCTTTGAATACAAATGCGTTGTTTGAGTAAACCAAACCACCCAAACCAAATCTAAAAGACAAGAGGGAAAAGGAGGATTAAACTTGGAGCAGACTGTCAAAGGCATAGAATGAATCCAGAATTTGAGTGGGTCAGGGAATTTTCAAAGTCACAGATGTTCTGTGGCTTGATTGCTTCTCTAGCTGAGTTATTTGGTTGTAGATTTCCATAAATGATACTTTAATTCTCAAAGTACCTTAAGTATACCTTTTGTACTTATAGCAAAAGCTACTGAGAGGATTACATTCTGGCTCTAACTCTTGGAATTATATATTATTTCAAGCAATGAGAACTGAGCACTTATTAAGTCTCTTGAACTATGTTAATTATAGGGATTAACAAAACTATATAAATGAGGATCCCTGCCTTTAAGGAAATTGTAGTCTACTGAAAACCCTCACTCAAATGAATCAACAAGGACAATGGCAGATGATAAATATTGTGTTAAAATGAATATAAACATACATCTTCTCTAGGTATAGGCAAAATTTCTTGGAGAAGGCAATTCTGAAAGTGAGTTTTGAAGTATAAGCAAGAGTTAACTAAGTGAAAGAAGTGCAAAATGGTATTGCAGATGGAATAGAATACATAAAGCCAAAGGAATATAAAACACACATGTGGAATTCTAAGTAGTCTCTATGACTGTGTCCATCATTAATTTATTTAACAAATATTTTTTGAATACCTGTCATGTGCAAGGTCAATTTTAGGCTTTTAGCTATGGCTGTGTTCAAGACAGATATATTTCCTGCTTAAATTCTCAAGTAAAGAGGACCACAATGAACAGATATGATATATTGGGTGGTAATATGTAGGCTGACAAAAAAACAAAGCAGAGAAAGGGGGACAGAAAGTACTGAAGCATGGAAGGGGTGAGATGAGTTGCTATGTCATTTAAGTGATAGGAAGACCTCTTGGATAAAGTGACATTATCCAAGATACATATCTGAAAGATAAAAGGAAGATAGCAGATATTTGGGAAGAGCTTCTTGGACACAGGGAAGAACAAGTAAAGTAACTCAGAAACAGAAAAATACTCAGTGCATTTGAGCAAGGAAGCCAAGGGGTCTAGAGCTGAATGAGGAAAGGGGTGATGAATGAGGTGCTGAGTGAATAAAGAGGAGAATGGCAGAAAATTAGGTGAGATTAAGAGCAATGGGGCCTGGCTACAATCAATTGTAAGGATTTTTGCTTTTATTCTCAGTGATATGCAAGTCTATCAGAAGATTTTAAGCAAAAGAGAGTTGATCTGAATTATGTGTTTTAAATGATTATTCTGGCTGTTATGTTGAGAATAGACTATAGGTGCAGAGTGGAAACAGAGTTGAGATATGAGGTTTTTTTCAGCAACCAGGAAAGTGATGATGGTGTGTTAGGTCAGGGTAGCAGTGGAGGTATTGAGAAGTGGTTGGACTGTGGATATATTTTGAAGATAGACCCAACAGGATTTCCTGATAGATTGGACACAGAGTGTGAGAAAATCAAGAGAGATCCCGTTGTTCAGTGTGAGCAACTGGAAAAATGGTGAAGCTATTTACTAAAATGATAGTAATAGTAGGAGCAACAGGTGTGAGCAGGAGGGGGTGACACATAGAAGCCAGGTACAGTCTCCATATCTGCAGATTCCACACCTGTGGATTAAACCAACCTCAGATCAAAGAATATTTGGGAAAAAAAATTCCAGGAAGTTTCAAAAAGCAAAGCTAAATTTTGCTATGTGCATGCAACTACTTACATAGCATTTACATTGTATTAGGTATTATAAGTAACCTAGAGATAACCTAAAGTTTTGGGGAAGATATGTATGTTATATGCAAATACTACACCATCTTATATAAACAACTTGAACATCTGCAAATTTTGGTATCTGCAGGGATCCTGGAACCACAGGCAGATACCAAGGGGAAACTGTTTTTGATTTAAGATATGCTGGTTTTTTTGAGATGACTATTAGATCTAAGTAAAAATTAAGGAGCTACTTAATGTTTCAGTCTGAAGTTTGGGGGAAATTTTAAGGCTATATATTTAAATTTAGAACATAGCAGCCTTTAGATACTATTTATCTTTATGAAACGTATTTTAGTGGAAAGCAGTGTGCTATTACATATTCTGGAGCCAGACTGGCTCTGAACTTGCTTGTGAAAACTTGGGTAGCTAATTTATCTGTGCTTCAGTCTCCTCACCTGCAAAATAGGAGTGATAATAATCATGGTTGTTGGGAGATTTAAATTGTTACTTATGAAGAACTTAAAAAGCAGTGCCTGGTACAGAATAAATTATAAAAATACTAGATGTATTTATTATATATAGGAGCTATGGCATGAGATGAATATAGTGGGGCAATATTTCTAAATTATTAAAATGATTTATATTTATTTCTCTTTAAATAGTTGCATCTTGTACTTTCTCCATGTAATATATTAAGAACATGATGCCCAAAGTAAATAACTCATTATTTAGCTCTGAGACTTAAAGCCAATTTTCTCAAGTTCCTACTGACACTATGGCCTTCTGAACTAAGATTTGATGAATGAGAAAGGGATTTGTACATTCCAAAGCTTCTTTTTATAAATTTAAAATTCTAGAAGGTCTGAAAGTAGAATTATAATATAAGCCATTTTCAAGGAGGATATAGGATTAAATGGATTAAATTGAAATAACTGCCTGGCTTCAGGGGATCTATAGTGCCAGCTAGATGTAAGGTGAAGACCTAGTCAACAGAGAAGGTGGCTGTGTGCCTTGGGAGCGATTATCTGGTGTTGCCAATGCCAAGATCAAGACTGATGATTTACACTAGCTGTAGATACTCCAGTGTATATTAAAGGGACAGTAATCAATGCCCAAATGTAAAATAGACAGCAAAAGAAGTCAGTTTTAGGATCCAACACTCCTATACCTCTCCATGATAGTATATATTATCTCTTCATCCAAGTCCATTTTGGACTATGGATTGTAAATTATCTTAATATTTCTCTGAAAAAGACTGATTTAAACTGGGTTACACTAATTTATTAAATTTTAAAATATGTATTTTTAGTACTAGTGCAAGGGAATGCCAAAGCAGATTAATGCTTTTATTGAAAATAAAGGACATTCTATTTTTCCTGAATTACAGTTTTAGTATATATATATATATATAGTCACATCACTAGACAAGACAAGGAGGATAATAAGAATGTATACAAAGACAATGATTTTGGATAATTTTCTAAACCACTGAAAGTAAGCCATTTGAGAAAGATATCCCAAACTCAGTGTGGGTGAAAGACTAGAAAAAGAGATTGATGTTAGAGATAAGAGATCTGATATTGGTTGATATATGTTTATCTAGAGTAAATGCTTTATTTTTGAACTTCCAAATTAAGGTAGTTAAATGTCATTTTAGCAGAAGTATCAAACTTAATCTATGAGGAACATCCTTAAAGGGAGAATCTGCTCCCCTTCTTCTTTTCTGCTTCAAAATGGGTAATGACTGACAAGCATCTTGAACTATGAGGTGATATTAGGGGAAGGGGGCCATGCACAGCCATGCATCTGACCAACAAATTGGGATAAACTCTAGATGCTGTGCATTTTGGAATTCTAACATCCCTTGATGACTGCTTCCAGTTTTGAACAACTTCCTTAAACACACACACACACACACACACACACACACACACATTCCTTATTGTTTCAATCAGTCTTATTTTGAGTTTTTCTATTCCTTACAAAGGATCCTGGCTAATAAAATATTTAATGGAGAAAATTTAGAAGACACAGAGAAGTATATAAAATAACATATAAAGAGAAGTATATAAAATAACATGTTAACTATGCATAACTTCACCATAAAGTATCTATATAACCCTCTACTTAAAAATCACTGATACAGCCATTAAAAAAAAAAAAAAGAAAGAAAGAAAAACAGTGGTACGGTCATCATTACCAAGTTTTTTAAGCTGATTTCACGGTAGGATTGAACTTCTTTGCATCCTATTATTGGGTAGGACTACATATCCAGTGGGACTTCCCAGGTGATATGGTGGTAAAGAATCAACCTACTAACAGAGGAGACTCAAGAGACGTGGGTTTGATCCCCAGATTGAAAAGATACCCTGGATTTGGAAATGGCAACACACCCCAGTATGTTTGCCTAAAAATTTCATGGACAGAGGAGCCTGGCAGGCTACAGTCTTTTGAATCACAGAGTCAGACATGACTGAGAACACACACACGTGTCCAGTCTTGGCCGATTAATGTGTAGTGATTTTGCTATCTTGCAGTCAAGCATTTTACAATAAATTTGATTCCCTTCAAAGCTTTCTTTGTTGTCTGCCACAAAACCCTACAGTTAGAACTTTATCACAAAGCTCTTTGTGTGTAGATCACAAAGTGAGCAAAGTCTTCAGTTTAATTTTGATAGATTTAATGAGGATAAGAAATGAAAGTCTATAGCTTTCATCCACTGAGATTTGGGAGTTTGTTTTTGATTCAACATAAACTGTCCTATTCTGACTGATATGACAGTCATGATAAGTGATAGTCTATAATATAGATGTAACACGGAACCAATAGGATAAACATAGATATGGATATGAGGCGTTTTATTATAGTATTTGGCTCTCATGTGATTATGGAGGCCAATAAGTCCCAGGATCTGCCTTCTGTGACCTTGAAAGCCAGAAAAACAAGTGGTATGGTTCAGAACAAAGGCTTGAGAGTCTGGATGGATAAAAGTTCTTAAGACATGATGAACACTGGTGAAAGAAATCAAAGAGGACACTAATAGATGGAGAAATATACCATGTTCATGGATCAGAAGAATCAATATAGTGAAAATGAGTATACTACCCAAAGCAATCTACAGATTCAGTGCAATCCCCATCAAGCTACCAACAGAATTTTTCACAGAGCTAGAACAAATAATTTCACAATTTGTATGGAAATACAAAAAATCTCAAATAGCCAAAGCAATCTTGAGAAAGAAGAATGGAACTGGAGGAATCAACCTGCCTGACTTCAGGCTCTACTACAAAGTCACAGTTATCAAGACAGTATGGTACTGGCACAAAGACAGAAATATAGATCAATGGAACCAAATAGAAAGCCAAGAGATAAATCCACGCACCTATGGACACCTTATCTTTGACAAAGGAGGCAAAAATATACAATGGATTAAAGACAATCTCTTTAACAAGCGGTGCTGGGAAAACTGGTCAATCACTTGTAAAAGAATGAAACTAGAACACTTTCTAACACCATACACAAAAATAAACTCAAAATGGTTTAGATCTTTTAAAAGATCTAAATGTAAGACCAGAAACTATAAAACTCCTAGAGGAGAACATAGGCAAAACACTCTCCAACATAAATCACAGTAGGATCCTCTATGACCCACCTCCCAGAATATTGGAAATAAAAGCAAAAATAAACAAATGGGATCTAATTAAAATTAAAAGCTTCTGTACAACAAAGGAAACTAAAAGCAAGGTGAAAATATAGCCTTCACAATAGGAGAAAATAATAGCAAATGAAGCAACTGACAAACAACTCATCTCAAAAATATACAAGCAACTCCTGCAGCTCAATTCCAGAAAAATATAAATGACCCAATCAAAAAATGGGCCAAATAACTAGATAGACATTTCTCCAAAGAAGACATACAGATGGCTAACAAGCACATGAAAAGATGCTCAACATCACTCATTATCAGAGAAATGCAAATCAAGACCACAATGAGGTACCATTTCACACCAGTCAGAATGGCTGCGAGCCAAAAGTCTACAAGCAATAAATGCTGGAGAGGGTGTGGAGAAAAAGGAACCCTCTTACAGTGTTGGTGGGAATGCAAACTAGTACAGCCACTATGGAGAACAGTGTGGAGATCCCTTTATAAAAATGGAAATAGAACTGTCATATGACCCAGCAATCCCACTGCTGGGCATACACACTGAGGAAACCAGAATTGAAAGAGACATGTACCCCAATGTTCATCGCAGCCCTGTGTATAATAGCCAGGACATGGAAGCAACCTAGATGTCCATCAGCAGATGAATGGATAAGAAAGCCATGGTACATATACACAATGGAGTATTACTCAGCCATTAAAAAGAATACATTTGAATCAGTTCTAATGAGGTGGATAAAACTGGAGCCGATTATAGAGTGCAGTAAGCCAGAAAGTAAAACACCAATACAGTATACTAATGCACATATATGGAATTTAGAAAAACGGTAATGATAATCCTGTATGCAAGACAGCAAAAGAGACACGGATGTATATAACAGTCTTTTGGATTCTGTGGGAGAGGGGATGGTGGGATGATTTGGGAGAATGGCATTGAAGCATGTATAATATCATATATGAAACAAATTGCCAGTCTAGGCTTGATGCAGGATACTGGATGCTTGGGGCTGGTGCACTGGGATGACCCAGAGGGATGGTATGGGGAGGGAGGAGGGAGGGGGGGTTCAGGATGAGGAACACGTGTATACCTGTGGCATATTCATGTTGATGTATGGCAAAGCCAATACAATATTGTAAAGTAATTAACCTCCAATTAAAATAAATAAATTTATATTAAAAAAAGACATGATAATGAGTTTGAGTCTGAGGCTCTAAACCATAAACACCAATGGGCATGTGCTGTGCTTGTGCTTAGGTGCTCAGTCATGTCCAACTCTTTGTGACCCCATGGACTGCAGCATGCCAGGCTTCCCTGTCCTTCACTATCTCCCAGAGCTAGCTCAAACTCATGTCCATCAAGTCAGTGATGACATCCAACCATCTCATCCTCTGTCATCCTCTTCTCCTTCTGCATTCAATCTTGCCCAGCACCAGGCTCTTTTCTAATGAGTTGGTTCTTCACATCAGATAGACAAAGTATTGGAACTTCAGCTTCAGCATCAGTCCTTTCAATGAATATTCAGGATTGATTTCCTTTAGGATTGACTAGTTGGATCTTCTTGCAGTCCCAGGGACTCTCAAGAGTCTTCTCCAACACCACAGTTCAAAAGCATCAATTCTTTGGCACTCAGCTTTCTTTATGGTCCAACTCTCACATCCATACATGACTACTGGAAAAATCAGATTTGACTAGATGGACCTTTGTTGGCAAAGTAATGTCTCAGCTTTTTAGTATGCTGTCTAGGTTTGTCATAGCTTTTCCTCCAAGGAACAAGTGTATTTTAATTTCATGGCTGCAGTCACCATCTCCAGTCATTTTGGAGCCCAAGAAAATAAAGTCTGTCACTGTTTCCATGGATTCCCCATGTATTTGCCATGAAGTGATGGGATCAGATGCCATGATCTTCGTTTTATAAATGTTGAGCTTTAAGCTAACTTTTTCACTCTCCTCTTTCACCTTCATCAGGAGTCTCATAAGTTCCTCTTTGCTTTCTGCCATAAGGGTGGTGTCATCTGCATATCTGAGGTTATCGATATTTCTCCTGGCAATCTTCATTCCAGCTTGTGCTTCATCCATCCAGCCTGGCATTTCACATGATGTACTTTGCGTATGTGTTAAATAAGCAGGGTGACAATATATAGCCTTGATGTACTCCTTTCCTGATTTGGAACCAATCCACTGTTCCATGTCCAGTGTTAACCTCAACCTTTTGTTCTGTTTAAACTCTTATTGAATTGAATGATAAGTATCTGTGTTGGTTAAGATTTTGACTCAATCTGCTGATTCAATGCTAATCTCTTTTAGAGACATCCTCACAGACATACCCAGAAATAATGTTTTGCCAGCTATCTGGGCATCTGTTAGCCCAGCCCAAATTGATATATAATTTTAGCTTTTACAATAGGTGAAGTGCTCATTAGTATAAATTCTAAAATAAATTCCAGATAAGAATTATCCCACACAACTTGCTTCTTTCCTGCTGAAATCTGGCTGCTCAGTTCCTAGGTGCACTGTGCTCTACCCAGTGTCATTGCTGTCAGGCATAGGACCTGTTCTGAAACATCTACCCCACTTCTTCCTCTTCGTCCATTGTCCTTTAGTTGATCCTTGAGATATCAACTTAAATATTATTTACCTATCAAATCTTTCTCTGGTTCCTAGGTTCTGGCTGCTTTCATTGGTCTCCTTGATGTCATATGCTTTCTCTGCTTAGTTTGTACTACACTGGTAATTAAATTATCATATAATGAAATGTTTATTGCCTTATCTTACACTAAAACATGAACTTTATGAGAGTAGGAACTACAGGTGGCTTGACTTTTCAGAAGTTCACTTTATGCTACTTTGCTTTTTACAGAAGACCTATATTAATACTTGTTGTGGGTAATGGAAAGAAATTAGAGGATTTTCACTTTTAGGAAAAAAGGGAAAAATTTTAAAAGTGTTTAGCGTTTGTTTAGCAGGAAGCCTATCTGTTACAGAGGCAGTGCTCACACTGAGCAGTGAGAGTGGCACTGCCAAGCTCCTTCCCAGGAAACTACACTCAGCTATAAGTTACAGAAACTTTGAACCACGTCTGTGCTTTATCTTCATTTGTTTTGTGCATTTATTAGCAAGATAGGCCCTATAATAACCGCCTCCTCAATTTACACAATTTCAGCTTATAAAATATTTCTTTACTTTCAGGTACTGAAACCTACATATATTTTGCTTGTTACTTTATCCCTAATTTCTAGAACAAAGAATAAGCATGAGAGTTTAAAACAAAACATCTTTCATCAAATCCAAATTTACTAAGGATTACCCCTTTTTAGAGAGAATTTGTCTCTTCTTTCTTTTGAGTTTCTAAATTATAATATCCTTTATATTTGAAGTAAAATTGCCTTTTAGGAAAAGCTGAATTTATTCAGTCTGGGAAAAATAAGATTGATACACTAGGGAAAGAGGATATAAAAATAATATTAAAAACAAGTTTTATATTTACCTGAAGAAATATAATAATAAACATGATAATAAATAAACATGATGCTAGTCCTATAATTTATTGGTGCTATTGTTGCTTTTGGAAACCAAAGATGTTTTGCTTTCAAAGAGTAAACAATGAACTTTTAGGGTAAATGAAAACCTGAATCACATATATAGTATTGACATATTAAATGGAAGAACATTTGATTATTTTAGAAGTAATATAGACACAAGATGACAGAGTAGAAGGATGTGCACTCATCTTCTGCAAGAACTCCAAAATTACAACTTGCTGCTGAACAACCATCCACAGGCGAATGTTGGATCCCACCAAAAAAGATACTCCATGTCCAAGGACAAAAGAGAAGCCCAGGATGATGGTAGGAGGGGTAAAATCATGTTTAAAATCAAACTCAGTACCCACCAGAGACACTTGGAAGGCTCAAACAAAACCTTGTGTGCACCAGGAGACCCCACAGAGACTGGAGCCAGACCTGCCTTTGAGTGTTTCCTGTGGAAGAACAGGTCAGCAGTGGCCTGCCACAGGGGGAGGGGCTCTGGGTGCAGCAGAACTGGGTGTGGTCTACTTAGAGAAGATCGCCATTAACCCCAGCATAGAGCCACCAGAACTTACACAGGACTGGGGAAACAGACTCTTGGAGGGCACAAACAAAACGTTGTGCACACCAAGACCAAGGGGAAAGGAGCAGTGACCCCATAAGAGACTGACTCAGACTTGTCTGTGAGTGTCCAGGAGTCTCTGGCAGAGGCATGGGTTGGCAGTGGCTTGCTGCAGGGTCAAGGCAATGAGTGCAGCAGTGCATGGATGGGACCTTTTGAAGGAGGTTGCCATTATCTTCATTACCTCCAGCATAGTTTGGTCTCAGATCAAGAACAGGGAGGGAACAGCCTCTGCCATTAATAGAAAATTAGATTAAAGATTTACTGAGAATTAGAAGTGGTCAAACAAGAGATGGAAAGAGTGAACATTGACATTCTAGGAATCAGCGAACTAAAATGGACTGGAATGGGTGAATTTAACTCAGATGACCATTATATCTACTACTGTGGGCAGGTGTCCCTCAGAAGAAATGGAGTAGCCATCATGGTCAACAAGAGTCCAAAATGCAGTACCTGGATGCAGTCTCAAAAACGACAAAATGATCTCTGTTCGTCTCCAGGCAAATAATTCAATATCACAGTTATACAAATCTATGCCCCAACCAGTAACACTGAAGAAGCTGAAGTTGAAAGGTTTTATGAAGACCTACAAGACCTTTTAGAACTAACACCCAGAAGAGATGTCCTTTTCATTCTAGGGGACTGGAATGCTAAAGTAGGAAGTCAAGAAACACATGGAGTCACAGGCAAATTTGGCCTTGGAATGCGGAATGAAGCAGGGCAAAGACTAATAGAGTTCTGCCAAGAAAATGCACTGGTTGTAGCAAACACCCTCTTCCAACAACACAAGACAAGACTCTACACATGAACATCACCAGATGGTCAATACCAAAATCAGATTGATTATATTCTTTGCAGCCAAAGATGGAGAAGCTCTATACAGTCAACAAAAACAAGACCAGGAGCTAACTGTGGCTCATATCATGAACACCTCATTACCAAATTCAGACTCAAATTGAAGAAAGTAGGGAAAACCGCTAGACCATTCAGGTATGACCTAAATCAAATCCCTTATGATTATACAGTGGAAGTGAGAAATAGATTTAAGGGCCTAGATCTGATAGATAGAGTGCCTGATGAACTACGGAATGAGGTTCATGACATTGTATGGGAGACAGGGATCAAGACCATCCCCATGGAGAAGAAATGCAAGCCAAAGCAAAATGGCTGTCTGGGGAGGCCTTACAAATACCTGTGAAAAGAAGAGAAGTGAAAAGCAAAGGAGAAAAGGAAAGATATAAGCATCTGAATGCATACTTCCAGAGAATAGCAAAAGAGAAAAGAAAGCCTTTTTCAGTGATCAACGCCAAGAAATAGAGGAAAACAACAGAATGGGAAAGACTAAAGATCTCTTCAAGATAATTAGAGATCCCAGGGGAACATTTCATGCAAAGATGGGCTCAATAAAGGACAGAAATGGTATGGACATAATAGAAGCAGAAGATATTAAGAAGAGGTGGCAAGAATACACAGAAGAACTGTACAAAAAGATCTTCATGACCCAGATAATCACGATGATGTGATCACTCATCTAGAGCCAGACATCTTGGAATGTGAATTCAAGTGGGCCTTAGAAAGCATCACTATGAACAAAGCTAGTGGAGGTGATGGAATTCCAGTTGAGCTGTTTCAAATCCTGAAAGATGATGCTGTGAAAGTGCTGCACTCAATATGCCAGCAAATTTGGAAAACTCAGCAGTGGCCACAGGACTGGAAAAGGTCAGTTTTCATTCCAATCCCAAAGAAAGGCAATGCCAAAGAATGCTCAAACTACCACACAATTGCACTCATCTCACATGCTAGTAAAGTAAAGCTCAAAATTCTCCAAGCCAGGCTTCAGCAATACATGAATCATGAACTCCCTGATGTTCAAGCTGGTTTTAGAAAAGGCAGAGGAACCAGAGATCAAATTGTCAACATCTGCTGGATCATGGAAAAAGCAAGAGAGTTCCAGAATAACATCTATTTCTGCTTTATTGACTATGCCAAAGCTTTCGACTGTGTGGTCACAATAAATTGTAGAAAATTCTGAAAGAGATGGGAATACCACCTGACCTGCCTCTTGAGAAATCTATACGCAGGTCAGGAAGCAGCAGTTAGAACTGAACATGGAAAAACCGACTGGTTCCAAATAGGAAAAGGAGTACGACAAGGCTGTATATTGTGACCCTGCTTATTTAACTTAAATGCAGAGTACATCATGAGAAACGCTGGACTGGAAGAAACACAAGCTGGAATCAAGATTGCCGGGAGAAATATCAATAACCTTGGATATGCAGATGACACCACCCTTATGGCAGAAAGTGAAGAGGAATTAAAAAGCCTCTTGATGAAAGTGAAAGTGGAGAGTGAAAAAGTTGGCCTAAAGCTCAACATTCAGAAAATAAAGATCATGGCATCCAGTCCCATCACTTCATGGGAAATAGATGGGGAAACAGTGGAAACAGTGTCAGACTTTATTTATTTATTTATTTTGGCTCCAAATCACTACAAATGATGACTGCAGCCATGAAATTAAAAGACACTTATTCCTTGGAAGAAAAGTTATGACCAACCTAGATAGTATATTCAAAAGCAGAAACATTTCTCTGCTCCGTCTGGCCGTTTTTTCCTTTGGTCATGTATGGATGTGAGAGTTGGACTCTGAAGAAGGCTGAGCACCGAAGAATTGATGCTTTTGACCTGTGGTGTTGGAGAAGACTCTTGAGAGTCCCTTGGACTGCAAGGAGATCCAACTAGCCCATTCTGAAGGAGATCAGCCCTGGGATTCCTTTGGAAGGAATGATGCTAAAGCTAAAACTCCAGTACTTTGGCCACTTCATGGGAAGTGTTGACTCACTGGAAAAGACTCTGATGCTGGGAGGAATTGGGGGCAGGAGGAGAAAGGGACGACAGAGGATGAGATGCCTGGGTCGCATCACTGACTCCATGGACTTGAGTCTTGGTGAACTCCGAGAGTTGGTGATGGACAAGGAGGCCTGGCGTGCTGCGATTCATGGAGTCGCAAAGAGTCGGACATGACTGAGTGACTGAACTGAACTGAGAATGCCTGACCATTCAAAACAAGACCCAGTTTTCCCCACAGTCAGTCTCTCCCATCAGGAAACTTTCTTACACCTCTTTTCCTTAGAACTGACTCATTGGAAAAGACCCTGATGCTGGGAAAGATTGAAGGCAGGATGAGAACTGGATAACAGAGGATGAGATAGTAGGATGCCATCACTGATTTGATGGACATGAGTTTGAGTAAGCTCTGGGTGTTGGTGATGTATAGGAAAGCCTGGCATGCTGCAGTCCATGGGGTCGCAAAGAGTTGGACATGACTGAACAACTGAACTGGACTGAAGTGATCTATCAGAGGGCAGACAGAATAAAAATCACAGTCACAGAAACTAATCAAAGTGATCGTATGGACCACAGCCATGTCTAACTCAATGAAACTATGAGTCATGCTATGTAGGGCTCCAAAACAGATAGGTCATGGTGGAGAGTTCTGAAAGCATGTAGTCTGCTGGAGAAGAGAATAGCAAACCACTTCAGTATTCTTGCGTTGAGAACCCCATGAACATATGAAAAGGCAGAAAGACATGACACTGAAAGATGAACTCCCCAGGTTGTTAGGTGCCCAATATGCTACAGGAGAGGAGTGGAAAAATAACTCCAGAAAGAATGAAGAGGCAGAGTCAAAACAAAAACACCGCCCAGTGGTGGATATGACTGGTGATGGAAGTAAATTCCAATACAGTAATGAACAATATTACATAGAAACATGGAATGTTAGATCCATGAATCAAGGTAAATTGGAAGTGGTCAAACAGGAGACACCAAGAGTGAATATTGGCATATTAGAACTAAAAGGGACTGGAATGAGCAAATCTAACTCAGATGACCATTATATCTATTACCATGGGCAAGAATCCCTTATAAGAAATGCAGTCACCCTCATAGTCATAGTAGCCCTTACAGCAGAAAGTAAAGGAGAACTAAAGAGCCTCTTGATGAAAGTGAAAGAGAAGAGTGAAAAAAGTTGGGTTAAAGCTCAACATTCAGAAAATGAAGATCATGGCATCCCATCCCAACACTTCATGGCAAATAGATGGGGAAACAGTGAAAACAGTGGCAGACTTTATATTCTTTGGCTGCAAAATTACTGTAGATGATGACTGCAACCATGAATCTAAAAGACACTTACTCCTTGGAAGAAAAGCTATGACCAACATAGACAGCATATTAAAAAGCAGAGACATTACTTTGCCAGCAAAGGTACATCTAGTCAAGGCTATGGTTTTTCCTGTAGTAAAGTATGGATGTGAGAATTGGACTATGAAGAAAACTGAGCGCTGAAGAATTGATGTTTTTGAACTGTGGTGTTGGGGAAGATTCTTGAGAGTCCCTTGGACTGCAAGGGAATCAAACCAGTCCATCCTAAAGGAAATCAGTCCTGAATATTTATTGGAAGGACTGATTTGAAGCTGGAACTCCAATACTTTGTCCACCTGATGCACAGAATGGACTCATTTGAAAAACCTTGGTGTTGGGAAAGACTGAATGCAGGAGGAGAATAGGACGACAGAAATGTGATGGTTGAATGCCATCACTGACTCAATGACCATGAATTTGAGTAAACTCTGGGAGCTGGTGTTGGACAGGGAGGCCTGGCATGCTGCAGTCCATGGGGTAGCAAAGAGTTGTACACGACTGAGTGACTGAACTGAACTGAACTGAGCCCTCGTAGTCAACAAAAGAGTCCAAAATGCAGTTCTTGGGTGCAAACTCAAAAATGACAGAATGTTCTCTGTTCGTTTCCAAGGCAAACCATTCAATATTAGAGTAATCCAACTCTATGCCCCAAAGAGTAATGCTGAAGAAGCTGAAGTTGAACGGTTCTGTGAAGACATACAAAATCTTCTAGAGCTAATACCCAAAGAAGAGGTCCTTTTCATTATAGGGGACTGGAATGCAAAAGTAGGAAATCAAGAGATACCTGGAGTAACAGGCAAATTTGGCCTTGGAGTACAAACAAAGCAGGTCAAGGCTAGGAGAGTTTTGCCAAGAGAACACACTGGTCACAGCAAACACCCTCTTCCAACAACACAAGAGAAGACTCTACACATGGACATCACCAGATGATCAATAACAAAATCAGATTGATTATATTCTTTGCAGCCAAAGATGGAGAAGCGCTATAGATCAGCAAAAACAAGACTGGGAGCTGACTGAGGCTCAGATCATGAACTCCTTATTGCCAATATCATATTTACATTGAAGAAAGTAGGGAAAACGACCAAACAATCCAAGTATGACCTAAATCAAATCCCTTACAATTATACAGTGGAAGTGAAAAACAGATTCAAAGGATTAGATCTGATAGACAGAGTGACTGAAGAACTATGGACAGAGGTTCACGGCATTGTACAGGAGGCAGTGATCAAAACCATCCCCAAGGAAAAAAAAAATGCAAGCAGGCAAAATGGTTGTCTGAGGAGGCCTTACATACAGCTGTGAAAAGAAGAGAAGTGAAAGGCAAATAACAAGGAGAGATAAGAAAGTCTTCCTCACTGATCAATGCAAAGTATGGAAAACAATAGGATGGGGGAAGACTAGAGATCTCTTCAAGAAGATGAGATATACCAAGGGAATATATCATGCAGAGATGGGCACAATAAAGGACAGAAATTGTATGGACCTAACAGAAGCAGAAGATATTAAGAAGAGGTGGCAAGAATACACGAAGAACTATACAAAAAGATCTTCATGAACCAGATAACCACAATGGTGTGATCACTCACCTAGAGCCAGACATCCTGGAATGCAAAGTCAAGTGGGCCTAGGAAACATCACTACAAATAAAGCTAGTGGAGGTAATGGAATTCCAGTTGAGCTATTTCAAATCCTAAAAGGTGATGCTGTGAAAGTGTGACACTGAGTATGCCAGTAAATTTAGAAAACTCAGCGGTGGCCACAGGACTGGAAAAGGTCAGTTTTCATTCCAGTCCCAAAGAAAGGCATTGCCAAATAATGTTTATACTTCTGCACAATTGCACTCATCTCACACGCAAGCAAAGTAATGCTCAAAGTTCTCCAAACCAGGCTTCAACAGTATGTTAACTATGAACTTCCAGATATCCCACCTGGATATAGAAAAGGCAGAGGAACAAGAGATCAAATTGCCAACATCCATTGGATCATCAAAAAGGAAGAGTGTTCCAGAAAAACATCTACTTCTGCTTTATTGAGTACACTGAAGACTTTGAGTGTGTGGATCACAACAAACTATGGAAAATTCTGAAAGAGATGGGAATACCAGACCACCTGACCTACCTCCTGAGAAATATGTAAGCAGGTCAAGAAGCAACACTTAGAACTGGACATGGAACAACAGACTGGTTCCAAATTGGGAAAGGTGTCATTGAGGCTGTATCCTGTCACTGTGTTTATCTAACTTCTGTGCTGAATACGTCATGTGAAATGCCTGGCTGGATGAAGCACAAGCTGGAATCAAGATTGCTAGGAGAAATATCAATAACCTCAGATATGCGGATGACACCACCCTTATGGCAGAAATCAAAGAAGAACTAAAGAAGCTCTTGATGTAAGTGAGACAAGAGAGTGAAAAAGTTGGCTTAAAGTTCAACATTCAGAAAACTAAGATCATGGCATTTGGTCCCATCACTTCATGGCAAACAGATGGGGAAACAGTGAGAGACTATTTTTGGGGCTCCAAAATGGCTGCAGATGGTAACTGCAACCATGAAATTAAAAGACTCTTGTTCCTTGGGAGAAAAGCTATGACCAACATAGACAGCATATTAAAAAGCAGAGACATTACTTTGCCAGCAAAGGTACATCTAGTCAAGGCTATGGTTTTTCCAGTAGTCAAATATGGATGTGAGAATTAGACTATAAAGAAAGCTGCATGCTAAGGTATTGATGTTTTTGAATTGTGGTGTTGGGGAAGATTCTTGAGAGTCCCTTGGACTGCAAGGGGATCAAGCCAGTCCATCCTAAAGGAAATCAGTCCTGAATATTCATTGGAAGGACTGATGCTGAAGCTCAAACTACAATACTTTGGCCACCTGATGCAAAGAACAGACTCACTAGAAAAGACCCTGATACTGGGAAAGATTGAAGGCAGGAGGAGATGGGGACAACAGAGAATGAGATGGTTGGATGGCATCACTGACTCAATGGACATGAGTTTGAGTAAGCCCTAGAAGTTGGTGATGGACAGGGAAGCCTGGTGTGCTGCAGGCCATTGGGTTGCAAACAGTCAGACATGACTGAGTGATTGAACTGAACTGAACTGAATATAGACACAATCACCAGATCTTAGGAAAAGTGTCCCATGTTTGCAAGCCATAATCTGAATTTAAAATCAGTACAACTATTATAGAGGAGCCAGAGAACTTATTCTAGCACTATGGTATGTGGTTTCCAGTACTTACACAATTTTAAGAAATATTATATTTTAACTTCAAGATAAATAACAATAATGTAACAACTGGCCTATCTAGTGACTTCTACTTTTGTGTTATTGGCCAGAACAGCTTAAAACTAAGAGTAGCAAAAAGGTTAATATTTTCAATTGCATAACTTTGACATATAGGATAAAACTGAGGTTATGAGCAAATAAGGAAGGAGAAAGCAATAATTGGGCAGACAATTATCTGTGCTTGCTGCAGTATCTCAATAAATGATAATTAATAATAATAATAATAATGAATATTATTAACCCTTTTCACAGATGAGGAAGCTAGGCTGACTAAATGTTTAAGTAACTTGCTTTAGGTCACAGAGCTAATGGGTGGTATAGCCATACCACCAGGTTTTTGAACCTGGCAGCTTGCCTCCAGACTGTGCTCTAAACTGTTTTACTAAAAAAGCTTAAAAACGCATGAATAGTCTTAAAGCACATACATGCCTGTACATTTGTATATTTTAGCATCAAAGATCATGGTTCAACTAGTATTAAGAATGTAGAACTCTTTGAAAAAAAAGCCATTACATATTTCTATTTACTTTAACTCTTTAAAAGTCTCTTTTAAATTATGTTTACGACCAAATTTTTAAAGTGAAATAAGGAAAGAAAAGTGCACATGGAATCAAACTGAAACTATGGTAAATAATACAAATGCAGTATGAAAATACAAATGGATGCAAAATAAAGCAAGTCTATCTCTTACCCTAGACTCCAAGTTTCTGGAGACAATTACAGAAGCAATTCTTGTCCTGTCAAAGGTTGTTATTACTCCCTGCTTTCCAGGATGTCTGGCTCTACTATCCAAATTTGCTTTCTTCCTTTCAGTAACTGACCATCTAATTTTACGTGGCCACCTGGGTGCTTTGCTCAACGCTATTCTTTTTAGCTTTCCTTATAGCTAGGTGTGAACATGTGACTGAATCCCAGGCAATGGGATATTAGTGGTATGATATATACAAATTCCTCTACCTAAATTATGCAGACAATGGCAAATGAATTGTTCCTAGTAAAAAGAATTCACCCATTTCCTGTCTATAGCTCAACTGTAAACTGTTATTTAGGAGAGAATAAAAATTTTCCCGCTTTAGTTTAATGCACAGACTAAGTTGCTGAAACAAAGAGTCACGGAAATAAAAATAACATTTCTTTAGTCTCTATCATTAAATCACTTCTTAGTTCATTTGATAAAGACTAATGATAATTTATTAATACATGTTTTGGCTTCATAAACATTTTTGAATTTTCTAAGCCTTAAATTTCCAGCAGGAAACACTTTTGATCAAATTTCTCATATATCAACACTCTTTGTTAAGAGATAAGTTTTATTTTAACATGTTCTTTTCTCAAAGATGAAATGTTAAGAAACAAAAGTTAATAAAGTTGATTGATTTTGCTTTTCTGGATGAAAGCCTGCCTTTTATGTTTTAAGAGTAGTTATATAATGTGGACACTAAATAAGGGTAGGCCACAGTTTTTTTTTTTTTTTTTAAATCTTTGTCTGTGGAACAATCAAAGGATCTTATATCATCTAAGTGAAAAGGACAAAGTGGTTTTGTGTTGTGTGTGTGTGAGAGAGAGAGAGAGAGAGAAAGAGAGAGAGAGAGAAAGAGAGAGAGAGAAAGAGAGAGGGAGGAAAGAGAGAGAGAGAAAGGGAGAGAGAGAGACTTTTTGTAGAAGTTTTATTTTATTTTATTTTACTTTACAATACTGTATTGGTTTTACCATACATCAACATGAATCTGCTACGGGTGTACATGAGTTCCCAACCCTGAACCCCCCTCCCACCTCCCTCCCCATATCATCTCTCTGGGTCATCCCAGTGCACCAGTCCCAAGTATCCTGTATCCTGCATCGAACCTAGACTGGTGATTCATTTCTTACATGATATTATACATGTTTCAAAGCCATTCTCCCAAATCATCCCACCCTCTCTCTCTCCCCACAGAGTCCAAAAGTCTGTCCTATACATCTGTGTTTCTTTTGCTGTCTCACATACAGGGTTATAATTACCATCTTTCTAAATTCCATATATATGTGTTCGTATACTGTATTGGTGTTTTTCTTTCTGGCTTACTGCACTCTATAATCGGCTCCAGTTTTATCCACCTCATTAGAACTGATTCAAATGTATTCTTTTTAATGGCTGAGTAGTACTCCATTGTGTATATGTACCACAGCTTTCTTATCCATTCATCTGCTGATGGACATCTAGGTTGCTTCCATGTCCTGGCTATTATACACAGGGCTGTGATGAACATTGGGGTACATGTGTCTCTTTCAATTCTGGTTTCCTCAGTGTGTATGCCCAGCAGTGGGATTGCTGGGTCATATGACAGTTCTATTTCCAGTTTTTAAAGGAATCTCCACACTGTTCTCCATAGTGGCTGTACTAGTTTGCATTCCCACCAACAGTATAAGAGAGTTCCCTTTTCTCCACACCCTCTCCAGCATTTATTGCGTGTAGACTGTTGGATAGCAGCCATTCTGACTGGTATGAAATGGTACCTCATTGTGGTTTTGATTTGCATTTCTCTGATAAGGAGTGATGTTGAGCATCTTTTCATGTGTTTGTTAGCCATCTGTATGTCTTCTTTGGAGAAATGTTTATTTAGTTCTATGGCCCATTTTTTGATTGGATCGTTTATTTTTCTGGAATTGAGCTGCAGGAGTTGCTTGTATATTTTTGAGATGAGTTGTTTGTCAATTGCTTCATTTGCTATTATTTTCTCCCATTCAGAAGGCTGTCTATTCACCTTGCTTATAGTTTCCTTTGTTGTGCAGAAGCTTTTAATTTTAATTAGATCCCATTTGTTTATTTTTGCTTTTATTTCCAGTATTCTGGGAGGTGGATCATAGAGGATCCTGCTGTGATTTATGTCAGAGAGTGTTTTTGCCTATGTTCTCCTCTAGAAGTTTTATAGTTTCTGGTCTTACATTTAGAGTTTTAATCCATTTTGAGTTTATTTTTGTGTATGGTGTTAGACAGAGGTCTAGTTTCATTCTTTTACAAGTGGTTGACCAGTTTTCCCAGCACCACTTGTTAAAGAGGTTGTCTTCTCTCTATTGTATACTTTTGCCTCCTTTGTCGAAGATAAGGTGTCCATAGGTGTGTGGATTTATCTCTTGGCTTTCTATTTTGTTTAATTGATCTATATTTCTGTCTTTGTGCCAGTACCATGCTGTCTTGATGACTGTGGCTTTGTAGTAGGGCCTGAAGTTAGGCAAGTTGATTCCTCCAGTTCCATTCTTCTTTCTTGAGATCGCTTTGGCTATTTGAGGTTTTTGTATTTTCATACAAATTGTGAAATTATTTGTTCTAGCTCTGTGAAAAATTCCGCTGGTAGCTTGATGGGGATTGCATTGAATCTATAGATTGCTTTGGGTAGTATACTCATTTTCACTATATTGATTCTTCCGATTCATGAACATGGTATATTTCTCCATCTATTAGTGTCCTCTTTGATTTCTTTCATCAGTGTTTTATAGTTTTCTATATATAGGTCTTTTGTTTCTTTAGGTAGATACATTGCTAAGTATTTTATTCTTTTCTTTCAATGGTGAATGGAATTATTTCCTTAATTTCTTTTTCTACTTTTTCATTTTTACTGTATAGGAATGCAAGGGATCTCTGTGTGTTGATTTTATATCCTGCAACTTTACTACATTCATTGATTAGCTCTAGTAATTTTCTGGGGGAGTCTTTAGGGTTTTCTATATAGAGGATCATGTCATCTGCAAACAGTGAGAGTTTTACTTCTCCTTTTCCAATTTGGATTCCTTTTATTTCTTTTTCTGCTCTGATTGCTGTGGCCAAAACTTCCAAAACTATGTTGTAGAGTAGCAGTGAAAGTAGGCACCCTTGTGTTGTTCCTGACTTTAGAGGAAATGCTTTCAGTTTTTCACCATTGAGGATAATGTTTGCTGTAGGTTTGTCTTATATAGCTTTTATTATGTTGAAGTATGTTCCTTCTATTCCTGCTTTCTGGAGAGTTTGTAAACATAAATGGATGCTGAATTTTGTCAAAGGATTTCTCTGCATCTATTGAGATAATCATATGGCTTTTATTTTTCAGTTTTTAGTGTGGTAAGTTACATTGATTGATTTGCGGATATTGAAGAATCCTTGCATCCCTGGGATAAAGACCATTTGGTCATGGTGTATGATCTTTTTACTGTGTTGTTGGATTCTGATTGCTAGATTTTGTTAAGGATTTTTGCATCTATATTCATCAGTGATATTGGCCTGTAGTTTTCTTTTTTTGTGGCATCTTTGTCAGATTTTGGTATCAGGGTAATGGTGGCTTCATAGAATGAATTTGGAAGTTTATGTTCCTCTGCAATTTTCTAGAAGAGTTTGAGTAGGATAGGTGTTAGCTCTTCTTAAATTTTTGGTAGACTCAGCTGTGAAACCGATTGGACCTGTGCTTTTGTTTGCTGGAAGATTTCTGATTACAGTTTCAATTTCCATGCTTGTGATGGGTCTGTTAAGATTTTCTATTTCTTTCTGGTTCAGTTTTGGAAAGTTGTACTTTTCTAAGAATTTGTCCATTTCTTCCACGTTGTCCATTTTATTGGCATATAATTGCTGATAGTAATCTCTTATGATCCTTTGTATTTCTGTGTTGTCTGTTGTGATCTCTCTATTTTCATTTCTAATTTTGTTGATTTGATTTTTCTCTTTGTTTCTTGATGGGTCTGGCTAATGGTTTGTCAATTTTATTTATCCTTTCAAAGAACCAGCTTTTGGCTTTGTTGATTTTTGCTATGGTCTCTTTTGTTTCTTTTGCATTTATTTCTGCCCTAATTTTTAAGATTTCTTTCCTTCTAACCCTGGGGTTATCCATTTCTTCCTTTTCTAGTTGTTTTAGGTGTAAAGTTAGGTTATTTATTTGACTTTTTTCTTGTTTCTTGAGGTATGCCTGTATTGCTATGAATTTTCCCCTTAGCACTGCTTTTATAGTGTTCCATAGGTTTTGGGTTGTTGTGTTTTCATTTTCATTCATTTTTATGAATATTTTTATTTCTTTTTGATTTCTTCTGTGATTTGTTGGTTATTTAGAAGCGTGTTGTTCAGCATCCATATGTTGGGATTTTTAATAGTTTTTCTACTGTAATTGAGTTCTAAACTTACTGCATTGTAATCAGAAAAGATGCTTGGAATGATTTCAATTTTTTTGAGTTTACTAAGGCTAGATTTATGGCCCAGGATGTGATCTATCCTGGAGAAGATTCCGTGAGCAATTGAGAAAAAGGTGAAATTCATTGTTTGGGGTGAAATGTCGTATAGATATCAATTAGGTCTAACTGGTCTATTGTATCATTTAAAATTTGTGTTTCCTTGTTAATTTTCTGTTTAGTTGATCTATCCATAGGTGTGAGTGGGATATTAAAGTCTCCCACTATTATTGTGTTATTGTTAATTTCCCCTTTCATACTTGTTAGCATTTGTCTTACATATTACGGTGCTCCTATGTTGGGTGCATATATATTTAAAATTGTTATATCTTCTTGGATTGATCCTTTGATCATTATGTACTGTCCTTCTTTGTCTCTTTTCACAGGCTTCGTTTTAAACTCTGTTTTATTTGATATGAGTATTGCTACTCTTGCTTTCTTTTGGTCTCTATTTGCATGGAAAATCTTTTCCCAGCCCTTCATTTTCAGTCTGTATGTGTCCCTTGTTTTGAGGTGGGTCTCTTGTAGACAATATGTATAGGGGTCTTGTTTTTGTATTTATTCAGCCAGTCTTTTTCTTTGGTTGGGACATTCAATCCATTTACGTTTAAGGTAATTATTGATAAGTATGATCCTGTTGCCACTTACTTTACTGTTTTGGGTTTGGGTTTATACACCTTTTTGTGTTTCCTGTCTAGAGAATATCCTTTAGCAATTGTTGGAGAGCTGATTTGGTGGTCCTGAATTCTCTCAGCTTTTGCTTGTCTGTAAAGCTTTTGATTTCTTCTTCATACTTGAATGAGATCCTTGCTGGGTACAGTAATCTGGTCTGTGGGTTATTTTCTTTCATCACTTTAAGTATGTCTTGCCATTCCCTCCTGGCCTGAAGAGTTTCTATTGATAGAAACAGCTGTTATCCTTATGGGAATCCCCTTGTGTGTTATTTGTTGTTTTTCCCTTGCTGCTTTTAATATTTGTATTTTATGTTTGATCTTTTAATTTGATTAATATGTGTTTTGGGGGTGTTTCGCCTTGGGTTTATCCTGTTTGGGACTCTCTGGGCTTCTTGGATTTGGGTGATTATTTTCTTCCTCATTTTAGGGAAGTTTTCAACTATTATCTCCTCAAGTATTTTCTCATGGCCTTTCTTTTTGTCTTCTTCTCGGACTCCTATAATTCAAACGTTGGAGCATTTCATATTGTCCTGGAGGTCTCTGAGATTGTCCTCATTTCTTTTAATTCGTTTTTTTTTCCTCTCTGATTCATTTATTTCTACCATTCTATTTTCTATTTCACTAATCCTATCTTCTGCCTCAGTTATTCTACTATTTGTTGCCTCCAGAGTGTTTCTGATCTCATTTATTGCATTATTCGTTATATATTGACTTTTAAATTTCTTCTAGGTCCTTGTTAAATCTTTCTTGCATCTTCTCAATCCTTGTCCCCAGGCTATTTATCTGTGATTCCAATTTGTTTTCAAGGTTTTGGATCATTTTCACTATCATTACTTGGAATTCTTTCTCAGGTAGATTCCCTATCTCTTCCTCTTTTGTTTGGTTTGGTGGGCATGTCTCCTGTTCCTTTACCTGCTGGGTATTCCTCTGTCTCTTCATCTTGTTTATATTGCTGCGTTGGGGTAGCCTTTCTGTATTCTAGCAGTCTGTGGAGTTCTCTTTATTATGGAGTTTCCTCGCTGTGGGTGGGGTTGTATCAGTGGCTTGTCAAAGTTTCTTGGTTAGGGAAGCTTGTCTTGGTGTTCTGGTGGCTGGAGCTGGATTTCTTCTCTCTGGAGTGCAATGAAGTGTCCAGTAATGAGTTATGAGATGTCAATGGTTTTGGAGTAACTTTGAGCTGCCTGTATATTGAAGCTCAGGGCTGTGTTCCTGTGTTGCTGGAGAATTTGCATGGTATGTTTGCTCTGGAACTTGTTGGCCCTTGGGTCTGCTTGGTTTCAGTGTAGGTTTGGAGGCGTTTGATGAGCTCCTATTGATTAATGTTCCCTGGAGTCAGGAGTTCTCTGATGTTCTCAGGATTTGGACTTAAGCCTCCTGCTTCTGGTTTTCAGTTTTATTTTTACAGTAGTCTCAAGACTTCTTCTATACTGCATTGTTGATAAAACATTAGGTTAAAGATGAGAAGTTTCTCCACATTGAGGGACACCTGGAGAGGTTCACAGAAGTGGGAGGGGTGAGTTAGAGGTGACCCAAATGAGATAGGAGGAATCAAAAGAGGAGAGAGCAAGCTTGCCAGTAATCACTTCCTTATGTGCACTCCACAGTCTGGACTGCTCAGAGATGTTCATGGAGTTTGAAGAGGAGAGGGAAGAAGGAGACATAGGTGGCCAGGAGGATAAAAGTGGGGAATGAAAAGGAGAGAGACAGATCCAGCCAGTAATCTGTTCCCTAAGTGTCTCTACCGTCTGGAACACACAGAGATTCACAGAGTTGGGTAGAGAAGAGAAGGGAGAGGGAGGAGACAGAGGCGACCTGGTGGACAAAAAGGAGAGTCCAAAGGAGGAGAGAGCAGTCAAGCCAATAATCTTGCTCTCAAGTAAAAATGGGTACTGAAGGTTGGGTTTTTGAAAGTACAAAATTGATAACAAATACCAAAAAGCAAAGATTAAAAATCTAGAGTAGAGGTTGGATTTTCAAAAATACAGTATTAAAGAAAAGGAGAAGAAGAAGAAGAAGGGGAAAAAAAGTCACAAGAATCATAAAAAAATATGAAGTTTGCTTTAAAAATAGGGGGTTTTTTTGGGAAGTAATAGTAGGTTATAAAAATGAAGATTAAAGGAGAAATAGAGGACTTAAAAATTTTTAAAAATTAAAAAAAAGAAAAAGAAAAGAAAAACAAAAAAGAATGATCATTAAAAAAATAAAGATATATCTAGGACTTTCTCTGGTGGTGTTGTGGGCAGTGTGGGGTCAGTTCATTTTCGGATAGTTCCTTGGTCTGGCTTATATTTCTCAAGATCTATAGGCTCCTTCCTATGTAGTCAGTACCAACGACAGGGTTTTAATCTATTGCACCTGTCACTTCCAAGGCAGTTCCTTCTGTTTTAGCTTCTTCTGTTTGCTGGTCTCTTCAGTGTCTGATTTCCACCCTGACACAAGAGGGGCGTTGGTGGACACTTTTATAAAGGCTTACTTGTTCAGTCATGCCTTGGCGAGGGAGGGATGCTGCAAACAAATAACACTGGTGTATGCTCACAGTGTCTCAGCCACGTGGGCCTGCCCCTGCTTACGGTGCACACAGCTCAGGCTCTATGTTGCTCTGCTGGGAACTGTCCGAGGCCGGCCCTGGGCTGCATGCACCTCCCAGGTCTAAGCCGCTCAGGCTCAGGCACTCAGGTAGTCCTCAGAGGTGCAGACTTGGTTGGGCCTGCGTTTTGTGCCCTTCCCAAGTCTGAGTAGCTCAGGTGTTTGGCAAGCATGGTCTTTGGGACTTCCCTCCTCTCCGGTCCCTGCTGCTCAGTTTTCTGGGTGTACAACTGGCACACCTTCTCAGGTGGATGATGACTGTCCAGAACCCCAAGAAGTCTTAGTTAGCAAAGAAGCCCGTTTGCAGTTTGGTAGTTAATGTCTCTCTGGGGCTGTGATTGCCTCCTTTTGGCCCTTCCAGCTCTGTCTGCCTGTCACCAGAGGGTGATGGTCTTGAGCCAGCTAATTCAGTTCTGTCTTTTGTTCTGTGTGCAGTCCTGGTGGTGTCTTATGTTAAAACTTTTCACGTGGTAGCTATCCCACAGTCTGGTTTGCTAGCCCAAGTTAGTTCACTCTGGGTACACTGGGGGCATTTGGGCCTGATCCTTAAAAGGCAATGCAGCCCGCACCTCCCTACCCAGCCACCGTTTGCTAGTGGCAGATGCAGGCGTCTGTGCTGCTTCTCTGCTGGGAGAGTTACCACTGGGCTCGTAGTCTGTGGGTTTTAATTATTTATTTATTTCCTCCCTGTTATCTTGCTCTCTGTGCTTCCAAGGCTCACCACAGACTCGGCAGTGAGAGTGTTTCCTGGTGTTTAGAAACTTCTCTCTTAAGACTTTCTTCCTGGGGCCAAGCTCCCTCCCTACCTATTTTGTCTCTTTTTTTGGTCTTTTATATTTTTTCCTACCTGTTTTCAAAGACAATGAGCTGCTTTTCTGGGTGCCTGATGTCCTCTGCCAGCATTCAGAAGTTGTTTGTGGAATTTACTTAATGTTGAAATGTTCTTTTGATGAATTTGTGGAGGAGAAAGTGGTCTCTCCGTCCTATTCCTCTGCCATCTTAGGATTACCCCCCAGATGTTTTAATATTAAGAGACCAAGTGTTAGTCACTCAGTCATTCATGTCCGACTCTTTGTGACCCCATGGACTGCAGCCCATCAAGCTTCTCTGTCAATGGAATTCTCCAGGCTACAATACTGGAGTGAGTTGCCATTTCCTTCTCCAGGGGATCTTTCTGTCCCAGGGATGGAACCAGGCTCTCCCACATTTCAGGCATACTCTTTACCGACTGAGCTACCAGGGAAGACCTTTTAAATAACCAAAACAAGGCAAATACCTCCACGCTGAGAAGTTGCTTCTTCTTTTAGTCAGTTTTGTTAATACAATTCTGGAGATTACTTTTCAGTTCAAATGAGTTTAAAAGCAAGTTGTGTGACAAAATTTGAATTGATTAGAACCACATGTGTTACTAAGCTGACTTCCAAGCCAGTTGGTCTTGCCTTCTATTTCCTACCTTTCTATGCAGGGAGAATACAGTACTTATTAATGTTCTCTGAGATCCTGCATAAACCCTACAGAAAACAAGGAGGAAATGTAAAACAGAGATCAAAATATATTCAGTGTCTTTTTATGTACTTTTTAAATTCCTTTCATCTCTATTTCTTTAAAGTTTTCATTACATGAGTTAGTGTTTATTTTTTGTAGTGGATACAATTGTTTTTCATATGCAACCAAACACCTTGGAGAAAAGAGAAAATGTAGTTCAAGGTCAGTGAAGGATTTTACAGACTAATTAGAGAAACTATAAGGAAAATAAGAACCTAAAGGCATATGGCTGTTTTATCCTAGTTCAGAGGAGGAAATTTCTTTTAGTTTCTCCATAAGTATAGTGTTTGTTCTATTTATAATTTACTAAAATTGATTGGCAAGGCTGGTAGAGAAAGTAAGGTTAAAGTCCTTTTAATTTTCTTATGGGTTCATATTAGAGAGTAAAATGTGTATATTTGTTGGACTTAATAGAGAATATTCCATATCTCCAAAATGTGTTATATAAAACTGAGTCATTTTTCACATCCCCTGATATTATTGGTAGTTGAACATATAAAATTGAGGGAGTGAAGTCAGTCACATTGAAGCTTCTGAAGCAAATGTCAGTCTCAGATTTTGAAGAGTTACTTCATGTGTTTTAAACATGTGGTTTAAAAAGGAAATATAAAAAGATCTCGACAGTCTTTCTACATACATTTTGGCTCAAAGTATGGAAATTTCTGGGTAAGCTTTAAATACTCTTAATGGCTTTTAACAGTCTGTTGCCATGTAGAAATATGAGCCTATTATAAATACTCTGTCTGGTTTTCACTTAAGTCTGAAGGCTACCATCTTTATCCAGAGGTTTTATTTTAGAGGATAAGAAGTTAACCTGCCTCCTGCACCCATCTCCATCATCTACTCACCTCTACCTCTCTCTCCTGTGGCCACTACCACCACCACACCCCACAGCACTCATTAGAGTCTTTAAGTGAGTTTAAGAGAACCATTTGCTTACAGATAAAAAAGTTAGCAGTAGTGTACGTTATTGAGTAAAAGAGTTTTCCGTAATTTATTTCTCTCTCTTGTTCTGTTTTCTGTAATTTGCCTGTCCTACATCTCTTACTACAGGGCCTCCATTTCTCAGTGGGAGCTCTATTGGCAATTTGGGTGAGACAATGCTTTATTTAAGTGCAGAATGTTGCTTCTCAATTTTTGACATTTAGCAACCTTGGCTCGCACTCACTAAATGTGCTAGCACTTCCTAGCCATTGCTTAAAGCAAAAACATTTTCTCACATTTCCAATACCTTATAGGAAGCTAGGACTAGCCCTTGTTGGGGACCATTGGTAGACTAAATCTCCACAAGGATATTGGTAGGATATATGTATTTCTGCTATTTAAGTGTTAATGTTTACTCTAGGTAATATTATGACAGATGTGGAAGCATATAAAAGTCAAGACTTGCCAGCAAGACAATCAGTGAACAAACTGGGGCTCCCAATTTCTTCACACTGTAATAATTCTCACACAAAATAAATATATAGGTTTTGAAATTGTCTGCAGTTCTGGTTTTCCTAAAAACTATAATCTACTGGGTAACAGAAGGAAATTCAGTTTCATTTTATGATCTCGCTGTAATCAACAATGTCAATGACTTTCTATATAACACAAACTCTTCTTAGATGCCTCAGGAAAAACACTTGGTCTTTTCAGATTTGCTCCATTGCCAGGAAGTGCTGGGGTATATAGGGAAAAGATGGCTGAAGGCATCCACTTGGCAGCAGAGAAGATGAAGCCCTCTAATCATCCTGTTGCTCTTTAGATACTCTTTGTTGGTCTCCTCTCTGATGGATTCCTGTTGCACTGCAGCTCACTGTGTTTAGCTATTTGAATAAACATGATCTTCCAGGTGAAGAACAGGGCTCAGCTGAAAGACTTTGAGCTTGACAGACCCACAAGAGATAGCTTTCTTTTCTCTGGGTCTAGGGAGTTTTTTGTATTTTTTTTTAAACTTTCTTTCCCCATATAGGCAAAGACTTCTCTCTAACACATCGGCCATGGAAAGACAGGAGGACTGTTTCAGTTTTACCTGTCTACCTACCTTGCAATATTACTATAGCTCTGATGCCAAGGCTGGACTGGAAATGTCAATGTGCAAACTTGTAGAGGTTTACTCTCTCGTCTTGCAACTGCCTGGGTATTTTTGGTCACCTATGTACTTTCCCTGGAGTTTCTAAATGTTACCCTCTTCGTCCATCTTACCCCAAATTCCTTGGTACTGCAAGGGGTGGAAAATATCTTCTTTAATTTTTCTTTCTGTTGCTGTTCAGTTGCTCAGTTGTGTCTCTTTGCAACCCCACGGACTGCAGCATGCTAGGCTTCCCTGTCCTTCCTATCTCCTGGAGTATTCTCAAACCCATGTCCATTGAATCCATATATAAATTGTAAAGTGTGCTAAGCATCTATTTTAACAATACCAAGATTTCAAACATATTTTTTTGAGCCAAACCAGATAAATATTAACAATTCTTTTCTATTTCTATTCCTCTTATTGATATTAGTAAACTAATTGGACAGATGGCTACATTTGGCTATTAGAGGAGAAACTTGTGTTAAGGAAATGCATATATATATATATATATATATATATATATATATATATATATATCTCAATTCAGTTAGTCGTGTACAACTCTTTGTGACCCCATGGACTGCAGCATGCCCGGCTCTCCTGTCCATCACCAACCCCTGGAGCTTACTCAAACTCATGTCCATCGAGTCAGTGATGCCATCCCACCATTTCTTACTCTGTCGTCCCCATCTCCTCCCGCCTTCAATCTTTCCCAGGATCAAGGTCTTTTTAAATGAGTCAGTTCTTTGCAAAAGGTAGCCAGGGTATTGGAGTTTCAGCTTCAGCATCAGTCCTTCCAATGAATATTCAGGACTGATTTCCTTTAGGATTGACTGGTTTGATCTCCTTGCAGTCCAAGGGACTCTCAAGAGTCTTCTCCAACACCAAAGTTCAAAAACATCAATTCATCACACTCAGCTTTCTTTATGGCCCAACTCTCACATCCATATTTGACTACTGGAAAAACCATAGCTTTGACTAAATGGACCTTTGTTGGCAAAGCAATGTCTCTGCTTTTAAATATGCTATCTAGGTTGATCATAGTTTTCCTTCCAAAGAGCAAGAGTCTTTTTATTTTCTGGCTTCAGTCACCATCTGCAGTCATTTTGGAGCCCCCAAAATAACATCTTTCATTCTTTCCTTATCTATTTGCCATAAAGAGATGGGGCTAGATTCCATGACCTTAGGTTTCTGAATGTTGAGTTTTAAGCCAACTTTTTCACTCTCCTCTTTTCTCTTTAAGTTCTTCACTTTCTGCCATAATGGTGGTATAATCTGCATATCTGATGTTAGTGATATTTCTCCTGGTAGTCTTGATTTCAGCTTGTACTTCATTCAGCCCAACATTTCACATGATGTACTCTTCATATAAGTTAAATAATCTGGGTGAAAATATACAACCTTGATGTACTCCTTTCTGTATTTGGAGCCAGTCTGTTATTCCATGTCCTTCTTGACCTGAATACATATTTCTCAGGAGGCAGGTAAGGTGGTCTTGTGTTCCCATCTTTTTCAGAATTTTCCATAGTTTGTTGTGATCCACACACTCAAAGGCTTGGGTATAGTCAATAAAGTAGAAGTAGATGTTTTTCTGGAACTCTCTGCTTTATTGATGATCCAATGGATGTTGGCAATTTGATCTCAGGTTCCTCTGCCTTTTCTAAATCCAGCTTGAACATCTGGAATTTCATGGTTCATGTACTGTTGAAGATTGGCTTGGAGAATTTTGAGCATTATTTTGCTAGCGTGAAAGATGAGTGCAGTTGTGAGGCAGTTGGAGCATTCTTTGGCATTGCCTTTCATTGGGATTGGAATGAAAACTGACCTTTTCCAGTCCTGTGGCCACTGCTGACTTTTCCAAATTTGCTGGCCTACTGAGTGCAGCACATTCACAGCATCATCTTTTAAGATTAGAAATAGCTCAACTTGAATTCCATCACCTCCACTAGCTTTGTTTGTAGTGATGTTTCTAAGGCCCACTTGGCTTTGCATTCCAGGATGTCTGGCTCTAGGTAAGTGATCACACCATTGTGGTTATCTGGTTCATGAAGATCTTTTTGTACAGTTCTTCTGTATATTCTTGCCACCTCTTCTTAATATCTTCTGCTTCTGTTAGGTCCATACTATTTCTGTCCTTTATTGTGCCCATCTTTGCATGAAATATTCCCTTAGTATCTCTCATTTTCTTGAAGAGATCTCTAGTCTTTCCCATTCTATTGTTTTCCTCTATTTCTTTGCATTGAGCACTGAGGAAGGCTTTCTTATCTCTCCTTGCTATTCTTTGGAACTTGCATTCAAATGGGTATATCTTTCCTTTTCTCCTTTGCCTTTGACTTCTCTTCTTTTCACAGGTATTTGTAAGGCCTACTCATAACCATTTTGCCTGTTTGTATTTCTTTTTCTTGGGGATGGTCTTGATCATTGCCTTCTGTACAGTGCCACAAACCTCCATCCATAGTTCTTCATGCACTCTGTCTCTCAGATCTTGAATGTATTTGTCAATTCTACTGTGTAATTGTTAGAGATTGGATTTAGGTCATACTTGGATGGTCTGGTGGTTTTCCTAATTTCTTCAATTTAAATCTGAATTTGGCAATAAGGAGTTCATGATCTGAGCCATAGTCAGCTCCTGGTCTTGTTTTTGCTGACTCTATAGTGCTTCTCCATCTTTGGCTGCAAAGATTTTGTTATTGAACATCTAGTGATGTCCACGTGTAGAGTCTTCTCTTGTGTTGTTGGAAGTGGGTGTTTGCTATGATCAGTGTGTTCTCTTGGCAAAACTCTGTTAGCCTTTGACCTGCTTTGTTTTGTACTCCAAGGCCAAATTCACCTGTTACTCCAGGTATCTCTTGACTTCCTACTTTTATAATCCATCTCCTATAATGAAATGTTTCTATATATACATATATACATAGAAACTTGTATACAAAGAAAAGCATATTGATTTATTTTTCTGTTATTAACAACATATAACAGACATGTGTGTTGATAATTATGAATCATTAAGTCAATCAAGTGTTATTTGTGGGTATTATGAACCATGGGAAAATTTAATCTGACGTATTTGTGTGGTATGGAATCTGATACATAGATGTAAGAAAGTGAAAGTCCCTTAGTCGTGTACAACTCTTTGTGATCCCATGGACTATACAGCCCATTGAATTTTTAGGCCAGAATACTGGAGTGGGTACCCTTTCCCTTCTCCAGGGGATCTTCCCAACCCAGGGATCTAACCCAGGTCCTGCACTGCAGGCATATTCTTTACCAGCTGAGCTATAAGAGAAGTCCAGTGGTGTGAATGAAAAGGAGAGAAATGGCACAATTACTACAATTACACTGAACTTTTGTATATTTGAAAACAACATAATTTTAAACTGTCTGAAAAGTAACTATATAAAGGGGTATAAAGGCATAAAACTAACCATTATAGAGCTTTTCTAATTCTCCCTCCAAATGTCATAGGAAATACCTAAAAACACATAAAAATAAGAAAGACAAGACATAAATCTAAGGAAGACCTTCTGCTCTTTGTAGTAATTATCTTACTGTTGTTGAAAAACATTCTTTTCTAATTATTCAGCAGTTTAACTTCCCTGGTGGCTCAGAAGGTAAAGCATCTGCCTACAATGCACGAAACCCAGGTTCAGTCCCTGGGTTGGTAAGATCTCCTGGGGAAGGAAATGGCAACCCACTCCAGTATTCTTGCCCGGAAAATCCCATGGACAGAGGAGCCTGGTAGGTTACAGTTCATGGGGTTGCAAAGAGTCGCACATGACTGAGCAAATTCACTTTCACTTTCACTTTCAGTGCTTACTAGAGGAATGTGATATCAGTGCCCAAAGGTTTCTAAGATTTTTTTTTTTTTTTTGAAAGAGAGAGGAAATTTAAAATTGGAAAAAGATCTAGTTCTCCAAATAATTACATTTTCATTTGCAAATTGGAAAAAAAAGGCTATCTTCATTCAGTTTTAAGAGCAGAAAGCTACCCTAAAGATGGCAAAATTATTAAGAAAAAATAGTCTCAGTTTTAGGGTTCCCAGCTGGCGCTAGTGGTAAAGAACTTGCTCCCAATTCAAGAGACAAAGAGATGCATGTTCAGTCCCTGGGTCAAGAAGATCCCCTGAGGAAGAAATGGCAATCCACTCCTATATTCTTGCCTGGAGAATCTGGTGGACAGAGGAGCCTGGTGGGCTATGGTCTATAGGTTTTCAAAGAGTTGAACACGACTGAAGTGAGTTAGCATGCAGACTAAGTTTTTAAAATATATATATTCTAATCTAGAAGATAGAAAATAGTATAAACAAATCAAAATAGAAAATGATATTATCATCATGGAAGTAATGGCAAATTCTTCGGGAAATGCTGAGATGTACCAATATCTTTTGGGAGCTTATAGCTGAGATGGATCTTGAAAGATGAATAATATTTTGCAAGTTCAGTGTTAATCTGGAATATCATCAACTCCATCTTAATGTTGAATTTTAGTTTGCTATATATTTTAAATAATGCTAAGAAAATATTCATCTATTCCCTTAAAATATTTAAAAATGTCAAGAATTGTTTTATATTTTATCAAAAAAGTTTGATATCTAATGAAATAATTAAAGATTATTTCTTATTCTCATGTAGCAATTCTGGGGTGAACCTCTGTGCAATTTAAAAATAATATATTGCTTAATTCTTATCAGGTTTTTTCTTTTAAAACACTATTGAGATATATTTTACAATATTTAAATGTATCTATTTTAAGTGTAAATTTTGATCAATCTACAGAGACAGTGATCAGTTTTATAAATCTTTTCCAAGAACCAGCTTTAGGTATCACTGATTTTTCTCTATTGTTTTCCATATTCTATTACATGGATTTTAGCTTGGACCTTTATTATTTCCTTTCATTTACTTATTAGGTTTCAATTTTGATCTTCATTTTCTAGCTTATTAGATAATCTATTTTTTATCTTTCCTTGTAAAAAAATTTTAAAGCCACATCAGTTCAGTTCAGTTCAGTCACTCAGTCGTGTCCAACTTTTTGCGACCCCATGAATCTCAGCACGCCAGGCCTCCCTGTTCATCACCAATTCCCGGAGTTCACTCAAACTCACGTCCATTGAGTCAGTGATGCCATCCAGCCATTTCATCCTCTGTTGTCCCCCTTTCCTCCTGCCCCCAATCCCTCCCAGCATCAGAATATTTTTGAATGAGTCAACTCTTCGCATGAGGTGGCCAAAGTACTGGAGTTTCAGCTTTAGTATCATTCTTTCCAAAGAACTCCCAGGGCTGATCTCCTTTAGAATGGACTGGTTGGATCTCCTTGCAGTCCAAGGGACTCTCAGGAATCTTCTACAACACCACAGTTCAAAACCACCAATTCTTTGGCGCTCAGCGTTCTTTAAAGCCATATATATTCCTCTAAATTCTATGTTAGCTGTATCTCACAGATTTTGATATCTGGTATTTTTATTGCCATTCAGTCGATAGCATTTTATAATTTCCCTTATTATTTCTTTGTTGGCCATGTTTTGTTATCAACTTTATTGCTTAATTTACAAATACTGGGAATTTTCCAAGTATCTTTTCCCCTCAATATTTATTTTAAAATATCCAGACAGTACAACTCATTCTTTTTTGTGTATGATTCTATGAGTTTTGACAAATGCTTGAAGCCATGTAAGTATCACCATCAAGCTACAGAACAATTTTATCACTCTTACCAAATGCCATTATGCTTCAGTTCAGTTCAGTTCAGTTCAGTTCAGTTCAGTTCATTCACTCAGTCATATCTGACTCTTTGTGACCCCATGAATCACAGCATGCCAGGCCTCCCTGTCCATCACCATCTCCTGGAGTTCACTCAGACTCATGTCCATCGAGTCCGTGATGCCATCCAGCTATATCATCCTTTGTCGTCCCCTTCTCCCCCTTCCCCCAATCCTTCCCAGCATCAGAGTCTTTTCCAATGAATTAACTCTTCACATGAGGTGGCCAAAGTATTAGAGTTTCAGCTTTAGCATCATTCCTTCCAAAGAAATCCCAGGGCTGATCTCCTTTAGAATGGACTGGTTGGGTCTCCCTTGCAGTTCAAGGGACTCTCAAGAGTCTTCTCCAACACCACAGTTCAAAAGCATCAATTCTTCGGTGCTCAGCCTTCTCTCACATCTCTCTCACATGTCCAGCTCCACATCCATACATGACCATGGGAAAAACCATAGCCTTGACTAGATGGACCTTAGTCGGCAAAGTGATGTCTCTGCTTTTGAATACCCTATCTAGGTTGGTCATGACTTTTCTTCCAAGGAGTAAGTGTCTTTTAATTTCATGGCTGTAGTCACCATCTGCAGTGATTTTGGAGCCCCAAAAAATAAAGTCTGACACTGTTTCCCCATCTATTTCCCATGAAGTGGTGGGACCGGATGCCATGATCTTCATTTTCTGAATGTTGAGCTTAAAGCCAACTTTTTTTGCTTTCCTCTTTCACTTTCATCAAGAGGCTTTTGAGTTCCTCTTCACTTTCTGCCACAAAGGTGGTGTCATCTGCATATCTGAGGTTATTGATATTTCTCCTGGCAATCTCGATTCCAGCTTGTGTTTCTTCTAGTCCAGCATTTCTCATGATGTGCTCTGCATGTAAGTTAAATAAGCAGGGTCACAATATACAGCCTTGATGTACTCCTTTTACTATCTGGAACAAGTCTGTTGTTCCTTGTCCATTATGCTTACCCTTTGTATTTGATATCTTTTTGAAACCTCAAGATGAATTTTGGCTTTTGTTCTCTGCTACTTATTGTCTTTTTATTTTCATCCAAGACTCAATTACTAAGATGAGAATATACCTTGACTGCAATTTTGGTATCAGTTTTAATACTCTAATGTCCAGCCTTATCTTGTTTACCCCTCATTCTTTCCCCTGTTATCTTCAGTCTGCCAGCCATTGATTAAAAAAAAAAAAAAGTTATTTTATGTTTCAGTTCCAAAATTTCAATTTGGTTCTTTTATACTTTTTATTTCTATGATGATACATTCTGTCTTTCCCTTTATCTCAAGACTGATCATTCTTATTTATTGGAGTATGGATATACTAGCTGTTTTAAAGTGTTAAGTCTTTGAAAATTCCAACATCTGTATGTCTTGGAGTTGGTATGAGCTGATTATCTTTTCCTCTGACATACATCGAAATTTCCTGATTCTTTGTATATTGAATAATTTTGGATTGTATTCTATACACTTTGAATTTGTTAAGTGAATCTGGATCTTGTTTAAATTCTACAGAGAATATAGTTTTTGTTTCTGTTCTTATTTTAACATGCATTTGACTCAGCTAAATTCGGGTTGCAAGTCCATACTTTCCTTCTATAAACTGTTTGTTCAATGTCAGTTTATTTTTCAAAACCTTTCAGTAGTACTTGTGTATATTTCAAAATGTTTGCTATATAGTGGCTAGTCTTGAATCTGGGAAGCTTTATCCCATAATTATGTTTTTACAATTTTGATATACTCCTTAGGGTCAGTTTCACCATGATAGCTCAAGGAAAGTTTCCTTGAGGATATTTCCTTGAAAGTGAAAGTGAAAGTTAAGTTGCTCAGTCGTGTCCGACTCTTTTGCGACCCCGTGGACTGTAGCCTACCAGGCTTCTCCATCCATGAGATTCTCCAGGCAAGAATACTGGAGTGGGTTTCTATGTCCTTCTTCAGGGGATCTTCCCAACCCAGGGATCGAACCCAGGGATCAAATCGGGTCTCCTGCATTGGAGGCAGACGCTTTAACCTCTGAGCCACCAGGGAAGCCATTAGTGTATCCTAAACGATATTTTCTTGAGGATATCTTTTCACCAAGGATAGTTCTACCAGGAATTCAGCTATAACTTTCAGAGTCACTCCCTTGAGGTTTTTCTCCACCAAATATCCCCTTCATTTTTTTGGCTCCTAGGAACTCCTTTTTCTTTTCCTCTGCCTTAAAAGTCAGGGGTTTAACTTATCTGCTTTGTCACACACTTCTTGAAGCTATATTTGCATTCAAAGCCATGAGGTGAGAAGATATAAAGAGGAACAAACAATAGGATTTTTCAAATGCTCTTGTGACTGCAATTCAACTGACCTAAGAGAAGGGTTTCCACTCTTTGTGGTGGCTTGTGCTTGCCCAGAAACTATGGCTATTACTGTTAACATTGCCATGAGATTTCCTGATTGTTGGGCTACAAGAGAAAAGAAGAAACAAAAATTTCACTTTTTTTTTTTCACACTTTTTCTTTCATTATTAGTATCTTTAAAAAAATTTTTTCCTGTCTTTTGATAAGAAATATAGAGGTTCTCTTGAGACTCTTTCTGTCTTAATCTGGTATGCATTTCCTGCTTTTTGCTGTCTTTGAGTTCAGGCTGGGAGATATTTGAGAAAAAAACAAAACAAAACTAACTTCTGATTCAGTGACACTTTGTGTTCTAGTTCCCTATCTAGTCCACACATCCATGCAGAATTGCTTCAGTTGTGTCCCACTCTTTGTGACCCTATGGACTGTAGATTGCCAAGCTCCTCTGTCCAGAGATTCTCCAGACAAGAATACTACAGTGGGTTGCCATGCCCTCCTCCACGGGATCTTCCCGACCAAGGATTGAACCTGCATTGGCAGGTGGTTCTTTACCACTAGCATGACCTGGGAACCCCTTTACTAGTCTACTTGCTATAATTTACTTTTCAGAATCTTAACATAGGTATTCTGTGGATTGTCTTCTGAATTTTAGGTGTATTCAGGGTCACTGTAAGGATAGAAATTAGTTTATTTTGACTGAAACTGGAACCTGAAGTCTTAAAAAAAATAGACATAGAAAGGCAGTTATGAAGAGGAGAGGCAGTAAACTCATAAAAAAAGATGAAAAGGAAGCTGGGACTGGTAAAAAGATAATGAAGAAAACAGTGAGTAATTATAGAAATGAAAACCACTATCAAGAGATATTATTCTTTCTACAAATAGGTTAAATTTGGTGTCTTCAAGGAACTAAGGTTGAAAGGACTCATAAAGAAATTAAAGAACATTGAAGAATTTAAAGGACACTGTGTGGTAGCTGTAGCTTTCTTGTATACCAGTTTGAATTCTCATTATTGGTGGTAAGGGAGCACCATAAAGAAACTGGATGTTTTGTGTGGGCAAGTAGAGAGGAGAACTTGTGAAACCAGAATATGTTTTTATTAAAGTAATGTCATCTTCATCTACTGTCTAGTAAAATCTATGAAAAGTTTGATTATAGGAAGGATATATCAAACTGAATTTATTCTATAAATAATATATTGAGAAATAGTAAAAGTAGATTAGAAATGAATGCAGCAGTTTAGCTGCTGAGTAAATGATTTACAATACCAGAGAATGTTTGTTTAGTCATAGCAGAAGGTATAGTAAGGCATAGTAAATTACTTTAATTCAAATCAGCAAAAATCTTAAGGATATTTGGTTCAGTAAGTACCAATAGAGTTGATACATATTTTTAAAAAGAAATAACATGCAAAAAGAAATCTATAGCTTCATTAGTCTTGGCCATTATTTCTTAATCTTGGGCACAGGAGAGTATTTATAATCATGCTGAAGAGATGAGACTAAGCATCATAAACATTTTTTTCCTTATAATATTACCAAAGTTAGAATGCAATCTATCAATTATTAATTGTAAACAAAATGAATTCTGTTTTGAGTAATCATGGTGTTTCTGTTCTTGGTACTTTATATTTGATTATGGATCCTATTCCTATTTATTAATTTAGACTTTTAAATCTGAATTTTCTTTTCCTATGCATTTTGTTTAATTTTTTTTTCATCTCTGCTGTACCAATTTAGCTAAATCCATACGACTTCTCTGGTGGCTCAGTGGTAAAGAATCTGACTGCAGTGCAAGAGATGCAGATTAGATCCTTGGGTCAGGAATATCCCCTGGAGCAGGAAATGACAATCCACTCCAGTATTGTCACAGAAATCCCATGGACAGAGCAGCCTGTCGTGCTGCAGTCCATGTGGTCACAAAAGAGTCATACATAACTTAGTGACTAAAACAACAACAACAACAAATACAGCTTTAAACAGTCTTCTTTCTCTTTCCAGATGTTCCCCCCACCCCCCCGACCTGTTTCTTGCTTTTTCAATCCACTTATTCTTATTGGAATCACTCAATGTATTTTTTACTTCTGCTCCCCACCCTTATCCCATTTTGTTGTTCCTGACAGACCATCTCCTGTTCTTAGAAATAAAAGAGCTTGTAGGGTCATGTTAACTGTCACAGGTTTACTTTTGGATGAATGGCATAATGATGTTTTAAGATTTCAATGTAAATTCATCTAGTAGTTGTGATGGAATTCATCTTTAGAGAGTTGTCTATGTCTTTGTTTCCATTATTTGTGGGCTCTGATTATGTTTGATTTAACTGTGAATTTTATCTATATATTATGGATTACTAAAAGCCTCTTGATGAAAGTGAAAGAGGAGAGTGAAAAAGTTGGCTTAAAGCTCAACATTCAGAAAACTAAGATCATGGCATCTGGTCCGATCACTTCATGGGGAATAGATGGGGAAACAGTGTCAGACATTTTTTTTGGGGGGCTCCAAAATCACTGCAGATGGTTATTGAAGCCATGAAATTAAAAGACGCTTACTCCTTGGAAGAAAAGTTATGACCAATCTAGATAGCATATTCAAAATCAGAGATATTACTTTGCCAACAAAGCTCTGTCTAGTCAAGGCTTTGGCTTTTCCTGTGGTCAAGTATGGATGTGAGAGTTGGACTGTGAAGAAAGCTGAGCACCGGAGAACTGATGCTTTTGAACTGTGGTGTTGGAGAAGACTCTTGAGAGTCCCTTGGGCTGCAAGGAGATCCAGCCAGTCCATCCTAAATAAGATCAACCCTAGGATTTCTTTGAAAGGACTGATGCTAAAGCTGAAACTCCAGTACTTTGGCCACCTCATGTGAAGAGTTGACTCATTGGAAAAGACCCTGATGCTGGGAGGGATTGAGGGCAGGAGGAGAAGGGGACGTCAGAGGATGAGATAGCTGGATGGCATCACTGCCTCGATGGACACGAATTTGAGTGAACTCCGGGAGTTGGTGATGGACAGGGAGGCCTGGTGTGCTGTGATTCATGGAGTCCCAAAGAGTCAGACATTACTGAGTGACTGAACTGAACTGAAGATATAAACTTGAATTATCATGAGATAGAAAAATAGAATGTGTTAATAATAAGATAGAAAGCAGATAAATTAACCAGTATGTCTAAATGCTTGGCTCCAATCAGAATCAATGATCATTTACCACAATTGATTCCTTTTGATTGTTTCTTCTAACATATTAGTTTGGCATTACTTTTATTTTCCACACACAGATTGGAAATGTCCAACCATCACAATCTCAATAAACTTCAGTTTTAATGTTCTTTACTGAGCAATAAAGTCCTAATATGGTCTAGGATGAGTCAGTAATTGATAGGAGACAGATAGGGGTATTCCAGTATGGCTCTGACTTGGATTTTATTTAGTGCCAAAATAATACTGAATACTGAAAACACACACACAAACGTACACACAGGCTTTCTCTTTCCCAGGTTAATGACTTAATTTAGGAACCTAAAGGAAATATTCATACATGAATGATCTAGTAGTTTTCCCTGTTTTCTTCTATTTAAGTCAGAATTTGGCAAAAACGAATTCATGATCTGAGCCACAGTCAGCATCCGGTTTTGTTTTAGCTGACTATATAGAGCTTCTCCATCTTTGGCTGAAAAGAATATAATCAATCTGATGTCAGTGTTGACCATCTGGTGATATCTATGTGTAGAATCTTCTCTTGTGTTGTTGGAAGAGGATGTTTGCTATGGCCAGTGTGTTCTTTTGGCAAAACTCTATTAGCCTTTGCCCTGCTTCATTCTGTACTCCAAGGCCAAACTTGCCTGTTAACTCCAAGTGTTTCTTAACTTCCTCCTTTTGCATTCAAGTCCCCTATAATAAAACGGACATCTTTTTGGGTGTTAGCTCTAGAAGGTTTTGTAGGCCTTCATAAAATAAAATCAAATCCCTTACAATTATACAGTGGAAGTGAGAAATAGATTTAAGGGCCTATGTCTGATAGAGTGCCTGATGAACTATGGACAGAGATTCATGACATCGTACAGGAGACAGGGATCAAGACCATCCCTAAGAAAAAGAGATGCAAAAAAGCAAAGTGGCTGTCTGAGGAGGTCTTACAAATAGCTGTGAAAAGAAGAGAAAGTGAAAAGTGAAGTCACTCAGTCGTGTCCGACTCTTTGTGACCCCATGGACATAGCCTACCAGGCTTCTACGTCCATGGGATTCTCCAGGCAAGAATACTGGAGTGGGTCACCATTTCCTTCTCCAGGGGATCTTCCTGACCCAGGGATCAAACCTAGGTCTCCCGCATTGGAGGCAGACGCTTTAACCTCTGAGCCACCAGGGAAAGCCTGAAAAGAAGAGAAGTGAAAGGGAAGTGAAAAGCAAAGGAGAAAAGGAAAGATATACCTATTTGAATGCAGAGTTCCAAAGAATAGCAAGGGGAGATAAAGAAAGCCTTCCTCAGCGATCAGTGCAAAGACATAGAGGAAAACAATAGAATGGGAAAGACTAGATATCTCTTCAAGAAAATGAGAGATACCAAGGGAGCATTTCAGGCAAAGATGGGTACAATAAAGGACAGAAATGATATGGACCTAACAAAAGCAAAAGATACTAAGAAGAGGTGGCAAGAATACACAGAAGAACTGTACAAAAAGATCTTCATGACTCAGATAACCATGAGTGTGTGAGCACTCACAGAGAGCCAGGCATCCTGGAATGTGAAGTCAAGTGGGCCTTAGGGAAGGAAGCACCACTGCAGACAAAGCTAGTGGAGGTGGTGGCGGAATCCCAGTGGAGCTGTTTCAAATCCTGAAAGATGATGCTGTGATTGTGCTGCACTCCATATGCCAGCAAACTTGGAAATCTCAGCAGTGGCCACAGGACTGGAAAAGGTCAGTTTTCATTCTAGTCCCAAAGAATGCTCAAACTACTACACAATTGCACTCATCTCACATACTAGCAAAGTAATGCTCAAAATTCTCCAAGCCAGGCTTCAACAGGATATGAACCATGAACTTCCAGATGTTCAAACTGGTTTTAGAAAAGTCAGAGGAACCAAAAATCAACTGCTAACATCTGGTGGGTCATTAAAAAGCTGGAGAGTTCAAGAAAAAAACATCCATTTCTGCTTTATTGACTATGCCAAAGCCTTTGACTGTGTAGATATTAATAAACTGGAAAATTCTGAAAGAGATGGGAATACCAGACCACCTGACCTGCCTCTTGAGAAATCTGTATGCAGGTCAGGAAGCAACAGTTAGAACTGGACATGAAACAACTGACTCTTCCAATGAGGAAAAGGAGTATGTCAAGATTGTATATTGTCACCCCTCTGAGTTAACTTATATAAAGAGCACATCATGAGAAACACTGGGCTAGATGAAGCACAAGCTAGAATCAAGATTGCTGGGGGAAATATCAATAACCTCAGATATGCAGATGACACCACCCTTATGGCAGAAAGTGAAGAAAACCAAAGAACCTCTTGATGAAAGTGAAAGAAGAGTGAAAATGTTGGCTTAAAGTTCAACATTCAGAAAACTAAGATCACGGCATCTGGTCCCATCACTTCATGGCAAATAGATGGGGAAACAGTGGAAACAGTGACTGATTTTATTTTGTTGGGCTCCAAAATCACTGCAGGTGGTGATTGCAGCCATGAAATTAAAAGACGCTTATTCCTTGAAAGGAAAGTTATGACCAACCTAGACAGCATGTTAAAAAGCAGAGACATTACTTTGCCAACAAAGATCCGTCTAGTCAAGGCAATGGTTTTCCCAGTAGTCATGTATGAATGGGAGAGTTGGACTGTGAAGAAAGCTGAGTGCCAAAGAATTGGTGCTTTTGAACTATGGTTGGAGAAGACTCTGAAAATCCCTTGAAGTGCAAGGAGATCAAACCAGTCCATCCTAAAGGAAATCAGTCCTGAATGTTCCTTGGAAGGACTGATATTGAAGCTGAAACGCCAATACTTTGACCACCTGATGTGAGGAGCTGACTCATTTGAAAAGACCTTGATGCTGGGAAAGATTGAAGGCGATGGGAGAAGGGGATGGCAGAGGATGAGATGTTTGGATGGCATCACCTGCTAAATGGACATGAGTTTGAATAAACTGAAGGGGTTGGTGATGGACAGTGAGGCATTGTGTGCTGCAGTCCATGGGATCACAAAGAGTTGGACATGACTGAGCGACTGAATTGAACTGAACTGAGCTGAAAGGAAATATCCATATTTGAAGCATTACCTTATATAATTTGTTTAGCACTAATAAATAAATTGATTTGCCCAACTGAAAGGAGTATGTAGGAATTTAAGAATTCTTACTAAGATTTAGGTTATTTGGATTCTAATTCCTTCTCTGTTATGAGTTACAGCATTTTGTAACTTCCATCAAGTAAGTTATACCATCTCTCTTTGTCTTGCTTTTTATGTGTAAAATGAATTTGTGTTCTATAATTTATGTGGTTAAATAACCATCTCCAGCATTCTATTATTCTGTAAAATATGTTATCAAATGTTTCAGTGAATTTTTAAAAACTTTTTTTCCGAGAAGGCATATCTTTCAGCTTTCATTTCATATCCCAGTTTAATTTAATATTCTTATTGATCAAGTAATTTTACACTCAAGAAAATATATCTAGTAGCCAATAGCTTGGGTGAAACAATTATAGGGATCAGCCCAATGAAATTTTGGCAACATTTACTACTTTAACATTTTTTAAAATGAACAGGAAGTATAGGTTTTTTTCGTACCATTGAAAACAGGATTTTTCTCTAGATTAACTTGGTTTAATTCTGTGATAGCCAGAATAAAGGCCCCTCAAAGATGTACATGTTCTAATCCCCAGCACTGTGAGTATATTAACCCATGTTGAAAAAGCCACTGTGCAGATGTAACTATGATTTAGAACCTTGAGATGGAAAATTATCCTGGATTATCTGGATGGGCCTAATATGATCACATGAAACCTTGAAAGCAGAGAATCTTTCCTAACTGTGGTCAGAGGGAGATGTCACTACAGAAGAATGGTCCTAGAGGTACAATGTGGAAAGGATTCAATCCACTGTAACTTGTTTTGAAGAGAGTAGAGAAGGACTCTAAATCAAGGAATGTATTTCTCCTCAAATTTGGAAAAAGCAAGAAAATGGATTATCTGGGGAGAGGCTCCAGACAGAAATGCAGCCCTAGGTACACTGGTTTTAGTCCAGTGAAACCTATGTAGGTCTTCTGACCTATAGAACTGTAAGATAACATATTTATGTTGTTTAAACTGCTAAATACTTTGTGATTTGGTATAACAGCAGGTGAATACTAATAAACACACCTGGTGAATATTGTCTGCTAAAGTTATTTGTATCAAATAAAGGGAGAGGAGGCATGATGGTTTGGGAAAAGATTTTGCCTCTTCAGATTTAGTGAACATGGGAACCAGAAAACTGATTAATTTGAAAGCTGAGCTTGGAGACAGTAATCATAATTTAATTCCACAGAGGACAATTTCTCTTGACTTCCACAATAAAATGATCATACATAATGCACCATGAAGGGTGATCCTCCCAGTTTTCCTTTCTTACTTTTCATAGGTGTCTATCTCCTTACATTTCACGCTCAGAGTTTCCTTAACAGAACACTCTGCATCTCATTATAAATATATCTTTGCAGTTAGAATAAATCTATTTTTGCAGTTAGAATATGGCCAATAGACTTTTCCAGGTCATCATGAAGAAATATTAAGCCTCTGAATCAGAGGCAGAATGAGTAACCCAGATCAGTTGTCCTAATACATTTCCTAATGTAAATTTTGCTAATCAATTAAGTTAAATAAATACATTCTCTAACATCAGGGTTATCAATCATTTTATTTTTTGTAATTCATAGTTTTCAGAGCATGACTAGATTTTAAGGAAGGATATTGATGTTATGAAGCAAATGACGGGTATCATAGTTTACCGAGCATGACTAGGTTTTAAAGGATATTGATGTTATAAAGCAAATTGAAGGGATAATGATTTATTATCAGAAGTTTTAGATCATTAGTAAAAATTATTCAGTAAATCTTAGAGCAAATGTAATGTTTTGGAGTAAGGTAATAATAAAGACAAGTTTATTATTAAAATGGGGATGTTTTTGAGAGGTAAAATTGTCATTACTATAATATTTTTCCTAGTATGTAAAGCAACCCAGGATATATAATGAAACTAGTTACGTGGAATTCCAACTTTATCAAGAAGTATTATATAAAATAATAATTTTATTCATTAATAAAAATGGGAAATACATCAAACTTCAGTTGTCTAACTCTTACAAACCCCCCAATACTTGGTACATATCACCAATCTAATTTTAGCAAATTACTATTAAGAATGCCTTTAAGGCTCAAGTCAAGAGGATTGAGTTTCACCAGTCTGCTTTGTGTCTCTTGCCTGCAAAGTTTCTTTAAATTTTCTTTTACATGAAAAAATAGATATTTCCTGGATATTTAAGTCCTGTTTGAGTATTGATATGTTTACATAGAATCAGTATTGGGAGATCTTTTGTACTTCTTATAATAATTACTCATACTGTGGTTTTCTATGAGGGTAGTTCTTCCCCTTGAAAATTTGTTGGGGCAACACTGATTATTCTAATTATTAGAGATCACACTACTGGCATTTAGTGGATAGCTCTTGGGATGCCATGAACCTTTAACGCTTAAGAGCCCAAAATGATAAATTGTATTTCTTCTCTCACAGCTTTTTCAAGTTGGAGGAGGAAATGGCAATCCACTCCAGTACTCTTGCTTGGAAAATCCCATGGATGGAGGAGCCTGGTAGGCTATAGTCCATGAGGTTGCAAAGAGTCGGACACAACTGAGTGATTTCACTTTCTTCACAACTTCAGAATGTTCCATATATAATTTTTATCTGAGAAATAAAACCACTTTATAAATAAATGCAAAATAATTTTGCATAGTTTAAATATAAGTAACTTTCAGGAATTCTACTATTGTGAAAATTGGGGAAAGTTGTGTTTTATTTTGTTTTTTGTTTTTCCTGGAATTAGTAATCATTTAAAAAAAGATGTCACTCTTTAAAGTGCTGCTCATGACATTACATACACCTAATTCACTGTGCATCTGTAGCTTACCACTGAGTCTACTAATTTCAACATTTATATTGAAATATATAACATTTTAAAATATATTAATTTATTGCATAATTTTCTTTTGAAAAATGTTATGTATGTAGACAGATTGCATTATCTATGAATTTCATTTTAAGACAGTAAAAATATCATATACAAAGGTGTATTGAGTCTGATAGGGTTGAAAATTACAGCCTTAATAAATAGGAAAAGCTTGTAGCATTTTAGTGATGAGAGGAAATTTAGAATTCAGCCTGCATAGTGGATGAAACAATGGACTAATATTTGCAGGCCTGAGTCCTAATTATGGTTCTGACATTAGTCAGATTACTTTTGCAAATTATAGTATTCTTATATGAAAAATTTAAAAGTTAGGATGACTTGAAGTGGAGGGAATAGACTGTTTCTATATTGGTCTTAATCTATGATACATAACTAGCAAATACATGGAAATAGAACATTAATTAACATATAGAAAAATCCTCAAATAATTGGGGTTGTGCAAAAATGAATTTACATACATTTAGGTATTTCAAGCTTTGTCTGGTTACTCATTTGCTATGACAGGTATGCTTAGAAGAGGACAGATTCAATAAGGGGTACTCAACCAGAGATGCATGTCAAAATCATCATTGAGGCTTTTATAAATCAGGTACCATGGACCTGGTGCCCTATAGACACATCTAGAGTTTCATGTATGATTCTGGTACCCACTCCAGATAGAAAATAAAGGCGCTAATTATCTCCAATATTTTCTTCAGTTATAAAATTATTTCCTACCACTGTATAGAGTTATCTCGTAAAAATAGTGTTAAAGGAATAGACTACAAATAAATAACTCACCAAGTAGTATTTAACTCATATATCTCATTCAATTTCCAGACCTAGTTTGTATTCCCCAGGGATTCTCTAATCATCTCAGAAGTCTTGGTATTTAAATTTGCTTTAGAAATTATGTGTGATGTAATGCTTTAAGAAAAAGGCCTATATATGCCATCTTAAAAGATTTAAGGTGTTTTACCAGTCTGAATGAAAAGTCAGAATTCATTAATACAACCAAGAATTCAAAAGAAATATTGAAGCTATGGTGTTCCATTATTAGGCCTTGCTCTTTAATTTTACCACTTAGTCTATGAACTGGTCTTTCTGATATTTGTAGCCTTGATCAGCTCTGCTCACAATGAAAGTGAAAGTGAAGTTGCTCAGTCGTGTCCGACTCTTTGCCACCCTATGGACTGTAGCCTACCAGGCTCCTCTGTCTATGGGATTTTCCAGGCAAGAATACTGGAGTGGGTTGCCATTTCCTTCTCTAGGAGATTTTCCCAACCCAGGGATTGATCCCCGGTCTCCTGCATTGTAGGTAGATACTTTACCGTCTGAGCCACCAGAGAAATCCCAATGAAACCACTCCATAATTCCATGATACTAAGTTTCTGGAGCCAGTATGTCCTGGTCTTATTTTAGATTTTTTTTTTTTTTAGAAAAGTAAACTGAAGTTACTCAAGGATTAATAGTTTGAGGGTACTAATAAGGTCATGCTAATATATATGCATCATGAGAAAAACTGGACTGGAAGAAACACAAGCTGGAATCAAGATTGCCAGGAGAAATATCAGTAACCTCACATATGCAGATGGCACCACCCTGACAGCAGAAAGTGAAGAGGAACTAAAAAGCCTCTTGATGAAAGTGAAAGAGGAAAGCAAAAAAGTTGGCCTAAAGCTCAACATTCAGAAAACGAAGATCATGGCATCTGGCCCCATCACTTCATGGAAAATAGATGGGGAAACAGTGGAAACAGTGTCAGACTTTATTTTGTTGGGGATCCAAAATCACTGCAGATGGTGACTGCAGCCATGAAATTAAAAGACGCTTACTCCTTGGAAGAAAAGTTATGACCAACCTAGATAGTATATTCAAAAGCAGAGACATTACTTTGCCAACTAAGGTCCGTCTAGTCAAGGCTATGGTTTTTCCAGTGGTCATGTATGGGTGTGAGAGTTGGACTGTGAAGAAGGCTGAGTGCTGAGGAATTGATGCTTTTGACCTGTGGTGTTGGAGAAGACTCTTGAGAGTCCCTTGGACTGCAAAGAGATCCAACCAGTCCATTCTGAAGGAGATCAACCCTGGGATTTCTTTGGAAGGAATGATGTTAAAGCTGAAACTCCAGTACTTTGGCCACCTCATGCGAAGAGTTGACTCATTGGAAAAGACTCTGATGCTGGGAAGGATTGGGGGCAGGACAAGAAGGGGAAGACAGAGGATGAGATGGCTGGATCGCATCACAGACTCGATGAACGTGAGTCTAAGTGAACTCCGAGAGTTGGTGATGGACAGGGAGGCCTGGTGTGCTGCGATTCATGGGGTCACAAAGAGTCGGACATGACTGAGCAACTGAACTGAACTGAATATCATTTGAATCTTATTGGTCACTCTTTGTTGAAGCTGAAACTCCAATACTTTGGCCACCTGATGCGAAGAGCTGACTCATTTGAAAAGACCCTGATGCTGGGAAAGATTGAGGGCAGGTGGAGAAGGGGATGACAAGGAATGAGATGGTTGGATGGCATCACCGACTCAATGGACATGGGTTTGGGTGAACTCTGGGAGTTGGTGATGGACAAGGACGCCTGGTGTGCTGCGATTCATGGGGTCACAAAGAGTTGGACACAACTGAGAGACTGAACTCAACTGTGTAATATAGGAATTCAGTCTCCTTTTCAGAGTTCCATATTCTCTCAAGTAATTTGAGAGATCCTTAGGGCATGAAGCACATTCTGCAATGAATCTTAGCTACTGCTCACTTTTGGAGTACTTCACCCTCTACATATAAGCCTTCTACTCAGTTTGGGCCATTGTGCCTGGGATCTTCTTCATGTAGGATATTGATTTGGGATTGTAAAGAAGAAGCTTTCTTCAGTCTCCACTGGCAATTTGGCTTCTTTGGCTGAACATCCTTTCTGTCAGATCACAGTGATATCAAGATCTAGCTGAGGATGTGACTGCATTTTTCATCAAGCAGGCTCTTTAGCCTTCCTGTAAATCAAAGTGTATATGGGTTGAGCAGTACTCCTTAACATCACTCAGAAGATACATCCACACCTCAGATTTGCCTTGAGTCTAGGAAAATGACTTATTATGGTGAAGTGGGGAAAAAGAGTGAAGGTTAGCTAGAACAAGTGAATTTTAGATCAGACTTTTAGACGGAGACTAACTGTGTAACTTTAAATAAATCTTGTAATTTATGTGACCTTAGTTTCTTCATCAACAAAACATCAAAGGTCTGAAGTACATCATCTGTCAATGCCTTCCAGATCTAAGGGTCCATCATTTTAGGTATAGGCTCATTGACAGCAGGAAATTTACACTTTTCTCATTGTACTCATTCCAAGCTAGTACAGTATTTTGTGTATCCTAGGACCTTGCATAATAAAGCAATCAATGTTTTTGATCGGTTAGCCAGAGACTTCGATTTGAATTCCAGCTGTGTTTCCATAGAGTCCTGTGACTACAGACAAATTATTCACTAAATCTGTTTACTTGTAAGATAATGCTCTTGAAGGTGCTTTACATCTGTGAGGGGGAATGGTTAAGGTACTGACTGTATTATTTATATGCCAATATGAGAAGGTATGTCTTGGATTTTTTTCCTTTGTTTAGCCTCTTATTTTGTCAAAGGATATCTCTAGAGGAGATTTACTCAGGTATCAAATCTCCACTATTTATCTTCAGTGAGAAATCTTCTACTGAGTGGGAGAAGAGCATTTGAAATTCTGTGTGTGAATTATGTTTACTTAGAAAGGCTTTACCTCTTTTCTTTTTTCCTTGGTATTTTCTCCTTGTCTCTCTATGATGCACTTAGAGGGCTTGCATTAAGCTTATGATGCCTGGCATGATTGATTGTGTTTCCAGTGGCTGGACACTTTGCTGGGAGCCGTGGTTATGTCTTGGACAATCACACTAATCGAATTTGAAGACACCGATGTGCATTCTCAAGTAAGAGCCTGGCTCTTGGGGCTTTCATCTAGGTCAGGCCTTATAAATTAAGTGATGATTTTTTTCCTTAAGTCAGTAAATAAAATTCATCAGTGGCCTCACATTGCCTTCACACTTCTGCAGCTCAGTCAACCTATGAGTCAAGCAGCATTTTTATTCGCTTTAAAGCTAATGTTTTGTGGTAGTTGGCAATCCATTTATTAAAGGAATAAGATGGGAACACAGGGTAATTTGAAAACAATTTCTGAGATCACCAAAATACTAGAGAAAATGATCTTTAAATATATGTCTCAGAAATTGTTGGAGAACATATGTTTACTATAATTTCTTTTATACAGAAAGTAATGTAGAATTTTCCAAAGGCCTCAGATCAAAAGCAATTTTAAAATGGAAAAATGTCTTTTTTATTTCATTTATTTATTCATCCACTTATTCAAAAATATCAAATACCTACTCTGTGTCAGGCATAGAACTACGTGGTATAGTAGGAAGCTCATGGGCACTTGAGTAGGCAAACCTGTATCTGAATTCTGTTTTGACACTTACTGGGTAAGTGATAACACATAAGGAAAATTAAAACCTCAGAGATTTTTGTTTTGTTTTGTTTTTATTTTGACCATTTGGGTTGAAAAAAACAGCAGATACTGAGAATCAGCTTACAAGAATGGTAACACTAAGATGATAAAACTAAGTATTATGAAATATTAACAAATGGCACCTGGATTATAATAGATGTTTGTTTGTGTTAGTTTCTCTTCACTAGTGAGAGATGAAGCTGAAAAATGTAGATTGTTCTCAGACCACAGAGGATTTTGAATGCTATAGTACTGCATGCTATGTACTAATCCATGGCCTTACTAAGCACTTGTGGGTGCTTAATAATTTGTTTATAATGAATGAACAGAAAATACAAAGTCACTGAAGATATGATAAATCTGTAGAAGATGCTGTGGGTAGCTTTTGCATTAGATGGGATGTTACTCTTGGTGATCTTTATGGGAAAAATATTTGCAGAACCAGAAGAGAGGGACAGACACCACTGAAGTGTAAAGTATGGTTTATTGAGGAAGCAGAGAGTCATCAGGACTCCTAAGCTCTCATCCCATGGAGAGGTATGCTTGACTAGAGTGTAGTTAGATACTTAGTGGAAAGTGATGCAGGAGCAGGACCCTGTACCCTTTCTGATTTTCACTTCTATAGAGAAGCTGGTGGAGGGAGCAGAGAGTATTTGATTTATATTGTATAAATTTTTTTGGTAAATGAAGTCGAGCTTTGAACTTTGGGAACTCATACACTTTTTTACATTAGTTTGCCTAACCAATATTAATGCCTAATCACCAGTATTAATGAAACCTGCAGAGAGAGAGTGCCTTTAGGCCACCTAAGAGAGAGAAAGTCATGGGGATTATCTAGTAAATAGAAATATTGTCTCTTCTTGGTGTTGATGATGTTGATACCATCATTTGTGCTTTCAAACTGTTGCAGGTCCTAGATGCTGCTATGACCCAAATATCTGTATGAAGATGGAGCCTTAGGTTTGTTTCTCCCTAGTAATTTTGTTAACTATTGTGTGCAAAGCATTAACTGTTATGAAGAACTGTCTTTCATGGGGATTTTTTAAATGTAATCTGAGTTTAGATTTAGTTTAGGAAGGAGATTCTTAGAAATCTCAAAGTGAGGATAGACAAAAGCAAAGTGAATGTTGAGAAGAAATCTGCAGGCAGGATGATAGTTTTGGGGATTCAGATTATTAAAAATTGATCTCTATGTTAAGATAGAAATAAAGAACAGACTATTGCTGGTTACTCGAGGATGGATTGTCTAAAGCTGGGGTACCTACAAATATTAGGCATATATAGTAGTAAGTTGGAGGAGAGAGGGTTAGGATTATACATAAGATTTCTGATTTTACCTCTTAGAATTAGCTTTTTTTTCTTCTTCTAAATTTCATTTAGAAAGAACTTTAAATTTACCCAAAAATATACAAATAAAATACAAATACAAAAACATCCACATACCTTTTCTTTATCACTGTGCTCTCTCTCTCTCCCCCATGCGTACACACACTTTTATCTGAATCACTTGAGTTGAACATATCATGGCCCTTTACTGCAAGCATTTTGACGTATATTTCCTAAAAATAGGATATTATCTTATATAATTTTAGTGCAGTTGTTAACTTCATAAAATACAGTCATATAATCCTTAAATCTACTGTATGTGTTCCAGTTTTATAGTTGACCTAAAGTACATTTTTTAAAAATCTGTTTTATTTATTTATTTACTTCACAATATTGTATTGGTTTTGCCATACAGTGACATGAATCCACCATGGGTGTACATGTGTTTCCCATCCTGAACTCTCCTCCCATCTCCCTTCCCATCCCATCCCTCTAGATCATCCCAGTGCACCAGCCCCGAGCATCCTGTATCAATGCACTGAACCTGGACTGACGATTCATTTCACATGTGATAATTTACATGTTTCAATGCCATTCTCCCATATCATCCTGCCCTCGCCCTCTCCCATAGAGTCCAAAAGACTGTTCTATACATCTGTGTCTCTTTTACTGTCTTGCATACAGGGTTATCATTACCATCTTTCTAAATTCCATATATATGTGTTAGTATACTGTATTGGTGTTTTTCTTTTCGCTTACTTCACTCTGTATAATTGGCTCCAGTTTCATCCACCTCATTAGAACTGATTCAAATATATTCTTTTTGATGGCTTTGGCTATTATAAGCAGTGCTGTTATGAACATTGGGGTACATGTGTCTCTTTCAATTCTGGTTTCCTCAGTGGATATATGCCCAGCAGTGGGATTGCTGGGTCATAAGGCAGTTCTGTTTGCAGTTTTTCAAGGAATCTCCACACTGTTCTCCATAGTGGCTGTACTAGTTTGCATTCCCACCAACAGTGTAAGAGGGTTCCCTTTTCTCCACACCCTCTCCAGCATTTGTTGCTTGTAGGCTTTTGGATCGCAGCCATTCTGACTGGTGTGAAATGGTATCTCACTGTGGTCTTGATTTGCATTTCTCTGATAATGAGTGATGTTGAGCATCTTTTCATGTGTTTGTTAGCCATCTGTATGTCTTCTTTGGAGAAATGTCTGTTTAGTTCTATGGGCACTTTGATTGGGGCATTTATTTTTCTGGAATTGAGCTGCATAAGTTGCTTGTATACTTTTGAGATTAATTGTTCATCAGTTGTGAAGGCTGTCTTTTCACCTTGCTTATCGTTTCCTTTGTTGTGTGAAAATTTTAATTTTAATTAGGTCCCATTTGTTTACTTTTGCTTTTATTTCCAGTATTCTGGGAGGTGAGTCATAAAGGATACTGCTGCGGTTTATGTCGTAGAATGTTTTGTCTAAGTTCTCCTCTAGGAGTTTTATAGTTTCTGGTCTTATGTTTAGATCTTTAATCCATTTAAGTTTATTTTTGTGTTTGGTGTTAGAAAGTGTTCAAGTTTCATTGTTTTACAAGTGGTTGACCAGTTTTCCCAGCACCACTTGTTAAAGAGATTGTCTTTAATCCGTTGTATATTCTTGCCTCCTTTGTCAAAATTAAGGTGTCCATAAGTGCGTGGATTTATCTCTGGGCTTTCTATTTTGTTCCATTGAGCTATGTTTCTGACTTTGTGCTAGTACCATACTGTCTTGATGACTGTGACTTTCTAGTAGAGACTGAACTCAGGCAGGTTCATTCCTCCAGTTACATTCTTTCTCAAGATTGCTTTGGCTATTCGAGGTTTTCTGTATTTCCATACAAATTGTGAAAGTATTTGTTCTAGCTCTGTGAAAAATACCATTGGTAACTTGATAGGGATTGCATTAAATCTATAGATTGCTTTAGGTAATATACTCATTTTCACTATATTGACGGAATGAAGCAGGGCAAAGACTAATAGAGTTTTGCCAAGAAAATGCACTGGTCATAGCAAACACTCTCTTCCAACAACACAAGAGAAGATTCTACACGTGGACATCACCAGATGGTCAACACCGAAGTCAGACTGATTATATTCTTTGCAGCCAAAGATGGAGAAGCTCTATACAGTCAATAAAAACACGACCAGGAGATGACTTTGGCTCAGATCTTGAACTCCTTATTGACAAATTCAGACTTGAAGAAAGTGTGGAAAACCATTAGACCATTCAGGTAGGTATGACCTAACTCAAATCCATTATGATTATACAGTGGAAGTGTGAAATACATTATGGGACTAGATCTGATAGATAGAGTGCCTGATGAACTATGGACTGAAGTTCATGACATTGTACAGGAGACAGGGATCAAGACCATCCCCATGGAAAAGAAATGCAAGAAAGCAAAATGGCTGTCTGAGGAGGCCTTACAAAGAGCTGTGGAAAGAAGAGAGGCAAACAGCAAAGGAGAAAAGGAAAGATATAGGCATCTGAATGCAGAGTTCCAAAGAATAGCAAGAAGAGATAAGAAAGCCTTCCTCAGCGATCAATGCAAAGAAATAGAGGAAAACAATGGAATGGGAAAGACTAGAGATCTCTTCAAGAAAATTAGAAATATCAAGGGAACACTTCATGCAAAGATGGGCTCAATAAAGAACAGAAATGATATGGACCTAACAGAAGCAGAAGATATTAGGAAGCGTTGGCAGGAAGACACAGAACTGTATAAAAAAGAGCTTCACAACCAAGATAATCACGGTGGTGTGATCACTCATCTAGAGCCAGACATCTTGGAATGTGAAGTCAAGTGGGCCTTAGAAAGCAGCATCACTATGAACAAAACTAGTGGAGGTGACGGAATTCCAGTTGAGCTATTTCAAATCCTAAAAGATGATGCTGTGAAAGTGCTGCACTCAGTATGCCAGAAAGTTTGGAAAACTCAGCAGTGGCCACAGGACTGGAAAAGGTCAGTTTTCATTCCAATTCCAAAGAAAGATAATGCCAAAGAATGCTCAAAATACTGCACAATTGCACTCATCTCACATGCTAGTAAAGTAATGCTCAAAATTCTCCAAGCCAGGCTTCAGCAATACATGAACCATGAATTTCTAGATGTTCAAGCTGGTTTTAGAAAAGGCCGAGGAACCAGAGATCAAATTGCCAACATCCACTGGATCATCGAATAAACAAGAGAGTTCCAGAAAAACATCTATTTTTGCTTTATTAACAATGCCAAAGCCTTTGACTGTGTGGATCACAATAAACTGTGGAAAATTCTGAGAGAGATGGAAATACCAGACCACCTGACCTGCCTCTTGAAAAACCTGTAGGCAGTTCAGGACGCAACAGTTAGAAATGGACATGGAACAACAGACTGGTTCCAAATAGGAAAAAAGAGTACGTCAAGGCTGTATATTGTCACTCTGCTTCTTTAACTTATAGGCAGAGTACATCATGTGAAATGCTGGGCTGGAGGAAGCACAAACTGGAATCAAGATTGCTGGGAGAAATATCAATAACCTCAGATATGCATTTGACACCACCCTTGTGGCAGAAAGTGAAGAGGAACTAAAAAGCCTCTTGATGAAAGTGAAAGAGGAGTGTGAGAAAAAGTTTGCTTAAAGTTCAAAATTCAGAAAACGAAGATCATGGCATCCGGGCCCATTACTTCATGGCAAATAAATGGGGAAACAGTGTCAGACTTTATTTTGGGGGCTCCAAAATCACTGCAGATGGTAACTGCAGCCATGAAATTAAAAGACGCTTATTCCTTGGAAGAAAAGTTATGATCAACCTAGATAGCATATTGAAAAGTAGAGACATTACTTTGCCAACAAAGTTCTGTCTAGTCAAGGCTATGGTTTTTCCAGTGGTCATGTATGGATGTGAGGGTTGGACTGTGAAGAAAGCTGAGCGCCGAAGAATTGATGCTTTTGAACTGTGGTGTTGGAGAAGACTCTTGAGAGTCCCTTGGAATGTAAAGAGATCCAACCAGTCCATCCTGAAGGAGATCAGCCCTAGGATTTCTTTGGAAGGAATGATGCTAAAGCTAAAACTCCAGTACTTTGCCCATGTCATGTGAAGAGTTGACTCATTGGAAAAGACTCTGATACTGGGAGGGATTGGGAGCATCAGGAGAAGGGGAGGACAGAGGATGAGATGGCTGGATGGCATCACTGACTCGATGGACGTGAGTCTGAGTGAACTGTGGGAGTTGGTGATGGACAAGGAGGCCTGGTGCGCTGTGATTCATGTGGCTGCAAAGAGTCGGCCACGACCGTGCGACTTAACTGAATTGAACTGAACTGACTCTTCCAATCCATGAAGACGTTATATTTCTCTATCTTTTTTGTCCTCTTTGATTTCTTTCACCAGTGTTTTATAGTTTTCTTTTTTAAAATTTTTAATATTTATTTATTTATTTATTTTTAAATTGCAATACTGTATTTGTTTTGCCATACATTGACATGAATCAGCCACAGGTGAACACAATATATAGGTCTTTTGTTTCTTTAGATAGATATATTCCTAAGTATTTTATTATTTTAATTGCAATGGTGAATGGAATTGTTTCCTTAATTTCTCTTTCTCTTTTCTCATTGCTAGCATATAGGAATGCAAGGAATTTCTGTATGTTGATTTTATATCCTGCAACTTTACTATATTCATTGATTAGCTCTAGTAATTTTCTGGTGGAGTCTTTAGGGTTTTCTATGTAGATCATGTCATTTGCAAACAGTGAGAGTTTTACTTCTTCTTTTCTAATTGGATTCCTTTTATTTCTTTCTCTGCTCTGATTGCTGTGGCCAAAACTTCCAAAACTATGTTGAAGAGTAGTGGTGAGAGTGGGCACCCTTGTCTTGTTACTGACTTTAGGAGAAATGCTTTCAATTTTTCACCATTGAGGATAATGTTTGCTGTGGTTTTGTCATATATAGCTTTTGTTACATTGAGGTATGTTCCTCTTTTCCTGCTTTCTGGAAGATTTTTATCATAAATGGATGTTGAATGTTGTCAAAGGCTTTCTCTGCATCTACTGAGATAATCATATGGTTTTTATTTTTCAATCTGTTAATGTGGTGTATTACATTGATTGATTTACAGATATTGAAGAATCCTTGCATCCCTGGGATAAAACTCACTTGGTCATGATGTATGATCTTTTGAATATGTTGTTGGATTCTGATTGCTAGAATTTTGTTAAGGATTTTTGCATCTATGTTAATCAGTGATATTGGCCTGTAGTTGTTTTTGTGGCATCTTTGTCAGGTTTTGGTATTAGGGTGATGATGGCCTCATAGAATGAATTTGGAAGTTTACCTTCCTCTGCAATTTTCTGGAAGAGTTTGAGTAGGATAATTGTTAGCTCTTCTATATATTTTTGGTAGAATTCAGCTGTGAAGCCGTCTGGTCCTGGGCTTTTGTTTGTTGGGAGATTTCTGATTACAGTTTCAGTTTCTGTGCTTGTGATGAGCCTGTTAAGATTTTCTATTTCTTCCTGGTTCAGTTTTTTTAAGTTGTAGTTTTCTAAGAATTTGTCCATTTCTTCCAAGTTGTCCATTTTATTTACATATAGTTGCTGATAATAGTCTCTTATGATCCTTTGTATTTCTGTGTTGTCTGTTGTGATCTCTCCATTTTCATTTCTGTTTTTGTTGATTTGATTTTTCTCTCTTTGTTTCTTGATGAGTCTGGCTAATGGTTTGTCAGTTTTAGCTATGGTCTCTTTTGTTTCTTTGCATTTATTTCTGCACTAATTTTAAAGATTTCTTTCCTTCTACTAACCCTGGGGTTCTTCATTTCTTCCTTTTCTAGTTGCTTTAGGTCTAGAGTTAGGTTATTTATTTGAATTTTTTGTTTCTTGAGGTAAGCCTGTATTGCTATGAACCTTCCCCTTAGCACTGCTTTTACAGCATTCCATAGGTTTTGGGTTGTCATGTTTTCATTTATTTATATGCATATTTTAATTTCTTTTTTATTTCTTCTGTGATTTGTTGGTTATTCAGCAACATGTTGTTCAGCCTCCATATGTTGAAAATTTTAATAGTTTTTCTCCTGTAATTGACATCTAATCTTACTGCATTGTAGTCAGAAAAGATGCTTGGAAAGATTTCAAATTTTTGAATTTATCAAGGCTAGATTTATGGCACAGGATGTGATCTGTCCTGGAGAAGGTTCTGTGTGCACTTGAGAAAAAGGTGAAATTCATTGTTTTGGGGTGAAATGTACCATAGATATCAATTAGGTCTAACTGGTTTATTGTATCATTTAAAGTTTGTGTTTCCTTGTTAATTTTCTGTTTAGTTGATCTATCCATAGGTGTGAGTGGGGGTATTAAAGTCTCCCACTATTATTGTGTTATTGTTAATTTCCCTTTCATACTTGTTAGCATTTGTTTTACATATTACAGTACTCCTATGTTGGATGCATATATATTTAACATTGTTATGTTTTCTTGGATTGATCCTTTGATCATTACGTAGTGTCCTTTGTCTCTTTTCACAGCCTTTGTTTTACAGTCTGTTCTGTCTGATATGAGTATTGCTACTCCTGCTTTCTTTTGGTCTCTGTTTGCATGGAATATCTCTTTCCAGCCCTTCACTTTCAGTCTGTATGTGTCCCTTGTTTTGAGGTGGGTTTCTTGTAGACAACATATATAGGGGTCTTGTTTTTGCATCCATTCAGCCAGTCTTTGTCTTTTGGTCGGGGCAATCAACCCATTTACGTTTAAGGTAATTATTGATAAGCATGTTCCCATTCCCATTTACTTTATTGTTTTGGGTTTGAGTTTATACACCTTTCGGTGTTTCCTGTCTAGAGAATATCCTTTAGCATTTGTTGGAGAGCTGATTTGGTGGTGCTGAATTCTCTCAGCTTTTGCTTGTCTGTAAATCTTTTGATTTCTCCTTCATATTTGAATGAGATCCTTGCTGGATACAGTAATCTGGGCCATAGGTTATTTTCTTTCATCACTTTAAGTTTGCACTGCTATTCCCTTCTGTTCTGAAGAGTTTCTATTGAAGATCAGCTGTTATTCTTATGGGAATCCCCTTGTGTGTTATTTGTTGTTTTTCCCCTTGCTGCTTTTAATATTTGTTCTTTGTATTTGATCTTTGTTAATTTGATTAATATGTGTCTTGGGGTGTTTTGCCTAGGGTTTATCCTGGTTGGGACTCTCTGGGTTTCTTGGACTTAGGTGATAATTTCCTCCCCCATTTTAGGGAATTTTTCAACTATTATCTCCTCAAGTATTTTCTCATGGTCTTTCTTTTTGTTTTCTTATGGGACTCCTAGTATTCAAATTTTGGGGCATTTCATATTCTCCTGGAGGTCTCTGAGGTTGTCCTCATTTCTTTTAATTCATTTTTCTTTTTTCTCTCTGTTTCATTTATTTCTACCATTCTATCTTCTACCTCACTTATCCTATTTTCTACCTCTGTTATTCTACTGTTGGTTCCCTCCAGAGTGTTTTTGATCTCATTTATTGCATTATTCATTATATAGTGACTCTTTTTATTTTTTCTAGGTCCTTGTTAAACCTTTCTTGCATCTTCTGTATCCTTGTCTCCAGGCTATTTATCTGTAACTTCAATTTGTTTTCAAGGTTTTGGATCATTTTCACTATCATTATTCAGAATTCTTTATCAAGTAGATTTCCTATCTCTTCCTCTTTGGTTTGGTTTGGTGGGCATTTATCCCGTTCCTTTACTTGCTGAGTATTTCTCTGGCTTTTCATCTTGTTTATATTGCTGTGTTTGGGGTGGCCTTTGTGTATTCTGGCAGTTTGTGGAGTTCTCTTTATTATGGAGATTCCTCACTGTGAGTGGGTTTGGATGGATGGCTTGTCAAGGTTTCCTGGTTAGGGAAGCTTGTGTAGACGTTCTGGTGGGTGGAGTTGGATTTCTTCTCTCTGGAGTGCAATGAAATGTCCAGTAATGAGTTTTGAGATGTCAGTGGGTTTGGTGTGACTTTGGGAAGCCTGTATATTGAAGCTCAGGGCTATGCTCTTGTGTTGCTAGAGAATTTGCGTGGTATGTCTTGCTTTGGAACTTGTTGGCCCTTGGGTAGTGCTTGGTTTCAGTGTGGGTATGGAGGCGTTTGATGAGCTCCTATCAATTAATGTTCCCTGATTCAGGAGTTATCAGATGGTCTCAGGATTTGGAATTAAGCCTCTTGCCTCCAGTTTTCAGTCTTATTCTTACAGTAGCCTCAAGGCTTCTCCATCTATACAGTACTGATGATAAAACATCTAGGTTAATGATGGAAAGTTTCTCCAGGGACACCTGGAGAGGTAAATGGAGTTACATGGAGAAAAGAAGAGGGAGGAGGGAGCTAGAGGTGACCAGGAGGAAAAGAGGGGGAATCAAAAGGGAGAGAGCAAGCTAGCCAGAAATCACTTCCCTATGTGCCCTATGTGTCTGGATCCCTCAGAGATGTTCACAGAGTTACACAGAGAAGAGAAGAGGGAAGAAGGAGACAAAGGTGGCCAGGAGGCTAAAAGGAGAAATCAAAAGGAGATAGACAGATCTAGCCAGTAATCAGTTCCCTAAGTGTTCTCCACAACCTGGAACACACAAAGAGATTCACAGAGTTGGGTATGGAATACAAGTTGGAGGGGGGAGATAGAGGCGACTTAGTGGAGAAAAAGGAGAGTCAAAAGGGGGAGAGAGCAATCAGGCCAGTGATCTCGCTCCCAAGTAAAAATGAGTACTGAAGATTGGGTTCTTAAAGGTAAAAGTTGATAACAAATACCAAAAAGCAAACATTAAAAATCTAAAGTAGAGTTCAGTTCAGTTCAGTTCAGTCGCTCAGTCATGTCAAACTCTTTGCGACCCCATGAATCGCAGCACACCAGGCCTCCCTGTCCATCACCATCTCCTGGAATTCACTCTGACTCACGTTCATTGAGTCCGTGATGCCATCCAGCCATCTCATCCTCTGTCCTCCCCTTCTCGTCTTGCCCCCAATCCTTCCCAGCATCAGAGTCTTTTCCAATGAGTCAACTCCTCTCATGACATGGGCAAAGTACTGGAGTTTCAGCTTTAGCATCATTCCTTCCAAAAAATCCCAGGGCTGATCTCCTTCAGAATGGACTGGTTGGATCTCTTTGCAGTCCAAGGAACTCTCAAGAGTCTTCTCAACACCACAGTTCAAAAGCATCAATTCTTTGGTTCTCAGCCTTCTTCACAGTCCAACTCTCACATCCATACATGACCACTGGAAAAACCATAGCCTTGACTAGATGGACCTTAGTCGGCAAAGTGATGTCTCTGCTTTTGAATATGCTATCTAGGTTGGTCATAACTTTTCTTCCAAGGAGTAAGTGTCTTCTAATTTCACCATCTTCAGTGATTTTGGAGCCCCAACAAAATAAAGTCTGACACTGTTTCCACTATTTCCCCATCTATTTGCCATGAAGTAATGGGACTGGATGCCATGATCTTCATTTTCTGAATAGAGTAGAGGTTAGATTCTCAAAAATACAATATTAAAAAAAGTCACAGAAATTATAACATATATATATACATGAAGTTTGCTTTAAAAATAGGGTCTTTTTTTGGCAAGGTAATAGTAGGTTATAAAAATGAAAATTAAAGGAGTAATAGGGAACTTAAAGGAGATCAGCCCTGGGATTTCTTTGGAAGGAATGATGCTAAAGCTGAAACTCCAGTACTTTGACCACCTCACGTGAAGAGTTGACTCATTGGAAAAGACTCTGATGCTGGGAAGTATTGGGGGCAGGAGGAGAAGGGGACGACAGAGGATGAGATGGCTGGATGGCATCACTGACTCGATGGACGTGAGTCTGAGTGAACTCCGGGAGTTGGTGATGGACAGGGAGGCCTGGCTTGCTGTGATTCTTTGGGTCGCAAAGAGTCGGACACAACTGAGCGACTGAACTGAGTTGAACTGAAAAATGAAAAAAAATTTTTTTAATTAAAAAAATGATAATAGTAAAACTATATCTAGGACTTTCTCTGGAGCTTTGCAGATAGTGTGGGGTCAATTCATTTTCAGATGATTCCTTGGTCCAGCTTGTACTTCTCAAGATCTATAGGCCCCTTCCTATGAAGTTGGTGCTAACGATAGGGTTTTAATCTATTGTGTCTGTCACTTCCAAAGCATTTCCCTCTGTTTATTTTAGCTTCTTCTGTTTGTTGGTCTCTTCAGGGTCTAATTTCTACACTGATACAAGGGGAGCAATGGTTGTCACTTTTTAAGGCTCACTTGTTCAGTCGTGTTGTGGGGAGGGAAGAACACTTCAAACAAATATCACTGGTGTGTGCTCACAGTGATTCAGCCACACTGGGTTTGATTCTACTCACGGCATGTGTGCTTTCCTAGTCTATACTGCTCAGGCTCTGGGTTGCTCTGTTGGTAACTGTCTGATGCTCTCCCTGGGTTGTATGCACTCCCCAGGTCTAAGCCACTCAGGTTCAGGTTCTCGGGTACTCCACAAAGGCGCAGACTTGGTTGAGCTTGCATTTCGTGCCCATCCCAGGTCCGAGCAGCTCAGGTGACCAGGTGCTTGGTCAGCACAGTTGCCCCCAGTTGAAGGCTGCAACTTATTGCCTCCTCCATCCCAGCCGCTCAGTTTTCTGGGTGTACAAAGGGTGCACCTTCTCAGGTGTGCCGTGTGTCTCATCCGGAAAGCTGATCTCTGGCTGCGACCCTCCCAGTGGATGTTGACTGTCTATAATCCCAAGAAGTCTTGGTTAGCAATGACGTCTGCTTGCAGTTTGGTACAGGATGCCTCTCTGGGGCTGCAATTGCCCCCTTCCAGCTCTGGCTGCCTTCGCCTGCCTGTACCTGGTGGGGGATGGGCTGATCCTCAGCCGGCTAGCTCTGCTCAGTCCTTTGTTCTGTGAGAGGGCCTGGTGGTGTCTTAGGTTAGGGCTTTTCACTGGATAACTATCCCACAGTATGGGTTCCTATGTCAAGCTAATTCCCTCAGATTGCCCTTGGAGCATTCAGGCCTGATCCTTACCCTAAGCAATGCAGACTGTGCCTCCCTGTCCAGCCCCTGCTTGCTAGTGGGCGATGTGAGCATCTGGGCTGCTGCTCCACTGAGAGTTGCTGTTAGGCACGTAATCTGTGGGTTTTAATTATTTATTTATTTTCCCTCCCAGTTATTTTGCCCTCTGAGATTCCAAACTCACCATAGACCCACCAGAGAGAGTGTTTCCTGGTGTTTGGAAATTTCTCTCTTTTTTAAGACTCCCTTCCTGGGATGGATCTCTGTTTCTACCTTTTTGTGTCTTTTTTATCTTTTATATTTTGTGCTACCTCCTTTCAAAGACAATGGCTGCCTTTCTTGGTGCCTGATGTCCTCTGCCAGTATTCAGAAGCTGTTTTGTGGAATTTGCTTGGTGTTCAAGTGTTCTTTCAATAAATTTGTGGGGGAGAAAGTGGTCTCCTTGTCCTATTCCTCCGCCATTTTAGGACTGCCTCAGATTTGCTTTCTTGATTATATTGTTCTCTCATTAGTTGCTGCAACAAGCTGGGAGAAGAAAATCTAAAACACGGATTGGAACCTCTGAAGTTTGGATTTATCCTTAGCTTGGAAACTACACTCTGAGTGGACGCTCAAGGAAATGAGTGGTATTTCTAAGTTTCCACACAATAGGTTCAGTATAATCTTGGACATAATTTATTCTCTTGGCTAACTAAAGCTAAGCAAAACCAGAATTTCTCTTCCAGACACTTTTCTCTTAATTGTAAGTACTTGCATGGAAAGTTAATTTGTGTGGGTTTAATTTATTTACATATATTTACATTTGACTCATTAAAATCTTCCTTCCAAGAGTTGTTTTGCAACTGTTTGAGCATTTCAAGTTCTTTTGAAAATGAAAATATTCTTTTGCCAACTGAGAATAAATTTAGAAGCTCTAAACTTTGGATTGTGGTTTGACTAACTTCTAAATATGAGAAAATATTTTGTGCTGTCCACCACTACATAACCAACAAATAAAAACAAAGCTCCAAAGTAAGCAATCAAATACTTCTCTCATATGTGCACCTTCCTATTTGCACCCACACCAAACCTTTATGAAACCCATAGAGTTAAGGTAAAAGTGACATGCCCACACAAAAACTGGCAAGAAAATGGAAGATGGGCATAAATTTCAGTTCCATATTTGTGAATACTCAGTTACTTGTCCAAACATTTATTAAATACCTACTTTGTACAAGACATGAAATTAAACACCCAGATTTGTTACGAACTGTGCTCCTTGTTCTCAGAAAATTTAACAACCAAAAGTTCAAGGTATTACTTATTATTATGATGATACAAATTTATCACCCTTTAACCGTCCTATATTGTTTTTTATCCCATGTTGAGCTAATAGCATTTGTCATTTGATGAACCCTTACTTATCACTATGCTATATGCCTACTATGTCATATGTATCACTTCATTAAAAGTCACATGGCCACACCTGTGGTACACGGAATAATGCCCATATGACCATTTAACAGAAGAAAGAGACTGGAAACTTGAACTTTTCAAGGCCTGTCTGACTAGAAGGCTAACTCTTTATCATTGTCCTTTTTCAAGTAGTTGAAAGAATCAAGATATCCTTAGGAGGAAGGACTGAGTGATAGAGGATTGTAGGGGATAATGTTTCATATTATCTATCTTTTGTAAGAAAAACATGATAGAACAGCTCCAGTGAAACATATGGAAAAGATTGCTTAGTTATAGAGCAGAGGCAGTGGGGCTATGAAATCAAATATTTAGAAGGAGGAATAATGGTTTAATTGCTTTGTTTGGACTATTTTTATGAGCAATCTAATGGCACAGAATGACTTCTGATTGTGTCCAAAGACATTTTAGCTGACTAAACTATATTAATCTTTTAAATTCTGACCACTTAATAATGGCCAGTTAAGAGATCCAAGTAATTAAAAAGCTTTGCTTTGCCTAAACCTTCAAATAAACCACCTAATAGTCTCACTGAAGAGTGAACGTTATGATCTAAAGGGAAAAAAAAAAAATCAATCCTGTCAAATTCATTATCTACCCATTGCCTGAAACTGGATTGAACAAAAAAGATGCATTGCTGGATTCTAGATCAAGGATGATTTAGGCTTTAAAAGTTAGATCTCCAAATACAGAATTTGAAATATGCCTTAGGAATGAGAAGAAGCTGTCACCTTTCACTAGGATAAGAGAAATAGTGTTAGGAAACATTGTTTTTAAGAGACAAATAATTTTGGCTGCCCCAAAGAGTTTTAGTCTTTGTAGTTTCATCAGTTTCCTTCTAGTAATGGTATTTATCGAAATAAATGCATGACCCTAAGTCCTGGGAATACCTAAAATCTGTGGTTATGTTGATCTATCTTTGGTTTCACTAGAGTTTCCCATTATGTTTTAAATCTTAAAACATATGTATAATATGAAACATACTTATAATATGTTTAGTATTTTGAAAGTAAAAATACTACACGTCAGTCTAAGCTTATGACTGTTCCAAAGGAAATTATTCTAACATTATTGAATCACTCAAAATAAGTTTCTTTTATAATAAAGCGATCAGGTACCTATCTGGTTAACATGGGTTAGTAGTTATTTTGTCACCTCATCATTTCACTTTGTTTTTTTAAAGAAAGAGATGCTCAAGAAAAACAGTTAAATGCAAACATTTAAAAAATTTAACTTAAATACAAATTTAAGTAAAACTTTTAAAATCTCTCAAGAAAGTAATACTTCATTTACACTGGTTTAATTAACCGAACTATCTATTAGCAGTAACAAAAATAATATAATTTAGACATAGTTACAACAAAACAGTTTACTGCAACATATACTAGTATGGAAATGTTGCTTCTGTATGGGTCTGAATAGGTATATCAATGTTGTGATAAGCCAATAAGCAATCTTAGTGGCTTAAATAAAAAAGGTTAATCATTTGCTCACAACACCGTTCACTCTCACACCACCTTCTCCTGAGTGGGAGACTCTGTGTTGTAGTCGTTCAGGGACCCATAGAGTTGAAGTAGCCACTTATTTGAAAATTGTTGATCTTCATGCCAGAGGCAAAAAGAGAGCTTTAGAAGGTATTACCCTTCTTATTAAATTCTTGACAATAAGACTGAATTATTGCCACTAGAATATGCATTACTTATACTCACAACTCATTAGTGAAAACTCATTATTCTTCTCTGCTTCCCCTTACATACTGTTAAAAAAAATTAAGAAGGGTATACTTACAGTCTGGAAGTGGTAAGAAATTAGTGAATGTAGAAAATTGTAACAGATGACTAATAATACTTCTACCTACTGCCAACAATTTGATTCACCTTCCTTCTTGCACATGAAATCAATTACTTCCTCTCCAAGGAAAATAACAAAAAAGCATTACTGTTCCTTCAGGGTCAAAGCTGAGATCATTAGTTTATACATGCTTCTTTCTAAAAGAGGTTTATATAAGGCTTCTCTAGATCCAGGGTCCTACGAACTAGAAAGAAAAGTTTTATACCATCAAAAAGCTAATATTCAGCTAAAGAATCACAGTAAATATTTCTATTAGTAAAGAGAAAGATTCGGAGGTGCACAGTAAATTTACTGCTCTGCTGAATGTATGAAATCCCACTGATCAAAAATGTTTAAGATCTCTTGTCCTAGGAATGAAGAATGTTGCTTAATGAAATTCTTTAACCAGATTCCTGGAGCTCTCAAACTACATATTCTTTATGGCTCTTAGCTCCAGGCTCTGGGGTTTCCTATTTCTCATTATCCTTGGCTGTATTTGAAAGAGCAATGGAGAATATGCTCTTGTTGGTGAATGAGCAGGTTTCTTTGCCTGCTTCCTACCTGTAGAAGTTTAAGGCCCTATGGGTCATTTTAGCTTTTAAGCAGTTGTAGTCTCTTTTAATCCAGATTGTAGGGGATTGTTTTGTTTTGTTTTCCTCAGAATATCAGACCCAGAAATGTATGTGATTTTTTTATCTCTTTGAATCCAGTAAAAAACATGCACCAATAGCCAAGCTATGGTTCTTTTTGTCCTATCTATGTTATTTTCTTTCTCAACTTAAATGTAGTTATCTTAAGCCTAAGAAACTTTGGGTGGGAGAATGTAATTTTTAACGTCTTTCCAGGGGGCATTTTGTAGAACTGCTAGAATTTCTTCAATACCACATTAATTCAACCTGTTAATTCATTCATACTTATAAAAATGTCTACTCCTTACCACAGGGTGAGATTTGATTGGCCTTTATTATCCAACATATTTTATGAATTTTTAAATTACTATTTTCTTTTGCAGTCGCTTTTTTCAGTGCTAGAAATCCCCCTGTTTTGGACCTATCCTAATCTACATTCTTGCTTACAACCTGGTCATTTTCCCCAATTATTCTTGTTTTAGTAATATCCTGTCAAATGCCACCATTAGCAGCCATCACATATATTGACAAGCTGTATTTCTTATAAAGTTACAAGTTCTTATGGTACATTATCTGCATTTCAAGTTGCTACAGTTAACATTTTAACCAAATGCTGTACTTTTTGTATAACATAAACTACCATCATTCTACCCTTCAATATAATATTACTCTTTCCTGTTTTTTTCCCAGCTAGTCAAAACAAGTATCATGCATTTTAGGTTTTATTACAGCAATACTGTACTTCTAGGGAAATTATTATCAATAAGGATAATTGGATGCTGTAAGCAGGGTAAGGATAATAAGGATGGTATAATCATTCCTTCTAATGATCCAAGTCACTCCTTCATCTTACTTTTTTTTCTGCTGCTGTAAGAATCACTCTCCATGTTTCAGTGCTTTCAACAAGGAAGAGTTCTCTCTCTCTCCTCCCTACACTCTTCCTTCCTCCCTCTTTCTTTCTCTCTCTCTCTTTTTTTCTTTTTCTCTATTTCATGCTACATTCATCATGAGTCAGCTGGGGTACTTTTCTCATTTAGTGAAGGGGCCACCATCTCAAATGCTTTCAACCTCTGTCCTGACAGATAAAATAAGCTGCTCTTGAGGGCTACCAACAGTTAAATGCTCAACCCATATGGGGCTTCCTCTCATTGGTCAGAATTAAAACAAACAAACAAACACTTGATCACAGAGAAAATATGCTCCAAAGAATGGAGAAAAGACGTATATGTGGAACATTCTAATGACAATCACACTCTCTTCTCTCATATTTTATATTCAAAATATCCAGAATCTATTTTTCCTTTATCACTACAAACCTGGCCCTATATTATTTCAATAGCCTCCTGACCTTCTTTTTTGAAGTATTGTTATATAATTTCCCTGGCTAAGGAAAATCCCTTTAATTTAATTGGATAAGCTTTGAGTATTTCTTAGGTATAAGGTATTACTCTAGCTATGGGAGAAAGACAGATGTTAGAGAAAGGAGAGAACACCAGGTACAAAGATGGAGAAAAAAATTCCCTAACCACAAAGGGTTTGTACTATTGAGTAGAAAGTGTATGACTTCAAGAAGATACAAAGTCAAAAGAAAGATTTGGAGTAATTTATTAGGTGTAGAATGCAAAGTTGTAAATTTCAGAGTTGAAGAGATAGTTCTTGTTATTTTGTCTCCTTTTATTATTAAGTAAGTGAAGAACTCAAGGCTCAAGATGCAAAATTACCATAAAATAGATGACTTCTACTGTGGGGTATGTTGGTGTGGTATTTGTAGGCCAGTGGGGAAGGAGGAAAAAAAAGTAAGATCAAGGAGTGACTTGGATTAGAAGGAATGATACACTTTGGTCTAAGAAATACCAGCAGAAAAACGGAGTGAAGACAGAACTGTTTTAGGCTAGAGACAATATACAAGGAAGACATTACTTTGCCGACTAAGGTCCATCTAGTCAAGGCTATGGTTTTTCCTGTGGTCATGTATGGATGTGAGAGTTGGACTGTGAAGAAAGCTGAGCACCGAAGAATTGATGCTTTTGAACTGTGGTGTTGGAGAAGACTCCTGAGAGTCCCTTGGACTACAAGGAGAACCAACCAGTCCATCCTAAAGGAGACCAGCCCTGGGTGTTCTTTGGAAGGAATGATGCTAAAGCTGAAACTCCAGTACTTTGGCCACTTCATGTGAAGAGTTGACTCATTGGAAAAGACTCTGATGCTGGGAGGGATTGGGGGCAGGAGGAAAAGGGGACGAGAGAGGATGAGATGGCTGGATGGCATCACTGACTCAATGGACGTGAGTCTGAGTGAACTCTGGGAGTTGGTGATGGACAGGGAGGCCTGGGGTGCTGCAATTCATGGGCTTGCAAAGAGTTGGACATGACTGAGCAACTGAACTGAACTGAACTGAAGGCCTTTGAGCCTAGCAGTCTTGGTCAGAGTAGAAACCAAACCAAGCTTAGGATGGAAAGCCTTCCAGTCCATTGTTTCTGAGAATACTTAAATAATAGCTGCCTGAATCATGACTGAATTAAAGGACTCCTAAACTCAAGTCTCCCAGTTACAGCAAGGAATTGAACTTTGGGATGACAATGGCTGATGAAGTTTTTTTTTTTTTTTTTAATTGACAGGATTGTTGACAGGATCAAAGGAGCAAAAAGTTTGATTGACTTTACTTTCTTTATTTTCTACTGTACTATACTTCTGAAAAGATATAGAAAAACAAAGGAAAAGGCAAACTGAAATGGTTAATTTAACTCTTTCATGACATTTGCAAATACCTTAAACATGAAGGAATTGAGTTACCAAGGGTTTCAGAATTTTGCTCTAGGCAGGTTACTTCACATAGACGATGATTTGCTAAGGCACAGCTAGCGTCTGACTCTCCTGCTTGCCAAGACAGCATATCCACCTACTGTGCTGCCTCTCCCAATCTTAATTAAATGTACATATGTTCTTGTTTCGGTTTTGTCCTTTTTCTGTCTGAACTCATCATTTCTATGTTTAGACCTTGTTTATTGCTTTGGAATGTCCTTGGATTGGATTTTGATTATGAGATTTGGACTCAAATACACATTTGAATTCAAACCTACTTGGGCAAAGTGTTTAAAATTTCTAATGCATTTTTCACAACTAGAGATAACAACACTGATTCAGGTATTCTATAAATAGTACCCTATGATTCCTAAATGTGTGATTATATTAATTAAGCACTTGGGTTACAAATTAAAGAAACACCTTAAGCTAAGTTAACAAAAGTGGAAATATTTTAGAAGGTCCTAGAATATGTCATGGAGTTCAAGGAAAAGGTGGGAAGGGATTTCAGGGTAGGGAGATGCCCTGGGAACAACAGCAGAAGGTGTAGGTAAACTTTGATTCCAAGTTATGCCATCATGCAATCCACTCTTCCCTCCCAGGCAGTTTAGCTGTGCAGTTTCTCTTTGGGGGAGGAGGAATCTTACTGTGTTGGATCAATTATCTGGCACAAGTTGATAGAGATGTAGTCACTAGCACCTCGAAAGTTGTTTCCCATAAATCTAAAAGGAAAAGATTATTTGAAAATAACCTAAGAAGATAATTATGGCAGAAATTATTAATGGGTTCTTTATGTTGCTCAATTTGTCTTGTGTGAAAATCCTAATGACAAATTCCTCTTGATGTTTACATGGCAGAAGAACTTTATTTCTTTCATCAAATGGATTGCTTTTATGACAGACAATAAGACTATGTATTGCATCTTGTGTATTTCTTTGCCTTTATTTCTACAAAGCTCAGAAATAAATCATATTCTCTCCTTTTTCTTTGTAGCCCTCTTCAATAAGAAGTTTTGATGTTTCCTACCATTACTATTTTCTTTCCTGATGATAAATAATTTTTCTATTATTACCACCATTGAATAAGTTATTTCAAATGTGTTTGGCAGCAGATGTCATTGAAACAGAAAGAAATTATTCAAAAACAAAATGTTGAGGAATTACATTTTATAGGTATGCTAAATTAATGTTATATTTATTTATCTTTGTAACCTATATAAAGTCAGCTAAATTTGAACATCAATCCTACCTCAGTAGCAGATTGGTAATAAAATGCTCATATAGTTATATGCCCCAATATTGCTGTTTTTCCTCTGTTCTCTAGTCTTCACTCTAGTCCTTTATATCTTTCTTGATTCTGTTAATTAATCTGGCTACTGAATTTAGCATGTTATTCTTCATTTAACTCTTGGTATTGACATACAGCAGGGCTCCCTGGTGGCCCAATGGTAAAGGATCTGCCTGCCAAGCAGGAGATGCTGGTTTGGTCGAGAAGATCCCCTAGAGGAGGAAATAACCCACTCCATTATTCTTGCCTGGGAAATCTCATGGACAGAGGAGTCCATGGTGTCACAAAATTGTTAGACACCACTTAGTGACTAAACAATAACAACAACAACAAATTGGAATATAACATATTGGTCAAAAGAATGAATTATATAGTTAGCCTTATTTAAATTCTACTCCTGATTTTGATATTTGCTAGCTATATCACATTGGGCAAGTTATCTGAATTTCAGTTTAATGTATCTATGAGATGTTAATATCCACCTAATCAAATTGTTATATAGATTAAGGTATTTCACATAAAGCATTTGGCATGACATAATGCAGAATCTAAGTAAATGGTAGCTATTATTATTATTATGGTAGTACTTATGTACTTCTATGTACTATATACTTCTGTAGATTTTTCAATTTCCAGTTATTTTTTGTAATTTCTAAGGCTCTCTAGGTTTTGCTTCCGGTTCATACTGATCCATTTATTTTCTCCACCTGTTATTGTGCTGCTCAGCACTGATTTTGTTTCTTTGTTTTGGTTTTGTTTGTTTGTTTTAGTCATACAGCACAGTTTGTGGAATCTAAGTTCCCCAACCAGAGATGAGCCTATGCCCACTGTGGTGGAAGCATGGAGCTAACTGCTGGATCACAGGGAATTCCTAGTACTGACTTTTTATTTGCTCAGAATTATTCCTTGCTGTTTTTTCTCATGGCATCCTGTACTTTTCACTGCACTGCATTTAAAAAAATGTTTATCATATATGTCTATCTTCTCAGAAAATTGTAAACTCCAGGTAGGAAGGGATCATGAAGGCCAAGCTCACAGCATAATGCCTGCAATGCAGTAGGGACTCATCAAATGTTTATTGATTTGAATTGCATTTCTGTCACTTTCTCTGCTTTACACCTTGCACATCCCTTGTCTCACCCAGTCATGGCTAGTTTTTATAACTCTTCCTCCTTTAAGACCACTGCTTTTTCAACTCTCTCTGTGTGATATAATTGCATTGCTTTGTTCTGAAATCCTTGGTTATTTTTATGAATCAGTGAACAAGCAGGCTCACAGGAAATCCTGTCATTTGAATGGGAAAGATCTGCCGTGCCACTAGAAAGGGAGTTATCCCTGTGAAACAAGTAAACCAGCCAAAAACCCGTTTATCTCGAGTGCCTGTTTTCTGTCACTTTAAAGTTTTCCCAAGCAGCAGCCCCAAAGGGAGAACATTTAAGTCTATAGGCTGAGTCAGGACTGCTGTCTCAGCACTTTCACTTATAACCCTTTATTGCCCACTGTATGAGTTACAATGGCACATTATCATCTTAACTGCCTTTTAATGGTAATGATGATGTCCTACAAATTGAGAAAAAGAGTTTGGTTGTTAATTCCTAGGAGGTTATAGGCCCAATAACTGCTGTTATTAGTTCCAGGATGATTGCCAATAATGCAACATCACTTGGGCTCCACTATGTGCAATCTTTAGAGTGCTGAGAATCATCTAAATCCCTAAACCATTATGTTTAACTTAGACCAAGACAACCGTGATGACAAGAGTTCAGTCAACAGATATTTACATTGGGAAATAATTGCCTTTTTAGGAAAATATCTTTCTAGAAAATAAGAAAGAGTTACAGAGGGTTAAGAAATGGTAGGAAAATAAATGCTAATCCTTTTTTCCTGCTAGTTCATAACCCATTTTTTTCATAAGCAAGATGCTGGAGCTTCAGGATCCTGTTTAATTGGTGACCTTAATATTAAACCTCAGAAATCTCACAATCACTCACGTATAAAATATAGAGCTTTCTGTCTGTTCTGTTGATGCTATCAAGCTCAGTTCATGTAAAGTAGCGGCATAAGCTCCAGTGATGTTTATAATGAAAATCAGCATCTTTGGTTATTCTAATTCTTTTCCTTCTGTTTGGGCTACATTAGCCCATACATATATGATATGAAATCAATTATCCAGAAGGGAAAACATCTGAAAATCAAAATTCAGATTTTCTAAAATAGTTTCTAGGATTTCTTGGTATATAAAACTGGAAGTGTGGTACACTGGAAATTCTGTGGTTTTGAAAGTAGATACAGCTACTTTGCCATTTTTTACAACTGAAATTTTGGATGAGTCACCCTCTTTGAGGCTAATATTTATTTTGCTATAATATTGTTATGAGTAAATAAGATAATTTATGAAAACTCTTCAGAGTGTGGAAATTCAGCATAAGAAGGGAAGACAGAAAGGGAAGAGGAGAATGTATGTGTGGATTAAGGCTGACAGTAAGTTTAGTAGAGATTTTGGGAGTTCTGATGAAATAGCAGTATGAAAAAAATTCATTAGAAACAAAAAGAAATTTGAAAGAAGTATCATTTTGGTTTCCAAGTCTGCTTCATTGTACTAGAAAAATAGAAGTAAAGATTTTAAAACGTTGGACTTACTTTTATTTCCAAACTGTGTTCCTTTGACTGACACTGTCTTGAGGCTAGATTGTTGAGATTGATATAAATGCTTATATGGCTATAAATATGTCTCTCTCCAACTCCCCATTATTGATTAAGTTTATAAGGTTGCAAAGCAGGGAAAAATCCATGATGCATAGGTATTGGTTTGACTTCAAAAGGTTGCAGGTGGAAGTTCTTGCCACTTCACTTTCTCATTTAAAACATTAAAGATGTTCTTTACCCTCTGATTTTCAGTGTTTATTCTATAAATTTTGGAATATAATAACTCAGTTGTAATAGTGATTAAGTCAATTTATACAGAAAAACTTGAAGCCTGGAAATGTATCTTATATTATTTGCCAATGTTGATATTATGAAACTGAATCACTAAGGAAGGTACCACAGGAACAAAAGAGCAGCCCTGCTGGTTCTTCAGTGCGGTTGTCTGTGGGAGTTGCTACTCCACAGAAGAACTTGACAGGGACTCCATCTCTTTCTTCCCTGAGTTTTCATTTTATTATTTGTCTCTCTTGTTTTATACAACTTTCTAAAATTATTATTTAAAAAATTTTTTAGCTTCTGTTTCCAGCCTCCTTTCTCCTTAGGTCATAAGTTACAATGTACAAGAAATGAAAATAAGAAAGCTACATTTTGACAATTTTGTTCAGATATAGAACAATAATTTCTTCACTTATCCCAAAGGGCTTTACTTAATCTGTATTAATTATGTGTCTATAATTATGTGGCATATTCTATAAAGTAAGATGCACCATGATAGAATTGGGACTATTTTCCTAATTAATACATTGTTATGTTATGTTTATTATAGCACAAGCCTGTTCTGAAGGAAAACCTTAAATAGAAACAGCCTTCCAGAATGAATAATTACAACTTGGTGGTGGTGGTTTAGTCACTAAATCATGTCCAACTTGCAACCCCATGGACTATAGCCTGCCAGGCTCCTTTGTCCATGGGACTCTCCAGGCAAGAATACTGGAGTGGGTTGCTGTTTCCTTCTCTAGGGGATCTTCCCAACTCAGAGATCAAACCCATGGCTCCTGCAAAACAGGCTGATTCTTTACTCTTGAGCCACCAGGGAAGCCAATTGCAACCTGGCTCCACTTGTTTAAATGTAATTCTCATCCAAAAACCACCTGCACAGGAACATCTGGAATAGTCCCAGCACTTGATAAAATAACTACCACAGGTTGGATGGGAGGTATGTCAAATGATCTCATATGTCTATTATAGTTATACATACAATATGTAATTTAATACAATCTATAACATAAAAGGCACTGATCTCATTTTAATCTCTGCCTACATCTATCTACTCCTTGGAAGGAAAGTTATGACCAACCTAGACAGCATATTAAAAAGCAGAGACATTACTTTGCCAACAAAGGTTCATCTAGTCAAAGCTATGGTTTTCCCAGTAGTCATGTGTGGATGTGAGAGTTGGACTGTAAAGAAAGCTGAGCGCCAAAGAATTGATGCTTTTGAACTGTGGTGTTGGAGAAGACTCTTGAGAGTCCCTTGACTGCAAGGAGATCCAACAAGTACATCCTAAAGGAGATCAGTCCTGGGTGTTCATTGAAGGACTGATGTTGAAGCTGAAACTCCAATACTTTGGTTACCTGATGAAAATAATCAACTTATTTGAAAAGACCCTGATGCCAGGAAAGATTGAAGGTAGGAGGAGAAGAGGAGACAGAGGATGAGATGGTTGGATGGGGATCACCAACTCGATGGACATGAAACTGGGCAAGCTCTGGGAGTTGGTGATGGACAGGAAAGCCTGGCATGCTGCAGTCCATGGGGTCACAACGAGTCAGACATGACTGAGCAACTGAAGTGACTGCCTAGTCTGCTTAGAGCTGGGATTATGGAAGCCCTGGCAACTTGGTGGAATCTAAAGTAGCTTTTTTTTTTTTTTACTATACTTTTAGTAGAATCTAGGTCAATTTTCAGCCTATCTCAAATTGTCCTGATAACCTGAGTAGAGACAACACTGGTACCAAGTGACTTAAAGTCCCTGACCACAACTATTTCAACAAGAGATTACCCTTTTGTCTTGTGAGCAGCCAATTAGATTGTCTTTCTCAGGAATTTGGATCTGAGGCACAGTTACTCTGCTCATTGTTTTCAGGGCACTTAAATGAGCCAGGGCCAACACAGTCTGCAGGCTATAAAAAAGTAGATCAGAAAAAGCTGGCTTGTAGAGAAAAAGAGAATAAAGCAGAGACATGTAGATAAAAGCAGAAAATTTAAAAAGGTGCATACAGACCCTGAGAGTTGCTACTTTGATTCCAATTGACTTCTAATTTCTAGTTCTCTTCTTCTTCCTGTGATTAATTGAGATTTTCTTACAACATCCCAACCACACCTTACTTTCCCTCGTTTCACTTAGCTGGTATAACTGTGTTTCTTCTCCAGGTGATTCTTGACTAAGGAAATCTTAAGCATGGGCAAGACCTGAACCATGCTTGATGGGAGACCACTTTCCTGGTGCTTAAAAAAAGCATTACTGTGGCAGCTCCATTTTGTCCTTTGTTTGTGTGGAGAATTATTCCAAGAGAAGTGGGAGAAGGCTAGAGGCTGTTGTGTGGATAGGAGAGATCACTGTTTCTCTTTCCTCTATTATGCTTAAAGCTCTAATGTTTTATTTGTTCCTCTAAAGATAAGTGTTCTAAAAATAAAGTCTGTCCTTTAATATTTAAATATTATTTTTACTGTTTTAAAATATTCTTTAATCTCTTTTATTTTTCTTCAACTCAAAAGCTTTAATGAAAAATTCTATAAAAATTCTTATGCAATAATGGTTTAATAAAATTACCAGTTTCTAGAATTCTTTAGGCTGTGCTTAAACCATGAATATAAGTAATGAATATTAACAAAAAATACAGGAGGATAAATCCAAGAGTAAATAGTGTACTTCCTCTCTGTGTATTTTCTATGCCTAACCTTCAGGATTTTCACAACATCTTAAGTTTGATCTGTTGTCATTAATAAGCTGTTTTCTCAATTCCACAATCATGTGTTTTTAGAAACAAATGAAACTGTTATTCTGTCAGATGTAGTGTTTTACTGGTGTCGTGGATATTTAGTAACTAATTATACATATTTCAATAATGTTAGGAACATGATCTTTTGGTACATATATTATTCCAGCTATTTAGGTAATAATGGTAAAGTACTAGCTGTGAGTGAAATAAGACAAGAGTAGTACTAACCAGTGGGCTTCCCTGGTAGTAAAGAATCCACCTGCAGTGTAGGAGGCCTGGGTTCAATCCCTGGTTGGCAAGATACCCTGGGGGAGGGCATGGCAACCCATTTCAGTATGCTTAACTGGAGTGTTCCCCTGGACAAAGGATCCTGGCAGGCTACAGTTCCTGGGGTTGCAAAGAGTTAAACATGACTGAGTGACAAAGCACAGCACACTACTACCAGTAGCACAAAATTCCGTTATTCTGTAGTGCCTAAGATATTGCATTTTCAATTTAATAAATCATCATTTTGGCAACAAGGTGAATTTGCTGTTCGGGTGAAGACCAAGCCAAGCTTTGAGTTATTTCTCAATATCACTTAATCAGAAGAGGAAAATGATTATTCTGTAAAAATGTTCATGTGAGTTGGACATAGTTGAGGGAGAAAATTCTTCCATGTGATATACACAACAGTTTTCAAAGATATATCCTGAAAAATAAACAAGCAAAAAAAATTATATGATTGACTTTCAGGAAAATATTAGGCTTTTGTTCATTACCAGCAAATGTATATTGAGTGTATGCTGATTAAAGAGCAGTGTGCTACCCTTCAGTCATAAAACTGATAGGAATAATTTCATTGATTGCTAAGATTGTCTAGTTTCTGGAGAATACACAAAATGAGTAAGACAATTGTCTTAGAAAGTTTATGCTACAATAGTATTAGAAAAGGTTTACTTTTATAACTGGAATTAGTAGTTAGTATAAGCTAGAAATAGATTGTTTCACACCAAACCATACTCATCTCTGAAGTGATTTATTAGAGACTTTTGCAATTTCTTCCTAATGGGAACCCAAAAATGAATATAAGAGTATCAAATTATTGGAAATTACATACATGTTACTAATTGCTAATTTCAAGATGCTTGTGTCATAAGGGTGAGGAGGATTTTTTTTTAACTTGACATTTTCTATTAGGAATAAAACTGTGCATGTTTCTGTATGACTGAGTTGATTCTTTGGATTCAAACTGTGATGCTGGGTTTAGGTCCACAACTCCAAGATAGTGTTCTTTATTAGCCTAGGCCAAAGCAAACTACTTAGCCTGAAAACCTAGAGGGCTTTCACTCTCTCGGTTCAGATCAGTTGCTCAGTTGTGTCTGACTTTGCAGTGTTATGGACTGCAGCATGCCAGGCTTCCCTGTCCATCACCAACTCCTGGAACTTGCTCAAACTCATGTCCATCGAGTCAGTGATGCCATCCAACCATCTCATCCTCTGTCGTTCCCTTCTCTTCCCTCCTTCAATCTTTTCCAGCATCATGGTCTTTTCAAATAAGTCGATTATTCACATCAGGTGGCCAAAGTATTGGAGTTTCAGTTTCAGCATCAATCCTTCCAATGAATATTCAGGACTGATTTTCTTTAGGATTGACTAGCTGGATCTCCTTGCAGTCTAAGGGACTCTCAAGAGTCTTCTCCATCACCATAGTTCAAAAGCATCAATTCTCTGGTGCTCAGCTTTCTTTACAGTCCAACTCTCACATCCATACATGACTACTGGAAAACCATAGCTTTGACTAGATGAACCTTTGTTGGCAAAGCAATGTCTCTACTTTTTAATATGCTGTCTAGTTTTATCATAGCTTTTCTTTCAGGGAGCAAGCATCTTTTAATTTCATGGCCATAGTCACCATCTGCAGTCATTTTGGAGTCCCCCAAAATAAAGTCTGTATCTGTTTCCATTGTTTGCCCATCTATTTGCCAGGAAGTGATAGGACCAGATGCCATGATCTTAGTTTTTTGAATGTTTAGTTTTAAGCCAGCTTTTTCACTCTCATTTTTCACTTTTATCAAGTGGCTCTTTAGTTCCTCTTCACTCTCTGCCATAAGGGTGGTGTCATCTGCATATCTGAGGTTTTTATATTTCTCCCAGCAATCTTGATTCCACCTTATGCTTCATCCAGCCTGGCATTTTGCATGAGGTATTCTGTATATAATTTAAATAAGCAGGATGACAATATACCACCTTGATGTACTCCTTTCACATTTGGAACTAGTCCAGTGTTCTTTGTCCAGTTCTAACTGTTGCTTCTTGACCTGCATACAGATTTCTCAGGAGGCAGGTAAGGTGACCTGGTATTCCCATATCTCGAAGTATTTTCTGCAGTTTGTGATCCACACAGTCAAAGTCTTGAGCATAGTCAATAAAGCAGAAGTAGGTGTTTTTCTGAAACTCTCCTGCTTTTTCTGTGGTCCAGTGGATGTTGGCAACTTGATCCGTGCTTCCTCTGTGTTTTCTAAATCCAGCTTGAACATCTGGAAGTTCTCAGTTCACACATTGTTGAAGCCTGGGTTGGAGAATTTAGAGCATGCAATTGTGTGGTAGTTTGAAACAAACAAACAAAAAAGATACCCCATGTTCGAGGGCAAAGGAGAAGCCCAACAAGAGGGTTAAAGTGAAAAGTGAAAGTCATTCAGTCATGTCCAACTCTTTGCAATCCCATGGACTATACAGTTCATGGAATTCTCCAGGCCAGAATACTGGAGTGGGTAGCCTTTCTCTTCTCCAGGGAATCTTCCCAACCCAGGGACCAAACCCATGTCTCCCACATTGCAGGTGGATTCTTTACCAGCTGAGCCACAAGGGAAGCCCAAGAATACTGGAGTGGGTAGCCTATCCCTTCTCCAGGGGATCTTCCTTACTCAGGAACTGAACCAGGATCTCTTGCATTACAGGCAGATTCTTGACCAACTGAGGTGTCAGGGAAGCAGGAGAGGTGAAATCACGTTTAGGATCAAACCCCATACCTGACAGAGACACTCAGAGGGCTCAAACAAAACCTTGTGTGCACCAGGACCCAGAGGCTCCACAGAGACTGAGTTAGACATGCCTTTGAGTGTTTGAGTGTCTCCTGCAGGGGCATGGGTCAGCAGTGCCCTGCTGTGGGGACAGGGGCTCTGGGTGCAGTAGACCTGGTCACACAGCATGTGGCGTAAGCCCTCTCAGAAGAGGTTGCCATTAGTCTCACCACAGAGCCAATGAGCAGATGACCCAGAAACTGCAGAACAATTATACCAGAGAAATTCTTACACTGTTAAGAAAGTTCTAGGTCCCACAACAGAAGTCCCAACCTGGGAGCCCAGCAAAGTGACTGAGAACCCCCAGTGAATTTATTTTGGAAGCCAGTGAGATTTGATTCCAGAACTTCCACAGGACTGGGGAAACAGACTCTTGGAGGGCACAAACAAAACCTTGTGCATACCAGGAGCAGGGAGAAAGGAGCAGTGTCCTCACAAGAAACTGAGTCAGACTTCTCTGTGAGTGTCTAGGATTCTCTGGTGGAGGATTAGGTAGACAGTTTGGCCTCAGGCCAAACAACAGGGAGGAAACACAGCACCGCCCACCTACAGAAAACTGGATTAAAGATTTACTGAACATGGCCTTGCCAATCAGAATAAGACCCAGTTTCCCTCAGTCTTTCCCATCAGAAAGCTTCCATAAACCTGTTGTCCTTATTTCACTCCCTGCCTCAGTCCAAATCTAGACTTTACCACTGAACAGTCTCAAAGGAAGATGTGAAACAGTAGAGATGATAGTGCCCATGTGAAAAAGGAAGATTAATTCTCCTGCTATTTGCTGGCTTTTCTATTCACTAGGAGACATACATAAGTCTATTTCTTAAAATCTGATTATTTCTTCTTCTTAAAGAGGAATTAAAATGGGATTTCAGAAAAGGGTGTATTTCCCTTCCCTAAGGGCCTAAAGAGAGAAATCATTATGTAAAGATGTAACTGTGATTATATCTGAGTTATCAGATTATAGATAATATTTTTTCTTCTAAAGGGCCAGATAATAAATGTTATAGGCTTTGATGGCCATCTCCTGTCTCTGTTACAACTAAGAAACCCTCTGGCTCTAGCAAGGAAACAGACATGGACAATTGGTTAAAAAATGAGTATCATTGTTTTCCAGTACAACTTTACTTATAAAAATAGGCAATGGGTTGAATTTGTCCCACAGGCTATAATTTTCCAATCCCTCTTTTAAATAATTGTCCATATTTTTCCAAGTTTCTACAATATGCATGTATTATTTCTGTAAATGTGCACACATACACAATGAACTGGAGAACAAAAAATTTCTAAATTGAGTTGCTCTGATTGTAGCTGTTTTTGTATCTTTAGTACTGTAGAGTGTTTCTTCCTACTCATTTCACAGGAGACTATCGGTGATATGAATCCTCCTTAGCAGAAATCTTGGTAAATTGTTTGCCTTAGTAATTTGTTGTGGCTCTTTGGATAGAGAGAAGAAATCTCTTTTTCATGATTACTTCTGATAGGTTTTATTTTTGTCTCTGTATTACTCAAAGGAATATGTGAGCAGTGGTTGAAAGAATATCCCAATTATATTGTGCTTAGAGCATCTGCAGAGTTGGTCGTGGAGGCTTGGGCAAGGGAAATCACAGCTGTGAGGCTTTGCTCCTGCTCCTAGCACAGATGCCAAAGCAGATGGAAGGGCAGGGATCATCTGCAGAAAGGCTCCAGATCGCCAATGCGGGTGGAGAGTGAAAGGCATAGCGGACATCGCTGAAATGGCTAGGATTGATGGGCTCTATACTCCCAGGAGCAGCAAAGGCGACAAACTCTCCCCGCTTCTGTGCTTCAGACAGACATATGATGGATGGTGTACGTGCAGTAGTCTTCAATCCCTTTACAGCTGTGATTCCCTATTTCAACAGACACTCATTTGGTGCCCTGCCTGGAAATTGTTTTGATGCTGTTTGTATTTCAAATGCTTAGGAAAACATTTCTATTAAGGTTGCATGCCAAATATAAGGCCATACTAAATAGCAAGAAGGAAGAAGTAAATTTAGTACTGCTAATCTGCAAAGGAAAATATTAAATATGGTCTCTCTGGAGAGTAGCACTTTGCATGTTGCTGTGCTAAATTTACTGCAGGACTATAAGTGTTAAAACATCAGCTGTGTAAATGGGCTGTGGGATGGTAAAAGGTTGACAGGATGATTATGCTTGAGGGGCCACTGTTATGTATGTCCTTTGGACAGTAGTTTGGAAGAGCTTCCCAGAGACACTAATTAATTCTGCCCCAGAGGGAGGGGATGGTAACCAGCAGCCCAGTGGGAGGCTGAGCTAGAGGGCTCTGTCTCAGGTCAGAGAACCAGGAAAACACTTCAGGATATATCCAACTTGATCCTCTAGAGAAAAGCTCTTTAATCTTATTTCAGGTTACCAAGGTTTTGGCCTCATGCAAAACATTTCATCTTGTGCAATTTTCAGCAGTTCTTATCTTTGAATAAACTAATGGGATGAATCAAACAGCTCAAAAGACTAGTAGTACTGCATTCTTTTAAAATGCTGATAATAGTTTAGGAATATTATTTCTCAGACTCTCATAATTACCAAATCTCTTTCTTGTACGCAGTCTTCAATTGTATCTCATACAGCTCCAATCATAGGACTCATTGGATTTTTTTTTCTCCTAAAATTCCTAAATGGGGATAGACCTGATAGTTGAAAAACAAAAAGTTGTGAGAAATAGTGCCATCCACAAGCCAAAATGACCACATAGCACTTAGAAATAAGAAATAGTGTAGCTTTTCAATGGTTGAGGGTTTTTTTTGGGGGTTGAAATTTCTATTCTAGGTTGTGTTTTTGTTTTTTTTTTTATTGTTTCAGGTATAATTAGTTAAGGAATATGTAGTTTTCTTATAACACATTGAAGATAGGCAGTATTTATTAGGTGTTTGTTTTTGTACAGGCATTGCATAAATCCTCTATAAACTATCTGATTTATCTTTTCTTTGACTTTTAGGAATAAGTATGAGGTTAAAGTTATGAAACTTATATAAGAAATATTTATATAATTGAGAAAACATATTGTAGCATGTTGTGAAGTGTTTTGGAAAAAGTTAATTTGGATGTGGTTGGGATATAACTATAGGAATGTACTTACTTGATACTGTGAATGAGTTTGTTAATCCTAAGTGCACCAGTATTTTTTGCTCATGTATTTATTATGCCTTTGAGGCAGTGAGGTAATAGGTGGGAATAAGGAGAGAAAAGAGGAAATGGAAGGAGAGAGTAAAGAAGAGGTCAGAGAGAGAAAAAGAATTGAGTATCAAATTAGTGACACAGAAAGAATTTCAGAGGAATGAGTGAATACGTATCTGAAAGAACATAATAATACATAGGTAAAGATTAACACAAGAATAGGACAAATGATTTTATAAGTTTGGAGTGTAATACATTTTAAAGTAAAAATTTAAACATACAAATGAATTTTGATAATGTGCCCTCTGATTAATAATATCTTTATTCATTTGAAAAATGTTGGAAAGTCTTTATTTGAAATTTAACTAATCTGACTAAAATTATTAATTTATCTATCCTTTCCATACATAAATAGCTGTTTTAGAATGAGGATTGTTTGATGCATGAAATTTTGGTGTGATAACTGGCATTGTACTGATTTGGTCTCTCTATGACTTTGACCTAACCATTTAAGCATATTATGACAAAATTATTTTATCTGTGAATTGGAATGTAATAATTATCTTCCTTTAACTTCTTTCACAGTGACATGGTCAGGATAAAAAAAGAAGCTTCCAGAAAATTATTTAGTTTTCACAACAGTATCAGAATTTATGAAGTATAGTTTATTTTATCTCTATGATAAATAAAATTTTTGAAGACTGGAAAATGATTATGATATAACATTAAAGAAATAAGATCAGAATACAACTGTAATAAACAGTTGCCTACTAAGCATTGAGCTGCTATTCTCTCTTCCAGAGCACTCAGCCTTATTTGGGAATCTAGGTTAATGTTGGATCATGTGATCTTGTTGTTAGCTGTTCTGTCACTAAGTTGTGTCTGACTCTTTGTGACTCCGTAGACTGCAGCATGCCAGGCTTCCCTGTTCTTCCCTAGCTCCTGGAGTTTGCTCAAATTCATGTCAATTGAGTCAGTGATGCCATCCAATCATCTCATTCTCTGTCACCCCCTTCTCCACCTATCCTCAATCTTTCCCAGCATCAGGGTCTTTTTCAATAAGTTGGTTCTTTGCATCAGGCAGCCAATGTATTGAAACGGTAGCTTCAGCATCAGTCATTCAATGAATACTTAGGGTTGATCTCCTTTAGGATTGATTGGTTTGATTTTCTTGTTGTCTAAGAGACTCTCAAGAGTCTCCTCCAGCATCACAGTTTGAAAGCATCAGTTCTGAAGGTGCTCAGCCTTCTTTATGGCCCAACTCTCACATCCATACTTGACTACTGGAAGAACCAGTAGCTTTGGTTCTGGTCAAACCAGTAGCTTTGACCAGATGGACCTTTGTTTGCAAAGTTATGTCTCTACTGTTTGATATGCTCTCTAGGTTTGTCATAGTTTGTATTCCAAGGAGCAAGCGTCTTTTAATTTCATGGCTTCAGTCATTGTCCTCAATGATTTTGGAAACTACGAAAGTAAAATCTGTCAGTATTTCCACTTTTTCCCTATGTATTTGCCATGAAGTGATGGGACCAGATGCCATAATCTTAGTTTTTTGAATGTTGAGTTTTAAGCCAGCTTTTCACTCTCTTCTTTCACCCTCAGCAAGAAGCTCTTTAATTTCTCTTCATTCTGCCATTAGAGTGGCATCATCTGCATATCTGAGGTTTTGATATTTCTCCTGACAATATTGATTACAGCTTGTGATTCATCCAGCCTGGCAGTTTGCATGATGTACTTTGCATATAAGTTAAATAAGCAAGGTTACAGTATACAACCTTGATGTACTCCCTTCCCAGTTTTGAACCAGTCAGTTATTCCATGTCTGGTTCTAACCATTGCTTCGTGACCTGTATCCAGGTAGAAATTATTTTATACAAATAACTTTTCTCCTTCTAGTACGTTGTGGTATACAAAAGTGAAACTTACAAACGGTGCAGTGTTATTGTCCCCATAAAGGAAGTCAACTAGGAAGTGACGCTGACACATAGAAGAATGGAACCAAGACAATCACACAGCCAGAAGTCTGGTCAAACATGATTTAAGCTTATCTTTCCTCTGTGCTCAGTCGCTCAGGCATGTCCAACTCCTAGCAACTCCATGGACTGCAGGCTACACTGTCCATGGATTTTCCCAACAGGAATACTGGAGTGGGTTGCTATTTCCTCTTCCAGGGCCTCTTCCTGACCCAGGGGTCGAACCCAGCTCTCCTGCAATGCAGGCTGATTCTTTACCACTGAGCCACCAGGGAGCCCTGGGCCTTCCTAATTACATGGAATTGACTTGTTTTGAAGTAAGATATGGCTTCCTTCGTAGCTCAGTCCCATAAAGAATCCACATGCAATAGAGGAGTCTGCCTACAATTTAGGAGTCCGGGGTTCAGTTCCTGGGTCTGGAAGATCCCTGGAGAAGGAAATGGCAACCTACTCCAGAATTCTTGCCTGGAGAATTTCATGGACAGAGGAGCCTCATGGGATCCAGTTCATGGGGTCACAAGAGTTGGACATGACTTAGCAACTAAACCACCACCATATCTGAAAGTGAAAGGAGAAGAAAATGTAGCATTTCTAAGAGCAATCTTTTCCGTCTGCAGTCTGAAATCCACATTGACTGAGAGGTTGTTGCTTTGGAGCTTGAAGATTTGGAAAAGGCAAATTCTCTAATTGACATTAATATCAGCACTAACAGTTGTAGGGAGATTGATGATCAAGTAGAATGTAAGATTGGGGCTTGTGTAAACTCACCTTTGAAGTATTTTCTTTTAAATTTTCTTTGCTTGAAAAGGTAACAATCAGTCTCATTCTGGAGGTTAAGCTGGAATTCAGTTTTGAAGTGAGAAGAAAATAAGTAATCTGTCCTATGGTTTAAAAATTGCTTTAGGTGGACTTCTGCTCTGACCATCCTGAAGTAATGGACACTAGTCTAGGCTTCCTGACATAAAGTCCTATATAAACCTAGAAAAAATTATAGGAAGCTTGAGTTTCAGGCTTTTACAATAGGCAGTGGAAGATTATAATTCCTAAGAAAAGGGTGGTACACATGATTGCATAGGATTTCACCCTGGATGTACATTCTGGACCACAATTCAGCAGAGTGCATTTTGGTGATCTCACTGAACTGAGAAATTAGAAATATAAATTTGTTGCTGCTAGAGGAATTCACTTTGGTGTGGTTGGAGTCCCAGAAAATCAGAAGTACACAGATATAGAGTTCCCCCAAATTGTCATTGTTGTTTAGTTGCTAAGTCATGTCCAACTCTTTTGAAACTGCCTGGACTGTAGCCCACCAGGCACCCATGTCCATAGGGTTATCCAGGCAAGAATACTGGAGTGGGTTGCCATTTCCTCTTCTAGGGATCCTCTCCCTCAGGAACTGGACTCACATCTCCTGCATTGGCAGGCGAATTCTTTACTACTGAGCTACCAGAGAGGCCCCAAATTGTCATGGCAGCAGCATTAATCCTTTGGATGAACACTAAGGCCATACATATAAGCAGAATTTTTGTAAAGAGTGGTGGAGAAAAGCTAGTGGAATCATTAGCTAAACAAATTACAGTGCTACTACAGTACTGGAAAATGTAGGTCTGGTAAAACAGCAAAGAGAGACCTTGACATTTGGTTGAGACCTCCAAAAAGACATGTATTATGAATAGAGTTATTCTAGCCCTGAACTGTGTCATACTGAAGCCTCTTCAAAAAGTGGGGGGAATGCATGTTGATTGTAAGGCTGGACCCCGGGGCCATGATGGGCCGCCCTTCCTCTCCCTCCCGCCGGCAGGGGAAGTCGCTAATTGAAGGAGCCTCCCAGATCCCGGGGACCAATGACAACACACTTCACCAGCTAAAGCCTCCCCACCCCAGCCACATAGAAGGACCTGTCAACCCGTGACGCCTTGGCCTGGCTCCCTATCCGAACCCCCATCCATCTAGTCTGACCATCCCTTGCAACGAACGCACAAAAACCACCCCCAACACAGTCCAGGTGCGGCCTTCCTCGACCTGCCTCGCTAAGGACCGGAGCCCCATCTGGGAGAGCTTTGCCATTAAAAAGCCTGTTAGACACTCTTTGGTGTCCTGGTCTTTTACCTGACATTGATCGGATCATAAATTAACTGCCCTCAAATACAACACTCAAAACTTAAAAAGAGAAAACAACAAAACTCCACACTCATCAATGTATCATTCACAGTGTCTGGAACACAATAAAAATTGTTCAGTTCAGTTCAGTCACTCAGTAGTGTCCGACTATTTGCGACCCCATGAATCGCAGCATACCAGGCCTCCCTGTCCATCACTAACTCCCGGAGTTCACTCAGACTCATGTCCATCAAGTTAGTGATGCCATCCAGCCATCTCATCCTCTGTCGTCCCCTTCTCCTCCTGCCCCCAATCCCTCCCAGCATCAGAGTTTTTTCCAGTGAGTCAACTCTTCGCATGAGGTGGCCAAAGTACTGGAGTTTCAGCTTTAGCATCATTTCTTTCAAAGAAATTGCAGGGCTGATCTCCTTCAGAATGGACTGGTTGGATCTCCTTGCAGTCCAAGGGACTCTCAAGAGTCTTCTCCAACACCACAGTTCAAAAGCATCTCAAGAATTATCCAAATCAAGAAAAATAAGTAAATAAAATACTATAACAGAAATGTTAATTTTAGCAGACATGGACTTTAAAACACTTATTTTAAATATTTAAATGATATAAAGGGAAAATAAGCATAATAAATGAACAAGTAATTTCAGAGAGCAATAAAAATGAAAAAAGAATTAAAATTCTAGAACTGGAAAAACAACTTGTGAAAATGAACTATGCATCAGTGATTTGTTAAAAAAAAATCAGTTAGTCCACTATGTATACATTTGAAATCTGAGAAATAGAGGAGAAATAGGGGAAGGAAATTTTGAAGAAATAATGGCTGAAAAATATTTCAAATTTTATGATAAATGTTAACCTTTCAGGAAAAGAAGCGCAAGGAATACTGAATAGAATAAACATAAATATACTTACATCTAGATACACTGTAGTGAAAAGGTTGAAAAGAAAATATTTAAAAAATGATCTTAAAAAGAGACAGAAAAAAATCATCAGTCAATAGAACACTGATAAGTAATTACATTGGTTTATCATAAAAGCAATGGAAAGTATAAGACAATGGGAAGGCCTTCTTTTAAATACCAAGATAATATGTAAATTTGTCAGCCTAGACAATGCCTTCAAAAGGAAGGCAAAGTGTGAGAAATGGTAACTGCAGGTGAATATGTTTATCACATATATTGTTTTTTAATTAGTTTTTAATTTTAAAAGATAATTTTGTGTCTGAAATAAAAACAAAGTATTATGGAATTTGTAGCAGGCGAAAAATAATGTAAGAGAAAAATATTATTTTTAAAAATACTTTTCTGTCTGAGTTTCTGGGTCTATATCTATGGTGATGAACAGGGAGGCCTGGCATGCTGCGATTCATGGGGTTGCAAGGAGTCGGACACGACTGAGCGACTGAACTGGAACTGAACTGAACTGACTGATCTTAATTATCATATAATTTAGCAAATTTTATACATTATTTCTTCAAATATTTTCTTCTATCCTTTCTCTTTACTATCCTTTTGTGCCTACAATTATATTATCTATTATACAACTTGATACTTAACCACATGTCATTAATGTTCTGTTCATTTTGTCCAGTATTTTAAGCTTTCTTCTGAGTTATAAATTTTGGACCATTTCTCTTAATATATCTGCATATTCACTGATTTCCTTTGTCTAAAGTCTCTGATTTGTAAATCATGTCCAGTATATTTTCTTTGTAGTTATTATATTTTTCATCTTTAGAACTCTTAGATCTTCAGTTTTTCTTTTCATCATGTTCATATTTTCATCTATCATCTTGAATATTTTAAATTTATTTATAATATATGTTTTAATAACTGTTTCCATTAATTTTACCTTATGTGAAATTCTTGGAACTGTTTAAATTGTTTGACCTTCCACATCATTTGAATTATATTTTCCTACTCATTCACATTCTAGATAATATGAACTATACATTATTGGCTATTGAGATATTCCTTTAAATACTGTTGAATTTGTTTTGGATTGTAGTTAATTGCATGGAATTAGTTTGATCCTTGTGAGTCTTGGTTTTAAGATTGTTCAGGCAAATCCAAAGGAGCCATTATTTTAAGGTTAATTTGGACTCTTTTTAATGCCATTGTATTTTGAGGACTCTACCAAATCTCCCCTGTATTAGGAAGCTTTTCCACTTTGACTGATATAAACATTAAGTGTTATCAGGCCTGTGTGAGCCCAAAAGATTATTCTGCTTATTTTCCTTTCTTCTTTCCCTAACACTTTGGTGTAGATTAGTGCTCAGCTCAATTTAATTAGTGGTCATCTAATCTAATTAGAACTCAAAAATTCTTCTCTGCCTCAATCTGAGCTCCTTTTCTTTACTTCCCATCTCTTTTAGAATAATTAAGCAAAACAAGTTACAAGATACATAAAGTTTAGGAATGAAGAAGTAAAGCTCTCTTTATTAAAAATGACATGATTATCCAGGCTGGCACACAGCCTGGATAAGAGAGGGGTCTGGGGGAGAATGGATACATGTATATGTATGGTTGAGTCCCTTTGTTGTTCACCTGGAACTACCACAATGTTGTTAACTGGCTACACCCCAAAACAAAATAAAAAAGCTTAAAGTTAAATAAGAAAGCATGATTATCAATTTATAAAATCCTAAGGATTTTAGAAAAAGATACTAAAACGAATAAATGAGTTTAGTATGTTTGTAGAATACAAGTTCTACAATAAAAACTGTATTTCTATATACTAGCTACAAACCATTGGAAATTTAAAATTAAATAAATAATATAATCTATAATAGCATTTGTTTAGTCACTCAATTGTGTCCAACTCTGCAACCTCATAGACTGTAGGCTTCCAGGCTCCTCTGTCCACAGGATTTTCCAGGCAAGAATACAGGAGTAAGTTGCCATTTCCTTCTCCAGGATATATTCTTGACCAAGGGATTGAACCTATCTCCTGCATTGGCAGACAGCTTTTTAACCACTGAGCCATCAGTGAAACCCTATGAATGTGTATATATATATATATATATAGTGAGACAACCACTTTGTGGATGTGCATATATATATATATATATATATATATATATATACACACACACACACTTTCTGTATATACCTATATATGTACATATATACTATATACACTTTCTATATATATTTATGTATGTACATATATACTCGGAGAAGGCAATGGCAACCCACTCCAGTACTCTTGCCTGGAAAATCCCATGGATGGAGGAGCCTGGTAGGCTGCAGTCCATGGGGTTGCTAAGAGTCTAACACGACTGTGAGACTTCACTTTCACTTTTCACTTTCATGCATTGGAGAAGGAAATGGCAACCCACCCCAGTGTTCTTGCCTGGAGAATCCCAGGGATGGTGGAGCTTGGTGGGCTGCGATCTATGGGGCTGCACAGAGTCGGACACGACTGAAGTGACTTAGCAGCACTATATATACATACATAATATATATTATATTCTTATGATTATGTGTGTGATGTGTGTGTGTGTAATCACAGAAATGTGAGCTTTTTATTCTTTTATGGTAAAATGTTGAGAGTTGTGATAGCTACTGTGAACAACTGAGTAAGAATCATTTTTCTTATACTCCTCTTCATCACACACTCTTTCAAAGTTAGACTGTTAATGTCCTTCTTAACATTATAGCAGATTTCATGGACTGGCTTGGAGTGGTCAGGAATTTGCATTAACTGAATCTTTTTTCAGTGAGTTTTTGCTTCTCTGATATTACCATTTGAGCTGAAATTCAGAGACTATGAATAATTTGACATTCTATATGGCATATCTTAAAAAGAGTAGAAAAAAATTTGAACTACCGAACAATAAAAAAGAAAGATAAGATCCGGTGAATGTTGTAGAATCTAAACACAGCTCTCTATCTGGAATCTGGGTCACTTTGTTCTGTTCCTATCCACTGCCTCTGAATCTCACTGAGTATCAGCTTTATTCTCCTCAATTTGATTCTGATATTTGGTGTATACAGACATTCTGCATTTGCTAAGTTTCTCCTCTACTTATGAGTCCAGCCAAGAGTGGAATTTTTTCCCTCAGTTGCAACCCCAAGATTTATAAGAGAAAAAGCTCAGTTCAGTTCAGTTGCTCAGTCGTGTCCAACTCTTTGTGACCCCATGAATCGCAGCACGCGAAGCCTCCCTGTCCATCACCAACTCCCGGAGTTCACTCAGACTCACAACCATCGAGTCAGTGATGCCATCCAGCCATCTCATCCTTTGTCGTCCCCTTCTCCTCCTGCCCCCAATCCCTCCCAGGATCAGAGTCTTTTCCAAAGAGTCATCTCTTCACATGAGGTGGCCAAAGTGATGGAGATTCAGCTTTAGCATCATTCTTTCCAAAGAAATCCCAGGGCTGGTCTCCTTCAGAATGGACTGGTTGGATCTCCTTGCAGTCCAAGGGACTCTCAAGAGTCTTTTCCAACACCACAGTTCAAAAGCATCAATTCTTTGGTGCTCAGCTTTCTTCACAGTCCAACTCTCACATCCATACATGACCACAGGAAAAACCATAGCCTTGACTAGATGGACCTTAGTCGGCAAAGTAATATCTCTGCTTTTGAATATACTATCTAGGTTGGTCATAACTTTTCTTCCAAGGAGTAAGCATCTTTTAATTTTATGGCTGCAGTCACCATCTGCAGTGATTTTAGAGCCCCCCGAAATAAACTCTGTTTCCACTGTTTCCCCATCTATTTCCCATGAAGTGATGGGACCAGATGCCATGATCTTCGTTTTCTGAATGTTGAGCTTTAGGCCAACTTTTTCACTCTCTACTTTCACTTTCATCAAGAGGTTTTGAGTTCCTTTTCACTTTCTGCCATAAGGGTGGTGTCATCTGCATATCCGAGGTTATTGATATTTCTCCCAGCAATCTTGATTTCAGCTTGTATTTCTTTGAGTCCAGCGTTTCTCATGATGTACTCTGCACATAAGTTAAATAAGCAGGGTGACAATATACAGCCTTGATGTACTCCTTTTTCCTATTTGGAACCAGTCTGTTGTTCCATGTCCAGTTCTAACTGCTGCTTCCTGACCTGCATACAAATTTCTCAAGAGGCAGGTCAGGTGGTCTGGTATTTCCATCTCTCACAATTTTTCACAGTTTATTGTGATCCACACAGTCAAAGGCTTTGGCATAGTCAATAAAGCACAAATAGATGTTTTCCTGGAACTCTCTTGCTTTTTTCATGATCCAGCAGATGTTGGCAATTTGATCTCTGATTCCTCTGCCTTTTCTAAAACCAGCTTGAACATCAGGGAGTTCATGGTTTATGTATTGCTAAAGCCTGGCTTGGAGAATTTTGAGCATTACTTTACTAGCATGTGAGATGAGTGCAATGTGCGAGCATTTTGAGTTTGAGCATTCTTTGGCATTGCCTTTCTTTGGAATTGGAATGAAAACTGACCTTTTCCAGTCCTGTGGCCACTGATGAGTTTTCCAAATTAGCTGGCACACTGAGTGCAGCACTATCACAGCATCATCTTTCAGGATTTGAAACAGCTCAACTGGAATGCCATCACCTCCACTAACTTTGTTCTTAGTGATGCTTTCTAAGGCCCACTTGACTTCATACTCCAGGATGTCTGGCTCTAGATTAGTGATCACACCATCATGATTATTTGGGTTTTGAAGATCTTTTTGTACAGTTTTCTGTGTATTCTTGCCACCTCTTCTTAATATCTTCTGCTTCTGTTGGGTCCATACCATGTCTGTTCTTTATCGAGCCCATCTTTGCATGAAATGTTCCCTCGGTATCTCTAATTTTCTTGATGAGATCTCTAATCTGTCCCATTCTGTTCTTTTCCTCTATTTCTTTGCATTGATTGCTGAAGAAGGCTTTCTTATCTCTTCTCGCTATTCTTTGGAACTCTGCATTCAGATGCTTATATCTTTCCTTTTCTCCTTTGCTTTTTGCCTCTCTTCTTTTCACAACTATTTTTAAGGCCTCCACCGACAACCATTTTGCTTTTTTGCATTTCTTTTCCATGGGGATGGTCTTGATCCCTGTCTCCCATACAATGTCACGAACCTCATTCCATAGTTCATCAGGCACTCTATCTATCAGATCTAGGCCCTTAAATCTATTTCTCACTTCCACTGTATAATCATAAGGGATTTGATTTAGGTCACACCTGAATGGTCTAGCGGTTTTCTCTACTTTCTTCAATTTGAGTTTGAATTTGGCAATAAGGAGTTTATGATCTGAGCCACAGTCAGCTCCTGGTCTTATTTTTGTTGACTGTATAGAGCATCTCCATCTTTGGCTGCAAAGAATATAATCAGTCTGATTTCAGTGTTGACCATCTGGTGATGTCCATGTGTAGAGTCTTCTCTTGTGTTGTTGGAAGAGGGTGTTTGCTATGACCAGTGCATTTTCTTGGCAAAACTCTATTAGTCTTTGCCCTGCTTCATTCCACATTCCAAGGCCAAACTTTCCTGTTACTCCAGGTGTTTCTTGACTTCCTACTTTAGCATTCCAGTCCCCTAGAATGAAAAGAACATCTTTTTGGGTGTTAGTTCTAAAAGGCCTTGTAGGTCTTCATAAAACTGTTCAACTTCAGCTTCTTCAGTGTTGCTGGTTGGGACATAGACTTGGATAACTGTGATATTCAATGGTTTGCCTTGGAGATGAACAGAGATCATTTTGTTGTTTTTGAGATTGCATCCATGTACTGGATTTTGGACCCTTTTGTTGACCATTATGGCTACTCCATTTCTTCTGAGGGATTCCTGCCCGCAGTAGTAGATATAATGATCATCTGAGTTAAATTCACCCATTCCAATCCATTTTAGTTTGCTGATTCCTAGAATGTTGATGTTCACCCTTGCCATCTCTTGTTTGACCACTTCCAATTTGCCTTGATTCATGGACCTGACATTCCAGGTTCCTATGCAATATTTCTCTTTACAGCATCGGATCTTGCTTCTATCACCAGTCACATCCACAGCTGGGTATTGTTTTTCCTTTGGCTCTATCCCTTTATTCTTCCTGGAGTTATTTCTCCACTGATCTCTGGTATCATATTGGGCACCTTCTGACCTGGGGAGTTCCTCTTTCAGTATCCTATCATTTTGCCTTTTCATATTGTTCATGGGGTTCCCAAGGAAAGAATACTGAAGTGGTTTGCCATTTCCTTCTCTAGTGTACCACATTTTGTCAGACCTCTCCACCAGAGAAAGAGTAGATTTGGCTAAATTTAGGTCCAATTTGCTCCATGGGCTCAATCACATATGAGGACATACCTATTAGAAAAAGAGGTCACTGTTAGCTGGACAGGCCACCCTAAAGGAATTTTCAGCTGTAGCCCAAACCAAAACCAAAACCAAAACCAAAACCAAAACACTAAGCATTAAATACAAGTTTTTAAAACATAGAACAATTTGGCTATGCTATACCATACATGATGGTAATTCTTTTACTAGAGTTCAATATATGCCCCTCTAATTTTTTTAGTAGAAATTTTTAACTAAATGGTAAATTTAGTCATACACATTAGATTCAGTGACAAAAGGAGCACCAAAATCAAATAGTATTTCACGGAACAATCCTTTGGGACTAAAATAGCAATCACTGTGCATGAAAAAGAAATTCAGGACCTTGAAAATTGCATTCCTATAGCAAAAATGAATAGAGAGAAGTAAATCCACTAGACATAAGTATGTGACAGAATCAAAAGACCTGAGAAATGTGTCACTCCTATCATCAGTCACCTGTGTTTTTAAGGTTTAAATCCTGATGTCCAACTGACAGAGTCTCTGATTATGTTTGATACAAATGTATTGATATTTCCTGGTTACTGAAAAATATCTTTGGAGAATGTGGCTGAATAAATGTTTTGGGGATGACATGATTTTCAAATAAATTAGCACACAATTCTTATTTCAAAATGAAACACTAATAATAACGTGATGTGAATTTTTTTCATTTATGTGGATCCTGTTTGCAAATGACCCCTGGGAGCAAAGCCCATATGTCTAACAAATAGAAGTTAGACACTACTGTGAGTGTATAGATTGACTACTGAGCATTTATATTGAATTGTCTAGTGAAGAAAGAGGAGTTTTAAGAAATTTGATCAGTAAGCCTATGAATTTGGGATTCATAGGCACAAATTGAAAAAAAAAAAGCTGGAGCTGCTACTAAAAGCTTTGTATCAGGGAAGCACTAAATTTCTCTCATTCCATGGGAACTGGTATATTTCAGAATTTCCTATAGAAACTTCTCTCTCAGATGAATGAAGAATGTACTGTGAGTAAAATTGTGAAGGCATAAAATGAGGTTAATAAGTGAAAGGTCTCATAAATTGCCTATGAAGTGGAGGATCTTAGACCAACCAACTGCTATATGCAACTCGGCACATTTTCATGCTGTTCAGTATAAATTTATTTATATTATCAAATAAACCTTAAAAAATAATGTGTTATTCATCAGACTATAAAGCTCCTTGACTTACTATTTAAGACACAATGGACAATGTTATAGTATTTTTTTTTGGTAGTTGTTCAGTTGCTCAGTCATGTCTGACTCTTTGCGACCCCATGCATTGCAGCACACCAGGCTTCCTTGTCCTTTCCCATCTTCTGGAGCTTGCTCAAAATAATGTCTGCCGGGGGCCAGTGTGAGGAACTCTGCCCATGGCAAAGGTCATGAGGAAGGAAGCTTGGCATACGCAAAGGCATGATCAAACCTCAGGAAACCCCCTATTCCCGAGCATCTATCTCCAAAACCAGAGTACTTTACAGGGAGCTCTCCCCTATAACCATTTCTCTCGGAGAAGGAGTTAACTTGCAGCTCCAGTTAACAAAAACTCCTGGGCGTGACAAGAGTGTTTCAATTAACGAACTCTGAAGGTTCTCTCGCCTGCCTGATCAGGTTCTTCCGGTCACATGTGATTGTTACAGCCTCCCAACTGTGAGAGGAACGGGATGCTTAAAAACTTTCTAAATACAGACTCTTTTGAGAAGTTAGAAGATCATTAGTATAGTATTAGTGGGTTGATTAGGAATTATATTGGTGAAGGGTTTTTTCATTTGTCGTGCCAATAATTACTGCTAATTCCCTGCCCTGGTTGTGACAAGGGTGTCTCAGGTCAAACCTCTCTGCTGACAGACTAGCTTGTGTGACAACCTCTCAACCATAAACAGTACAGAGAGTTTGGAGTATTAGCATAGGGCTTTTCTCATTGTTGAGTCAATGATTGCCGCCAGGCCTCCATCTCCTTAGGCACCTGGGAATATAATCAATATATTTGGAATATAGAAAAGGAAATATAGTAGTTTTTGATGTTAGCAATACTAGACTTTTTGAGTTAATGAATTTTCTCTTTGTTATAGACCACTGTACTTTGTTATAAATCACTGTGTCCTTGCTATGCAAAAATGTAACTTTATCACTATCTTAAGACTAAATAGATCATAAAGGGAACATTGATGAAGGGTTTTCACTTATTGGGCTGATGTTTGCTACTAAATCTCCATATTCCCTGCCCTTATAATGAATATAACTAGCATATAGGAGAAATAAGTATTAATCTTTAAGATTAGTCATGTTAACCTTAGGGTAAGTAAATTCCTTTCCTAGTTGTAACTCACTACACCCTCACCCTATAGGAATGCTACTTTATTTGGAGGGTGGCACCTGATTTAAGAAAAAAATCACCCCTGGAAAAATGTTTTCTGGTTAACTGACCAGTATCAGAAAGGGCCATAAAATGTCAGCAGGCCTCATGGCCAGAAGATAATGTAAAACCCATAAGACCTTTGTATAATTTTATATGACGCACCTGATTGTGACAAGGGTCAGGTCTGCTGACCCCCACGTGACTCTGTATTCATCCCTATGTATAACAAAATGTATATAAACAAACCTGAAAAATAAAGAAATTGTATCAGTTTCTGGAAAGACTGATTTTCCCATGTCGTTTCTTTCTTGCTCCCCATTTTCCTGGCTGAATTCCCATCTGGTACGAGGGTACACATCAAGCCTACTAACTTTGCCAGGGCTTCTAAGATCGGACCGGGGAGGCCTCAGTGTCTCCTCTCCTTCGGGAGAATGGAAAGATGCCTGTGGCCTACGTAGGTGGTAATTGGTATTCCACGTAAACCAAGTTATTCAGCCTTTTTTTTCCTCCACTAATATTTCCTACTACACTATCTGTTTCTAATCTCTCTATATCTGTAATTAAATAAGTTTTTTCCAGGAGGCTGATTCTGTCCCCGCCTTCGAATTACCCTGGATCCACTGGGGCTGGACCCTGGCAAATGTCCATTGAGTCAGTGATGCCATCCAACTATCTAGCCCTTTGTCAGCCTCTTCTCCTACCTTCTATCTTTCCTATCATTAAGGTCTTTTCCAGTGAGTCAGCTCTTTGCATCAGGTTGCCAAAGTATTGGGGCTTCAGCTTCAGCATCAGTCCTTCCAGTGAATATTCAGGATTGATTTCCTTTAGGATTGACTGGTTTGATCTTCTTAGTAGAAGACATATCTTATGTAGATTTTAAAAAACTGAAACCATTGTCTATTTTTAAAAGCACTTTAATTTTGAAAACACCACAAACTTAAAGATAAATTGGAAGTACAGTGCAAATTACTTTTTTCTTCAGAACCATTTGAGATTAAGTTGCCAACTAGATACTCTAATCACTCCTGACTCTCCACTATACATAAGAAGTTCTCTTATAAAATCACAATGCAGACAAAAATCAGATAATCAGAACTGATGCATTACTACCATCTAATTACCAGATTCCTTTCAAGTTTTGCTGATTGTCCCAATAGTGTTTTTATACCAAAGTGACCCATTCCAGAATTTTGTGCTGTATGAAACTGTCATTCATCTTAGTGGTCATTTGGAAGAGTTTCTCCATCTTTTCTTGATTTTATAACCTGGGTACTTTGGGGCTTGACTGATGTTTTCTCATGATTAGATGCAGAATATGGAACTTTCATAGGAATATCACAGAAAAGATGTCACATTCTCAAGCATCCTAACAGGTTGTACATACTTTCAATTAATATCTAGTATAAAATGTCTAGTAGAGACTATGAAAATATCTTATTTTTCATCAAACTTTAATTTAATTATATTTGTATGGATCTGTGGGTTTCTGTTTTAATTAGTAGGTTACAATGTCTTATTATTATTTACAGTTAATTCTTATTATCTGTAGTAATTCTATGCTCCATAATGTCACAGTGAACACTGAATTGTGACTATTTAAGCCTTATTCCTAGGGGAACTATAAGGTCAAGTTTCTGTGAGCCTCTGACTACAACATTTTAATCAACTGATCATCAATAATCTTTTTTTTAAAGGGACCTATTTTAACCTATTTTGTAGATTCATTAATATTGAACTTACACACAACATTACTATAACTCATGTCTGATGAAAAATTATCTCCTACATTATCTTCTTAAGGCATTTCACCTTCTTATTGCACCTAGAAACACTGGACTGCATACCGGCACTGTACTTGGAGTCTTTTTAAAGAGTAAACTGAACAACAAAAAGCACTAATTATGAAAAACATGGCACTGAGTAGACTGTGAAAAGGACACTTTTTATAGTATGAAAGCTGAAGCTAAAAGATGGTGTGTCATCAAGTTTCAGTTCAGCTGGGAATGTGTATATCAGACAAGTTTTGTGTGTGTGTGTTTCTTTGTTTTTCTGTGAATGACTGAAATTGTCATTAGTATTGATTTTGAGGTTATAAGTTAATTTTAGCATGTAGGCAGATTTACAAATATGGGATCTGTGGATAATAAATATTGAAAATATTTGAATACCCCAAGGCCTATTTAACAGTGGGAAACTCTTTGAAGCTGGCTTCAAAGTCCTTTTGACATACCTGCATCATTCTTTGGGCTTTCCCTTGTGGCTCAGATGGTAAAGAATCTGCCTGCAACACAGGAGACCTGGGTTAGATCCCTGAGTCAGGAAGACACTCTGGAGGAGGACATGGCAACCCACTCCAGTATTCTTGCCTGGAGAATTCCATGGACAGAGGGGCCTGGGGACTATAGCCCATAGGATCTCACAGAGTTGGACACGACTGAAGCAACTTAGCTTGCAAGCGTGCATATCATTCTTTGAGAACTTTTTTGTTTCCTGGTACAAGTTGTTACAGGTGCATATTATCTAATTCAGCCTTGAAATTTGTCATTTATCAGAAGATAAGCATGAGTTTTTGTGGGAAATAATATTAGGAAACCAAGATCAAAGAGTTGTGCTAATTGCTTATGCTTATTGTTATTCACAGGCCTTTTCATAAGACAGTTCTAGGGAAGATAGATAGGTAGAAAGTGTTTGAATATAGAGTACATAATAGGGTTGTACCAAGGAGAGCAAGTGTAGGAACACTGAATTTATATGTAGTGATGGTGAGAGTTAGATTGGAGAGAAATTATGCAGGCCAGATGCCATGTCCTTAATAAACATAAGGAACTAATTAGGAACCTAATTAGCATTGAAGACTTGTAAGTTAATAAACCCTGGTTTCATGAACTCCAAAGAGGTTAGATTGGTTAAAATTTGATTTAGTATGAAAATCAGAAATCTGCAATTACAAAATTTTGATTATTGCTATTGCAAGAAAAAGTTTAAGATTAAGAATAAGTTTAAGAATTAAGAATAAGTTTAAGATTAAGTTTATTTCATTTTTAGGTAACATTTTAGAGGTAATAATAATAGATTGCCCTACTTTCTAGGGTAATCAGAATGCATAGATCTTAATGCTCCTCCAATAAGGAGCCTCTCCTCCCAAGTTTACTTCATGGTCCAAGATATGGATTCAGTTCTACTTCATAGCTATCAAGACAGAGAAAAGTAAAGGGGCATACTCTTACAATTAAGAAAAAATTCTGTAAGTTGTACAGACACTATTGTATTCTATAAGCCAAGACCAATTCACATTGAAATTTAGCCTCTACTCCAGGTAACCATGTGCCAAAATAAAATATCAAGATATCTATTTCTGTAGAAGCAAGACAGATTCTGAGAGATAATTGGCAGCATCTGTCACAAAGAGGGGTTCATGTAAGATGAAGGAAAATGAATAGCTTAAACACACAATGGGGAACTAGAAGCACGTGCAATAACTCTTGGACCTATATAAGGCAGAATGGATACTATTCTCCCATTAAGAATTACACTTCCTTCATTTCCTCTGTATTCATTACACTTTGCTGCTTTTCTTTTAGTTCATTTACACCTATGATTTGCCTTTTCATTGATGTTTTGGCTTGACTCTGTATGTCTGTATCTATCTCTTTCATTGAAAATGAGCTTGTAGTCAGAGAATGCAACATTAGTGGTTGCTTTCCTTTTCTTTTGTTTTTAGGAAAACCATATTAGAGTAGCAATAGCAATTCAGAAACCAGATCCTTAAGAGAAATTGTTCTATGTTCAAATCCTGGTTCTGTCACCTCTCAGCTCTATTACTTAGGCAAGTTACTTAACCTTTCTAGAGAGTAGCTTTTTACCTATGATTATGCATGAAAATTTCTTAACATGTTGCCTGTAAAATAATATCTTGAATTAATATTTGTATTTATTTTTGATATCCACCACTAAAGTATACACAGTAAATACCTTTTGATCAAATGGAAATTATTTGATTGAATGGAAATCTTCACTGTTGTTTTCACATGAAACAGAGCCTGAAAAAGTGATAACTCTGTTGCCATTTGATTAGAAATGTTATTAAAAAATTAACTTCACAGCTCAGGAACCAAGAGTCACTATCAACAGATTTCACATCATCTTTACTGTTTAGCTGCAGACCTCCAGGTGCTTGATTATTAATAGATTCTCTTTTCCAGTTAAGTTATTTCACACTAGGAGGAAGCAGTGGGCAGAAGTGTAATGTATAATTTCCAGAGAATTTAAAATGAGAAAAGGTAACATCATGTTCATATGATCAGACTCTTATTTACAAACTGTGCCAAAGCATATGGTCATCTTCTAATCTGTTAGATCTTCTTTCCCAAGTTATGCAGTAAATATAATCAGTGTGCATGTAATGCCCAGGGATAACTGCATTCATCAGCAGTTGAGGTGAGGTGGAACATGGCAGCAGTTTTTCTACTTCCTTTGGGAAAGTTTGAATTTCACACAGCAATCTAGAGCAAATGAGAATGACTCAGGTCTCTCATTCATAGTAGGAAAGGTCAGATCACAAATAGCTTGTCTTTACCCATTTCCTTTAACGTTAGGTACGTTTTTTTTTTTTGCTGACTACTGGCCTATTTGGCAGAGACAGAAAACCAGACACATCTGAGGGAATTTACAAGGAAATCTGTAAATGTCAAATGCAAAAACAAGACTAAACACTCCAGGCAGGCAAATGGTAACAAAAATTCCAAAAGTAAGAGCTATAAATCAGATAAGGAAACTGTGGTAAGGAAGATAGACCCCCAGAATGTTAAGTGTTAAGTGAGTTATAATATTAGATTCTGGGTCACTTGTATTCCAAGGAAGGATTTGAAGGGCTTGCTCAAAAGATAGCAGTTGAATGGATGAATTAAATTTGTAGAATCTAGATTACATGTCACTTGAAACCATCTCTTTCTCTCCCCCTCTCTTTTTCTGAAAATAAACTGCCCTGCTTATGTTTTTATTTTTAAATGAAAGATTATTGAGAATTTATCACAGGTTTGGCAAATTACAAATCTACTTTTGAGATTAAAATGCACTTAATCTCAGTTATTTTTTCCTCATTTGAGTTATAGTCCATGGTTATTGAGAAAGAAGATTAAATATAATTTATGTAAGGCACATTGCACAGGATTTGGCACATCATGTGTGGATTCTAAGTCACTTCATTCATGTCTGACTCTGCGATACTTTGGACTATAATCCATCAGGCTTCTCTAGGTAAAATTACTGAAGTGGGTTGCCAGACGATCTTCCCACCTGAGGGATGGAACGCACGTCTCTTAACTGCTCCTGCGTTAGCAGATGGGTTCTTTACTACTAGTGCCGCCCTGGAAGCCTTGGTACATGGTAGATGCACGGAAAATGTTTGGTTATTATTAATAGCTTATGTAGGAGAAGGCAATGGCACCCCACTCCAGTACTCTTGCCTGGAAAATCCCATGGATGGAGGGAGCCTGGTGTGCTACAGTCCATGGAGTCGCTGAGAGTTGGACACGACTCAGTGACCCCTTTCACTTTTCGCTTTCATGCATTGGAGAAGGAAATGGCAACCCACTCCAGTGTTCTTGCCTGGAGAATCCCAGGGACAGCGGAGCCTGTTGGGCTGCTGTCTATGGGGTCACACAGAGTCGGACACGACTGAAGCGACTTAGCAGCAGCAGCAGCAGCAGCAATAGCTTATGTAGGTTTTACCCATGGAATTGTTAATGTGTGAACTTCACTTAAAGTGGAAGGAAAGATTTTTTTTTTTTAGAGTGAATAAAATGGCTTAACTAAGAGCAACATGTTAAATTAAAAAAAAAAAAAAAGAACTATATAATTTCTATAATCATCTGGTAACCAGGAAGTATACACTTCAAATATATCTAATCTTCTTATCATATTAGGGTATTTGCCTAACCTGGAAATCTGCCATGTAAAGTAAACAACTCACCTTCCAGACAGCCTTTTCAGATAATCCTGTAAGACAGATATGTTGAAAGGTGCATATGATTCCAATTTTAGTGATTATAGAGCTTTTAATAGAAAACTGAAAATGCTGCTATTAAAATTCAGAATGTGAATACTATTATAATTAGTGTTTCAAACAGAAGTAGGACATAAAGTGAGACAAGGGACCATACTTAGAGAGAGGCAACTAGAATCCTCTCCATCCCTGGCACTGAAAATTAACTTCTCTGTACCTGGAATCATTTCTACACCTCCCAGGAGTCAATACTGTGCTGAGTAGAGTTCAGGATCGGAAATACAACTTTACAGTAGCCTTTCCTATAAAGAAACAGAAAGCACAACATAGTTTGGTAAAAATAAAGGACAGTTTGTAGTGAATAGGGAACCCAAGGCTCTGTATCAAGCACTTTAGTGTCTTTTTATCTTCTTAGGAAAGTTATTGTAGATATCTTTCATATCCTGCATCATAGGCAAAGAGCCCATCCCCCTCAGAATTCTCTTAGATAGCATGGAAAGACAAGGTACTCAGATCTAGTACGGTACTTAGAACTTTTGGAAAGCACCTATGAAATGCATTCATGTCAGTATTCTGTATAATAAAACTTTGATCATCACAAGATTTTCAAAATATTTCTAACAAAATAAAAGTCATAAATTTTTACAGTATGCTAAAGTGGGGCTTGCTTCAGAATCAGTCCTTCCAATGAACACCCAGGACTGAACTCCTTTAGGATGGACTGGCTGGATCTCTTTGCAGTCCAAGGGACTCTCAAGAGTCTTCTCCAACACCACAGTTCAAAAGCATCAATTCTTTAGCGCTCAGCTTTCCTCACAGTCCAACTCTCACATCCATACATGACCACTGGAAAAACCACAGCCTTGACTAGATGGACCTTTGTTGGCAAAGTAGCGTCTCTGCTTTTGAATATGCTATCTAGGTTGGTCATAACCTTTCTTCCAAGCAGTAAGTGTCTTTTAATTTCATGGCTGCAATCACCATCTGCAGTGATTTTGGAGCCCAAGAAAATAAAGTCTGCCACTGTTTCCATTTTTCTCCATCTATTTCCCATGAAGTGATGGGATCAGATGCCATGATCTTCATTTTCTGAATGTTGAACTTTAAGCCAACTTTTTCACTCTCTACTTTCACTTTCATCAAGAGGCTTTTAGTTCCTCTTCACTTTCTGCCATAAGGGTGGTGTCATCTGCATATCTGATGCTGGGAGGGATTGGGGGCAGGAGGAGAAGGGGACAACAGAGGTTGAGATGGCTGGATGGCATCACTGACTCAATGCACATGAGTTTGAGTGAACTCCGGGAGTTGGTGATGGACAGGGAGGCCTGATGTGCTGTGATTCATGGGGTCGCAAAGAGTCAGACATGACTGAGCAAATGAACTGAACTGACTGAAAGTGGGACTTGAGTTCCTGAGAATAATTTTTCAAGCCATTGCCTTACTACTCTGATTAAAATAACTCTACCAAACCTATGATAAGGGCATAGCTTTGAGATTCAGACCTGATTCCAATCTTACCCTCTTAGCTCAAGGTTTCAGGCAAATTAGTCAGTCTCAGTGTCATTGTTCCTCCTTTGTTCCTAACTGGCCAAATGAGGCAACTAATTATAATCCCATAATTTGGGGAAATTTAAGGGAATTATTTATGTAAGGTACATTGTAGGGTATCTGGTGTATAGTAGATCCACAACAAATATTTTGTTATTAAAAGTTAAGTTCTTCACTGACCTGTCAGTATTCCAAATACCTAATGGAAGCAGAGAAAAGTACAGAGTGTTTGTAATTTGCTCTTCTATAATGTAAATATTAAAAGTTCTAATACCCAACTATTTTGATTTTATTTATTTTAGTGTTTTTTTTCTTTTTTTAAAATTTTAATACTTTATTCTACATTACAATACTGTATTTGTTCTGCCATACATTGACATGAATCAGCCACAGGTGTCCACGATCTCCCAATGCTGAAGCCCCCTCCCACCTCCCACCCCATATCTTCTCCCTGAATCATCCTGTGCACCAGCCCCATGCATCCTGTATCCTCTATTGAACATAGACTGGTGCTTCATTCTTACAAGATAGTAAATTGCTTTAATTTTTAACCTTTTAACAATTATGTACATATTTGGGTTTCTCTGGTGACTCAGTTGGTAAAGAATCTGCCTGCAATGCAGGAGGCCTGGGTTTGATCCCTGAGTTGGGAAGATCCCCTGGAGGAGGGCATGGCAACCCACTCCAGTGTTCTTTCCTGGAGAATCCCCATGGACAGAGGAGCCTGGAGAGCTAGAGTCTATGGGGTCACAAAGGGTCGGACACGACTGAGTAAGCACAGCACGATATAAACATACATTTACATTAAGTAAATGTATGTTTATATTAAATATAAATCTATTTGTCTTCTTAAACTTGGAAGCTATTGGCCATTGCAGTGATTAAACAAAATTTTTACATTTCAACCTTCAGCACTTACTGTTGATAATGCTTTCTAACAATTTTGTTTCTGCAAAATAGTATTCAGTTTACCACTACTAACTTCTGACCAGTCCATTCTAAAGGAGATCAGCCTTGGGTGTTCTTTGGAAGGAATTATGCTAAAGCTGAAACTCCGGTACTTTGGCCACCTCATGTGAAGAGTTGACTCATTGGAAAAGACTCTGATGCTGGGAGGGATTGGGGGCAAGAGGAAAAGGGGATGACAGAGAATGAGATGGCTGGATGGCATCACTGACTCGATGGACATGAGTTTGAGTGAACTAGAGATGGTGACGGACAGGGAGGCCTGGTGTGCTGTGATTCATGGGGTCACAAAGAGTCGGACACAACTGAGCGACTGAACTGAACTGAACTTGTGACCTCATCTTTAACAGTTTATACCTTAAAATTACGTTTATAAGCATCAGGAATAAAAACTCCAGCTAAGTTATTTGAATTCATTTTTCAAATTGCTTCCTTTCCAAGCTTTCTAAAAGACTGTGCTGCTAAGTCATGTCAGTCATGTCCGACTCTGTGCGACCCCATAGATGGCAGCCCACCAGGCTCCCTCATCCCTGGGATTCTCTAGGCAAGAACACTGGAGTGGGTTGCCATTTCCTTCTACAATGCATGAAAGTGAAAAGTGAAACTGAAGTTGGTCAGTCGTGTCTAACTACTGGGAACCTCCTAAAGGACTTACTCAGAGATTAATCTCCCAGGATTTCTGCTACCAGTGCCTCTTTTCCCATGGCAGGGCACTGCTGACCCATGCCTCTGCAGGAGACCCTCAAACACTCAAAGGTAGGTCTGGCTCAGTTTCCTGTGGGGCTACTCTTCCTTTTTCCTGAGTCTTGATGTGCACAAGGTTTCGTTTGTACCCTCGAAGAGTGGAGTCTCTTTTTCCGAAGTCCTGTGGAGATCCGTTTTGTTGCAGCTTCTCCTTTGTCTTTGAATGTGGGGTATCTTGTTTTGGTGGGTTCCACCGTCTTCCTTTCAATGGTTGTTCAACAGCTAGTTGCTGTTTTAGTGCGCTGGCGGGAGAAGATGAGCACATGTCCTTCTACTCCACCATCTTGGACCAACCTCCCCTCCAAAAAATACTAATAAATGCTAAGTATCTCCCTTTGCTAGCCAAGCATTCCAACTACAGAACTCTGGGGATGTATTCATTAACGTTTCAGGTAGTACGTTCTCTTTCTCAGTAAAAATGATAAAATCATTATTTTTCATTTAGTTTTCACTGGAAAACTAAATAGTTTTCTCAGTGAAAACATAAAGCATAAACTATTTATTGAACTACTATGAGCCTATGAGCCTACTACTGAAAAATTTACACATATTATCTCATTAAACTTCAGATTCACTACTGTTTTTACACTTTTCAGATAATGATACTCAAATGTGGTTAAATTGGCTCACTGTAACATGTCTATGCTATTGTGGACCTTGCAGTTGAAACTGAGGGTTCTAATCATAGCATCTCTTCTTTTAAATACATTACAGAGAAGCAAGAAATCTGCATTGACTCCAGTGAGGTCTAAGAATGTTTTCTTTGACCGTATAGTCTTAACATTAATATTTCTTCAGAATTATTATAACAACTGGATTCCTCTCACTCATTCACCTTTACTTCCCACACTCAATTTCAGTTTTATTTTTTACTATCTTTCACTTGCATAGTTTCTTCTCTTTTATGCAGAAACCATGGTGTGTCTCAGTAATAATAAACAGTGTCTTACATGAGGAATGGTATAAAGTGCTATTGATATTTGTTGCGGAGTAAATTAAAATAATGGGCTTCCCTGGTGGCTCAGAGGTTAAAGTGTCTGCCTGCAATGCAGGAGACCTGGGTTCGATCTCTGGGTCAGGATGATCCCCTGGAGAAGGAAATGGCACTCCAGAAGGAAATACCACTCCAGTATTCTTGCCTGGGCAATCCCATGGACAGAGGAGCCTGGTGGGCTACAGTCCATGGGGTCACAAAGAGTTGGACATTAAAATAACTCAGATATAAAATATCTAACCTTTAATATTTTTAAAGGGCTATTGTGTGAAAAATAGGTAGCAGAACCAGAACCTATGGAAAGAAAATGAAGGGATGAAGATTTTGGTTTAACACAAGGAATAATTTTTTGAAAAGAAATGTAATAGTATTATCTAAATCAGAAATGAACAGTCTTGGGAAGCAATGAGCTCTTTGTGGATCAACTCATATTCTGGGAAGCAATAAGGCAATGATGTTACAGAAAGGTGATCCAGCAACAGGTTAGACTGGAAAAGATGTTAAAGAAGAGCCTGTAGTTATATAGTTATGTCAGTTTCCTCCTGACAGTTAAGGATTGGTGAAAAGTTAGAGCAGAAGTCAGAGGACATCCAGATTCCCAGATGAAAGGACATTGCAGAATGGAAAAAGAAGAAGAACAGAATAGAGATTATGAAACCAAACTTTGATTGCTTGACAAATATACTTGACAGTAGACCTTTTTCATTTTCCTGCTCATACATTGACAGAATCTGGAATTACATCTGTCATATCTTTCTACCCTTGAACAGCTTCCCATAGAGGCACCATAAATGAGCTTGTGATAGGGGCAACCCTTCTTTGCCTTATTTACAAAGCTTTCTCTTAGTGTTTTTTTCAATGGTATGAAAAAGAAGAATTTTCCTTCCTAACAAGTTATATAAAGCCCAACTGTTAAAGGATTTATATGCAGATAGTTGGCTACTAATTTTCTATTCTAAAAACACTTATTAATGAAAGGTCACAAATTTATCCTTTGAGAAATTTCTCAACTTTTTAGTCACTAAATTTATTTTACTCCTTTAGTCCAGTCGCTCAGTTGTGTCTGACTCTTTGTGACCCCATGGACTGCAGCATGCCAGGCTTCTCTGTCCTTCACCATCTCCCAGAGCTTGCTCAAACTTATGGCCATCGTGTTGGTGATGCCATCCAACCATCTCATCCTCCGTCATCTCCTTCTCCTCCTGCCTTCACTCTTTCCCAGCATCAGGGTCTTTTCCAGTGAGTCAGTTCTTTTGCATCAGGTGGCCAAAGTATTGGAGCGTCAGCTTTATCAGTCCTTCCGATGAGTATTTAGAGTTGATTTCCTTTAGGATTGACTGACTTGATCTCCTTGCAGTCCAAGGGACTCTCAAGAGTCTTCTCCAACACCACAGTTCAAAAGCATCAATTCTTTGACACTTCAGGTTTCTTTACTCCTTAGCAGTAGTATTTTAAATTTGAAGATATTTGTCATATTATTCTATGATGCTTTTTAATTGGTTATATCATTAAACTTAAAGCTAAGAATAGATCTTATATTGACATGTAGTGATATGACATGCTAAAAAGTTTATAGATATAGCAGCCAGAGGAATAAGAAGTTTATAATAAAAATCTGAAACTAAAAGAAAAGTGTTTTGTGAATATAACTTAGCATTGTACAGTATTTCCAAAAAGCTGTCATTGCAAAAACCCATAGGCCTAATTACAGTCTGAATTTTACAATATGAAATTGCTAATATCATTTGATCTTCAATATTTTTTTCTAATAGTTTCATATTGTACCACTGGCTCTAGCTGCATGCATTGACCTAATAATTTAAAGCCAGTGGAAAGAATAATTATATAAAAGCCTTAATTCCTACCAAGTATAAGTTAATAGATAATAAGAAGCACACAGATAAGCACCAGGTGGTTCACAGGACCTTTAGGTAAAACAAATGAGATTTTATTAGACTTACAGATACAATTTGTGTGTGTGTGTCAAGGGATAATAGGAGTGTTTATTTGCATGGCTTATTAAACAGACATGTTTAGCTCAGCAATATTTCTCATCACTTGGCTTTTTAATCTGCCAAGAAATGGGTACCATTTGCACTTATGAACTGTGTGTAATTATAATGATTTGGGTTTCAGCTTAAAATGAGTCTTCTATCATAGTCTGCCCTCTTGGTCTTTTAGTTTTTGTTCCTCTAAGTGAAGTGGGACTGAAGAGACTGATGTGGGACTGAAGAGTGGGACTTTGATCCTGGCTTAAGGGTATAGTATGTATTAATATATCTATAAAAATATTTAGAACATACATTTAAAAATTTTTACTTACACTTCCATAGGTTTTATATTTTGATTATAAGAGAGTAAACTGTCTATACCATTCAAGACGGTATTTTTATATTGCATTTTTATACTGATGGGTGAAGCAAAATAGAAATAAATCTGGATTTAATTCTAAGCAGCTGAGTTTCTCCAAGGAAGTGGAAAATCGTTATGTTTTGTCTTATGTTATGAACTCCTTTTACATTTCTCCCTCTACTGTTACCCTCAGCAACTTAGGCTATGGTTCCATCTCTATATTTGCTTCCAGTTATGCCATGATTGATAGTATTGGATGGAACTCTAGATCTCAATGTGTTCAACCCATTAATTTTTACAGCAGTGATCAAGTTTCTGAGATGTAAGGAAGCAATCTAAACTGGAACCAGTGCTCCTGACCCATCCCTGTGATCTAGTTATTACACTAATTTTTCTGGTCTTTACCAGTAATCTTGTTCCCTTTTCCATTCCCACTCTGATCTCTTTCTTTCTTTCTTTCAAAGAGAGAAACAAGTTTATTAACATCTATACCTCATGTATATATGAGAGATACTCAGAGAAAGATGAGTCATTTTCTGTGATTCCTCTCTTCCTTAAAGTTATTCTAATCTCTGCCAGTATAGTAAAGATTTTAGGAGTTAATGGTATTTTGCCTCTGAGGGTCATTTAAATTAAAAAGAAACTCTACTTAAGGCATCTTTACTCAAAGGAATGAGTCTCTGGTAGTGAACTAGTGAATTTTCAGAAACCATCATAGATAAAAAGGTGAAACTTTCCTATATGGGGATTTTTTTAGGGGCAGATTCTTGCCTCAAATCCTGCTATTTTTTGGCCTTTCTTTAAAAAAAAAAATATTATTAATTAGCCTCCTGGGAAGTGGAATGACTTGCTCTGCTAGATGAATTTGGAGAGTATGAATTAGGCATGTTCAGATTAATTGCATTCTTTTTATTTTGAGACACAACTGCCTGAAGGAAAAAGATTTTCCTGACAAACGAATATAGATGTCCTTGTCCAGTATTTCAAGTAACTGAAAGGGGAATTCTGCCTAATTCATAAATCATAATCAGTGTTCTCATACTAAACTTTGTCCTTCAAATTAATTTTTTTCATACTAAAATTGATGTTTTCAGTTTTACCTGTTGCTGATTGCCAATTGAATATGTTAAGAGTGCTACCTCACTATGGTTTCTAGTTAGAGATTTTTGTTACTCACAAATATAAATGTTTAGTAAGTTCATTTGCTATCTATCCCTTTTCCTCATTTTCTTCACCATACTCTCTGCTTTGAAAGAAGTCTAGTTGATGATAGAAAAGTATTCTCATAGCAGAAGGGACAAAGAGTAGTTCTATTTTATGTCAGCATATATCTGTTTGAATATTTTCTCTCAGCAAATATTGAGCACAGTTTTGTTCAGTAAGGGGAGAGGGGAGAAGGACCAATAGACATTCCTAAGAAGGAGATTGCTACTTAGTCTAAGTCAGTTGGATAGAAGCAATAGAATATGATGTGAGGTGCCTAGAATACTGAAGATGTTAATGCAGTGGTGCTATAGAGCAAATATTTGTAACACTGATCTGATATACCTAACTTCACCATGGAAGCGCTTTAAAAATATTTTATGGAAATCCCGAATATAATCTATATAAGTGGTCATGCTTTGGGAGTATAGGCTGATAGATCTTTGTTCCCCTGACTTCCTTATTTCTCTCCTTTCTGCCTTCTTCATGTAGCTAATAATGCAACCAAGAACTTTAGGATTGCAGAGAACTCAGAAATAGCTCACTGCAGTAGAAGGACATATTTGCTTGTGAATTAGCTCCTGAACAGTCAGTGCTGTAATCACTTTGCCCTCAGAAAGTGTCTCTTCTGGACATTCTGTCCTAGGGCCTGACCATAACTTATTAGATTAGACCTTTTTGGATTACTAAATTCTAAGGTTGATGCTACTGATGATTCCCGTTTCATTATATTTTGAAAATTATCAATATATTAATAGAAACTTTTCTCACAGATACTATGAAGATTCTTAGGAAGAGAGATCTCTTTATAAAAATATTAATGATATTTTATAAAATTTTAATTCAAAGTTTGGGTGGGTAATTTTCTGGCTAAAACTTATACAACTACCTCTGAATCAAGTTCATATATATTTTCTCTCTTAATAATAATTATTCTACCCCAACCTCTAAAGCCTAAAAGAAAAAAAAACTTTGAAGGATCTATATAGCCTTTTTCAAATATGAAACATACACATGGATTTCTATCCTTTATTAATGATGTAGGAAAAGTCATGAGCTCTGATTGCAATTTCAGAATTTTTGACATTTCATAATGAAAATTTTTATGTATAAAGTTTTCACCTATTTGGAGACTTACATTTTAAAATAATTTCTACCTTTTTTAGACTTTTTAACTATTTTTAGACAAGAGAAAGAAAAATGTTTAACTGAAAACATTTAGTGACAATGTTGTGATAGGACCCAAAATGTCTCCAGTTGACATTATTTGTAAGAAAAGAACTTTGTTGTAAGACACTTTTGCTTTGTTTGCAAAAGTGGCTGGCTATCAGATATTTTTGTTCTCTCTCTGTTACACTAATGAGTAAGGCATTCTGATAAATTACTGTAGCCATGTGGGGTTCAAACTAGAATGGATGCCAGAGCTCTACTCTTTCTTAAGGGTACCAGATACTTATGGACACCATTACAACATATTTTACTGGAACACTACCATGCCTAGGAAATACACCATGGCCCCCATTCTCTGCATTTTGACTCAGCACAATTTCTCCTAGAAACGTCTTAATTTCAGTAAAGCCTACAATGGAAATTTATGGTTTTTCTCTCTTTCTTATGTCTATTCCTCTGCTGCTTAATCACATTTCTTTGTTCTTTCTGGCTGGAGAAAACACATGCTTTAAAGATGATCAGATGTTAGCTGAAATTTTATCTCCAGTCCAGTTCAGTTCAGTCGTTCAATCGTGTCTGACTCTTTGTGACTCCATGAATTGCAGCACGCCAGGCCTCCTCATCCATCACCAACTCCTGGAATTTACCCAAACTCATGTCCATCGAGTCAGTGATGCCATCCAACCATCCCATCTTCTGTTGTCCCCTTCTCCTCCTGCCCCCAATCCCTCCCAGCATCAGTCTTTTCCAGTGAGTTATTTCTTCCCATGAGGTGGCCAGGCACTGGAATTTTGGCTTCAGCATCATTCCTTCCAAAGAACACGCAGGGCTGATCTCCTTCAGAATGGACTGGTTGGATCTCCTTGCAGTCCAAGGGACTCTCAAGAGTCTTCTCCAACACCACAGTTCAAAAGCATCAATTCTTCACACTCAGCCTTCTTCACAGTCCAACTCTCACATCCATACATGACCACTGGAAAAACCATTGCCTTGACTAAACTGACCTTTGTTGGCAAAGTAATGTCTCTGTTTTTCAATATGCTATCTAGGTTAGTCACAGATAAAAATGTGGTCAGGAAAAATTATTTGCTTTCTAAAGCCTCTCTGCTTCCTTATATGGAAAATGGAGATAGTATGCACTCTGTGCTATGCTGTGCTTAGTCGCTCAGTTGTGCCCTGTGACCATATGGACTGTAGCCAGCCTGGCTCCTCTGTCCATGGGGATTCTCGAGGCAAGAATGAATACTGGAGTGGGTTGCCATGCTCTCCTCCAGGGGATCTTCCCAACCCAAGGATCAAACCCAGGTCTCTCACACTGCAGGCAAATTCTTTACCATCTGAGCCACCAGAGAAGCCTAGTATATACTCCACCAGCTTCAAATTAATTGAGAAAATGAATATAGAACATCTAATATGTGAACTCATATGAAGAAGTACCTGACACATGTTCATCAGTTTTTCTTGTTTGTTTGTTTTTGTTTTTTGGCTTCTCAATTGGCTCAGTTAACTGTGGTTCTGATGCAGTTATCAGTAGGGAAGAGCTTGGAGTTTTGAGTTTAGTTCTTAATTTTTTCAAGAACTACATAATTACTTAACATAATTACAGGTACCTAAGCAGACATCCTGGAATGTGAAGCCAAGTGGGCCTTGGAAAGCATAGCTATAAACAAAGCTAGTGGAGGTGATGGAATTCCAGTTGAGCTGTTTCAAATCCTGAAAGATGATGCTGTGAAAGTGCTGCACTCAATATGCCAGCAAATTTGGAAAACAGCATGGCCACAGGACTGGAAAAGGTCAGTTTTCATTCCAGTTCCAGAAAAAGGCAATGCCAAAGAATGCTCAAACTACCGCACAATTGCACTCATCTCACATGCTAGTAAAGTAATGCTCAAAATTCTCCAAGCCAGGCTTTAGTAATACGTGAACCGTGAACTCCCTGATGTTCAAGTTGGTTTTAGAAAAGGCAGAGGAATCAGAGATCAAATTGCCAACATCTGCTGGATCATGAAAAAAGCAAGAGAGTTCCAGAAAAACATCTATTTCTGCTTTATTGACTATGCCACAGCCTTTGACTGTGTGGATCACAATAAACTGTGGAAAATTCTGAAAGAGATGGGAATACCAGACCATCTAACCTGCCTCTTGAGAAATCTGTATGCAGCAGCAGTTAGAACTGGACATGGAACAACAGACTGGTTCTAAATAGGAAAAGGAGTACGTCAAGGCTGTATATTGTCACCCTGCTTACTTAACTTATATGCAGAGTACATCATGAGAAACGCTGGACTGGAAGAAACACAAACTGGGATCAAGATTGCCGGGAGAAATATCAATAACCTCAGATATGCAGATGACACCACCCTTATGGCAGAAAGTGAAGAGGAACTAAAAGCCTCTTGATGAAAGTGAAAGTGGAGAGTGAAAAAGTTGGCCTAAAGCTCAACATTCAGAAAACAAAGATCATGGAATCTGGTCCCATCACTTCATGGGAAATAGATAGGGAAACTGTGGAAACAGTGTCAGACTTTATTTTGGGGGCTCCAAAATCACTGTAGGTGGTGATTGCAGCCATGAAATTAGAAGACACTTACTCCTTGGAAGAAAAGTTATGATCAACCTAGAAAACATATTCAAAAGCAGAAACATTACTTTGTCGACTAAGATCCATCTAGTCAAAGCTATGGTTTTTCCTGTGGTCATGTATGGATGTGAGAGTTGGACTGTGAAGAAGGCTGAGTGCCGAAGAATTGATGCTTTTGAATTGTGGTGTTGGAGAAGACTCTTGAGAGTCCCTTAGACTGCAAGGAGATCCAACCAGTCCATTCTGAAGGAGATCAGCCCTGGGATTTCTTTGGAAGGACTGATGCTAAAGCTGAAACTCCAGTACTTTTGCCACCTCATGCAAAGAGTTGACTCATTGGAAAAGACTGATGCTGGGAAGGATTGGGGGCAGCAGGAGAAGGGAACGACTGGGGATGAGATGGCTGGATGGCATCACGGACTCGATGGATATGAGTCTGAGTGAACTCTGAGATTTGGTGATGGACAGGGAGGCCTGGCGTTCTGCGATTCATGGGATCGCCGAGTCGGACACAACTGAGCGACTGAACTGAATTGAACTGAAGCAGCATATAGAGCAAAAATTATTATTATATTGGCTCAATGCATGTTTGCAACTACCAATAGAAGTGATACACATATATATATATCTACAACTTTTAAATTCTAAATAGTCAAGTTTTGGTCCCATCACTGAACTCTAAAACTTGGTAATAGACAGAGCCAGAAAATTTGTTAAAGTCTCCATATCAAAGTGACCTTTTTCACCGGAACTTTGAAATGAAACTGGATCTCTTTTTTTTTTAAATATATTTTTTAATTTAAGTTATTTACATGTTTATTTAATTGAAGTATAATTGACTTGCAATGTTATATTAGTTTCAGGTATGCAAATAATTTGATATTTCAATACATTACAAAAGGTAAGTAGAGCTATCATCTATCATCATACAGAGCTATTACAGTATTACTGACAATATTCCTAATGCTGCACTAGGGTCTCATTCTACAAAACATTTTTAATCTGTAAGATTGTGCCTTTAGAGTTCACAGTTGTATAAAAGAAATTGAATGTGTCTGTGATTTAGAGGAATGGGCTTATAAGTATAAGCTTCCTTTTTCAATTAAAAAGTTCAGGATTTTCTAACTGTGTAAATTCCAGGTACATGTCTTACAAATATCCTACCCTTAGAACTTAAAAGAGCTTGTGTAGAATTCATCATTTCAAACTTATTAACCTAGGAAAAAACAGTTAAAGAAAAGTTTTCCTGGATGGGTTCACAGCTCTATGACATTTCTGTTAAATCAGTATTCTCAACTTTATGCATAAATGAAAAGCATACAGAACTTTTGAAATACAGATTTCTGAATCCCACCGTTAGTTTGCAGTTACAATTTAGGAATGGAGAAGGAAATGGCAACCCACTCCAGCATTCTTGCCTGGAAAATCCCATGAGTTGAGGAGCCTGGTAGGCTACAGTCCATGGGGTTGCAAAGAGTTGGACATGACTGAGTCACTTCAGTTCACTTAGGACTGCACTTATTCAACACATTTTAGCAATCCTAATATAAGTAGTCCTTGGACTTTACTGAAAAACTTTGCTCTACACCCTCCTTATAAATAAGTTACACAACTGCTTCTTAGGGGCTGCTAAGCAGTAGAGTCTAGTGAGATAGTTGCAATTTCTTGTGCTGAGAGAAAGAAATCCAATTAAGAAATGTAAATTCTTATTCATGCTGAGAGAATATGAGGCAATAAAAATATGAATTTCTTTATGCTGCATGTAAGTTTCTGGGAGCCCATAAAGGGTGAGCAGTCCTTGCTGAGCAGCTGGACTGTCATCATCTTCTCTGGCTTTTATGGGAGAAGATGAGGCACTTTGGCATTTTTCTGAAAACAGTCTCTTCAAGAGAGTTTTTGTACAGGCTGCAAGGCTTTCTATTTTAATGCTTGATATCCATAATTAACTATTTAGAATGAAGGGTAGTGTTAAAATATGTAATGAGTGCTATTCTTTCTTAGGATGATTATCTAATTTCTAATTGCACCCTCCTCTCTACATTTGTGCAGAAAAGCTCATAGTTGGGGGAGAGGAAAAGGTTATTCAGTAACACTGGAGGGGACTACGTTTTGCTTTAAAGAGAGACCAGTTCTAACCACTATAATGTTCCATCAGAGCTGTTTGACTCTGAAGCAGACCATAGTACAGGGCTAAAGCTGTTGAGCTACTGTTAAAAATGCAGAAAGGAAAAAGATAAATAAAAAAGTAACTTGTATACTGTTGGTGGGAATGTAAATTGTTGAAGTCACTATGGAAAAAAAAGTGTGAAGGATTCTCAAACAACTAAAAATAGAACTATCATATGATCCAGCAATTCTACTCCTGGGTATATGTCTAGAAAACAATGAACATTCTACTTCAAGAAGATACATGCAAACCAGTGTTCATGACAGCACTGTTTGCAATAGCCAAGATATGGAAGCAACTCAAGTATCTATCAACAGATGGTATTTTGTGGGAAGGGATAAATTAAGAGGTAAAGATTAACATATATACACTGCTGCTGCTGCTGCTGCTAAGTCGCTTCAGTCGTGTCCGACTCTGTGTGACCCCATGGACGGCAGCCCACCAGGTTCCCCCATCCTTGGGATTCTCCAGGCAAGAACACTGGAGTGGGTTGCCACTTCCTTCTCCAATGCATGAAAGTGAGACGTGAAAGTCAAGTTGCTCAGTCGTGTCCGACTCTTCGCGACCTCATGGACTGCAGCCTACCAGGATCCTCCATCCATGGGATTTTCCAGGCAAGAGTACTAAAATAGATGACCAATAAGGACAATGGTATAGCACAGGGAACTATACTCAATATTTTGTAATAACCTATAAGTGAAGAAAATCTGAATAATCATATGTATATATATATGTATATGTGTGTGTGTGTAACTGAATTGCTGTGCTGTACACCTGAAACTAACATGATATTTTAAATAAATATCCTTCTATTAAAAAAACAACAGATGAATGGATCAAGAAGATGTGATACACACACACACACACACACACACACACACACACACACACACCATATAATGTTATTAAGCCACAAAAAGGAGTGAAATCCTGCCAGTTGCAGCAATTTGGAAGTACCCAGAGAATATTATGCTTAGTGAAAGAAGTCAGACAATCATTGTATGAAATCACTTACATATGGAATCTAAAAAATAATACAAATGAATGTATATGCAAAACAGAAACAAACGAGATATAGAAAACAAACTTGTGTTACCAAAGGATAGAGGGAAGGGAGAGGGACAAATTAAGGGTATAAAATTAGCAGATACAAACTACTATGTATAAAACTGATAAACAACAATTATATATTATATAGCACTGGTAATTATAGCAATTATCTTGTAACCAACAACAGACTATAACTTGAAACAATACTGAATCAATGTGCTGTACACCTAAAACTAATATAACATTGTAAATAGACAAAATAAAAATTAGTAAGTGGGACTTTGGGATGGGAGAGTCTATTGCCTTGATATACCCATGAAGGGGCAGATATTTCTAATTAGGGGAGATAGTTCTACTATTTGAAGTGTTCCTTTCATTTGTTTTTTTGAAAACATAGTATGTGATCCTGGCTGAATACCACCTAACACTTCTAATACTGTCTTCTTTCCCATTTTGCTGTTATATTTAGTGAACTTGTTCAGATAACCTTCAAGAAAATTCCTGATTATGTTTCTTGCCTTGGGCCTCAGCTTTGTAAATTTCAATTTCTACCTCAAAGATTCTAAATACATATCAGTTGCATCCTGTATGAATAAATATATGTTGTTAAGACAGATCCTGAAGCAGTATTCTCTATACCCCCTCTCTCTGTTTTTCATTATTTTCCTGATTATTGGTGTAAGAATGCTATTTGGGGAAAACTAATGTGCTCTAGGATTAACAGCAATTCCTTTTGTATACCAAGACTATTAAAACTGAATTTTCAGAAGCCCAGTATAAGCTATGCCAGAAAGTCTGAGTTTTTGCTTCCTGTGTGGAGAGAATTCTAGGTTCCTATTTTCAAGGATTCTTTTATTGGACACAGAAGAAACAATTAAAAGTAGAGATTCCAGGAACAACTGTAAATTAATCACTGACTTCAGAAATAACTATTTAAAATGATTTTCAATCATTGAACAAACTTAGTAAGTACACAGACAGCTCAATTCTGTTGTGTATCTTAGACATTTAAAGATATTCATAGGTTTAAAATTTAATTTTTTTCTTTTCATTTATAGTGAATTTATTGTTGGCAGAAAATGCATGAGAATCCAGCTTTGGAGAACTTAGTCTTCTGTTCCCTATATAATGGATCTAGCTCAAGTAATTAGCTATTTAGGATAGCCGCCTGTGGGGGTCGCACAGAGTCAGACACTGAAGCGACTTAGCAGTAGCAGCGGTAGCAGCCCTGCCCTACCAGTCTGCAGTAGACATTATTTGGGAGTGCCACAGGAAGTGAGTATGTATTAAACTTTGCAAATCATTTCAAACCACCTTGTGTCAGGACCTTGTTTAGGGAAGGAAAGCTAAACACTTGGCTAAAAATAATTACTATCACATAAGGATTGAATACCTTAGGACATTGCCTCAACCATAATATATACTCTTCTGTATGGGCTCTAGTTTGGGACACATTGCTGATTTCTGTAAATATCCATAAGCATGTTCTTACTGCTATGCTGTTTCCTGTGGAGGAATCTTAAGCGTAAAGAAAGAAAATCCCACCCCTTTATGAGTCCAGAGTGGTGCTGTTGCTTCCCTAGGGTCACATCCTTTGTTTGTGAAAGCACAGAGACTTAGAGTTAGATCTTAGGGAAAACAAGTAAGATAAAGTTCAGCCAAAGTTTGTAATATATAACTTACACTTAAAGCTTCCATTGATTTCTTCTGGAAAGGAAAAAAAGTGGGTGTCTGTGGAGCACACTGCTTATTTAAATTCTATGGAGAGTACATCGTGAGAAATGCTGGGCTAGATGAAGCACAAGCTGGAATTAAGATTGCTGGGAGAAATATCAATAAACTCAGATATGCAGATGACACCACCCTTATGGCAGGAAGTGAAGAAGAACTAAAGAGCCTCTTGATGAAAGTGAAAGAGGAGAGTGAAAAAATCGGCTTAAAATTCAACATTCAGAAAACTAAGATCATGGCATCTGATCCCATCACTTCATGGGAAATAGATGGGGAAACAGTGGAAACTGGCAGACTTTATTTTCTTGGGCTCCAAAATGACTGCGGATGGTGACTGCAGCAGCCATGAAATTAAAAGACGGTAACTTCTTAGAAAAAAGTTATTACCAACCTAGACAGCATACTAGAAGGCAGAGACATTACTTTGCCAACAAAGGTCCATTTAGTCAAAACTTTGGTTTTTCCAGTAGTCATTAATGGATGTGAGAGTTGGACTATAAGAAAGCTGAGCACTGAAGAATTGATGCTTTTGAACTGTGGTGTTGGAGAAGACTTTGAGAGCCCCTTGGACTGCAAGGAAAGGAAATCAGTACTGAATACTCACTTGAAGGACTGATGCTGAAGCTGAAACTCCAATATTTGGCCACCTGATGCGAGAATCTGTCTCATTTGAAAAGACCCTGATGTCGGGAAAGATTGAGGGCAGGAGGAGAAGGGGATGACAGAGGATGAGATGGTTGGGTGGCATCACTGACTCAATGGACATGAGTTTGAGTAAACTCCAGGAGTCGAAGGGCCCACAAAGAGTCAGACACGACTGAGCAACTGAACTGACTGACTGACGGGTAAACTTGGGTTCAAATTCTGTCCTCCACTTAATAGCTAACAGATTTGGCAGAACCACTAAACCTCCCCAAGCTACATTATCATCATTTATGAAAGGCAAATAGTAATATTAAACTTTATAAAGATTTGCAATACTATTTATAAAGATATTGGCACAGTGCTTACCCAATGTTAGAATTAGTGAAGGTTCATCTGTAAAAATAATCTCTCTTCACCATACCATACATCTTTCCTATTGACAACATCACTGTACTTGCCGTTGTATATTTCCCATCCACTTTAACGATAGCAGTAGGACACTTTCTATTATAAGATATCTAAATTCCCAACTTGGGGATTACTTTGGCCAATACAGTTAGAAAGGGAAAGAAACATATCATTATATATTTATAAAGTAGGCTATAAAATGAGATAATTGAAAGTCTGCTTGTTGATCTTTAGTGAACAATTGGTGATTCTTTTTCTTCCCAAGTAATGGGTTGTTATATATTTAATTGCTATTTTGAGAAAGGTATTCTTCCAAATGGGCATTAGGGAAATAGGACAGATTTTAATTAAACCATTTAGCACATACTGAATAACCCCACCAGGAGGCATGATAAAGGTATGCTTAATTGGCTTAGAAAGATGGTAGTAATATGAGAACTTCAAATACAAAGTTAATTACAGAGATAATTCTATGAAAGTGAAAGTCACTCAGTCATGTCTGACTTTGCAATGCTATGGACTATACAGTCCACGGAATTCTCCAGGCCAGAACACAGGAGTGAGTAGCCTTTCCATTCTCCAAGGGATCTTCCCAGCCCAGGGATTGAACACAGGTTTCCCACATTACAGGCATATTCTTTACCAGCTGAGTCACAAGGGAAACCCAATAATTCTATATCTATCTCCTAATCAACAGCAAGGGAAATTGTTGAAAGTTTTAAAAGTCAGGCAAGGAATTTTAAAAAATAGGTTGACTTTCTGACTTTCATCCAATTTGTCTCCAAAAAGTCTTTCTCCAGGGTATGTTCTATTTTGTGGATGTATGTTCTATTTTGTGGATCAGTCTACATAAGGGAGAGGCTGCTTTATTCCTAAGGCTCTCTGAGAGCATGTGTTCCTTCAGCACTCTGTATATTGTATCTGATAGTGTCTTTCATTCTTTTCATTCTTCTCTCTGTCCAGCCCACTAATTAATGTTTTTCTAAATGTTAGTGCAATCACATGGGCAATAAAAACTGGGAGACAGGTCTGGGTTTTGTATTTGCCATGCATCTACTTGTCATCATCAGGCATTGTAGTAGGTTAGAAGATCAGATGAACTGGTCAGAGAATGGGGAAGCTTTAGGACCAATTGCAGAACAAACAGACATCAAAATAACTAGTTTAAGTAAACTACCTTTGGGGTATGATCCGGGAGGCCACAAGAGATAAAGTAAAAGAGCAGTAGACTTGAAAGAGGTAGACAAAAACCAATTCAGCTTCATTTAACCAGTATATAGAGGATGTCCATTAAGTGTCAAGGTTTGTGATAGAGTATAATACCTTTGTGTAAACTTTAGAAGACAAAGGTAAAATAAGCCTACACTTGTTCTTCAAGATGTACATGAGCAGATTATACTGAAAAAGAATGGAAAATACTATGGTAGAAGTTTGTATAAGGTATTAGGAAAGCACATGAGATGACCACCTATTTCAATTTGATTTTCACTTTTATGATTATTGCTATTTTAGGGATAACAAAAACTTTATAGCATCATTATTTTATCTGAGCCTTTTAATCAAAAGTGTTCTCAATATGGACATATTTATGTTAAAAAAACTTCATTTTTACTTCTATTTCCATACATTTTAGTTTTAATTTTATAGCTTTCCTCATTTTATTTTTATCTTCATTTTCCTTTCCTTTCTGTTTTCAATATAATCTTCTCTCAATTCACATATTTATTATTAAACTGTATTATCCTCTCCTATCTGTTTATATATTCATGATTTGCACATTTTATTATAAGATGTCTTATTCTTGCTTATATTGTGAATATCTTCTTTCATCTCCTAATGTACTATTATATTTATTTTAAATTATTGATCCATACATCCCAACATTCATATGGTTTATTCAGTTTCTATTTTCTTTCATGGTCCTTAGACTCCTTATGTACCTAATTATCTCAACTAGGTGTTTTTGATTTCATATTTAATGACTTATTTTGTGGATCCCTTAATTACTTGTTGTGAATATATATGATTTACTATTTTTGTTTATTAACCTTCCTAATAGCTTTATAAGTGGTTGATCCACTACTTACTTTTATATATATAATGTGTATTATATTTAGATATAATATGTATTATATTTGCCTTTACCATGAGATTTTTCATTTCATAATTTTTTTAATTTTAATACCTCAAAAATTATATATTTATTTAAAAGTCCAGATAAAGTATTAGTAACTATGTTGATGTATGGCAAAACCAATACAGTGTTGTAAAGTAAAAAAAATAAAAAATTTCTAGTTGTGCCTCTCTTCTTTTTTATAGAAGTCCTTTCAATGTTTCTTGTAAAACTGGTCTGGTGGTGTAGAACTCTGTTTTGTTTTCTGTAGAAATCTAACTCTTCTTCATATCTGAATTTGAAACTTGACAGGTTGAGTATTCCTGGTTGTAGGCTTTTTTTCCTTTCATCATGCTACTCCCTCCTGGCCTACAGAATTTTAGCTGAAATGTAAGCTGATATTCTCATGGGGTTTTTCCTTGTACATACCTAGATATTTTCTCTTGCTGCTTTAAAGATTTTCTCTTTAGTTTTTACTGTTTTGGTTATAATGTGTTTTGTTTTGTACCTCTTTATGTTCATCTTGCTTGGGACTGTCTGTGATTTCTGGGCCTGAATGTCAGTTTCTTTTCCCATTAGAGGAGTTTTCAGCCATTATTTCTTCAAATAAATTCTCTATCCCTTTCTCTCTCTTTTCCTCTGTGATCCCTATAAGGCAAATGTTATTATGCTTGACATTGTCCCAAAGGTCTCAACCTATTCTCAGTTTAAATAGCCAGGACATGGAAGCAATCTAGATGTCCATCAGCAGATGAATGGATAAGAAAGCTGTGGTATATATACACAATGGAGTATTACTCAACCATTAAAAAGAATACATTTGTCTCAGTTCTAATGAGGTGGATGAAACTGGAGCCGATTATACAGAGTGAAGTAAGCCAGAAAGAAAAACACCAACACAGTATACTAACACATATATATGGAATTTAGAAAGATGGTAATGATAACCCTGTATGTGAGACAGCAAAAGAGACACAGATGTATAGAACAGACTTTTGGACTCTGTGGGAGAGGGAGATGGTGGGATGATTTGGGAGAATGGCATTGAAATATGTATAATATCATGTAAGAAACAAATTGCCAGTCTAGGCTTGATGCAGGATACAGGATGCTTGGGGCTGGTATACTGGGATGACCCAGAGAGATGATATGGAGAGGGTGGTGGGAGGGGGATTCAGGATTGGGAACTCATGTACACCCATGGCGGATTCATGTTAATGTATGGCAAAACCAATACAGTATCGTAAAGTTAAAAATAATAATAATAAATAAATATTCATTTTTATTTTTCTGATCATCTTGGATAATTTCTACTACTTTTTCTTCCAGTTTGCTGATCTGTTCCTTTGTATCATCTAATGTACTGTTGATTCCCTCTAGCATATTTTTTATTCCAATTATTGTATCCTTCAGCTTTGTTTGGTTCATCTTTATTTTTATAAACTTTTGTTGAAATTCTCACTCTGTTAATCTGTTCTTCTTTTGAGTTTGGTGAGCATTTGTTTGCTCATTATCTTGAAATCTATATTAGATAGCTTACTTATAACTTCTTCATTTAGTTTTTTTTCCTGAAGTTTTGTCTGCTCCTTTTTTTTAGAATGTATTTATCACCTCATTTTGCCCAATTGTATATGTTAATTTCTAAGTCTTAGGCAGGTTGATTTAGTTTCTTGATGGAGAAGTGGCCCTAAGTGGGAGATGTCCTATGGGACCCAGCAGCATGCTCCCCTCTGATCACCAGACCTATCGAGTGCCCCTGTGTGAGCTTGTAAGCTCTTCCACTACACTGAGGCTGAGTAGCATAGCTGCCCTGGTGGGCAGGGGTAGTTGGCCCAGGCTGTCTGTGAGGACCTGCCTCTTGTGGTGCCTGCTGGCCCACTGGAGAGTGGGATAATCTTCCCTTGCAGTCTACTATGTGACCTGGGGGTGCAGGGCTGCTGCTAGCCAAGTGGTGGATGGGTAAGCCCCTATTGCTAATAGGTTAAAAGGAGTACTTTAAAATGACACTTTGCATTTGCCAACACTAGTGTCCTTGTGATAGCGTGTAAGCAACTAAAGTGACTTACACTGAAGTGACTGTTGCTAGTGTCTTTGTCCCCAGAGTTTCCTCCTGCCTCTCCAGGAAGCTCTGCAATATCAGCTAGTGGGTTTGACCCAGGCTCCCTTAAAACTAAAGCCTCTGTGCTGGAACTCAGAGTGTGTGAGATTCTGTGCCTGCCTTTAAGAGTGAAGTCTCTGCTTCCCATAGCTCACTGATTCTCCCAAATGTAAGCAATACTGGTTTTCAAAGCCAGACATTTTGGGGGCTTGTCTTGATTCAGGAGGAGAAGGAAATGGCAACCCACTCCAGTACTCTTGCCTGGAAAATCCCATGGATGGAGGAGCCTGGTAGGCTACAGTCCATGCAGTTGCTAAGAGTTGGACGTGACTGAGCGACTTCCCTTTCACTTTTCACTTTCATGCATTGGAGAAGGAAATGGCAACCCGCTCCAGTATTCTTGCCTGAAGAATCCTGGGGATGGAGGAGCCTGGTGGGCTGCCATCTATAGGGTTGCACAGAGTCGGACAAGACAGAAGCAACTTAGCAGCAGCAGCAGCTTGGTTCAGGATTCCTGGGCTGGAGAGCTCAGTGTAGAGCTCAGAAATCTCATTCCTTGGAATGGACCACTATAATTGTGACATTCCTCCTATTTGCACGTTACCTTTCTAGAAGTGTGGGTTTTGATTTTAGCACATCTCCATCCCTCCTACCTGTTTAGTTGTGGTTCCTTCTTTATATTTTAGGTGTGGAAAATATTTTCTGCTAATCTTCAGGTCATCCTCACAGATAGTTTCTCTGTAAGTAGTTGTAATTTTGGTGTGCCGGTAGAAGGAGATAATCTCAGAGTCTTCCTATTCCACCACCTTGGTCACGCTTCAGTGCTATGCTTTAAAAAAAGAAATGATAGGAGAGATCAAGCATGTTGTATGGCTAATAAAATGAGAATTAAAATTCAAGGAAGAGAAATCACAATTCCAAAGCTAATTGAAGAGAATGTTCTGTTTTTCCATTTTCATGTGGAAAGTTGATATCTAAATATTTTCAGTTGTTCATTTTTGCTTGAATAAGAGATAATAAACTAGAAAACCGAATCACAAACAAAAGGAGGAAGGCATAACTTTGCTTATGAGTACTGTAAATACTGTAGGAAACTAGAACAGAGATATAGAAAGACTGAAGGGACTGCAGCGAAAAGATAAATTATTAATAGAAAATATGTTATGCTCAACTCATTAATAGTGTTCAGATCTGTGACCTACTTAGACAGAAATAGGTTTTCTCTCTTAGTCTTCAAAACCTCTTGAATTGACTGGGATGGGCAAGTATAACTAGGGGGAGATTTCCTTCAGTATATCACTTAGGTTACATGTTGTGCCAGCAATTAAAAGGTAAGTGAGAAATACATTCATAATTTATGCTGCTTAGGAATCCTTATAGAAGCTTGTTTTCCAACTACTACATTTATATGCCTTCACCATCTGTGGTTCACAAATTCAAGAGGCCATGTTAATTCTAACAAAGTGGCTGGCTTGGCAGATCAATCTGAGAGGGAACCTGGAGAATTATCTACTTTGGAAAGGTAATTTAAAACTAAATCCACCTTTAAAAATGAGTGTCCCCTTTGGTTTATAGGTTTCACTGGAGGGCATCCCTACATATTGGAAGCATTCCCTTTTGTTTGCCAACAGCAGGAAAGACTAAGGCCAAAACCCAAAAGGATATGACTTAGATAAGAGTGAGCATATGGCTCTCCAAGTTTTAATCACTAAGAAAGGAAAATATAGTTGTAGCCAATGGATAAACAGCTCTGTTTTATAAAAATCTCAGATCAGTTTAGACTTGATCATCTGGTTAAAAACATCAGCAACTCAAAGGAACAAATCAGTTTGCATGCTAAACAAAACAAAACAAAACCATCCAAGGAGAAGTGAGACTAACAGGAAAATGAATGCAATGGCTCAGTTTGGTGCAATAATCTCCTACAAAATAGGCGACCTGAAGCTGAAATACTTTATCAGCTTCTGTGATAGAGTTAAGAGGCAGGAGTTTGTTCAGATATCAAGCCTAAAAATGAATGGTCTGACATGAACATTGTTAATAAAATTAAAATTTCTGAAGTTATCAATAACCTCAGATATGCAGATGACACCACCCTTATGGCAGAAAGTGAAGAGGAACTAAAAAGCCTCTTGATGAAAGTGACAGAGGAGAGTGAAAAAGTTGGCCTAAAGCTCAACATTCAGAAAACGAAGATCATGGCATCTGATCCCATCACTTCATGGGAAATAGATGGGGAAACAGTGGAAACAGTGTCAGACTTTATTTTTCTGGGCTCCAAAAATCACTGCAGATGGTGACTACAGCCATGAAATTAAAAGACGCTTATTCCTTGGAAGAAAAGTTATGACCAACCTAGATAGCATATCCAAAAGCAGAGACATTACTTTGCCAACAAAGGTCCGTCTAGTCAAGACTATGGTTTTTCCAGTGGGCATGTTATAATGTGAGAGTTGGACTATGAAGAAGGCTGAGCACCAAAGAATTGATGCTTTTGAACTGTGGTGTTGGAGAAGACTCTTGAGAGTTCCTTGGACTGCAAGGAGATCCAAGCAGTCCATTCTGAAGATCAGCCCTGGGGTTTCTTTGGAAGGAATGATGCTAAAGCTGAAACTCCAGTACTTTTGCCACCTCATGCAAAGAGTTGACTCATTGGAAAAGACTCTGATGCTGGGAGGGATTGGGGGCAGGAAGAGAAGGGGACGACAAAGGATGAGATGGCTGGATGGCATCATCGACTCAATGGATGTGAGTCTGAGTAAACTCCGGGAGTTGGTGATGGACAGGGAGGCCTGGTGTGCTGTGATTCATGGGATCGCAAAGAGTCGGACACGACTGAGTGACTGAACTGAATTGAGGTGATGGTTTTTTACTTTAAGCAAAAGATTGCAAATCTATTTTTACCTAAGGGTAAAGTGCAAATTGTCCTTATAAGAAGATTAAAATGTTTCCAGTTTTCATAATACTGTCATTCTATTGGTTGATTATATATGTTACTTGGACATCTTTGGCCCACCTGTTATCCACTTGTAAAAGTTAAAGATTCAGTAATAGAACATAGAGTATTCCTGAATATGCTAATCAAATAAATTTAAGAAAGTTTGATATGCATCCGTTTAACAAAACTTTCAGCAAATCTAGACAGTCATTAAACAAATATGTAAATAAAACCTATTCTGGACTAGGTAGGCACTATTAATTATGCAAAGCCGTAAACTTGAACTTTCTTAAATATTTAGTATTATGATATCTGTGGTCATGCCTTAGTTTCATAGCTTGCACCCTTCCTTTGTCTTTCTTTTTTCCCTTCCTTTCTTCCTTTCATATCAAATATATTTTAAGTTTCTTTTACATGCCAGGTACTAAATAAATGAAATGTGAACTTAGTCTTCTCAAAATTCATAGACATGGGAGTTGATACATCAGTATATGGTAGCAGAAATCTGAAAGTTTGACTCAAAAGTAAAATATTAATCAGAGACTAAAAAGCAGAAGTTATATCAGTTATAGTCTTTGTTAAATTTTGTGCTAAGCATTCTAGATTGAAAGACGCCAAAATGAGTAAGGCAACCATACCCACAAGGGATACATAAGCAGTAGAAGGGAGATGGTGTGCATACATATGTTATAATAGGAGTGTACATAAAAACCGCCCCAAGGCTGTTGAACAAATGACCATATATGTATTGTCTCAAAGCAACATGCATTTATTATTTTACTGTCTGTAGTTCAGAGTTTGGCAAGGGTCTCCTTCTGCTAAGATGAAGGCCATGTCAGGGCTTTGATCCTTTATGGAGGCTACAGAGAATAATCTGTTTCCTTTACTTACATGACTTATAGTTGCTATCCTCATTCCTTTGCTTGTGGTTCCCCTTTTCCATCTTCAAAGTCATTAACATCTCGTCTTTACAGAGGCAAGCTTCTATAGTTGTATCTCCCTCTGACTTTCTTCTTTTCTTAAAAAATTTAATTGGAGTATAGTTGGTTTACAATGTTGTGTTAGTTTAAGTTGTGCAGCAAAGTGAATCAGTTATACATGACTTTCTTTTGTTGCTTTTCAGGACCCTTGGAATTACACTGGACCCAGCTGGATATTCCAAAGAAATCTCCCTTAATTCCATCTGCAATCACAATTATCTTTGCTATGTAACCAAAAATACAGGCTCTGAAAATTAAGATATGAATATCTCTGATATCACCAGTGCTACCAAAATGAAACAGAAATTCAGACTGAATAAGATAATATGTATAAAATACCCTGTAAAATATGAAGGGTGATACTAATGTAAGTGTTATAGCAGCAGGTTACTATACTTTGGTTTGGCTGTGCAGCCTGTGGAGGCATGTGAAATTAGGTCACTTTTCCCTTTTCTTTTCTACTCCCTCTAGGTTTCTAGTTAGTATGTTTGACTTGCCTTTTTGCAAGAGTTTATTTTGGTACAGAAAATGGTGCTTTGGTAGTTTAAAGTCATGTTTTCTTTTCCAGTTTAAAGACAATGGAATCATCAAATATTTTCCTCTACTCTGGGCACATTAACTCTGATATGTTGATCTATCTACATTCTCTGATTTTTACTGGTCCCAAATCACTTTGGATAGAAGCTTAACCCTTTCCACAGCTGTGATTCAGAAAAATGAAGACATGTTTGATGGCCTGTGAGTAATGATACATGATTGACATTAAGAATACAGTTTAAAGGAGCTGCTGCTGCTAAGTCACTTCAGCTGTGTCCAACTCTGTGCAATCCCATGGACAGCAGCCCACACACCAGGCTCCTCTGTCCCTGGAATTCTCCCAGAAAGAATACTGGAGTGGGTTGCCATTTCCTTCTCCAGTTTAAAGGAGAGCAGTGCCTATTCCAGTTGTGTGTGTTTTTTTTCCACTTCTCAGCTCCCATGAAAAAAATCACCATAGTTGGAAATATTTTTCTCATCTGTTGATTCACCTTGAGAAGGACAGCTCCTGTTTATAACATGTTAAATTTTAACCTTCCATGATAGGCTCTAAGCTTTCTTGATGGCTCAGATGATAAAGAATTTGCCTGTATTGCTGGAAACCAGGTTCGATCCTTGAGTTGGGAAGATCCCTTGGAGAAGGGAATGGCTACCCACTCCATTATTCTTGCCTGGAGAATCCCATGGACAGAGGATCCTGGCAGGTTATAGTCCACGGAGTCGCCTAGATTTCCTGAGCAATAGTGATACTTGCTGAAAAACTGAGTTGTAGGAGAGGAGCCTGCAAAATTTGTTAGAATACTATCACACTTCCTACAGGTATAAAACTAACTAACTAAAGGCCCAAGACACTGCCCGTGTGTGCATGCTAAGTTGCTTCAGTTGTGTCTGACTCTTTGGGACCCCATGAACTGTAGCCTATCAGGGCCCTCTGTCCATGGGATTCTCCAGGCAAGAATACTAGAGTGGGTTTCCATGCCTACCTCAAGACACTGCCCACTGGATGGCAAATGAGAAGTTTTACAATTATTTAGTTAGAGAAGAGAAGCAAAGGATGTAAAGGATGACAGCTTTTGAGCTTAAAAGTTACTAGAGCTAGGCTTTTAGAAGTTGAAATTGCAACAACTTTTAGGATGGATTAGGAAAGACTGGTAGTACACAGAAAATAATTGAAGTGTTTCCAGTTCTATGCTGTCACAATGCCATGGTTGACATTCTTGAATATATGACTGTGTATGAGTATTGATAATTCTCCATATATAATTCTTCCTCTCAGTGAGACTGGAATGAAGATTTGCATATATTAGACACTCCTTTAAACTTTACTTATTAAGTGAACATGAGGTTGATTGCTTGAATTGTTTCAGTCCAGGGGTAAATTCACAGGACAGCTGTAATAAAACCTTTCAACCACAGCAGAATCAGAATAGAACCAATCTTTAGAGATAGAGGAAGATGATCCCGTTTGTCTAGTGGTTGTGAAGTAGATTAACCTTAGATAAAGTTCAATTTTGTGCATCATTTAGGATAGAAACTTCTTACGGGACAAAGAACAATAACTTGGTGTCAGAAACTGTAAGTTAAATTCCCACTTTACTCATTACTAAAACAAGACTGTGAACAAGACTTTTTATTTCTTTGAACTTTGATTTCGGAGCATGATATTTGGGTGACATCAGTGAAAAAAAAGCACAGTTCAGGGCATGTGCAGTTACATTTGAAAAACTCTAGATGTTCTTAAACCAGAAAATAAGGATTTGTGATGTTTGAAAGGATTATGATCACTAGTTGTGATCACACTCCCTTTCTGTTTGTGGCATTGGAGAGCCTGGAGCAAAAGATCCAAGGAGGAGTTTAACAATAAGTCTGTAGGCTTCTAACCTAATGTTTATTCAGCACCCCTCAATGAGGTTATGATGTGATTGTTATCAGAGACTGGCGCTGTGCTGAACTTTGGCCAGAGTATTGAGTAGGCATCTCTGTTTGAAAAAGACTTCTGGTGTAAGGACTAAACAGTCTTTCCAGTAGAAGTGTATTATTAAAGAGCTGGTGTATTTGAATAGGTTCTACATTAATGGTGTGCATTTGTACCCAACTCATAAAAACTAGTAGGGATCAATTATGCTTCAATCCAGTACACTAAGACAAAAAGATACTATGAAATGGCTCAGCTGTTTCTTCTATATGGTTGAAAATGATCTTAGTAGAATGCAAAGCCTCTTTAACTTGTAAAATATATCATTATACTTTGCTTTGAGTAATGTGCAAGTTAATGTCCCTCCCATTCCAATCATAACAATCCCTCAGCCAACTGTAAAAGATCCTTTAATGATTATTTTCTCTGCTTAATGCCTTTTTTTCATCTGTAGTTAGACAAGTGGAGCTGGAGCGCCTTGCCTATGTGCTATCATTTGCTTCAGAGATGCTTGGGAGTTAAAAATTCAAGGCATTTGCAAAAAATGTTGAAAGTTAAGTGGATATATTAACATAGTAGTAACCAATAAATTAAAACTGCAATGAAATAAAATAGAATTTCAAATTCAAAAGGTCTTATCTCATGAAAAACTTAAGCTGTGCTAAATTTGCACTATATATAAAATTTCACAATTAGCAAGGAACTCAGTGGCTAATGGTTTTAAAATATTCATATTAGTCTTGTAGTTTCCTGTTTATACAACTTCAGGAGAGCTTCAATATATAAAAACGACAACAATTCACTTAAAGTGGCATTTTTAAGTTTTCTAAGTGATTTGGATACCCAAGCCTTTTTTATAAAAGATTTTCTTAGTATGATAATTAGGCAAAGGTTCAATTCATTCCAAATGTCTAGTAAAGTTCCCCTAACTATTAATTACATCTTACTAAAAGCTTCCAAGTGGTTCAAAATTTTAATGTTTCAAAGGGTTATAATTTTCTTGGTCTTAAAAAGAGAGGCTAAATTAAAAAGGGCAAACCTACTGGGAAAGTGAAACTCTGTCTTCATTCTCCTTTGTGCCTAGGTTTATGCTACAGAAAGAGTGAGAATGATAAGAGCTCCAGGGAAATGCTTGTATTAGTGAGCACCTGTTTGCTTTGTGACACGCAGTCTTCAATGTTTGCCTTTTCCTCCTAGAACCTAACACTGCTAGATATTGACACTCTGCTACCCTCACCCTAGCTTAGTAATCAAAGGCTAACTTCCTAAAGTTCAAGAATTGTTTCTTATTCTCTCAGTATGTGTAACAGTATATATACAGTATATATAGCATATCAAGTACTTAGCTGCTTTCCATTTACATAAAAATGTCTATATGCACATATGTTTGTGTCTATTGTGTAGTAAAGAATTTGTCTGTTTGTCCCAGATTCCTGGGATCAAGTTTCTAAACCCTTGGAATATCCTGAGAGATAAGAGTATATTTGTTGTTCACGATGGGCTCCTGAGATGACTACTGTTTATCCACATGGATGCTTCTTAATGAACTCTTGGATAGCCTGTGCATTTAAGTTTCCAAGTTGACTCAGAATGAAGGCAGGCCAGAAAGACCAACCATTTGACTAGAGGATTAGGACTTGGAGCCACACGCTATAAGTCCAACCTCTGGGAAGAAGAGGACCTGAAGATTGAGATCAGTCATATGGCCAATGATTTAATCACTATGTCTGCATAATGAAACTTCAATAAAATCTCTGGACATTAAGGCTTAGGTAAGCTCCTTGGCTAGTAAACATATCAATGTATTGAGAAGTAACAAGTCTTGATTTCACATGAGAGGACCCTCAGGATTTTCCCAGAACTCTCCATGTATTTGTCTTCTTTGACTTGCTCTGATTTGTATTTTTATAATAATAAAAGTCTAATTATAAGGATAGCACTTTATTGAGTTCTATGAGTCAGTCTAGTGAGTTATCAAACCTGAGGAAATCATGGGAACCACTAAATATGTGGCAAGTTGGTCATAAATATCAGAGGCCTGAGGACTCCTGAATTTACAAGTGGCATATGAAATGAAAGAAGTCTTGTTGAGGACTATACACTTAATTTGTGGAATCTACTCTAATTTTGGATAGTTAGTGCTAGAATTGAATTGTGTTACAGTATGTGTATATGTATATGAAATATATAAATATTTAAATCTTAGCATCTCTAATTAATGGTGGCAACAAATATTCCATATTATCAACTTTTGAAATGAATATTTAGACCTTTACTATGAAATGCTTGCAGCTTCCCAGGTGGCACAGTGATAAAGAATCCACTTGCCAATGCAGAAGACACAAGAGATGCAGGTTCGATCCCTGGGTTGGAAAGATCCCCTGGAGAGGGGAATGGCAATCCACTCCAGTATTGTTGCCTGGAAAATTCCATAGACAGAGGAGCTTTGTGAGCTTGAATCCATGAGGTTGCAAAGAGTCAGACATTACAGCACACAAGAACTATGAGCTATATGAAGGACTTGTATTGCACTGCCCAATCCGCTCAGAGTAAATCCAGAGCTGGCATTATTAATCTTAGGGAACAGTCCTTCTGGGGTTTGGGAAATTCTTTAGAGTTTCTAATACTCTATGCTTAATTCAGGTACTGGACAGAATGAGGCTGCATTCATAGGCAGAGGAGTTACGGAAGGCAAAACTTATGGAAGACAAAAATGGCTCAATCATGAGTTTTATTCTCTCTTTCCTGTGTCTTCTTAAACTTTGTGACTTTGATTTCTTATTTTCCTTTGCATCTTCTCCATATCATTGCCTTTCCAAAGGCGCAAACATTATGAACTCATTTCCACTGAAGAGTAAATGCCTAACTGATCTTTCAGTGTTCTCCACCCTCTAAGCAGAGTCCTCCTCAGTTCTCTCACCAATATATCACGGAGGCCTCACTACCTATTCTGACCCTGTGAAACTGGTTCTCATGACAAGTTGGATTAAACAGGCCTGTCTCCTCTGAACCTTGTTCTCTTTATAAAAATAACAAGCAGTTGATTGTGTCAGAAACTCCTTTAAATGCTTCACTTTCTGTACCTTACATAAATCATGAGGCAGGTGCTATTTTTATCCTTATCTTATAGATGATTTTGTGAGACATGAGTTAAAATTTTTGCTCAAGATCCCTCAGCTAGTAAGTGGAAGAGCCGAGATTTCAGACAAGGCAGTTTGATTCTAGAGTCACACCCATAATTATTGATTTATGTTCCCTCACATAAAATGTTTCTTAATGTGTGTAGCACTGCGCTCTTGCTCATCCTCGGATAAGTAGTTCATTAAATACGTAAGAATATTCCTCTCACTTCCATAGTCCTCTTTCTCACAATGTTCCCACATGTACCCTTTCCACCATATTGAATTATTTGCTGTTTCTCAAATACCTATTGCTTTCTCCAACATCCCCCTTGCTTTTTCCTATGCTTGGAGAGCCCCTTCCATTTCTTCACAACACTTATTCCTATTTCTACTCATTCTTCAACTCAGCCTGTTAATTTTCCCTGATGAAAAGTCTGGGGAAGAAGACATTTCTCTGACTCCTTTCAGTATCTGCATGCTTTTATTGTGACACTTATCAGCTGTAGTGATAAATTTTGTTTTCTTAGAAGACTAAAATGTATTTGATGGAAGTGTATTGTGTTACATATATATACTTCTGGATTTGGCCTAGCATAAATTCTATAATATCATTCATTGAAAATTTTAAAAACAAATTAATAAAACTAGATAATAACATTTCAGGATTTCTGAAACCTAAGTTGGTAGACAACAATTTTCCATTTGCTGTATCCTGAGTCTTATGGAACATCTCTGGCAATAGTGAGAAGGAAAGTGTATTCATAATGTATTTACTTGATGTGTGCTTGCATCATAGCACCTGCAAGTTTATCCTAATCTCAGACATGGATTGAGGTCAAACTGAAAGAAAAAATAGGGAATAACTTTTTATGCATCCCTTCTAAACTGTAACCTTCAGGGGATTCAAAATTTCTTGAGAGACACAATTAAAATTATCAGATTTTTAATACTTCAAATACACATAGGCATAATCTCTCACAGACGTATTCTTGGATACATTATTGTTATAGAATACCTAATCAGTATAGTATAAGTATCTACGTATGTGTATAAATATTTCCCAGTATCACCATGTGAAATGTGACAGTGTTCTATTTCTTTAAGTTACTTTCTTAATATAACAAAATTATAATAAATATTCACCTTTTAATTTTATTTTTTATTTTTTAATACTTTATTCTACATTACAATACTGCATTTGTTTTGCCATACATTGACATGAATCAGCCACAGGTGTTCACAATCTCCCAATGCCGAAGCCCCTCCTACCTCCCACCCCATATCATCTCCTTGAATCATCCCGTGCACCAGCCCCATGCATCCTGCATCCTGTATTGAACATAGACTGACGCTTCGTTCTTACAAGATAGTGTACATGTTTCAATGCCATTCTCCCAAATCATCCCCCCACTCCCTCTCCCTCAGAGTCCAAAAGTCCGTTCTATACCTCTGAGTCTCTTTTGTTGTCTCACATAGAGGGTCATAATTACTATCCTTCTAAATTCCATATATATGTGTCAGTATACTGTATTGGTGCTTTTCTTTCTGGCTTATTTCACTCTGTATAATCGGCTCCAATTTCATCTATCTCATTAGAACTGAGTCGAATTTATTCTTTTTAAGGGCTGAGTAGTACTCCATTGTGTATATGTGCCACAGCTTTCTTATCCATTCATCTGCTGATGGACATCTAGGTTGCTTCCATGTCCTGGCTATTATAAACAGTGCTGCAATGAACATTGGGGTACATGTGTCTCTTTCAATTCTGGTTTCCTCGGTGTGTATGCCCAGCAGTGAGATTGCTGGGTCATAAGGCAGTTCTATTTGCAATTTTTAAGGAATCTTCACACTGTTCTCCATAGTGGTTGTACTAGTTTGCATTCCCACCAACAGTGTAAGAGGGTTCCCTTTTCTCCACATCCTCTCCAGCATTTATTGCTTGCAGACCTTTGGATCACAGCCATTCTGACTGGTGTGAAATGGTACCTCACTGTGGTCTTGATTTGCATTTCTCTGATAATAAGTGATGTTGAGCATCTTTTCATGTGTTTGTTAGCCATCCGTATGTCTTCTTTGGAGAAATGCCCATTTAGTTCTTTGGCCCATTTTTTGATTGGTTCGTTTATTTTTCTGGAGTTGAGCTGCATAAGTTGCTTGTATATCTTTGAGATTAGTTGTTTGTCAGTTGTTTCATTTGCTATTGTTTTCTCCCATTCAGAAGGCTGTCTTTTCACCTTGCTTATAGTTTCCTTTGCAAACACTCTCCGACATAAATCACAGCAGGATCCTCTATGATCCACCTCCCAGTATACTGGAAATATTCACTTTTAAAGCTTTATATCTTATGCCATCAATTATTACAGCTGTTATTTAGAAAGATTTTCTCCAGTGATCTCTGTTTTTATTTAGAAATTTAGTGAAAAACAAAAAGAGTGGGTGTATCTGTGATTGCAAAAGAACAATTTCATTTATGAAAATACATGTATCTGTCTTCATATTTTGAGATTCTTCAGGACGTAGAGGTCTATTGCAGAATGAAAGGTTCTCCTGTATGGTGTGAGTGAACTATTCTAATAATAATGCGTATCCATGATAAACATTAATTTTGTGTAACTGTAGGGCACTGGGAAGAAAAGCCAATTTGATGGCTTTTGCCTATGGAAGCATGTGTGTGTGTGTGTTAATCTCTCAGTCGTGTCCGACTCTTTGAGACCCCATGGACGGTACAGCCTGCCAGGCTCTTCTGTCCTTGGGATTTTCCAGGCAAGAATACTGGAGTGGGTTGCCATTTCCTTCTCCATATAGAAGCATACCAGCCCCTATTTTGTCATGGATTCTATTACTTTTCTCCTAGAAAGTGACTGTAGTGGGTTGTTTTTTTCTTTCTATGAATTCCTAAAGAATGTCAAAAGCCAGTAACCCACAGTTCATGGAGATCATCTGGCTGACCTCTGTAAGCTACAACACTAGTCACTCAAGTTATTCTTGCCTTGACCTGGCTAAAAATGCACCTGCTGTGATCCTAAATAAAAGTCAAAATTTTCCATAGGACATTTATTGTGTCCTTGGTGGTTAATATTCCTCTAGCTAGTTGTGGCTTACTATTTTGTTCATTAGGGTTCAGTTCAGATTTTAAGTAAATGTACGGCAATAGGGATCTTGTGCTAAGTCACCTCAGTTGTGTCCAACTCTTTGTGACCCTGTGGACTGTAGCCCACCAGGCTCCTCTGTCTATGGGATTCTCCAGGTAAGAACATTGGAGTTGCCATTTCCTTCTGCAATGCATGAAAGTGAAAAGTGAAAGGGAAGTCGCTCAGTCGTGTCCTATTCTTAGCAACCCAATGGACTGCAGCCTACCAGGCTCCTCCATCCATGAGATTTTCCAGGCAAGAGTACTGGAGTGGAGTGCCATTGCCTTCTCTGGGTTATAGAGCAGTGGTTGGTTACATATTGTTACTTCGCTAATTTTGTAAATTGCTAGTAACTTTCCTTGTTTATATAGTCCTTACATAATGGATGGAAATTATTTAACTGAGAAAAAAACAAAAAATGTGTCATCATTTCTTGACTCAGAATATAACAATCCCAGTGCTGAGTGTTATGTATGTTTATTCATAAAATTTCCATCACAAATTATTTGGTAATGAGAATTATTGTCTCCTCTTACACATAGGTTTAATGAGACTTCATAATTTGATAATCTATCTAGGATCACACAGCTAGTAAGTGGCAAAGCAGCAATCATGATCAGAGCTTGCTGATTCTGGTAGTCTATATTCACAACTGTTAGGCAAATCTGCCTTCTTTAGTGCCAGTGTGGGAAGACATTATAGTGCAAAACAGTAAATAGCAGAGAATTAATGATGATTGCACAGTAGAGAAAAATTTTAAACTTTGCAAATTGTACTGTTTTTCTTATTTGCCAAACAATGGTATAATCTTCAGATCCATCTCTATTATTTCAAAGAAAGCTTAGGGTGATCTACAAAATTAAGAGGACAATCATTTCTGTGAAATATGTAGCTGGCATTTGCAGAGAACACTTTTGAAGAATATATATTTTAAAAAATACCAGTGTTGCCTAGATCTGTGCAGTAGAAACCTAAGCATAACAGTAGCTAGTGTTACAGATATTTAATTGAACAAGAGAAAATGTGAACATGGGCCAAATGATGGCAGAGACACTAAAAATTATGTATAAAACCTGAAATAATAAGGATGTGATGATTGGAATACAAACTGGAACTGAATGGATTATTGAAGCAGATTCATGAATAAAACAAAACCAAGGTGATGAATAAGGGATTTAATAGAATGGTGACAGAGATAATTTTGTTATTCTACCTTGAATAGAGATTAAAATTAATATTTGATTTTAGCTATATATATATTTCAGTTTGTGATTATATATATGTCTACATAATGGGTTGTGTATGTGAATCTACATAGTTGCTACACAACTGAAATTTGTCCTTTAATTTATACTCCCCCTACCCTTAACATGCCCAAAATTTACCTGCAGCTTACTCTGTCAAACAACTACCAAATTTTTCCCTAGAATGTTTATTATATTGCTATTGATGAATTCTTGTTCTAATGATCCCTAGATCACTGTGTATTAACTCTCTGACAAACTGCTTATGATTCCTTCCAGAATATAGTTTTAACCACTCTTATAAAACATTCCTTTGACTATATAGTCTGTAGGAAAAGTTGTCTTTGAGATAATGTTAACCTAGACTGAGAGAATCCAGATGACAAGGACAGTTGAATATCTGATGGGACACATCAAAGACCATTCCTTTCTGGGAACTGGACTAGATAATTTATACTACACTATGAATTTAGCTCCATATAGTAGTAGTTGGGAACCACTTGAATCCCCAAGTCATTTTTTACCTCATCTAAGATTTTCTAATGATTTACCATTTATGTTTCTTCTAGTTCCCCACCCCCTCCCCCATCTCTTTGCACCCCACCATCCTGCAGGTTTTGAACCTTAGTGCACATCCCATTCTGACTTTCATTTATCACTGGTTAATCTTACTATAGGATGCTTCATGAGCCTCATGCTGATTCTGCTTCTCACACAGTCCTCTATTGGGCTTATTCACTCATTCATTTCTTTTTTGTTGTTGTTGGAATAATTATCTTTCCTCCCTTTCTCTTCATTGCTAGTAATTTCCCCCAGGGCCTATCCTAATAACAAATTTCAACAGAGACCTAGCCCTTTTATGATTAATCATATTTTTATTTTTAAGTGAAAGAAATGAAAAATATAGGCAAATAGTTTTATAAAGCACTGATTGATAGTAAAAATGTAATTATAAGGCAAAGATAATTTTAATGTTATTTTTGTAGTATGTTTGCTTTATTTCTAATAAGCTTTTAAAATAATTGTTAACTAATTTAAGAATTTCATATTTGTATGCAATGACATAAAAAGGTACTAAAAATGGAATTTGTTTAAAGAGTTAAATAATTTTTAGAGATTGCTCTTATGTTAATAACCAACATCTTATTCATAAACAACAGAACTCATATATAAAATGTAGTCAACTTTTTTATTTATGTTGTGCATTAAAGAGACTGAATTTAAGCAAACACAAAACATGCATTGGTTATATCACTTCCTTTCCTTTTGGTACCTACTAGAACTTCTCTATACCCTTTAATCATCTAACTCAGACTGACTCACCACTTTTACTAAGTCCATTTCTTTAAAATGGTATCTATCTAGTCAGATTTCCATTTATTAAATTTGAATGTATATTGGTCAATTATTGCCTTCTAGAACAGGTCAGTAATTATGCAATATCTGTGTTTTTTCTGGTTGGGTTACAAAGAAATCAGTTCTTCAGTTCTGACAAGAACTGATGGTCAAGTTCTAAATCTTTTTGACCTTTATGGTAGAAATTGACTGTGTAATATCCATGAAATGCTGATGAGATCAGAGAAAATGGTCATTAAGGTCTTTGAAAGAGAAATATGAAATAAAAACTTTAGACAGAAGCCATAAAATCCAAATTATATTCCTAAAAATAATTAGTAAGTTCTCCAATGCAGTTTTGGAGAAGGCAATGACACTCCAATCCAGTAATCTTACCTGGAAAATCCCATGGATGGAGGAGCCTGGTAGGCTGCAGTCCATGGGGTCTCTAAGAGTCAGACATGACTGAGTGACTTTACTTTCATTTTTCTCTTTCATGCATTGGAGAGGGAAATGGCAACCCACTTCAGTGTTCTTGCCTGGAAAATCCCGGGGATGGGGGAGCCTGGTGGGCTTCCGTCTATGGGATTGCACAGAGTTGGACACCACTGAAGTGACTTAGCAGCAGGAGCAATGTAGTTTGTTTCATTTTTAAAAATATTAATCTCTGCAATGTTTTCAAACATTAATGTATCTCATAAAACTAATAGCCACTCTGAAGCAATAACTTTTTATATTTCTTATTAAGTGTACATTTAACTGGAGAAAAATTAAGACTTTTTTTCATAGCTATTGTTTCTTCCTAGGTAGTTATTGATGATTGATAATTATCACTTTAGTTTTCCACTTGAATTGATATCATCACATTGGGTAGCCAACATTCTAAGTCAACCATCCAAGAAAGCAACTTACTGTTAACTACAAAACTACCTGATTGAAATGCATGGAGTTCTAAAAGCCATTAGCTTTTATGTGCAGAGTGAAAAGTTTGCTCCATTGGCATGTAATTTCATTTTTATAGTCAGGAGATAACAATAACATGAAAACATTACTACCAATGAAAATATACCTGATGAAGAAAGTAGAGTGGAGGAAAATGGAAGATTAGTTATTCTAAGATAAGTGGCTTTGTATATATGATAAAAAGTAAGAACAAAAATGAATCTACCTTAAGCAATTGGATAACTATAGCACTGAATAATAAATATTATAGAATCCTCACTGAAAATGCTAAATTGACAACCATATCAAGTTTTTCTCAACAATGCACCTGAAAATTCTGTATTCTGGCATCCATTGATATAAAATGGGAGAAAAGAGGACTTTTAAAAGAGAATAGCTTATTTTTTAAGCAATGGGTAGAATACAAGTTATATGAATCAACATTGACAATGGTGTCTAAATTAATAATTAGCAAAATACTCCCTGTTCTACACTGACTGTTGCAATCATCTATACTGGATCATTTGTTCTTGTTACAGGTTATATACCATTAGGGATATTTTACTCATTAAGTTGTCCTTAGAAAATTAACTTTGTATAGCAATGTCCTTCTCTATTATTATTATTTTTTTGTTTGGTCCAAATATATATACATGAAAAACCTACTTCTGAAAAATATTGTTGCTATTGCTGCTACTGCTGCTAAGTTGCTTCAGTCGTGTCAGACTCCGTGCGACCCCACAGATGGCAGCCTATTAGGCTTCGCCCCTGGGATTCTCCAGGCAAGAACACTGGAGTGGGTTGCTATTTCCTTCTCCAATGCATGAAAGTGAAAAGTGAAAGTGAAGTCGCTCAGTCATGTCCGACTCTTGCGACCCCATGGACTGCAGCCTACCAGGCTCCTCTGTCCATGGGATTTTCCAGGCAAGAGTACTGGAGTGGGGTGCCATTGCCTTCTCCAGAAAAATATTGTTAGGTTGTTGCAAAAGTAATTGTGGTTTTGCATTGTTAAACTTTGCCTTTAGATACTGTAATGCATTCTTAAATAAGTGTAGTTGTTATACATAATTTTAATGTGCATTTCTTGCTTTATGATTTTTGCTAATGACTTCTAACTTGCTGTTTGTTTTATATGTGTTTTATTCTATAAAAGTTATGTTAGACAAAAGCCAATTCAAGCAAATTCGAGCAATTTTCTTATTTGAGTTCAAAATGGGTCATAAGGCAGTGGAGACAACTCACAGCATCAACAACCCACTTGGCCCAGGAACTTCTAATGGGCTTTCAGTGTAGAGGTGGTTCAAGAAGACCACCTCTTGCAAAGGAGGCACGAAACTTGAAGATGAGGAGTGTAGTGGCTGCCCATCAAATGTTGACAGTGACCAACTGAGAGCATCACTGAAGCTGATCCTCTGACAACCTCACAGGAAGCTGCTGAAGAGCTGAACATTGACCTTTCTGTGGTCATCTGGCATTTGAAACAAATTAGAAGGGTGAAAAAGCTTGATAAGTGGGTGCCTCATGAGCTGACCACAAATTTTAAAAAATCATCATTTTGAAGTGTTGTCTTCTCTTATTCTATTCTATACAACAACAACAAACCATTTCTCAATTGGATTGTGATGTGGGACAAAAAGTGGATTTTGTGCAATGCCCAGTTCAGTGGTGGGACCAAGAAGCTCCAAAGCACTTCCTAAAGCCAAACTTGCACCAAGCAAAGGTCATGGTCACTGTGTGAAGGCCTGCTCCCAACCTGTCTGATCCACTACAGCTTTCTGAATCCTGGCAAAACCATCCCATCTGAGAAGTATGCTCAGCAAATTGATGAGATGCATTGAAAAATTACAGTGCTTGCAGCTGGCATTCGTCAACAGAAAGAGCCCAATTCTTCTCCACAACAGCACCTGACCACACACTGCACAACCAACATTTCAAAAGTTGAACAAACTGTGCTACGAAGTTTTGCCTCATCTGGCATATTCACCTGACCTCTCACCAACTGACTACCACTTCTTCAAGCATCTCAATAACTTTTTGCAGGGAAAATGCTTCCATAACTAGCAGGAGGCAGAAACTGCTTTCCAAGAGTTCATTGAATCCCAAGGCACAGACTTAGGCTACAGGAATAAACAAACATTTCTCATTGACAAAAAACGTGTTGGTTGTAATCGTTCCTATTTTGATTAATAAAGATGTGTTTGAGCCTAGTTATAATGATTTAAAATTCATGGTTTGAAACCACAATTATGTTTATCTGATGTCTTAGGTTGCTCAGTCATGTCTTATTCTGCAAACCCATGGAATGTAGCCTGCCAGACTCCTATGACCATGGGATTTCACAGGCAAGAATACTGGAGTGGGTTGCCATTTCCTTTTCCAGGGGATCTTCCAACTCAGGGATTGAACTTGTCTCCTGCATGGCAGGTATCTTATTTCCCGCTGAGTCAAGAGGGAAACCCCACAGTTATATTTGCACCAACCTAAATATTAGTCCTCAGCATTGTCCTTACATGTGCTTTTAAAAGTCCTGCTGTGAGTGATGTTGCTCAGTCGTGTCCGACTCTTTGGGACCCCATGGACTGTAGCCCACCAGGCTCCTCCATCCATGGGATTCTCCAGGCAGGAATACTGGAGTGGGTTGACATTTCTTTCTCCAGGGAATCTTCCCAACCCAGAGATCGAACCCATGTCTCCTACATTGCAGGCAGACGCTTTAACCTCTGAGCCACCAGGAAAGTCAAAAGTACCACTATTAAATAAAATTTATTTCTTTGATACTGTTAAACAAGGTAGTAATAATTCATCTGAGTTTACTGTCAAAAGCTTACTACTGAGATTATTGATATAAATACCTGATTCCAATTTTAGATGCTAAGGGTTATATGTATTTAAAATAATGAACTTTGTATATTACTAGCAGTTGGACTATAAAGAAAGCTGAGTGCTGAAGAATTGATGCTTTTGAACTGTGGTGTTGGAGAAGACTCTTGAAGTCCCTTGGACTGCAAAGAGATCCAACCAGTCCATCCTAAAGGAGATCAGTCCTGGGTGTTCACTGGAAAGACTGATGTTGAAGCTGAAACTCCAGTACTTTGGCCACCTGATGTGAAGAGCTGTCATTTGAAAAGACTCTGATGCTGGGAAAGACTGAGGGCAGAAGAAGGGGATGACAGAAGATGAGATGGTTGGATGGCCTCACCAACTCAATGGACATGAGTTTGGGTAAACTCCAGGAGTTGGTGATGGACAGGGAGGCCTGGTGTGGTGCAGTTCACAGGGTCACAAAGAGTTGGACACAACTGAGCGACTGAACTGAACTGAACTGAGCCTTTTCATGAATCTTTGCACATATATTATTTGATTTGATCTCTTGAGCAGCCATGAATGTCAGTTTTATTATTTATAAATGGAGTCTTGAAGAGATTAAGAGATTTGTTCATGCTAACCCAATTCATAAGTAGTTCAATTCCAAAGCACTTATTAAGCACAGAATACATAATAGTTAATGTTCTGGCCCACTAGGATATTAAAAAACAATTTCTAAAATGTACCTACTTTCATGGGATTAATCTCAAGTGTTGAGGTAAACAAATATGTACCCAAATATGTATCCCAAATATGTAGAATGTGATGTATATTCAAAACATAAAAGTGGTATAGAGAAAGAGGTAATTGTACTATTTTTAGAGTTATGAAATACTTTATGGGGGTTGGTACTTGAATCATGTTTTTATTGGTGAATATGAGTTTGCCACTAAGACAAATGAACGGAGGGAATGTTCAAAAGTAGTAAGCTACAATGTATGCACTCTTTAATATACAACTTCGTGACTATGCTTTGCTATATCAGTTTTCTATTGCTGGTATAAAGAAATTAGCACACATTTAGTGCCTTACTGTATGTTAGAAGTCTGATATGGGTCTTGATGAGCTGAAGTCAACTTCTTATCTAGGCTGTGTTCCTTTTGAAGGCTCTAAGGAAAAATTTCATTTTCTTACTTTTTCAGCTCTCATTTCTCATAGTCCCCTTCCTCCATCTTCAAAGCCTTTTGAACTTTCTTTAGTCATCATCACATCTCTTGATGCCCACAGCCAGGAAAGATGCTATACTTTTAAGGAGTCATGTGATTAAAACAGGCTGACCTAGGTAATCTAGGAAAATCTTCTCATTTCAAAGTCTCTGCTGCTGCTACTGCTGCTAAGTCACTTCAGTCATGTCCGACTCTGTGCGACCCCATAGATGGCAGTCCATCAGCCTCCCCCATCCCTGGGATTCTCCAGGCAAGAATACTGGAGTGGGTTGCCATTTCCTTCTCTAATGCATGAAGGTGAAAAGAGAAAGTGAAGTCGCTCAGTTGTGTCTGACTCTTAGCGACCCCATGGATTGCAGCCTACCAGGCTCCTCCACCCATGGGATTTTCCAGCAAGAGTACTGGAATGGGGTGCCATCAAAGTCTCTAACATTAATCAAGTCTGTGAAATCCCTTTTTGTCATGTAAGGTCACATATTCACAGGTTCCAGAAGGGAGATATTATTCTGCTTATTATACATGCCATTATAATCTTAAATTATATGTTGAATCGATTTAAACAGACTTACTTATTTTTAGGGTTAAACTGTTATACCAATGCTATTGTATCTTTTACCAATGACATTTCAAAAAGAGGGAGAGGCTTACATTTTTATATCTTTTTAAAAAAATATTTTAGAGATGAGGGCTTGATATATATTCATTGGCTCAGATACTGAATGTATTTCTTATTTACTGTATTATTAAATATCCAGGATTTTGTAAATAGTTTTTTCTCCTTACTACACATATCTTTCCTGAATGAATTTCTCCAAAACTGTTACTATATTCTGATTAACTATAAAATCTTTAGCTCAGACTGCTGCTGCTGCTGCTAAGTCACTTCAGTCGTGTCCGACTCGTGTGACCCCATAGATAGAAGCCCACCAGGCTCCTCTGTCCCTGGGATTCTCCAGGCAAGAACACTGGAGTGGGTTGCCATTTCCTTCTCCAGACAGTTCTCATCAATTCATTATACAGTTCTCTCAAAAGGAAACACCACAAGATGACCTGTAATCGCCACTCTACCTCTTTCCACTCTGCTTCTGGTATTAATAAAATAAATGATTTAATCATGTGCCTAAACAGAAGTCCTGGAAATCATCCTGTCTTTAATCTCACAACTGAATGTTTATCTAATCAGGCCATGTTCTTCTACACACAATGCCATGTGCTCAAGTTATCTCCTAGTTTTATTGTACAACAAGTAGTCTCCTTGTCTCAGGCATTACTTCTCCATTCAACTATACTGTTGCAACCAGTGAGTTTTTGTTTTTTTCTTTAAAGAAACTCAAATGTTACTGTGTTTCTTCAAAACTGTTTGTTCTCTCAGGATAAGCCCCTAACTCTCAGATCTTCCTGAATTAATTTTTAATTCCTGAGTTACCTATACTAGTATGGTTATACTAGTAAAGGCCTATTTTTAGGCCTTTACTCATATTTTCCCTTCTTTACTCCTTTTTCTCCTCCTTCTCCTATTCCAAACATTTCCTCCATAATTTGTTTGTTAGAAACATTTTATTTGTTATGTTTCATAGGAAGTTCTTACTCTTCCCCAAAGCTAGGCTCTACTCCTGCACCCACTGTCTTATAATATAGTTGCTTCTTTTATTACAATAATCACATAGTACTGTAACTAAGAAACTAGGTAGAAAGTAAAAAGTTTCAGATCAAAGAAACACCTTATTAAAAAAATTCTCCCATTTTATTACCTGATGAATAAATTAAGAATTTATTTTTTTGTGCCTCCCACTCCTCTACCCTAATATTCCCCTTTCTTGTTACCACTAGTTTGTTCATCTGTGAGTCTGCTTCTTTTTGTTATATCCACTAGTTTGTTGTAGTTTTAGATTCCACATATAAGTGATATCATATATCTGCCTTTCTCTAACTGACATTTCACTTGGCATAGTGCTGTCCAAGTCCATCCATGCTGCTACAAATGAAAAATTTTCTTTATTTTTTTATGGCTGAGTAGTATTTGTGTGTGTGTGTGTGTGTGTGTGTGTGTGTGTATGTATGCATATCACATCTTCCTCATCCATTCATCTGTTGGTGAACACTTAGGTTGCTTCCATATATTGGCAATTATAAATTATGCTACTATGAAAATTGGTGTGTATGTATCTTTTGAATTAATAACTTTAATTCTGTTCAATTCTCAGGAGTAGAACTGCTGAGTCATATGGTAATTCTGGAGAAGGCAATGGCAACCCACTCCAGTACTCTTGCTGGCAAGGTCCCATGGATGGAGGAGCCTGGTAGGCTGCAGTCCACGGGATCGACGTCCACGGGATCGCTAGGAGTCGGACACGACTTCACTTTCACTTTTCACTTTCTACTTTCATGCATGGGAGAAGGAAATGGCAACCCACTCCAGTATTCTTGCCTGGAGAATCCCAGGGATGGGAAAGCCAGGTGGGCTGCCATCTATGGGGGTCACACAGAGTCGGACACGATTGAAGCGACTTAGCAGCAGCAGCAGCAGCAGCATGGTAGTTCTGGGCTTTCTGGGTGGTGCTTGTGGTAAAGAACCCACCTACCAATGTAGGAGACTTTAGAGATGCAGGTTTAATTCCTGGGTTGGGAAGATCCTGTGGAGGAGGGTATTGCAATCCACTCCAGTATTCTTGCTTGGAGAAACCCATGGACAGAAGAGCCTGGCAAGCAATAGTCCATAGGTTTCAAAGAGCCTGACATGACTGAACAACGTAATACACAAACATTGTAGTTCTATTTAGTTTATCAAGTTTATCAAGTTGATGAAAAGCAGTTAGAGTTAAGGTTAGGGTGAAGGTGAGGGTGAGAATGAGGGTGAAAAGGGGAGTGAAAAGCTGGTTTAAAACTCAACATTCAAATAACTAAGATCATGGATTCTAGTCCCATCACTTTATGACAAATAGATGGGCAAACAATAGAAGCAGTGAGAGAATTTATTTCCTTGGGCTCCAAAATGGCTGCAGATGAAATTAAAAGATGCTTGCTCCTTGGAGTTCTCAAGGCAAGAATACTGAAGTGGCTTGCCATTCCCTTCTCCAGTGAACCACGTTCTGTCAGCCCTCTCCACCATGACCCGCCTGTCTTGGGTTCCCCACAGGCATGGCTTGGTTTCATTGAGTTAGACAAGGCTGTGGTCCTAGTGTGATTAGATTGACTAGTTTTCTGTGAGTATGGTTTCAGTGTGTCTGCCCTCTGATGCCCTCTTACAACACCTACCATCTTACTTGGGTTTCTCTTACCTTGAGCGTGGGGTATCTTTTCACAGCTGCTCCAGCAAATCACAGCTGCTCTTTCTTACCTTGAACGAGGAGTATCTCCTTACTGCCACCTTCCTGACCATCAATGTGGGATAGCTCCTCTAGGCCCTCCTGCTCCCTCGCAGCCACCACTCCTAGGGTTAATCCTCCCAGCAACCAGCCCTGGGCTCGGGCGTGGGTGGCATCTTTCAGCTGCCGCCCCTGGCCTCAGGCTCCAGCTCAGGGTGGCTCCTCAGGGTTAGCACCCCTGGCCTCAGGCTCGCGGTGTCTCCTCAGTGTCACCACCCTGGCCTCGAGCCGGAGGTAGCTGCTTCTGGCCGCTCCTGACCTTGGACGTGGGGTGTCTGCCCCGGCCACCCCTGCCCTTGGACGCAGAGTGTCTCCCCCGGCCACCCATGACCTCGGACACGGATGCGGGGTGTCTCCCCTGGCCACCCCTGCCTTGGACGCGGGGTAGCTCCACCCAGCCACTGCCCTGACCTTGGACATGGGGGTGCCTCTTCCGGGCCGCCACTGACCTTGGACACGGAGTGTCTCCTCCCAGCCACAGCCCCTGACCTCGGACGTGGGGTGCCTCCTTCTTGCTCCCACTGACATCGGACGTGGGGTAGCTCCTCTCAGCCACACTTAGTGCGCCTGCCCAGCTCTCGCAGCCACCCGCGCTTAGTGGACGCAGATAATCATGATGATGTGATCACTAATCTAGAGCCAGACATCTTGGAATGTGAAGTCAAGTGGGCCTTAGAAAGCATCACTACAAACAAAGCTAGTGGAGGTGATGGCATTCCAGTTGAGCTGTTTCAAATCCTGAAAGATGATGCTGTGAAAGTGCTGCACTCAATATGCCAGCAAATTTGGAAAACTCAGCAGTGGCCACTGGACTGGAAAAGGTCAGTTTTCATTCCAATCCCAAAGAAAGGCAATGCCAAAGAATGCTCAAACTACCGCACATTGCACTCATCTCACATGCTAGTAAAGTAATGCTCAAAATTCTCCAAGCCAGGCATCAGCAATACGTGAACTGTGAACTCTCTGATGTTCAAGCTGGTTTTAGAAAAGGCAGAGGAACCAGAGATCAAATTGCCAACATCTGCTCAATCATGGAAAAAGCAAGAGAGTTCCAGAAAAACATCTATTTGTGCTTTATTGACTATGCCAAAGCCTTTGACTGTGTGGATCACAATAAACTGTGGAAAATTCTGAAAGAGATGGGAATACCAGACCACCTGACCTGCCTCTTGAGAAATCTGTATGCAGGTCAGGAAGCAACAGTTAGAACTGGACATGGAACAGCAGACTAGTTCCAAATAGGAAAAGGAGTACGACAAGGCTGTATATTGTCACCCTGCTTGTTTAATTTATATGCAGAGTACATCATGAGAAACACTGGACTGGAAGAAACACAAGCTGGAATCAAGATTGCTAGGAGAAATATCAATCACCTCAGATATGCAGATAACACCACCCTTATGGCAGAAAGTGAAGAGGAGCTAAAGGGCCTCTTGATGAAGGTGAAAGAGGAGAGTGAAAAAGTTGTCTTAAAGCTCAACATTCAGAAAACGAAGATCATGGCATCTGGTCCCATCACTTCATGGGAAATAGATGGGGAAACAGTGGAAACAGTGTCAGACTTTACTTTTTTGGGGTCCAAAATCACTGCAGATGGTGATTGCAGCCATGAAATTAAAAGATGCTTACTCCTTGGAAGGAAAGTTATGACCAACCTAGATAGCATATTGCAAAGCAGAGACATTACTTTGCCGACTAAGGTCCGTCTATGTTTTTCCTGTGGTCATGTATGGATGTGAGAGTTGGACTGTGAAGAAGGCTGAGCGCCGAAGAACTGATGCTTTTGAACTGTGGTGTTGGAGAAGACTCTTGAGAGTCCCTTGGGCTGCAAGGAGATCCAACCAGTTCATTCTGAAGGAGATCAGCCCTGGGATTTCTTTGGAAGGAATGATGCTAAAGCTGAAACTTCAGTACTTTGGCCACCTCATGAGAAGAGTTGACTCACTGGAAAAGACTCTGATGCTGGGAGGGATTGGGGTTGAGGAGAAGGGGATGACCAAGGATGAGATGGCTGGATGGCATCATGGACTCGATGGACATGGAGTCTGAGTGAACTCCGAGAGATGGTGATGAACAGGGAGGCCTGGCGTGCTGCGATTCATGGGGTCACAAAGAGTCGGACACGACTGAGTGACTGAACTGAACTGAACTGCTCCTTGGAGGAAAAGCTATGACCAATCTAGATAGAATATTAAAAAGCAGAGACATTACTTTGCCAACAAAGATCCATTTAGTTAAAGCTGTGGTTTTTCCAGTAGTCGTGCATGGATGTGAGAGTTGTACCACAAAGAAAGCTGAGTGCTGAAGAATTGGTGCTTTTGAACTGTGGTGTTGAAGAAGACACTTGAGAGTCTCTTGGACTGTAAGGAGATCAAACCAGTCAACTCTGAAGGAAATCAGTCCTGAATATCTTTGGAAGGACTGATGCTGAAGCTGAAGCTCCAGTACCTTGGTCACCTGAAAGGCAGAGCCGACTCATTAGAAGAGACTCTGATGCTAGGAAAGATTGAAGGCAGGAAGAGAAAGGGGATGACAGAAGATGAAATGATTGGATGGCATCACTGACTCAATGGACATGAGTTTGAGCAAGTTGGTGATGGACAGGGAAGCCTGCCATGCTGCAGTACATGGGGTTGCAAAGAGTTGGACACGACTGAGCAAATGAACTGAATTGATGTTAGTTCTATTTTTAGCTTTTAGAGAAACCACCATACTACTTTCCACAATGGCTGCATCAATTCCCATTCCCATCAAAAGTATAACAGGGTTCCCTTTGCTTCACATCCTAGAAGACATTTGTTATTTGTGTTGTTTTTGATGATAGCCATTTTAACAGGTGTGAGGTGGTGTCTCATTGTAGTTTTGATTTGCAATTCCCTGATAATTAGTGATATTAAACATCTTTTCATGTGCCTGTTGGCCATCTGCTTGTCCTCTATGGGAAATTGTCTATTCAGTTATTCTGTCTATTTTAAAATTGGGTTGTTTGTTTTCCTGCTATTGAGTTGTATGAGGTGTTTATATAAGTTGGATATTAATCCATTATTGGTCATATCATTTGCAAATATTTTCTCTCGTTTAGTAAGTTGTCTTTTTGTTTTGTCAATGGTTTACTTTGCAGTGCAAAAGCTTTTAACTTTAATTAGGTCCCATTTATTTACTTTTGCTTTTGTGTCTTAGTTTAGGAGAGACTTCCAAAAAATATTTGCTTCAATTTAAGTCAGAGTATTCTATCTTTCTTTTAGGCGTTTTATAGCATCCAGTCTTACATTTAGATCTTAATCCATTTTGAGTTTATTTTGTGTAAGGTATTAGAGAATGTTTCAATTTTATTCTTTTACATGTCGCTGACCAGTTTTCCCAGCATCACTTATTGAAGACTGTCTTTTCTCAAGTGTATATTCTTTCTTCCTTTGTTGCAGATTCATTGGCCATAAGTGCATGAGCTTATTTCTGGACTGTATATCCTGTTCCATAGATTTATATGTCTTTTTTTTTTTTTTTTTTTTGCCAAAACCATAATGTTTTGATCACTGCATCTTTGTAGTAAAGTCTGATGTGAGAGACTGTGATTCTTCCAACTCTGTTCTCCTTTCTCAAGACTTTTTGACCATCTGGGTTCTCTTGGGTTTCCATACAAGTTTAAAAATATTTTTCTAGCTCTATAAAGATGCCATTGGTATTTTGATAAAGATCACATTAATCTAAAGATTTCCTTGGGTAGTATGACCATTTTAACAATTGATTCTTCAAATCTCATAACATAGTATGTCTTTCCATCTGCTTGTGTTGCCTTCAGTTTCTTTCACTAGTGTCATATTTTTCTGAGTAGAGGTCTTTTGCCTCTTTAGGTAAATTTATTCCTAGATGTTTTATTCTTTTTAATGTGATGGTAAATGGGCTTGTTTTTAAATTTCTATTTCTCATAGTACTTTGTTCTGTAGAAATGCAGCAGGTTTCTGTATATTAACTTTGTATCCAGCAACTTTACCAGATTTGTTGAAAATTCGCATAGTTTTCTGGTGGTTTCTTCAGGATTTTCTGTGTAGTATCTTGTCATCTGCCAGTGGTGACGGTTTTACTTCTTCCTTTCCATTTTGAATTCCTTTTGTTTTTCTTTTACAATTGCTGTGGCTATAACTTCAAAAACTACGCTGAATGAAAATGGCAAGAGTGGCGTCATTGTCTTATTCTTGATCTTAGAGGAAATGCTTTCAGCTTTTCATCACTGAGTATGATGCTAGCTGTTGGTTTGTCTTATATGGTCTTTATTATGTTGAAGTTTGTTCCCTCTGTGCTTGCTTTTTGGAGATGTTTTACCATAAAATGGTACTAAATTTTATCAAAAGCTTTTTCTGCAACTGTTGAGATAATAATATGGTTTTTGTTATTCAATTTGTTAATTTATTCAGTTTATTAATTTGTTAATCAATCACATTGATTAATTTATGTATATTGAAAAATCCTTACATCCCTGGGGTAAATCCCACCAATCATGATGTATGTTCTTTTACTGTATTGTTGAATTTGTTTTGCTAGTATTTTGTTGAAGATTTTTGTATCTAGAATGTCCTATTTTTTAATTGAATCTTTAACAGATAGCATTGTCTGACATTGAATGTATTTATTATTTTTATTGGAAAAATGAATTATTTTTAGATATTTTAAAATTAAAATATGTCAATTAATTTGTGTTAATTTTATATGCAAAGGTGAAACTTGGAATAAGAGTAATATAGAGGAAAGTGCATTGACTTAAAAATGTAAAGGAAGAGAATACTTACTGAGACATACACTAAGGCTTTACATTGGATACTTTAAATATAATATATCCCTAATCATTCCAACATAATTTTAAAAGTTATTCTTAGAGAAGTTACCCAAAAGTCTGTATGGTACATGAAAATCCAGAGTGAATTCATCTGGAAAATACCAGCAGGCTGTGGATACATATAGTGTGACCTCAAATGTTGTGTATTCATAATGATGGACTTGCTTTCATCCCTCAGTTAAATTTTCATTAGGATTCCCAATTTGATCACATTCAAGAATGTAGACTCATGTTAACAAAGTTTTCATTAATATAATGTATCAATGTGTTAATTTCCTGGGATATTTTTCTCAATAGTCAAACTATAGTGGGAAGTCATATAAGTCGATGTTTGTTTAGAATCTACCAGAAAAGGAGAATTTGGTTGTAAGATATAAATGCTTAATAAATAAGGCTTTGAGGATACTACTCTGTCTTTTTTCATAACATGTATTTATTTATCCAGGGGATCAAATTTTCAGGTCTGCCTGACAAGGTGATCTTTTCCTGGGTATTGCATGAATGGCCACGGCTAACAACTGCTTAAGTCTCTTGTTTTTCTTGCCTTTAAACTGACCAGGACTGTCCATGGAATTCTCTAGGCCAGAATATTGGAGTGGGTAGCCTTTCCCTTCTCCAGGGGATCTTCCCAACCCAAGAATTGAACCGGGTTCTCCTGCATTGCAGGCGGATTCTTTACCAACCAGCCCTAGACTGACCATCCTAGAACCCACCAAATATTGCTCTCACTTTTAGCTGTGATTGGTAACTCTGGTCAGGTCTTTCTGAATGAGGATTTCACTTTTCTCAGCTATGATCCATTATTTTTCTCATTATTTAAATTTGAAGAAGGCAAGTTTGTTTGCATTACTAATAGCATCTAGACAGTGCATTATCCCATTTTATTGTGCAACTACTTAAGTTTACAATACAGGTATTAATAAATAATTCTGTTCCACAGTTAGAGGATTTATGCTAAAGAGTTTAAGTAACTTTTCTTAAGGCATAGCTGGTATTCAAAGAAAGTTTGACTAGAGCCTTTGCTCTTCCATGTATTATTTTTCAATCTTAGTTCTATTTCTAAGTAAATGTTTACTTATAGGCAGACCACTAATTTCCCTCTGCTCCACTTTGCTTATCACAAGAGTAAGTTGCTGCTGTAGATTATTTTTAACGTTTTTTCCAGGTCTATTTTTTTTAATTAATAGAAAGCTTTATAATTTCCCATCTTCTCTAGCCATACCAGGTAGTCTCTATTTCACAACACAAAACAAGGATATGCTATGAACTTAACTCTCATTCTAGATGCCTATGTATTGGCATGAGGTTGACTAAAGTCATTTTTTAGTGAGCTTTCATCTTTTTTTTTTTTCTTAATGGTTAATCTAAGAGGAGTTGGTTGGTCCCATTTCTTATAAAGGAAAGAGATTAAAGTCTGAGTAGCTCTTTCAGCTACTTTTTAATTACCTCTGATTTCACATTTTTAAGATGAAATGACTGTAACTTATTTAAGAGGAAGACAATTTTGTGATGTGCATTATAACTATAGTACATCAAAGTCCTCATTTTTGTACTATGCAGGTGTAGAAATTCTGTGACACAGGAGGATACACCATGGGTAGTAAGAAAGGGAAAACAAAATTACACTGCTTTCACTCATTTGCTTTGCAACAGATGTTTATGTAGAAAAACATTTTGCTTTCCTATTTATTGAGGAGTGTGGTCATGACAAGCCATGTCTATTTCTTCAGTTCTTCTGAAAGCTTTGAGTCTAAAGGGATTGGAGTAGCCTAAATAAATTGTCCTGATGCCAGTAAACAGTGACTTTGTACAAGGGGCAGAGTGAGCATCTGCTTTTCCTAGAATTCTAGAGCCAAGTGTGATATCTGGGGAGAAGGGTAGAATCGGACTGACAGCTTAGTTTTTCTGCTGCCTGCATTTACTGGAGTTAGCTGTGAAAATAGCGTAGGTTAATCAGTGTAGGCCTGTTTGTCATATCATTGTTTTCTGTGACACTGGCTTTCCCTCTGCACCTGAGACCTGAGTCAGTGATTCCATCTCCCTGTTCCATACACATCTAGCTGACAGATTATTGTCTTTATACAGAAGCCTCTTAAATAAAACTTTATCTCCCTTTAAAATCCTGTATTAATAAAAAGACCATATAGATGTTTTGTTAGTAATAATATCTCCAGCATCCAGCCAACAGTTTTTCTCTCTAAGGGAGAAAGGAAGGGAAATAAGAAAGTTGTTTTTTTGTTTATTTGTTTGTTTTACCACCAATTAATGAAAAGATGGGCTTCCCTGGTGATTTAGCAGTAAAGAAAGGGCTGAAATGCAGGAGATGTGGGTTAGATCCCTGAGTTGGGAAGATCGCCTGGAGGAGGAAATGGCAAGTCACTCCAGTATTCTTGCCTGAAAAATCCCATGGACAGAGTAGACAGATGGGCAATAATAATCCATAGGGTTGCAGAAGAATCTGACAGAATTTAGGGACTAAAATAACAACAACAGTGAAAAGCCAAATTATCACTTCACAATAGGAACTACCATAGACTAAAAAGAGAAAGAAAGAAGAAAAAAAAGATCACATAGTTACCACTCTCCTAGTACCAAAACTGTTATTTTAGAATTTGCTTGGAGATTGGGATGGGTGAACCAACTGTCACCAAAGAATTGGATCCCATGGTTCCTACATTCTAAACAATTCATCAGTATCTAAAAGACATAAAAATAGGATAGATGTGTACATCTTGAGTTGTAAAAAGAATAAAGAAATATTCAGGGTAGTATTGCTTTTTCATGCTTTAAGAAAATGGGAATAAATGAAAGTGGTGCTAATTTTAGTTTGAAAGTGAAAGTGAAAGTTGCTCAGTGGTGTCCGACTCTCTGCGACTCCATGGCCTATACAGCCCATGGAATTCTCTAGGCCTGAATACTGGAGTGAGTACCCTTTCTCTTCTTCAGGGGATCTTCCCAATCCAGGTATCAAACCCAGGTCTCCCGAATTGCTGGCAGATTCTTTACCAGCTCAGCCACAAGGTAAGCCCAAGAATACTGGAGTGGGTAGCCTATCCCTTCTCCAACAGATCTTCCCAATCCAGAAATCAACCCGGGGGCTTCTTCATTGCAGGCAGATTTTTTTTACCAACTGAGCTATCAGGGAAGTTCAATTTTAGTTTACTTGTTGGTATAGATTCAGTAACAAACTTCAGCAAATAATCATCTTGAAGAAGTAAACTTTGGACCTGTCTTTCCCTACAACCTATCTTTAAACATAATTGGAAGTTCTGTTTATCCTCAGTGGATCTTCAGGAGGGAGCCTAAAAGTCACCTGATTGTAGAAACAGAATCTGACCTCATTTCTTCCCAACAAGGAGTAACCATTATCTTTAATCCAGTTGGAAAGCTGATTATTTCATTTTCTTAAGCCAGAGGGGACTCTTGATTCAGATGCTTTTATTTTCATTGTAGAGATACTTAGCTGAGTCAGTAACCAGGCATAATATATCACACGCTGGGTCTTTGAAATTTACATCTTAGACATGCAAAGTCAAGAATAAGCTTGTTCAGTTCAATTGTTTCGAATACAGAACATTCTATTTGTTGTAATATAAATGGTAAGCACATCAGACAACACAAATAGAGTAATTGAGAATCTCTTAAGGACAAATTCTACCAATGGAGATATATAACATATCAAAGAAAGATGAAAGTTTTAATTAATCTGGTCACATGTCAACCAAAATTTTGTATCTTAGATGCCTACATTTTTCAATACGGTGCTATCTCTACTCTAGAGAGAATTATTCATGTGTTCAGAAAGCTTTCTATAAATTAGAGAATACAGGTACTATCTAAGAAAATTAATCTAGTTGATTTCCTTCTAGAAGTTCTAACAACAAAAAGTGTTGAGGGATGAGGAATCAGAAATAGGTAAACTAAGAAGAATGATAGAAGCATAATACTAAATAAAGAGAGAAAGCAAATGTGAGTGGAGGAAGTTTGTTTGGAAATGTCTGCATTTCTATATAGTCACAAAATGCGCATTCCCTACCTTGAATAAAGCTGTTTCTTGTAAGTAATTTCTGTGTTTTGTACTTCAGCTTTGCCACTAAGCTAGTATTTTGTAAAGAATTATCTTATTGATTTCAGCCTTTTAGTATGTTCATCTGCTGGATACATTTATTCTTTTCTCTTTTAAAAAATGTGAATTTTTAATGGAAGACTAATTACTTTACAATATTGTGTTGGTTTCTGCCATGCATCAACCTGAATCAGCCATAGGTACACATATGTTCCCTCTCTTCTGAACCTTCCTCCCACCCCATCCCACTTAAATGACAGTTTTGTTGTTGTCATTGACCTCAAGAATGGGATATTTTAAAAAGATATGTGAAGAGAAATGGAAGAGAGGCAAAAGGCTTATTATACTTAACCATTTGTAGAAAGTCATTTCAAGTAGGTGGAAGTCCACATGATGGACTCTTACACTCAGTGATGGGAAGATTTCCATGGTGAAGAGGTTGTGCAAATGAGGGATTAAAAGCAACTATTTAAAAAAAATGATTGAAGTATCATTGATTTACAGTGTTGTGTTAGTTTCAGGTATACAGCAAAGTAAATCAGTTATACATATACATATATACTTTATTATTATTATTTTTTTCTCATATAGGTCATTACAGGGCATTGACTAGAGTTCCATATACTATACAGTAAGTCCTTATTAGTTATATCTTCTATATATAGTAATGTGTATATGTCAATCCCAATCTCCCAGTTTATCTCTCCCTTTCCCTTTACACTGTGATAACCATAAGTTTATCACCTGTATACAGGTCAAGAAGCAACAGTTAGAACCTTATATGGAACAACTGACTGATTGAAATTTGAGAAAGGAGTACCATAAGGCTGTATATTGTCATACTGATCATTCAGCTTACATGCAGAGCACATGATGTGAAATGCTGGGCTGGATGAGTTACAAGCTGAAATCAAGATTTCTGGGACAAATATCAACAACCTCAGAAATGCAGATGATGCCACTCTAATGGCAGAAAGCAAAGAGGAACTAAACATTCTCTTGATGAGGGTGAAAGAGGAGAGTGAAAAGGCCAGCTTAAAACTCAATATTATGTCTGATATGAGAATTGCTATTCTGGTTTTCTTTTGCTTCCCATTTGCATGGAATATATTTTTCCATCCTCTCATTTTCAGTCTATCTGTGTCTTTAGGTCTGAAGTGGGTTTCTTGTAGACAGCATATTTATGGGTCTTGTTTTTGTATCCATTCAGCCAGGCTGTGTCTTTTGGTTGGAGCATTTAATCCATTTACATTTAAAGCAATTATTGATATATGTGCTCCTATTGCCATTTTCTTAATTGTTTGGGATTGATTTTGTAGATCTTTTCTTCTCTTGTACATTACTGTATGTGAAATAAATAGCCAATGGAAATTTTCTGTATGGCTCAGAAAACTCAAACAGAGGCTCAGTATCAACCTAGAGGGGTGGGATGAAGAGGAGATGGGAGGGAGGTTCTAAAGGGAGGGGATATATGTATTCCTATGGCTGATTCATGTTGAGGTTTCACAGAAAATAAAAAAATTCCGTAAAGCAATTATCCTCCATAAAAAGTAAATTAATTTTAAAAACTCAATATTAATTAAAAAAATCCAGTCTCATCATTTCAGAGCAAATAGAAAAGAAAAATGTGGAAGCAGTGACAGATTTCCTCTTCTTGGGCTCTAAAATCACAGCGGATGGTGACTGCAGCCAAGAAATTGGAAGACAATTGCCTCTTGGAAGGAAAGCTATGACAAAACTAGACAGTGTATTGAAAAGCAGAGACATCGCTTTGCTGACAAAGGTCTGTATAGTCATGTCTATGGTCTCTCCAGCAGTCATGTATGGATGTGAGAGTTGGGCCAAAAGGAGGCAAAGTGCTGAAGAATTGATGGTTTTGAACCATGGTGCTGTAGAAGACTCTTGAGAGTCCCTTGGACAGCAAGGAGATCAAACCAGTCAATCCTAAAGGGAATCAGCCCTGAATATTCATTGAAAGGACTGATGTTGATGCTGAAGCTGAAGCTCCCATACTCTGGCTACCTAATACAAACAGCCAACTTTCTTCTCTGGTGGCTCAGAGGTTAAAGCATCTGCCTCCAATGCGGAAGACCTGGGTTCAACCCCTGGGTCAGGAAGATTCCCTGGAGAAGGAAATGGTAACCCACTCCAGTATTCTTGCCTGGAGAATCCCATGGGCAGAGGAGCCTGGCAGGCTATAGTCCATGGGGTCGCAAAGAGTCGGACACGACTGAGCGACTTTACTTACTTACTCAATACAAACAGCCAACTCAGTGGAAAAGAGCCTGATTCTGGGAAAGATTGAAGGGAGAAGGAGCAGAGGGTGACAGAAGATGAGATGGTTGGATGGCGTCACTGGTTCAATGGACTCATGTTGGGCAAACTCTGGGAGATGGGGAGGAACAGGGAAGCCTGGAGTGCTGCAGTCCACGGGTTCACAGAGTGATACACAACTTGGAGACTGAACAAAAACAACAGTAACAGCCATAAGCTTGTTTTCTACATTCTGTAACTCTATTTCTCTTTTGTAGAGAAGTTCATTTGTACCCTGCTTTTAGATTCCACATATAAGTGATAGCATATGATATTTGTCTTTCTCTGTCTGACTTACTTTACTCAGTATGACAGTCCCCAGGCCCACACCTGTATGTCACTTTGCGCAGGAAGCTCTCTTTTAGCCATATGTTCAGTGCACCAACTGTAATTATGTTATATTCTCTCTTTTTTTTGCATACTGTGTGAGTCATATATTGGTAACATTTCTGAAGGGCATTTGTAGCCCTGACTTCTTAAAACAACAGGCAAAATGACATCAGGAGAGCATGATACATTTGGTAAATGCCTTGTATAAACCAGAAAAAATGATAGAAGCAAAAATTTTCTTGAGACTGTGAAATTACTGCATATTTCATATCATGTAACAGATAACATAGGAGGATGGAGGAAATTTGCTTGTTTCCACATTGCTCCTTGAAAATAATTCAAGGAATTATTTGAATTGGAATCTTTGGAAACATGCACATATTCTATATATATTTTTGCAGACAAATTTAGCATCTTAATGGAATAATAAAAGCTGTCATTTGGGAAATATACATATTGCTTCACCCAGAGTGCACAGAGGTGTTGATAGGCACTAAGAAAGGAACAGAGAGATGTGCCCTGAGGACGTCTCCATCCTGTCTCCATGCATGTTTAGGACTTCTGCACATATGAGCAAGTTATGGAAGAAGAGCATGGTGGAGGGGGGATGGGATGTTACTGGCATCCTAAAGATTTATAAACTGCTAAATTTAGAAGTGTCATTTTGCTATTGCCAGTGTACTGCTGACATCTTTGTATGAGTCACTAAGAAAAAAAAATAGCAATCACCTCCTTTGCAAGAACTAGTATGAGTAACACAAAATGGTTTCAATTAATCATTTTAACCACTGAATTCACTCTGGATAAACAAAGTGTGTATCAGATGATATGCCCCAGAAAGGTAGTCATCCTTACAAAATGCTACTCTCTGCAGCTATGCTCTTCTCATTATCGTATTGCAAATAGTTTTCGGAAAGAAAAAAACTGTTCAAGCAAAATATTAAACAGCATTCATTTGTCATTTTCCTGTGGGGACTAGGAAGCAATCTGCTGTGGCTGAAAATATGTGGTCATTACGAAGCTGGTATTGAATTGTTTGTTTATCTCGAGAAGGAGAGAGCGGTTTCAATGATGCTACTTTTTCATTGGTAACTTTAGGCACTTCTGCTTTCTAGAGGCATAGCCCCTGTCCAGAATTGAAATTAACTGATGTGTGTGTAAGCATTCTCTGTGTGTTTTAATGTTCATATAATTTTCTGTGCCGCAGCTGTTTTCAACCTGAGGAGTGATGATGAGTTTCATTTTCTCCTTAGTGTGTGGTGTTTTATATCACAGTGTGTTGGGATGCTTGTTTTCTGGAGACCTGAACATGTGCTGTAAATGGACTGAGATGGGATGTCTAACATGCTTTGCTTACTGAAGATAGTAAGGCTTCAGCTAGTGCATCAGAGAGTTCAATATGGTTTGTTGTCTTTTTCATCATGCTGTAGGAAGAGTCAGACTCTTTTAAATCCAGAAGAATCTGGGTTCAATTTCTCTTCTTTCTCCCCTTTCTTTTCTTCCACATTCTTCTTGTTCTTATTCTTTGCTGTATTGATACTGTGCTACTTGCTAAGTCACTTCAGTAGTGTCTGACTCTTTGCGGCCCTGTGGGCAATAGCCCGCCAAGCTCCTCTGTACATCGGAGAAGGCAATGGCACTCCACCCCAGTACTCTTGCTTAGAAAATCCCATGGACAGAGGAGCCTGGTGGGCTTCAGTCCATGGGGTCGCTAAGAGTCGGACAAGACTGAGCGACTTCACTTTCACTTTTCACTTTCATGCATTAGAGAAGGAAATGGCAGCCCACTCCAGTGTTCTTGCCTGGAGAATCCCAGGGACATGGAAGCCTGGTAGGTCTATGGGGTCGCACAGAGTCGGACATGACTGAAGCGATTTAGAAGCAGCAGCAGCAGCAGCTCCTCTGTACATGGAATTCCCCAGGCAAGAATACTGGAGTGGGTTGTCGCGCCCTTCTCCAGGGAATCTTCCCCATCCAGGGATCGAACCCGTGTCTCATGTCTCCTGCATTGGCAAGTGGGTTCTTTACCTCTAGCGCCACCTGGAGGAAGTGGCAATCCACTCCAGTATTCTTGCCTGGAGAATCCCACGGGGTCACAAAGAGTCGGACACGACTGAGCGACTTCACCTTCACCTTCACCTTAGCGCCACCTGGGAAGCCTCATTGACACTGTATCACCGAATAAAAAAGTAAACTGAGAAGGTAATAGTATACACCCATCTACTCAAATCTCCGGGTAGAAACTATTAATAGTTCACTTACAAGTAACTTCAGAATCCATCTATACAGAGCCCATTTCATTATCACCACTTTTACCAAGTCCTTTATCTTGCCATTTAAACCTGTTTCCTTTATTACGTAAAGAACACAAGGAATTTATCAGCATTTTCTGAACTATCCCTTACTCAAAATGCAAAATCACTCCTTCAGCCTGTTTAATTGGAAGCAGAATTCTAGCTTAACTAATTTAATCTCTAAACTTTTAATCCATTTATGGAACACTTCCGAGCTTCCTTTGCAGTTTTGCAGACCTCCTTTAAGTCAGAGAATGTTGTTCAGTCATCCAGGCATGTCCTACCCTTGGAGATCCCTTGGACTGCAGCACACCAGGTCTCCCTGTCCCTCACCATCTCCCGGAGTTTACCCAAATTCATGTTCATTACATCAGTGATCCTATCCAGCCATTTTATCTTCCGACGCCCTCTTCTCTTTCTGCTCTCAATCTTTCCCAGCATCATGGACTTTTCCAATGAGTCAACTGTTCTCGTCAGATGACCAAAATACTGGTCAGTATTTTGATCAGAGAATGTAGAACTCCACATGCATTACAAAAGATGTTATAGACCCGGTACAAGTAAACAATAAATGATAAAGTTCAAAATAAAAGGTGGCCAATTTATATTCTCCATTCTTCTATTATCACATATGCCAGGTATAGTTTGCTTGGTGGAGGGTAGGATTTGCTATTCTGAGAATCTGATGCTAGTCTCTGGGCACTTATTGTCTGCAAGAATGCAACATTTGAACAGAGTTAAAAAAAAAAAAAAGAAAGAAAAAAAGGCTGTCCTTGGATTCTACCCTATTTGTTTCATATTTAGAAAGGCAAAATAATTTTTGATGAAGAGCAAAAATTTGATGAAGAGCAGAGAGAAAAGTTTGTTTCACTGAGACTGCTGTTGCAAATAACACTTATGCTTGCAGAATGTAATGAGCCTTGATATGTCCTGATAATATGGATTTGTAATCCTTCCCATTTAATAAAAACTCTTTTCAGAGAATTAGATGATGGTAGTAACGTGCAGAGACTTTTGAGGAGAAGAGATAGAGCTGAATCACAATCTCTCTTGCTCAATAAACTATAAAGTTGTTCTTCCAGGCAGAAAGGAGATTATTGTAGGTTTTATTGCTATCTGAACAAATGGGCTTTAATTGCTCAGATATAGTGTTATTCTTCTTTGCCTCATTAAGAGTATTAACAGTCTGATCCTGTGGTGGAAAAAAATATTAAGTGGGGTAAAATTGTGGGTTAAACAATTAGCTTATAGTAATATACACACAAAGCGACTGATTTTGACCTGATCTTTCCTTTCATTTTTTCCTTTGTGTGCATGATTTGACTCTTTGAAGAACTTTACTCACTGCCTCACAAAAACATTGCTGACATCCAATATCAGTAAACTATAGTAAGTGATACATAATAAAGATAGCAGCAACCATTTATTCTGTTCCTACTATGCACTAGATACTTAATATATCTCGTATAATTGCCTTACATAACTTGCTCTATCATATGTGTTAGTTACTGTAGACCATGCTCTGGGGTAAAGGCACATAACTTATGATGTAAGCCTCATCTTCTAATTTACAGATGAGGAGACAAAGAAGTGTAGAGAAATTGAGACTTGAAGTTCCATACTATATCACGGGCAAAACTTAGTTTGAACTCAAGTCTCAAAAGCTGATTTTCTTTCCAATACATCTCCATTTCTCTGCTTGACTTGTCAGATTTGTCTTGCTTCTTATAAAGTACATGTAAGAGAACAATAGTTCTTCATCTTTAACACTACCTCTGAGACTGATAAGTGTACTAAGTTGCAATGATACAATTTAATGCTTTTGGGTTTTTCTTTCCTATCAGAGAAGCCCAGAGAGGGTTATTTTTAAAAAGTCAGAGATAAGCTTGACCTGACGCTTCTGGTATTTTAATGACCAACATATTATGAGCACAATGTCATCACAGACTCTAAGAAGTTATCACAGTCATTATAGTATTGTTGTAGTTATTGGTTTTAAAATAAAATGCAAAGTCCCTGCTCTTTAAAATGTGATTAATCTGTTTCACTTTCTTAGACTCTTATACTATGTTCTTGTGTTTCTTTCTCTTTCTCTCTCTCTCTCTCTCTCTCTTTTTTTTTTTTGGTCTCTTTCCTTGGGCATTTTATATGACCACAAAACTATAGGTCTGTGTCTTATTGTACTTTATGGTTGGGTAAGTTAGGTCAGTGTGATAACCCAAGGGAATATTAATAATCCTTGTTTTAACAAACCTAAATTTATACCATTGTCAGAAGTTAACTGCTTTGTTATGCTCCTTGTGCCCAGGATTACTGAGTATTAGGGATAGTGGTAGAGAACAAAGACACTCCATTCTTGCAAAAGTTACCTCCTTAAAATCTGTGCTACTAAGAAGAAGGAGATAATTACCCTGAAACAGTTGACTATTTCTCAAAAATTGAAAGGTGATTTCTGTAGGTACTAGATAATACTTCTGAGGTTCATGGGGCACAGCTAAGAATATGTTTGTATATATGTAAACTTAGATAAAATACCTGGATCTAGATGCCTATGTGCTGAGGAAATACTACTATTTTATCCTAAAACTGCACACTAGTGGTTGTTTGTTAGAAAAGCTGTAACCATTGACAAGATTTACTTTCTAGAAAACTTTCTTTCCTTTGTGAGAGGAAGAAGTAGAAAATATTTTCATTTTAATTCTCTTGATGGACATGAGTCTGAGTGAACTCTGAGAGATGGTGATGAACAGGGAGGCCTGGCGTGCTGTGATTCGTGGGGTCGCAAAGAATCAGACACGACTGAGCGACTCAACTGTACTGATGCTTTCCTGGAAACTAACTGAAGAGGATCTGTCTGAACGTGAACATACTTGCCTGGAACCAAGAATGTGAGTTAGTGTTAAGAAGAGGGACAGCCACAAAAAGACAACGATAACAAAATATTCATTAGATAGTGTAATCCTTTGGAACCTCTAGGACAGTCATCCAGTCATTTGTTCCCATTGAATAATTATAAGTATTCTGATTGGTTTGTCACTATTTCCTCATTCAGTCATTAGACTATAAGCAGAGATCAAGCTTCATTCAGTAAATTTCCTCATCTAAAGAATAGGAATAATCAAATCCCTCAGATTCCTTATGTAATTTTTTAAAGTATTAACAATGTTTGTAAAAATTTCTAATATATCATTCTTAGCAAGAACATAGCACCTACATGGAATATGTGCTACTGTGATCCCCTGGACCCTGCTCACCTTAATTATAGCATGAATTCTTTCTTCCTAAGCTTTAGTGGTTGGATGGCATCACCAACTCAATGGACATGATTTTGAGCAAGCTCTGGGAGTTGTTGATGGACAGGGAAGCCTGGCATGCTGCAGTCCATGGAGTCACAAAGAGTCAGACACGACTGAATGAGTGAACTGAAATGAAATGAAGATTTAGTGAGACTTCAGAATCTTCAGCTTGGATAGCCAGACAGTAACTGTCAAATGATTTTCGAAACCTGTTGGCCACCCCTGTGCTAAATCTTAGTGAGTGTGATGTAAAAAACTGTTCTCTTCCTTTCCCTGCTCTCTCTTATTTCTTTCATTCTTACTATTCTTCTAGAGTCTCTTCTACCATATTATGTATATACACTTTTTAGTTATTCAATAGTTCAATAAAACTTACCCAGTGTGCATTGGGTTGTATGATAAATACTATTGATATTACCATGTTTCAAGCAGGAAGTGGTAGAGCAGCTAGAAGTTGTAGTTAGACTGCTTTGATTCATATTCTAGCTTTATCATTTTCTGGTCACATTGGAAAAGTACTTGAACTCTCTAAACTTGAAATTAGAGGGTGCAATGTACAATGAAATATGTATAATGTACATTCTTTAAATATTCAGATAGTGAAATTGGCTGAAAAGGCAAACTCATACTTAAAAGATACATTTATTTATATTAAAATAAGTTACTTATCCTTTTAATAATTGGTCACCAACATTTCAACTAGTCTTCTTGAGGGAAGTTGCTATACAGCATTGGACCCTAGTGATCACAGTTGGATATTTGGTATTGTCAGTATAACTCAATATTGGTATGCTAAGTAAATTCTAAGATGTTGAACTTGTATGAAACCTCCATCTGTGCACCCCTGGCCATTTCATGAGACCAAAGTGCCAACAATGGGGTAGCCAATAACAGGGTCTGGCCCCAGTGGCCAAACTGTTATATAGTCTTGGTTGTTCAGTACTTCTTTGATGATGGTTGCTCTCCAGTGAGCATTATCATCTGATGCAAAAATCTTCAGACTTCATGCTCTCTTCCATGTTTTCTTTCTACCCCAGAACTCCTTTTGTTGTATTTTCTTCTTCTTCTTTTTTTTTTTTTCCTGGGCCCATGATCAACTAGCCAAGCTATTTGCTACTGTCTTTGAATCCATATACATTCAGACATTGGTCAGTTTTATTTCTACATAAAATGTATAACCAGGTTCCCCATATGAGACTCTGTTCATTGGGAAGATTTTCCCTCACTATTCTCTCTCAGTGTAATTAAAGAAGCTATAACGCAGCTGCTGTCTATTTTAGACTGTACTCATGTACTGAATCGATACTTTCATGAACAAATCTTGTGCTTCGTCTTCCTCCATATGTTGGATATAAGAGTCCACTATATTGTTATAGATTTAAAATGGGAAAGATCTGTGTGCTGGAACGACACTTGTGGATTAAACAGAGGCTGTGGCAATATATTTGTGTAGTTTTTATGGACCCTTGATCCTGCTTCAGCTTAATATTGCATATACCTCTTAAAACCTTCAGTGATAGTTGAGAAGCCTTCTGACCCTACAACTTAGTGGGTTTGAGAGTACATAGCTCATGATCAACAGCTGTGGCTTAGCTATCATTTGGTGCCCCTGGTCATCCATGCTGTCTGTACCAGGTTCATTGGTATGCCAATAGTTCTTTTAAAAATGCACATAATTCTGATGACATGACCTTGCTCCAAACCCCCAGCAATCTATGTTGTGATTCTCTCATTGGTACCTGCCATAATCTCTATATGACATCTTTTATCATCACTGATGTCTTGAATGCCTTCCAGGTTGTAATGCCAAGTGGTAGAATCACCAGCTATGTGACTCTCATCACATCCCTACCTGGCTTATACTGTGACTTAACTCTGGCTATAGACCACTGGCCAAGAAGGGAGAGTGGGGATACATGTTGTCTTGAATGTTCTCTAAATCATCTTTAAGAAGGATGGGAATACTAGGTTTAAATAGAGGATTTTTAGGCTGCTTCCACAGACTCAGAAGGTTTGGCAGAATCTGAAGATTATAGATATTCATGGACATCATCCTAAATGTCTCTAGCTTATCTGATGATATCTCATACTCTGCCAACCAGGATTCTGACACTGGCAAAAGTTTTTGATTGGGAGCTTTTTTTTTTTTTTTAAGATAAGAAGTTTATATATATATATGGTGGTGGTTTAGTCACTAAATCATGTCTGACTCTTGCAACTCCCTGGACTGTAGCTCGCCAGGCTCCTCTGTCCTCGGGGTTCTCCAGGCAAGGCTACTGGAGTGGGTTTCCATTTCCTCCTCTAGGGGATCTTCCTGACCCAGGGATTGAGCCCTTGTTGAGAGAGTCAATTCCTAGGCAGGTTGATAAGAAATTTGGGGTCCCCAAGGATGAGATAGGGGTCTGGGGCTCTCGAGGAGGAGCTATGGGTCTGGAGTTATCAAGGAGAAGGAAAGGACAGGCATCTTTTTTCTCTACATTCCTTAGTCTTAGTCACATAAAACTTTTTTTTTTCTTTAAGCCCAGAACTGATGATTACACAACAAACAACTCAGTTTAAGCTCTGTACTAAGGGTTATATAACAACACTGTATCCTGCTTGAGGACAGTTTCTCCTTCTTGAAAAGCTTCTGGCTAATCCTGTTATCCTAAAATGTAAATTTTGGGAGTGGGTCTTGAGACATTAGGGGAGGCACTCTTCATCCTCCTTCTGATGTCTATGTCAGAAACTTTCTCTGTCCCTTTCTTACTTAATGCCAATGAAAGTTTAACAATTAGATAGGCACCTTATTCCAGTACCTATATGTACCGTGAACCACCATTAATGGTGCCAGCCAGAATCCTGGATTCTGCTTTTGGGCCTATTCCTTGTAGCAACTGAGAAGCTTAAGAATGTTCCTTCAGACTTATTCCAGATTGTACTGGAAAGAACTGGACTTTAGACTCTCAATGATCAGTCATCATTTGTGGGTTGCTCTAGGAAGAAGGATGACCTTGGATAATGGGGCTTTCTGCCAGTAAGGCAATTCTGGAAGAGGCATATAGAAAAAGTTCTGTTTGCCAAGTGTTCCTATGAGATGGGCAACAAATCCTTCATTACAGGCTCTTCCACAGTAGTTTAAAAGTACTCAATCTAACAACAGTGAAGTTGGGCGTACGGAAGGTTAAACACTGATTCACTTATTTATTATCTTTATTGTGCTCATCTCCACAAAGGGATTTTATATACTCTACTAGAAGGTGAAGAAATTACAAAATGTTAAAACACTAGTAAAAGAAAAAGAACTACCAGATTGGGTGAGGACAGGAGAGTAAATTACTTGAGTGTGAACCATAGTTGTAGCTTTTTTCTCAGCAAAAGAAAGCAGAGAAACACAAAGTCTTGAATGATTTTTATTAGCTAAAAATAACAATATGACCTTTTCCTGGAAAACTAATGTTTTCCTGACTGTGAAATCTAAGGTAGTATTATGAGAGTCGTCATGAAATGCTCTGGGCAATATTCTGGATCATAACTTTGATAACATTTTTATAACCATGGCAAAGCTTTTCCACCTATAATTCTTTCACTAAATTTTTGAAATGTATTTATTGTGCTAATTGAAAGAAGATTCATGTGCTTTAAAAACAAAAAAATCATAACGACCAAAGTTGACATATTACAATGTGAATTGAAGAGTCTAAATTATAATAATTTCAGAAGTAATTTGTAGAATGTAAATGAGAACACTGCTTCACCAATTAGATTTATCCAAAACATTTCCTTCAGCAACTAAGCAATATTTGATTTTTAAATTTCACCATCATAAGATATATTCACATGTGTTAGTGTATGTGAGTGAAAGAAGTTATACTTCAGCATGAGGTTGTTTATTAATCTCTTTGAATTTGACTTTATTTGCTTTATTTTGACTTAATACAACATACATTAAAGTTGTGTGATTAGACAGGACATTTAAAAGATGTCTAAAAAGGAGTATTATTTTCAAGAAATTATATTCTTATAGGAACAGGAAGATATACAAATATGAATAAACTCACAACACACAAAAGATATTAAAGTTATCAAAGGAAAAAGAGATGATCCTAAGTGGGGATGTTATTAAATTTTTTAGAAAGGAAGCAGCATTTAAAATAGGCCATGAAGGATCCCTGATATGTAGTGAGCTCTCAATAAATATTACCTAGTGTTACTAGTTCAGTTTTTCCTTAACTTATACCTAGCTGAATATAAACAAATGTGAAAGTTAGGTCATATTAGCTGAGTACAACACTTTTGCAGATTTAATTTCACTTTTACCTCAAGGTGACATCAAAAATGATGAACCTTATCTTCATTTTACAGTAAGAAAGTAAAAGGAAGGAAAAAAAGAAAGAAGATGGGAAAGAAAGGAAGAAAGAAACTGAATCTCAAAAACTTGGCAATTATTTCCCCAGTTCACTTAGTTAGCAGACCTTAGACCAGGTTTCTGAATGTCTGTCCATAAAGTCTGTTTTTGTTCACCACAACTATCTATTACTATTAGGAATTGCTATCAAGTTATGAAACATTACAAATTATTTTCTGTAAAGAGAAAGGAGTAATAGATTAAAATACATCATTTTTCTAAGACAGTAATGTGAGAGGGAGCTAGCTGGGTTAAAGCCATGTAGCTACTCTGAGCTACGGGAGGAAAGGAAAGAGAGCAGGGAAAGAGCAAGTGTAAAATAGGCAGAAGCTAGAGTCCCTTGCTTCATACTTAGGCGATGGCACCCCACTCCAGCACTCCTGCCTGGAGAATCCCATGGACGGAGGAGCCTGGTGGGCTGCAGTCCATGGGGTCGACTGAGCGACTTCACTTTCACTTTTCACTTTCATGCATTGGAGAAGGAAATGGCAACCCACTCCAGTGTTCTTGCCTGGAGAATCCCAGGGACGGGGGGAGCCTGGTGGGCTGCCGTCTATGGGGCTGCACAGAATCGGACACGACTGAAGCGACTTAGCAGCAGTAGCAGCAACTACTTTTAATGACATTTGCAATTTTTTTTTTTACATTTCAAGGTACTTGTGCAACTGGATTTCTCATGTACTAAACGTAGTTGCTTAGTTTCAATGACAGAGAGGTCATTACATGTTGATGATAGCTCAACTGCTATGGATTTAAATAAATCAGTAACCCGGGAGGATTCAAGAGGTCAAGGGTTTAGGAATGAAGCCCTCCTCCCTTGGTTGTCTGTCAGTCATGCCAGTTTACTGATAATGTCAAAATATTATCTTCTTTCAGATATTTAGAGATGGAATGAGATTAGATTGACAACTTCAATGATTTACCCAAACCACGCATACTCATTATGAAAAAAATCTAAAAGAAAAGGCAACTATTATTATTGGGTTGACTAAGATGTTCGTTCAAGTTTTTCCATACCACCTCATGGCAAAACTCACACTAACTCTTTAACCAACTCAATAAGTCAAAATAGTTCTCACACTTGGTATTTTATAGAGCTTACTTCATTTCAATGTGCTTTAAAATATTTGAGATTTTAAATTGCTAATATACAAGTTCCTTATTGTTTATATAGAAGGAATGAATGCTGAAAATTGTTATTCTGGGATCATATATACGTCTTAAGATGAGGTATTGGTTATTGAGCGTTATAGTACTTACAGTTTTAGATCTATAGGATTTGAAAGGGTTTTTGCAAAAAAAAAAAGAAAAAGTTTGTGAAGAGGGTCATGAAACAACAATAAACAATATCCCATGAGATACTACAGTTGCCAGATAGACTGAAAAGGAGTAGAAAATGAGGGATAAATCAAGCAGGTAGAAACAGAGGTGAAGGTAAGTCCAGGGTCAGCACTGCAAAGAGAAAATAAAATACCTGACTTTGAATACATGACTGGGATGAATATATGTGCAAACCTTCAACTTAAACTTGCTACTGAAGTTTTATACATGTATGTGGAATAAATTAATGATATTTAAAGCCAATTGGAGCTTAGAATTATGTCAATTCAGTGATTATATAGAACCCTTTAACCACTAGGTAACATTCAATAAATCATAGATATAATCCGGCTATGACTTTACTCTTTGATCTACCAAAATGAAAGTACATAGCTAAGGAGATTCCATCTTAGTAAGGGAAATTTAATTCTGATCTAAAACCATTAATGGAGAAGGCAATGACATCCCACTCCAGTACTCTTGCCTGGAAAATCCCAGGGGCGGAGGAGCCTGGTGGTGGGCTGCAATCCCTGGGGTCGCTAAAAGTCGGAAGCGACTGAGCGACTTCACTTTCACTTTTCACTTTTATGCCTTGGAGAAGGAAATGGCAACCCACTCCAGTATTCTTGCCTGGAGAATCCCAGGGACGGGGATCCTGGTGGGCCGCCGTCTGTGGGGCTGCACAGAGTCGGACACGACTGAAGCGACTTAGCAGCAGCAGCAGCAGCAGCAGCAGCAGCAGCAGCAGCAGCAGCAGCAGCATAACCATTAATTATCACAATGATAATTAGTGTAATGGGTTTAAAAAGTTTAACAAAACTTTCCAATAGGTTTAAATTATTTTATCCCTCTAGAAAATATAGAGCACTTGAAGTTAACCTAAGAGACAATAAGTTAAATGGAAATTCATATTAATTAAAGCCCCGTGGGTGCTAAGTCACTTCAGTCATGTACGACTTTTTCAGCCCTATGGACTGTAGTCCACTAGGCTCCTCTCTCACTGGGATTCTCTAGACAAGAGTACTGGAGCAGGTTGTCATGCCCTCCTCCAGGGCATCTTCCCAACCAGGGATTGAACCCACATCTCTTTAGTCTCCTTCACTGGTAAGCAAGTTCTTCACCACTAGTGACTGTAGGAAGGCCCAATGCATTCCAAATATGTATTCTTTTCCTTTTCAAATCCCAGGGTTTGTTAATCATATAATCTGAGACATTTAATTCAGTATGAAACCACTTAGTCAATCTAACCGTGTACATTAGCCACTTCTTCCTTAACTCTATCCTTCCTCTGCTTAGTATAACATTTGAATACCAGACATGGCCATTAACCACTAATTTCTTTTCTTAGTACAGAGAAGGCGATGGCACCCCACTCCGGTGCTCTTGCCTGGAAAAGCCCATGGACGGAGGAGCCTGGTAGGCCGCAGTCCATGGAGTCGCTAAGCGTTGGACATGACTGAGCGACATCACTTTCGCTTTTCACTTTCATGCATTGGAGAAGGAAATGGCAACCCACTCCAGTGTTCTTGCCTGGAGAATCCCAGGGATGGGAGAGCCTGGTGGGCTGCCGTCTATGGGGTCGCACAGAGTCGGACGTGACTGAAGTGACTTAGCAGCAGTACTGGTTGCACTAAGAGAAACCATTGTTAAATGAAGAAATTGGTAACTATCAATTACTGAACATTACTGCAAATTATCTGCTGAATAGTAATTTGTATTTTGGTAATTTGTATTACCAAAAAGTACTGTTTTTGGTAATACAAATTTCAATGAATAACTTTACATAATTTATATCTTGGGTGCCCTTTGGGCACAATTGGCTCCCTCTTCAGGGAGTCTCAGCAGTAAGCTAAATGGCCAAATGAAATCAGAGATTAAAATTCTGTCTTCAACTTGGAGAAATATAATTGAGAAAAGAGGGTATGTCTTATAGAAGTAGGTTTTTGGTTCTTCTCCCAAGAAAATTTTTGTATTAATTGAAATATAAAATCATAGGTATCAGTGTTCTTAATCTCCCAAGCCTTTAATGAATGTAATAAATTATTTAATAAAGGCAGCCTGGCATGGTGGAAAGATCTGAAAGTTAGAAACCATGATTCTAGTCACATTTCTTTCACTGCAAGGCTTTAAACCTAAGGAAGTATAAGGTACTTCTCTTCTTTGAATTTTAGTTTTTCCATATGTACAAGGAAGAGTATATTATTAATTCTTTTATTTATAAATGAAAGTAGCCCAATTCAAATTTCTTTGAGCATATAAAGGTAATTTACCTGTTTGGGAAGACAAGCTTCAAGAATGGTCAAAATAAAGAAATATTATCAGATACTCTCCCATCATTTTCTTTCATGGGTGTGTGTGTGTGTGTATGTGTGGGTGGGTGTGTATGTATGTGTATAAGTAACCTCTGTCTGTTTCTAGTGCTCTTTATTAGTTTATATTAACTTCATTCCCAGAGAGGATCTTATCATTTAGTAGTCTTAAAAATATATAGACTTTCTTATAACCAAGACTCCTAGCCTAAAAGTGCCCTGCACATCTTTGACATTTTGTTTTACTAACTCTTTGGGATCTGTGCCTTTCCTTGAATAAATTATTACAGCTAGGGAGAAGTATGTTGAGTTTGCACTGTATCACATAACATGCCTTTAATTAACCCTGAGGGGTTGATATTGATAGTCTAACCTGAAACATATAGGCTGGGAGTAGAAAATCTGTGTGTGCCTTGGGAAAATAGGAAGTCCTTCTATGAGATAAATGTGGGTGATTGCTGGGAACACAATATAATAGATATACATTGCAAAGGCCTGGTAGAGTTTCATTCTTTAATTCTCTTTCTTATGATCAAGGCTGACATGCTCTCTGTCTTCATCCAGCTTAGAGTAAATGGATGAGAGATATGGTAAATGGATGAGAGACAGAGTAAAAAAAAAAAATTATGAAGCCAAGTAATTATATGTAAGATTATTTCTCTCTTATTCTATGACATTTTAACATGGTGTTCTTTTCACAATTTAACAAAATCACATCTCAATTGCCTATAGCATTATTTCTTATAGATCATTGGTCTGTGGGCCATGCTAATTTACATTACTGTCTTCAGACAGTGGGTGGAGTCATTTGCCCTGAGGCTGCACTCTATTATATATAATCTCAGTGGTAAAGAATCCACCTGCTGATGCAGGAGATTAGGGTTTGATTCCTGGGTCAGGAAGATCCCCTGAGAAGGAAAGGCAACCCACTTCTGTATTCTTATCTGGAAAATCCCATGGATAGAGGAGCTTGGTGGGCTAGAGTCCATGGGGTTTCAAAAGAGTCAAACAATACTTAGCAACTAAACTACAAGAACTATGCAGAGAAAATTATTTTAATTCCCGAATCTTTCATCCCAGTATCATTTAGAATGAAACTGAAGCAAGCAATTGTTGGTGTCTTGGTAACTAAACAACTAAATTCTTTCTTTTCCTCACAAATCAGCATTGTTTATATTAGCTGTTTTCTGAATTTTCTAACAGAGTTTATTGACTTGTTTGGGAAAGGGCGAACTACATAGATTGCCTCTTTTTTTTTCCTAGAAAGACCTGGGGGCCTCTATTAACACTAGTTTTGGAGTTTCACCCTGTGTCTTTGGTTCATTGAAGAGTTGCTAATTATTTTTATAATTTTTTAATATTTATAATTATATGAAGTTTTAAGTTGGAAAATGTGTAATTGATAAGTGCTTTTGCTAACAAGCATGACTGGATTGTGATCTTTCTTTTTAGTTAGTACAAATTACCAAGCAGATTATTTGAATTTCCAAAAGTGATCTGGAAAAGATTTTATTAAATAGTGTCATCTTACTTGTCAAAGTAAAATCATAGGGACAAATAATAACCCTGATTATACAGTAGAACTTGAGTACCAATATTTCCAACTTTCGATGAGGCAGTGGGAGCTTACTGAGTGATGGAACAAAATGATAATTTGGCTGATACATAATAACCTTTTAGTTGGTACTTGGCATATAAGAACTGGCAGATGCACTTGGAACTGAGAGTTAATAGAAATAAAAATTATCCAAACTTCACGGAAATTTTTCAAAGAATGGATGCTTAAGCCAAGATTGGCATGGATTTTTCCTGTATTAAGAAGATTCATAGTTGGCACACACTTACCTTTTGAACATTTGTAAAAGCACATCCTCTGGTCAGACAAATTTCAAAAGGCATCTATCTTTGGTTAGACACAATCGCTTCAAAATATCAGCCCTACTCACTGCCATCAGCTGAGTGAATAAAATCTTGGCATGCAGATTTTGGATCTTGGTTTCAATGTTTAATTATTAGCTTAGTGATCTGTGATAATTACTTTGACAAGTCTCCCTTTTTCTCTACTCTGCAAAACGAGTATAACTGTAAATTTAATAAATTGTGCACATTGAAGAAATAATGTAGGTAAATTGTTTAGCATAAGGTCTTTCATAATCCAAACCAAAAACTTAGTGAATATTAACTCTAAATTTATGCTGTAATTATTAATAATGTTAATAACAGAGGTAGTGATAGTACAATATTGTTGTTTCCTTATTTTCATTTCTCTGATCCAATATCAATTTTTTTTGCCTTGCTTTTGTTCTGTTGTCAACATTATGACTGGGTATCTTACTTTTATTGAAAAGGTAGAAGGAATGAAGTGAGACTAAAGCTTGGTAAAGAAGACAAAAATCCAATAATAGGGACCCATATTAATTAGGATGGGCTTCCCTGGTAGCTCAGAGGTTAAAGCCTCTTCCTGCAATGTGGGAGACCTGGGTTCAATCCCCGGGTCAGGAAGATCCCCTGGAGAAGAAAATTGCAACCCACTCCAGTATTCTTGCCTGGAGAATCCCATGGACGGAGGAGCCTGGTGGACTACAGTCCACGGGGTTGCAAAGAGTTGGACACGACTGAGCGACTTTGCTTTCACTTTCATATTAATTAGGATAGAAGATGTATGGTCTTTTCTACGTAAAATCTACAAAGTGGCCTTATTTTGGGCTTAATCTATCATGGGCAGAGTAGCCTTGTCTTATATTGATGTTCTATGAAATTGCTTCTGCTCAACAGAACAACACCATAGGCTTGCTGTGAGTTCTAGGCCAGTTTCTGGCAACACCAAGACCTGTCTGGTAGTTACATGCTTGCCTTTGGCTGGGAGATGTTGCTTATATCTTTTTACTTTGCAGAATCCTGCATTTTTGTGAGCCATTAACCATTAAACTAATGTTTGAGAAACAACCAAAGTAGTTAAAGTTTTCCGAGCAATATCTTGCCAATAAATAAATGTTATTTAATATTGAGAATTGAAGATTTTCACCACAGAGAAGTGGAATAGTTGAGTTTGACTGACAGCTGTCTCAAAATATGTGAGGGTCAGTCTCATTTATGAGGGTCACTACTAAGACAGAAGTTTCTCAAAATAAAAAGCCCTTTTTAGTTTTTAAATGGTTAGATCTATAAGGCAGTGGAATGAGAAGATCTTTTTCATGATGGATTTTGCTATCACTGGACATGTTCATATAGAATCTAGATAAATCACCTACCAGGGTTATTGTGGAATAATAGCCCTGTGTCAATAACTGGGCTGGATGACAGTGTGTGTCTTAAATTCTCTGTTTCCAGAATCAAGGAAGGCAACATAAAGTGATAAACTCTTGGTTGATTGAGGTTTAAACTCAGATTTTTGTTTTGTTTCTTTAAGACAAAAAATCGTCCATTTCTCTCAACTTCAAATCTCTTCCATTCTCCATCTGCCTTTCTTTGTGTATTTGTAGGCGATTAAGTGTATTCAGGAAGTTTTAATTCTTCTGGACTGATGAATCTACTGGCATTCCCTTTGCCAACATTGATACTGCGAATTCAAGCTTGTCCAAGTTCCATTTCCTTACCAAAGGGCAAGCCTGAAACAGTCCGAGGAATTAAAACTGCCAGAACCACTTGATTAAGCTGTCAACAAGCTTTCCAGGAACTTTGTGGTTGGCTTAATGGGGAGAGTAGCATTTTTCCTGCTCTGCTGTTTGAGTATATGGTAATAGGGGACCTTGTGAGTTATTTCTTGATCAGTCATTATAAGGTCCAGGATGGCAGCAAATAGGAGTGAGGGATCTTGAGAGGAAAATTTGAAAATCATCTTAACTGCTAATTTCTTAAATGCTAATTCTAAATAATGCTGAGATTTAAATATCTCCCTTTCTTACTTTCCAAAACTTAAAATAGACATTACTTCAAGGATTTGGAGGATGCTGATGATATCTCTTGTCAAAAGGTCTATTCTTAGTGTTCAACAGGAAAGACAGTGGGGAAGTGGGAGAGCTCTGGCAGAGCTGGTTAATGGAAGACTTAATGAATCTGACCTTCTTTATATTTGCTTTGGCTACAATAGCGATTTTCATTTTTATTTAACTGCTTTCCTTTCTATTCTATCCATATTTTTGTGTTTCTTCCATTTCCATTTGTGAGGCTACTGGGACAGAAATTATCGTTCAAGAGGATAGTCTGGTCTATTATTAAATGACATTCTGTGATGATATTTTGAGTTCTCTTTGTCATCAACCACGCCCCCTGAGAGGGGATTGAACATGACTAGGTATATACACAAGCCACATTCCCAAAGCCCTCCATCTGAAAGGAGTTCCTTTATAATCAGTACCAGTCTCCTTATTGTAATTTACATAATGCTCAGCAAACAGTAGGCGCCCTGTAAGTGCTAGTTAAATATATTTTGAAAGTCTCAACGCAAAGAATATTTTCACTCTGTTTTTATTTACGGTTATATAAGACTGAATAACTACATCTATTTTTCCTTAGACTTTCCTATTTTTTACCATTCCTTCAAATTTTTAAAATACTCTTTTAAAGATGCCATGAATACTCATTTCTTTCACCTTCCTCGTGCTGTTTGGAGAATTAAAATGTTTGCTGGTCTGTAGAGCAGATTGGAAGTCATTATTGGGGAACATCAAGAAATCTTAAATCAGACTGTTTAATTTTCACCAGCCATAAAATTAAATGACAATATTTTCTGTATTCCTCAGGGCTGATAAGAAGGGCAACTAACCAAATAATAAAGCACTTGGCACACTATTTAAATGTAAAATTCCCAGAATCAAGCTTATCATGATTATCCAAGCAGGCAGCTGTGGAATAATGATTAGAAGTGAGAACTTGGGGTTAGACTAAACAGGCTTCGGATAATGTGTGACCTCAGACTTCTCCCTGTGCCTCTACATCTGCAGATGGAAACTTTTACCAGTTTCACAGAGATTAAATGCTATAATATTGTAAGGTATTTAGAATAATAGCTGGTACATGATAGATCTTCAAATAGTCTTAGATAATGATGATATATGTGAAAACATATTTTAAAAACACTTTAAATCATACAACTAGAATACACTCTCTTTAGAACAGCTGCAGAGATGTGACACCCAAACAATAACAGTGGCAGAACAGAGCTGGTAATTCAGTTCTCTCTGAAGACTCTTAGAAACATCATAAATCACGCTCAAAAAGAAGAGGAGCTGTGACTACCTTAATTGGATCTTTAATGTCTATACTTACAGCAGGAAAAAAAAAAATGGATTTGTACTATCCAGAAAATGTTACTTAGCATGGAAACTCTGAAGAGAGAACAAATGTGGTAAATGGAAGCAAGAACATTGTGACTTTGACAACAGAGAGCGTAAATAGTGACCAAAGACAGCATCAGACAGAGAAGTTATTCTGGGCTCTAGGAAGAACTGAACTCTGACCAACAAGGAGACTTATCAATTAGAAGTGAAATGAATGTGCTGTAGGACAAAATTTGAAGTGATCAAATTCAAGTTCCTAAGGAAATTTACACATTTTAACAACTGAAGCTGAGATTTATCCTGTTTTTTCCTTCAGCCTGACAACAGGAAGCAAGATTTAGAAGGACATCTTACTTGTGTATCCTCTCACCATGTTGATTAAATTGAACCTTGATAAGTGAAAGAGGCTAGAAGTTCAGTATAAATACTAAACCTCTGCAAAAAGTGGCAGAGATTTTTTTCTCTTTGTTTCTTGATGAGTCTGGCTAATGGTTTGTCAATTTTATTTATCCTTTCAAAGAACCAGCTTTTTGCTTTGTTGATTTTTGCTATGGTCTCTTTTGTTTCTTTTGCATTTATTTCTGCCCTAATTTTTAGGATTTCTTTCCTTCTACTAACTCTGGGGTTCTCTATTTCTTCCTTTTCTAGTTGCTTTAGGTGTAGAGTTAGGTTATTTATTTGACTTTTTTCTTGTTTCTTGAGGTATACCAGTATGGCTATGAACTTTCCTCTTAGCACTGCTTTTATAGTGTCCCATAGGTTCTGTGTAGTTGTGTTTTCATTTTCATTCCTTTCGATGCATAATTTGAAATCTTTTTTGATTTCTTCTGTGATTTGTTGATTATTCAGAAGGGTGTTGTTCAGCCTCCAAATGTTGGAATTTTTAATAGCTTTTCTCCTGTAATTGAGCTCTAACCTTGGTGCATTATGGTCAGAGAAGATGCTTGGAATAATTTTGATTTTTTTGAATTTATCAAGGTTAGATTTATGACCTGGAATGTGATCTGTCCTGGAAAAGGTTCCGTGTGCACTTGAGTAAAAGGTGAAATTCATTGTTTGGGGGTGAAATGTCCTATAGATATCAATTAGGTCTAACTGGTCTATTGTATCGTTTAACGTTTGCGTTTCTTTGTTAATTTTCTGTTTAGTTGATCTGTCCATAGGTGTGAGTGGGGTATTAAAGTCTCCCAATATTATTGTGTTATTATTAATTTCCCTTTTCATGTTTGTTAGCAATTGTCTTACATATTGCGGTGCTCCTATGTTGGGTGCATATATATTTATAATTGTTATATCTTCTTCTTGGATTGATCCTTTAATCATTATGTAGTGGCCTTCTTTGTCTCTTTTCACAGCCTTTGTTTTAAAGTCTATTTTATCGGATAGGAGTATTGCTACTCCTGCTTTCTTTGGGCTTTATTTGCATGGAATATCTTTTTCCAGCCCTTCACTTTCAGTCTGTATGTGTCCGTTGTTTTGAGGTGGGTCTCTTGTAAGCAGCATATATAGGGATCTTGTTTTTGTATCCATTCAGCCAGTCTTTGCCTTTTGGTTGGGGCATTCAACCCATTTACATTTAAGGTAATTATTGATAAGTATGCACCTGTTGCCATTTACTTTAATGTTTTGGGTTCAGGTTTATACGTCCTTTTTGTGATTCCTGTCTAAAGTCTATCCTTTAGTATTTGTTGGAGAGCTGGTTTGGTGGTGCTGAATTCTCTCAGCTTTTGCTTGTCTGTAAAGCTTTTGATTTCTCCTTCATATTTGAATGAGATTCTTGCTGGGTACAGTAGTCTTGGCTGAAGGTTATTATCTTTCATCACTTTAAGTATGTCTTGCCATTCCCTCCTAGCCTGAAGAGTTTCTTTTGAAAGATCTGCAGTTATTCTTATGGGGATCCCCTTGTGTGTTATTTGTTGTTTTTCCCTTGCTGCTTTTAATATTTGTTCTTTGTGTTTGGTCTTTGTTAGTTTGATTAGTATATGTCTTGGGGTATTCCGCCTTGGGCTTATCCTGTTTGGCACTCTCTGGGTTTCTTGGACTTGGGTGATTATTTCCTTCCCCATTTTAGGGAAGTTTCCAACTATTATCTCCTCAAGTATTTTCTCATGGTCTTTCTTTTTGTCTTCTTCTTCTGGGACTCCTATAATTTGAATGTTGGAACGTTTCATATTGTCTTGGAGGTCTCTGAGGTTGTCCTCATTTCTTTTAATTCGTCTTTCTTTTTTCCTCTCTGATTCATTTATTTCTACCATTCTATCTTCTATTTCACTAATCCTATCTTCTGCCTCCGATATTCTACTATTTGTAGCCTCATTTATTGTTTCTGATCTCATTTATTGCATTATTCATTATATGTTGACTCTTTTTTATTTCTTCTAGGTCCTTGTTAAACCTTTCTTGCATCTTCTCAATCCTTGACCCCAGGCTATTTATCTGTGATTCCATTTTGATTTCAAGATTTTGGATCATTTTCACTATCAGTATTCAGAATTCTTTTTCAGGTAGATTCCCTATCTCTTCCTCTTTTGTTTGGTTTGGTGGGCATGTCTCCTGTTCCTTTACCTGCTGGGTATTCCTCTGTCTCTTCATCCTGGTTATATTGCTGTGTTTGTGGTGGCTTTTCTATATTCTGGGAATCCGTGGAATTCTCTTTATTATAGAGCTTCCTCTCTGTGTTTGGGGTTATATCAGTGGCTTGTCAAAATTTCTTGATTAGAGAGGCTTGTGTGTAGGTTCTGGTGGGTGGAGTTGGATTTCCTCTCTCTGGAGTGTTGTGAAGTGTCAAGTAATGGGTTATGGGACGTCAATGGTTTTGGAGTATTTTGAGTTGCCTGTGTATTGAAGCTCAGGGGCTTGTTCTTGTGTTGCTGGAGAATTTGCGTGGTATGTAATTAGAAATGAAAATGGAGAGATCATGACAGACAACACAGAAATACAAAGAATCATAAGAGACTACTATCAGCAATTATATGCCAATAAAATGGACAACTTGGAAGAAATGGACAAATTCTTAGAAAAGTACAACTTTCCAAAACTGAACCAGGAAGAAATAGAAAATCTTAACAGACCCATCACAAGCATGGAAATTGAAACTGTAATCAGAAATCTTCCAGCAAACAAAAGCCCAGGTCCAGACGGCTTCACAGCAGAATTCTACCAAAAATTTCGAGAAGAGCTAACACCTATCTTACTGAAGCTATTCCAGAAAATTGCAGAGGAAAGGTAAACTTCCGAACTCATTCTATGAGGCCACCATCACCCTAATACCAAAACCTGACAAAGACACCACAAAAAAGAAAACTACAGGCCAATATCACTGATGAACAAGATGCAAAAATCCTTAACAAAATCCTAGCAATCAGAATCCAGCAACACATTAAAAGATCATACACCATGACCAAGTGGGCTTTATCCCAGGGATGCAAGGATTCTTCAATATCCACAAATCAATCAATGTAATTCATCACATTAACAAACTGAAAAATAAAAATCATATGATTTTATTTCAATAGATGCAGAAAAAGCCTTTGACAAAATTCAACATCCATTTATGATAAAAACTCTCCAGAAAGCAGGAATAGAAGGAACGTACCTCAACATAATAAAAGCTATATATGACAGACCCACAGCTAAGATTATCCTCAATGGTGAAAAACTGAAAGCATTTTCCCTGAAGTCAGGAACAAGACAAGGGTGTCCACTCACCACTACTATTCAATATCGTACTGGAAGTTTTGTCCACAGCAATCAGAGCAGAAAAAGAAATAAAAGGAATCCAAATTGGAAAAGAAGAAGTAAAACTCTCACTGTCTGCAGATGACATGATCCTCTATATAGAAAATCCTAAAGACTGGACCAGAAAACTACTAGAGCTAATCAACGAATATAGTAAAGTTGCAGGATATAAAATCAACACTCAGAAATCCCTTGCATTCCTATACACTAATAATGAGAAAGTAGAAAAAGAAGTCAAGGAAACAATCCCATTCACCATTGCAACGAAAAGAATAAAATACTTAGGGATATACCTACCTAAAGAAACTAAAGACCTATATATCGAAAACTATAAAACACTGATGAAAGAAATCAAAGAGGACATAATAGATGGAGAAATATGCCATGCTCATGAGTTGGAAGAATCAATATAGTGAAAATAAGTATACTACCCAAAGCAATCTACAGATTCAATGCAATTCCTATCAAGTTACCAGCAGTATTTTTCACAGAACTAGATCAAATAATCTCAAGATTTGTATGGAAATACAAAAACTTTGAATAGCTAAAGCAATCTTGAGAAAGAAGAATGGAACTGGAAGAATCAACTTGCCTGACTTCAGGCTCTACTACAAAGCCACAGTCATTAAGACAGTATGGTACTGGCACAAAGACAGAAATATAGATCAATGGAACAAAATAGAAAGCCCTGAGATAAACCCACACACCTATGGACACACACCTATGGACACCTTATCTTTGACAAAGGAGGCAAGAATATACAATGGAGTAAAGACAGTCTCTTTAACCGGTGGTGCTGGGAAAACTGGTCAACCACTTGTAAAAGAATGAAACTAGACCTCTTTCTAACACCACACACAAAAATAAACTCAAAATGGATTAAAGATCTCAATGTAAGACCAGAAACTATAAAACTCCTAGAGGAAAACATAGGCAAAACACTCTCTGACATAAATCACAGCAGGATCCTCTATGATCCACCTCCCAATATACTGGAAATAAAAGCAAAAATAAACAAATGGGATCTAATTAAAATTAAAAGCTTCTGCACAACAAAGGAAACTATAAGCAAGGTGAAAAGACAGCCTTCTGAATGGGAGAAAACAATAGCAAATGAAACAACTGACAAACAACTAATCTCAAAGATATACAAGCAACTTATGCAGCTCAACTCCAGAAAAATAAACAAACCAATCAAAAAATGGGCCAAAGAACTAAATAGGGATTTCTCCAAAGAAGACATACATATGGCTAACAAACACATGAAAAGATGCTCAACATCACTTATTATCAGAGAAATGCAAATCAAGACCACAGTGAGGTACCATTTCACACCAGTCAGAATGGTTGTGATCCAAAAGCCTACAAGCAATAAATGCTGGAGAGGATGTGGAGAAAAGGGAACCCTCTTACACTGTTGGTGGGAATGCAAACTGCGTTACAGCCACTATGGAGAACAGTGTGGAGATTCCTTAAAAATTGCAAATAGAACTGCCTTATGACCCAGCAATCCCACTGCTGGGCATACACACCGAGGAAACCAGAATTGAAAGAGACACATGTACCCCAATGTTCATTGCAGCACTGTTTATAATAGCCGGGACATGGAAACAACCTAGATGTCCATCAGCAGATGAATGGATAAGAAAGCCATGGTACATACACACAATGGAGTACTACTCAGCCCTTAAAAAGAATAAATTCGACTCAGTTCTAATGAGATGGATGAAATTGGAGCTGATTATACAAAGTGAAGTAAGCCAGAAAGAAAAACACCAATACAGTATACTGACACATATATATGGAATTTAGAAGGATAGTAATTATGACCCTCTATGTGAGACAACAAAAGAGACTCAGAGGTATAGAATGGACTTTTGGACTCTGAGGGAGGGAGAGAGGGTGGGATGATTTGGGAGAATGGCATTGAAACATGTATACTATCTTGTAAGAATGAAGCGCCAGTCTATGTTCAATACAGGATGCAGGATGCATGGGGCTGGTGCACGGGATGATTCAGGGACAGGACGTGGGGTGGGAGGTGGGAGGGGGCTTCGGCATTGGGAGATCGTGGACACCTGTGGCTGATTCATGTCAATGTATGGCAAAACAAATACAGTATTGTAATGTAGAATAAAGTATTAAAAAATAAATAAATAAATAAAAAGTGGCAGAGAGGGTAAAAATAAAGAAAGTAAAAAGAGATACAGTATTTTGAAGTAATGAGACAAGGAAAAGATAAAGGAGAAATAGAGGGATAGAAAACAAGAAAGGATATAAGAATGAAATAAAAGATTAAAAAAAAACTCTTTTATCATGGAAAATGTCTCTCTGATGAAGGGGAGAGTGACTGTGAGAACATGAAAAAGAACTTAAGCCTAAACATTCCACCTGTGCAATTGTACCAAATTGATCTGCTAGATTTTAAAAGCTAAGGGAAGTATGTTGTGAGGATTCACTAGGGGACATGCATCTGAGTCAGTGGTGATTCACAGCCTCAGTGGGATATTAGTGAATTGAGCTGGTTGGAGGTCCCATCTCTTAGATTAAACATAAAGATTCATGGTCATTAAAAATCCCATGGTATTTAGGTTAACATAAAGGAGTTAAATTTGTACCTTGGGCAGATTCCAACAAAAAATTATGTCTATGTCCTGCATGATGTGTTTGTGTGTGTGTGTGTGTGTGTGTGTGTTTTAAACAGATTTTGTTTTGAAGCCATGGAAAAAGATCCTGTTTTATTTTCTTCACTGGCCAGGGTATTTTTCTTCTCTTTTGGATGTTTTATTATTGATAAAGGTAGAAATTCACAGCTAAAATTACACCTCTAAAGAATAATCTTCAAAAACCCTTTTTGTGATATTTGGGTCTAGTTCCTTTGGAAAAGCTACTGAAACTAGAGTGAATATTTCCCTCTTCAAAGCATTTTAAGTAATTAGACAGACTTGCTCTTATACTCGAGAAGGCAATGGCACCCCACTCCAGTACTCTTGCCTGGAAAATCCCATGGATGGAGGAGCCTGCAGTCCATGGGGTTGCTAAGAGTTGGACACGACTGAGTGACTTCACTTTCACTTTTCACTTTCATGCCTTGGAGAAGGAAATGGCTACTCACTCCAGTGTTCTTGCCTAGAGAATCCCGGGGATGGGGGAGCCTGGTGGGCTGCCCTCGTTGGGGTTGCACAGAGTTGGACATGACTGAAGCGACTTAGCAGCAGCAGCAGTGGCCCTTTTACTATGTAAAATATCTATAATAAAATCTGATTCTAGAATTTTTATTTAAAATGAGGCTAGAGAATTTAAATCATGTCTTTATATTATAAAATATGTGAAGTTAATAACATGTAGATTTTATTGGTTTAATTTCTAATTACTTGCCAAGCTTTTCCAAATGGAAACTCATTCATTCACTTATTCACAATTCAAAATATATTGCACTGTGTTAGGTCTTCAAACTGAGGAAAAAGTTTAGGGACAATATTTGCCTTTTAGAAATGCAAAGTAGTAAAGATATTTGTAGAAATAACTGCTGTTGGTAATTGTATGGATGTTACACCTGTGAAATGTAATGTGATATAATATTTTCAAATATGTGGCAGAATGCAAGGGAAATCCTCAAAAGACACAAATGGCAAAAATAATATATGGAACTAAGACAATGCAAGAATCAGCTTTATCTCCGGAGATGTCAATTATCCATGGAAACCTCGAGGCAGGGTTCAAACAGTCCACATGCTCATCACACAGGGAAAAATGTCTGGAGCCTGACCAGGCCCAAATAAGAACTCACAATGGAAAATTACTGATGGTTAAAATAATACCTATCAATTTCTTGAGAAGGAGATAAAGGATTTTTGAGGGAAATTTATAGCCTTCAATGTTTATTGGAATAAGAGAAATGCTAAAAATTGTCATTGAACTTAAGAAATTTTTAAAAATGCCTAAGAACAAAGGCAATGAAAATATAAGAAATGAAATAATATAGAGTGGAAATTAGTGGGGACAAATAAACAGGGTGTCATCAAAGGTAAATGTTTTTTTTTTGCTGACTAATAAAATGATAAACTTTGTGCAAGAGTGATAAGAAAAGGAAAGAAAATGGAAGTCAAGTGAATGATATTAAGTATTGAAAAGGAGATGAAACTAAATATTCAACAACCATTAAAATATATATTAGTACTACTGATTTCAAGTCAGTAAATTTGAAAACTTGAGTGGAATGGGCAAATTTCTGGTAAAGCATAAACCACCCAAATTGACTCAATTTTTATAATTATAGAACTGGACATGGAACAACAGACTGGTTCCAAATAGGAAAAGGAGTATGTCAAGGCTGTATACTGTCACCCTGCTTCTTTAACCTCTATGCAGAGTACATCATGATAAATGCTGGACTAGAAGAAACACAAGCTGAAATCAAGACTGCAGGGAGAAATATCAATAACCTCAGATATGCAGATGACACCACTCTTATGGCAGAAAATGAAGAAGAACTAAAGAGCCTCCTGATGAAAGTGAAAGAGGAAAGCTAAAAAGTTGATTTAAAGCTCAACATTCAGAAAACAAAGATCATGGCATCTGGTCCCATTACTACATGGGGAATAGATGGAGAAACAGTGGAAACAGTGTCAGACTTTATTTTTTTGGGCTCCAAAATCACTGTAGATGGTGACTGCAGCCATGAAATTAAAAGATGCTTAGTCCTTGGAAGAAAAGTTATGACCAACCTAGATAGTATATTCAAAAGCAGAGACATTACTTTGCCGACTAAGGTCCATCTAATCAAGGCTATGGTTTTTCCTGTGTCATGTATGGATGTGAGAGTTGGACTGTGAAGAAGGCTGAACGCTGAAGAATGGATGCTTTTGAACTGTGGTGTTGGAGAAGACTTTTGAGAGTCTCTTGGACTGCAAGGAGATCCAACCAGTCCATTCTAAAGGAGATCAACCCTGGGATTTCTTTGGAAGGAATGATACTAAAGCTTAAACTCCAGTACTTTGGCCACCTCATGGGAAGAGTTGACTCATTGGAAAAGACTCTGATGCTGGGAGGGTTTGGGGGCAGGAGGAGAAGGGGACGACAGGGGATGAGATGGCTGGATGGCATCATGGACTTGATGAACGTGAGTCTGAGTGAACTCTGGGATATGGTGATGGACAGGAGGCCTGGTGTGCTGCAATTCATGGAGTCGCGAAGAGTCAGACATGACTGAGTGACTGAACTGAACTGATACATGCATTGTTAGAGAATATAGATTATCCATTATATAATGTGTGATAAATGTATACAATGTATAATGTATGATACATATATACAATGTATAATGTGTATACATTATATAATATGTATACATTCTTAAATCTTATTCAGTTTTAGTCCTATAATAGATACATGTAGTGCTCATCAACAGATCTTATGTCAGAATCTTTTGATTTTTTCTATTGTCTGAAGCTTATTCTAAAGTATTAATAGATTACTCAAGAAGAGTCCACAGGAACAATTACTAAGTTCTTGAGTATTGAAAACAGTTTGTGCCTTTTACTTGAAAGTCATTATTGCTGGTTACAAAATTTGGGGCTCACATTTTCTTTCCTTTATACTTAAATACCTCAGTCAATTTTATTCTAACATAAAATGTTATCAAAAATCTAATAATAATCTATTTTTTATTTTGCTTAATTAACTTGTTCTTCTTATTTATGTGTCCAAAATAATTTTCAAGTCAACTAATTTTAATATACTTTATCTCAGTGTTGGTTGGTATTTTCAGATATGCCACTGTGTACTTTAATGTGCAATTAAAAATTTTAAAATAAAATTCACTTAACATAGAATTCATCATCTTAACCATTTTAAAGCATACAATTCAGTGATTTTTAGTAAATTCCTAAAGTTGTATAATCTTCTCTACCACCTAATTCCAGAACATTTTTCTCACCCCCCAATGAAACTGATGGTCATTTAAGCAGTCACTCTTCAATTCACTGTCCTCATAGCACCTGGTAAACATTAATCTGCTGTCTCTATGGTTTTGACTAATCTGCACTTTCTTATAAAGGGAACTGCACAATGTGTGAAATTTTATGTCTAATGTCTTTCATTTAGCATAATGTCTCAGGATTCACACATGATAGAGTATGTATCACTAGTTCATTTCTTTTTATGACTGAATGTTATTCCATTATATATACATACAATGTTTTCTATATTTGTTCTTCAGTTGATAAATGAGTCATTTTCACTTTTTGTCTATCATAAATACCTAAATGTTTGTGCACATGTTTTCTGAGGAATTTCCAAGGTGTTTTTCTTAGCAGCTGTAATATTTTGCACTCCACCAGCAATGTAAGAGGTTTCTAATTTCTCTGTATTCCCACTAACACTTATTTTCTTTTAAAAAGATTATAGCATCCTAGTGGATATGAAGTGACATCTTATTGTGGTTTTATTTTGCTATTCCCTACATGGCTAATGATATTGAGGTTTTTTTCATATTTTTATTGGCCATTTGTATATCTTCTTTGGAAAAATATCTATTCAAGTTCTTTGTTCCTTTTAAAATCTAATATTTTTCTTTTTTCTTGTTGGATTGTAAGAGTTCTTTATATATTCTGGATTTTGCTAATATTGTCTTTTATCCTGAAGGTTTTCTTTTTCACTTTTTGATAGTGTCTTTTGATGAACAAAAGTTAGTTCTATTGAAATCCAAATATTCTAGTTTTTTTTTCCTTTTGTTGGTTTTGTCCTTGGTGTCATATCTAAGAGTCCATTGTCTAATCCAAGTCATGAATATTTGCCCTGTATTTTCTTCTAAGAGTTTTATAATTTCAGCTTGTACACTGAGTTAATTTTTGTATATGGCATGAGGTGTGTATCCATATGGATATCCAGGTTTACCAGCACCATTTGTTGAAAATATTATTCTTTCAAAATGGAATGGCACCCATTGCATCTTTGTCAAAAAGAAGTTGGCCATAGATGCCAATTTTTTGTATTTTAAATTCATTGGTCTATGTGTCTATTCTTATGCTAATACCACAGATAAAATTATTGTTGATTTAGAGTACATTTTGAAATCTGAACGTGTGAATCTTTCAAGTTTGTTATTTTTCAAGAGTGTTTTGCTAATTTGTAGCCCTTGTAATTTCATATTACTTTAGGATTAGCTTGTCCATATCTATAAAATAGGCAGTTGCAATTTTGATATGGAATGCACTGAATTGGTACACCAATTTAGAATAGCTATCCTAACAATATTAAATATTCCAAATCCATCAACATGTGTGGTCTCTTTCTATTTATTTAGAAGTTTTGAAATTTATTCCAGCAATGTTTTATAGTTCTCAGTCTACAAATCTTGGAATTTCTTGGTTAAATTTATTCCTAAATACTGTTGACCCTTGAACAACATGGGGATTAAGAATGTCAACTTTTTAACTGTGGAAAATCTTCCTATAATTTTAGTGTGCCCTCTATATCTGAGATTCTGTATCTATGGATTCAACTAACCTTAGATCATGTATTAGATCATGTATTTATTATAAAAACCCCACTTATAAGTGGACCTGCTCAGTTCAAACCTGTGATCTTCCAGAGCCCACTATTTCATTACAGTATGTCCCCTACATATCAGCAAGTTCCATTCTCAGTGTGGGTTCTTAAGTCCAATTTGTTTAGCCTAGGTACCCAGCTAACACAAATAGCTATATAGTACTGTACTGTAATAGGTTCCTAATACTTTTTATACAAATAAAAATAAACACAAAAAATAAAGAAAACATTTTGCATCAGGAGAATAGACAAGAAGAGTTATTGACTGGAGGAGGGAAAGGAAGTGGGAAATGGCAGAGCTGAAAGAGGTTCAGCAATAGGAGATGGAGAGTAAGTTATAATTTTTTCATTCATGCCTGATGTTGATGGCACAGGTTCTGATTCCTTGCATTCAATTCTATCTACCCTGTGGAAAAAAATGATCCAGGGACGTCCATGTAGTAGCTCTATTTTTCTCATCATAGATGACATGATGGTAATGGACTGCATTCTGAACGGCTGTTGTAGCCTTCATTTACTGGTCTTTGTTCAGGTCCTATGCCTAAAAAGCTAACAGCGCCTCCTCAAATAAAGAAAATTCCCTTGTCATTTCCTGCATCCTAAATCTGTTTGGTTGTTCAGTTACTTCTTCCCTCTTGTATGTCTTTTTCTACCAGGTCTTCATTCAGTTCAGTTGCTCAGTCATGTCCGACTCTACGCGATCCCATGAATCACAGCACACCAAGCCTCCTTGTTCATCACCATCTCTCCGAGTTCACTCAGACTAACATCCATTGAGTCCATGATGCCATCCAGCCATCTCATGCCCTGTCGTCCCCTTCTCCTCCTGCCCCCAATCCCTCCCAGCATCAGAGTCTTTTCCAATGAGTCAACTCTTCGCATAAGGTGGCCAAAGTGATGGAGATTCAGCTTTAACATCATTCCTTCCAAAGAAATCCCAGGGTTGATCTCCTTCAGAATGGACTGATTGGATCTCCTTGCAGTCCAAGAGACTCTCAAGAGTCTTCTCCAACACCACAGTTCAAAAGCATCAATTCTTCTGCGCTCAGCCTTCTTCACAGTCCAACTCTCACATCCATACATGACCACAGGAAAAACCATAGCCTTGAGTATACCTTCGTCGGCAGAGTAATGTCTCTGCTTTTGAATATACTATCTAGGTTGGTCATAACTTTTCTTCCAAGGAGTAAGCGTCTTTTACTTTCATGGCTGCAGTCACCATCTGCAGTGATTTTGGGGCCTCCAAAAATAAAGTCTGACACTGTTTCCACTGTTTCCCCATCTATTTCCCATGAAATGATGGGACCAGATGCCATGATCTTTGTTTTCTGAATGTTGAGCTTTAAGCCAACTTTTTCACTCTCCTCTTTCACCTTCATCAAGAGGCCCTTTAGCTCCTCTTCACTTTCTGCCATAAGGATAGTGTCATCTACATATCTGAGGTTATTGATATTTCTCCTGGCAATCTTGATTCCAGCTTGTGTTTCTTCCAGCCCAGCGTTTCTCATGATGTACTCTGCATATAGGTTAAATAAGCAGGGTGACAATAGACAGCCTTGAAGTACTCCTTTTTCTATTTGGAACCAGTCTGTTGTTCCATGTCCAGTTCTAACTGTTGCTTCCTGACCTGCATATAGGTTTCTCAAGAGGTAGGTCAGGTGGTCTGGTATTCCCCATCTCTTTCAGAATTTTCCACAGTTTATTGTGATCTACACAGTCAAAGGCTTTGGTATAGTCAATAAAGCAGAAATAGATGTTTTTCTGGAACTCTCTTGCTTTTTCCATGATTGAGCAGATGTTGGCAATTTGATCTCTGGTTCCTCTGCCTTTTCTAAAACCAGCTTGAACATCAGGGAGTTCACGGTTCACGTATTACTGAAGCCTGGCTTGGAGAATTTTGAGCATTACTTTACTAGCATGTGAGATGAGTGCAATTGTGCAGTAGTCTGAGCATTCTTTGGCATTGCCTTTCTTTGGAATTGGAATGAAAACTGACCTTTTCCAGTCCTGTGGCCACTGCTGAGTTTTCCAAATTTGCTGGCATATTGAGTGCAGCACTTTCACAGCATCATCTTTCAGGATTTGAAACAGCTCAACTGGAATGCCATCACCTCCACTAGCTTTGTTCGTAGTGATGCTTTCTAAGGCCCACTTGACTTCACATTCCAAGATGTCTGGCTCTAGATGAGTGATCACATCATCATGATTATCTGGGTCTTGAAGATCTTTTTTGTACAGTTCTTCCATGTGTTCTTGCCACCTCTTCTTAGTATCTTCTGCTTCTGCTCGGTCCAGACCATTTCTGTCCTTTATCAAGCCTATTTTTGCATGAAATGTTCCTTTGGTATCTCTAATTTTCTTGAAGAGATCTCTAGTCTTTCCCATTCTGTTGTTTTCCTCTATTTCTTTGCATTGATTGCTGAAGAAGGCTTTCTTATCTCTTCTTGCTATTCTTTGGAATTCTGCATTCAGATGCTTATATCTTTCCTTTTCTCCTTTGTTTTTCGCTCTCTTCTTTTCACAGCTATTTGTAAGGCCTCCCCAGACAGCCATTTTGCTTTTTTGCATTTCTTTTCCATGGGGATGGTCTTGATCCCTGTCTCCCATACAATGTCATGAACCTCATTCCATAGTTCATCAAGCACTCTATCTATCAGATCTAGGCCCTTAAATCTATTTCCTGACTTCCACTGTATAATCATAAGGGATTTGATTTAGGTTATACCTGAATGGTCTAGCAGTTTTCCCTACTTTCTTCAATTTCAGTCTGAATTTGGCAATAAGGAGTTCATGATCTGAACCACAGTCAGCTCCTGGTCTTGTTTTTGTTGATTGTATAGAGCTTCTCCATCTTTGGCTGCATAGAATATAATCAGTCTGATTTCAGTGTTGACCATCTGGTGATGTCCATGTGTAGAGTCTTCTCTTGTGTTGTTGGAAGAGGGTGTTTGCTATGACCAGTGCATTTGTCTTTATTAGTAAGCTCTTTATGTCACACTGCAAGGAATCCAATGGTCATCCTCTTTCAGAGCTAGCTTCAGCTTCATGCTGATCATTACTAAGTTTTTGAAGACTCCTTTGGACTTCTCAAATCCATGTCAGTTGTGAACAAGCTGTGGGCAAAGATTGTTACAAACCCCATTCATGGCGATACCTATAACCTCACACCAAGAAAAGTCAATGATTTTATGGTCTTGTAGATGTTATAGTCCTTCCAAGTGTTATACGTCATCCATTACTTGCATTTCCTTCCTGAAATAATATTTCTTGAAAGTCACTTTGAGTCCTTGGTCCACAGATTGTGGACCAAGGACAGTGAACAACTTAGCATTCAGTGGCAGATGTTCTGGTGGCATGGAGCATTGCTGAACAGCAAAGAATGTTGAATGGGATGTCCTTCCCCAAGTAATATTTCTCTGCTTCCAGTATAAAGTGGTAGAAAAGCCAGTCCTGAAGATGGCCTGTGTAACCCAGATTCCTCACACAACAGGAAGAGACTTCGGCTATATTTTTAACAGATCTTGGGTTATTTCCAAAGATAAACTAAAAGAGACTTTAGCTTCATAATGCCTGAAGCATTGCCACCAAACAATAGACTTAGTCTAGTCTTTGCTGCTTTATAGCCTGGCATCAAATTTTCCTCCTTACTGATGTAATTTCAGTTTGGCATCCTTTTTCCAGTACAGTTCTGTCTCATCCACATTAAAAGCCTGTTTGGATAAATATGTGCTTTCATTAGTAATTTCTTGAAGTGTTTCAGAAATTCTCTGGCAGCTACATTACCTGCACTCACTGCCTCACCACTAATTTTTATGTTGTGTAAGTTCGTTCTAGCCTTGAATTGATGAAACCAGGTGTGGCTGGCATGAAAAGATTTAATCCTCTGATTGTTCTCTGTGTTTCCTCTGTAAGTCTTCATAAAGGTTTTTAGCTTTCTCCTAAATCAGCATTAAGCTGAGAGGGACTTGACACTGGTGCTGATCCTCAGTTTACACACTGAGAAATTTCCCCATGTCCTCAATCACTTTTTCACACTTTCTTTGATATTATTGTTGACATCATCTGCATAGCAGACTTCACATGTTTCATGATCTTGTCCTTATTCTTTAGACTTGTCATAATGGTTGAATAATTCATGTTATAAGAATGACTGATGTCCACCATCTTTTGCCATGCTCCACTCTCTCAATTATTTTCACCTTTGCTTCCATTGTTATTGCTTGGCACTTCTCAGCAGTACCAGCTGCACGACCCCTGCTTTTATGTTTGCTTCCAGACATCCTGAGCTTGAAATGAAGATACTGTACTACTTTATACAGTACTGTATAGTAAAATACACAAAAGCACAACCACTTATAGAGGATGCATGCATATGACAATGTGCACCAGACATGTGAAATAACTTACATGGTTGGACACGCACATGCATGTCTGCATCTTTGAAGGTTTGCATGTAAGGGACTTACTATATTTTTAATCATATTGTATATGCATATAAAATTTTTGTAATTAAATTTTTTTATTTTGTCAAATGCTTTTTCTGCATTAGTTGTGATAATTTTGTGGATTTTTAGAAATTTTATTCTATTAATGTGGCATATATTAACTGATTTTTGAATACTGAACCACCCTTTCGTTCCTAGGATAATTGGATCATGATGGATCACATACTGGATCCAATGGGTTACATTGGCTCATAGAATAAAATTCTTTCAAATACTATAGAATTCAGCTTGCTAGTATTTTATTAGGATTTTTACATCTATATTCATAAGCTATATTGATCTGTAGTTTCCTTTTCTAATGTACTCTCATCTTCTTTATTCAGTTCCTTAAGGTCATAGTTTTGAGAAGGAAATGACAACCCACTCCAGCATTCTTGCCTGGAGAATCCCGTGGACAGAGGAGACTCGCAGGCTATGGTCCATGGGATCACAAGAGTTTGGACATGACTTACTGACTAAACCACCACCACCAAGGTAGTAGTTTAGGCTAATGATTTCAGATCTTTCTTTGATTTTAATAAAGGTTTTCTGATATAAATTTCCCTTTGAGAACTGCTTTCACCCTATCTCATAAGTTTTAATATGTTGTGTTTTAATTTTAGTTCATCTCAAGGTATATTCTCATTTCTATTTTGACATCTTCTTTGACCCAGTGGTAAAGAATATGCTCTTCAATTTCCACATATTTGTGACTTTTCCAGATTTCTATCATTTATTACTAATTTCATTTCATTATTATCACAAAAATACTTTATATGGCTTCATTCTTGTTAAATTCACTGAGGCTTTTTAATGGCCTAAAATGTGATCTATTCTGAAGAATGTTCTTTGTGCACTTAAGAAGACTGTGCATTACACCATTGTTGGGTGAGGGGTTTACCAAAGATCTGTTAGATATGATTGTTTTATAGTGGTCATAGTTTATATTTCTTTGTTTATCTTTTATCTAGATTTTTTATTCTATAAGAATTATTGTTGAGCTATTTTATCCTTTAGTTTTGTCAGTCTTTGAGTCATATATTTGAAGCCCTATTATTATTACATACATGCTTGTAATTATTATGTATTTATAATGGATTGATGCTTTTATCATTATGTAATATCCTATAGCAATCTTTGACTTAAAATATAAATCACCTTATATTAGCAACTTACTCCAGCTGAGTATAGGCACTCCAGCCTTTGGTTATTTAACATGAAATATATCTTTTCATTCTTTTGGTTTTTGTTTTACATGAAAAATATTTTTTCATTCTTTGATGTTCAGTATACTTGTGTCATGGAATTTGCACTGAGTGTCGGACTTGATAGACGTGAGTTTGAGTGAACTCCGGGAGTTGGTGATGGATAGGGAGGCCTTGCGTGCTGCAATTCATAGGGTTGCAAGGAATCGGACATGACTGAGCGACTGAACCGAACTGAACTTTGAATATGCCTCCCTACAACTTCTAGCCTGAATGGATTTTGATGAGAAATCAGCTTTATTTTTATGGAGGGTCCCTGCTATTTTCATAACTCTTCCTTTGTGTTTGCTTTTGCAATTTATTATAACATATCTCAATTTTGATCTTTTAGTTTATCCTACTTTAAATACATTGAGTTTACTGGATATGCAGATTCATGTATTGAATATTTCATCAAATTTGGGGAAATCAGCATTAACTTTTTCAGATAATCTTTCAGTTCCTTTCTTTCTCTCTTTCTCCCTTCTTTCAGGAATTCTTACTATGAGTATGTTGGACATGTGTCATGGTGTCCCACAGGTCTCTTAGGCTCTATTTATTTACTTCATTCTATTTTCTTTCTGGTCCTATGGTTTCCAAATCTCATTCTATTTATTCTCAAGTTACCTGAAATTTTCTTGACTTCTCAAATCTACTGCTGAATTTCTCTAGTGAATTTTTCATTTTCAGTTCAGTTCAGTTGCTCAGTCATGTCCAACCCTTTTGTGACCCCATGAACTGCACCATGCCAGGCCTCCCTGTCCATCACCAACTCCCAGAGTTTACTCAAACTCATGTCCATCAAGTTGGTGATGCATCCAGCCATCTCATCCTCTGTCGTCCCCTTCTCCTCCTGCCCCCAAAACCTCCCAGCATCAGAGTCTTTTCCAGTGACTCAACTCTTCCCATGAGGTAGCCAAAGTACTGGAGTTTCAGCTTCAGCATCAGTCCTTCCAAAGAAATCCCAGGGTTGATCTCCCTTCAGAATGGACTGGTTGGATCTCCTTGCAGTCCAAGGGACTCTCAAGAGTCTTTTCCAACACCACAGTTCAAAAGCATCAATTCTTCAGTGCTCAGCTTTCTTCACAGTCCAACTCTCACATCCATACATGACCACAGGAAAAACCATAGCCTTGACTAGATGGACCTTTGTTGGCAAAGTAATGTCTCTGCTTTTCAATATGCTATCTAGATTGGTCATAACCTTCCTTCCAAGGAGTAAGCGTCTTTTACTTTCATGACTGCAGTCACCATCTGCAGTGATTTTGGAGCCCCCAAAATAAAATCTGATACTGTTTCCACTGTTTCCCCATCTATTTCCCATGAAGTGATGGGACCAGATGCCATGATCTTCGTTTTCTGAATGTTGAGCTTTAAGCCAACTTTTTCACTCTCCACTTTCAATTTCATCAAGAGGCTTTCTAGTTCCTCTTCACTTTCTGCCATAAGTATGGCGTCATCTGCATATCTGAGGTGATTGATATTTCTTCTGGCAAACTTGATTCCAGTTTGTGTTTCTTCCAGCCCAGTATTTCTCATGATGTACTCTGCATATAGGTTAAATAAGCAGGATGACAATATACAGCCTTGAGGTACTCCTTTTCTATTTGGAACCAGTCTATTGTTCCATGTCCAGTTCTAACTGTTGCTTCCTAACCTGCATATAGGTTTCTCAAGAGGTAGGTCAGGTGGTCTGGTATTCCCATCTCTTTCAGAATTTTCCACAGTTTATTGTGAACCACACAGTCAAAGGCTTTGGCATAGTCAATAAAGCAGAAATAGATGTTTTTGTGGAACTCTCTTGCTTTTTCCATGATCCAGCAGATGTTGGCAATTTGATCTCTGGTTCCTCTGCCTTTCTAAAAACCAGCTTGAACATCAGGGTGTTCACGGTTCATGTATTGCTGAAGCCTGGCTTGCAGAATTTTGAGCATTACTTTTCTAGCATGTGAGATGAGTGCAACTGTGTGGCAGTTTGAGCATTCTTTGGCATTGCCTTTCTTTGGGATTGGAATGAAAACTGACCTTTTCCAGTCCTGTGACCACTGCTGAGTTTTCCAAATTTGCTGGCATATTGAGTGCAGCACTTTCACAGCATCACCTATCAGGATTTGAAAGAGCTCAACTGGAATGCCATCACCTTCACTAGCTTTGTTCGTAGTGATGCTTCCTATGTAAGGCCCACTTGACTTCACATTTCAGGATGTCTGGTTCTAGGGATTGATCACACAGTCATGATTATCTGGGTCGTGAAGTTCTTTTGTGTACAGTTCTGTGTATTCTTGCTATCTTTTTTAATATCTTCTGCTTCTATTAGTTCCATACCATTTCTGTCCTTTATCTTTAATAATTTATTTAATTTGAATTACAATTTGTTTCCCTTTTATAATTTCTATCCCTGCAATAATGTGGTGAAGGAAATGGCAACCCTTGCCAGTATTGCCCGGAAAATCCCACAGATGGAGGAGCCCAGTGGGCTATAGTCCATGGGTTTGCAAGTGTCGGACACGACTAAGTGACTAACACACACACAGGTTGGTTCTATTTGGTGAGACATTGTTGTCATTATTTCCTTTAGTGACTTTTCATTAGCAATATGATTATCTGTAAAATAGTTGACAAAATCTTTATCTCTTGGGTTTCTTCAAGGATAATTTATGCTAATTTCTCCCCCCGGCATATGGGTCATACATTCTTGTTTTTAGTATTTATCCTAATTTTTGTGTTGAAAATTGTACTCCTCTGTTCCCCAGGAATTTTTTGTTGTTGTTGCTGTTCTGCTTGCTGTAGTTTTTCATTTGATTGTTTAGTGGATTTTCCAGATAAATTTTGTAAAGTCTATATTTTTGGTTTTGTATAGTCCTTAAAGTTCTTGTTCATTATTCTAGTGGTTAGCTGGTGATCTGACAGCAATTTCCCTAAATAACTGGAAACAAGAACAAAAAAATGCAAATATTTGCAGCTATAATCTGATTGTTTGAGCACATCTTTTGTACATCAGCCATGGGCATTCTATTGTCTTTTTATTCTCAGTAGTATGTGGGAGCTTGTCTTTGCCCTTATTCCCAGAAATATTCCCTAGACTTTATTACTATGCTTTTAGTTAAGTCTATTATTTGCTCCAACTATTTATTAGTTACCCCATGTGGCAATGACTAAGCATTTGCCTTTAAATGTTTTGACAAACACATTCCCAAATAGCCATCTCAGTCTTAGAAAAGTTCAGAGGTAAGCAAAGTAAAGCCAAGTCCTTTGAGTTGACTCTTCAGGTAACCACAAGATATTTCAAAACAAACAGCCACAATTCTTTTAGAGTAAAAGTTTATCTTGCTCCATCCTTTTTTCCTAGGAAACTAATAATCATCAAAAAGAATAGAGGCTATTGTCTTCAAGACTGCTGCACAGCTGGAGAGTGGATGATGAGGTCAGTTCAAATTAAAACTCCACTAATCTTTTTACTCAGACTAGGCTGTTTCTTGTTTTTCTCCATTAAACAATCACCTGGTTGCTGGAAATCTTCAATTGGTTCCTAAGTTCCAATAAAGTTACTCCTGACAATCCTCACCAACTAATCCACTTCTGTGGAAAGTCAGATTTTGGGAGTTCCCTACCATGTCATTTTCACTTATGACACTTTAATTTTTTCTAATTGTTTAGAAAAAGTACTTGAATTATAGTTGAGTTGATATTTATTCTGTTTCTTTGTTTTGGTAATTTGTCCCCTCCATTTTGGGCTTTCTTTCTTCTTTTCTTCTCTTCTCTCTGTCTCTCTTTCTTTCTTTTTAAAAATATTTTTTAGCAATTTCATTTATTCCAAAACATTTCTTAAAAGTTTTTCTCAATCTTTTTATTTTGAAAACTTTGTTTTTCATTATTTACTTATTTTAGAACTCTAATCTGTTTTATTTATTTGTTCTTACATCCCCTTTAGTTTTGTTTGCATATCTGAAATGATTTTTTATCTCTAATTATGTCCTGTGGTCTATCATCTCATTTTATTTTATTTTTAATATAAATTTATTTATTTTAATTGGAAGCTAATTACTTTACAATATTGTATTGCTTTTTCCATACATCAACATGAATCTACCACGGGTGTACACATATCATATCATTTTAGAATTTTTATAATCCTAGTTTCTGTACTTTCATGTTTTATATCATTTATTAAAGTATTTTGCTATTGTGCAGTGAACCCTGGATGTTCAATTGTGTGAGGCTGCTCTGAACCCTTTACAACATCTCATGATCACTTATGCATTTTTGCAATATGTAAACCTCCTCTTAGTTTTAGTCCCTGAATATAAAGTGATATGTTATGGTCTTTAGTACATAGGCTATTTGGGCTTCTATTATTCTCAGATCTATTAGATTCTCTATTATTTTCTTTTCTTTCTGCACCAAAGATATTGATACTTCTGTTGGACTTCTCGCTATTGATTTTTTTCCTATTCATTTTATCTTGTGGTTTATACTGATATATCATTGCCCAATTTCACTATAAAGTTTGTCAATGAGATTCTGGTTTTCTATTGATTTGTTTTGTCCATTTTTATCTTTGGATTCAGGAATATTAAAAATTATGACATGATTGCCATCAATTTCCTAGAATCCTGTTTTATTCTTGTGGGTTATATATATCCTTATACTGTATAATATTCATCATAACTGATATTGATGAGGTAAAAAATAGGAAAGTTGTTCATCTGTACATTAATGTAGCTATGCTTTCATTACTTTATGACCATTAACATTACAATTTACTTGTAGTACTTATTTATGTATCACCAGTCAATACCAGTGTCAAATGTTATTTATTCTTTATATATATATATTTTTAAATAGCTTCCTCAAGAAGGAGAAAACTTAAAAATATTTGGGGACTAAGTTTTAAGAGATGTGTATTTGTTCTGATTAATATAGTGATGTTTTAAAATTCAAGAGTAAAAGTTCTTGCTTTTAGAAGTAGCTTCCTATACAAAGTTCTGAATAGTGACATATTTTAAAAATTACTAGATACTTACGCACATTAATATTCATCAACACACATTTATTTTAGGTTTCAAAAGAAATCTTTTCTAAAAAAATCAGCCTCAAGCGTCTGTCTACAATGCGGGAAACCCGGGTTCGATCCCTGGGTTGGGAAGATCCTCTGAAGAAGGAAATGGCAATCCACTCCAGTACTATTGCCTGGAAAATCCCATGGACAGAGGAGCTTGGTAGGCTACAGTCCATGGGGTCGCAAAGAGTCGGACATGACTGAGCAACTTCACTTCACTTAAAGAAAATGTTATGGCTCAATTATCTAGTTTTTCTCTAGTTTTTCTCTTATGCGTCCCCTTGTAGTTATCTAACCCATTTTATGGACGACTACTCCAACGTTAGTTAGGAAAGCTAGTAAGCACCAACAGAAAAAACTGCATGGTTTCCACTTCACTAAACTTAGAGATGAAAGTTAAATATTGTTTTTGTGTTCTAATCATGTATAAGCTTACTATCACAGAACATATTCTGTCCAAATATTACCATGCTTTTCTGGTAATGACAATGGAAATGTTCCCTCTTAATAGTGAAATATTTCAGTGTCTGTGTAACACTAAGTTTCCAGACTTCTGGGAACTATTTTAGAGGAAAGATAAATAACTTTAATTAACACCAGGGAATGAATAGATTTTGAATTGTATTATTTAATTGCTTGAGAAAATGTTTCATATGAGATAATTATTTTAAATGCATATATTTCTGCTTGAATCAGGTTTTTATAATTCTTGAAAGCATATAACTATGTTTTATAATAGTGGATTAACATTCAAGCACATCACCTGATAATATGGTGTCTCTTAGGAGAAGGCAATGGCACCCCCACTCCAGTACTCTTGCCTGGAAAATCCCATAGACGAAGGAGCCTGGAAGGCTGCAGTCCATGGGGCCGCTGAGGGTCAGACACGACTGAACGACTTCACTTTCACTTTTCACTTTCATGCTTTGGAGAATGAAATGGCAGCCCACTCCAGTGTTCTTGCCTGGAGAATCCCAGGAACGGAGGAGCCTGGTGGGTTGCTGTCTATGGGTTCACAAAGAGTCAGACATGACTGAAGCGACTTAGTAGCAGCAGTAGCAGCAGCATAGTATCTCTTGGGCAGCAGTACTAAAAAAAGAATATATGCAGAAATAGAGACTTGTTAGGAAACTATGGATGCTTCTTGTATTGATCAGGTTTTGGAATGGTGCTTTAGCATACCATTTTCTATATTCTGCAATCTATGACTTTATTTACTAAATTGTTGTTTTCATTACAGAAAATAAGTATGTGTTCATTATTCTTCCTCTTTATATTACTAGGTGTGATAAGTGAGAAACTTTAAATTAAACTAATTCTGTCACTAATTGTGATGTTTAATGCTCAGTAAATCTCATGTTTCTCTCCTGAAAAGTATGGATTAAAATACAAAGAGCTAAAGAAAAACTAAACACAAGGTCAAGAATAAACTATATGGTTAAAAATATTAGCCTAGTCTATCTTTGCCCTACAATAATAAAATATTTATGACTAACCAATTTCTGCATTACAGGGCTTCTGTGCTATAAACTAATATCTGCTTGCAAAGCAGTCAAGATTACTTTTCCTGAAGACAAGCATTTAAAATTTTTAGACATTTGGTCATAATCATAACCTTTCTTATTCTTACTATATATCATTTAAGACAGCCATAGATGTGTTGACTTTGCTTCAAATTAATCAAACAAAAACAATTTTGACAATCAAATACCTGAGAGGAGTATGCTAGGTTTAATTATATGATTTCTACATCACAAATTAATTCATCAAAAACAAATGTCTTATTATATGATATTTTAAAGTATACTTAATGTAAGAAACACTGCAGGAAGAAAGAGCCACCCTTAGGGACCGTTGATGAAAGCCTTTATTGGGCGGTCGCTCTCGGGCAGAACTCCTGGGGTGGGGTGAGCAAGGAGACAAAGGGAGTCTGCGAAGTATGCAAGGTGGGGCGAGGTTTTATAGCCAGGGCTGGCGTTCAAGCCAGGTTTCCTCATATATGGAAAAAGCACAGGCTACAGTGGCGGTTGGTGTCCAAGGGCTCTGTGTCAGCTCCTGATTGGACCATGCTGCAGGGGGTCGGTCCCCAGAAGTCTGGTCTGCTTCCAGTGTCTGCTTGGTTGTTGTCCCGCCTCTGAGGCTTGTCTGTGGCACTTTTCCGGGGCATGCCTCAGCATGCCTGGGCATGTCCCAACATGCCCAACCTTTCATCCCGGCCTTTTGATATAGGACAAGGGGCGCCGATTCTCTCTGTCTACTTCCTGCTGAACAGGGGCGGCGAGGGGTAGGGTGTGGCCAGGATGACAGGGGGCGTCTGCTGTTAATATTGTCACGGAGTGTTTGTTGGAAGCCCTTGGTACTGCTGTCGCAGCACCATCAGCTGGACCGTGTTGAGCCGTCGTTTGATAAAGGCCAAAAACTTATTTAGGATACAGGGCCCAAAAGTCAGGAGCAGCAGGAGGATGATGAGTGGTCCCATTAGGGAGGATAGCAGAGTCGTCAGCCAAGGGGAGCTCTGGAACCAGGACTCAAACCAGCCCTGCTGTGCCTCCTGTTCTCTCCTTCTGTGCTCTAGTCCCTCTCTTACCTTGGTCATGGATTCCCTTACTACCCCCGTATGGTCTGCGTAAAAGCAACATTCTTCCTTGAGGGCTGCACAGAGGCCCCCTTGTTGTAGGGAAGAGTAGGTCTAGTCCTCGCCTGTTTTGTATCATCACCTCTGACAGGGAAGTCAGAGATTTTTCTAAGGCCATCATGGACTTCTCTATTCGGGCAATGTCTTCATCAATGGCAACTCTTAGGGAGGTCAAACCCTGGTTTTGTACGGACAGTGATGCAATCCCGGTGGCCATTTGTCAGATGTACTCCGTGTTCCGTCTGGTCTTGGTCAGTTTGTGAAAGTAAAAATATAAGTCAGGCCACCATGTGTCTTTTGGGCAGGTGCCCGAGGTTTGGTTTAGTTCTTCGTAAGTCTCTCCACTCTTTAAGATCCAGATGACCTAAAAGGCTGGTGGGGGTTACAGCAACCACCTCTGCCAAGGGCCCAGAGTGCACTCAAAGCAGCCCATACTATCACTCGCACCCTACACTAGGCGCCCGCCACATGCTGGAACCGGGGCAGGGGGGTTCCGGGTGAGGATCAACTTGGTGAGCCCTGCAGGAGTGAAGCGGTATGAGTGGTTCTGGGGCCCGGTCAGGGTTGAGGCTGTCAGGGTGCCCCAAGGGAATAGCACCCCAGGAGTAGGGAGCAGATTGCTAGGTAAGCAAGGGCCAGCGACAGCCGAAGTGCAAATGACCAGTTTTGGGGAGCTGTGGCCGCCAATCCGATAGCAAAAAGTATGGCTAGAACTGTGATTGTCAGCAGCCACAGTGGATGGTACCAGGCAAACATCGGATTTGTTCCTGGTGGGAGGTGGTGCCTCAATTACTCTGAGATCGGTGAAAGAGGGGTTCGAGTAATGGTTAGTTTGGTTGGCCCAGTTAGGATGGAGCAGTAAGATTCCCCCCTTCAGGGAGACCTGGGGGTGCGAGTTTGAGTCGGGTCAGGTGATACCAGGGGCTCGTGGTCCCAGAAGTTTGGCTGCTGTAGGAATGGTGAGGATTACCGTATAGGGTCCAGTCAAGCGAGGCTGTAATAGGCAGGGACTCAGGGCTTTTAGCAGTACCTGATCTCCTGGGGCCAGAGCCCGAGTTGGCCCCTCGCCGTCTGTCGGTTGTGGCAAGACTCGGTCAGCGTGTTCTCTCAGCAAGGATCGTAGGAGGGAGAAGAGGGGGAGGTACCCCGCGAGTGGGGGAGCCTCTCCCTCTGGGAGATGGGTCAGGAGGTAGGGCCTGCAGTAAAGCAGTTCAAAGGGAGTCAAACCTGTTTTTGAGTGTGGTGTGGTGCGAATACAAGTGAGCGCCAGAGGAAGGAGGTCGACCCAAGACAGTCGCAGTTCCAAGGTAAGCTTGGTCAAGTCCATCTTGATGATGCCGTTTACCCGCTCTACCTTGCCTGACGATTGAGGCCGATAGGGGATGTGGAGATGCCAGGCGATGCCCAGGGCTGCAGCCACCTGTTGGGAGATCTGTGAGACGAATGCAGGCTCGTTGTCAGACTGGAGAGAACTTGGCAACCCAAATCTGGGAATGAGATGGGTCGTCAAGACCTCTGCCACCGCCGCTGCCATCTCTCGGGCGGTGGGGAAGGCCTCGACCCATCCTGAAAAGGTGTCCACCAAGACCAGCAGATAGCGGTGGCTCTGATATCTGGGCATGTGGGTGAAGTCTATCTGCCAATCTTGCCCAGGCAAGTGTTGCCTAAGTTGATGAGTTGTTTGTGGGGGTCTAAGTCCTCCCTGAGGAGAGGTGGAAGCCTACGTCAAACAGGAGCGATGAACATCATATATGGCCTGTCTGAGGTGCCAAGGGGCAAAGATGGGGCTGAGAAAGGAGAGGAGAGCCCTCGGTCCAATGTGTAAGGTGTCGTGGATTTGGGATATGATGTCTTTGGCCTGGCGTTCAGGGAGTACCGGTTTGCCATGGAACAGTATCCATCCTGACGGGTGTCTCTGAACTCCCTCCTGTGACAGCAAGGCTTTGGCTTCTTTGTCGGAATACTCGGGATTGAAGGTGGATCTCAAAGCCAGCAAGGGCTCGGGGGTCTGTTGTAAGGCAATTTGTTGAGCCACTTGGTCGGCCATGTTATTACCCAAAGCGACAGAGTCGTGAGTATTTTTGTGTCCCTTGCAGTGTATGATAGTGACCTCTTTGGGCAGGGATAAGGCATCTAACAGTCGAGTAATGTGGGGGCATTACAGATGGGGGATCCTTTAGTGGTCAGAAACCCCGTTCTTTCCAGATTGCCGCATGAGAATGGGCAATTAAAAAAGCATATTTGGAGTCTGTGTAAATGTTAACCCTTTTTTCCTTTTGCCGGGTGTAAGGCTCTAGTTAAGGCTGTCAGTTCAGCCTTTGGGAGGTCGTCCCGGGAGGCAGGGGCTGAGCCTCCAAGGCTTCCTGGGTGGTTACCACAGCATAAGCCGCCCTTCAGTTTCCATTGGGGTCTCACTTTGAGCTCCCATCAACGAACAAAGTTAGCTCTGGATTCGGTAGAGGTTTGGAGAACAGGTTGTGGGGTGGTTGCATAAGGGACTCAAGGACCTCTGAGCATGAGTGGGCTGGGGGTTCTGAGGAGAGAGGGAGTGAGGGTAGTGAAGAAAGCAGGTTTAATTGTGAGGAGCGACCCACGGAAACCTGAGGATTTTCCAGAAACACCAGGTGAAATTGCTGGAGCCTGGACTCACTGAGGTCAGAAAGGAATTTAGAGGCTAAAAGATCGCCAAGGCGATGAGGTGAAAAGATGGCCAGGGGTTGGCCATGAACCAGCTTCTTAGCATTGGCATACAATGTTGTCACCACCACCAGTGCCTGCAGGCAGGGGAACCATCCCCTGGCTGTGGGGTCAAGTTGTTTGGATATGTAAGCAATGGGCAACAGTTCGGGGCCGATTGGTTGCACCAGGGCCCCAAAGGCTATCCCTCCCTCTTCATCAGTATATAGATGGTGTGGATAGTTGGGATTTGGGAGAAAGAGAGGGGTGCAGCCAATAGGGTTGAGCGTAAAGCGTGGAAGGCCTGAGTCACTTCGGTGGGGGAAGACAGTGGCCCTGTGAGAGTCTCTTTAGCTGCAGCATACAGAGGTTTGGCCAGGGTGGCATAATTTGGGACCCAGTGTCGGAAGAATCTTGTCAGCCCTAGGAAGGACAATATCTGGTCTCCACTGGCGGGAGGGCAGATGGACCAGAGGAGGCTACACCGATCTGCTGTCAGGGCTTTAGTGGTAGGAGTGATTTGGAGGCCTAGATAAACAACAGAGGTCTGAGTTAGTTGAGCTTTAGATTGTGAGGCTCTGTACCCCTGGGAACCAAGGAAATTAAGGAGAGTTGCAGTGTGTTGTCGGGAGGTCTCTTCCGAGGGGCTGCAGAGGAGCAAGTCATCTACGTATTGGAGGAGGGTGCTAGGGTGAAGCGAGCACCTGGCCAGGTCTCGGGATAGGGCCTGCCCAAAATACTGGGGACTGTCTCTGAACCCCTGAGGGAGTACAGTCCATGTGAGCTGTGTGGTCAGCTGGGTGTCAGGGTCAGTCCAGGTGAAAGCAAAGAGGAATTGGCAGTCAGGGTGGAGTGGGATGGTAAAAAAGGGCATCTTTGAGGTCAATAACGGTGAAATGAGAAGTTTTAGGAGGTATGGAAGAAAGGAGGGTGTAGGGGTTAGGGACCAGTGGGTGGGCAGGGACCACCGCCGCGTTGATCAGGTGGGAGATCCTGCACTAGCCGGTAGTCTCCTGAAGCCTTCCAAACAGGGAGGATGGGCGTGTTACAGGGGGAAGTCGTGGCGATCAGGAGACCCTGTCCCATGAGACGGTCGACGATGGGCTTTAGCCCCTGAGGTTACGAGTAGACAAAGGAAACTGGGGCCGGGATGGGAAACAGGTGGGGTCCCTTAGCCGGATGAGGACTGGAGGGTGTTGCCGAGCCACCACCAGGACTCGGGTGTCCCAGACCTCAGGACTAATGGAAGAGGCTGGAGGGTCAGCAAGTAGCATTAAGAAGACCCCTGACATGGGAGCTGATCCTGGAGTTAGGTGAAGAGTGGCCTTCAGCTTAGCAAGTATATCTCTTCCAAAGTGAGGAGTAGGGCAGGAGGGGATGACTAAAAAGGAGTGGGTAAATAGGCAGGAATCTAATTGACAGGATAGTGGTTGGGTTTGGAGCGGACACGAGGGTTGGCCGTCAATTGCCATAACGGAGACCTGAGAAGGACGTAGAGTGCCCCCGAAAGAGGGAAGGACCGAATAGGTAGCCCCCGTATCAACTAGAAAGTTGATGGACTTACCCGCTACCAGGAGCATTACCCTGGGCTTGGCTTGGGTTATCGGGGTCCCCAAGTCTGGGTGGCATCAGTCATCGTCGAAGCTCAGCAGCTCCAAGGCCGGAGGAGGGCAGGAGGTCTCCCTAGGGCACTCTGGTCCCCGGCCCCTAGAGGTCGGGGGGCTAGGGCACACTGGACCCCAGCCCAGTGTCCTCGTTGTTTGCACATAGGGCACGGCTTGGAAGGAGGCCGCAGAGTGGGGGCACATCTTGGCCCAGTGTCCTTCTTGGCCGCACTTGAAGCAGGCCCCCGGAGGGGGTTTCTGGGGCACTGAGCCAGCTGCCAGCCGCAGGGCCACTACCAAGGCCTGGGTCTGCTGGTTTAGGAGTCTTGCCTGAAATTCAGCCTTCTGCTTGAGCCTTGCCTTTTGACTGGCCTCAGCAGTTTCCTCTCGGGCATTGTAGACTTTAAAGGCCATTTTTACCAGGTCTTGCATAGGGGGTCTGAGGGCCGTCCCTCGGCCTTGGCCAACTTTTTTCGGATATTGGGGGCAGACTTGGAGATAAAACGATTGGCCAAGGTGGCCACTCCAATGGGGGACTCAGGGGACAGCCTGGTGTATGAACAAGGGCCTCGGTCAGCCGATTGAGAAACATGGCTGGGTTTTCGTTGGGCCCCTGGGTCACCTCATCTAGTTTGAGGAGGTTTACAACCTTATGAGAGGATACTTCCATCCCATCAAGGATACACTCTATCATATAGTGTACCCGGCAGCTGGCCACCACCCCCTTCTTGGTAGTTCCAATCAGGGTCAGTGTCAGGAACTGCCTGAGCTCCCGGGGGACATTCAGGGGAGGGTTGGCATAGTGCCGCTGGTTGGCCTGAACTTTGGCTGCCATCCAAATAGCCTGCCTCTCTTCGGGGGTGATGGTAGACCCAAGGATGACATATATGTCCTGCCATGTTAAGGCATAGGCACGGGTTAGACTAGTAAACTGCTTGATGTACGGAGTGGGGTTGGAGGAGAAGGAACCCAGTTTGGCCTCTATCTTTGCTAAATCCTGGAGGGAGAAGGGGACATGGACCTGGGCCAGATCCTCAGCTCCAGCTACTTGTCAAAGAGGGAGTAGCGGGGCTGGGGGAGGGGAGGGGAAGCCCCGGATGGTTGCTGTGGGAGGCGAGTGTGGGGAGCTAACTGGAGAGGGGGAGGGAGTGACGGAGGGAAGAGGAGGATACAAGATAGGGTTTAGGGCCGGAGGATCCGGGGCCAGTGGTGGAGTCTCGGGGGTGGGAACGGACGTAGGAGGGGCTGGGAGTGGAGGGGGGAGGGGGCAGGGTCCAGAGTGGAAGGAGTGGGAGCCATAGGAGAGGTATAGGGAGGGAGGGGCCACCAGGTCTTCAGGAGGTATAGAGAAAGCAGACAATTCAGGAGCAGGGATTAGCTTGGCTGAGGGAGGTGGAGTTGAAGGAGCCATTGTGAGCAGGATCTGGCTAGGAGCACATGTGGTGCACAGGGTGGGGCGAGAACGCAATGCCCAAAAGGCCTGAACATAGGGGACCTCAGACCATTTTCCCGTTCTCCGGCAGTAATTATCTAAATCACGGAGGACGTAAAGTCTAATGTCCCTGTGGCTGGCCATTGTGAGCCATTATCTAGGGAATACTGAGGCCAGGCCTGTGAACACAGAAAAGTGAGCTGCTTGGGGCAGATATATCCCCTTTAGTCTTAGGGTCCACAGGTTAGCCAGCAGGCACTCCAAGGGGGTGGAGTATTGGGGATCGGGTTTGGAGGCTGTCGATCCCATGGCGACCACAGAGTGTGGAGGCAATCCCCGCTGCCCGAACGACTTCGGACGTGTCAAGGGAAGCCGGAGGTCCGTGTAGCCGTTTGGAACATCTTCCTCATGAGCTGGGGACCGGGAAAGGCCAAAGCCGGAGGCTGAAGCTGGAGGTCTACTCAGCCGCTGGGGACATCTCCCCCACGAGCTGGTAACCGGGAGGGCCCAGTAAGTGCACACCCATTACAGGGCCCTAGGAGGTGGTCGCCAGGGAGGGCAGGCCCCAAAGCCAAAGGGACTTACCCCGTAGCTGCCGTCCGGGAGGTTGGTCAGCCGCCTGGGTCCGGGGCTACCGTGGCTGTGGAGCTCAAGGGGACCTCAACGGCGAGTGCCAGGGGCCCTCACCTCGAGCCCCATGTTGGGTGCCATATGTAAGAAACGTCATGGGAACAAAGAGCCACTCTAGGGACCGTTGATGAAAGCCTTTATTGGGCGGTCGCTCTCGGGCAGAACTCCCAGGGGAGGGTGAGCAAGGAGACAAAGGGAGTCTGCGAGGTATGCAAGGTGGGGCGAGGTTTTATAGCCAGGGCTGGCGTTCAAGCCAGGTTTCCCCATATACAGAAAAAGCGCGGGCTACAGAGGCGGTTGGTGTCCAAGGGCTCTGTGTTGGCTACTGATTGGACCATGCTTCAGGGGGTCCGTCCCGGAAGTCTGGTCCGCTTCCAGTGTCAGCTTGGTTGTTGTCCCGCCTCCGAGGCTTGTCTGTGGCACTTTTCGGGAGCATGCCTCAGCATGCCCGGGCATGTCCCAACATGCCCAAACTTTCACTTAAGGATTGAAAAATTGAGAGAAGAAGAATATATTCAAAGTGCTGAAAGAGAAAAAGCAATCTAGAATACCCTAACCAGCCAGACTGTCACTTAGAAAACGAGAGATTACAAAATTCTAAACAAGCCAAAATTAAAAGTTCATCAATACTAGTTCAGTTCAGTTCAGTTCAGTTCAGTTCAGTCAGTCAGTCATGTCTGACTCTTTGTGACCCGATGAATCGCAGCACGCCAGGCCTCCCCTGTTCATTACCCTCTCTCGGAGTTTACTCAGATTCATGTCCATCGAGTCAGTGATGCCATCCAGCCATCTCATCCTCGGTTGTGCCCTTCAGCTCCTGTCCCCAATCCCACCAAACATCAAAGTCTTTTCCAATGAGTCAACTCTTCACATGAGGTGGCCAAAGTACTGGAGTTTCAGCTTTAGCATCACTCTTTCCAAAGAAATCCCAATGTTGATCTCCTTCAGAATGGACTGGTTGGATCTCCCTGCAGTCCAAGGGACTCTCAAGAGTCTTCTCCAACACCACAGTTCAAAAGCATCAATTCTTCGGCACTCAGCCTTCTTCACAGTCCAACTCTCACATCCATACATGACCACTGGAAAAACCATAGCCTTGACTAGATGGACCTTAGTCGGCAAAGTAATATCTCTGCTTTTGAATACACTATCTAGGCTGGTCATAACTTTTCTTCCACAGAGTAAGCATCTTCTAATTTCATGGCTGTAATCACCATCTGCAGTGATTTTGGAGCCCAAGAAAATAGAGTCTGAGACTGTTTCCACTGTTTCCCCATCTATTTCCCATGAAGTGATGGGACCAGATGCCATGATCTTCGTTTTCTGAATGTTGAGCTTTAAGCCAACTTTTTCACTCTCGTCTTTCACTTTCATCAAGAGGCCCTTTAGCTCCTCTTCATTTTCTGCCATAAGAGTGGTGTCATTTGCATATCGAGGTTATTGATATTTCTCCCAGCAATCTTGATTCCAGCTTGTGTTTCTTCCAGCCCAGCGTTTCTCATGATGTACTCTGCATATAAGTTAAATAAGCAGGGTGAAAATAGACAACCTTGACGTACTCCTTTTCCTATTTGGAACCAGTCTGTTGTTCCATGTCCAGTTCTAACTGTTGTTTCCTGAGCTGCATACAGATTTCTCAAGAGGCAGGTCAGGTGGTCTGGTATTCCCATCTCTTTCAGAATTTTCCACAGTTTATTGTGATCCACAGAGTCAAAGGCTTTGGCATAGTAATAAAGCAGAAATAGATGTTTTTCTGGAACTTTCTTGCTTTTTCCATGATTGAGCAGATGTTGGCAATTTGATCTCTGGTTCCTCTGCCTTTTCTAAAACCAGCTTGAACATCAGGGAGTTCACGGTTCATGTATTGCTGAAGCCTGGCTTGGAGAATCTTGAGCATTATTTTACTAGCATGTGAGATGAGTGCAATTGTGTGGTAGTTTGAGCATTCTTTGGCATTGCCTTTCTTTGGAATTGGAATGAAAACTGACCTTTTCCAGTCCTGTGGCCACTGCTGAGTTTTCCAAATTTGCTGGCATATTGAGTGCAGCACTTTCACAGCATCATCTTTCAGGATTTGAAAGAGCTCAACTGGAATTCCATCACCTTCACTAGCTTTGTTCGTAGTGATGCTTTCTAAGGCCCACTTGACTTCACATTCCAGGATGTCTGGCTCTAGATTAGTGATCACATCATCATGATTATCTGGGTCATGAAGATCTTTTTGTACAGTTCTTCCGTGTATTCCTTATCGAGCCCATCTTTGCATGAAATGTTCCCTTGATGTCTCTAATTTTCTTGAAGAGATCTCTAGTCTTTCCCAGTCTGTTGTTTTCCTCTATTTCTTTGCATTGATTACTGAAGAAGGCTTTCTTATAACTTCTTGCTATTCTTTGGAACTCTACATTCAGATGCTTATATGTTTCCTTTTCTCCTTTGCTTTTCACCTCTCCTTTGCTTTTCACCTCTCCTTTTCACAGCTATTTGTAAGACCTCCCCAGACAGCCATTTTGCTTTTTGTGCATTTCTTTTCCATGGGGATGGTCTTGATCCCTGTTTCCCATACAATGTCACGAACCTCATTCCATAGTTCATCAGGCACTCTATCTATCAGATCTAGGCCCTTAAATCTATTTTTCACTTCCACTGTATAATCATAAGGGATTTGATTTAGTTCATACCTGAATGGTCTAGTGGTTTTCCCTACTTTCTTCAATTTATGTCTGAATTTGGTAATAAGGAATTCAGAATCTGAGCCACAGTCAGCTCCTGGTCTTGTTTTTGTTGATTGTATATAGCTTTTCCGTCTTTGGCTGCAAAGAATATAATCAATCTGATTTTGGTGTTGACCATCTGGTGATGTCCGTGTGTAGAGTCTTCTCTTGTGTTTTTGGAAGAGGGTGTTTGCTATGACCAGTGCATTTTCTTGGCAAAACTCTATTAGTCTTTGCCCTGCTTCATTCCACATTCCAAGGCCAAATTTGCCTGTTACTCCAGGTGTTTCTTGACTTCCTACTTTAACATTCCAGTCCCCTAGAATGAAAAGGGCATCTTTTTGGGTGTTAGTTCTAAGAGGTCTTGTAGGTCTTCATAAAGCCATTCAGCTTCAGCTTCTTCAGCATTACTGGTTGGGGCACAGACTTGGATAACTGTGATATTGAATGGTTTGCCTTGGAAACGAACAGAGATCATTCTGTCGTTTTTGAGATTGCATCCAAGTACTGCATTTCAGACTCTTTTGTTGACCATGATGGCTACTCCACTTCTTCTGAGGGATTCCTGCCCACTGTAGTAGATATAATGGTCACCTGAGTTAAATTCACCCATTCCAGTCCATTTTAGCTTGCTGATTCCTAGAATGTCGACATTCCCCCTTGCCATCTCTTGTTTGACCACTTCCAGTTTGTCTTGATTCATGGACCTGACATTCCAGGTTCCTATGCAATATTGCTCTTTACAGCATCAGAGCTTGCTTCTATCACCAGTCACATGCACAACTGGGTAATGTTTTTCTTTGGCTCCATCCTTTCGTTCTTTTGGAGTTATTTCTCCACTGATCTCCAGTAGCATATTGGGCACCTAATGACCTGGGGAGTTCCTCTTTTGGTATCCTATCATTTTGCCTTTTCATACTGTTCATGGGGTTCTCAAGGCAAGAATACTGAAGTGGCTGCCATTCCCTTCTCCAGTGGACCACGTTCTGTCAGCCCTCTCCACCATGACCCGCCCGTCTTGGGTTGCCCCACAGGCATGGCTTGGTTTCATTGAGTTAGACAATGCTGTGGTCCTAGTGTGATTAGATTGACTAGTTTTCTGTGAATATGGTTTCAGTGTGTCTGCCCTCTGATGCCCTCTTGCAACACCTACCATCTTACTTGGGTTTTGGGGGAGACACCCTGCTTCTGAGGTCAGGGGTGGCCGGAAGAAGCCACCTTGCACTCGAGACCAGGGGAAGTGACCCTGAGGAGCCACCTGGAACCCAAGCCCAAGCCCGAGGCCAGGGGCAGCAACTGGGATGAGCCACCCATGCCCAAGGCCAGGGCCTGTGGCTGGGAGGAGCAACCCCAGGAGGCATGACTGCGCAGGCGCAGGAGGGCCTGCACTATCCCACATTGAAGGTCAGGAACGGCAGCAGTAAGGAGATACCCCTCGCTCAAGGTAAGGAGCAGCAGCTGTGCTTTGCTGGAGCAGCTGTGAAAAAGATACCCCATGCTCAAGGTAAGAGAAACCCAAGTAAGATGGTAGGTGTTTCAAGAGGGCATCAGAGGGCAGACACACTGAAACCATCAATACTAAGTCTACCCTAAAGGTAATGCTAAAGGTATCTCTATCTCTCACTGAGATGATGTTCATCTTCCTATTCTCCATTTATTAACTGTTAGTCCTCATTTGTGATTGAGCTATGAATAGAACAGAATAGAACAGTTGCAATAGAACAGATAGAATAGTTGCAAATCAACTATTCTATGATCTTATCCAGTTCAGCAGTATCTCTAGCTATAGTTAGAAAGAAGAGTGACTGTGCTCATTCTGGATAAAGAGGGTAAGAAGATGGCTGGTAAATCTAAATTAGTGGATTGTGGTAATGAGTTGAGTGTAGAGATTTAATCAAGGAGAGAAATGAAGATAAAGCATAGAAATACAAAATCAAATTGTATCTCTTTTATATTTTTAGGGGGCATTTACCTCAAATTCTGCATGGAATCTGTGACAGTCAATGATGATGGAAAAGACCAAAAGGTAAACAAGATTTATAAATACACTTAAAATTAGTTTTGAATTGTTCTCAACATATGGGCATTAACCAATTAATGATAACTGGCTAGTTTTTCATGTGTAACTGACAGAGAATTTGAACATAAATTATAAAATTAGGACAAATATCTAAGACACAAATGTTGCTAATGTAATCCAAGGAGAGAGAACATCCAAAGTTTGCAATAATGAAATCAAGCCATTAAAGTTAATTACAATGGACAAAGGAAGGAAATAAATATTGCTTGGAAAAAGTAGTGATGGAATCCAGAAGGCTATGTGTATTAAAGATTCATTTGCTTATGAAAATAGTTTAATTGATAATTAATAGCTTTAAGCAGATGAAACTAATATTGAAGACTGAATATCACACATATGAACAAGTTTTCATTTTGACAATTTCCATTCTATGCAAAGCAATGCATAGTTTATTATTATTAAAATTATGTCAGATTTAAAAACTGCATATTGATAAACACATTTGACAGAAACTATTATAAACCCAAATTGCATTATTTCTTAAGTAAAAATGGATCATTACTAATTGTTTCAGAAGGGATATGAAGGCTAGCAAAGATAACATAATTTGGTTTTAATTAATTTAATTCATTTTAGAATTGCCTTATGTAACTTGCTATTAACACACTTCTTTTTGTTGTTATACTTTTGTAGTCATATACTTGATTCCTAAAAGTGAAAGTAAAATAATTACTTTTGATAAAATTCCTTTCTATTTTCCTAGAGGTGCTGATAAGAGCAAGTGACATTTTGGTTACTCATATAAATTTGTTTGAGTTTCACAGAAATTTGGTAAACCTTTAGCAAATCACAGGAACAGAGTATAGAATAAAGCCACAATTAGAATAGTAAATATATGTATCATAAAGCACTTATAAAAATGTATTCTAGCTCTCTTCCCAACTCAGAAAATTGTTACTAATATTCATAAATTTTAGATACAGAGTAAAATAATTTGGTTAAGGACTTCCCTCGTGGCTCAGATGGTAAAGTATCTGCCTACAATGCAGGAGACCTGGGTTCCATCCCTGGATCAGGAAGATCTCCTGGAGAAGGAAATGGCAACCCACTCCAGTATTCTTGCTGGAAAATCCCATGGATAGAGGAGCCTGGTGGGCTACAGTTCATGGGGTCGCAAAGAGTGGGACATGACTGAGCGACTACACTCACTCAAAATAATTTGGTTAGGTGACAAAATGTAGAAGAGTACAGCCTTAAGAGAAGTCCAAGAGAAGATTACAGTGATCAGAAATGAGACTAACAGGATCCCTAAACTTCAGCCTATCACTTGACAGAAAGATAATCCTTGATATTAGAATGTGTTACTTACATAAACCTGACTTTTGAGCACTGTGGTTTTAGGTTGGTAAAGCTCTTTGAATTCCATTAATTTTATGCAGAAGTATGCAGCACTACATGTAATTTTAAATAATGTGTTTTCCATTTTCTATGCTATTGTAATAAGTAAAAATGATAGATTTGAGTATTTTTGCAATTATCAATAGCTGAAAAATTCAGATGGTAAAAATCAGGTAGCAGTTTGGGTTCCAATTACAAAGGAGCCAAAATGAGTTTTAGAATACTGACAAAATGTTTCTGAATACACAAACTATTTCATTTTTCAATCTACCAAACAGAGATAGTATTTGCAACCCCCATATCTCAGGAATGACACTAGGAAAGTGGTTTGTACTTTTGTCATATTTAACCTTCTGTCTAATCACCTATTAACATGCTTTGTAGTGATTACAAAGACATCCCTGACAAAATGACATGCTATTGTTAAAACATGTTCCTTTAGCTGCTGTATGGTATCTGTTTGTGCCCAAGTATGGTGCTGGGCATTTGATTTAAATGAAATTTTATTTCAATTTCTGCTATCAAGCATTAGAACCATTTCAAGTGTTTTATTCACATACATCCAAGATCAGGGAATGCTATCAATGAGGCAGTTTTTCTTTAAAAAGTTATAATCATTTATAGAAGTATTAAGATTATTCAAAATCAAGGCTATAATATATAAATTATATAAGCTAAACTTACTATTCACATGCTACCTAAAGCAGAAATTTAAGTACTATAAAAAACACTTTTTACTGTAATATATTTTTCTAATAATCAGTATATATTATATATTAATTTTAACTTTGGATTATATAGAGAAGTGGTTTAGTGCTATTTCAGATATTGTAGCAAAAGATACTTTACTAATTCTAGTTACTATTACCTAGTTTGGCAGAAAATAGCTGATCCAAAAGATATGATTTCTTTTCTTCTGAGATACTCAGATAGAGTAAAATTACCAAACTCTTTTGTGTTTTGATTTGGGCATATCGCTGGGTTCTAACCAAAAATATGAGTAGACATTACAAGCACCATTTTTGGTTCAAGAACTTTGTGTTACAATAAGAAATAGATAAAAGCATCCCCCGCTATCCAAAAATAGAGCAGTTCTGTAAAGCTGTTTGTAAGCCATAAGTGGTGTAAAGCAAAGACTATACCTAAAGATACATCTAAGGGATAGAGATAAATGCAGATTCTCACTGGCACAGTTCAAAGCTTTGGTGGCTTGATGAGATGCTGAGTGCAGGGAAGGATACCTGTATTTGATTTGTGTCCTCAGCTCTTAATGGAGTTCCTAAATCACTTGGAGTTTTCTAAGTGGTAGGATACTAAGATAATCTTTTGTTCTGATGAGTTAACTCTTGTAGGGTGCTTAGCTTAAGGATGGAACTGATTACCAGAAAGACCAAGCCATGTTAGAGGACTGGATCTTTCCATTCCAACCGCTAATCCCTGAACTTTGAGCCCCCAGCCTGAGAGTGGCTGGGGATTCAGTGAATCACCAATGATCAGTGATTTAATCGAACTTGCCTTCTTAATGAAATCTCCATAAAGCATATATGTGATGGGATATGGTGAACCTCCTGATTGGTGAACATATCAAGGTGCTGGGGACTGCATGGAAGCTCTGTGTCATTTCCCCATACTTTGCCTTAAGCATCTCTTTCATCTGGCTTTTTCTGAGTTGTGTCCTTTGTAATTAACCAGTAATGGAAAATATATACTTGGAAACCATTCTGGAAAACTATCAAACCTGATGAGAGGATCATGGAAACCCCTGATTTGTAGATGGTTGATCAAAGTGTAGATGCAACCTTAGACTTGCAATGGTCATCTAAAGTTGCAGAGTCCTGTGGGACTGAACCGTTAACCTGTAGGATCCACACTAACTGCCAATAGTGACAGAACTGAATTTAATTGTACATTTTGATGGTGACCGAAGGATTTGAGAATTTTCTGGTGGTGGGAATAATGTTACACATTTACAGTCAGAAATGTGAGTAAAAACAGTTTAGAAGATTTAAGAAGGTATGCCTACTGACTATAGTCTTCTTTACTGGTTTGAATATCAAGTCTCTGAAAGCTGTTGAAACCACAAGACAGAAAGGGTCTGTTTCCTTGAATCACAGTATGGAGGAAAGTCTTCCAAGTGGGAAACTCACATTGGATGGTAATATATTTATGATATAACCTCAAGTCATTTTACACACCTGGTTTTAAATATACTATATAGCCTAGTCTACTCTAGTTACAAAAGTGCAACATTTATTATTTTGTATTCAACTATAAAAAATCATTCACTATCATTATTTTAGTAAACATATGATTTACTATAACAATTACTGCTACTGTTAACCTAACAAAAACTTGAGTCACCATCACAGCCAACAGAAAGGTATTCAAGTTTAAGTATTGAATTAGCAGCATTCATACAAGGTGAGCAGAAAATATTCATGATTTGATTCTCCTTACCTTACAAACAAATTACGTATAAAGTGTTTGATTGTGTAAAGTCTTTCAAAGAAGTGAAATTATTATCTTTTTGAAATAAGCAAATGACACTCACCTTATTCTTTGTTGTTTTACAAGACGATAAAAAAAATCAGGTATTTCTTGGTCTAAATCTCAGGAATTTATTGGATCACACCCCCTTCCTTCAATTAATATGCAAGCATATGGGAGCATGATGATATATATTTTCACATGAATTATCTCATTTGAAGGCCCATTACAGATCATGTAGTATGCTGATCCCTACCTTACCATTGTGAATAAATAAATACAGCAAATAAATGAATTTAGAAATTGCCTTAAGTCACACAGCAAGATAGCATTAGGAAAAGGATTTGCTGGGAGATATGTTCTATTCTGACAGTTCTTTTGAATCTTAAATTTTGGCCCTATGAACTTTACAGAGAAGCAGAATTGTGTTTCTACCATATTGAGTGCATCTCCTGAGAAAAATAAATACAAAAGCTAAAAAATTGTATATTTTTAACAGCAGTCCCTAATATTATACTTAGTAGCACATCTAGAAAGAAAAAAAAAAGCAATGAGAATCCTGAGATAGAAACAACTACCAAGTCAGAATTTTTCTGAAGGGATTCTGCCAAAGTTGATAAGTTTGAGATTCAATTTCAATAGTCATGCAGTTTGCAGACTGTGTAAAATGATAAATTTGTTGGCTAAACCAGGAAGTAAGCTGCTACAAAAATCTGGGATCTCCAATGTTCTACACCTTCTGAGCAAATGCTAATAAAAGGAAAGATGAATTCTCCAACATGATCCATAGTAAAAGGTAAAACAAAAAATCTCTTGAGAATTTGTAAACATAAATAGTTATTTGCAAAGTTGTGTAGCCTGAATTCATTTAAAATATTTAGTAATAAAACCTCAAGCAGATAGCTTTATTTAAAGTCATGCTGGGATTGTATTGCTACCAGGCAACTAGCAGAAGAAAATACAAACCATTTCTGGAGGAATATAACTCTTCCATGGAACAATTCAGCAGATAAAGCCCAACAAATATGAAGTCACAGAAAAATATAAATAGATAAATAAAATAGAATCTCATTATTTATGGCATTTTTGGTCTATAAAGTTACCCATGAACACTGAAGTAGCAAATAATGACCTGTTGCTTCTAGGGGAAATAATGGGAGGGGTTTGGTTTCTGTGAGACTCTAGTCACAATGTTTTATTAACCAATCAATACAATTTTTTTTGTCATGTAAGTTTCTGTTTAAAGACACTGTATTTTATATATAGTTAATTCACTGACATTAAACTCATGACCAACAGGACTGTCATTCAAGGCTGAATGAAAGTAATCTAATATATGTAATTATTTTTATTGGCACACCAAAATCTTCTTGTATTTAAACATACTAAACACTTTAATACTGTGTTTGAGGGCCATCTTAAAGTGTGAAAATGCATACACAGACACAAGAACAAAAATGCAAAAGAGCTTGGCACTAAACAGACTACAAACTGGTCAGTTGTTTTTAGTAGGACAGCTGAAATAAGGAGGCAGAGGATCAACTTGTTGGACCTCAGCTCGGAATATGCTCGTTAGGTGACTCAAAATTTTTGCCACGCTGTGCATGTCCACCTATGACCATGAAAGTGCCATGAGGATTGAATTTAGGGTTACAAATTTATTTACTGAATAAAATTTATTATTCAGTAGACATATTCACATTTAAGGATCCATGAATGATGAGAATCATCACTTACTGGATTACAAAAGGAAGCAAAACCTTATAAACCTAAGCCAACAGGAAAACAAATGGCAGAATCAGACAAGCAAAATGCTCCCTGCACTGAGATTATCCAAAGAATATGAAATGAATGTACTTGGGATTATGATAAAATTTAGATTATAAAGCACATTCATTTTATATTATTTGGAATAAATTTTTTTTAATCTTTGGAATAAAGTAAAATAAAAGATCATGAACTAAGATGCTATAAATATGACCAATATATCTGACCAAATGAAAAGTATAGAAATGAGAACATACAAAGATTAAAAATCAAAGGATATACTAGATGGCAGAATATTCAAAGTTGAAAAGAACATTAGTAAACTAGAGTTGGGCTCTGAGGCAATTATCCAGAATATATCCAAAGAAAAAAAAGAGAGAAAAATATGAAGGAAAAATTAAAACACCTACACCATGGAGTGAGCTAAGTGAACGTTTATCTTATAATAAATCAGAATGACAGAGAAAGTGGAATGGAAACAAAATTTAATGAGATAATGTCTGTGATTTTTGCAGTATTGTGGCAAGATACTAACCTTCAGTCCAGAAAACTCAGTATATTAGCATCATAGCAAATAAAAAGAAATCCATATTTAGACAAATCAAGATAGAAAGGCCACAAAACCAACTAAAGAGAAAAGAAGAGTCTACATAATAGAAAATTATATTGATAGCTAATTTCTTTCTAACTTAAGTGTATTGAGTAAAACTCATTTTCAACTTTAGAATTATATACCTCATAAACTACCTTTTAAAAATGAGGGCATAATTAAAACTTTTTAAAAATATAAAAACTTCTGGCTTCTAACAGATTCTTGGTAACAAATTATGAAAAAAATAAGCTTAAGGCAGAACAAAAATGATTCTCAGATTGGAATTCTAAATTGTAAAGAGAAATAGTTAAGAAAAAATTAATATGTTGGTAAAAAACAAACTTTTACCATGTGATATCACAATATAATATATTTTCATTACTATAATTTAATCATGTATAAATAAAAATTAAAATTCTTAACTATGTCATTAAATGAGGTGCAGGATGATCAGGTTAAGGAACTCTAACATTCTTGCTATTTTAAGGGTATCTAATAGAAAAGAGAGATATAAGATCTTTTTTATTGAATTAAGTGTGTATAATAAGTTTTCTAGGGTTAACACCAAATAAGTAGAATAGAGAAGGTACTACCAAAAGTGACAATAGAAAACAAAATAGAAGAAAAAATGTGAAAAATTCAAAAGAAAGCAGCAAAGGAAAAATGAAACACATATAGAAAAGATGACATTAAAAAAATCCCCAAAATAGAACAGTAGAAATTTGTATGAGTCTATCAACCGTTATAATCATGAGACTAAGCATTACATTGGAAAAGACAGTTATTTTCCAGACTAATTTAAGAAAGGAGATTTGCCAATATACTATTTACATTTGGTGCATCTGAAATATAAAGACTCCAAAAAGTCAAAATTAAAATTTGATGTAGCTATATTTGTTTAGAAAGAGAGAATTTAGGTTAAAACATTACTGAATAAGCACAGGACTTATTTCACTAGAATTACATAAATATTCAAATTTGAATTCATGTAACATAGCTTTACAACATGGGAATTACTTTAAAATAAATAGATATTTCCACCATTATAAGTAGAGATTTTAATGTACTATATTCAGTATTTAATAGGTCAGACTGACAAATGGGTAATGCACGTGTAGGGGTTCATTTTATAACTCTTTCCCTTATTGCGAACAGAAATTTAAAAAAGCATTTACTAAAAAATCTATGAAATATTGGCACATGTACCTCACTGCGTTAAAAAGCTGATTACAAACTTCTCATAGATGCAGTGATAGGTTGGCCTGGTACCTTTTTTTCTGTTTGGAATACTTTACCTTTCCTCTTCACCTAGGTACCTTATACTCTCTGTGTTCTCCATTTCCTCAGAGAAGCCTTTTCTGTGCCATTGACCCTTGGGTTTGGGCTCATGTATTTGCTTTCATCACACCCTGTAACTTTTTAATTACCAAACAATTTGTTTTAGATCAAATGCATGTTATAATCCTTCAACTATAACATAGTTTGTTTTAAATCAAATGCATGAAGCCATGACCGTGTCATCCTTGTAAATTATTCTATCTCCAGTCTTAGCACAGTGCTAAGCTTGTAGTAGTAGTGATGGTTAGTAATTGCAGGTAGAAATGAAGGCAGAAAGGAGTAAATGAAGGAAATATTCTTTATGTCGACAGCTTGGCTTTGGTGCATTTGGACTCAGAGAATATATTGTAATTAGTTAGAGATCTGTGGGGATCATAGAATCTCAGAGGGTAGGAGTAGTACCAAAAATGAAGATGCCTGTTGTATCTGAGGCAGACCAAAATTAGAGAGAAAAGAAATGATGCCGCTCATGTAATGATAGGACTTAACATAAGAGCAACTATGAGACACCACTTAAAGCCTCCCAGAAATGACTACGTTAGAGAAGGCTGCTTCACAGGAGCTGGGGGGCCTGAAATACATACCGAAAAAGTATACAAAGCAGTACAGGTAAGTGTATTTTAGCCCCTGTAATCCAGGTTTTAAAACCCAGGCAGATGTGGCAGTAGCAGACAGAGACTACAATGTAAACGACAACAGTGGTTTAGAACGCTTGGGGCATAAGCTATTTGACATCAAGATTGCTACGGATGTTTTTTATTAGGGACAAGAGATGAAGCATCAGATATACAGAAACAAACTTCAAAACTGGCTATGCCATTAGCAGTTAAAAAACAAGGCTGCAAACAAAACCAAAATGTTCAACTTAACCCAAAACACAGAAACTATAGAAGATGAGGAGAGGCACATCTACTCCAGCAGGGATCTTCAATGAGCAGCAAGAAAAGGCAAAAAAAAAAAAAAAAAAAAGCATTACCCAGAAGACTTTTAAGGCTGGCAGAGAATAAACACAGCCATTACCCAGTTTCACAGCTGTAACCTTGGGGAGCTGAACTGGAACATGGAACGGTTGCCACCTGTGCAGCTGAAGAAAGACTAATAGCAGGAACTTAACATCAGATCAGTGATTTCTTGGCTGCAGAAAAGGTAGCATCTTTCATAAAGCAAGCTGTTTTCCTGCTTTTAGGGACTCTGGTTCTACTGAAGATTGTTGTTTTATAATGGAGAAAAACCCTTGCTGGCAACATTGCCTTTATACTGATCTGTCATAAAAGACTCTAACAGATGCTCCTGCCCAGTCCCTTCTGTGACAGAACATTCATTGTGGGTAATGTCTGCAGTGCATTCTGCTTGTGAGAAGCTACCAGTGATGCATTTCTTCCAAACAAGTACAGCATGCTAAAAACTCAGTTTATCTCTGAACATTTTTAACCCAATACCTTTCACAAAATAAAATTCACATTCAGTAGTTTGAAGACTAAGGAATAAAAAATGGGAAACAAATTGTATGTCTCCTTTTCTTGGAAAACAACCAGATTTCAGTATAGTGATTAGACTTTTTCCTGCTATTGATTTTTGGAGGAGAAAAGAAAAGCTGATTTTCTTCTGTGCATGCTAAGTTGCTTCAGTCATGTCTGACTCTTTGTGACCCTATGGATTGTAACACGCTAGGCTCCTCTGTCTATGGCATTCTCCAGGCAAGAATACTGGAGTGGGTTGCCATGCCCTCCTCCAAGGGATCTTCCCAACCCAAGGATTGAACCCTCATCTCTTATGTCTCCTACAATGGCAAGTGAGTTCTTTACCATTAGCACTGCCTGGGAAGTGCGTGGGTACCCTATTTTGAACTTGAAAGATTGTTTCTTCCTGATTAGGTTTTAGTTATATATTTTTGGTAAGGAAATTACCAGTAGCTTTATTGCATTATGTTATGAGGTTATCCCACAGTTGTTGATAACACCTTTAATTGTTATAATTGGAGACAGCCAGATATACTTCTCTCTGTTAACAGGAAGTCAAACTCAGGGTAACATGAAAGGATTTAAGGCCTCTTGAAATAGGTTAAACAATGGAGTATGGATGGTGGGACTGAGGCAGAGAGGTAAGTTAGGAAACTTATAATAATCCAACCAAGGTCTGAGAGAATAGTGGCAAGGTGGGGTAAGACAGAGAGCAACAACAACAAAATGCCAGAGATGTAAAACTGCCTTACCCACCGGGCTTGGGGACTGTGAGGCACACGAGGTGGAACAAGATTTAGAGATTTTAAAAGGAGTCTAAGACGAATCCCAGGTTCAGGGCTGCAGGAATAACAGAGTGGATTTTCTTTTTGGACCTTTTAGTATGAGATTGCCTGGGGACTTCAAGTGTGGATAGCAAAGGGATATTTGGCAGTTCAGTTCACTTCAGTTCAGTTGCTCAGTTGTGTCCGACTCTTTGTGACCCCCAAACTGCACCACACCAGGGCTCCCTATCTGTCACCAAATGCCGGAGTCTGCCCAAATCGATGTCCATTGAGTTGGTGATGCCATCCAACCAACTCATCCTCTGTTGTCCCCTACTCCTCCTGCCTTCAATCTTTCCCAGCATCAGGGTCTTTTCAAATGAGTCACCTCTTCGCATGAGGTAGCCAAAGTATTGGAGTTTCAGCTTTAACATCAGTCCTTCCAATGAACACCCAGGACTGATCTCCTTTAGGATGGACTGGTTGGATCTTCTTGCAGTCGAAGGGACTCTCAAGAGTCTTCTCCAACACCACAGTTCAAAAGCATCAATTTTTAGGCAGTCAGCGTTCTTTATAGTCCAACTCTCACATCTATACATGACCACTGGAAAAACCATAGCCTTGACTAGACGGACCTTTGTTGAAAAAATAATGTCTCTGCTTTTTAATATGCTGTCTAGGTTGGTCATAACCTTCCTTCCAAGGAGTAAGTGTCTTAATTTCATGGCTGCAATCACCATCTGCAGTGATTTTGGAGCCCCCAAAATAAAATCTGACGCCGTTTCCACTGTTTCCCCATCTATTTCCCATGAAGTGATGGGACCGGATGCAATATTAATTTTCTGAATGTTGAGCTTTAAGCCAACTTTTTCACTCTCCTCTTTTACTTTCATCAAGAAGTTCTTTAGGGTTTTTTTTTTTTTTTAAGGTGCAGAGGAATAGGATGGGGAGAACACTTTCTCCCTCACTACTTCATCAAAAGAACATTTCAACGCTTAGTAAATTCCATAAAACAACTTCTGATTGCTGGCAGAGGACATCAGGCATCCAGCAAAGCAGATCATTGGCTTCAAAACCAGGTAGGAATAAACATAAAAGACAAAAATGGAGACAAAGGAGGTAGGGAGGGAGCCCCGTCCCAGGAAGGGAAGCCAGTCCCAGGAAGAGACTCTTAAAAGAGAGGTTTCCTAACACCAGGAAATATTCTCACAGCCGTGTCGGGGGCGAGCCCTGGAAGCACAGAGGGCAACATAACAGGAAGGAAGAATAAATAAATAATTAAAACCAACAGATTACGAATTCAACAGTAAAACCCCCAGCGGATAAGCAGCGCAAACGCCTGCATCCGACGGTAGCAGTGGGGGGTTGGGCAGGGAGGAGCACGAGGCACCAGCGACAATGCTTTCTAAGAATTGGGCTGCGACAGACGTAGGCTGCAGGTCTTTTCTTGAGAATCGGGGTCATAACGGGGCCAGAATCGGGTCTGCACATGGCTAGAACGAAGACTAGCAAACCAGACTGTGGGATAGCTAACACGCGAAACGCTCGAACATAAGACACCGACAGGCCCGCGCACAGAACAAAGGGACGGATCAGAAATAGCCGGCTGCAGACCATCCCCCTCCGGCGACAGGCAGCCAGAGCCTTAAGTGCTGGAAGGGGCAAGCGCAGCTCAAGAGAGACATTACCTACTAAATTGCAAGCAGGTTTCTTTGCTAATTAAGACTTCTGGGGGGCTCTGAACAGTCATCATCTGCCTGAGAAAGAGCCCCAGCAGTACTCCCAGAAAATTGAGCGACCCGGAAAGGCCAGAAGTCGCAGCTATTGCACGCGCCAAACTCCCTAGCTACTCAGAACTGGGAAGGGAACAAAGCCCAAGCTCAACCAAATCCAAGCCTCGGAGGGGCTTCCTGAGCGCCAAACCTGAGTGACTTAGACCGGGAGGTGCATGAAGCCTTGGGCAGGCCCCACATGGTTATTCCATGGAGCAACAGACAGCCTGAGGGGTGGGCACCGTGAGAAGGGCAAGCCCAGTGCAGAGTCCACCACCACCCTCCCTGTGTCAAGACGGAAATCAGACACAGAAGAGACCAGCAAACAGAGGAAGTCAAACAGAGGGAACTGCCTTGGTAGTGACCCCACACAGCCCACAACGACAGAGAAAGCGCAGATATACCGTTACTACTTTTATGATCAATTTTTTTTTTGGAGGGGGGTTGATATGGAAGTGTGATTTTTTTTAAGAATTTTTTTCTTTTACTTTTTTTGAAAAAAATTCGTCTTTTCTTTCCTTTTTGTCTTTTTTTCTAAACTTGCTTAAAATTTTAAGTCCTCTATATTTCTATTTATTATTTTTATAACCTAATATTACTTTTGAAAAAAAAAAACCTACCTTTAAAGCAAACACCATATATAGTCCTTTTGGTGGTGGAAGTTGTTGTCTTTTAATAATTCTGGAGTCTTTTTTTTCTATTTTTTAAAATTTTTTCTCCTTCTTCTTCTTTTCTTTAATATTTTATCTTTGAAAATCCAATCTCTACTCCAGATTTTTAATCTCGGCATTTTGGTATTTGTTGCCAATTTTGTACTTTTAAAAACCTAATCTTCAGTACCCAGTTTTACATGAGTGAGCGGTTACTGGCTTGACCACTCTCTCCTCCTTTGAACTCACTTTTTCTCCACCAGGTGGCTTCTTTCTCCTCCCTCCCGCTCCTCTTCTCTACCCAACTCTATGAATCTCTGTGTGTTCCAGAAGGTGGAGAACTCTCAGGGAACTGGTTACTGGCTGGATCTGTATCCCTCCTTTGCATCTCCCTCTTTTATCCTCCTGGCCACCTCTACCTACTTCCTCCCTCTCCTCTTCCATGTATAACTCTGTGACCACCTCTGAGAGGTCCAGACTTTGGAGCGCACACAAGAAAGTGGTTATGGGCTAGCTTGCTCTTTCCTCTTTTGATTCCACCTCATCCCATTCCACTACCCCCTCCCTCTTCTCTCCTCCAAGTAACTCAGTGATCCTCTAGGGGCGACCCTCAAGGTGGAGAAACATATCATCTTTAACCTAGATGTTTTAATATTAGTGCTGTATCGATGGAGAAATCATGAGGCTATTGTAAAAATAAATCTGGAAACCAGAATCAGGAGGCTTAAGTCCAAATCCTGAGATCATCAGAGAATTCCTGAATACAGGGAACATTATCCAATAGGAGCTCATCAAACACCTTCATACCTATACTGAAATTGAGCACCTCCCAAGGGCCAACAAGTTCCAGAGCAAGACATACCACACAAATTCTCCAGCAACACAAGAACAAGCCCCTGAGCTTCAATATACAGGCAGCTCAAAATACTTGAAAACCATTGACGTCTCATAACCCATTACTAGACACTTCACAGCACTCCAGAGAGAGGAAATCCAGCTCCACCCACCAGTACTCCAACACAAGCCTCCCTAATCAAGAAACTTTGACAAGCCACTGATACAACCCCACACACAGAGAGGAAGCTCAATAATAAAGAGAATTCCACAAATTCCCAGAATATAGAAAAGCCACCCCAAACGCAGCAATATAACCAAGATGAAGAGACAGAGGAATACCCAGCAGGTAAAGGAACAGGAGACATGCCCACCAAACCAAACAAAAGAGGAAGAGATAGGGAATCTACATGAGAAAGAATTCCAAATACTGATGGTGAAAATAACCCAAAATCTTGAAATCAAAATGGAATCACAGATAAGTAGCCTGGGGTCAAGGATTGAGAAAATGCAAGAAGGTTTAACAAGGACCTAGAAGAAATAAAAAAGAGTCAATATATAATGAATAATGCAATAAATGAGATCAGAAACACTCTGGAGGCAACAAATAGTAGAATATCGGAGGCAGAAGATAGGATTAGTGAAATAGAAGATAGAATGGTAGAAATAAATGAATCAGAGAGGGAAAAAGAAAGACGAATTAAAAGAAATGAGGACAACCTTAGAGACCTCCAAGACAATATGAAACGTTCCAACATTCAAATTATAGGAGTCCCAGAAGAAGAAGACAAAAAAGAAAGACCATGAGAAAATACTTGAGGAGATAATAGTTGGAAACTTCCCTAAAATGGGGGAAGGAAATAATCACCCAAGTCCAAGAAACCCAGAGAGTGCCAAACAGGATAAACCCAAGGCGGAATACCCCAAGACATATACTAATCAAACTAACAAAGACCAAACACAAAGAACAAATATTAAAAGCAGCAAGGGAAAAGCAACAAATAACACACAAGGGGATCCCCATAAGAATAACTGCACATCTTTCAATAGAAACTCTTCAGGCCAGGAGGGAATGGCAAGACATACTTAAAGTGATGAAAGATAATAACCTTCAGCCGAGACTACTGTACCCAGCAAGGATCTCATTCAAATATGAAGGAGAAATCAAAAGCTTTACAGACAAGCAAAAGCTGAGAGAATTCAGCACCACCAAACCAGCTCTCCAACAAATACTAAAGGATAGACTTTAGACAGGAAACACAAAAAGGGCGTATAAACCCGAACCCAAAACAATAAAGTAAATGGCAACAGGTGCATACTTATCAATAATTACCTTAAATGTAAATGGGTTGAATGCCCCAACCAAAAAAGCAAAGACTGGCTGAATGGATACAAAAACAAGATCCCTATATATGCTGCTTACAAGAGACCCACCTCAAAACAACGGACACATACAGACTGAAAGTGAAGGGCTGGAAAAGATATTCCATGCAAATAAAGACCAAAAGAAAGCAGGAGTAGCAATACTCATATCCGATAAAATAGACTTTAAAACAAAGGCTGTGAAAAGGGACAAAGAAGTCCACTACATAATGATTAAAGGATCAATCCAAGAAGAAGATATAACAATTATAAATATATATGCACCCAACATAGGAGCACCGCAATATGTGAGACAAATGCTAACAAGCATGAAAGGGGAAATTAATAATAACACAATAATATTGGGAGACTTTAATACCCCACTCACACCTATGGACAGATCAACTAAACAGAAAATTAGCAAAGAAACGCAAACTTTAAATGATACAATAGACCAGTTAGACCTAATTGATATCTATAGGACATTTCACCCCAACACAATGAATTTCACCTTTTTCTCAAGTGCACACGGAACCTTTTCCAGGATAGATCACATCCTGGGTCATAAATCTAACGTTGATAAATTCAAAAAAATCAAAATTATTCCAAGCATCCTCTCGGACCATAATGCACTAAGGTTAGATCTTAATTAGAGGAGAAAAAGTATTAAAAATTCCAACATTTGGAGGCTGAACAACACCCTTCTGAATAATCAACAAATTAAAGAAGAAATCAAAATAGAAATCAAAATATGCATAAAAAGAATGAAAATGAACACAAAACTACACAGAACCTGTGGGGCACTATAAAAGCAGTGCTAAGAGGAAAGTTCATAGCAATACAGGCATACCTCAAGAAACAAGAAAAAAGCCAAATAAATGACCTAACTCTACACCTAAAGCAACTAGAAAAGGAAGAAATAGAGAACCCCAGAGTTAGTAGAAGGAAAGAAATCCTAAAAATTAGGGCAGAAATAAATGCAAAAGAAACAAAAGAGACCATGGCAAAAATCAACAAAGCAAAAAGCTGGTTCTTTGAAAGGATAAATAAAATTGACAAACCATTAGCCAGACTCATCAAGAAACAAAGAAAAAAAATCAAATCAATAAAATTAGAAATGAAAATGGAGAGATCACGACAGACAACACAGAAATACAAAGAATCATAAGAGACTACTATCAGCAATTATATGCCAATAAAATGGACAACTTGGAAGAAATGGACAAATTCTTAGAAAAGTACAACTTTCCAAAACTGAACCAGGAAGAAATACAAAATCTTAACTGACCCATCACAAGCATGGAAATTGAAACTGTAACCAGAAATCTTCCAGCAAACAAAAGCCCAGGTCCAGATGGCTTCACAGCTGAATTCTACTAAAAATTTCGAGAAGAGCTAACACCTATCTTACTGAAGCTATTCCAGAAAATTGCAGAGGAAAGGTAAACTTCTGAACTCATTCTATGAGGCGACCATCACCCTAATACCAAAACCTGACAAAGACACCACAAAAAAAGAAAACTACAGGCCAATATCACTGATGAACAAGATGCAAAAATCCTTAACAAAATCCTAGCAATCAGAATCCAGCAACACAATAAAAAGATCATACACCATGACCAAATGGGCTTTATCCCAGGGATGCAAGGATTCTTCAATATCTGCAAATCAATCAATGTAATTCACCACATTAACAAATTGAAAAATAAAAATCATATGATTATCTCAATAGATGCAGAAAAGGCCTTTGACAAAATTCAACATCCATTTATGATTAAAAAAACTCTCCAGAAAGCAGGAATAGAAGGAACGTACCTCAACACAATAAAAGCTATATATGACAGACCCACAGCTAAGATTATCCTCAATGGTGAAAAACTGAAAGCATTTTCCCTGAAGTCAGGAACAAGACAAGGGTGTCCACTTTCACCACTACTATTCAATATAGTTCTGGAAGTTTTGGACACAGCAATCAGAGCAGAAAAAGAGATAAAAGGAATCCAAATTGGAAAAGAAGTAAAACTCTCACTGTTTGCAGATGACATGATCCTCTACATAGAAAATCCTAAAGACTCGACCAGAAAACTACTAGAGCTAATCAGTGAATATAGTAAAGTTGCAGGATATAAAATCAACACTCAGAAATCCCTTGCATTCCTATAGACTAATAATGAGAAAGTAGAAAAAGAAGTTAAGGAAACAATTCCATTCACCATTGCAACGAAAAGAATAAAATACTTAGGTAGGAATATACCTACCTAAAGAAACTAAAGACCTATATCAAAAACTATAAAACACTGATGAAAGAAATCAAAGAGGACACTAATAGATGGAGAAATATACCATGTTCATGGGTCGGAAGAGTCAATATAGTGAAAATGCGTATACTACCCAAAGCAATCTACAGATTCAATGCAATTCCTATCAAGCTACCAGCAGTATTTTTCACAGAAGTAGATCAAATAATCTCACGATTTGTATGGAAAAACAAAAAACCTCGAATAGCCAAAGCAATCTTGAGAAAGAAGAATGGAACTGGAGGAATCAACTTGCCTAACTTCAGGCTCTACTACAAAGCCACAGTCATTAAGACAGTATGGTACTGGCACAAAGACAGAAATATAGATCAATGGAACAAAATAGAAAGCCCTGAGATAAAGCCACACACCTATGGACACCTTATCTTTGACAAAGGAGGCAAGAACATACAATGGAATAAAGACAGTCTCTTTAACAGGTGGTGCTGGGAAAACTGGTCAGCCACTTGTAAAAGAATGAAACTCGACCTCTTTCTAACACCATACACAAAAATAAACTCAAAATGGATTAAAGATCTCAATGTAAGACCAGAAACTATAAAACTCCTAGAGGAAAACATAGGCAAAACACTCTCCGACATAAATCACAGCAGGATCCTCTATGATCCACCTCACAGTGTAATGGAAATAAAAGCAAAAATAAACAAATGGGATCTAATTAAAATTAAAAGCTTCTGCACAACAAAGGAAACTATAAGCAAGGTGAGAAGACAGCCTTCTGAATGGGAGAAAACAATAGCAAATGAAACAACTGACAAACAACTAATCTCAAAGATATACAAGCAACTTATGAGCTCAACTCCAGAAAAATAAATGAACCAATCAAAAAATGGGCCAAAGAACTAAATAGGCATTTCTCCAAAGAAGATATACAGATGGCTAACAAACACATGAAAAGATGCTCAACATCACTCATTATCAGAGAAATGCAAATCAAGACCTCAATGAGGTACCATTTCACACCCAGTCAGAATGGTTGTGATCCAAAAGTCTACAAGCAATAAATGCTGGAGAGGATGTGGAGAAAAGTGAACACTCTTACACTGCTGGTGGGAATGCAAACTAGTACAGCCACTATGGAAAACAGTGTGGAGATTCCTTAAAAATTGGAAATAGAACCGCCTTATGACCCAGCAATTCCCCTGCTGGGCATACACACTGAGGAAACCAGAACTGAAAGAGACACATGTACCCCAATGTTCGTTGCAGCACTGTTTATAATAGCCAGGACATGGAAACAACCTAGATGTCCATCAGCAGATGAATGGATAAGAAAGCTGTGGTACATATACACAATGGAGTATTACTCAGCCCTTAAAAAGAATAAATCTGACTCAGTTCTAATGAGATGGATGAAACTGGAGCCGATTACACAGAGTGAAGTAAGCCAGAAAGAAAAACACCAATACAGTTTACTCACACATATATATGGAATCTAGAAAGAAAGTAATGATGACCCTCTATGTGAGACTACAAAAGAGACACAGAGGTATAGAACGGACTTTTGGACTCTGAGGGAGAGGGAGAGGGTGGGATGATTTGGGGGAATGGCATTGAAACATGTATACTATCATAAAAGAAACCAAGCACCAGTCTATGTTCAATACAGGATACAGGATGCTTGGGGCTGGTGCAAGGGATGATCCAGGGAGATGATATGGGGTGGGAGGTGGGAGGGGGCTTCGACATTAGGAGATCGTGTACACCTGTGGCTGAATCATGTCAATGTATTGCAAAACAAATACAGGATTGTAATGTAGAATAAAGTATTAAAAAAATAAAAATAAAAAGAAGTTATTTAGTTCTTCTTCACTTTCTGCCATAAGGGTGGTGTCATCTGCATATCTGAGGTTATTGATATTTCCCCTGGCAATCTTGATTTCAGTTTGTGCTTCCTCCAGCCCAGCGTTTCTCATGATGTACTCTGAATGTACATTAAATAAGCAGGGTGACAAAATACAGCCTTGACGTATTCCTTTTCCTATTTGGATCTAGTCTGTTGTTCCATGTCCAGTTCTAGCTGTTGCTTCCTGACCTGCCTATATGTTTCTCAAGAGGCAGATTGGGTGGTCTGGTATTACCATCTCTTTCAGAATTGTCCACAGTTTTTGTGATCCACAGAGTCAAAGGCTTTGGCATAGATCAATAAAGCAGAAATGGATGTTTTTTCTGTAACTCTCTTGCTTTTTTGATGATCCAGCAGATGTTGGCAATTTATCTCTGGTTCCTCTGCCTTTTCTAAAAACAGCTTGAACATCTGAAAGTTTATGGTTCACATATTGCTGATGCCTGGCTTTTAGAATTTTGAGCAATACTTTACTAGCGTGTGAGATGAGTGCAATTGTGCTATAGTTTGAGCATTCTTTGGCATTGCCTTTCTTTGGGATTGGAGTGAAAACTGACCCTTTCCAGTCCTGTGGCCACTGCTGCTTTTTCCAAATTTGCTGGCATATCGAGTGCAGCACTTTCACAGCATCATCTTTTAGGATTTGAAAGAGCTCAGCTGGAATTCCATCACCTCCTTTGTTCGTAGTGATGCTTCCTAAGGCCCACTTGACTTCACATTCCAGGATATCTGGCTGTAGGTGAGTAATCATACCATCGTGATTATCTGGGTCATGAAGATCTTTTTGTACAGTTCTTTTGTGTATTCTTGCTGCCTCTTCTCAATATCTTCTGCTTCTGTTAGGTCCATACCATTTCTGTCCTTTATTGGAAGCAGAACAAAGTAAAATTAAGAGGGGTGACTGCGTTTGTATCCCCCCTTTTTCTGTGTTTCCTGATGGATGCCATCTCTTACTAATGGGTTGGAATTTTGCAAAAAATATTAGAAATATATAAAAGTGATTTAATCTATGTTTGCAGCTCATGGTTGCATATCCTTGGAAAACAATCTCTATTTAATGGCCATGAAAAGATATTTTGCTTCTTTTGTTGATGACCCATTGACATAATTCTGAGTATTATAAAATTACCAATATAACGAAAACAAGCTTTTAGTTCCTGATACTTGGAGTTTTTGGTTACATTTCTACTATTTGATCTTAGATAAATCTATGTTATATGAGTCCATTATACCTCGCATTGTAGAAGAATGTGCTAAGTATACCAAAAAAATACATATTAAGAGTAAAAAACAACTTTTAAAATACATATTGTCTTATGTCAATTAACAAAATGGTAAAACTTACAAAACACATGGTTGATTTCATTTAAATAAAGCTTGGGAAACACAATTAAGCAAAAGTGTTGAATCTGAGTAAGAATCCTTACATCCAATTTGTGCTATTTTCATCCCAACCATATTATTCCAGCATCTAATGATTTACTATTTAGCTGATTTTGGAATTAGATCTTCTGTGATTTTCATTTAATCCCATTGAAGGTCATAATCAGGAATTTTATTTCTAAGTCACCTCTTCTATGTTGTTAAATGCGTCTTTAGAGAGGCATAAACTATGGAAAAGTTAGTAAGGAAAGAAAACCTCATCACAAGGTCACTCTGTTGAATGAAAATCTTCCAGAAACCTTTGATCAAATATTTTCTAAACAAAATATACTGAAATGTGTTCTCCTGATTAGGATATCTAACAACCCCTAAGATACAGGTTAAAACTAACACAGAAAACGTTTTATCACACTGTATATGTTCAACCATATTAGAGTAACAGATCTTAACACTATCTTATTCAATTATCATTTACAGCTTTTTGAAGTAGGCAATATATTCCAATTTTAAAGATAAAGAAGCTAAGGCTTAGAAAGTCTTAATAATTTAATTAATGCTATTCAACCAGTAAATCAGAAAAAAAAACAGGTTTGAAAGGTTTGAACTCTTCTAGCTCTACCAGTTTTCCTGTGTTCTGTCTCAAGGAATTTATTTAACTGGATCAAATAGATGCTAGTAGATGCATTTTGAAATGTGTTCAATAGTAAATTCTTCTAAAACATCTCCAACAGGACAGTTCTACTGGCAGTGTAATATCATGTTCAGCTCTCAATCCATGGTTAATCTCTTATTTTTACATTTGATCATAAATGTTCATATGGATTTTATATTCTATATTAGACTGTGCATCAAGATAATAGATCCAGCTTTATAAAAATAAAGTCTCTGTCTCACTTCCAGATAATGCATTTCATTAAGAGCCTTTTTCTTACACTAAAACATACCATATTTTTAATATAAAACAGATTTTTAATATGAAAATATCCTAAATTATTCAATACTGAAATTATCTAATTTCCCAAATTTGAGCCATAATATTTTTAACTTTTTAAAAATGTATTTATAAATTTATTTATTTTAATTGGAGGCTAATTACTTTACAATACTGTATTGGTTTTGCCATACATCAACATGAATCTGCCATGGGTGTACATGTGTTCCCCATCTTGAACCCCCTCTCACCTCCCTCCCCGTACCATCCCTCCGGGTCATCCCAGTGCACCAGCCCCGAGCATTCTGTATCATGCATCAAACCTGGACTGGAAATTCATTTCATATATGATATTAAACATGTTTCAATGGCCATTCTCCCAAATCATCCCACTCTCTCTCTTTCCCACAGAGTCCAAACAACTGTTCTATACATCTGTGTCTCTTTTGCTGTCTTGCATACAGGGTTATCGTTACCATCTTTCTAAATTCTATATATATGTGTTAGTATACTGTATTGGTGTTTTTCTTTCTGGCTCACTTCACTTTATATAATAAGCTCCAGTTTCATCCACCTCATTAGAACTGATTCAAATGTATTCTTTTTAATGGCTGAGTAATACTCCATTGTGTATATGTGCCACAGCTTTCTTATCCATTCATCTGCTGATGGACATCTAGGTTGCTTCCATGTCTTAGCTATTATAAACAGGGCTGCGATGAACATTGGGGTACATGTGTCTCTTTCAATTCTGGTTTCCTCAATGTGTATGCCCAATAGTGGGATTGCTTGGTCATAAGGCAGTTCTATTTCCATTTTTTAAGGCATCTCCACACTGTTCTCCATAGTGGCTGTACTAGTTTGCATTCCCACCAGCAGTATAAGAGGGTTCTCTTTTCTCCACATCCTCTCCAGCATTTATTGCTTGCAGACTTTTGGATCGCAGCCATTCTGACTGGTGTGAAATGGTACCTCATTGTGGTCTTGATTTGCATTTCTCTGATAATGAGTGATGTTGAGCATCTTTTCTTGTGTTTGTTAGCTATCTGTATGTCTTCTTTGGAGAAATGTCTAGCTTGTGCTTCAGAAATATACACACAGTTCGACTCAGGGGCTTCCCTAATAGCTCAGATTATATCTTAATATTTAAAGTTTTTAGCTGTGAGATATTCAGTGGTAGAGACTGTACTTACTCTCTGTAAACTCCTGTGTATGGTGCTACTGTGTAGCCTATTAGGTGAATCAATATTAGATGAGTCAGAGATAGATTAAGAGTGGTTGGTAGAGTGTCCTGAATCTAATAATTGGCTAAGACTATAGATTTTTATCATTTATCTCCAAGTTTAAGCATCTGTCTTAGGGTAATTGTCTTATGCTAGAGTTCATGGTCATAATAAAATATTTATTATTGTTTTTACAACCATATGAGGAGGGGGAAAGAATGAAAAGGAAAAGGAGATCGCAGCTATTGATAATTTCATTGTTTAAGTGAACTGAAGTTGACCAAGAAAACTACTATCTGATAGGAAGAGACTTAGATGGGTTCATAAATTCAGAGAAATACAGTGGTCTATGTAAGATGCTTATGAAGGTGTGATTTCTTTCAGCAATAACATGATTTATAAATGTCAGTTTTATTCATCAGTATTATCAGGAAAATAATTAATGTTTTTATTAATATTCACTCAAGTAGTACCTTGCACCTCTATGAAGTTAAAAAAGTAACTTCTTTTTCATGTAATCCCAGAATAATTTCAGGTTATAAAAATTAGTAGCTAGCAAATTATGCTCTTGTCATAAGATAATAATATATAAGAGACATGTATGAGAAAAAAAGAGGATAAGGATGCCAAGGTAAGAGTTTGACTGGAATACATTTTCATCATTTTAATTTGGAATTTAAAAATAAATGCCTGAAAATCTGACAGCTTTCCTCATCTCTAGTATTAGATGTTCCATTTTCCTGCCAGACTGTTTTTCTAAGCCAGCAGATGCTTATGTCTGAGACATGAGGAACCTTGCAAGAAATACCAGCAGAGACAAAATCGTAGGCTACCTATGTCTCTTGAATAAATAAGACTTTTATTTTGTCTGTTTCTAAAGTTAGGAAAACTGAGCAGAAACTAGAGATATGATAGGTTAGATATATGAAAATACATCAGTGGTCTATAAATCACTTCTTTTTTCATAAAACAAGCATGTTATATAGAAATGAGCTATGGACATTGGCCCTATAGAAAGACCTTTTGCATTGCCTCCAGTAAGAAAGGCAAGTCAATGACCTTTTTCAATGGAATTAATTCTGGCTGAAAGAAATGAGGGCCCATTTTTGCCTCAATACTTCTGTGATAAGCAAAGAGACATCATCCCAATTTGTTGAAGTGTGCAAAATTAAATTGGTAAGAGTTACTTCTTGGGCTCTGCTTCCATTTTATCTGCCACTGAATCATTTAATTGTAGAAAGTTTATTTTTACTTAATCAGATTTTAGTTCCTAGATTATTGGGCTTTAAACTTTTAATAGTTCTTATTTTCACTCCTTATTAAAAATCTTGGCATGATACCAGCATTCTACATAAAAGAGGGCCACAGCAGAGCTCTCTGTCAAATTTTATTTGAAGCAAGTGTTAGGCATAATTAAATGCTCCCACAAGCTTAGAAAAGTTTGAACAATACGTAGAACAAGTTTATCGTAGCATACTTCCTAAATTCAAGTTGTAGTATCATCCAGCCTTTATCTAAATGCCTTTAGCATTTCCTCTACCTTTATAGCATCATAAATTTTGTGGGAAAAATATGTTTCATTGACTACAGTTCAGTTACCATATGAATAGAGAAGATGGGTGTTTCCTCTTCCCATCTGCCATCATGGATCTACTTGGTGAATGCTCTAATACATAACATTTAGCTCTAATACACAAATTTCAGGAGGATTTTATAAATGTTTATTAACAGTTCCCTGTTTCCACTCCAGGTAGGGTATACTCAGTTACATCTCTTTTAATCCCACTTACTTTGACAAGCAAGTTTCTGACTATTATACTCAATGATGCTACCCATCCCATCATAATGCAAACCTTGTGGCTAGATGATGAAGGGTGCTGCCTGTGAAATGTAACTCAGTACAGTACATTGTGATTTGTTAGATATGCTGCTTTGCTCTTTTGACAGTTGTTCTGGGAGTAAATAACATCTGCTATACAATTGGCTGGCAAAACTCATTTGTAGTAAAATTAAACAGCCATCATCATTTTGTTGGCATGTAAACATCAAGATAAATAGTCCATGAAGTTAGCAAGTTTGACATCATTTGACAGCTCACAGATAGACAGGCACAATATAGATTTCATATATATGCAGAGTATCTTCACCCAGGCAACTAACAAAATCACATGCAGAATCGATGTCTATAATTTGAAAACTGGAAGCAAGAGTGTTTGGAAGCTTTAGCAATCTTACATTTGCCATATTTTGAGCCCTATTGTTTATCTAGCATAGTGGCAGGTCCAGGTGATCTTATTTATCTTTAAACTATATTAAGGGTAAAATGAATTAAGAACAGTAACAAAGAAAGGATTATCTTTGGGCCTTCCTTTATCCATGAATAGATTAGAAATAGAACTAAAACCAGTTATTCACACAAGCTGGTTATTAACAAGAGATGTTTATCTTCTCCCCAGGGAACTGGTGAAGTAGTTTAATTCATGTGAAGGTCATTAAAGAAGGAAAAATTTATGGAAGTTTATATGTATTTTTTAAAATATTTCACAGTGGCTACAATGTTTGCCTCTGAATAGCAGGTCATTTTAAAAAATAGGTAATGAACATTTGAGACTTCCCCAGTGGCTCAGTGGTAAAGAATCTGCCTATAATGAGGGAGACACAGGAGACAACAGTTCGATCCCTGAGTCAGGAAGATCCACTGGAGGAGGGCATAGCCATCCACTCCAGTATTCTTGCCCAGAGAATCCCATGGACAGAAGAGCTGTTCCATGGACAGGTGGGCTACAGTCCATACGGTTGCAAAGAATTGCACAGGACTGAAGTGACTAAGCATGCATGCATTTAACATTTTATTTGTTTGATTATTTTGGGGTATGCTGGGTCTTCATTGCTGCACTGGCTTTTCTCCTGTAGCGGCAAGTAGGGGCTATTCTCTAGTTGTGGTATGTAGGCTTCTCATTGCTGAGGTGGCTTCTCTTGTTGTGGAAGAACACAAGCCCTGCATGGCTCCAGGGCACACAGACTTCAGCAGTTGCGGTATGTGGGGTGTGTGGGCTCAGCAGTTGCGGTTCATGGGTTCTAGAGCACATGCTCAGGAGTTGCGGCACAAGGGCTTAGTCGCTGCGTGGCATCTCCCTGGGCCAGGAATTGAGCCCATTCTCCCACACGAGCAGGCAGATTCTTTACCACAGGGAAGTCCAGCAGGTCATTTTAATGTAGGCTTATAATTTTCAGTCAGTCTTCCTCTTTTTAAAGAACCAATTACACAGTGAAGTACTCCTAACTGTTGTTTACCTTTATCCTTTGGGAAGTTCACTGGGTCTTAGGACTATTGTTTATAGAAAGGCTTTAGAGAATAAAGCCATGAAAGCTTTAAAAATATGGTGGGGGGAAAACAGTGAGATCAGTTGTGGGCGAATTTTTGTGTTTGTATTGTCCCTATACATGATTACTGAGCTCCACTGAAATACAGAGGTATTAATATTTATACCACAAAGTATGTTGTGAGAACACTTATTTTGTTAATAAAACAGTCTAGAATATAGTCAGTAACTGATAAATATATTATGAATAAAATAATAAATAAAATTTTTTGGAGATAGTTTATTACTGCATCAAATGTAAGATCTATAAACTTTCACAATTGTTAGCAATAAAATGAGTATTTTATTTCTATCATTATGCTTTGATCTCATTATTGCTGTTGATATTTATTCAGTGTGCATCTATGAATGGTGTGTTATAAAAGTCCTCCACTAATCTATGCAAAGATCAATTATTTTAATTTAATTTGTGATCAGTTCAGTTCAGGCATGTCTGACTCATTGCAACCCCGTGGACTGCAGCACGCCAGACTTTTCCGTCCATCACCAACTTCCAAAGCTTGCTCAGACTCATGTCCATCAAGTCAGTGAGGCCATCCAACCAGCTCATCCTCCATCATCCCCTTCTCCTCCTGCCTTCAATATTTCCCAGCATCAGGGTCTTTTCTAATGAGTCAGTTCTTTGCATGAGGTGGCCAAAGTATTGGAGTTTCAGCTTCAACATCAGTCCTTCCAATGAATATTCAGGACTGATTTCCTTGCAGTCTAAGGGACTCTCAGGAGTCTTTTCAAACACCACAGTTCAAAAACATCAGTTCTTTGGTGCTCAGCTTTCTTTATGGTCCAACTTTCACATCCATATATGACTACTGGAAAAACCATAGCTTTCACTAGATGGACCTTTGTCAGCAAAGTAACGTCTCTGCTTTTTAATGTGCTGTCTAGGTTAGTCATTGCTTTTCTTCCAAGGAACAAGTGTCTTTTAATTTCATGGCTGCACTCACCATATATATGAATGTTATATAGCCAAGTTCCATAATAATATTAGTCAGAATAGGCAGCTCTATACTTTAGTAATCAACAATATTAAAGCTAGAGTGACTTCATCAAATAAAGTGTTTTATGTTGGTGGTAGATACATGATGTGAGCCATTTGGGGATGGGGTGTTGCTCTACACAGATTTTTGGAAAGCAGGATAAGAACAATACCACTATCTTGTAACTACCCCCTCTAGAGCTTGAGAACGCCATGTTCATCATTTGTAAGGGAGGAATAAATGAGCTAGAAAGTCATGCATAAACTCCTTGATGCTTTGGCTTGAAAATGACACAGGTGACTTCTCCTCCCAGTCCATTTGTCAAATTAGTAATATAGTCCTCCCTAAAAGATGATGCTGTTAAAATGCTGCACTCAATATTCCAGCAAATATGGAAAACTCAGCAGTGGCCACAAGATTGGAAAATGTCAGTTTTCATTCCAATTCCAAAGAAGGGCAATGTCTGTGAATGTTCAAACTACTGCACAACTGCACTCATTTCGCATGCTAGCAAAGTAAGGCTCAAAATCCTTCAAGCTAGGTTTCAACAGTATGTGAACTGAGAACTTCCAGATGTACAAGCTGAAATTAGAAAAGGCAGAAGGACCACAGATCAAATTGCCAGAATCCACTGGGTCATAGAAAAAGCTAGAGAGGTTCAGAGAAACATCTGCTTCTGCTTCACTGACTAAAGCCTTTGACTGGGTAGATCGCAACAAATTGTGGAAAATTCTTAAAGATATGGGAATACCAGACCACCCTACCTGTCTCCCACAAAACCTGTATGCAGGTCAAGAGGCAATAGCTAGAACCAGACAGGAAACAATTGATTGGTTCAAAATTGGGAAAGGAGTATGTCAAGGCTGTATATTGTCACCCTGCTTACTTAACTTCTACACAGAGTACATCGTGCAAAATGCCAGGCTGGATGAAGCATGAGGTGGAATCAAGACTGTGGGAAGAAATATCAGTAACCTCAGATATGCAGATAACACCACCCTAATGGCAGAAAGCAAAGACGATAAAGAGTCTCGATGAAAGTGAAAGAGGAGAATGAAAAAGGTGGCTTAAAACTCAACATTCAGAAAATGAAGATCATGGCATCTGGTCCCATTAGTTCGTGGCAAATATATGGAGAAGCAATGGGAACAGTGACAGACTTTTTCTCTTCATCTCCAAAATCACTGTGGATGGTGACTGCAACCATGAAATTAAAAGACACTTACTCTTCAGAAGAAAAGCTATGAAAAATCTAGACAGAGTGTTGAAAAGCAGAGACATTACTTACCAAGAAGGTCCATCTAGTCAAAGCTACGGTTTTTCCAATAGTCATTCATGGATTAGAGAGCTGGACAATATAAAAGGCTGAGTACCAAAGCATTGATGCCTTTGAACCACAGTTCAAAGGACTCTTGAGAGTCCCTTGGATAGTAGGGAGATCAAACCAGTCAATCCTAAAGGAAATCAACCCTGAATATTCATTGAAAGACTGATGCTGAAGCTGAAGCTCCAAAACTTTGGTCACCTGATGCAAAGAGCCAACTCATTGATAAAGAGCCTGATGCTGGGAAAGATTGAAGGCAGGAGGAGAAGGATCTGACAGAGGATGAGATGGTTGGATAGCATCACTGACTCGATGGACATGAGTTGAACAAACTCCAGGAGATGGTAAAGGACAGGGAACCCTGGTAAGCTGCTGTCCATGAAGTTGCAGAGTCATACATGACTGAGTGACTGAACAACAACAGTCCTCCCTGACTTTAGTTTTGGGGAAAGCTATGCTGGTAGTAGATAGAATATGGTGAGCATTATTCCTTCTGATCTACTTAGCAAAGTTTTATGCTCTCTGGAATCAATTTGGAAAACACAGTTGATATTGCTTAACTAGAGTTAGAAATTTGAGACAAGGAATTTACATTCCAAGACACATGTCAAAAGATCTTACAGATGAAAATTCAGAATATATTATCACAGAGTAAAAGTTATTTGAAGAGGCAAGTTTGGTTAAATATTTGAAACTGATCAGTTTATCTATGAATGAAAAGAATAACATAATAATCATAACAAAAATTTATAAAACTCATCTAAGGAAATTTCACATTTCATAGTCTTATCAAGATAAAATTATTAATTGAAGACAACTTTCTCAACCTGATAAAGAGCATCTATAAAATTATGCAGCTGACATCACATTCAATAATAAATTTCTGAATGCTTTTTCCCAAGACTGGGGTAAAGATGAATGTGTCCTCTTTCACTAGTTGTATTTATCATTGTACTAGAGGTCACAACCAGCAAACGAAAGCAATAAAAATTTTAAAAGAAATACATATTGGACAGAGGAAAGTAAAATAGTTTTTATTCACAGGCAATATGATTTCTAATGTGAAAAATACTGAGTATATTAAAAAAATTGCTAAAACTTGTTTAAATTTAGCAAGTCAAAAGACTCAAGGTCAAGATATGAAAGTCAATTGTGTTTATGTAAGCTAGCAGCAAATAATTAGAACTTGAATTTTACAAAGTTACCATTAAAACCACAAAGTATTTAGTGATAAATTTAAGTACAAAACTTATATATTTAAAACTACAAAAGAATGCTGAAGTGAAATTAAAGCTGTAACTAATGAATATATGTATCACATTATGAGGTAGAAAAATCAATTTTTGAAGATCTGTTTATCCCCAAGTTGATTTGTAGATTCAATAATATTTGAATAAAAATTCTAACATGGTTTTGAAAGTTTTTTCTAAAATTTATATGGAGATATAACGGATCTTAAATAACAAAAACATATGAAAAAAAAAACAGAATAAAGAAGGAAGATATTAACTGCTTAAATTCAACTCTAAGTATGAAGCAATAGTAATCAGACCAGTACAGTGATATCTAAGAATAGAAAGATCAATGGATCAGAGCAAGAATTCTATACAAAGAAAAGAAACCATGGTAGTTCAACAGAGAAACAAGAGTTTTGGTAATCAGTGCTGCAATAAAAGGGTATGTGAATTTAAAAGCTAACTATAAAGTTTCTAAAAGAAACATAGGCAAATGCCTTCATGAATGTGGGCTAGGTAAAGGTATATTAGAGAACATAAAATATTGGTAACCTGAGCTCCATTCAAAATGGTAAAATTCTATTAATATTAATCATGCTGCTAGAGATCAGAATTATCTCTATTCATTTCCAAGGCAAACCATTCATATCATGGTAATCCAAGTCTATGCTCTAACCAGTAATGCTGAAGAAACTGAAGTTGAACAGTTCTATGAAAACCTACAAGACCATTTAGAATTAACACCCCCAAAAGATATCTTTTTCATTATAAGGGACTGGAATGCAAAAGTAGGAAGTCAAGAAACACCTGGGGTAACAGGCAAATTTGGCCTTGGAGTACAGAATGAAGCAGGGCAAAGGCTAATAGAGTTTTGCCAAGAGAATGCATTGGTCATGCAAACAACTTCTTCCAACAACACAAGAGAGACACATGGACATCACCAGATGGTCAACACCGAAATCAGATTGATTATATTCTTTGAAGCCAAAGATGGAGAAGCTCTATACAGTTAGCAAACACAAATCGGGAGCTGATCGTGGCTCAGATCATGAACTCCTTATTACCAAATTCAGACTTAAATGGAAGAAAGTAGGGAAAAACCACTAGACCATTCAGGTATGATCAAATCAAATCCCTTCTGATTATACAGTGGGAGTGAGAAACAGAATTAAGGGACTAGATCTGATAGATAGAGTGCCTGAAGACCTATGGACAGAGGTTCGTGACGTTGTACGGGAGACAGAGATCAAGACCATCCCCAAGAAAATGAAATGCAAAAAAGCAAAATGGCTGTCTGAGGAGGTCTTACAAATAGCTGTGAAAAGAAGGAAAGTGAAAAGCAAAGGAGAAAAGGAAAGATATACCCATTCGAATGCAGAGTTCCAAAGAATAACAAGGAGAGATAAGAAAGCTTTCCTCAGCAATCACTGCAAAGAAATAGAGGAAAACAATAGAATGGGAAAGACTCTTCAAGAACCCTCTCTTCAAGACATCAGAGATACCAAGGGAACATTTCAGGCAAAGATGGGCTCGATAAAGAACAGACAAGGTATGGACCTAACAGAAGCAGAAGATATTAAGAAGAGGTGGCAAGAATACACAGAAGAACTGTACAAAAAGATCTTCACGATCCGGATAGTCATGACTGTGTGATCACTCACCTAGAGCCAGACATCATGGAATGTGAAATCAAGTGGGCCTTAGGAAGCAGTACTGTAAACAAAGCTAGTGGAGGTGATGGAATTCCAGTTGAGCTATTTCAAATCCTAAAAGATGATGCTGTGAAAGTGCTGTACTCATTATGCTAGCAAATTTGGAAAACTCAGCAGTGGCCACAGCACTGGAAAAGGTCAGTTTTCATTCCAATCCCAAAGAAAGGCAATGCCAAAGAATGCCCAAACTACTGCACAGTTGCACTCATCTCACATGCTAGTAAAGTAATGCTTAAAATTCTCCAAGCCAGGCTTCAGCAATACATGAACCATGAACTTCCAGATGTTCAAGCTGGTTTTAGAAAAGGCAGAGGAACCAGAGATCAAATTGCCAACATCTGCTGGATCATGGAAAAAGCAAGAGAGTTCCAGAAAAACATCTATTTCTGCTTTATTAACTGCCAAAGCCTTTGACTGTGTGGATCACAATAAAGTGTGGGCAATTCTGAAAGAGAGAGAAATACTAGGCCACCTGACCTACCTCTTGAGAAACCTGTATGCTGGTCAGGAAGCAACAGTTAGAACTGGACATGGAACAACAGACTGGTTCCAAATAGGAAAAGTAGTACCTCAAGGCTGTATATTATCACCCTGGTTATTTAACTTATAGGCAGAGTACATCATGCAAAACGCTGGGCTGGAAGAAGCATAAACTGGAATCAAGATTGCCGGGGGAAATATCAATCACCTCAGATATGCAGATGACACCACCCTTATGGCAGAAATTGAAGAGGAACTAAAAATCTTCTTGATGAAAGTGAAAGTGGAGAGTGAAAAAGTTGGCTTTATTAAAGCTCAACATTCAGAAAATGAAGATCATGGCATCTGGTCCCATCACTTCATGGGAAATAGATGGGAAAGCAGTGGAAACAGTGTCAGACTTTATTCTTTTGGTGGGGGGGTCTCCAAAATCACTGTGGATGGTGATTGCAGCCATGAAATTAAAAGATGATTACTCCTTAGAAGGAAAGTTATGGCCAATCTAGATAGCATACTCTAAAGCAGAGACATTACTTTGCCAACAAAGGTTCGTCTAGTCAAGGCTATGGTTTTTCCAGTGGTCATGCGTGGATGTGAGAGTTGGACTGTGAAGAAAGCTGAGCACAGAAGAATTGATGCTTTTGAACTGTGTTGTTGGAGAAGACTCTTGAGAGTCCCTTGGACTGCAAGGAGATCCAACCAGCCCATTCTAATGGAGATCAGTCCTGGGTGTTAATTGGAAGGAGTGATGCTAAAGCTGAAACTCCAATATTTTGGCCACCTGATGTGAAAAGTTGACTCATTTGAAAAGACTCTGATGCTGGGAGGGATTGGGGACAGGAGGAGAAGGGGACAACAGAGGATGAGATGGCTGGATGGCATTACCGACTCAATGGACATGAGTTTGAGTAAACTCCGGGAGTTGGTGATGGACAGGGAGACTTGGCATACTGTGTTTCATGGGGTCTCAAACTTGGGACACGACTGAGCAACTGAACTGAACTGAACTGACGGTTAATTAGTGGAGGTGACAATTAGATTCAAGGCATTAGATCTGGTAGACAGAGTGCCTGAAGAACTATGGACAGAGGTTCATAATGTTGTAGAGGAGTCAGTGACCATCCTGAAAAAAAAAAAAAAGAAAGAAATGCAAGAAAGCAAAGTGGTTGTCTGAAGAGGCTTTACAAATAGCTGGGGGAAAGTGCAGCAAAAAGCAAGTGGGAATGGAAAAGTTATTCCCAAGTGAATTCAGAATTCTAGAGAAGAACAAGGAGAGATAAGAAGGCCTTCTTCAATAAACAATGCACAGAAGTAGAGGAAAACAATAGAAGGAGAAAGACTAGAGAGCTTTTCAAGAAAATTGGAGATATCAAGTGAATATTTCATGCAAGAGTAGGCACAGTAAAGGACAGAAATGGCAAGGGCCTAGCAGAAGCATAAGATTAGGAAAAGTTGGGAAGAATACGCAGAATTATACAAAAGGTCTTAATGATCCAGATTACCATGATGGTGTGGTCACTTACCTAGAGCCAAACACCCTGGAATGTCAAGTCAAGTGGGCCTTAGGAAGCATTACTATAACCAAAGCTAGTGGAGGTGATGGAATTCCATCTGAGCTATTTCAAATCTTAAAAGATGATGCTATTAAAGTGCCACACTCAATGTGTCAGCAAATTTGGAAAACTCAGCAGTGGCCACACAATTGGAAGAGATCAGTTTTCATTCCAATCCCAAAGATAGGCAATGCCAACAAATGTTCACACTACTGGGCAATTATGTTCATTTCCTATTCTAGCAAGATTATGCTAAAAATCCTTCAAGTTAGACCTCAGCAGTATATGAACCAAGAACTTCCAGATATACAAGCTGGGTTTACAAAAGGCAGAGGAATCAGAGATCAAATTGCCAACACTAGTTGAATCATAGAAAAAGCAAGAGAATTCCAGAAAATATTTGCTTCCACTTCATTAACTATGTTAAAAGCTTTGACCATGTAGATCACAGCAAACTGTGGAAGTTTCTTAGAGATGGGAATACCAGACCATCTTACCTTTCTCTTGAGAAACCTGTATGCAGGTCAAGAAGGAACAGTTAGAACCTTACATGCACAGCTGGTTGGTTCAAAATTGGGAAAGGAGTATGACAAAGCTGTATATTGTCACCCTATTTATTTAACTTATATGCAGGATACATCATGTGAAATGCCAGACTGTAAGAATCAGAGGCTGGAATCAATATTGCCAGGAGAAATGTCAACAATCTCAGATATGCAGATAAACCATTCTAATGGCAGGAAGTGATGAGGAACTAAAGAACTTTTTATGAGAGTCAACGAGGAGTGTGAAAAAGCTGGCTTAAAACTCAACATTCAAAATCTAAGATCATGGCAGCCAGTCCCATTACTTCATGGGAAGTAGGAGGGTAAAAAGTAGAAGCAATGACAGGTTTTATTTCTTGGGCTTCAAAATCACTGTGAATGGTGACTGTAGCCATGAAATTAAGATGCTTGCTTCTTGGAAGGAAAGTTATGACAATCCTAGTCAGTGTATTAAAAAGCAGAGACCTTACTTCACCAACTAAGTTCCATATGGTCAAAACTATGATTTTTCCAGTACTCATGTACAGATGTGAGAGCTGGACCATAAAGAAGATTGAGTGCCAAAGAACTGATGCTTTTGAAATGTGGTGCTAGAGAAGACTCATAAGAGTCCCTTGGACAGCAAGGAGATCAAACCATTCATTCCTAAAGGAAATCAACCCTAAATATTCATTGAAGGACTGATGCTAAAGCTGAAGCTCTAGTAATTTGACCATCTGATGTGAACAGCTGACTCAGTGGAAAAGACCTTGATGCTGATTAATATTGAAGGCAAAAGGAGTAGATGGTGGCAGAAGACGAGATGGATAAATAGCATCACCAACTCAATAGACATGAATTTGAGCAAACCCTGGGGTATAGTGAGGGACAAATAAGCCTGGCATGCTGCAGTTCATGAGACTGCAAAGAGTCACACACGAGTTATTGACTAAACCACAATACATTTGTAACCAGAATATGAAAAGGACTTTTCTAGATATATGATAAAGTGTCAAACAATCTCAAATAAATATATAAGAAACTTTGCAAAAGAAAGTATACAAATTGTAGTAAGTTCATGAAAATGAGTTCAATAGTCATCAAGGAAATGCAATTTACTCTCAACCATGAGACAATTTCTTACACCAATTAGAATGGCTCAAGTTCAAAAGACTCACAAAATAAAAGCTGGTGATGAACAACTGGAACACATATATTGTTGATAGGAGTATAAAATAGGCAAACCATTTCCAACATTTCATTGAAATTTTCTCAAGATAAACATATACCTAGACTTTGAGTCACAATGTAGTATTTACCAAGAAAAATACATATCTGCCCCGGAAACATTCATATACAATTATTTATAACAACTTTAAACAAAATAATCCGTATATGAGGAAATATTTAATTTTTATCCCTCTATCCTTCTGGGCTCTTTGCCTGGTGCCCTGCAAATTAGACTAATAGATTAACAAAAGAGAACAAAGTTTATTAATGAATGTGGCACAGATATGTGGGCACTATCTCAGTGATGATTAGCTCGAAAGTATGGTTTTAACTTGGTGCTTACATACATCTGATGCTAAGTAGCTTCAGATTGACCCCATGGACTGTAGCCGGCCATGCCTCTCTATCCTTGGAATTCTCCAGGCAAGAATACTTGACTGGGTTGCCATTTCCTCCTCCAGGGAATCTTCCTAACCCAGGGATGGAATCGGCATCTTCTGCAGCTTCTGCCTTGCAGGCGGATCCTTTGCTCTGAGCCACCAGGAAGCCCATACCATCTTAACAAAGAGCAATACATTTGTAGTGAAATGACAAGACAAAGGAAGAGGGGTTTTGGACTTTCTATGGTGGCAAACTGTGAGGTAAACTACTGAAGTAAGGCTTATTTGTGCAAGTCCATGTCAGCAGGCATTGACTTTCCATCCTCTTCATAAGCATAAAACTTCTTCAGAAGAGGGGATTTATGGAAGTCCTAATTTCTCAGAAGTTTCTGCTTTTAATGAAGTGTGGGAAACTCTGGTAAGGCTTCACTATATATTTGTTGACTCTCATTTGCTTCCAGCTCAAAATAATACTTATGCCAAAGTGATATATTTTAGGATGCATGCACGTGTGCTCAAGTCACTTCAGTAGCGTCTGACTCTTTGCAACTCAATGGAGAGTAGCCTATCAGGCTCCTCTCTCCAAGGAATTCTCCAGGAAAGAATACTGGAGTGGGTGACCATCCCCTCTACCAGAGGTTCATCCCCATTCAGGGATCAAACCCGTGCCTCCTGCAGTTCCTGTGTTGCAGGTGGATTCTTTACGACTGAGCCACCAGGAAAGCCTCGTGTTTTATTGTGGTTTATTCTAATTTCCCATGCGCTCACACTGGAAACAATCAAATGTTCATAAATAGGACAATACTTACCCAGCGATAAAAACGAACTGTGATATACACAACATGGATGAATTGCAAACATAGGATGTTGAGTGAAAGGAGCTAGACAGGGTATTGAGTTCTCCATTATTCCATTTATATGTAAAAGTGAAAAACAGGTAAAACTAATTTACATTGCTTGAAAACAGAATAGTAACTGCCTGTGTGGCATGGGGATCATCTGGAATGCAGCATGCAGGAAATTTCACGGGTCCTATATTTTGATTAAGACTTATTATAGGGGTAAATATATTCATTAAAACTCATTGAACACCTAGAATTTCTACCTTTCACTGTGTATAAATTTTACTTTAATAAGGAGAATAATACAGGAAATGTGTACACATAATAAATACTTGTTGAGTTGATTTTTATTTTTAAGAGAAGTGTAAAGAGTGAATGGTTTCCTGGCAAACAGATAACTGAACCAAACCAACCAAACAAATGAAATCCCCAAATCTTCTGGGTGTTTTGCAAGATTAATGCCAAAGACAAAATGCTATTAAAATGATAGCAAATATGTGGCAGTAAGAAATAAAGTAATATTATATCATACACCAAAATCTACTGCTGCCACTATAAACATGAAACCATTTACTGTGTATAGAGTCCTTTGGGTATCCATTTCAGAAACAGTTTATTAAAATGGAATGATTAAGATTTTAGAACTGAAGGGGAAAAAAGCTATGGTTTAAAAATAATAATTTCTCAAGTAAGAAGATTCTCCTTTCTGAAGTAAATGTGATCAGGTTTTATTCTGACCATGATAAAGGCAGTGAGGCTTTTATTTTGGGGAATGTCCAAAATATCTATGATTTTACTTTTCCAGCCAAAGCAATTCTGTTTTTCTGGCATGTATTAATCAATATGCAAAACATTTTGAAAATTTAAATGTTATTCCACATCACATTCATTAATTCTAGTTTAAAAGATTTGGAGTGCCAGTATTTCTAGCATAATAATATTTTAATGAGTGAACATAAAGTATTTCTTTTTACAAGAACATATTAGTAGAAAATATATATTATTTGGAGAAATGGAAAGATAGTAACAAAAGGAAAAAGCAGAAACAAAAATAAGACAAGCAAAATAAAACAAAATGAGCACAGTGAGTTTCTGACCAGTTTATAAGAAATTTAATATTTATATCTGGATATACACTGGCTAGACTATTGTTGAAGAAGTGACTGTCCATCAGCAAGATGGAAAAAAAAAAACCCATGAAATAACATTCTGAATTGTCTGTCATGTGGCTCAAAGTCATTCATGTATCATCCTTTGAACACATTAGAGTTATGACCATATTGCAACAGCAGATCTATGAAGTTTTGAATCAGACAACCTTATGTTAAGTTCATAGCTATATCATTTAGTATCTCTGTGATCTTGAGATTATATATATATATATTTCTGAGTATTCATTTTCTTACGTACATAACATTCAGGAATAATAAAAACAACTTATCTCAGGGTTTAATGTAAGAATAAAAAGAAATCATAAATGTGAAATTACCAAACATAGTGGTGTCATTTAGGTCCTAAAAATCAGATCAGTTTCCTCACATCATAGTGCTTACAGGGAGGTGAGATGAAGACAGATAATAAATAAAATAGATCATAAATTGTTTAATTAACTAGCTATTATCTTGAAAATTAAGTGCAAGGCCCTGGGAGAATTATCTATCCAACTTGCAAGTTTCGAAATCGAGAGAAAATATAACAGGTAGTATAAGAATCTTAACTAGAGAGGGTTAGGAAGGGCAGTCTGGGGACAGCTCATTGGAATACATGGTTGTTAAACACTCAGAAACTAAAAAGGAATAGAAAATAGTGGAATTGGCCAAAACTAGAAGGGAAGAGGTTAAAGCAAGAAAAATTTCTTTCACAGTTTTGCTTGTGTCCTGAGTTTCAAAACAAATGGTTTTCCTTCATATTACCATATAATGAGTATGAGAAGCATGGCTACTAACTCAGTGATATATACTGTTTTGAATTCAACTAGTTTATAATTTTGAAAATAGATGATATCTTTGTAAACATGCAAAAATTAAGTGTTACTTAGTTCTACTTTCTGATTTTTTGATAATCCAAGGGAGCATCCTCATTAAGATTGAAATATCCAGGATGACATGTGATTTTTTTATTTTTAATTAATTTATTTTTTTAATTACCATACTGTATTTGTTTTGCCATACATTGACATGAATCAGCCACAGGTGTCCATGATCTCCCAATGCCAAAGCCCCTCCCACCTCCCACCCCACATCCTCTCCCTGAATCATCCCCTGCACCCACCCCACGCGTCCTGCATCCTGTATTGAACATAGACTGGCGCTTCATTCTTACAAGATAGTATACATGTTTCAATGCCGCTCTCCCAAATCATCCCACCCTCTCCCTCTCCCTCAGAGTCCGACATGTGATTTTTTAAAAAGGCATATTCTACTTAGATGGGGAGGATTTTAGTTTATCTCTTTACTTCTTTCAGCTATTTTTTGACAATTTTTTTTTGAAAAATAGTAAGTTTATTGATAATTAAATTATTTCTATTCCCCACAAAGTTTGATGTACAGAACACAGTGCTCTAATTAGTTGAACTCTGCTGCTGCTAAGTCACTTCAGTCGTGTTCGACTCTATGTGACCCCATAGACGGCAGCCCACCAGGCTCCCCCGTCCCCAGGATTCTCCAGGCAAGAACACTGGAGTGGGTTGCCATTTCCTTCTCAAATGCATGAAAATGAGAAGTGAAAGTGAAGTTGCTGAGTCGTGTCCGACCCTTAGCGACCCCATGGACCGCAGCCTTCCAGGCTCCTCCGTCCATGGGATTTTCCAGGCAAGAGTACTCTAGGTGAGGTGAGGTGAAGTCGCTCAGTCGTGTCCGACTCTTTGCGACCCCGTGGACTGTAACCTACTAGGCTTCTCCGTCCATGGGATTCTCCAGGCAAGAATACTGAAGTGCATTGCCATTTCCTTCTCCAGGGGATCTTCCCGACCCAGGGATTGAATCCAGGTCTCCCGCATTGGAGGCAGACGCTTTAACCTCTGAGCCACCAGGGGAGCCCAAGAGCCCCACCCCAAATCCTGCAGTATTGTAATTCACACTGTTCATTTGTCAAGGTCTAATGGTTTTCCTGTGGTCATGTATGGATGTGAGAGTTGGACTGTAAAGAAGGCAGAGCGCCGAAGAATTGATGCTTTCGAACTATGGTGTTGGAGAAGACTCTTGAGAGTCCCTTGGACTGCAAAGAGATCCAACCAGTCCATTCTGAAGGAGACCAGCCCTGGGATTTCTTTGGAAGGAATGATGCTAAAGCTGAAACTCCAGTACTTTGGCCACCTCACAAGAAGAGTTGACTCATTGGAAAAGACTCAGGGGCTTCCCTGGTAGCTCAGAGGTTAAAGTGTCTGCCTCCAATGCGGGAGACCGGGTTCAATCCCTGGATTGGGAAGATCTCCAGGTGAAGGAAATGGCAATCCACTCCAGTATTCTTTCCTGGAGGATCCCATGGACAGATAAGCCTAGTAGGTTACAGTCCACGGGGTCGCAAAGAGTCGGACATGACTGAGCGACTTCACCTTCTGATGCTGGGAGGGATTGGAGGCTGGAGGAGAAGGGGATGACAGAGGATGAGATGGCTGAATGGATGGCATCACTGACTCAATGGATGTGAGTCTGAGTGAACTCCAGGAGTTGGTGATGGACAGGGAGGCCTGGCATGCTGCGATTCACGAGGTCGCAAAGAGTCGGACATGACTGAGCGACTGAACTGACTGACTGAATGGTTGCTAACAGAATCAGAAAAATAAACAAAAATTGACTTTATTCAGATGGTAGAATAATATTAATACAAGTGATTGTAGTTACCAGTAATCCAACTACCACTCTTACTGTTATTACATGATATGCTGTATTGATTGTGTATGCCAGCATTGATCTAAGATTTTCACATTTATATCTACTCCATTTTCACCATATTGCTATAAGATATGCATCATTATGTCCATTTCACCCTCTCTGAAAGAGAGGCTCAGAAAGTATAAACAAAATACCCAGTGTCATACAGATAAGATTCAAACTCATGCTTTTCTTACTCCAAGTTGAGTATTTTAAAATATCTTTTGATTTCATAATTTAAAATTTCTCTCTTTTCAAATATCATTTGATATGATAGATGTGTTACAGATGAAAATACATTAATCTATATATTAATAGTTGCTCTTTGTTCTTCTTAAAGCATTTTGCTACAGCCCTTGTAGAAATTTAATTCGCACAGTATCCCTTACATCTTTTTATTTCTCCATTAGGGCTTGCTAGTTCAGTACCCCACATGCTCAGAGTGCTATTATATGTTAGAAATTAGATGAATATGTTCTGCTTTTGTTCAGGGATTTTGTATTATAACTCTTTTTCATTTATTCTATATATGGTCATTTGTAGCCTGTTCTCCAGAAGGAAAGGAGATCGGTATTATTGAAAGATGACTAAACAATACTACAGAAGACTATTTTCCCAAATCCTTCAATTAAAAGTTTTTTTCTAGTTTCTTAATATAAGAATGCCATTCTATAATATTTCTTGTGTTTATTCTTAACATGAATACCTGATAATTTGATATGTCATTTCACTTTTGTAACATGTTAACCATTTTCAAAAATCTATATTTTGTCTGTTGTCTTGAATAAAAGGATTCATGAAAGGATTTTAAAAAATGAATCCATCTTCAAAAATACCTACAAAGTGAATTCTGCAGCGTAAGGGGGGAAAATGGATACAATCCCTCAGCAGCAGCAATTAAGAATTGGGTAAGAAATAGGACCTAGGTTTGGGAGCAGAACCAAGGAACACAGTATGGCTTGGCTCACAGGGCTCTCCCCATTTCTTATAGCTGAAGTGATGAGTACAAACACATACTTTTTCAGGAATATTCCAAAACTGCAGAGAAGCAAGCAAAACTTCCTTTGCATTTTTCTCTCTCCCCTTGTTTTACTGGAGAGTGATGGAAATAGTTGTTAGGGAGAAATAAGTAAAGCTTGGTAAGTCGATAGTGAGATAAAGTATCCACTGCCCCTACTGTCCAGGGAGTAAACTGAACTATTAGCTACCCACCCTGTCATATCTCCTAATGGGTTAAGAGGCCTTTCCCTCACCAAGCGGGTGAGCATTGGTACTCAGCATTTAATAATACTGAAGCTCCAATACTTTGACCACTTGATGTGAAGAGTCTACTCATTGCAAAAGACACAGATGCTATGAAAGATTTAGGGCAGAAGGAGAAGTGGGTGACAGAGGATGAGGTGTTTGGATGGCATCACCTACTCAAAGGACATGAGTGTGAGCAAACTCCAGGAGATAGTGAAGGACTGGGAAGCCTGGCATGCTGCAGTCCATGGGTTTGCAAAGAGCCAGACACAACTTAGCGACTGAATAACAGCAACAACAGAAATCACAGTGTACCACAAAAAGGTTTAAGCCCACCCATACACCCTCTGAATAGGGAAAATAAATAGAAAGAAGCCGTATATATCTTCAAACTGAAGTTAAAAAAAAACAAAAACACACAAAACAGGCATCAAATGCAGTACAAAATTAGTTGAGACCATACCCATACCATGCCAGATAAAATATAGCTGCTCAAGTATGATAAAGATGAAGGGTAATGGCACAGTCAATACAGAAATATTCTCTTAATAATAATAGTAACATTGATATAGTGAAGTAAAAATTTAAATTTAAGAAGGAAGAAACAACATACCGTTATAAGGAGAATAAGTTGATCTAGAAGATAATATAACTTAAGAAAAAGGAAAATTCACCACAAGTGCTTTAAGAGAGCATGATTCAGGAAAACTTATTCTCAAAGAGGAAATAAGTTGAGCTAATGTAACTATATTAATTATATTACAAAGAAGTGATTCCCTAAAGAAACACATTTGAACAAACCTTATCATTAAAGGACTTAATAAATTAGAAACATCAAAGAACTAGAAATTGAATTATTCTTATAGGAAGAAACTTTAAGATAACCACATTGAATACTTATTTAAAACACAAGATGAGGGAAGCTAATAAAATATATATTCCAATATTGCATAGGTTATTACACTAGATTAGAGATTTTTAAAAATGAAAGGAAAAATATACTGGGCTCAAAGATTAAGTAAAATAAATAATACTCTGAAATAATTAAATACTAGATTTTCAGATCAAAAAAGAACATTGTAATTCAGGAAACTTTGACATTGTAGTTTGCAAACCATTTCCTCTTTACATCATTAAAACTTTAAGGAGTATATTTTTAAAATTAATTCTTCAGGTATGCAGTAAGTAAAGGAAACTGGGTTGGGGGTTATTAGAAGTCTACTCTTTTACATTCTACTTCTTATAGCAATATTTTAAACAATAAGTTAACATCTACATATTTTTTAAAGGAAAACAGGTATAACCCAACTCTTTACAGCCAGTGAGAATGTCACCTCTCTATCCCCTTCTCTCTCTATATATACTTACATGCAGTATATATCTGTATATACATACATGCAGTCCTGGAAAATGGTCACTTATCATAATTTTTTTCAGTTTCCTGGGTATATGTTTTAGGGCAATGTGTTTATTTACTGTCTACTTGATCTTATCTATCTCATTTAAAAATACCTCAGGCTAGCTACTTCAATTCTTATAAATCACTCATAAAAACAAAGTAAATAACTTTTAAATAAAAATATTTTATATTTGATGGTAAGCAATTTCCCTAATAGCCCAGCTGTAAAGTCTCTGACGGCAATGCAGGAGACCCCAGGTCAACTCTTGGGTCAGAATTGCTCCAACATACTTGGGCTTCCCTGGTGGTTCAGTTGGTAAAGAATCTGCCTGCACCGTGGGAGACCTGGGTTTGATCCCTGGGTTGGGAAAATCCCCTGGAGAAGGGAATGGCAATCCACTCCAGTATTCTTGCCTGAAGAATCCCCATGGACAGAGGAGCCTGGTGGGCTACAGTCCACGGGGTCAGAAAGAGTCGGACACGACTGAGCAACTAAGCACAGCACAGAACAGCGTGGCACCAAAATTCTATTGTTTTTGGCATTTATTCTTTGTCTTATATTTCTTACCATGCCTAGTACATGGATGTGCCTGATAGATAATTGCTGAGTGAATAATTGCATAAATGAATGAATGAATAAAATATTTCAACCTTTTCAACAATATATACTTTCTCTTTTATCTTTGTCTGTTTTTTAGGCTTGAACAAAAGACCTGTTTTTAAGATATAAAAACTCTATAAAGAAACCTTTAAGAAATTATTAGTCACAATATTTTCATATATTTTGAGGATACTGTTTCAAATGTAGAGATGGAGATAATATAATTTCTACCAATCCAAAGACTGGACATTTTGGGCATAGTTTAACATAACTGGCCTTCTGATGGCAAGTTAATGAACCAGATGTTTATTTAATATGCTTATTATACAGTATGATGATAAAACTTTATTTTCGTTAATAGTTATTACTAGTTTCCATGTTTCTTGTGCTCTCATATATTCTGATTTGCAAAATTTATGGTCTTGTGAGAATTATCTGTACATGAAAGTGAAAGTGAAGTTGCTCAGTCATGTCCGACTCTCTGCGACCCATGAACTGTACAAGAAAGTTCTACTGTAATAAGTGTAAAATCATCATGTATCTTTTCCAGCACTTTCACTAAAGAAGAAACTCCTGGTTTGAGTACAATAGAGACAATTTTTTCGACCCCATGGACTGTAGCCTACCAGACTTCTCATCAGTCCATGGGATTTTCCAGGCAAGAGTACTGGAGTGGGTTGCCATTTCCTTCTCCAGGGTATCTTCCCGACCCAGGGATCGAACCCAGGTCTCCCGCATTGTAGGCAGACGCTTTACTTTCTGAGCCACCAGGGAAGCCCAAATAGAGACAATAGTAGGGTTCAAAGGTTGAAGACAAAAGATTCTGCAGAAATTAAAGGAAAAGCTGCTAACGGCCATGACAGCTTTTTTTGTTATTTTCTGGGCTGCAATTTATGAAATCAGTTTTCATTTTGAAAGTTCCCTAATTTTCTACCACTTCAGTTTAAGATACAGCATGCATGAGTATTGTAGATAGACAGCCCCTCAGAATGATTCAATCAGGTGGTATTTGTAATGAAACTTCAGGCTGTCACTTTGATTTTTAGTACCCTTTGTCATAATCTTCTATCTTTAGCTACAGAAAACTGTTTGTGACAGTCCTCTAAACTCCCAGATCACCAAACTGGATGCCACAAAATGTTTTTGGAATAAGATATTCTCTTTGATTCCTAATTATGAATGATTGACTATAGCAAATATCCATTTCTGTATGGTCCACTTCCTACATAGCTTTCTGGAAAGATACTGCCTTATGCAGGCTCAGATGTCCTTAGGAAGTAATAGAGGACATTTTAGTTTTGTTTTCTGGTATTAAAACAAATGCTTTAAAACTTTTATATAGTTAAACGTGGGAGTTATCAGAAGGGAAGGTGAGGAAAATTGTTCCCATTGAAAATAACTAAAAATCCTGAAAAGAAATCTTAAAATATCAGTCAGCTGTGGAAGCAATGAGGACTAGAAGAGTAAACTTTATGAAGAAGTAAAAATTTTAAGGTGAGAACCGAGGATTCCTATCTCTCTGAAATCATTCTAACCCTTAGTGTTGGCTTAAAATTAGAGTAGGTCAGACAAGGGGCCTGTACATATAACTGAATTCTTCAAAGTCTCATAGGATTTAGGGGAACAAAAGACCCACTTATGAATGGGTCCATGGAAAAAAGAGAGAAGACCAGAAGGTTCTCCAGGGAGGGGCAGAATGTCTGAAGGTTTCTGCCACTTTAACAAGGGGGTAGTTGCTTATCTGGACACAATAGAGGCTGAGTCAGATTCTGGTAGATGGTTGTTAACTGATGATAGGATAACAAAAATAGAATTTGGTTATCATCCCTGACTTTCAAATTCATAAGAATTTAAAATAATAAAATTGTTTTATTATGCTTTCTATACTTTTGCACACCTAGTGTTTTAGAGATTCATTTATATTATAACCTCTTTTAATAGATTCTTCTTAATATTATTGTGCAATATCACTTTGTATGAAAATATAATTTCTTTATCTATTCTCCTATTGTTGAATTGCTTCTAGGTTTTGGCTACTGTGAATAAAACTGCTCTCAGCATTATTATACATGTCCCTTTGTGGACATATGCCCAGATTTGTCTGAGTCTGTATCAAGGAGAGAGAAATTGCTCTATTGCACAGTAGGCTATATTTTATTTTAGTAGATAATGTCCAAGTGTTTTCAAAATTGAGTGTAAAAATGTTTTCCCTCCCTAGCAATGGATGAGACTTAAATTTTCTCCACATCTTTATCATCACTTAATATTGTCATTTTTTAAAATTTAAGCATTCTGGTGAGAATGTAATTAAAATCTCAGTTTATATTTAATTTGCATTTCTGTAATGAATAATGATAGCAATGATGTTGAGTTCCTTTCCATATCCTTTTCAGGCATTTGAATATTGTGCATTATTAAATATCTTTTCATTATTTTAAGGTTTGTCTTTTCCTTATTGATGTGTGCTGCTGCTGCTGCTGCTAAATTGCTTCAGTTGTGTTTGACTCTGTGCGACCCTATAGACGAATGCCCACCAGATTCCCCTGTCCCTGGGATTCATTATATTCTTCATATAAACCTTTTTCAGATATTTGTATTTTAATGTTTTTGCCAGTCTGTGGCTTGCCTATTCACTGTTTGATCATGATTTTGAGGAAAGATAGGACTTCCCTGGTGGCTCAGACGGTAAAGTGTCCGTCTACAATGCGGGAGACCCAGGTTTGATCCCTGGATTGGGAAGATCCCCTAGAGAAGGAAATGGCAACCCACTCTAGTACTCTTGCCTGGAAAAATCCCATGGATGGAGGAGCCTGGTAGGCTACAGTCCATGGGTTGCAAAGAGGAGGGACATGACTGAGGAACTTTACTTTTCTTTAGAGGAAAGAATTTGTTAATTTTGATGAAATTTGTTTTATTCTTTTATATTTGTTGTTCTTTCCTATACAAAAGTTTTGCCTGCACTCAGGTCGTGTAGATATAGTGTCCCGTGTTTTCTTCTAGAAATCTGATTGTTTTAGTTTTATATTTAGGTCAAAGATCAAACTCAAATTAATTTTTGAGTAAGGTATGAGATAAGTCTCAAGGTTCATAATTTTTTCATGTGGTTAACCACTCATTCTGGCATAACTTATAAAGAAGGCCATCCTCTCCTCTACTAGTAAGGTGACTAAATCAGGTTACTCTGTGGGTGTCGATATATTTCTAGGTGTTCTTTTCTCAACTGATATATTTGCCTAACATTGTGCAACTAACTCCTTCCTTAATTAATGAACCTTACAATTTCCTGATATTAGGAGTGTAAGGCCTCTCATAATTGCATTTTTAAAGACTGACTTAACTTTTCTAGGACTTTTACATTTTAGTATAAATTGTGTGATAAGTTCAACCTATAACACCAAAGACTTGCTGAGAAGTTGACTGCAACTGCATTGAATTTATATTTGAACTTTGGGCTATTTGACATTTTAACAATATCAAGCCTTTATTGAACTCTCCAGTAATTTAAGAATTCTTTAGTTTCTCTAAACATTCCATTACTTTCAGTATAAGAGTCTTTCACATCTTTTACTAGAATCATTTTTTAAGTATTTGTATTTTTTGTAGTATTTTAAATGATTTTTAAAGTTTTCATTTACGAATGCTTCTGGACAGTATATATAAATACAAATAAATTTTTAATATTAACTTCATGTGTGTGCTCAATCATTCCTGACTCTTTGCCATCCCTTAGACTGTAGCCCACCAAGGTCCTCTGTCCATGGGATTTCCCAGACAAGAATACTGGAGGGGGTTGCTTTTTCCTTTAGGGGAATCTTCCTGACCCAGGGATCAAACCCATGTCTCCTGTGGCTCTTGCATTGGCAGGCAGATCTTTACCAATGAACCACCTGGGAAGCCCAATATTGACTTTAGATTCAACCAACTTTGTTAATCTATTTGTGAATTACATTAATTTGTAGGTTCTTTAGATTTTCTGCATACTGAAATATCATCTTGGAATTAAAATACTTGTTCTTTCTTTCTCTGTATTATTTATGTATTGCCTCAATAATGCTGTATAGAGAGCTACCTTGAAACTCACTTGCTAATAATTATTTAGTCTATCAGTTTGCAAATCCGAGATTTACACATTTTTTCCTCCTTCATCTTTGCTGAATTGCTCACATGACTGGAATTGGCTGGCTATTTCCTGAGGTGGGTAAGCTATCAGCTGGTGTGCTACAGTTCAGATATAGTACAGAAGAGATTTGTTGTGGTGGTTGTTGTTTAGTGGCTAAGTCATGTCCAACTCTTTTGCGACTCCATGAGCTGTAGTCCATCAGGCTCCTGTATCCATGGGATTCCCCAGGTAAGAATATTGGAGTGGATAGTCATTACCTTCTCCAGGGGATCTTCCCAACCCAGGGACTGAACTCAGGTCTCCTGCATTTCAGACAGATTCCTTAACATCTGAACCACCAGACAAGTTCCAACAACAGTGCAGTGGCTGCCATTTCCTTTTCCAGGGGATCTTCTTGACCCAGGGATCAAACCTGTGTCTCCTGCATTGGCAGGGAGATTCTTTACCACTGAAACACCAGGGAAGCTCTTTCAGGAGAACTACTCACCTATATAGGACCATATATATATATGGAGACCATATATATATATGGAGACCATATATATATATGGAGACCATATAGGACCATATGAAGATTATCTCCCCAAAAGAAATGCAAAAAAAGCAAACTGGCTGTCTGAGAGCTTACAAATAGCTGTGAAAAGATGAGAAGCAAAAAGAAAAGGAGAAAAGGAAAGATAAACCTATTTGAATGCAGAGTTCCAAAGAATAGCAAGGAGAGATAAGAAAGCATTCCTCAATGATCAGTGCAAAGAAATAGAGGAAAACAATAGTATGGGAAAGACCAGAGATCTCTTCAAAAAAATTAGAGATACCAAGGGACCATTTCATGCAAAGATGGGCTCAATAAAGGACAGAAATGGTATGGACCTAACAGAAGCAGAAGATATTAAGAAGAGGTGGCAAGAATACACAGAAGAACTGTACAAAAGAGATCTTCATGACCCAGATAATCACAATGGTGTGATCTCTCACCTAGAGGCAGACATCCTGGAAAGTGAAGTCAAGTGGGCCTTAGGAAGCATCACTATGAACAAAGCTAGTGGAAGTGATGGAATTCCAGTTGAGCTGTTTCAAATCCTAAAATATGATGCTGTGAAAGTGCTACACTCAATATGCCAACAAATTTGGAAAACTCAGCAGTGGCCACAGAACTGGAAAAGGTCAGTTTTCATTTTAATCACAAAGAAAGACAATGCCAAAGAATGCTCAAACTACTGTACAATTGCACTCATCTCACATGCTAGTAAAGTAATTCTCAAAATTCTGCAAGCCAGGCATCAGCAATATGTAAACCGTGAACTTCCTGATGTTCTAGGTAGTTTTAGAAAAGGCCGAGGAACCAGAGATCAAATTGAAAATATCTGCTGGATCATCAAAAAGGCAAGAGAATTCCAGAAAAAACATCTATTTCTGCTTTATTGACTATGCCAAAGCCTTTGAATGTGTAGATCATAATAAATTGTGGAAAATTCTGAAAAAGAAGGGAATACCAGATCTCCTGACCTCTTGAGAAACCTGTATGCAGGTCAGGAAGCAACAATTAGAACTGCACATGGAGCAACAGACTGGTTGCAAATAGGAAGAGGAGTACATCAAGGCTGTATATTGTCACCATGCTTATTTAACTTATATGCAGAGTATATCAGGAGAAATGCTGGGCTAGGTGAACAAACTGAAATCAAAATTGCTGGGAGAAATATCAATAACTTCATATATGCAGATGACACCACCCTTATGGCAGAAAATGAAGAAGAACCAAAGACCTTCTTGATGAAGATGAAAGAGGTAAGTGAAAAAGTTGGCTTAAAGCTCAACATTCAGAAAACCAAGATCATGGCATCCAGTCCCATCTCTTCATGGGAAATAGATGGGAAACAGTGGAAATAGTGGCTGACTTTATTTTGGGGGCTCCAAAATCACTGCAGATGGTGACTACAGCCATGAGATTAAAAGACACTTACTCCTTGGGAGAAAAGTTATGACCAACTTAGACAGCATATTAAATAGTGACTTTTCTTTGTCAACAAAGGTCCATCTAGTCAAGGCTATGGTTTTTCCTGTGGTCATGTATGGATGTGAGTGTTGGACTATAAAGAAAGCTGAGCACCGAAGAATTGATGCTTTTGAACTGTGGTGTATGAGAAGACTATTGAGAGTCCCTTGGACTGCAAGGAGATCCAACCAGTCCATTCTGAAGGAAATCAGTCCCGAATATTCATTGGAAGGACTATGTTGAAGCTGAAACTCCAATACTTTGGCCACCTGATAAAAGAGCTGACTCACTGGAAAAGACCCTGATGCTGGGAAAGATTGAAGGCAGGAGGAGAAGGGGAGTCAGAGGATGAGATCATTGCATAGCATCAACTGATCAATGGACATGAGTTTGAGTAAACTCTGGAAGCTGGTGATGGACAGGCAGGCTTGGTGTGCTATAGTCTATAGTGTCACAGAGTTCGACACAACTGGGCGACTGAACTGCACTGAACTGACCTCTAATTTTCCTTTTATGTAGGTTCCTTGTCGACATTTTGTATCTGTGTTATTCTGTTCCAGAAATGAACTGCAAACTGTTCCCTCTTTTCCTAGTGTTGGATGAGTTTGTGTAATGCTATTATTATTTCTTACTTTATTATTTGGGGAAATGAGTGGGGAGTTCATCTAGGTCTGAAGTATTTTTTAGGAATACATGTAGTGCAGATTCAATATTGTGGCAGATACAGGACTCTCCAGTGTTCTGTTTTTGTGTATCAGCTTTCATTTTTAATGATTTTCAAGAATTTTTTTCCATTCTATCTCTTTTTGCATTTATTGGTATAGCTTGTTTAATATTCTCTTTTAATTTTTAAAATCTATGAGATCTAAAGTGATATCCCTACTCTTATATTGAGTTTTCTTTTTTTATGTGATCATCTAGCCAGGTGGATATTTTCAGAGAAGTAACTTTTACTTTGATAAGATTTTTATTTTATATATAGAAATATGTATTTCTAATTTTTAATTTTCCTGATATTTTTATCCTTTCTGCCTTCTAAATTCGTCATTGTTCTGTTTTTAGCTTCTTGCGTAGAATCTTAGATTATTGATTTAAATCTTCATGATTTTTCTTATATGCATTTCAAGTAACACATTTATTTGTATCAAGGACTTAGCTTTGACTGTTTTTACTAACTTTATTATAAAATTTTCAAAGTTATAACAAAGTAATAAAACAAGAGCCACTACTACTACTCTATATCTACCACCTTGAAATTAATTGACATATCTAATAGTTGACATATCTACCACCTAGAAATTACTAACAATTTATTCTGTTTGCCCTATTATATCTTTCTGTATATCAATGTACGTATCAGTGCAACCCTCTATTCATTGAAGTATCCATTTTGGTTTTGTCAAATATTTTACATTTTTACTTATTTGTGTCTTTAAAGGGCATGCAGTTGGATTTTGCTTCTTTAATTTTTCTTACAACATTTGACTTTAAATCAGAGTTATCAGATTATTTTAATATAATTTAATTATTGATATCATTGTGGGTCAACTCGCCCATCTTGTGATTTATTTCGTATTGATCCTATTTGTTCTTTTTCCACATTTTCCTGCCTTCTTTTGAATTTAGTGTTTTGTATTATGTTTCATTTCCATTAGGCGTCTTAAATATATCTTTTATATTTTTATTGTTTGTTCTAAGGTTTGTAATATGCATTGTTAATCTATCACAGCCTACATTCAAGTAGTGTTTTATATCCTCATATATAGGCAAGAATCTTAAAGTAGAATATTTCCTTTTTCCTTCCTCCCATCCTTCCTAGAGAATGGTATTAGAAATCAAGATTTAAGTGCTAGCTATTATTGTTGCTATGGTATGTCATTACTTCTGGGTCCTCTCAGCTAAAAATACAAGGAAATATGTGTATTTAAACTAATTCATATATGTATACATACACACATGTATATACACACATGACTATAAATAAATGTATCTATGTATCTGTATGTAAATATCTTTATCTATACTAAATATGTGTTCATTCTGATACCTTCAATTCTAATCCTTCCTTATTTGTAAACTCTCTCTCCAATAATGAGAAACTTGGCAACCACCATTTACCAATCATTTAGTTATTTGTTCAATTTCAGTATATAGGTATAGGTAATAGAATATATTGAAATAATTAACCTTAACCTCCTGGGAAACAACTTACTGAACAAGAGTAGAGGATTTATGTGGAGAAGGAAATGGCAACCTACTCCAGTATTCTTGCCTGGAGAATTCCATAGACAGAGGAATCTGGAAGGCTACAGTCCATGGGGTTGCAAAGAGTCGCACATGACTGAGTGGCTAACACACACAAGACTTATGTACAATTTCATTTGTCTTTATTTTTGCAAATTTCACTCATTACCAGAATTACTTAAGTATTTCATTCTAACATCCCATTCAGTAAGTTTGCTTTATACATTTGTAATACAGATAGTTTTGAACATTCTGCATTCCATCTTGGGAAATCTTAATCTTATAAATGATTTATTTTAAATTTGCATATATTATGTTTCACTGTTTGTGCTGTAATGTGTGCTTTTTACAAATGTATTGTGTCATTACAGATATTATACAAATATATAGTATCATAAAGAGTAATTTCACAACCCTAAAAATCCTGTGTCATTCACCTATCCATCCATCCTGTCCCTTCAAAACTACTGGTATTTACTGCTCTTTTAGTTTCTATATAGTTTTGCAATTTCTAAAATGTCACAATTGTAATTATACATTATGTAGCTTTTTTAGACTGACATCTTTCAGTTTGCATAATCAATTTAAAACTCACTCATGCCTTTTCGTGTTTGATAGCTCTTTAAATTGTTGAATAATATTCCACTGAATGCATATAACACAGTGTGTTTACTGTTTTCCTATTGAAGGATATATTCATTAGCACCATACTTTTGACTGTGAATAAAGCTATTATAAACATTTACATTCAGGTTTCTGTATAGACATAAGTTTTCACACAAGTTGGGTAAATACCTGGGAGCATGACCACTGAATCATATTGTAAGATTATGTTTAGCTGTATAAGAAACTGCTAAACTGTCTTCCACTGTAGCTGTACTGTTTAGCATTCTCAAAAGTAATGATTAAGAATTCTTGATGCTTCAAAGTATATAAGTGAAAAAAAACTTAGAAAAAACCATGTACAATATGACCTTATTTTTATGAAAATATGTACAGATCTATGTATATCCATAAATATGTATCTATCAGACTAGAAGTTTACATTATAAAATGTTAATAGTGGGGAAGAAAAAGAGTTCTTGATGCTTCTGCATCCTTGCTAGAAAATGATAATATGAACTCTTAGGACTTTAGTCATTTTAACAGTTGTTTAAGTGGTATCTCACTGTTGCTCTAGTTTGCAATTTTCTAGAGAAATGGTGTTAACATCTTTTACTTTATTTGTCATTTTGTATCTTTTCTGGTTTGGTGTCAGTTTAGGTCTTTTGTCCATTTTTTAACTGGATTGCTTTATTATTTTTGTGTTTTAAGTATTCTTTAAATATTCTGGCCAAAAATTCTTTATCAGATGTTTCCCAAATATTTTCTCCTAGTGCATAGCTTTTCATTCTCTTAACAATGTCTTTTGCATAGAAAAATTCTTTTAATTCTAATGAAATTCCAACTTAGCCATTTTTCCTTTGTTACATCATGTTTCTGGTGTAGTGTTTAAAAACTCATCACCAAATAAAAGGTTACCTAGATTTTCCCATACTTAGTCTTCTACAAGTCTTACAATTTTCCATTTAAATTTATGTTTCATTTTGAAGTAAATTTGTGAAATGTTGTGAGGTCTGTATTTAGGTTATTTTTTGCCAGATGAACATGTAATTATTCTAGTACCACTTGTTAAAAAAAAAAAAAAACAATTTTTTTCTCTCTCTTTGAATTGCCTTTACTCCTTTGTCAAAGATCAGTTGAATTAATCTGTGTGAGTCTATTTCTGTTTTGGGCTTTCTATTTTGTTCCACTGATTTAAGTGTCTATTCTTTGTCAGTGCCACGGTGTGTTGATTACTGTCAGTTCAGTTTCAGTTCAGTCACTCAGTCATGTCCGACTCTTTGCGACCCCACGAATCGCAGCACGCCAGGTCTCCGTGTCCATCACCATCTCCCGGAGTTCACTCAGACTCATGTCCATCGAGTCCGTGATGCCATCCAGCCATCTCATCCTCGGTTGTCCCCTTCTCCTCCTGCCCCCAATCCCTCCCAGCATCAGAGTCTTTTCCAATGACTCAACTCTTCTCATGAGGTGGCCAAAGTACTGGAGTTTCAGCTTTAGCATCATTCCTTCCAAAGAAATCCCAGGGTTGATCTCCTTCAGAATGGACTGCTTGGATCTCCTTGCAGTCCAAGGGACTCTCAAGGGTCTTCTCCAACACCACAGCTCAAAAGCATCAATTCTTTGGCACTCAGCTTTCTTCACAGTCCGACTCTCACATCCATATATGACCACAGGAAAAACCATAGCCTTTACTAGGGAGACCTTAGTCGGCAAAGTAATGTCTCTGCTTTTGAATACGCTGTCTAGGTTGGTCATAACTTTTCTTCCAAGGAGTAAGCGTCTTCTAATTTCACGGCTGCAGTCACCATCTGCAGTGATTTTGGAGCCCCCACAGTAAAGTCTGACACTGTTTCCACTGTGTCCCCATCTATTTCCAATGAAGTGATGGGACCAGATGCCATGATCTTTGTTTTCTGAATGTTGAGCTTTAAGCCAACTTTTTCGCTCTCCTCTTTCACTTTCATCAAGAGGCTTTTAGCTCCTCTTCACTTTCTGCCATAAGGGTGGTGTCCTCTGCATATCTGAGTTTATTGATATTTCTCCCGGAAATCTTGATTCCAGCTTGTGTTTCTTTCAGTCCAGCATTTCTCATGATGTACTCTGCATAGAGGTTAAAGAAGCAAGGTGACAATGTACAGCCTTGACGTACTCCTTTTCCTATTTGGAACCAGTCTGTTGTTCCATGTCCAGTTCTAACTGTTGCTTCCTGATCTGCATACAGATTTCTCAAGAGCCTTAGACTAATCTTGAATTCTAGTACCTTTTCATATAGACTTTAGGGCTGGTTTATCAATATGCATGAAATAACTTACTGGCTTTTTGACTGAGATTGCACTGAATCTATAAATCAAGTTTGAAATAACTGATATTTTAGCAATATTAAATCTTTCATTCCCTGAACATGAGTATTCTCTCCTTTTATTTAGATCTTTGATTTCATTTATCACAGTTTTATAGCTTTTCACATATAGATACTGGACATATTTTGTGAAATTTATACCTAAATATTTAATTTTTGTTATATTGTAAATTATATTCAATTAGATTTTTTGATTTTCCAATTGCTCATTGCTGGTATATAGGAAAGCTGTTAACTTTTTCATATTAATCTTGTGTCATGTAAATTTGTTATACTCATTAGTTCTAGAAGTTTGTTTTTTTCTTAATTTGTTTATTTTCTATATAGACAATCATGTTATCTACAAAGAAAGAGGTTTATTTTTTCAATAAATAGATTGAAAAAATCTATTTACAATAGATATAACTTTTACTTACTTTTTGTTGTTGTTGTACTAGCCAGGACTTCAAGTGCCTTATTGTGAGCATCATTTTAAAACATTGCTTTATCATATGGCATTGATGAGTTTTAGGTGACTCTGATGCTAGTTGGTCTTATTCTTTTGTTGATTGCTTCCTTTCCAATGGTAACTTAAATAAAATATCTTGATATTCTTTGTCTTATTTTATATGGACATAGCAACCCACTCCAGTATTCTTGCTTGGGAAATCCCATGGGCAGAGGAGACTGGTGGCTACAGTCCATGTGGTCGCAAAGAGTAGGACATGACTGAGTAACTTTCACTTTCACTTAAATATTATATTCTTAATTTACAGGTTTAGATTTTTCTTATTTTAGGTTAAGATTTTCATCAATATCTGAATGTGTCTTCCATTGCATTTGGTGAGTTTTCTACTTCAGATACACCCATTTTCCTTACACCTATCTATATTGCTTATTAACAGGTTCTCTCTGAGTGACAAAATCTTTGCTTTACATTGGATGGAGTTATCTCAGTCTTCTCCTCTGTGAAAAGGTCTCAGTTTCAATAGTGACTATGTAGTTAATTGCTTTTTCTAAAAGTGTTTTTCAGTTTGGGATTATTGTTCTTTGGTGTCTGTCTATGTTTTTGGAAATCTGTGATCTCAAATACAATTTTTAATCTCATATTTGAAATCTAATATTATTGAATCAGATCTAAGTTGTTCTAGATTTTGAAGTGATTAGAAGTAACTTTCAATTCATATTTTCCTCAGAGCTGGGATCTTCATCAACCTTTTGCCTATTATGTGTACTATGTTCTGTTTTTCCTGTTTCATACCTATGGAGCAGAATTTCTATACCATTCTTTCTTTATTACATTTTTGGAGTAGCCTTCATAAACCCTTTTCTCTAAAGTAGTCCTGGTAATTCTTATTTCTTTTCTTATTGGGTATGAAGCCATTTCTCCAAAATGCACACTATTTTGTGAGTGGTGTTTTATGAGTGGTTATTTTTTGTGATGTAACCTTTTCTATAGGTTAAAGGAGGTGGACTATAGGGAAATGTTACAGAAAAAGCTGAGCTGAAATGCTAGTATTTATTTTTAAAAATTCTATACCTTGTTCTCTTATCTAAGTTTTTGTTTAATGTCCTATACCAGGGTTTAGTAGTTCTTGTTTGGGGAGAACTATCCCATTATTGTGAAGGGAGCATTTCAAGATCTAAATCATTCCACAACTCTATGTTTAATCTAAGGCTTTAGTTTCACACAGTCCCATAATTTCCTCCCCTCTCCTTTTATTTCCCTCCCTCTCTAGTAATTATCTATCTTCTGATTTGAAGATCTGATTTTTGACTCAAGCTATGAGACCTGTAACAAATTTCACTCTTAAAAATGATTGCACAGAAAGGAAATAATTGGATAGTGATTTAAACAATATGATTTCCACAGTTTATTTCAGTTTTACTACCCTATAAGTATGAACTTCTGAACTTCCTAAATCAATGATTAAACATAAGCATTAAACCTATAAAACCTTATATAGGTAGAAAATTGCAAATAATTACATCTAAATTCATATGTATTTTCTTTGTGTGTGTGTGTTTTATACCTCTCAGTTTATTTCAATCCCCCTGCCCAGTCCTACATACAATACATGTTGACTGTAGAAAGTTTGAAAAAAAATTCTGAAGAAAAGAATTATCTGTGATTTCACCACCCAGAATTTTTTTAAATTTTATTTTACTTTACAATACTGTATTGGTTTTGCCATAAATCAACATGAATCCACCACAGGTGTACATGAGTTCCCAATCCTGAACTCCCCTCTCACCTCTGTCCCCATACCATCTCTCTGGGTCATCCCAATGCACCAGCCCCAAGCATCCTGTATCCTGCATCGAACCTACACTGGCATTCATTTCTTACATGATATTATGCATGTTTCAGTGCCATTCTCTCAAATCATCCCACCCTCTCCCTCTCCCACTGTTCTATACATCTGTGTCTCTTTTGCTGTCTCGCATACAGGGTTATCATTACCATCTTTCTAAATTCCATATATATGTGTTAGGATACTGTATTGGTATTATTCTTTTTGGCTTACTTCACTCTGTATAATCAGTTCCAGTCTCATCCACCTCATTAGAACTGATTCAAATGATTCTTTCTAATGACTGAATAATACTCCATTGTGTATATGTAGCACAGCTTTCTTATCCATTCATCTGCTGATGGACATCTAGGTTGCTTCCATGTCCTGGCTATTATAAACAGTGCTGCAATGAACATTGGGGTACATGTGTCTCTTTCAATTTTGGTTTCCTCAGTGTGTATGCCCAGCAGTGCGATTGCTAGGTCATAAGACAGTTCTATTTGCAGTTTTTTACAGAATCTGCACACTGTAGAACAGTGTAAGAAGGTTCCCTTTTCTCCACACCCTCTCCAGAATTTATTGCTTGTAGACTTTTGGATCACAGCCACTCTGACTGGTGTGAAATGGAACCTCACTGTGGTCTTGATTTGCATTTCTCTGATAATGAGTGATGTTGAACATCTTTTAATCTGTTTGTTAGCCATTTGCATGTTTTCTTTGGAGAAATGTCTACTTAGTTATTTGGCCCATTTTTTGGTTGAGTCCTTTATTTTTCTGGAATTGAGCTGCAGGACTTGCTTATATATTTTTGAGATTAGTTCTTTGTCAGTTGCCTCATTTGATATTATTTTCTCCCATTCTGAAGGCTGTATTTTCACTTTGCTTATAGTTTCTTTGGTTGTGCAGAAGCTTTTAATTTTAATTAGATCCCATTTGTTTATTTTTGCTTTTATTTCCAGTATTCTGGGAGGTGGGTCATAGAGGATCCTGCTGTGATGTATGTCGGAGAATGTTTTGCCTATGTTCTCTAGGAGTTTTATAGTTTCTGGTCTTACATTTAGATCTTTAATCCATTTTGAGTTTATTTTTGTGTATGGTGTGAGAAAGTGTTCTAGTTTCATTCTTTTACAAGTGGTTGACCAGTTTTCCCAGCACGACTTGTTAAAGAGATTGTCTTTAATCCAGTGTATATGCTTGCCTCCTTTGTTGAAGATGAGGTGTCCATTCCGTTCAGTTCAGTCGCTCAGTCGTGTCCGACTCTTTGTGACCCCACGAATCGCAGCACGCCAGGTCTCCTTGTCCATCACCATCTCCCGGAGTTCACTCAGACTCACGTCCATCGAGTCCATGATGCCATCCAGCCATCTCATCCTCGGTTGTCCCTTTCTCCTCCTGCCCCCAATCCCTCCCAGCATCAGAGTCTTTCCAGTGAGTCAACTCTTCTCGTGAGGTGGCCAAAGTACTGGAGTTTTAGCTTCAGCATCATTCCTTCCAAGAAATCCCAGGGTTGATCTCTTTCAGAATGGACTGGCTGGATCTCCTTGCAGTCCAAGGGACTCTCAAGGGTCTTCTCCAACACCACAGTTTAAAAGCATCAGTTCTTCGGCGCTCACCCTTCTTCACAGTCCAACTTTCACATCCATACATGACCACAGGAAAAACCTTAGCCTTGACTAGACGGACCTTAGTCGGCAGAGTAATGTCTCTGCTTTTGAATATGCTATCTAGGTTGGTCATAACTTTTCTTCCAAGGAGTAAGTGTCTTCTAATTTCATAGCTCCAGTCACCATCTGCAGTGATTTTGGAGCCCCCAAAATAAAATCTGACACTGTTTCCACTGTGTCCCCATCTATTTCCCATGAAATGATGGGACCAGATGCCATGATCTTTGTTTTCTGAATGTTGAGCTTTAAGCCAAATTTTTCACTCTCCTTTTGCACTTTCATCAAGAGGCTTTTAGCTCCTCTTCACTTTCTGCCATAAGGATGGTGTCATCTGCAGATCCGAGGTTATTGATATTTCTCCTGGCAATCTTGTTTCCCCCTTTGTGTTTCTTTCAGTCCAGCATTTCTCATGATGTACTCTGCATAGAAGTTAAAGAAGCAAGGTGACAATATATAGCCTTCCTTTTCCTATTCGGAACCAGTCTGTTTTTCCATGTCCGGTTCTACCTGTTGTTTCCTGAGCTGCATACAGATCTCTCAAGAGGCAGGTCAGGTGGTCTGGTATTCCCATCTCTTTCAGAATTTTCCATGGTTCATTGTGATCCACACAGTCAAAGGCTTTAGCATCGTCAATAAAGCAGAAATAGAGGTTTTTCTGGAACTCTCTTGTTTTTCGAAGATCCAGTGGATGTTGACAATTTGATCTCTGGTTCCTCTGCCTTTTCTAATACCAGCTTGAACATCAGGGTGTTCACGGTTCACATATTACTGAAGCCTGGCTTGGAGAATTTTGAACATTACTTTACTAGTATGTGAGATGAGTGCAATTATGCGGTAGTTTGAGCATTCTTTGGCATTGCCTTTCTTTGGAATTGGAATGAAAACTGACCTTTTCCAGTCCTGTGGCCACTGCTGAGTTTTCCAAATTTGCTGGCCTATTGAGTGCAGCACTTTCACAGCATCATCTTTCAGGAGTTGAAACAGCTCCACTGGAATTCCATCACCTCTACTAGCTTTATTCATAGTGATGCTTTCTAAGGCCCACTTGACTTCACATTCCAAGATGTCTGGCTCTAGATGAGTGATCACATCATCATGATTATCTGGGTCGTGAAGGTCTTTTTGTACAATTCTTCTGTGTATTCTTGCCACCTCTTCTTAATATCTTCTGCTTCTGTTAGGTCCATACCATTTCTGTCCTTTATTGTGCCCATCTTTGCATGAAATGGTCCCTTGGTATCTCTAATTTTCTTGAAGAGATCTCTAGTTTTTCCCATTCTGTTTTCCTTTATTTCTTTGAATTGATCGCTGAAGAAGGCTTTCTTATCTCTTCTTGCTATTCTCTGGAACTCTGCATTCAGATGCTTATATCTTTCCTTTTCTCCTTTGCTTTTCCCCTGTCTTCTTTTCACAGCTATTTGTAAGGCCTCCCCAGACAGCCACTTTGCTTTTTGCATTTCTTTTCCATGGGGATGGTCTTGATCCCTGTCTCCCGTACAATGTCATGCACCTCATTCCGTAGTTCATCAGTCACTCTATCTATCAGATCTAGGCCCTTAAATCTATTTCTCACTTCCACTGTATAATCATAAGGGATTTGATTTAGGTCATACCTGAGTGATCTAGCAGTTTTCCCTACTTTCTTCAATTTCAGTCTGAATTTGGCAATAAGGAGTTCATGATCTGAGCCACAGTCAGCTCTTGTTTTTGTTGACTGTATAGAGCTTCTCCATCTTTTCTGCATAGAATATAATCAGTCTGATTTCGGTGTTGACCATCTGGCGATGTCCATGTGTAGAGTCTTCTCTTGTGTTGTTGGAAGAGGGTGTTTGTTATGACCAGTGCATTTTCTTGGAAAAACTCTATTAGTCTTTGCCCTGCTTCATTCTGCATTCCAAGGCCAAATTTGCCTGTTACTCCAGGTGTTTCTTGACTTCCTACTTTAGCATTCCAGTCCCCTGTAATGAGAAGGACATCTTTTTGGGTGTTAGTTCTAAAAGGTCTTGTAGGTCTTCATAAAGCCGTTCAACTTCAGCTTCTTTAGCATTACTGGTTGGGGCATAGACTTGGATAACTGTGATATTGAATGGTTTGCCTTGGAAATGAACAGAGATCATTCTGTGGTTTTGAGATTACATCCAAGTACTGCATTTCGGACTCTTTTGTTTACCATAATGGCTACTCCATTTCTTCTGAGGGATTTCTGCCCGCAGTAGTACGTATAATGGTCATCTGAGTTAATTCACCCATTCCAGTCCATTTTAGTTTGCTGATTCCTAGAATGTTGATGTTCACCCTTGCCATCTCCTGTTTGACCACTTCCAATTTGTCTTGATTCATGGACCTGACATTCCAGATTCCTATGCAATATTGCTCTTTACAGCATTAAATCTTGCTTCTATCACCAGTCACATGCACAACTGGGTATTGTTTTTGCTTTGGCTCCATGCCTTCATTCTTTCTGGAGTTATTTCTCCACTGATCTCCAGTAGCATATTGGGCACCTAATGACCTGGAGAGTTCCTCTTTTGGTATCCTCCTGGTGGCTGGGAGAAGCACCTCAAGGAGCGGTGGCTATGCAGGCGCAGGAGGGCCTAGAGGAGCTATCCCACATTGAAGGTCAGCAATGCGGCCTTAAGGAGATACCGCTCAACCAATGTAAGGAGCAGCGGCTGTGCTTTGCTGGAGCAACTGTGAAGAGATACCCTACTCCCAAGGTAAGAGAAACCCAAGTAAGATGGTAGGTTTTGCTAGAGGGCATCAGAGGGCAGACACACTGAAACCATACTCACAGAAAACTTTTCAATCTAATCACACTAGGACCACAGCCTTGTCTAACAGTGAAACCAAACCATGCCTATGGGGCAACCCAAGACGGGCGGGTCATGGTGGAGAGGACTGACAGAACGTGGTCCATTGGAGAAGGGAATGGCAAGCCACTTCAGTATTCTTGCCTTGAAAACCCCATGAACCGTGTTCAGAGGCAAAGGTGTCCATAGGTGTGTGGATTTATCTCTGGGCTTTCTATTTTTTCCATTGATATATTTCTGTCTTTGTGCCAGTACCATACTGTCTTGATGACTGTATTTTCACTTGAATAGCAAAATCCTAGATATTTAGAGATATCTAAATAGGTTTTCATACATTGTAGCAGACTTAAATATTAGAATTTTATTGTTATGGATACACAGATAAAATTAAGTAAAAAGTTGAGAAATAAACTGATAATTTAGTTTCCCATACTTTTACTTTAAATTTAGATAATTAACTTTGGAGGAAATGACAACCTAAGCAAATTACTTGCAGTTCCATTTTGAGACAATATTGATACCTACAAATAAACAAATAAATGATTTGGGGTAGGATAAGTTAAGAACTTGAAGTATACCTCATCTGGATAATTTTGCCATGATTGATGCTTGTATCTTTCTCTTGTAATTTTGCTTCATATTTAAAAATGGATTTCTCTTTTATTAACCTATACCTTTAGAGTAATGGGCACTGTGTTGTAAATTAATCTTTTATGCAGTTTCTTTTCATTTAAATGGAAAAATCTCCATATTACTTCACTTTTAAGAACAATATAAAGAAGGATTTTAGTGAGTTGCTTTTGTTATGTGGTAGTGACATTTACGATATTCCCAGTATGATTATGCATGAGTGACTTAAGTGGAAAGATTTATTATGAGGAATATTTTCCTTATTTAAAATACTACTCTTACCATGAAAGAGTAAGATATGGTTCTATTTGTAAACAACCAAAGCATAATATCTGCAGTACATCATGGAAAGGTATAATCACTGTCAAAGTGCCAAGGTACCATCACAGAAAGTGACTGCTGTAATTGACAGAGATGGTGATCAGACTCCAGAACCATTTGCTGATTGCATATTCATGATTCCACTTTGTAATATGCTACAGTTACTCTGTGAGTTATTCTAAATGGATGTTTTAACATCACTAGACTGACACTATGTATTCTGAAATTTGCAAGTCTAATCTTTAACACATCTCTTTCTGCTTTGTCTTGGAATGTCTAACTCATGCAATGGGAGCTTAGCTATTGGCTAAATAAGAGGTTACATGTTCATGCTATTGCCATGGTACAGTCAGATGAATTCAGTCCTTTTTAAATTGAGTCCTTAAACTATATCTTTCACAATTTTAAACATTGCCAGTCTGTTAAAACTAACTTCTAAATTCAATAGTCTTCTCGTCAGATCTTTCACATGGCCAATCATTTAGTCTCTCACTGAGAGACACTTACATAGCAGCAGACAATAATTACTTTAAATATTATTTCCCCAGTAGAGTCATTTATAGTTTTCCAGTGTGTGTGTCACATGGCATTTTCCCCCATCCTGACAAATAGATTTTGGAATGTACTGAGAAAAATCTATATATTATCCTCAAATAATGCAGAATGTTGAATTATAAAATTTAAGGATCTCTGCTTTTAAATGCATATAGTCTGTATAGAGAATAAAATATGATTTGTTGTAATACAGAGCTTTTGGTTTCTTTTCCTTATTTTAATAGGAAAAGTTGACTGCATTTATGAAGGGATCTATAAATTGTACCCCAAACCTTTTAACTAGCCTGAAGTAGAGGCTAAGAAGAAACCTAAAAAGTCAAGAAAGCATTCAAAGAAAGAGTAACTAAATCTCTTTTGAAAAAAATTGGGGCATATTCAGAAGTTTATTCATGCTATTGATTTAATGTAATACATGGAAATAGAGATTGACAATAGATTTTTTTAAAAGAAAGAATTAAAATATACACATATTTCTATTAGTTTCAAATTTTGATATTTTTTTCCAGAGTTTTGATTCTCTAAGAGTCTACATATATTTAATACTTTAGTGTTTTAAGTAAATATTTTGTTAAAGTTGGTTAGATATATAAAATAATGTAAATATAAAAGTATGTAAATCAAGTGTATGGCTTAGTGAATCTTTATAAAATATACACAGCTGTAACATTTTGAATTTTAAAATTATTTTATAAAAATTCTCTAAGTTTTAAGAAGCTAAGGATTCAAGAATATTCTAAATATGCTTTTTCCAAAGTACTTTCTTTAACATGAGAGTCAAGGAGTATTGAATAAGACTAAAATTATCTCCAGAGTAATTTTAGAGTAGAAGTAATGATAGCTCTCTAGGCCATTAGTCTGTAATGTAAGAGACCTGGATTTAAACCAAGCCAATGGGCTTGTCTGTCTGGCAGCTTGGCAAAACCATGTTGGTAGAAGCAATTATGGGTGAGTCATGCTAATCATAATGAAACTCAAGGGATAATCCTGGAACCCAAATTGTAGTTTAATTTTTACTGTTACAATTAATCTCTCTAATTAGGTGGACATGGCACATCTTAATGTTCATATTTTTCCTTCATAACTTCATGCAGGTGCTACCTTCTAATCTTTATATGCCATATGTACCTAAAGATTGTCATTATTATTTCAAAAACCATGAATTCTATCCTGTTTTGGAAAGACTATTTCCAAGAATTTATTTGAATCAGAAGAAAACAAAAAAATTCCTCTTAAAGTTGATACCATTAAAAGGAGATTTCCCTTTCATTTCTTTTTTCATCTAAGACCTATTGTGATGAATTACTCATTTTTAAGCCAAAAATGTTTACTACATGCCCTTTATAGGTCTAGCTTTATTTCAGTGACTTAAAGTCTTTTTTTTTTTTTTTTTAATGATGGCAGAGTAACATCTATCCTTCTGAAAGTATTCCAAAAATTGCAGAGGAAGGAACATTTCCAGACTCATTCTAGGAGGCAACCTGATGTCAAAACCTGACAAAGATATTACAAAAAGAAAATTATAGGCCAATTTTACTGATAAACATAGAAGCAACAGTGAAGTAAGTCAGAAAAAGATAAATCCCATATAATATCATTTATATGTGGAACTTGAAAAACACAACAAAAATTCTTGAAGAGATGGGAATACAGACCACTCTGCCTGCCTGTTGAGAAATATGTAAGTAGATCAAAAGCAACAGATAGAACCGAACATGGAAAAATATGAAAAAGCAGACTGGTTCCAGATTGGGAAAGGAGATGGTAAAGTGTCTGTCTGAAATGCAGGAGATCTGGGTTCGATCCCTGGGTTGGAAAGATCCCCTGGAGAAGGAAATGGCAGCCCACTCCATTATTCTTGCCTGGAAAAGCCCATGGACTGCAGAGCTTAGTAGGCTACCATCCCTGGGGTCACAAGGAGTCAGACACGCCTGAGCGACTTCACTTTCACTTTTCACTTTCATGCGAAATGTACATCATGTGAAATGCCGGGCTGGATGAAGAACAAGCTGGAATCAAGATTTCAGGGAGAAATATCAATAACCTCACATATGCAGATGACACCACCCTTATGGCAGAAAGTGAAGAGGAACTGAAGAGCCTCTTGATGAAAGAAGAGAGTGAAAATGCTGGCTAAAAGCTCAACATTCAAAAAGGAAGATCATGGTATCCAGTCCCATCACTTCATGGCAAATGGGGAAACAATGGAAACACTGACAGACTTTATTTTCTTGGGCTCCCAAATTACTGCAGATGGTTCCTGCAGCCATGAAATTAAAAGACACTTGCTCCTTGAAAGGAAAGCTATGACTAATCTACACAGCCTATTTAAAAGCAGAGACATTACTTTGCTGACAAAGGTCCATCTAATGAAAGCTATGTTTTTTTCCCATTTGTCATGTATGGATATGAGAATTGGACTATAAAGAAAGCTGAGTGCCGAATAATTGATGCTTTTGAACTGTGGTGCTGAAGAAGACTCTTGAGAGTCCCTTGGACTGCAAGGAGATCCAACCAGTCAATCTTAAAGGAAATCAGTCCTGAATATTCATTGGAAGGACTGATGCTGAAGCTGAAACTCTTAATACTTTGGCCACCTGATGGGAAGAACCGATTCATTAGAAAAGTACTTGATGCTGGGAAGGATTGAAGGCAGGAGAAGAAGGGGACAACAGAGGATGAGATGGTTGAATGGCCTCATCAACTCAATGGACATGAGTTTAAACAAGTTCCAGGAGTTGGTGACGTACAGGGAAACCTGGTGTGCTGCAGTCCACGGGGTGGCAAAGAGTTGGACATGACTAAACAACTGAACTGAACTGAACTGAATATAAGAGAAAGAGATCACAGATACAAAGAATAAGCTAGTGTTACCAGTGGGGGCTTCCTGATAGCTCAGTTGGTAAAGAATCCACCTGAAATGCAGGATACCCCAGTCAATTCCTGGGTCAGGAAATCTGCTGGAGAAGGGATGGGCTACCCACTCAGGTATTCTTGAGCTTCCCTTGTGGCTCAGTTGGTGAAGAATCTGCCTGCAATGTGGGAGACCTGGGTTTGATCCCTGGGTTGGGAAGATCCCTTGGAGAAGAGGAAGGCTACCCACTCCAGTATTCTGGCCTGGAGAATTCCAAGGTCACAAAGAGTCAGATATGACTGAGTGACTCTCAATTCACTTCACTTCACTTTACTAGTGGAGAGAGGAGAGAGGGGCCATATAGGGGCATGAGAGTGAGAGGTACAAATCATTGGGTATAATATAGGTTCAAAGATGTATCATACAACATGGGGAATATAGCCAGTATTTTGTATTAATTATAAGTGGAAGTAATCTTTAAAATTGTATAAAACATTAAATATCTTACTGTATCCAAGTCCTCAGGATCTTCATATAGGCTGTGTCTCCTGATATTATTGTGGCTAATACATTTACCTCCTTTTTCAAAGCTTTGTTCAGATGGTATCTTCTCAGTGACTCCCATTCTAAGTCTCCATATAAAGTTGCACCTACCCCTTTCCACTGTGGTAAAGCCCAAAGCTTTCCACTGTGGAAAGCTAAATCCTAAAACATTTACTTTCACCACTTTAGAAAACTCTACACATTTATCCATTTCTGTGTGCCTTTTGCAGGAAAAATAAATATTTTTGACCCAGTGACCTTGACTTTGGCCAGGTGTCTCACTTTGGGAAATAGAATATGAAAATCCAAAATATATATCATATCCTAGGAGACTCTTTTACATCCACTAAAATATTCAGCTTCTGTACTTCTCCCCTCTTCCATTCAGTTCAGTCACTCAGTTGTGTCCAACTTTTTGTGACCCCATGGACTGCAGCATGCCAGGCTTCCCTGTATGTCACCAACTCCTGGAGCTTGCTCAAACTCATGTCCATTGAGTTGGTGAGGCCATCCAACCATCTCATACTCTGTTGTCCCCTCATCCTCCTCTCTGCAGTTTTTCCCAGCATCAGAGTCTTTTCCAGTGAGTCAGTTCTTCATATCAGGTGGCCAAAATATTAGAGTTTCAGCTTCAGCATCAGTTCTTCCAAAGAATAATCAGGACTGATTTACTTTAGGATTGACTGGTTGGATCTCCTTGCAGTCCAAGGGACTGTCTAGAGTCTTCTCCAGCACCACAGTTCAAAAGCATCAATACTTCAGTGTTCAGCTTTCTTTATGGTCCAACCTTCACATCCATACATGAGCACTGGAAAAACCATGGCTTTCATTAGATGGAACTTTGTTGAGAAAGTAATGCCTCTGCTTTTTAATATACCATGTAGGTTGGTGATAGTTTTCCTTCCAAGGAGCAAGTGACTTTTAATTTCATGGCTGTAGTCACCACTTGCAGTGATTTTGGAGCCCAAGGAAATAAATTCACTGTTTCCATTGCTTCTGCATCTATTTGCCATGGTTAAATGGGACTGGATGCTATGATCTTTGTCTTCTGAATGTTGAGTTTTAAGCCAGCTTTTTCATTCTTTTCTTTTGCTTTCATCAAGAGGCTCTTTATCCTCTCTGCTTTCTGCCATTAGGGTGGTATCATCTACATATCTGAGGTTATTGATATTTCTTCCCACAATCTTGATTTCAGCTTGTGCTTCATCCAGCCCACCATTTTGCATGATGTCCTCTGAATATTAGTTAAATACACAGGGTGACAGTGTACAGCCTTGACCTACTCTTTCCCCAATTTGGAACCAGTCTATTTTTCCATGTCTGGTTTTAACTGTTGCTTCTTGACCTGCATCCAGGTTTCTCGGGAGGCAGATAAGGTGGTCTCGTATTCACATCTCTTGAAGAATTTTCCACACTTTATTGTGATCCACACAGTCAAAGGCTTTAGCATAGTCAGTAAAGCATAAGTAGATATTTTTCTGGAATTCCCTTGCTTTCTCTATGATCCAGTGGATGTTGGCTATTTGATCTCTGGCTTCTCTGCCTTTTCTAAATCCAGCTGTTACATCTGGAATTTATCAGTTCCCATACTATTGAAGCCTAGATTGAAGGATTTTGAGCATAACCTTGCTAGCATGTGAAATGAGCACAATTGTATAGTAGTTTGAATGTTCTTTGACATTGTTTTCCTCAGTGATTGGAATGAAAATTGACCATTTCCATTCCTGTGGCCACTGCTGAGTTTTCCAAATTTGTTGGCATATTGAGTGCAGTACTTTAACAACATTATCTTTTAAGGTTTTAAGTAGCTCAACATAAATTCCATCATTTCCACTAGCCTGATATGCAGGTAATAATATCATTAATGTGGAACCACTGATATCCACATGCTATTTGTTCTGACTTGAAATGGCATGCATTGATTTATTCACATCTTGTCCAGTCTCTGTGTGGTCTCCACACTGAAAGTGAAAGTGTTAGTAGCTCGGTCCAACTCTTTGTGACCCCATGGAGTGTAGTCCTCCAGACTCCATTGTGCATGGAATTCTCCAGGCAAGAATACTGCAGTGGATTGTCATTTCCTTCTCCAGAGTCTCTTCCCAATCCAGGAATCAAACCCAGATCTCCTGCACTGCAGGCAGATTCTTTAATGTCTGAACCACCAAGGAAGTTTCCAAAGTGGCTGCCCTTAAATCTGTGATTATCAACAGGCAAAGAGAAAACTTAATCTTTCTGAAACTTGCTCGATTCCATTTATAATTTTAGTTTAATTAATTAATTTATTTTAATTGGAGGCTAATTATTTTGCAGTATTGTAGTGGTTTTGCGATACCTTGACCTGAATCAGCAATGGGTGTACATGTGTTCCCCATCCTGAATCCTCCTCCCACATCTGTCCCCATCCCATCCTTCAGGGTCATCCCAGTGCACCAGCCCTGAGCACCCTGTCTCATGCATTGAACCTGGACTGGCAATCTGTTTCACATATGATAATATACATGTTTTAATGATACCACCCTCGCCTTCTCCAACAGAGTCCAAAAGACTGTTCTATACATCTGTCTTTTTTTTTTGCTGTTTTGCATACAAGGTTGTCGTTACCATCTTTCTAAATTCCATATATATGCGTTATTATATTGTATTGGTGTTTTCCTTTCTGGCTTAGTTCACTCTGTATAATAGTCTCCAGTTTCATCCACCTCATTAGAACTGATTCAAATGCATTGTTTTTAATGGCTGAGTAATACTCCATTGTGTATATGTAGCACAGCTTTCTTATCCATTCATCTGTTGATGGACATCTAGATTGCTTCCATGTCCTGGCTATTATAAACAGTGCTGTGATGAACATTGGGGTACACGTGTCTCTTTCAATTCTGGTTTCCTTGGTGTGTATGCCCAGCAGTGGGATTGCTGGGTCATAAGGCAGTTCTGTTTGCAGTTTTTTACGGAATCTGCACACTGTTCTCCATAGTGGCTGTACTAGTTTGCATTCCCACCAACAGTGTAAAAGGGTTCCCTTTTCTCCACACCCTCTCCAGTGGTTATTGTTTGTAGACATTTTGATAGCAGCCATTCTGACCAGCATGAGATGGTACCTCATTGTGGTTTTGATTTGCATTTCTCTGATAATGAGTGATGTTGAGCATCTTTTCATGTGTTTGTTCCCCATCTATATGTCTTCTTTGGAGAAATGTCTATTTAGTTCTTTGGCCCATTTTTTTGATTGGGTCCTTTATTTTTCTGGAGTTGAGCTGCAGAAGTTGCTTGTATACTTTTGAGATTAGTTGTCAGTTGCTTCATTTGCTATTATTTTCTCCCATTCTGAAGGCTGTCTTTTCACCTTGCTTAGAGTTTCCTTTTTTGTGCAAAAGCTTTTAAGCTTAATTAGGTCCCACTGGTTATTTTTGCTTTTATGTCCATTACTCTGGGAGGTGGGTCATAGAGGATCCTGCTGTGATTTATGTTAGAGAGTGTTTTGCCTATGTTTTCCTCTAGGAGTTTTATAGTTTCTGGTTTTACGTTTAGATCTTTAATCCATTTTGAATTTATTTTTGTGTATGGTGTTAGAAAGTATTCTAGTTTCATTCGTTTTCAAGTGGTTGACCAGTTTTCCCAGCACCACTTGTTAAAGAGATTGTCTTTTCTCTATTGTATATTCTTGTCTCCTTTGTCGAAGATAAGTTGTCCATAGGTGTGTGGATTTATCTCTTGGCTTTCTATTTTGTTCCATTGATCTATATTTTCGTCTTTGTGCCAGTACTATACTGTCTTGATGACTGTGGCTTTGTAGTAGAGCCTGAAGTCAGGCGGGTTGATTCCTCCAGTTTCATTCTTCTTTCTCTAGATTGCTTTGGCTATTCGAGGTTTTTTTTTAATTTCCATACAAATTGTGAAATTATTTGTTCTAGTTCTCTGAAAAATACCGTTGGCTGCTTGATAGGGATTGCATTGAATCTATAGATTGCCTTGGGTAGTATACTCATTTTCACTATATTGATTCTTCTGATCCATGAACACAGCATATTTCTCCATCTATTAGTGTCCTCTTTGATTTCTTTCACAAGTGTTTTATAATTTTCTATATATAGGTCTTAGGTTCTTTAGGTAGATATATTCTTAAGTATTTTATTCTTTTCATTTCAATGGTGAATGGAATTGTTTCCTTAATTTCTCTTTCTGTTTTCTCATTATTAGTGCATAGGAATGCAAGGGATTTCTATGTGCTGATTTTATATCCTGCAACTTTCCTATATTCATTGATTAGCTCTAGTAATTTCTGGGGAGTCGTTAGGGTTTTCTATGTAGAGGATCATGTCACCTGCAAACAGTGAGAGTTTTAATTCTTTTCCAATCTGTATTCCTTTTATTTCTTTTTCTGCTCTGATTGCTGTGGTGGAAACTTCCAAAGCTATGCTGAATAGTAGTGGTGAGAGTGAGCACCCTTCTTATTCCTGACATTAGGGGAAACACTTTCAATTTTTCACCATTAAGGATAATGTTTGCTGTGGATTTGTTATATATGGCTTTTATTACATTGAGGTATTTTCCTTCTATGCTTGCTTTCTGGTGGGCTTTTATCATAAATGGATGTTGAATTTTGTCAAAGGCTTTCTCTGCATCTATTGAGATGATCATATGGTTTTTATCTTTCAGTTTGTTAAAGTGGTGTATCACATTGATTGATTTGTGGTTATTAAAGAATCCTTGCATCCCTGGGGTAAAGCCCATTTAGTCATGATGTATGATTTTTTTAAATATGTTGTTGGATTCTGTTTGCTAGAATTTTGTTAAGGATTTTTATCTATGTTCATCAGTGTTATTGGCCTGCAGTTTTCTTTTTTTGTGGCATCTTGGTTTGGTTTTGGTATTATGGTGATGGTGGCCTCATATAATGAATTTGGAAGTTTACCTTCCTCTGCAATTTTCTGGAAGAGTTTGAGTAGGATAGGTGTTAGCTCTTCTCTAAATTGTTGGTAGAATTCAGCTGTGAAGCTGTCTGGACCTGGTCTTTTGTTTGCTGGAAGATTTCTGATTACAATTTCTATGTCCGTGCTTGTGATGAGTCCACTAAGATTTTCTATTTCTTCCTGGTTCAGTTTTGGAAAGATACTTTTCTAAGAATTGTTCATTTCTTCCAAGTTGTGCATTTTATTTACATATAGTTGCTGATAGTAGTCTCTTATGATCCTTTGTATTTCTGTGTTGTTTGTCTTATTCTTGAAGTAAGCTTGTATTGCTATGAAACTTCCCCTAGCATTGCTTTTACTGATCCATAGGTTTTGGGTCATTGTGTTTTCATTTTCATTCATTTCTATATATATTTTGATTTCTTCTGCGATTTGTTGGTTATTCAGGAGTGTGTTGTTTAGCCTCCATCTGTTTGTATTTTTAAGTTTCTTTTTCTGTCAGTTCAGTTCAGTTCAGTCGCTCAGTTCTGTCCAACTCTTTGTGGCCCCATGAATTGCAGCACACAAGGCCTCCCTGTCCCTCACCAACTCCTGGAGTTCACTCAAACTCATGCCCATCGAGTGTGATGCCATCCAGCCGTCTCATCCTTGGTCGTTCCCTTCTCCTTCTGGCCCCAATCCCTCCCAGCATCAGAGTCTTTTCCAATGACTCAACTCTTCGCATGAGGTGGCCAAAGTACCGGAGTTTCAGCTTCAGCATCATTCCTTCCAAAGAAATCCCAGGGCGGATCTCCTTCAGAATGGACTGGTTGGATCTCCTTGCAGTCCAAGGGACTCTCAAGGGTCTTCTCCAACACCACAGTTCAAAAGCATCAGTTCTTCAGCGCTCACCCTTCTTCACAGTCCAACTCTCACACCCATACATGACCACAGGAAAAACAATAGCCTTGACCAGACGGACCTTAGTCAGCAAAGTAATGTCTCTGCTTTTGAATATGCTATCTAGGTTGGTCATAACTTTTCTTCCAAGTTGTAAGCATCTTTTAATTTCATGGCTGCAGTCACCATCTGCAGTGATTTTGGAGCCCCAGAAAATAAAGTGTGACACTGCTTCCACTGTTTCCCCATCAATTTACCATGAAGTGATGGGACCAGATGCCATGACCTTCGTTTTCTGAATGTTGAGCTTTAAGCCAACTTTTTCACTCTCCTCTTTCACTTTCATCAAGAGGCTTTTTAGTTCCTCTTCACTTTCTGCCATAACGGTAGTGTCATCTGCATATCTGAGGTTATTGATATTTCTCCTGACAGTCTTGATTCCAGCTTGTGCTTCTTCCAGCCCAGCGTTTCTCATGATATACTCTGCATAGAAGTTAAATAAGCCAGGTGACAAAATACAGCCTTGATGTACTCCTTTTCCTATTTGGAACCAGTCTGTTGTTCATGTCCAGTTCTAACTGTCACTTCCTAAGCTGCAATAGGTTTCTCAAGAGGCAGGTCAGGTGGTCTGATATTCCCATCTTTTTCCAGAATTTTCCACAGTTTATTATGATCCACACAGTCAAAGGCTTTGGCATAGTCAATAAAGCAGAAATAGATGTTATTCTGGAACTCTCTTGTTTTTTTGATGATCCAGCAGATATTTTCAATTTGATCTCTGTTTCCTCTGCCTTTTCTAAAACCAGCTTGAACATCTGGAAGTTCACGGTCCACATATTACTAAATCCTGGCTTGGAGAATTTTAAGCATTACTTTACTAACGTGTGAGATGAGTGCAATTGTGCAATAATTTGAGCATTCTTTGGCATTGCCTTTCTTTGTGATTAGAATAAAAACTGACCTGTTCCAGTCCTGTGGCCACTGCTGAATTTTTTTCCACTGATCTCCAGTAGCATATTGGGCATCTGCTGACCTGGGGAGTTCCTCTTTCAGTATCCTATCATTTTGCCTTTTCATACTGTTCATGGGGTTCTCAAGGCAAGAATACTGAAGTGGTTTGCCATTCCCTTCTCCAGTGGATCATATTCTGTCAGACCTCTCCACCATGACCCGCTTGTCTTGGGTGGCCCCATGGGCATGGCTTAGTTTCATTGAGTTAGACAAGGCTGTGGTCCTAGTGTGATTAGATTGACTAGTTTCTGTGATTATAGTTTCAGTGTGTCACTTCTGAGTGACAGTGCAATAGCAGCTGAGAGGACCTACCCCATGCTGGAGGCCAGGAGCAGTAGCCAAGAGGAGCAACCTCATGTCCAAGGAGCAGTGGCTGCGTGGGTGCAGGAGAGCCTAGAGGAGCTATTCCACATTCTTTTCCTGTAGTTTACATCTAATGTTACTGCATTGTGATCAGAAAAGATGGTTGAAATGATTTCAACTTTTTTGAATTTACCATGGCTAAATTTATGTCCCATGATGTGATCTATCCTGCAGAAGGTTCTGTATATAGTTGAGCAAAAGGTGAAATTCATTGTTTTGGGTGAAATGTCCTATAGATACCAATTAGGTCTAACTGGTTCATTGTATCATTTAAAGTTTGTGTTTCCTTGCTAATTTTCTATTTAGTTGATATATCCATAGGTGTGAGGGGAGTATTAAAGTCTCCAACTATTATTGTGTTACTGTTAATTTCCCCTTTCATACTTGTTAGCATTTGCCTTACATATTGTGGTACTCCTATGTTGGGTGCATATATATTTATAATTGTTATATCTTCTTCTTGGATTGATCCTTTGATCATTATGTAGTGTCCTTCTTTGTCTCTTTTCACAGCCTTTGTTTCAAATCTATTTTATCTGATATGAGTGTTGCTACTCATGCTTTCTTTTGGTCTCTATTTGCGTGAATTAGCTTTTTCCAGCCCTTCACTTTCAGTCTGTATGTGTCCCTTGTTTTGAGGTGGGTCTCTTGTAGACAGCATATATAGGGGTCGTTTGTATCCATTCAGCCAGTCTTTGTCTTTTGGTTGGGGCATTCAACCCATTTACATTTAAGGTAATTATTGATAAATATGATCCTATTGCCATTTTTGGGTTTGAGTTTATACACCTTTTCTGTGTTTCCTATCTAGAGAAGATCCTTTAGTTTTTGTTGGAGAGCTGGTTTGGTGGTGCTGAATTCTCTCAGCTTTTGCTTCTCTGTAAAGCATTTGATTTCCTTCATATTTGAATGAGATCCTTGCTGGATACAGTAATCTGTGTAGTAGGTTTTTCTCTTTCACCAATTTAAGCATGTTCTGCCACTCCCTTGTCACCTGAAGAGTTTCTGTTGAAAGATCAGCTGTTATCCTTATGGGAATCCCTTTGTGTGTTATTTGTTGTTTTTCCCTTGCTGCTTTTAATATTTGGTCTTTGTGTTTGACCTTCATTAATTTGATTAATATGTGTCTCAGGGTGTTTCACCTTGAGTTTATCCTGTTTGGGACTCTCTGGGCATCTTGGACTTGGGTGGCTGTTTCCTTCCCCATTTTAGGAAAGTTTTCAACTATTATCTCCTTAAGTTTTTCTCATGGTACTTCTTTTTGTCTTCTTCTCCTGGGACTCATGATTCGAATATTGGGGCATTTGACATTGCCCCAGAAGTCTCTGGGTTTGTCCTCATTTCTTTTAATTCTTTTTTTTTTTTCCTCTCTACTTCATTTATTTCTACCATTCAATCTTCTATTTCACTAAGCCTGTCTTCTGCCTCCGTTATTCTACTGTTGATTCCCTCTAGAGGGCTTTTGATCTTAGGTATTGCATTATTCATTATATATTGACACTTCTTTATTTCTTCTAGGTCCTTGCTAAATATTTCTTGCATCTTCTCAGTCCTTGTCACCAGGGTATTTATCTGTAACTCCATTTTGTTTTCAAGATTTTGGATCATTTTTACTATCATTATTCTGACTCCTTTTTCAGGTAGACTCCTATATCCTCCTCTTTTGTTTGGTTTGGTGGGCATTTATCATGTTCCTTTACATGCTGAGTATTTCTCTGCCTTTTTAATCTTGTTTAAACTGCTGTGTTTGGGGTGGCTTTTCTTTATTCTGGCAGTTTGTGGTTCCTCCTTATTGTGGAAGTTCCTCCCTGTGGCTGGTGTTCAACGAGTGGTTTGTTAAGGTTTCCTGGTTATGGAAGCTTGTGTTGGTGTTCTGGTGAGTGGAGCTGGATTTCTTCTCTCTAGAGTGCAATGAAGTGTCCAGTAGAGAGTTTTGTGGTGTCTATGGGTTTGATGTGACTTTGCACAGCCTATATATTAAAGCTCAGGGCTATGTTCCTGCGTTGCTGGAGAATTTGTATGGTACGTCTTGGCTCTGGAACTTGTTGGCTCTTGGGTGGAGCTGGGTTTCAGTGTAGGTGTGGAGGTTTTTGGATGAGCTCTTATTGATTAATGTTCCCTGGAGTCAGGAGTTTTCTGGTGTACTCAGGTTTTGGATTTAAGCCTCCTGTCTCTGGTTTTCAGTCTCATTCTTAGGGTAGCCTCAAGACTTCTCCATCCATACAGCACAGATGATAAAACGTCTAGGTTAATGGGGAAAAGATTGTCCATAGTGAGGAACACCCAGAAAGGTTCTCTGAGTTACATGCAGAAGAGAAGAGGGAGGAAGAAGATAGAGGTGACCAGGAGGAGAAGAGGGGGAATCAAAAGAGGAGAGAGCAATCTAGCCAGTAATCAGTTCCCTATGTGCACTCTACAGCCTGGAACACCCATAGAGGTTCATGGAGTTACATAGAGAAGAGATGAGGAAGGAAGGAGATAGGGGTAACCTGGAGGATAAGAGGGGGAGTCAAAAGGAGAGACACAGATCTAGCCAGTAATCAGTTCCCTAAGTGTTCTCCACAGCCCAGAATACCCAAAAGATTCACAGAGTTGGGTAGAGAAGAGAAGGGGGAGAGAAAAGATTGAGGTGACCTATGGGGTCACACAGAGTCTGACACGACTGAAGCAACTTAGCAGCAGCAGCAGCAAGAGAGAAAAAAGGAGAGTCAAAGGGGAAGAGGGCAATCAAGCCAGTAATCACACTCCTAAGTAAAAATGGATACTGAAGACTGGATTCTTAAAGGTACAAAATTGATAACAAATACCAAAAACAAGCAAAGATTGGAAATCTAGAATAGAGGTTAGACTCTCAAAAATACAATATTCTGGTTTCCTCAGTGTGTATGCCCAGCAGTGGGATTGCTGGGTCATAAGGCAGTTCTATTTGAAATTTAAAGAGACACATGTACCCCAATGTTCATTGCAGCATTGTTTATAATAGCCAGGACATGGAAACAACCTAGATGTCCATCAGCAGATGAATGGATAAGAAAGCTGTGGTACATATACACAGTGGAGTATTACTCAGCCCTTAAAAAAATTTGAATCAATTCTAATGAGATGGATGAAACTGGAGCCAATTATACAGAGTGAGGTAAGCCAGAAAGAAAAACACCAATACAGTATACTGATACATATATAGAGAGAATTTAGAAAGATAGTAATGATGACCCTGTATGTGAGACAACAAAAGAAACACAGAGGTATAGAACAGACTTTTGGCCTCTGAGGGAGAGGGAGAGGATGGGGTGATTTGGGAGAATGGCATTGAAATATGTATACTGTCATGTGAGAAATGAAGCACCAGTCTGTGTTTGATGCAGGATGCAGGATGCTTGGGGCTGGAGCACGGGGATGATCCAGAGAGATGATATGGAGTGGGAGGTGGGAGAGGGTTTCAGGATTGGGAGCTCATGTACACATGTGGCTGATTCATGTCAATGTATGGCAAAACCAATACAATATTGTAATGTAGAATAAAGTAAAAATAAAATTATAAAAAAGTGATTTTTTTTTTTAAAAATACAATATTAAAAAAACAAAATGAAATAACAAAAATTATTAAAAATATTTATGAAATTTGCTTTAAAAATAGGGTCTTTTTTGCAAGGTAATAATAGGTTATATAAATGAAAATTGAAGGGGTAATAAAGAAATTAAAAATTAAAAAAATTTTAATGGTAATACTAAAAATATATCTAGGAATTTCTCTGGAGCTGTTGCAGGCAGTGTGGGATCAGTTCAGTTTCAGGTAGTTCCTTGTTCCAGCTAATACTTCGCAAAGTCTATAGGCCCCTTCCAATGTAGTTGGTGCTAACTACAAGGTTTTAATCTGTTGCACCTGTCACTCCCAAAGGTGTTCCCTATGATTATTTTGATTTCTTCTTTTTGCAAGTCTCTTCAGTGTCAATTTCCACCCTGACACAATGGGGCAAAGGTGGTCACTTATTTTGGCTCACCTGTTCAGTCATGCTGTGGGGAGGGAGGAACACTGCAAACAAATATCACTGGCATGTGTGGGGAGTGCTCACAACGTCTGGCCTACACTGGGCTTGCCCCTGCTCATGGCATGTGTGCTTTCCCAGTCTATACTGCTGAGGCTCCAGGTTGCTCTGCAGGGGAACTGTCTAAAGCAGGGCTTGGGTTGTGGTGCTTCCCAGATCTAAGCCGCTCAGGTTCAGGATCTTGGGTACTCCACAAAGGTGCAGACTCAGTTGGGCCTGCGTTTTGTGCCCTTCCCAGGTCTGAGCAGCTCTGGTGACCAGATGCTTGGTGAGCACACTCTCCCCAGGTGGGGCGGTGCATCTTACCACCTCCCCTATCCCAGCCCTTTGGTTTCCTGGGTGCACAATGGAGGTGCTGTCTCAGATGTGCCATGTGTCACCTCTGGGGAGCTGATCCCTGGCTGCGACCCTCCTGGTAGATGTCAACTGTTGAGGTTTCCAGGAAGACTTTGTTAGCAACTGGGTGCCTACTCACAGTTTGGTAGAGGATGCCATCTCTGGGGCTGAGATTGCCCCTTTCCAGCTCTGGCTGTTGCCCACCTGCCTCTCTGCATTTTGTGAGGGATGGGCTGGTCCACAGCTGGCTAGCTCTCCTCTGGTGTTTGCTAAGTCCTTTGTTCTGTGAGCAGCTCGGCAGTGCCTTAGGTTAGAGCTTTTTGCTGGAAAATTTTCTTTCTCCCCCTCCCGCACCTTTTTTTTTTTTCCTTTTTTTCATCTCTCTCTGGCTATCCCACAGTTTGGGTTGCTATCTCATGTTAGCTCCCTCAGATTGCCCTCAGGGCATTCAGGCCCAGTCCTTATCCTAAGCAATGCAGCCTGCCCATCCCTGTTCAGCCCCCACATGCAGGTGGCTTGCAGATGGGAGCGTTTGGGCTACTTTTCTGCTGAGAGTTGCCGTTAGGCAGGTATCTGTGGGTTTTATTTATTTATTTATTCTCCCAGTTATGTTGCCCTCTGAGATTCCCAAACTCCCACAGATCTGCTGGTGAGAGGGTTTCCTGGTGTTTGGAAACTTCTCCTCTTTTATGACTCCATCCCTAACTCTTTTCTCTCTTTTTTATCTTTTGTATTTTGTCTTACCTCCTTTCAAAGACAATGGGCTGCCTTTCTAGGTGCCTGGTGTCCTCTACCAGTGTTCAGAGATGGTTTTGTGGAATTTTCTCAGTGTTTAAATAATCCTTTGATAAATTAGTGGGGGAGAAAGTGGTCTCCCCATGCTATTCCTCTGCCATTGTAGGACCGCCCCCTCGATTCAATTTAGATTGAACCTGCAACCTTGACTTCATCAAATACTATGATCAAAACAATCATAACAGTTGTCCTAAACTGACTATAAATATAAATTAGGAATATCGTAATTCTTGATTATAATTTTTATTCCTTTACTCATAATCACAAGACTGCATTCATACTATATTCTTTTGGGAAAAAAAAAAGTTAAAACTGGCTTCTTCACTAAGATCTTAGGGAAATCTCTTAAAGATTGTCTTCAAATTATACCATTTCCTAAATATATAATCATCTAATTTCTTCCCCAACATTTCAACCAAATTTAGGAATTTGTGTCTATATTTAGTGTTCATGGGATTACTAACTCATTGAATGTTGGACCTACAAAATCTTAGGTGTAATACTTTCCAATAGCTTAATTTTTGGATAAAAATTTAAAGTTTAAATAAACTACTTATCTAAAATTACGCTTCGTAGGTGGCTCAGTGGTAAAGAATATACCTGCCAAGCAGGAGATGCAGGTCCGATCCCTGGGAGAAGGAAATGGCAACCCACTTCACATTTTTGCCTGGGAAATCTCACAGACAGAGGAGTCTGGTGGGCTGCAGTCTGTGGTATAAAACATTCCAAGGTCTTAATTTTTGTTGAAGAAACTAAGGTTTAAATAAGTTACTTATCCAATGTCACTCAAATACTTATGGAAAATAAATAACTCTAACCTGGCTTTCCTATTTCTTTTTCCAGTGGTTTTCTTCTTCTTCGTTTTTCTAAAGCACCAGACATCTTCATTTTTTTCAGTGTTATGGCCAGAATTAATGTGTGCATCAAGAGTGATTTGTTGGTAGTATGGAATGAAGATAGATAAGTAGTTAGGTAGACAGATAGATGTATATATTTATATACTAAGTTAGTCTCCCAAAAACCAACTGTATTATATATACTTTAGTTTAAAAAAAAAAAAAAGATGCCTTCAAGGCCTGGATAATTCTGATGTTTATTTTGTTTGTAGTTAAAAAATTGCTCCTTGATTTTAAGATACTTATTTTGAGATATATTTTAATCAGAATAGAAGTCTTGTAGGATTTTTTTAATATGACAAATCAGACTTTCTGTACTCTTGGTATTAATGCCAATTTTAGGTAACAAATCTCAAAGTGTCTGTGGCCCAATTCTTACTGAACACCTCATCAGAAAAGTGATAATTGTGGGGATTATTTTAAGAACAGGTAGATCATGTATCCCTCTAGATAATCTATGATTCATTATTGGAGCAAGCCATACAAACTAAAAGGGAAAGGTTGGACCATGTAGTCTTTAGAACCCTGCTAAACTTCCTTCAATAATTTGCACTTTAGTGAGACGTTGGATTTCTTAGAGTTACTGTAAGATGCCTTCTTGCTGTACCTTGTCAGGTGATTGTGCCCTTTTTAATGGCTTCTGTAAAAAAAAAAAAAATGTTTTTTAATTTCATAGCTCACTGCAGGAAAGGAAAATGACATACTTCTTTGAATGACTAATTAGAAACATGTAGCTAAAAACACGTCCCTTGCTTCTCTTTCATTTGACTTTCAAGAAATTGAAAGCAAACTATTTGGTTCAGCTGTATGATTTACATAAGTTCTTAAGACATGTTTATATTTCTACAAACTTGATATCTTATTTGTAGCTTTAATCTCTATAGAATGTTCTAAATTCAGTACAGAACAATGCAAAACTTAAAAATGTGGAATGAGTAAAATGAATGGATGCATACATATATTAATGCATATGTTTTGAAAAATAACTATGTCCAAGGTATTTTCTTATGTTATTAAGCTGTAACTTCTCCATTGTCTTATAAAGTCAGTACAATTACTGTAGGAGACTGGAGGTAAAAAGAGTTATATCACTGCTCAAGCTCAGGTCAGTTTTTAAAAAACTCAACACTAAAACTCAGGGTTACTGCTTACAACTCTCTCTTTATTGTGCCATTGTGCTAATAAAATTTTCTGTGAATTAGAGATAAAATCAGCTGCTAAGGTTGAATGCTCTCAGTAACATAAATCCTCTGCACACCACTTTAAATAGAAGTTCTAGTCCATCAGTTTTTGCTCTCTGCATAGAATTAGATACATTTTAAATTTCTATAGGTTGGCATATAATGTAAATTTATTCTGCAAGCTCTATAGAGAAACAATTTTACAGTGTTCTCAATATTCCAGAAGAAAATATGCTATTAACACAGTTTTATTCTTAAAGGAATGTACATTAAATTAGTTTGTGATTTTTGTGCAGCTTACTGATTTTTCTCTCTTTTTAAAAATGTATTTGTTTATTTATTTTTGGCTGCACTGGGTCTTCACTGCTTTGCAGACTTTCTCTAGTTGTTATGAGAAAGGGTTAGTCTTCATTTCAGTGTGTGGGCTTCTCATTGCTGTGGCTTCTTTTGTTGCAGAGAATGGGTTCTAGGCCCACAAGCTTTAGTAGTTGTGGTGTGTGAACTCATTAGTTGTGGTGCATGGGCTTAGTTGGCAGTGGCGTGTGGAATCTTCCCTGATCAGGGATTGAATCTGTGTCCTCTTCATTGTCAGGTTTATTCCTACCAGTAGAATGCCAGAGAAGTCCTGATTTTTCTCTTTAGTCTTTAATCTTTTATAAGAAAATTACATTTGTCTTTTAGTTCGGCATCAACTTCTTGCTGGTTAAAAAAAATAATAATAATAATTGGATGTTTATGGTAAGGATAATAATAGTGGTTATAGTTTTCTATGTGTCAAGAATTTTCATGTATATTCTCATTTAATAGTTGCAAAGTATCAATAGGTATGATGTTAGCCATTGTGAAGTTAGGCAAAGAAACAATAAACTAAATGAAAAGACAATGCACAGAATGGGAAAAAATATTTGCAAATGATGTTACTGACAATTTGTCTCCAAAATTTTCAAATAGCGCATATAGCTTGATATCATCAAAACAGACAACCCCATAAAAATATGTGCAGAAGACCTAAATAGACATTTTTCTAAAAAGGACATGTAGATGACCAAGAAACACATGAAAAGATGTTCAGCATCACTAATTATTAGAGAAATACAAGTCAAAACTACAGAGAGATCACACCTCACATCTGTCAGAATGACTATCATCAAAAAATTCACAAATAAGAAATGCTGGGCAGGGTGTAGAGAGAAGGGAACGTGGTCTGAAAGGATACATGCAAGTCAGTGTTCATTAGAGCACTATTTACAATAGTTGGGACATGAAAACAACCTAAATGTTCGGTAACAGAGGAATGGATAAAGATGTGGTACATGTATACAATGGATTATTACTCTACATTAAAATATGAAGGGGCTTCCCTGGTGGCTCAGAGGTTAAAGTGTCTGCCTCCAATGCAGGAGACCCGGGTTCGATCCCTGGGTGGGAAGATCCCTGGAGAAGGAAATGGCAATTCACTCCAGTATTCTTGCCTGGAGAATCCCATGGACGGAGAAGCCTAGTAGGTTATAGTCCATGGGGTCTCAAAGAGTTGGACACGACTGAGCGACTTCACCTCACCTTAAAATATGAAATGAAATAATAACATTTGCAGCAACATGGATGGACCTAGAGATTGCCATACTGAGTGAAATAACTCACACAGAGAAAGAGATATGATATCTGTTAAATCTAAAAGAAAATGATGCAAATGAACTTATTCACAAAAGAGAAACAGACTCACAGACTCATAGAGAATAAATTTATGGTTACCACGGGAGAGGGATAGTTTGGGATTCATGTGAGTGAAAGTCACTCAGTCATGTCTGACTCTTTGTGACGCCGTGGGCTGTATAGTCCATGGAATTCTCCAGGTCAGAATAATGGAGTGGGTAGCCTTTCCCTTCTCCAGGGGATCTTCTGAACCCAGAGATCAAACCCAGGTCTCCCGCATTGCAGGCGGATTCTTCACCAGCTAAACCACAAGGGAAGCCCTTGGGATTGATAATCACTGCTATATTAAAATGGATAACCAACAAGGACCTAGTGTATTGCACAGGGAGCTCTGCTTCATTGGGAGATCGTGTACACCTGTGGCTGATTCATGTCAATGTATGGCAAAACAAATACAGTATTGTAATGTAGAATAAAATAATAATAAAAATAAAATAAAATAAATATTATGTAACAACATAAATGGTAAATGAATTTGAAAAATAATAGATACACGTATATGTAAAAAATAATTTTTGGAAAACAGGTTCAGAGTGTATACATAACGCTCTGAACTCACAATAGTAAACTGAAGAGCAAGTATTTTTATCTGATTCTAATGTCCAGATTTCATGTATTACAACTACCGATATTACCACCACCACCACCAAACATTATGTAATGCTTATCCTAATCAGATTCTGTCTTAAAAACTTATGTAAATTATATATATATATTGGAGAAGGAAATGGCAACGCACTCCAGAACTCTTGCCTGGAGAATCTCCCATGGAGGGAGGAGCCTGGTAGGCTACAGTCCATGGGGTCGCAAACAGTCGGACACAACTGAGTGACTTCACTTTCACTTTGTATACACACACACACACACACACATTTTCTGAAAACAATCTAAGATGTATCTTTGCTTTACCAAAAAGAAATAAAGACTCAGAGAGTTTAACTAACTCATACAAAGATACAGCTATTTAATTACTCAACCCTTGTTCTATCCTAAACATTCTGCCTTCAGAAGATATGCAATTATCCACCATGTTAAATTTTCCTTCTACTGCAGTTGCTGCTTCTTTGACTTCTTTAAGAATTGTTTATTTGTGATGTATTTCTAAAAAGGAGCACATCTCATTCATGATATAGGGCCCATTTAAACTCTATCTGATGTAATTACCCCTTCTTCATTTTTTGTTTCAAGTGGCAATGACAACTTTATTTTTAAATATTGCAATCCTCTAATGGTATATAGGCCTAAAGGAAGAACTTGGAGGAGCTATACAACTTATGTTTTTAAGTCTTTAACTAAATATGTTTATTCATTAACATAGAGTATTATTTTTTTGTTTGTTTTTTAATTTTTAATTTTTTTTTACTTTACAATACTGTATTGGTTTTGCCATACATTGACATGAATCCACCACAGGTGTACATGAGTTCCCAAAACTGAAGCCCCCTCCCACCTTACTCCCCATATTATCTCTCTGGGTCATCCCAGTGCACCAGCCCCAAGCATCCTATATCCTGTATCAAACTTAGACTAGTGATGTGTTTCTTACATTATAGTATACATGTTTCAATGCCTTTCTCCCAAATCATCCCACCCTCTCCCTCTCCCACAGAGTCCAAAAGTCTGTTCTTTACATCTGTGTCACTTTTGCTGTCTCACATACAGGGTTATCATTACCATCTTTCTAAATTCCATATATATGTGTTCGTATATTGTATTGGTGTTTTTCTTTCTGGCTTACTTCACTCTGTATAATTGGCTCCAGTTTCATCCACCTCACTAGAACTGATTCAAATGTATTCTTTTTAATGACTGAGTAATACTCCATTGTGTATATGTACCACAGCTTTCTTACCCATTTGTATGCTGATGGACATCTAGATTGCTTCCATGTCCTGGCTATTATAAACAGTGCTGTGATGAACATTGGGGTACACGTGTCTCTTTCAATTCTGGTTTCCTTGGTGTGTATGCCCAGCAGTGGGATTGCGGGTCATAAGGCAGTTCTGTTTGCAGTTTTTTATGGAATCTGCACACTGTTCTCCATAGTCGCTGTACTAGTTTGCATTCCCCACCAACAGTGTAAGAGGGTTCCCTTTTCTCCACATCCTCTCCAGCATTTATTGCTTGTAGACTTTTGATCACAGCCATTCTGACCGATGTGAAATGGTACCTCATTGTGGTCTTGATTTGCATTTCTCTGATAATGAGTGATGTTGAACATCTTTTTATGTGTTTGTTAGCCATATGTATGTCTTCTTTGGAGAAATGTCTATTTAGTTCTTTGGCCCATTTTTTGGCTGGGTCATTTATTTTTCTGGAATTCAGCTGCATAAGTTGCTTGTATATTTTTGAGGTTAGTTCTTTGTCAGTTGCTTCATTTGCTATTGTTTTCTCCCATTCTGAAGGTGTCTTTTCACCTTGCTTGTAGTTTCTTTGGTTGTGCAGAAGCTTTTAATTTTAATTAGATCCCATTTGTTTATTTTTGCTTTTATTTCCAGTATTCTTGGGGGTGGATCATAGAGGATCCTGCTGTGATTTATGTCAGAGAATGTTTTGCCTATGTTCTCCTCTAGGAGTTTTATAGTTTCTGGTTTTACATTTAGATCTTTAATCCATTTTGAGTTTATTTTTGTGTATGGTGTTAGCATGTTCTAGTTTCATTTGTTTACAAGTGGTTGACCAGTTTTCTCAGCACCACTTGTTAAAGAGATTGTCTTTAATCCATTATATATTTTTGCTTCCTTTGTAGAAGATAAGATGTCCATAGGTGTGTGGATTTATCTCTGGGCTTTCTATTTTGTTCCATTGATCTATATTTCTGTCTTTGTGCCAGTACCATACTGTCTTAATGACTGTGGCTTTGTAGTAGAGCCTGAAGTCAGGCAAGTTGATTCTTCTAGTTTCATTCTTCTTTCTCAAGATTGCTTTAGCTATTCGAGGTTTTTTGTATTTCCATACAAATTGTGAAATTATTTGTTCTAGCTCTGTGAAAAATACCACTGGCAGTTTGATAGAGATTGCATTGAATCTGTAGATTGCTTTGGGTAGTATACTCATTTTCACTATATTGATTCTTCTGATCCATGAACACAGTATATTTCTCCATCTATTAGAGTCCTCTTTGATTTCTTTCATCAGTGTTTTATAGTTTTCTATATATAAGTCTTTTGTTTCTTTAGCTAGATATTTTCCTAAGTATTTTATTCTTTTCATTGCAATGGTGAATGGAATTGTTTCCTTAATTTCTTTTTCTTCTTTCTCATTATTAGTGTATAGGAATGCAAGGGATTTCTGAGTGTTGATTTTATATCCCACAACTTTATTATAGTCATTGATTAGCTCTAGTAATTTTCTGGGGGAGTTTTTAGTGTTTTCTATGTAGAGGATCATGTCATCTGCAAACAGTGAGAGTTTTAATTCTTCTTTTCCAATTTGGATTCCTGTTGTTTCTTTTTCTGCTCTGATTGCTGTGGACAAAAGTTCCAGAACTATGTTGAATAGTAGCGGTGAAAGCGGACACCCTTGTCTTGTTCCTGACTTTAGGGGAAATGCTTTCTATTTTTCACCATTGAGGATAATGTTTGCTGTGGGTTTGTCATATATAGCTTTTTTTATGTTGAGGTATGTTCCTTCTATTCCTGCTTTCTGGAGAGTTTTTTATCATAAATGGATGTTGAATTTTGTCAAAGGCTTTCTCTGCATCTATTGAGATAATCATATGGCTTTTATTTTTCAGTTTGTTAATGTGGTGAATTACATTGATTGATTGGCGGATATTGAAGAATTCTTGCATCCCTGGGATAAAGCCCACTTGGTCATGGTGTATGATCTTTTTAATGTGTTGCTGGATTCTGATTGCTAGAATTTTGTTAAAGATTTTTGCATCTATGTTAATCAGTGATATTGGCCTGTAGTTTTCTTTTCTTGTGGCATCTTTGTCAGGTTTTGGTATTAGGGTGATGGTGGCCTCATAGAATGAATTTGGAAGTTTACGTTCCTCTGCAATTTTCTGGAAGAGTTTGAGTAGGATAGATGTTAGCTCTTCTCGAAATTTTTGGTAGAATTCAGCTGTGAAGCCGTCTGGACCTGGGCTTTTGTTTGCTGGAAGATTTCTGATTACAGTTTCAATTTCCATGCTTGTGATGGGTCTGTTAAGATTTTCTATTTCTTCCTGGTTCAGTTTTGGAAAGTTGTGCTTTTCAAAGAATTTTTCCATTTCTTCCACATTGTCCATTTTATTGGCATATAATTGCTGATAGTAGTCTCTTATGATCCTTTGTATTTCTGTGTTGTCTGTTGTTATCTCTCCATTTTCATTTGTAATTTTATTGATATGATTTTTCTTTGTTTCTTGATGAGTCTGGCTAATGGTTTGTCAATTTTATTTATCCTTTCAAAGAACCAGCTTTCTGCTTTGTTGATTTTTGCCATGGTCTCTTTTCTTTCTTTTGCATTTATTTCTGCCCTGATTTTTAAGATTTCTTTCCTTCTACTAACCCTGGGGTTATCCATTTCTTCCTTTTTTAGTTGCTTTAGATGCAGAGTTAGGTTATTTGTTTGACTTTTTTCCTTGTTTCTTGAGGTATGCCTGTATTGCTATGAACTTACCCCTTAGCACTGCTTTTACAGTGTCCCACAGGGTTTGGGTTGTTTTATTTTCATTTTCATTCGTTTCTATACATATTTTGATTTCTTTTTTTTATTTCTTCTGTAATTTGTTGGTTATTCAGAAGCGTGTTGTTTAGCCTCCATATGTTGGTATTTTTAATAGTTTTTCTCCTGTAATTGAAATCTAATCTTAATGCACTATGGTCAGAAAAAATGTTTGGAATGATTTCAATTTTTTTGAATTTATCAAGGCTAGATTTATGGCCCAGGATGTGATCTATCCTGGAGTAGGTTCCGTGAGCACTTGACAAAAACGTAAAATTCATTGTTTTAGGGTGAAATGTCCTATAGATATCAGTTAGGTCCAACTGGTCTATTGTATCATTTATTTTTTTTTGACTGTCTAAATTTCTACGTTTATTTTATACTTTTCTTTTTCTTTTTTTTTTCTTTTTTTTAAATTTTTAAAATTTTTTAAATTAATTTATTTTTTTTAAAAATACCATACTGTATTTGTTTTGCCATACATTGACACGAATCAGCCATAGGTGAACACAATCTCCCAATGCCGAAGCCCCCTCCCACCTCCCACCCCACATCCTCTACTTGAATCATCCTGTGCATCAGCCCCATGCATCCTGCATCCCATTGAACATAGATTGGCGCTTCGTTTCTTATAGGAAAATATACATGTTTCATTGCCATTCTCCCAAACCATCCCACCCTTTCCCTCTCCCTCAGAGTCCAAAAGTCCACTCTATACCTCTGTGTCTCTTTGTTGTCTCACATATAGGGTCATCCTTACTGTCTTCTAAATTCCATATATATGTGTCAGTATACTGTATTGGTGTTTTTCTTTCTGGCTTACTTCACTCTGTATAATCGGTTCCAATTTCATCCATCTCATTAGAACTGAGTCAAATTTATTCTTTTTAAGGGCTGAGTAGTATTCCATAGTGTATATGTACCACAGCTTTCTTATCCATTCATCTGCTGATGGACATCTAGGTTGTTTCCATGTCCTGGCTATTATAAACAATCCTGCAATGAACATTGGGGTACATGTGTCTCTTTCAATTCTGGTTTCCTCGATGTGTATGCCCAGCAGTGGGATTGCTGGGTCATAAGGCAGTTCTATTTGCAATTTTTTAAGGAATCTCCACACTGTTTTCCATAATGGCTGTACTAGTTTGCATTCCCACCAGCAGTGTAAGAGGGTTCCCTTTTCTCCACATCCTCTCCAGCATTTATTGCTTGTAGACTTTTGGATTGCAGCCATTCTGACTGGTGTGAAATGATACCTCATTGTGGTCTTGATTTGCATTTCTCTGATAATGAGTGATGTTGAACATCTTTTCATGTGTTTGTTAGCCATCCGTATGTCTTCTTTGGAGAAATGCCTATTTAGTTCTTTGGCCCATTTTTTTGATTGGGTCATTTATTTTTCTGGAGTTGAGCTGCATAAGTTGCTTGTATATCTCTGAGATTAGTTGTTTGTCAGTTGTTTCATTTGCTATTGTTTTCTCCCATTCAGAAGGCTGTCTTTTCACCTTGCTTGTAGTTTCCTTTGTTGTGAAGAAGCTTTTAATTTTAATTAGATCCCATTTGTTTATGTTTGCTTTTATTTCCAGTATACTGGGAGTTGGATCATAGAGGATCCTGCTGTGATTGTATCATTTAAAGTTTGTGTTTCCTTGTTAATTTTCTGTTTAGTTGATCTGTCCATAGGTGTGAGTGGGGTATTAAAGTCTCCCACTATTATTGTGTTATTGTTAATTTCCCCTTTCATACTTGTTAGCATTTGTCTTACATATTGTGGTGCTCCTATGTTGGGTGCATATACATTTATAATTATTATATCTTCTTCTTGGATTGATCATTATGTAATGTCCTTTTTGTCTCTTTTCACAGCCTTTGTTTTAAAGTCTATTTTATCTGATATGAGTATAGCTACTCATGCTTTCTTTTGGTCTCTATTTGCATGGAATATCTTTTTCCAGCCCTTCACTTTCAGTCTGTATATGTTCCTTGTTTTGAGGTGGGTCTCTTGTCAACAACATATATAAGGGTCTTGTTTTTGTATTCATTCAGCCAGTCTTTGTCTTTTGGTTGGGGCATTCAACACATTTAGGTAATTATTGATAAGTATGATCCTGTTGCCACTTACTTTATTGTTTTGGGTTTGGGTTTATACACCCTTTTTGTGTTTCCTGTCTAGAGAATATCCTTTAGCAATTGTTGGAGAGCTGGTTTGGTGGTGCTAATTTCTGTCAGCTTTTGCTTGTCTGTAAAGCTTTTTATTTCTCCTTCATATTTGAATGAGATCCTTGCTGGGTACAGTAATCTGGGCTGTAGGTTGTTTTCTTTCCTCACTTTAAGTATGTTTTGCCATTCCCTCCTGGCCTGAAGAGTTACTATTGAAAGATCAACTTATCCTTATGGGAATCCCTTTGTGTGTTATTTGTTGTTTTTCCCTTGCTGCTTTTTAAAAAATATTTGTTCTTTATGTTTGATCTTTGTTAATTTGATTAATATGTGTCTTGGGGTGTTTCACCTTGGGTTTATCCTATTTGGGACTCCCTGGGTTTCTTGGACTTGGGTGATTATTTCCTTCCCCATTTTAGCGAAGTTTTCAACTATTATCTCCTCAAGTATTTTCTCATGGTCTTTCTTTTTGTCTTCTTCTTCTGGGATTCCTATAATTTGAATGTTGGAGCGTTTCATATTGTCCTGGAGGTCTCTGAGATTGTCCTCATTTCTTTTAATTTGTTTTTCTTTTTTTCCTCTCTGATTCATTTATTTCTACCATTCTATCTTCTATTTTACTAATCCTATCTTCCGCCTCCATTATTCTATTTGTTGCCTCCAGAGTGTTTCTGATCTCATTTATTGCATTATTCATTGTATATTGACTCTTTTTATTTCTTCTAGGTCCTTGGTAAAACTTTCTTGCATCTTCTCAATCTTTGTTTCCAGACTATTTATCTGTGATTCCATTTTGATTTCAAGATTTTGGATTATTTTCACTATCATTATTCAGAGTTCTTTCTCAGGTAGATTCTCTTTCTCTTCCTCTTTTGTTTGGTTTGGTGGGTATTTATCCTGTTCCTTTACCTGCTGCGTATTCCTCTGTCTCTTCATCTTGGTTATATTACTGCATTTGGAGTGGACTTTCTGTATTCTGGCAGTTTGTGGAGTTCTCTTTATTATGGAGTTTCCTCGCTGTGGGTGGGGTTGTATCAGTGGCTTGTCAAGATTTCTTGGTTAGGGAAGCTTGTGTTGGTGTTTCGGTGGCTGGAGCTGGATTTCTTCTCTCTGGAGTGCAATGAAGTGTCCAATAATGTGTTATGAGATGTCAGTGGTTTTGGAGTAACTTGAGCTGACTGTATATTGAAGCTCAAGGGTATGTTCCTATGTTGCTGGAGAATTTGTATGGTAGGTCTTGCTCTGGAACTTGTTGGCCCTAGGGTGGTGCTTGGTTTCAGTGTAGGTATGGAGGTGTTTGATGAGCTCCTATCAATTAATGCTCCCTGGAGTCAGGAGTTCCCTGATGTTCTCAGGATTTGGACATAAGCCTCCTGCTTCTGGTTTTCAGTTTTATTTTTACAGTAGCCTCAAGACTGCTCCATCTATATAGCACCGATGATAAAACATCTAGGTTAGAGATGAAAAATTTCTCCACATTGAGGGACACCCAAAGAGGTTCACTGAGTTACATGGAAAAGAGAAGGGGGGTGTTTAGAGGTGACTGGAATGAGATGAGGTAGTATCAAAAGAGGAGAGAGCAAGCTAGGCAGTAATCACTTCCTTATGTGCGCTCCACTGTCTGGACTGCTCAGAGATGTTTATGGAGTTATATAGAGAAGAGGAGAGGGAGGAAGGAGACAGAGGTGGCCAGGAGGGTAAAGAGGGAAATGAAAAGGAGGGAGACAAATCAGCCAGTAAACAGTTTTCTAAGTGTCCTCCACCATCTAGAACACAGAGATTCACAGAGTTGGGTAGAGAAGAGAAGGGGGAGAGAGGAGACAGAGGCAATCTGGTGGAGAAAAAGGAGAGTCCAAAGGAAAAGAGAGCAGTCAAGCCAGTAATCTCGCTCTCAAGTAAAAATAGGTACTGAAGATTGGGTTTTTAAAGGTACAAAATTGATAACAAATACCAAAAAGGAAAAATTAAAAATCTAGAGTAGAGGTTGGATTTTCAAAAATACAATATTAAAGAAAAGAAGAAGAAAGAAAAAAAGCACAAGAATTTTTTTAAAAATAACAACAACAACTACAAATATATATATATATATATATATATATATATATATATATGGTGTTTGCTTTAAGAACTTAAAAATTAAAAATGTTAAAATTTTAAAAAAAGAAAAGAAGAAAAAAACAAAACAAAAAAAGAATGATCGTAAAAATAGTAAAGGTATATCTGGGACTTTCTCTGGTATTGTTGTGGGCAGTGTGGGGTCAGTTCATTTTTGGATAGCTCCTTGGTCTGGCTTATATTTCTTAAGATCTATACTTCCAAGGCAGTTCCCTCTATTTTAGCTTCTTCTGTTTGCTGGTCTCTTCAGTATCTGTTTTCCACCCTGACACAAGGGGGACGGTGGTGGACACTTTTTTTTTTTTTTTTTTTAGGTTCACTTGTTCAGTCTCACTGTGGGTAGGGAGGGATGCTGCAAACAAATAACACTGGCATGTGCTCCTAGTGTCTCAGCCATGCTGGGCCTGCCCTCACTCAGGGCTCACACCCGCTCAGGCTCTAGGTTGCTCCACCAGGAACCATCTGAGGCTGGCCCTGGGCTGCATGCGCCTCCCTGGTCTAAGCCGCTCAGGCTCAAGCACTCAGGTAGTCCTCAGAGGAGCAGACTCGGTTGGGCCTGTGTTTTGTGCCCTTCCCAGGTCTGAGCAGTTCGGGTGTTTGGCGAGCATGGTCACTGTGACTTATCGCCTTTCCCATCCCTGCTGCTCAGTTTTCTGGGTGTACAATTGACACCCCTTCTTAAGCAGATGGTGATTGTTTTTGAAGACAGTGATCTGCTTTTCTGGATGCCTGCTCTGCAAGCATTCAGAAGTTGTTTTGTGAAGTTTACTCAGCATTGAAATGTTCTTTTGATGAATTTGTGAGGGAGAAAGTGGTCTCCCAGTCCTGGTCCTCCGCCATCTTAGGACCGCCTCCTGTACAACTTCTTATATACTTTTGTTAATAAAAAATGTTTCCTATAACACTCTGGGTGATTTATGTTGCTGAATTTTAAAGGTCAAACTTTTTGTTTGTCAAAAAGTAGGCTTCTAGTAAATATTCAAGCTTCACTTTTAAAAAGTATCTCCAAGGCAGAAAGTACACCAAACAGTGTTGAAAGTTAATGGGCTGCCATTTAAATGCCCCAAACTTTGATGTGAAGAAGTCATGGATTAATATGACAGCCAACAGAACAGGGTATGAAACATTGTCTAGGTAAGATTTCAAATGATTCGTATGTTATTAAAGATTCTATGACTTTGAAAGAACATTCTTTATACAAATTATACACTGGGAAATTAAAATGTCACCAAAATTAATCCATGATTCCTATTTTTTATAACATCTGATCCATTTTTATTTCTTGATTACAAATAACTTAAATCATGGAGGAAAGGATAAGGATTGACTTAAAAGTTGAGCTAAACCACAAGTACAAAAATATTTATTACAGTGATATCAATTGTATAAAAAAATATTGAGAAAATGCTGGAAGAAAGTTTGCTAAAGTATAAAATGAGAGTTACACTTTTTTAGATGGTAAGACTAGAGCTGATAGCTGATTTCTTTCTTTTTTATACTTTTCTGGTTTATTCACTTATCCTGCAATAGATATGTATTATATTTATAGTCAGAAAAATGTTAATGCTTTTTATTTCAGAATAAATAAACATTTATTAGGCTAAATTTTACAGTTGCTAGCCAACAGCTCATATGCTATTTCTAGAACTAGATTATTTAATATTTTAAGTTCAGTGACAATTTCATCTTGATTTCACACTGGAATATAATAACTCTTTTATGTTTTTATTTTTAAATTTATATGTGTTATATTTTAGGCATTAAAAAAACTACAGGGGGTGATAAACACCCATGTACCCATTTCCAAAGTACACCCATATCCAAAGTATATAATACATGTTAGTATTTTGCCATATTTATTTTACTTAAAGTCTTACAGATAGAAATAATGCCTTCTGCCTCATGTCCCTCATTTTTTGTCTCCCTTTTTATCATTTCTCCAGGAATTTAAAATGCATGCTAAATTTTTACAATCTAATTAGAATCCATATTATACCACTTCCATTGGTGCATAGATGCTTAGCACAAAAATAAATCCCCTGTCCTCTTTCACCTAATGGTGTACTTGTTTTATATGTTATATTTACATATGTGGAATCCCTTGTCAGATAATTCTATACATTTTGCTTTCAATTATCAAACAAATTTAAAGAACTCAGAAGGAAAATAGTTTATTAAATGTATCCAGTTATTTATTTGTTTTTTATTCTGTTGCTCTTTATTCCTGATTTCCATGTGTGTTTTTGGTATCTGTCTAAAGGTTTAACTTTAGGTGTTGCTTTTGAGCAGCTGTAATAATGACAAATTTTATTAATTTTTCTTCATCTGGGAATATTATTTAACCTTCATTCCTGAAGGATATTTCACTGGATTTAAAATTAAGGCATAATAGTCCTTTCCTAATACTTTAAAAACTTCATAGTACTCCTTTTAGTCTCCCTGAGAAATATGCTATTATCTAAACCATTGTTCCCCTGTTGATACTGTCATTTTTCTGGAAGCTTTGAATATTTTTTATTCATTTCATGTCTTCAATATTTTGATAAGGATGTGTCCAGGCATCGATTTCTTTGGATTTATCCTGTTTAGGGTTCTCTCAGCTGAAAGAATGTATAGGCTTTTGCCACATTTGGGAAGTTTTCAGCTATTATTCTTCAAAAGATTCTTAGCATCATACACATTTTTTCTGTCCTTCTAGCTCCCTGATGACACAAATTTTAGTCTTATTATTTATATCATTGCTCAACAGTTCCTTGAAACTCTGTTTATTTTTAAAGATCATTATTTTTCTCTCTTGTTCAGACTGGATCATTTTTATTATTCATAAGCTATCAGACTAGTTTTGCTACTGAATCCTTCTAATGAGTTTTTTTTTTTTAATTTGGTTGTTATATTTTTAGTTAGTAACTTTCCTTTTGGTTCTTCTTTATATCTTCTATATTTTTGTAGTTATATATTTTATTTTGAATCTGTTTCAATAGTGTTCATGGCTGCTCACTCGGAGTTTTAAAATTAGCTGCTTTAAAGTCTTTTTAGATAATTTCAGTATACATATAATATTGTCTATGGCATCTATTGGTTATCTTTAGATTGAGATTTTCATGCTATTCTGTAAGCTAAGTAATTTTGAATCATATCCTAGACATTCTGAATAATATAAGAATCTATCCTATTTAAGTTCAGGGGATAATGTTGATATTTCTGCAGGAACCTGATATGTTTAGGTTCAGGCCACAATGTCCAACTCACCTCTGTGGGTAATATTTCAAATATGGCTTTTTAAAAATTAATTGCCCTGCAATTGTGATCAGTTCTCCATGTATGTTATCCAAAGTTCAACTTGGAAACTGTGTGGAGGTATATACATTAATTCTGTTTTCCAATTTATATGTCAGTTTAGCTAAGATCCATACATTTGCCAGTCAGGAATAATTTGAGTTTTTGGTTTTTTGTAGCTGGATGCATTTTATGTCACAAAGGAAGACTATGAAAAAAGGGGAACATGTTTGTTTTTTTTGTAATGAGAAGTTTAACAAGTTAAATTCAAGTCATGAAAACATGAGAACTTGAGTGTGTTGAAGAGACGCTGAAAAAGAAATATCCACTAAGCACTGGAATTAAACATTTGTATCACAGGAGAAATCAAAGTGTTACTCCTATCCTCAGAGAAACCAGATTTCCTCAGAGAAACCGGAAGTGTAAAGAGTAAAATTTTGCATGCAAGCCTCTGTGTTAGAATCTATGATTTGGAGCAAATATTTTCATGTGTACTGCAAGTGACTGATTTGTAAATGACAGCAGTAATGTATATCTGATGTTCCTTTTAGATCTTAATAGAGGCCTTATATATTTGCCAATAATAATTAATACACACAAAAGCAACTACTATGCTTTTGAACCAAATGGTGCGTATCTTTGTAAAGACTGAAGGAGTTACTGATTATGAATCTCAAGGGCCCTTGTTCAAATTTGGCTCCTTTAAAGTGCAGGACACACACATCCAGCAGGCACAGTTGTTATATGGAGACCCTGCTGAGTGGTTAAGTCTCTGCTTGCTGTGTCTAAGCCATTTGGCACACACAACAGTCTTCTTTTCCTTCATAAGCCTAAATGTGTCCCATTTGGATAACAAACAAGAGGCCTTTATCAATGCAAAAAAAAAAAAATCATCCAATCATGCTATTGGCAACAACAACAAAAAAATCATACAAGGGTGTGAATCAACTTGAAAATTATGAAATTTCAGTTAGAATCGTTGAGTGCCTATCTCATTTATTTTTCAGAATCTATTGAAAAGATTCACTATGCAGGAAGATAGCTAATAATAATATATCAATATATTAGCCAAATATAATCCATTCAAAATCTATTATTTAGTTTTACACATTTCTGTATGGAAGTTAAGAAGTCATCCTCCAGAGTCATACAGAAAAGTTTTTAAACACAAATCTGCCTATTTTTCTCCTTGCCCCAAACAAATTCAGTAACATCTTCATAAACTATCCTGGAAAAATCCCTACCTCATGTAGGAAGGAAACATGAGGGAGTCTAAGAGTGGAGATTTTGTGACAAGGAGTACAAAGCTTGAATTGCAACATGTTATTTATGTAACTTTGGGAAAGTCATTAAACATTCTAAGTTTCAGTCTTTTTATTCACGATATGTGAGTAGTAATAGCACACGAATTTCACTAGGTTGTTATACTACTTAGATTATAAATCTAAGGGCGTAGTGCATGTTATACAATGAGAACTGTGAGTTTTTTAAAGCCAAATGCTATAAGGTTAGCCATTCTGTTAATCATCTCACCTAGTTCTTAGTTTATAGTAAGCATTTAAAAAGTGAGAAAAATGAGAAACCAGTGACTTTCTCATAAATTCACTGTAATGTTATAAATGTTATAAATAGCATCAGGCTAGAATCCATGTCAACCTGTTTCTAGTGTGGATTTATCACTTTGTCTAGCATCTCCTACACAGTCTTACACACAGTGCCCACATTCACATGTATTTATATACATGCATCCATTAACACCAACACACCTATATATCCATCAAAAGTTTTGATGTAGATACTTAAGAATTGTCTTAAAGAATACAGATAGTAAATAAATTTGATGTATGGCAAAACCAATACAATATTGTAAAGTAACTAGCCTCCAATTAAAATAAATAAATTTATATTTAAAAAATAAATAAATTTGAATAATAAAACTCATTTGATAATAAATCAATTTGAATGAAAGAACAAAATGACTGCAGATATAAATAAACACATATCTACAAGAAATAGTAAAAACTGGCCATTCAAAAAAAATTCAGAAAAACTCACTGAAATTCACATTATCAGGGGCATCATACAGCATACTGAATTCAATGGATATGGGCAAAGTTCAGATTAGGATTTCAGAGATAAGAATGAGGCTAGGGGCAAAATAATAATAGGAACAGGAAATATGATATTAGGACATTACCATCATTAGATTCTCATTGTCTGTTCTGATAGGGGTGGAGCTAAATCAGTTGGGGCTGCCTTGACAGGCAAGCTATTATCTAACTTTGCTCTTTTCTCTCAGGCAGGTATCAATTTGGAGTCAAACTTTGAATGACCATGTTCATTAGACAGTGGGAGGAAGAATTAAAGGTGAAGGTGAAAATATTTAATACGTTGGTTATTTTGATGATGGCACTTCCCTGGTGGCTCAGACAGTGACAAATCTGCCTGCAATGTGGGAGACCTGAGTTTGATCCGTGGGTTTGGAAGATCCCCTGGGAAAGGAAATGGCAACCCACTCCAATATTCTTGCCTGGAGAATTCCATGAACAGAGGAGCCTGGTGAGCTACAGACTATAGGGTCACAAGAGTTGGGCACAACTGAGTGACTAACACACTCACACACATGCATTTTGTTGATAGCATTTGCAAAATGTTAGATGTAGATATATATGGAAGTTATTTGTTAAAATGATATTTCCTGATAAATCTCACTGACCCTCCAGCTAACTGAGAGAGGAAATAGAGAATACATTCTTTGCATTTCCATTGTTGTTTCTATCTGGTGTTATTAATTCACTGTGTGTTAGAGGACCCTTGCTCAAGGAGTTTAAACATAAACAGTGTTTTTCTAGAAGCCAGTTATGCTTGAGTCTTAGCTCTTCCTAGTAATATATTTTAGTAAATAAACTCAAAACAGAGAATAGTAGCTTGCATTAGTACATGGACTTACTTGAAGCCAAAAGTGACTTGTTCTCACTGATATTCTCTGTACAGAGCTAACGAGCAACTTTTCCTTTGTTTCTTTTTAAAACCTAAGCCTATATTGGTAATTCAATTTCAAATCCAAGACTAGAGATTTTCAGTTAATCTCATCAACCCTGAATATCCTTTCTTACAGGTTGAGAAACTAAGAAACAAGCAAACTAACATAATTATTCATTCATTTTATTCCTTCTTCCACATACAATAGTCTCAGAATAACAATACTACCACTCCCACATAAATTCCTGAAAACTGCTTAAGATTTTTATATAATTATATTCTCAAGATGTACATTCAAACTGTCTTATCCTGAAATCATTTGAAATAACTTCTCTGTGTGGTGATGGCAACAACTTGAGAGATAGGCATATAGTCTTATTTAATTCATCACACTTTCATTGTATGGATTCCTTGTATATACTTAATTTTATTTTAAAATATGACAAATATTTATATGGTTCCAGAGTTGAATCTACAAATCAATTAGACGCAGAGAAATCTAACTTCTTTTTAAGCCCAGCCACTCAATTATCCTGTAATAGATAACTATCTTCTCTCTAGTAGAAAACAATTTCTGGTTTGGCTTTGATTTTTCACTGTTAAAAAAATGGAATGCTCTCTTTTATATAGACATATATTTACATTCTTCCCTTTCATAAATAGTAGCTTATTAAATATATAATTTACACCTTGTTTTGTTAACCTTTTATATCTGATTTTCCACAATGGAAAAATAGGAATTTAACTCTTTAGTTAATAGGTTGATGTGAAAATTAGACAATTTATGTGCTGATAGGGGCTTTCTCAGGTGACTCAGTTGGTAAAGAATCCCCCTGCAATGCAAGAGACACAGGAGACATGGGTTCAATCACTGGGTAGGGAGATCTGCTGGAGAAGGGCATAGAAACCCACTCCAGTATTCTTGCCTGGAGAATCCCGTGGAGAAAGGAGTCTGGTGAGCTATAGTCCACAGGATCAAAAAGAGTCAAACGACTGAAGAGACAGCATGCATGTGAAGATGGAGCCTAACGGACATATAAAAGTCATTCAGTGATTATTGACAAAAATTTAATATGGGGGCAGACATATCTATTTTTGACAGGGCTAAAGAAAAATTGGAAAGAATAAATAGTAACTTTGTCTTTATATTTGGTGTGTGGTCTTGACAAGCTTGACAAATTCTATAGGTTATCAGTTCAGTTCAGTTCAGTTCAGTCGCTCAGTCGTGTCCGACTGTGCGACTCCGCGACTCCATGAATCGCAGCACGCCAGGCCTCCTTGTCCATCACCAACTCCCGGAGTTTACTTAAACTCATGTCCATCGAGTCGGTGATACCATCCAACCATCTCATCCTCTGTCATCCCCTTCTCCTCCTGCCCTCAATCTCCACAGCATCAAGGTCTTTTCTAATGAGTCAGCTTTTCACATGAGGTGGCAAAAGTACTGGAGTTTCAGCTTTAGCATCACTCCTTCCAAAGGACACCCAGGACTGATCGCCTTCAGAATGGACTGGTTGAATCTCCTTGAAGTCCAAGGAACTCTCAAGAGTCTTCTCCAACACCACAGTTCAAAAGCATCAATTCTTTGGTGCTCAGCCTTCTTCACAGTCCAACTCTCACATCCATACATGACTACTGGGGAAACCATACCCTTGACTAGACAGACCTTTGTTGGCAAAGAAATGTCTCTGCTTTTCAACATGCTATCTAGATTGGTCATAACTTTCCTTCCAAGGAGTAAGCATCTTTTAATTTCATGGCTGCAGTCACCATCTGCAGTGATTTTGGAGCCCCCAAAATAAAGTCAGCCACTGTTTCCACTGTTTCCCCGTCTATTTGCCATGAAGTGAAGGGACCAGATGCCATGATCTTCGTTTTCTGAATGTTGAGCTTTAAGCCAATTTTTTTTACTCTCCTCTTTCACTTTCATCAAGAGGCTTTTTAGTTCCTCTTCACTTTCTGCCACCAGGACTTCCCTCGTGGCTTAGATGGTAAAGTGTCTTGCTTACAATGCAGGAGACCTGGGTTCAATCCTGAGTCAGGAAGATCCTCTGGAAAAGGAAATGGCAACCCACTCCAGTACTTTTGCCTGGAAAATCCCACGGACAGTGGAGCATTGTGGGCTACAGTCCATGGGGTTGCAAAAAGTCAGACAAGACTGAGCGACTTCACTTCTTCACTTCACTTTCTGCCATAAGAGTGGTGTCATCTGCATATCTGAGGTTATTGAGATTTCTCCTGGCAATCTGGATTCCAGTTGTGTTTCTTCCAGCCCAGTGTTTCTCATGATGTACTCTGCATAGAAGTTAAATAAGCAGGATGACAATATACAGCCTTGATGTACTCCTTTTCCTATTTGGAACCAGTCTGTTGTTCCATGTCCAGTTCTAACTGTTGCTTCCTGACCTGCATATAGGTTTCTCAAGAGGCAGGTCAGGTGGTCTGATATTCCCATTTCTTTAAGAATTTTCCACAGTTTATTGTGATCCACATAGTCAAAAGCTTTGGCATAGTCAATAAGGCAGAAGTAGATGTTTTTCTGGAACTCTCTTGCTTTTTCAATGATACAATTTGATCTCTGGTTCCTCTGCCTTTTCTAAAACCAGCTTGAACATCTGGAATTTCATGGTTCATATATTGCTGAAGCCTGGCTTGGAGAATTTTGAGCATTGCTTTACTAGCATGTGAGATGAGTAGCCCCATCAGATTTAAAAATTGAAAATTCTGAGGAATCAATCAAATTACAAAAGAATAAAAAATAGTTCAAAAGAATAGCAAATAATTTTCTATATATGGTTTATGCAGTACTTCCTCTGGCCAAATCATAACCTTTAATCTAGCAAAGATATTATAATCATGAAGCTGATTTCTTGGCAATAAAGTGACTCTTTTCTTATTTTCAGATAAGTATACCTCTATCCCACAGACATAACTGGCATTCTCTATTTCACTAGGCATTTAATTTTAAGTATTCATAAGCATCCATATTTCTAATAGAGTGGAAGAAATGAAGGAAAGAAGGAAGAAAGGGAGGGAGATAAGAGAGGATTGAAAGATATGAAGATAGTTGGAAATAAGGCACAAGAAATTTTATTGATTGTTTACTTTGGGCAACATGCTATTCATTCACAAATTGGCAGAACAGTGCTTATTGTGAGGTTATTCTGAGTCAGGAGCTAAACCAGATATTAGAGGTACAGTGGTGAATGAGACTAATATGGTTCCTACCCTCAAATTTCTCACATTCTGGCAGTGACTACACAGGAAATAAAGTGAATAAAGTATGCCACTATCTTTCCCAAAACCATCTTGCACCTTTGTATAATAATCAAAATAAAATGCACTATTACCATAGCTTCAGGGCTCCACCTTAACTGGATCCTGCTCAATTCACTTACATCACCTGTTCTCTCAGTCCCTCTACTCCAGACTTACTGGACTTGCAGACTAAAACACATCAATTTCATTTCCTCTTCAATCTCTTTGCACTTTCATGATTTCTCTTCCTTGCATGACCTTTCCTAGATCATTGCATATAATACTTCTTCACTTCCATAGTGGGCAAAATAATGCATACCACCCCCAAAATAAGTCCATGACTTAATCCCAGGACCATGTGCATATGTTACCATACACAGCAAAAAGAGACTTTCAAGATGTAATTAAGATTAAACATGTTGAGATGGAGAGTTTATCAGAGAAAGATGTGATGATGGAAGAAGATCAGAGAAATGTAATGTGATACATTTTGACTCAGTTGCTTTGAAGATGGAGGAAGGGAACCATGTATCAAAAATATGAGTGGTTTTTAGTATTTTGGAAAGAGCAAGGAAATAAAGTCTAGTCTAGGACCTTCAGAGTAATTCAGCTTTGCTGACACCATAATTTTAGCCCAATAAGACCTATGTCAGACACCTGAACTACAGACCTATAAGATGATAGTTATCTATTGTTCTAAGACATTAAATTTTAGTAATTTGTTATGGCAATAATAGAAAACTAACACAACGTTATTTAGGTCTCTGAATAATATTACCTGCATAAATAGGCCTTCTGTCATATACCTATCTACAATAAATTCTATTCCATTTGCATTAACTATTCAATTGCCTTGTTTGTTTCTCTTCTTAATAACTAGTAGTATATTATCTGATTATTATTTTTCTCTCTCCAAAAACAGAAGATAAGCTCAATAAAGACAGTGATTTAGTTCATTATTCTGTATACCATCTACTACCTAGAATAATGTCTGGGATATGCTAAGTAGCACTCAAAAATAATTTATTAGTGAATGAATGAATTTCAACTCTATAATGATGAATGTAAGGTACTCTGATACTGTATAACATGTGTAGAGCTGTCCCATTGTGTTTTTTTTAAATATAAATTTATTTATTTTAATTGGAAGTTACTTACGTTACAATATTGTATTGGTTTTGCTGTACACCAACATGAATCTGCCACAGGTATACACGTGTTCCCCATCCTGAACCCCCTTTCTTCCTCCCTCCCCATACCATCCCTCTGGGTCATCCCAGTGCACCAGCCCCAAGCATCCAGTATCGTGCATCGAACCTGGACTGGTGATTCATTTCAAATATGATATTATAAATGTTTCAATGCCATTCTCCCAAATCATCCCACCCTCACCCTTTTCCACAGAGTCCAAAAGACTGTTCTATATATCTGTGTCTCTTTTACTGTCTTGCATACAGGGTTATCGTTACCATCTTTCTAAATTCCATATATATGCATTAGTATACTGTATTGGTGCTTTTCTTTCTGGCTTACTTCACTCTGTATAATAGGCTCAGTTTCATCCACCTCATTGAAACTGATTCAAATGAATTCTTTTCAGTGGCTGAATAATACTCCATTGTGTATATGTGCCACAGCTTTCTTATCCATTCATCTGCTGATGGACATCTAGGTTGCTTCCATGTCCCGGCTATTATAAACAGTGCTGTGATGAACATTGGGGTACACGTGTCTCTTTCAGTTCTGGTTTCCTCAGTGTGTATGCCCAGCAGTGGGATTGCTGTGTCATAAGGCAGATCTATTTCCAGTTTTTAAGAAATCTCCACACTGTTCTCCATAGGTTTTAATATGTGTTTGACCAATGGTAATGTTGAATATTTCTTTAAGTGTTTACTTACCATCTCTATATTTTCAACAAAATATCTGTGTATGACTTTTGCCCATTTTTTATTTGGAGTGTTTTTTTTTTTACTGTTGAGTTTTGAGAGTTCTTTATATACTCTGTTATTTTTTTTGATACATGGTTTATAGATATCTTTTTCAGTCTGTAACTTGTGCTATTTATCCTCTTAACAAGGTACTTGTCAGAGCAAAAGTTTTAAAATTTGATGAGATATGATTTATTAATTTTTCCTTTTGTGGATAATGCTTTGGTATCAATTTGAGAGATCTTTGCCTAGTCACAGATCTGAAAGTTTTCTATTTTTTCTAAATATTTTATAGTTTATATTTATACTTAACTTGTGATTCATTCTGAGTTATTTTTTGTGTGTATTTTGAAGATTGGGCCAAAATTCATTTTCCTTTCCTTTTCTTTTCCTTTCACCCCTCTCTTTCTTCCTTTCTTTCTCCCTCCTCTCTCTCTCTCTCTCTGCTTCTTCCTCCTTTCTTCCTCTTTTCCCCTATGGATACTCAATTTTCTAAGCACCATTTGTTGAAAAGGCAATCTTCCTCCATTTAGTTGCCTCTGTATCTTTTTCAAAAATCAATTGGTAATCTCTATATGGGTCTACGTGGATGCTCTTTATTCTGATCTATTGATCTATGTTCTATACCAAGCTGAAGTTCTAGAAATTTTAAGATTCATTCTCTTTTCCCTTTCATCATGTTTGCTTACCTATCAGTAATTTTCTGAGTATATCTGTTTCTTGAAACATCCTATCAAATGAGCTGATAGCAACCTCTAAAGCCCTTCATTCATCAAATGATTATCTACCTTCTAAATTAGTATAGGTGGACATTCTACCAAATATTCTGTTACTGGATAACATGGTTTGCCACCTTTTGAACCTTCAACAGGAACTTTTTCATGACCTGCATTTGGTCTCATGTATTGCAGGATTTTTAAATGGCAGAATCCACTTCTAGTTACAACTTTCTATATCACCAACTTAAACTACTTTATATTGCATTAAAACATGTGATTTACAAAGTAAAGTTTTAATTCTCTCTCATATTTCTTTAATCACAGTATCTCTAATTTGTTTAGTTTTTCTGCAATTGTTTTCTTCATTTAAGAATCAAGGCATAAATCCAACCCTAGTGGAAGAGGTTGTACTAATTCAGTGAAACCATGAGCCATGCCATGTAGGGCCACCTTAGACGGGCAGGTCATGGTGGAAACTTCTGATAAAACATGGTCCACTGGAGAAAGGAATACCAAATCACTTCAGTATTATTGCCTTGAGAACCCCATGAACAGTATGAAAAGGCAAGAATATATGACACTGAAAGATGAACTGCCCAGGTTGGTGGGTGCCCAATATGCTATTGGAGAAGAGTGGAGAAATAACTCCAGACAAAATGAAGAGATAGAGCCAAAGCAAAAACAACAGCCAGTTGTGGATGTGTCTGGTGATGCAAGTAAAGTCTGATGCTGTAAAGAACAATACTGCATAGGAACCTGGAATGTTAGGTCCATGAATCAGGGTAAATTGGAAGTGGTGAAACAGGAGATGGCAAGAGTGAACATTGACATTTTAGGAATTATTGAACTAAAATGGACTGGAATGGGGGAATTTAAATCAGATGACCATTATATCTACTACTGTGGGCAAGAATCCCTTATAAGAAATAGAGTAGCCCTCACAGTCAATAAAAGAGTCTGAAATGACTTGGGTGAAATTTCAAAAACAATGGAATGATCTCTGTACTTTTCCAAGGCAAACCATTCAATATCACAGTAATCCAAGTGTATGTCCCAATCACTAATGCCAAAGAAACTGAAGTTGAAGGTCTATGAAGACCTACAAGACCTTCTAGAACTTAACACCAAAAAAATATGTCCTTTTCATCATGAGGGACTGGAATGCAAAAATAAAAGAAATCAAGAGATACCTGGAGTAACAAGCAAGTTTGGACTTGGAGTACAAAATGAAGCAGGAAAAGGCTAACAGAGTTTTGCCAAGAGAACAAATTGGTCATAGCAAACACCCCTCCAACACAAGAGACGACTCTACACATGGATATCACTAGATGGTCAATACTGAAATCAGGCTGATTATATTCTTTGCAGCCAAAGATGGAGACGCTCTATACAGTCAGCAAATACAAGACTGGGAGCTGATTGTGGCTCAGATCATGAACTCCTTACTGCAAAATTCAGACTTAAATTGCAGAAAGTAGCGAAAAACCACTAGACCATTCAGGTATGACCTAAATCAAATCCCTTACAATTGTATAGGGAAAGTGATAAATAGATTCAAGGGATTAGATCTGATAGACAGAGTGCCTGAAGAATTATGCATGGAGGTTCAGAACATTGTACAGGAGGCAGTGATCAAAACCGCACTAAAGAAAAAGAAATGCAAAAAGGCCAAATGGTTGTCTGAGGAGACCTTACAAATAGCTGAGAAATGAAGTGATACAAAAGTGAAGGAGAGAAGGATATTTATACCCATCTGAATGTAGAGTTCCAAAGAATAGCAAGGAGAGATAAGAAAGCCTTCCTAAGTGATCAATGCAAATCACTGATGCTGGGAAAGATTGAGGGCAGGAGGATAAAGGGGTGACAGAGAATGAGATTTTCGGATGGCATCACCAACTCAATGGACAGGAGTCTGATCGAACTTCAGAAAATAGGGAAGGACAGGGAAGCCTGGTATGTTGCAGTCCATGCAGTCACAAAGATTTGGAGATGACATAGCAACTGAATAACAACAACATGCATATCAAGGGATATTAAGGTAAGTTTAAAGTAATGTCTAAGAAACAATTATAGGAAAGTTCATAAAGAAGTGATTTCAAGTGAAATATTTGTACAAAACATACTCTGTGGCAGAAAGCAAAAAAAAAAAAAAAAAAAGCCACAAGTTCCTCTCATTTTTTAGTGCATCCCCATTTGCAATGTGATTTTTTTTTTTCCCCATCCAGTGAAGTTATGGAATCTTTTCCTCTGCCTTTTGAATTTGGGCTTTATTATGTGACTTGAGTTGGTTAATGGGACATTAACAAACCTGACACAAAGAGAAGATTAAAAAGCTCTTGTGCACTTGGGTTATTCTCAGTTGCTGTTTGGAACTTCCAAGCCAGGTGAAGAACCAGGGTCAGCCTAAGTAAGTACTAGAGATACATGCCAAGTTGCTCCCATTGCCTTGGGCAACCACAACTCAAGCCCTTTAGAACAGAACCAAATAGTATCTGAATAACTCTGTGAAAGAAAACACAGGAATCAAAGAAAAGTACTTAAGAGGGTCACTGGTTAGGGATGTTTAATAATTTGAGTACTAGTAAAACAGAAACATTTGTTTTTAAATGTGTATTAATTATCTTGCTGTAATTATGATATCATTAGGGGCATATCATTTATCAAAAAAAGGAAACGAGATATTTAGGGACATAATCAAGTAATTAATCAATGAATTAATTTTAACCTTTTTGTTGTAATTTCAGCAATTTATGTAAATCAGTTAATATTCTGTGCCTCATCTGTTAATCTCCCATCCATTTGTCTTGACCTTAAATTTGTAATACATGAGTTCTACTTAAAACTCAAATCTAATCATGATAATCCTTTGGTTTAAAAATAAACCTGCTCCTTACTGTTTATAGCATAGGTCTGAGTTTTTGATTTTAGCTTCAAAAGGCTTTGATTAAGCAAATTATTAGGTGTCAATGTAAATAAATATCAGGAAATAGTAATTGAGCTGCTCTAGTTGACAAAGAAGTGGAGCCAGAACACAATTCACTATCTTGCTGAAGTCTTTGAACAGGTTACTGCAGGAACAATATGAAAATAATCTCTAAGAGATTAAATTTCAAGATCTTTAATATGGCAGTGACTTTCTTTTAAAAGCTCCTTGGTAGGTAGTCTCATCTTTAGCAACTTCCTGTCTTATAATTTGTGTTTCATTAAAACTAAAGTGCTTGTATCTCCTGAAAGGTAGCATATCCTTTCATACTTCCCGATTCTGCTTTTTTTTTTTTTTTTGCATTAATTCATCCACTTATATATTCCTTCTCCTCTTTGAAGAAGTCTCTATTTGTTTTTAAAAATCCAGTGTAAGTGTAATCTCTTAAGAATCTTTTCCTAACTCTACATGGCATAGCTAGGTGGTTACATGCACCCTACAAATCTGAGCTACAACTCAGCCACAAGACTTTTGAGTAATCTTTACACATATGTCCATAAGAGCAGGGCTGTATGCTACAAATTCTCAGAATGTATCATATTTAGTTGATCTATAGGTGTTTGAGAATTCAGCTCTGATTTAGGGCAGGGCAAGACTTGTAAGTGAAGTGAGAAGTTTGGGGTGAAGTGAAGTGAAAGTCATTCAGTCATGTCCAACTCTTCATGACCCCATGGACTATACTGTCCATGGAATCCTCCAGGTCAGAATACTGAAATGGGTAGCCATTCCCTTCTCCAGGGGATCTTTCTGATCCAGGGATCGAATCCAGGTCTCCTGCACTGCAGGCAGATTCTTTACCAGCTAAGCCACCAGAGAAAACCAAGAGTACTGGAGTGGCAGGCCTATCACTTCTCCAGAGGATCTTCCCAGCCCAGGAATTGAACTGGGGTCTCCTGCATTGCAGGTGGATTCTTTACCAACTGAGCTACTAGGGAAGCTTGGAGAATGAAATATATTACAGAATATTTACTCTCCTCACTCTATCCAAACTCTCATTCTGAAATACACTCTGCTCTCTGAGATTCATTTTTTTGATAATCAAAAGTAGATTGTTCTATAAGAGCCACTGAAAGGAGGAATGCTTAATAATCTGCTAATTTTTTTAAAATGTGAACTAGTTAACCAGAACTTTTTGAAAATATCAATATCAAGCTGGAAAAACATAAATAGATGCGAGCTGAGGGACTGCAAGTAGTATAGACAATGGCAAATGACGTATTATTTGATACTAATATTCAGTTAGAAATGGAAAAAATCTAGTGGTTATCCCATATGTATCGATTAACCATAAAGTAGTTAAATAGTGAGAATTTGTATGTCTGAAACCATAGAAAGTGAAGTTGCTCAATCATGTCTGACTCTTTGCAACCATGGACTGTAGCCTAGAAGGCTCCTCCATCCATGGAATTTTCTAGGCTAAGTACTGGAGTGTGTTGCTGTTTCCTTCTCCAGAGGATCTTCCTGACCCAGGGACTGAACCTGGCTCTCCTGAATTGCGGGCAGATGTTTTACCATCTGAGCCAGCCGGGAAGCCCTTCTGAAACCATGGTGACTCAAAATTATGTTACACAGACAGTATCATGACAAGCATATTTTATCCTATGGGATGCCTATGAGCATGCTCAGTGGCTTCAGCCATGTCAGACTCTTTATAACTGTGGACTGAAGCCTGGTAGGTTTCTTTGTCCATGAGATTCTCCAGACAAGAATACTGGAGTGGGTTGCCATGCCCTTCTCCAGGGGATCTTCCTAATTTTGGGATCAAATTCGCATGTCTTGCGTTTTCTGCATTGAAGGCCGATTCTTTACCATTGAGCCATCAGGGAAGCCCTTCATCCTATAAGATAGAGAAAGAAATTAAGTTTCAGCCTGAAATTTGGCTGCTATGAGTTTCAAAAGGGAGAATTATCATAAGATCGTACACTCTTACTCCACTTATGGCCAATGGCACTGAATGTGAAATGCTTGTGTAAAGTATACTCAAAGATGACTCAGTTATAGAAAAGGAAGAGCTGACATTTTTGGAATTCATTTTGAGAAAGCAAATCTCACTGGTAGATAAACCTCTATTAGTTAAAATGAAAACTTGGAATTAGTACAGAAAGATAAATGTTTTAAGTAGAAATGAAGCCCTTGATGTACTGAACTGGTTCTCCAACTGTAACTTCTGTGATACTGGAGTATCCTGAAACTCAGAGAAGAAATACTTTAGAATCTGAATAATATAGTCATAAGATTGCCAGGAGAAATATCCATAACCTTAGATATGCAGATGATACCACCCTTATGGCAGAAAGCGAAGAAGAACTACAAGGCCTCCTGATGAAAGTGAAAGAGGAGAATGAAAAATTTGGCTTAAAATTTGGCTCAAACTGGTCCCATCACTTCATAGGAAATAGATGTGGAAACAGTGTCAGACTTTATTTTTGTCTTGCATGTTACCATTCTTATGATTAAAAAGTAAGCAGATAAAAATAAAACCAATTCAAGGCCTACTACTATAAATATATATGGTCTATTTATTCTAGGACCTGAATTTTACAACTGCAGTTTGACTCTGATGCTGGGAGAGATTGGTGGCAGGAGGAAAAGGGGACGGCAGAGGATGAGATGGCTGGATGGCATCACCGACTGGATGGACGTGAGTTTGAGTGAACTCCTGGAGATGGTGGATAGGGGAGGCCTGGCGTGCTGCGATTCATGGGGTCGCAAAGAGTCGTACACGACTGAGCTACTGAACTGACTGACTGTATCAATGCTTCCCAATCAATCCGGCTTCCCATTTGACTTAGATGGTAAAGCGTCTGTCTGCAACTCAGGAGACCCGAGTTGGATCCCTCGAAGATCCCCTGGAGAAGGAAATGGCAGCCCACTCCAGTATTCTTGCCTGGAAAATCCCATGGACCGCTGAGCCTGGTAGGCTGCGGTTCATGGGGTTGCAAAGAGTCGGACACGACTGAGAGACTTCACTTTCCCTTTCTTTCTGTATGAATGCAGCCATGGTTACACATTAGAATCTCTAGAAGCATTCTGGTACACGCACTGGTGATTTTTAAACATTCCCTAGGTGATTCTAATATACAGTTAGAGCTTATAACCACTGTTCCATATATTTCTCTAATTTAGGACATTAAAAAAAAATAACAAAAGATGTGATTGAGATAATTGGCCTCAAAAATTGAATGGCACAACATATGTCTCAATAGTTAATGAAAATCTATAAATATAAGATGCAATAAAATATGAATTTCCTACTTTTCTTTCCAAGAAATTGGAAAAACCTCTTAGATAGATGTAGCTAGGGGAAATGATTCATTTTCAATATATTTCAAATTTATCTTCAGTTCAGTTCAGTCGCTCAGTTGTGTTCGACTCTTTGCCACCCCATGAATCGCAGCACACCAGGTCTCCGTGTCCATCACCAGTTCCCGGAGTTCATTCAGACTCACGGCCATTGAGTCAGTGATGCCATCCAGCCATCTCATCCTCTGTTGTCCCCTTCTCCTCCTGCCCCCAATCCCTCCCAGCATCAGAGTCTTTTCCAATGAGTTAGCTCTTCGCATGAGGTGGCCAAAGTACTGGAGTTTCAGCGTTAGCATCATTCCTTCCAAAGAACACCCAAGGCTGATCTCCTTCAGAATGGACTGGTTGGATCTCCTTGCAGACCAAGGGACTCTCAAGAGTCTTCTCCAACACAGCAACTTAGATTCACCTAGCTTTGTTTCTCCTCCGACAGGGATTATAAATGACACAGGATGTGATGAAAATGGAATTTGTAATTAAACAGTTTAGTCTTTACAGGAAAGAAAACAGAATTAAATATTAGAGCAGATAGTACTAAATAAAGGTTTTTCAATAAATCAGTTCCTATTTGAGAAACAAGAGAGGTAGACTATTGGAATGGAAAATTGCTAAGCATGCAAAGATAGAGTACATAGAAGAATCTAAGTAATATAAAATGATAAGGCAATAAGTAACATGACAAATTCAACCTTAAGCACAGATTCACTTACAACACACTATAATGCAGACTTAGCAATAGCCTAATATATGATCTCACGTCATAGATTTAAATCCCAGGCCCAGGGAGGACACAAATGATCCTTACTAAAAACTCACTGAGTTTATTCTTATCTCTTACCTGTTAGAACACACTCGATATTCATGTTAAATAAACTTAAAGACTTCCACATGGTGGCAGTAGGTAGCTGTTACATTTATGGGAAAGACCTGGCAAATGCTTTGTATCTCCCTGCACTGAAATATCTGCTATACCAAGATGAGTGTCTGATAAGAATAAATATCCTAGAAAATTCAGAGTGATTGTGAAAATCTATCTTTAAGTTGCCCTCTGGGACCTATGCATTAGAACACCCATGATACAACTCTGGTTATATAGCAAGACCAATAACATCTGGCATCCACAATCACAAAGGACATCAACACTCTTCCTCTTTTTGACTCTGCTTACTACTCTAGTTGTGCTACTTGTCAGTTCATAACTAGCGCTGTGCCAAAGTTCACTATTTACTGTGCCTTGACTTATCTTTGTGCCTCAACTTATCTTTGTGCCTCTTGTTAAGTTTTCCCTCTATGACTAAATGCTATTCTTTATGCAGAAAGCTCATAAATGATCCTTTCCTCTCATTCTCAATGAGGTATTCTTTTATGAGTGTCTGCCTGATCAAATATATAACTCTAGTCTAATGCCAGTTATTCAGTATTCTAGTTACTTGATTCTCTGTTATAATAAAAGCTTGGCTAAGCTTTTTCATCTCTGAGAAATTTTAGCATACATCACAGTACTGTTGTTGTCCAGTCACTAACTCCTGTCCGGCTCTTTGCGACTCCATGAATTGCAACATGCCAGGCTTCTTGTCCTTTACCGTCTCCTGGAGTCTGCTCAAATTCATGTCCATTGAGTCCGAGACACTATCTGACAGTCTCATCCTCTGCCACCCCCTTCTCCTTTTGCCTTCAACCTTCCCAGCATCAGGATTCTTTCCAATGAGTTGACTTTTTGTATCAGATGGCCAAAGTATTGAAACCAGTATCAGTCCTTCCACTGAATATTCAGGACTGATTTCCTTTAGGATTGACTGATTTGATCTCTTTGCAATCCAAGAGACTCTCAAGATTCTTCTCCAACACCACAAATCAAAAGCCTCAATTCTTTGGCATTCAAGCCTTCGTTATGGTACAATTCTTACATCTGTACATGACTACCAGAAAAAGACATAGTTTTGACTATACAGACCTTTGTCAGCAAATTATATCTTTGCTTTTTAATATTCTGTCTAGGTTTGTCATAGTTTTCCTTCCAAGAATTAAGTGTCTTTTAATTTCATGGCCACAGTCACCATCCAAGTGATTTTAGAGCCCAAGAAAATAAAATTTGTTACTACTTCCACTTTTTCCCATTCTATTGCCCTGAAGTGATAGAGCCGGATGTCATAATCTTTGTTTTATGAATGTTGAACTTTAAGCTAGCTTCTTCACTCTCAACAAGAAGCTTTTTAGTTCCTCTTCACTTTCTACCATTAAAGTGGTATCACTGGCATATCTGAAGTTATTGATATTTCTCCAGACTATCTTTATTCCAGCCTATGATTCATCTAGCCTGGCATTTCGCATGATGTACTGCACATATAAGTTAAATAAGCAGGGTGACAATATACAGTCTCGTTGTATTCCTTTTCTAATTTAGAACCAGTTTGTTGTTCCTTGCCTGGTTTTAGCTGTTGCTTCTTGAACCACCTACAGGTTCTCAGGAAGCAGGTAAAGTTGTCTGGTATTCCCATCTCTTTAAGAGTTTTCCAGTTTGTTGTGATCCACATAGTCAAAGTATTTAGCATACTCAATGAAACAGAAGTAGATGTTTTTCTGGAACCCCCTTCCTTTCTCCAAGATCTAGTGAATGTTGGCAATTTGGTCTCTGGTTCCTCTTTGAAACCCAGCTTGAACATTTGAAAGTTGTTGGTTCACATATTTCTAAACCCTAGCTTGAAGGATTTTGGGCATAATCTCACTAATGTGAAATGAGCACAATTGTATAATAGTTTGAACACTCTTTGGCATTACCCTTCTTTGGTCTTGAAATGAAAACTAAACCTTTCCAGTCATGGGACCACTGCTGAGATTTCCAAATTTGCCAACACATTGAGTGCAACACTTAAACAGCATCGTCTTTTAGGATTTTAAATAGTTCAGCGAAAATTTCCATCACCACCTCTAGCTTTATAGTAATGCTTCCTAAGGCACACTTGACTTCACACTTTAGGATGTCTGGCTCTAGCTAAGTGACCACACCATCGTGGTTATCTGGGTCATTAAGACCAAAGAAAATGAAATGTTTGGGGTTTTTTTTGGCCAAGAAGGTAAATGGTTGTCTGAGGAGGCTTTACAAATAGTTGAGGAAAGAAGAGAAGTGAAGGGAAAAGAACAAAGGGAAAGATATACTCAACTGAATGCAGAGTTCCAGAGAATAGCAAGGAGAGATAAGAAGGCCTTCTTAAATGAACAATGCAAAGAAATAGAGGGGAAAATAGAAGGGAAAAGATTAGAGATCTCTTCAAGAAAATTTGAAATATTGAGAGAACATTTCATGCAAGGATAGGGACAATAATGGACAGAAACACTAAGACCTAACAGTAGCAGAAGAGATTAAGAAAAAGTGGCAAGAATATGCAGAAGAACTGTACAATAAAGTTTTTCATGACCCAGATAACCAGGATGGTATTATGGTCATTCACCTAGAGTCAGCATCCGGGAGTGTGAAGTCAAGTGGGCCTTAGGAGCCTTACACATCACATAAAACAGCCCAGTTCAACAACCTTAATATAGATATGGTTTTCCCTGTGATGGCTTCCATGACGGTTTTCATCATGATACTTCTATTAATTATAATTACATAGTTTTCTTATCATCATTTATTTAATTTCTCTCTTTGGTCAGATTTTAGCCTTTGTGAGGTTGAACACCATGCTTGTTTTATTCATTGTTCTATTGCCAACTGCTACCACAGTTCTTGATACATAGGAAAGAAATGTTTGCTATATGTCAGGCATTTATTTTTGTTTAGTTAATTAATTAAAATATATAAATTGAGGAATGAAGGGGCAATATAAAAGACAAAGTTGCCTAGATGAGTACCTGTTAACCTAATAAGATAATTATAAACTACTTAAAGTAATTGATAAGTTTTTGTTCAGAATCAGATAAGTCATTCTTTTCTGCCTCTTATACCTTAATTATCCTTTATTATGACTTTTTGAGTCCCTAGAGAATGTATAAATCCCTAAAGATCATACATATTTTCAGTGGGGTAAAGATAATTGAGAGCTTGTTTAGTTTTGAGTGGGCCTGTTCCTATCATATCGTTTTCAACAAAAGTATTTATACATGAAAATAGACAAATTAACAATTAATTTATGTAGCTATCTACATTATCACATTCATTTGTATAAAGAAAATAAATGTGTTATATTTCTTGAACTGGAAAAAATTACTAATATGGTTATTAGATAATTCTATACCATTTATTTTAGTGACTTTACATAAAGGCTTTTTTATTGAAGCATATTTGACATTAATGTTATATTAGTTTCAGGTATACAGTGTAATGATTTAATATTTACATGTATTATGAAATGACTACCACAATAAGTCTAGTTAACATCCATCATAGTACATATTTTTTTCTTGTGTTAGGAACTTTAAAGATTTCCTTTCTCAGGAACTTTCATATACATAACATAGTATTATTATTAATCATAGTCACTGTGCTGTATATTACATCCCGATGACATATTTATTTTAAAACTGGAAATGTGTCCCTCTTGATCCCCTTCATTCATTTTCCTCACCACCAAGCCCCACCTCTGGCAAACACCACTCAGTTGTACTCTGTATCTATGAGCTCATTTTTGTTGTTATTTAGGTTCCACATGTAAGTGAGATCCTATGTATCTATCTCTCTCGACTTACTTAAATTAGCAAATCATCCTTGAGATCCTTTTATGTTGTCACAAATGTTAAGATTTCATTTTTAATTGCTGAATAAAATTCCATTTTATCCATACTGCACATTTTCTTTATCCATTCATCCACTGATGGTGGTTTCCATATAAATATTTCTGTGGTCAAGGCTTCATATTTGTTTTGTCTTGGGCGTTGTCAAGATAGTTGAAAGTGGATAGCTGGTGTACCTATTGTAATGTAACACTACTTCATCAGCAGAAAAGGTACTGAACAGAAGATGGGGATTCAGAGGGAATACTGGAGGAATACAGGTAATAATGGCATACAAAGATAGCATTTCCTCCTTCCCTTTATGTACCAGCTCTCAGCCCACCGCCTCCCCCGCCCCCACCCCCTCACCAGACCAGAACTGTATGAAGCAAAGTTTGCAATCCCTAGACAGGAGATCATCAGATTGTGGGGTGGGGAAGTTCAAGGGGTAGGTTGAGATCAGAATGAAGATGTCATGAGCTAGATTTCCCAAGAATAGTCTGGACATGAAAGAAACTGGGAAAAAAAAGCAAATAAGAGGCACACAACTGGGCTTATATGGAGTTCCACACAGATGCTTGATGAAAAGGAAATAGATTTGCCACTGGAGAAATTTCATGTCTCAATGCTGTATTACTTGTGTAACTTTAAGGAATAATAACTTTTCGCTGTAAAATTTCCCAATTTCCCCTTTGATAAAATGAGAATAATAGTATTACCCTGGTTTTTTGATGACTATAGTGGGAACATAGTAGAACCTTTATAATTATTCTCTTTTCTTTCTCTCTCACGGAAGGTAAAAGATTTAAGTTTGTTAGTATTTACTCTGAAAACTGAGCTAATTACACATACTAAACTTAGTTTTGTGTAATTACCAGTGACTAACTCCAGTGTTCTTGCCTGGAGAATCCCAGGGATGGGGGAGCCTGGTGGGCTGCTGTCTATGGGGTCACATAGAGTCAGACACGACTGAAGCGACTTAGCAGCAGCAGCAGCAGCAACTTACATTGAGACAATATGCATAGTGAATAATCGAAGACTAAACTGATCCTTTTATAGGCTGGTGGAGGCTGAAACAAACACTGATAACAGTAACATATGCCTATATTCTTGAAAGCATTTTGACATTGTTTTAAAATACCAGGATTTAATTGTTGTGATAAAGGAACAGATTAGGCTTTTCTCTGAGAAATTATCTTCAACCTATACATTACCTATTCTGGAAACAAAAGAAACTGTGATTCTGTATTTCATATTACACTTATTGGTATCCAGCTTCTTCCACAATGGGTTCTAGATGGGAGTCAACTGAGGTTAAGAATGGACACTCCAGATAATCTATAGAAAACTGACACATATATATGGAATTTAGAAGACAGTAATGATGACCCTATATGTGAGACAACAAGAGACACAGAGGTATAGAGTGGACTTTTGGACTCTGAGGGAGAGGGAAAGGGTGGGATGGTATGGGAGAATGGCAATGAAACATGTATATTTTCCTGTAAGAAACGAAACGCTAATCTATGTTCAATGTAGGATGCAGGAGGCATGGGGCTGATGCACAGGATGATTCAAGTAGAGGATGGGGGTGGGAGGTGGGAGGGGGATTCGGCACTGGGAGATTGTGTTCACCTATGGCTGATTCGTGTCAATGTATGGCAAAACAAATACAGTATTGTAATTAAAAAAAAAAAAAGAAAAGAAAAGAAAAGAAAAGAAGTCTTTGCGATAAAGAGAGAGCAGCTGATCTTAACTCTAAAAACAGGTAGAAACAGTAATGAAAGACAAATGAAGCAGTGGAATCCAACACACCAGGTACACACCCACAGGAAGAAAATGTCTGACAATAAAGTGCTTCCATGTCTGGTACTTTAAACTTCACAAGTTGCTTTCCCTCAGTTTGTGAGATATTTCCTTAACAAATTAAAAGTGACTAAAAGTGAAATAGACCAAGGGGAAAAATATAGTGTCCACCAAGGTATTAAACTGGCTTGTAATTCTGCATCTATTTTTGTGATGATAATTATATTAAAAACACAAGGACCTGCTGGGCCATAAATATTTAAAGATTTTTAAAGTAAATCCTGCTCTTGGTTATGTCTCATTTTTCTAGCTCTGATTTTTTTCTTTCTATATTTGTAACCTAGGTGATTCTAATGTGAAGTCTATCTTGGTAATCTCCTTTTTAGCTTATTAATCACTTCCGTGTATCAGAGAGGAGTTATTTTTAATTATTAAATTAATTAATGGGGAGACTGTTTCAAGCTTAGGTTACAGTTCAGGTACTTAGGGGCAGTTGTAAGTATATAAGGGTAAACTGATGGGAACTAAGTAGGCAGCAAGTCGAAATAAAATTAGATAATTGGAAATTGGGAAGAGATGTGCGGTCAAACTTCACCCTCTTCAGAATTTTGTCTACAATATACTATCAAACAAACAATAACAGCAACCACAAAATAGAAAGCAAGAAAATTAAAAAAATTTTAAAGTCAAATCTACATAAAACATTTACATGAACACTTGAATTTTTTTGTGATTCGAAGTCCTGGTATTTCTGTCTCCTTCCAGGCTTCCCATGCTTATGACTAGTGCCTTAGTTCAGGTCTGTAACACATTTTACTTGAGCCGTTGAAATAGTCAAATTGATTCTGTTTCCATTTTCTCCTTATCTCTGTTTCATTCTCCACACTGAATCTAAAATGACTGTCCTCAAAATCTGCTTTGCCCTCTCTAAATTCCTAAGCACACCATGCAACACTGTGATCTGACCTCTGCTGGTCTCTTTGACTTGCCTCTTGTCACTGCTACACGTACACACCAGGCTTAGTGAATTATGCACAGTTCCCAGAATATAGCTGATTTAGATTATGTTTTTAACCTCAGTGCCTCCAAGTTTATGCTGCTTCCTCCTTCTGGCCTTTCATGACACAGCCTATATATATATCTTCTTTTGAGAAACACAGATTCCTATCCCTTAAATAACTTTGGTCATTCTACTTTGTGTGTTGTACTATTTTCTATTATAAGATTTACTATACCATATTCCAGTCACTTGCTTACTGCCTTCTGTATCTTATGAAGCCTTTATGGCTCACAGTGTCTTACACCTCAATAAATGGATTAAAATGAATCTAAGAATTACAGGAGAATTTCACCATAAAATAACTGAGCTGATGCTTATGCCAACTGTAGAACTAATATTGCATACATTTATCTGTTGACATGTCATACTGAATGAGGCAAGAGAATATATTCTTTATCTCCTCTAACTTTGGTCTAATTTACCTTTATTTTTATGAATGGAAGCAGATGTAGAATATTGAGAAGGTTTAGGAGTATCTTGTAATAAAGAAGCAAGTCACTGAGTTCTATTGCTCAAAGAAAGCTTGAAATCTGCTCTCTATGAGTCATTATATCAAGTTGATACTGTTGTTGCATGAATCAATGAAAAATAGTCTAATAATGGAAACAGATATATTTGCATAAATGCTCTGTCTTGTATTGATGTGAAAAACACTGATTCTCTTTCATTAAGAATATTTTTATACAAAGCATTGTGAATAACACACACACAAATCCATTTTCTCTCTACGTTCAAGTTTTACAGCATTACAAGAGCCTCAGATATTTTAGTGTAGAGAAAAGACAAAGAGAGAACCAGAACTACTGGTGATTGTTAGAATTACAAAGTGATCAGAATCTGTCACCATCGCCAGCCAATCTATTTACCCTCTGCATCTCCATTTTGGGGTTAAAATTAAATGTAAAGCATCCAAATATCATGACATAACAGAATGCTAATTTTCCAATAGATAAAATTTAAAGACTTGTTCAATACCTTCATTATGTCATAGAAACACATAACAAAAAGTAAAGAACTCACTGGGTGACTATCTAGTTTTGAACCTGACTTTAAATCAGACTTAGAAAACTATGTGATATTTTTCAAATTGCTTAATCTCTCTTAACCTTTTTCTGCATTTGTATATAACAACATTTATAAAATTATAATACAACTTACCAGGTAGGCTGGAAATCCAGTGAGAGAGTATATGGGGAAGAATTTTGTAAACTATAAAATCTAAGAGATTGTACATCAATCATTATGATTACATATTAATATAAAACTTACAATTATCCACTACAAAATAATTTTGTCCTTAATATAATCAATTATCATTCTAATTATATTCTAGATTTTTATTCCCAGCACTTTCAGTCATGAAAATTCTTACATAATGATATAAAAAATTATTGTGGATTAACCCTTGTGATATCATCCACAAAAAATGTATAATGACAGAAAGTACTATGAACTTAGTAATATGTGATAACAAAACATTTTAATACTTGAGTAAACAGGAAAGCATTATATATGAACATATATATCATGTAAATATATAGATATATCCCCATGAATGATGATAAAAAGGATTTGTGAGCAATAAAGCTATAGTTGCTCAGGCATACTTAACAGTTAGAGGTCAGAAACAACAGTGCTAGATGGATATCATATATACATAAATAGATTCCAAAATCTGTCAGCCTAACTCCAATTTTTAACAACTTTCTCAGTGTCCTCTCATAACTTGGTAATACAGCCAGGGTGTTTGGATTCTAGCAATCAATCTTTTCCTTTTTTTTCTTTTTTTACTGAAGTATAGTTGATTTATAATATTATATAAATTACAGGGGTACAGTATAAAATTCACAAGTTTAAAAGATTGTAATCCATTTATAATTATTATAAAACATTTGTTCTCTTCCTTGTGTTATGTAATGCATCTTTATAGCTTCTTTTGTTCATAATGGTTTGTACCTCTTAATCCTCCGCCCCTAACTACTTCTCCGCACTCGTCACCGCTAGTTTGTTCTCTGTATCTCTGTGGCTTTTCTTTTTTGTTTTACTCACTTGTTTGTTGTACTTTTTAGATTCCACATGTAAGTGATATCCTGCAGTGTTTGTCTTTCTCTTTCTGACTTATTTCACTTAGAATAATATCCTCCAAGTCCATCCATTTGTTGCAAATGGCAAAATTTCATTCTTTTTTTCAGCTATTTCACTGTGTGTGTGTGTGTGTGTGTGTGTGTGTGTGTAAATACACATACTACCTCTTCTTTAGACATTCATCTGTTTATGGACACAGACTGCTTCCATATCTTGGCAATTTTAAATAATGTTTCTCTGAACATTGGGGTGCATGTGTCTTTTCAAATTAGTGTTTGGGTTTGTGGTTTTTGTTTTTGCATATACAGGAATGGAATTGCTAGGTCATAAGATTTTAGTTTTTTGAGAAACTTCCATGCTACTTTTCATAGTGGCTGAACTAATTTACATTCTCACCAACAGTATAGAGGTTTCCCTTTGCTCCACATCCTTGCCACCAGCCAACATTTGTTATTTGTGTTCTTTGTGATGATAGCCATTCCGACAGGTGTGAGGTAATATCTCATTGTGTTTTTGATATGCATTCCCCTGATGATTAGTGATGTTAAGCATCTTTGCATGTGCCTGTTGGTTGTCTGCGTTTGGGACAGAAAACCATAGTTTTCTTCATAAATTAAAAACAAAACAAAACAAAAAAAAAAAAACCTCCCTATTCACAGATGTAATAGTACTTGAAAGTTTCAAATTCCTTGATACAATTAGGTTCAATGTTTTGTTAGCAAAGTCCTCATGAAGTATTCAGTTCCTTATTTGAAGTGTTAATAGCAATAAAATGAAGTAGTGAACAGGGATTGGTGGTATGCTTCATAAAGCAAGTGAAAGTCACTCAGTCATGTCTGACTTTGTGACCCAGAAATTCTCCAGGCCAAAATACTGGAGTGGGTAGCCGTTCCATTTGCAGGGGATCTTCCGAACCCAGGGATCAAACCCAGGGATCAAACCCAGGTCTCTTGTGTTACGGGTAGATTCTTTATCAGCTGAGCCACAAGGGAAGCCCAAGAGTACTGGAGCGGGTAGCCTATCCTTTTCCAGCAGATATCTTTCTGATCCAGGAATCGAACCAGGGTCTCCTATATTGCAGGCAGATTCTTGACCAACTGAGCTATCAGGGAAGCTTTTATAAAGCAAAACCTGCTGTAAATATCGATTGGATTTGTAGCCAGATTCTACTAACTTACCAATAGGACAGAAATTTTTGGATATTTTACATCAAAATGCTGTCTCACTCCAAAATATCTTGGAAAAATTCTGACTTTTGTATGGAAACCTCAATACAAAATATATAATTCTATTTGCCAGTACATTTTTGCTTAAATTCTGAAGAAGGACATACATTATCAGGCAATATCTTCTATCTTTTTAGTCACTTTGATTTAAAAGTCCTCTCAGTACATTCTTCTCCCTCTTATTTTATATCCATTTGGCCCTTAATATTATGGATGTTATCTCTGAAATAGTCATCATATTTATATGCCAGTTTTGGAATAACTGATATTTTTACAATATTGAATCTTCCAATCCAGGAAGACCATTTACTTCTTACTTTATTTGAAACCTTTTAAATATATTTCATAAAATTTGTAAATTTCAGTCTGATATATTAGTACAAGGTACTGAATATTTTTATGCTATAGTAAATCTTGAAAACTTTTTAAAAATGTCTTTGTGCTTGCACTAACAGGTTTTTTAATATTGGTTAATTTTATTGGTATTTTATGTCTTGATTATTTTTCTATTTATTCTATCTACCATCCAGGAATGTAAGTTAAAGAGTCACACTCCAATTGTAAATTTCTCCAGTTATCCTTTTAGTTCTAATATTTGTCTTATATATTTTAAAATCATATTTTTGCCTGCACATAGATATATAATTGTTTTAAGTCTTCTAGGTTTGGTTTGAAAGGATTTAAAGGTACATATCAATTAAGGAAAATAGACATTTTAATAATAACAAGCTTTTTATCATTCTTGATATTGGCAATTTGTATTTTCTTTCCTTTTATCCTGTGTAGTCTGACTAGAGGTCTATCAATTTGAGTATTCATCTCAAAGAATAAGCTTCAGATTTTTAAAATCTTGATATGCTTTCTGTTTGTTGAATTTCATTTCTTTTTAAAATAATTTCCTTTCTTCTGATTTTTTTGTATTTAAGTTGCGCTCCTTTTTCCTAGTTTTCATTATATTACTGCAAACAGTAGAGGATACACTTACAGAAAAGAAAATATAACCTGTATTTTCCAATAGCATTAAGTACACTAGAGTAAAAACAGTAAAAGTTTTTCAAGTTCTTTGTCAAGAAAATTATAGTTTAAAAACTTTCAAGAACACCTAAATTAATAGAAGACACTAACTATTTACTTTGTGTTTTCCTTTCTTGTATCCTATTTAAGAAGTCCTTCTTTATCATGAGATTCATGAGATCATGACATGATGAATCATCGTGTTTGTGTAAGTGTGTGTTAATATGCACACAGAGTCTTCTAAATTTGTATACTTTCATCCATTCATACTTAATTATTTATTATATAGAAAATCTTTTGAATATATTATGAGGTAAGGGTACATATTTTTAAACTATCAGTTAGTAAACAAATGATATATCATTTTCCCCACTGTTGTGCAAAAGCTGTTCTGTCAAAATTAAACTTTTCATAAATTAATGATTTTGACTATAGTGTCTTTATTCTATATCATCTGTTGACTCTTTGGAATCTTCACTAATAATATAGTCAGTTATTTACTGTGAATTTCAGTAGGAGTTGTTCTACTTTAGAATGTTTTTATTGCTGTTGTTGTTGTGAGCCTGTTACTTTTTCGTAAAAATTTCAGAATCAACTTTATCAAGTACATTTTAAAAACATATTGAGATTTTTCTCTGAGGCACATTGAAACTGTTAAATACTTTGAAAAGAAGTGACAGCTTTACAATATTGAGGCTTTTTTTCTAACAACATTTTTCATATTTATTAATTTAGGTTTTCATCAACCACTCATTATAATTATCTTGATAAAGAGCTTGAACATCTTTTGTTAATATATTCCTGTATAATTTACAGTTTGGGATGAAAATATAGAATATTTTCTACTCATTTATTCTGAACCTTTGTTTAACATATTTCTCACACACCTCTGCATCTTCGTACTTTTAACACATAACCAACTTGTGACTTAGTGCCTAAGAATATGTTCCGCTTCCACAGAGATGAATCTGTGCCAAAATTTCATAACCTCTTTGTGCATAATCACCAAATTTCCCTTCATAGTACTCTTCCTTTAATTTGTTGTTTTGTATATCGATAGTTTATTCCTGTTTTTGTTAAATAGTATTTCATTGTGTGGATATACCACAATCTGCTTGTCCATTCATCTATTGATGGACACTTGATTGCTCTCAATTTTTGGCTAGTACAAATAAAGCTTGTATGCACATCTGTTTTCATTTCTCTTGAGTAAATACATAGGAGTAGAATGTCTTAGTGATATAGTATGTGTATGTTTAACTTTTAAAGAAACTGACAAACTGTTTTCCAAGTTGGCTGTACCACTTTAAATTTCCACCAGAAGTGTATCAGAGTTCCACCACTCTTATCTCCTCACCAACATTTAAATTATTTTTATGAAGTATAATTAGTTTTCAAAGTTGTGTTAATTTCTGCTGTACAGCAAAATGATTCAGTTATACATATATTTACATTTTTTAATAATTTTTGTCATTATGCTTTATCATAAGATATATGAATATAGTTCTCTGAACTACATATAGTTCTCTGTGTTGTTTATCCGTTGTATATATAATACCTTACACCTGCTAATCTCAACAACCCACTCCAGCCCTCCCCCAACACACTTACTCTTGACACCACATCTATTCTCCCTGTCTGTGAGTCTGATTCAGTTCATAGATGGGTTCATTAGTGTCATATTTTAGATTCCACAATGAATGACATCATATGGTATTTGTCTTTCTTTCTCTGGCTTGAAATGTACTTAGTATTTGCTGCAGATGCCGTCATTTTGTTCTTTTTTGGCTGAGTAGTATTCCGCTAGAGCTTCCCAGATGGAGCTAGTGGTAAGCCCCTGCCTGCCCATGCAGGAAACATAAGGGACAGAGGTTCAACCCCCAGATCAGGAAGATCTCCTGGAGAGGGAAATGGCAACCCACTCCAGTATTCCTGCCTGGAGAATCTCATGGAAAGAGGAGCCTGGTAGGCTACAGTTCATGTTGTTGCAGAGTCGGTAATGACTGAAGCGACAGCACAATATTCCACTGCGTATATATACTGCATCTTCTTTATAAATTCATCTGTTGATGGACATTTAGGTTGCTTCCATAGCTTAGCTATTGTGATTAATGCTGCTATGAGTATATGGATGCATGCATCTTTTTGAATTATAGTTTTGTCTGGATATATATATAATATATAATAAAATGTGTATTTTATTATTTAAATAAATTTAAAGAAGAAGCAACAGTTAGAACAACAAGAAGCAATAAAGAAGCAACAGGAAGCAACAGTTAGAACTGGACATGAATCAACAGACTGGTTCCAAACAGGAAAAGGAGTACATCAAGGCTGTATATTGTCACCTTGCTTATTTAACTTCTATGCAGAGTATATCATGTGAAATGCCTGGCTGGATGAAGCACAAGCTGTAATCAAGTTTGCAGGGAGAAATATCAATAACCTCAGTTATACAGATGACACCACTCTTATGGCATAAAGTGAAGAGGCACTGAAGAGCCTCTTGATGAAAGTGAAAGAAGAGAGTGAAAAACTGGCTTAAAACTCAACATTTGAAAAATGAGGGTCATGGCATCCAGTCCCGTCACTTCATGACAAATAAGTGGGAAAACAATGGAAACAGTGCAGACTTTATTTTCTTGGACTCAAAAATCACTGCAGATGGTGACTGCAGCCATGAAGTTAAGACACATGCTCCTGGGAAGAAAAGCTATGACCAACCTAGAGAGCATATTAAAAAGCAGAGACATTACTCTGCCAACAAAGGTCCGTCTAGTTAAAGCTATGGTCTTTCCATTAGCACATATGGATGTGAGAATTGGACTATAAGCAAAGTGGAGCACTGAGGAATTGATGCTTTTGACCTGTGGTACTGGAGAAGACCCTGAGAGTCCCTTGGACTGCAAGGAGATCCAAGTCAACCCTAAAGGAAATCAGTCCTGAATATTCTTTGGAAGGACTGATGGCTGAAGCTGAAACTCCAATACTTTGGCCACCTGATGTGAAGAACTCACTCATTTGAAAAGACCCTGATGCTGGGAAAGATTGAAGGTGGAAGGAGAAGGATACAAAAGAGGATGAAGGGGTTGCATGGCCTCACCAACTCAATGGATATGAGTTTGAGCAAGCTCCAGGGTTGGTGATGGGCAGGGAAGCCTGGCATGCTATAGTCCATGGGGTCACAAAGAGTTGGACATGACTGAGCGACTTAACTGAACTGAAATAAATTTTAAACTAATTATTGTTCTATTATAAAACATCATCTGACCTGTTAAGTTTATATCCAGAAGGCTTGTTAAATATTCTTTTAGGTCAACCTACATTTACATTAACTGTGCTATATAATATTATATACGTGTGTGTGTGTGTATGTATATGTATATACATATACATGAAGAAGGAAATGGCAACCCACTCCATTATTCATGCCTGGAGAATCCCATGGACAGAGGAGCCTGGAAGGACAAAGAACCCACTGTGTCCATGAGGTAGAAAGAACTGGACATGATATAGTGACTAAACCACCACCTGCCAGATATATACATATATATATTGCTTTCAAGCATCAGTTTTTACTTTTCTCATTCTTATATCTTTTTATTTCTTATTTTTCTTAACTAATAGCAACTCCAGTAAATGCTGAATAAGAAGAGGTGGCAGACCTTTAATCTTGTTTTTAATACAAATAATTTTGGTGTCTCATTGCTTGGTGTCCACTGTGCAGGCATTTTTTGTAGACACACTGTATCAGTTTAAAGTACTTTTATTTCTGTGATTATTTAACTAAATTTTTCTTATAATTATTATTAATATTGGGTGAATTTGAGTTTTATTAAATATCCTCCTGAATCTACTGAACAGAGTATACGGTTTTTCTCTTTCAATCTGTTAATAGTGCATTTCAATAATTAATTACTTAAAAATTGAATTTTAAATTTAAATCAACAGGACTGGAAAAGGTGTTTTCATTCCAATCTCAAAGAAAGACAATGTCAAAGAATGTTCAAATGTCAAACTATTGTATAATTGCACTCATTTCACATGCTAGTAAGGTAATGCTCAAAATCCTTCAAGCTAGGCTTTAACAGTATGTGAATCAAGAACTTGCAGATGTACAAGCTGGGTTTAGAAAAAGCAGAGGAACCAAAGATCAGACTGGAACACCTGTTGGAAAATAGAAGAACCAAGGGCATTTAAAAATATCTAATTCTGCTTCATTGACCCCGCTAAAGCCTTTGACTGTGGATCACAAGAAACTGTGGAAAATCCCTAAAGAGATGGGAATACCAGATCACCTTACCTCCCTCCTGAGAAACCTGAATGTAGGACAAGAAACAGTAGTTAGAACCTTACATGGAACAACTGACGGGTTCAGAACTGGGAAAGGAGTACAAGAAATCTGCATATTGTCACCCTGTTTATTTAATTTCTATGCAGAGTACATCCTGAGAAATGCCTGGCTGGATGAATCACAATCTGGAATCAAGATTGCTAGGGTAAATATTAATAACCTCAGATATTCAGATGATACCAATCTAATGGCAGAAAGTGAAGAGGCACTAAAGAGCCTCTTGATAGGGATGAAAGAGGTAAGTGAAAAAGCTGGTTTAAAACTTTACATTCAAAAAATTAAGATTGTGGCATCCTATCCCATCACTTCATGGCAAATATATGGGGAAAAGTGAAAGAAGTGGCAGATTTTACGTTCTGGGGCTTTAAAATCACTGCAGATGGTGACTACTATGATGAAATTAAGACACTTGCCCTTGGAAGAAAAGCTATTACCAACCTAGACAGCATATTAAAAGCAGAGACATTACTTTGCCAACAAAGATCCATCTAGTCAAAGCTATGATTTTTTCAGTAGTCATGTATGGATGTGTGAGTTGGACCATAAAGAAAGCTGAACACTGAAGAATTGATGCTTTTGAATTGTGGTGCTGGAGAAGACTCTTGAGAGTCCCTTGGACAGTAGGGAGATCAAACCAGTCAATCCTAAACAACCCTGAATATTCATTGGAAGGACTGATGCTGAAGCTGAAGCTTCAGTACTTTGGCCACCCTAGTGAAGAGCTGACTTACTGCAAAAGATCTGATGCTGGAAAAGATTGAGGGTAGGGGGAGAAAGGAGAGGCAGCAAATAAGATGACTGGATGGCATTAGCAACTTAATGGACATGAGCAAACTCTGGGAGATAGTGAAGGACAGGGAAAACTTGGTGTGCTGCACTCCGGGATTGCAAAGAGTTGGACATGACTCAGCAACTGGACAACAACAAGAATATTAAATCAAAATGTTATGGCTAAAATAAATATTACTATAGTAAGTTTCATAATATTTTCTTTAGGATTTCTTTATCTCTTATACCTCAGTCACTTGTGAGAACATCCTATCATTTTCCTATCTTCTTTGATTTTTTAGTTTGACAATAAATGTTTTTGCAACTGATAAAAAGGAGAACATTGGGAGATAACTCCTTACTTTATATTTTCTATAAGAGCATATATAGTTTTGAAATTTCATTAACCTTGACTAATAACTCTCTTATAAACTCATTATATCCCAGTGTTTTCATTGATATAAGGTTTTTACTTTCTGATTCAATTAAATTTTTCTTACTTTAAATCTGTTTGCTGACAGGTTTAAAGATTATTTTTATGACAATAACACCCACTCTTAATATGCATGGGCGCTAAGTCATGTCCGACTCTTTGCAACCCTGTGGACCGCAGCCCACCAGGCTCCTTCATCCACAGGATTCTCCAGGCAAGAATACTGGCATGGGTTGCCATTTCCTACTCCGCCACTCTTAATATATATTTATTTTAATCTCTATAGCATCTGTGTTTTAATAAAGTCCATTCCTGATATAAATTTATTTATGTCTTCTCTATTTTCTTATCTACTTTTGTGAGCAGTTGTTTAAACTGACCTCCAGATTCTGTTTCTTCCTGTTGGTTGTCTCTGTGTAATTGAATTATTTAATATGTGATTGAAAGTCTTTTTCTTATCTAATCAATTATTTTTCAAATTATTTTAATTTTTGTTCTTTTATAGCCTGTTATATTCAATGTTTATCTGGTGGATTTGAGCCTTTCTTATTTTCTGTAAAATCTTTAATTTCCTTGTATTTGTATTTTAGTGGTATTTTACAAACTTTTCACTCCTATGTGTTTTCTAATTTTAAATGTTTATTTGAGGCGTAAGATGTTAAGACTATATGTTTAAATTTCTAAATATATATTTAAATTAATTAAACTATTCTCTAATAGTATCATTTCAAAATTCCTTTGAAGTTTTGTTAAATGAGCTTTATAGTCCTACATATAATATTTTTTCAAATATTACTTATATTTATATTGCAAGTTTTCAATATTATTTTTTAAATAGCTTTTTTCTAAATATTGTATTGGAAAATTATGTACATTCTCTAGTTTTAAGATACCACATTCTGTAAAAGTTAAACTAAATAATTACTCTATTTAGGCCTGAATAAATCAGAACTAAGTGGAATCAATTTAATGAACTGAAATAGTTTCATTATTAAGTGACCTTTCTCATCTTTGCTTAGTCATTCTGTCATGTCTAAGTCCTTGTGGCCCCAGACTGTAGCCCACCAGGCTTCTCTGTTCATGGAATTTTCCAGGCAAATTTGCCTGGAAACAGAAATGTAGCAGTTTGCCATTTCTTCCTCCAGGGAGTCTTCCAGAACCAAGGATTCATCTTGCATCTCTATTGTCTCCTGAAATGGTAGGCAGGTTCTTTACCACTAGCACCACCTTATAAGTTTGCCCTGTTTTCATCTTTAGTTTGGCTTTTTTTCATACCATCAATTTACCTCTCATAAAAATATTGTTCAGCATTTTCTTGATATACGTCTGTCCACATAATTAAACATTTATTATTTTTGTAATCAGTGTTTTATGTGCATTCCATAAAAAACATATAGGTGAATTTAAAAAAATCCTTCTTAAAAATCTTTAGGCTTAAATTTGGATTTATATTCACATGTGGGTATATATTACTACTTTAGTATGTGCTTTTCATTACTTTTTTGAGTCAATTTTGTTTTTTTCTTTCTTTTCTATGCAATTTCTATTTTTCTTTCCTTGTCACTCTCCTCTCATTTTTCCTTTTATATCTATTGAGTTTTTAGATGTTATGTCTATTGTTTTTCTTAGTACATTTAACATGTGTATTTAGCAAACTATAATCATGTCTTCATCCTTATTTTCAGTAATACAAAGATTTACAAAAGGTTTTATTCTAATATATTTTAACATATATGATATTTACTAGAGTGGGTCCATTTTCCTAGAGTGAGTCTTTGAATATAAACACAGCTTCAGTTTGTCCTAAAATGTTTTAATTATATCTATTGCTATGAGGAGTAAAATGTTATATTCCAATGGCTTAATATCATAAAAGATTTTTCTCATTCATGGTAATCAGAATTGGGTATTTAGCACACAGCCTTTCCTTTAGCGATTGGCAATTTTTTATCTGTGTCATTAACATTTTCTATGATGTCCAGTTCTTCATTTCATGAAAGCACATCAATAAAGAGTGGGGGATTATTCAACCACGTTTCACCAGGAATGATATGAATAAGTCCTATCCACCTTTTGCTAACCAGAACTTAGATATGGTTTCACCTTATTTCTAGAAAGAAAGGAGAAAATAGTTGTGTACTTAAGAGAAGGAACAAGGTTTTGGTGAAATCTGAGTATTCTCTGCCACATCTTTCTCTAGATAGATACATATGTATAGGGTTGGCCCAATATATAGAGTCCAAGGTTCACAGTTATTTTTCTCATAATGTTGAAGATACTAAATAATTGTCTTCTTTTTCCAGTAGTGCTTTTGAGAAGTCAGCTGACAAGTTAAATTCCTTTTAAGTTGTCTTTGATGTTTTGCCATGCATATTGGGAATGTTTTAGTTCACTAGTATGACCTTCCCCTCTCTCTCTCTCTTTCTCTCTCTCTCTCTGTGTGTGTGAGTGTGTGTGTGTGTGTGTGTACACATATTGTTGTCATTTAGTCACTAAGTCATGTCCACTTTTGTCACCCATGGAGTATAGCCCACCAGGCTCCTCTGTCCATGGGAATTCCCAGGCAAGAATACTGTAGTGGGTGGCCATTTCCTTCACCAGGGTATCTTTCTGACCCAGAGATCAAACCCACATCTCCTGCTTGGACAGGCAGGTTCTTTACCACTGAGCCACCCGGGAATCCCTGTATTCACATATGCATGTGTATATATCTACATACATATATATATACACACACATATAAGCACTATATACACTATATGTATATAATATGATTTTCAGTAGACTTATAAAGATCGTAATTGTTTATTTTATTAACAGCTTTATAGAACTATTAATTCATATACAATACAAGTCATTTAAAGTATCTTAAAGTATACAACCAGTAATGCTGAAGAAGCTGAAGTTGAATGGTTCTATGAAGACCTACAAGACCTTTTAGAACTAACACCAAAAAGATGTCCTTTTCATTATAGGGGACTGGAATGCAAAAGTAGGAAATCAAGAAAAACTTGGAGTAACAGACAAATTTGGCCTTGGAGTATGAGCAGGACAAAGGCTAACAGAGTTTTGCCAAGAGAACGCACTGGTCATAGCAAACACCCTCTTCCAACAACATGAGGGAAGACTCTACACATGGACATCACCAGATGGTCAACATCAAAATCAGATTGATTATATTCTTTGCAGCCAAAGATGGAGAAGCTCTATACAGTCAACAAAATCAAGACCGGAAGGTCACTGGCTCAGATCATAAACTCCTAATTGCCAAATTCAGACTTAAATTGAAGAAAGTAGAGAAAACGGCTAGACCATTCAGGTATGACCTAAATCAAATCCCTTATGATTATACAGTGGAAGTGAGAAATAGATTTAAGGAACTAGATCTGATAGACAGAGTGCCTGATGAACTATGGACATAAGTTCGTGACATTGTACAGGAGACAAGGATCAAGACCATCCCCATGAAAAAGAAATACAAAAAAGCAAAATAGCTGTTTGAGGAGGCCTTACAAATAGCTGGGAAAAGAAGAGAAGTGAAAAGCAAAGGAGAAAAGGAAAGATATAAGCATCTGAATGCAGAGTTCCAAGAACAGCAAGGAGAGATAAGAAAGCCTTCTTCAGTGATCAATGCAAAGAAATAGAGGGAAACAACAGAATGGGAAAGACTAGAGATCTCTTCAAAATATTGAGAGATATCAAGGGAACATTTCATGCAAAAATGGGCTCGATAAAGGACAGAAATAGTATGGACCTAACAGAAGCAGAAGATATTAAGAAAAGGAGGCAAGAATACACAGAACTGTTCAAAATAATCTTCATGACCCAGATAATCAAGATAGTGTGATCATTCACCTAGAGCCAGACATCATGGAATGTGAAGTCAAGTGGGCCTTAGAAAGCATAACCATGAACAAAGCTAGTGGAGGTGATGGATTTCCAGTTGAGCTCTTTCAAAGCCTGAGAGACGATGCTGTGAAAGTGCTGCATTCAATATGCAGCAAATTTGGAAAACTCAGCAGTGGCCACAGGACTGGAAAAGGTCAGTTTTCATTCCAATCCCAAAGAAAGGCAATGCCAAAGAATGCTCAAACTACCGCACAATTGCACTCATCTCACATGGTAGTAAAGTAATGCTGAAAATTACTTCAGGCTTCAGCAGTATATGAACCGTGAACTTCCAGTTCAAGCTTGTTTTAGAAAAGCAAAGGAACCAGAGATCAAATTGCCAACATCCTCTGGATCATCAAAAAGCAAGAGAGTTGCAGAAAAACATCTATTTCTGCTTTATTAACTATGCCAAAGCCTTTAACTGTGTGGATCACAATAAACTGTGGAAGATTCTGAAGGAGATGGGAATACAGACCACCTGACCTGCCTCTTGAGAAGCCTATATGCAGGTGAGGAAGCAACAGTTAGAATTGGACATGGAACAACAGACTGGTTCCAACTCAGAAAAGGAGTATGTCAAGGCTGTATATTGTCACCCTGCTTCTTTAACTTACATGCAGAGTACATGATGAGAAATGCTGGGCTGGAAGAAGCACAAGCTGGAATCAAGATTGCTGAGAGAAATATCAATAAACTCAGATATGCAGATGCCACCACCCTTATGGCACAAATTGAAGAGGAACTAAAAAGCCTCTTGATGAAAGTGAAAGAGGAGAGTGAAAAAGCTAGCTTAAAGCTCAACATTCAGAAAATGAAGATCATGGCATCCGGTCCCTTCACTTCATAGGAAATAGATGGGGAAACATGGAAACAGTGTCAGACTTTACTTTTGGGGCTCCAAAATCCCTGCAGATGGTGACTGCAGCCATGAAATTAAAAGATACTTACTCCTTGGAAGAAAAGTTATGACCAACCTAGATAGCATATTCAAAAGCAGAGACATTATTTTGCCAACAAAAGTCTGTCTAGTCAAGGGTATGGTTTTTCCTGTGGTCATATATGGATGTGAGAGTTGGACTGTGAAAAAGCTGAGCGCCGAAGAATTGATGTTTTTGAACTTTGGTCTTGGAGAAGACTCTTGAGAGTCCCTTGGACTGTAGGAAGATCCAACCAGTCCATCCTAAAGGAGATCAGTCCTGGGTATTCATTGGAAGGAATGATGCTAAAGCTGAAACTCCAGTACTTTGGCCACCTCATGCATAGAGTTGATTCATTGGAAAATGACCCTGATACTGGGAGGGACTGGGAGCAGGAGGAGAAGGGGACAACAGAGGATGAGATGGCTGGGTGGCATCACCGACTTGGTGGACATGAGTTTGAGTGAACTCTGGGAGTTGTTGATGGACAGGGAGGCCTGGCGTGCTGTGATTCATGGGGTCACAAAGGGTTGGACATGACTGAGCAACTGAACTTAACTGAACTGAAAGTATACAATTCAATTTTTAAAATATATTCATAATAGATTGCTTTTTAACATCTATTTTTTTCTTTTATGTTTGTTTTTAATATGCGATGCTCCCCTGTAGGTAGAAATGGAAACCACTCTAGTATTCTTGCCTGGAAAATCTCATGGACAGAGGGGCCTGGCAGGTTACAGTCATGGGGTCCCAATCAGACATGACTTAGCAACTGAGCACAAATACATAGTCTTTTTAAATAAAATTTATATATGTGTATAAGATTTCCTGGCAGCTCAGGTGGTAAAGAATCTGTTAGCAATACAGGAGATTAAGGTTCAGTTCCTGGGTTGGGAAGATCCCCTGGAGAAGGAAATGGCAACCCACTCCAGTATTCTTACCTGAAGAGTCCCATTGACAGAGGAGCCTGGCGGGCTATAGTCCATGGGTCACAAAAAGTGGATATGATTGAGTGATTAGCACACATGCACATATGTGTTCATGTGTATGTGTATATTTTTTTTAAACATTCATTCTAAGATAGTTTAGAATATTTGGGGCTGTTAAAGTAAGGATTTTTTTTTTCTGATGGATTTTATATATCAGCTATTATCTTGTGGTCTTTTCATCTCAGTGTTAGATTTCTTGACTTACATTGCATTGGAAGCCAATTGTGATTTGGATCATTTAAGTTTATTATTTTTGAACTCTTGTTTTACCTCTTTATGATAAATAAATTTGACCTTGCTTTTACCTCAAACATTTATTCACTATTATCCAGTGGGTACTGGATAATGCCCTGGATAATGGAAATCCTTAATACCATCTACTTCCAGACAATAGTGGTCATCAGACTCATAACATCATCTGATTTAGTTGCTTTTCATTCTTGCTCCATTTCTAGCCTAAGTAAAGTTACTGAATAGGGATGCCTCGTGTAATATTCAGGACATACTTATATCTAAAAATTAGTTGTTGTTTGTAGGAAATTAAAATGTGATTTGATATCCTATAGTTTTATTTACTATTCTGGTGTAGGTCTAAATATGTTTCTTTCTTTTTGAACCAACGTTTTTCTTTTCTGAATGTTTGAAGCAGGTAATATGAGTCAAATATAAGATAACTGTGCTCTCCTGAAAATATTCATACTTTAATTTTATAATCAGAGATATGTATAACACATAAAGAAATATAGCTGAGACAAAAGAGTTAACATCATGTACCCACAATCACAAAACCACTAAAAATATAGAATATGAACTTAGCGGATTAGTGAATAATATTTCAAGACCCTAAATTGTTTGTGGTATTTAAAGGGCTGTAAAAGCAGGTATGAAATGGTTTCAAATGTGAAATGGTTTGCCATTATATGAGTAGTTATTAAGCCTATGCTATTTTGTCTTCACTTTCAGTGTTTAAACTGTGAGATATTCAAGATACCTGGCTTTAGAATTTTATCATTCCTTGAGGAATTCTTTCTGTGAAATGGAGACTATTGTATATTGCTTTATTTGAAAATTGGTTTTTGGTTATTTTTTGTTGACTCTAGGCTTTTTAAAAATGAGTTGTTTCCTTTGCCTGTGTTTATAGGCTCTAGAAGGACTCTCATGTGTTGAAAATGATATTAGTTTTGTTTTCTTATCCATTGCTTTTATTTTTGGTCCATACCTTGAATGTGTCAACTTATTCATCATTTGGGTTAGGTACTATCTTTTTGCTTTCTTTTTCTTATGGTAATACTTTATATCATTTTTGAAATTCAAAACTTTTTATTATTCTTCATACAATCCCTGGGATACAGAACATTGAAGAGGGCCCTTTAGTTCTATAATACCTTTGACTATAGCATTTTGTTATATCACAGTTACATCAAAATGACTTTCTGCATCTCAGTGAGGTGAATATGAAGAGAATAAGATGAGATGAACAGATATCGGACAGTCAAAATTACAGTGTAGTCATGGTTACCAAGAAAATACCATGGCAAATAGGTGGCTCAATCTACAAAGAATATATATACATTTAAAAAGTGTGGGTTGGCATTTTTGTTAACACCTCCCACAGAAATTCACATGATTTACTGGAAAACAACTTATCATGTCATTGACGTTCTTCCAAACTGATATGGCACAGATGGAAATAAAATGCAAAAAATCTAATAAGAAGACATGAAAAGGAAGTGCTGAGACCTATAATACAGATCCTCTGCATTTCTGTCACAAAGATATATTTAAATACATTATAGCAATTTTAGTCATTTTCAGTGTACTACAAGCTTCAAATTGTAGAGGTTCATTAAATGTTGCCATTCCCTTTGTGCCTCAGTTCAGTTCAGTTAAGTCAATTCGGTCTTGTCTGACTCTTTGCGATCCCATGGACTGCAGCACACCAGGCCTCTCTGTCCATCACCAACTCCTAGCATCAGGGTCTTTTCAAATGAGTCAGCACTTCGCATCAGATGGCCAAAGTATTGGAGTTTCAGATTCAACATCAGTCTTTCCAATGAACACCCAGGACTGATCTCCTTTACAATGGACTGGTTGGATCTCCTTGCAGTCCATGGGACTCTCAACAGTCTTCTCCAACACCACAGTTTAAAAGCATCAATTCTTCAGCGCTCAGCCTTCCTTATAGTTCTATTGTTACAGCCACACATGACTACTGGAAAACCCACAGCCTTGACTAAAAGGACCTTTGTTGGCAAAGTAATGTCTCTGCTTTTTAATATGCCTTTGGACTTAGGTAATAATAAAAAAATTATAGAGAAGTTACCATTTTCTATTAAATTTTAAAAAGTGACTATTAAATCTAAATAATCAACAACTAAGTTTATTGACAGTGAATACTTTCCTAAGCTTAGCTACAGACAAATTTAAAAATTACTAAATTTAATGTTGATAACATTAAATAAATATTTTAATATCAAAATAATACACATTTTGTGTCAGCTTAACAAATATTTATAAACTATCTACTGGGGAAAGTAAGCCAGCCTATCCAAGTGTATACTGTGTTTTATATAGAATTAGAATATTATTTAATATATAGGTTGGGTGTCAAAATCAATTATATTTTAAAAGTTGTTGACTCCTCTCTATCAGTGTAGGTGACTGACAATTGAGTCAGTATGAATTTTTGCATTTTTATCAGATTTTCCCTTTTAAAGGAACCATGTATACATTACATACTCTGAGAACTGTGGAATAGAGAAATTTCATGACTAAGAACACTGAAGCTTCTCTATTCTTACTCTAATAGTTCCTCAATTGAAACTGCAGTACAGTCTTGTAGAATTAGCTTTCAACTGAAGTAGAACCTAGGAAACAACTCAGGGAAATCTAAAAATTCAGCAGAACAAGGGCAGAAGTGATCTAGGAAGTATTGAATGTATGTTCCTGATCCAAAATTACAGGAATAACTGAACCAGTTTTATGTTGAATTTTAATTGCTAAATTTGAGAAAGGAATATTTTAAAGTTTATTTCCAAAATAAATAATATCCAGAGAGCAACAAAATATTTCTTCTCTGAAATTGAGGAAAAATTTTTAAAATATTTCAGAAATAGACTTTTTTGAGAAATTAGCAGTGCTTACTTTTTGTACAATAGCTTGTTAAATATATTGGTTATTCTATTTTACTACCTGTAGTTTTTTACTGATAAGTAAAACTTACAGATTTGTGAGATAACTGATAATATTCCAGACTGATTTTTGAAAACATATTTACAGTCAATATGACAAAAATAAATTTAGTTAATCTAATGTTTCTTAATTTTGTAAATAGGAGTAAGCTATTGCAACTGTGACCACAAGAAGCTAGGTAGGCAATGGTGAAGACTGGCAGGAAAATGACTATACAACATTGATGTAGGCTTATATTTTAAAATAAGTGAGAATACAGGTACAAGAGCAAATACTATCAGGTGGGGAATGGAGAAGTGTTTGGAAAGCAGTAAAGAGGAGAGTATGATTAAATTGAGCCTGGGCAGATGACTCAGTGTTGTGTCACAAGGACACATAAGTACACACAGGCAGGTCAGTAAGAAAAAGTACTAATAAATAAGATACAAGAGAAGAAAACAAAATATTTTGTTGCCTTAGAGCATACAGTGAGGAAGCTTGGATTTACAAGCCATGATGCCATTAGTCTGTAGGCAAGACTACATTTGCATTTTTCTTAAGATGGTTGAGAATGTACTGATTTTTTTTTTTTTTTAGTTTGAGGCATAACATGATTACAAATGTTTAAGAAATCTGACGTGAGGGGAGTGGTGAGGTGGATGACTTTAGAGAGGAGGAAACTAGAGATAAAGAGATTAGGTAAGTGATGCTGAACACTTTGGAATATTTAAAAAACAAGCAATCTTCTTGTCTGTATGGAATGACTGGGATGCTGTCACTAACTTATCAGAACTTTGCCATATTCTTTTAGGCAGACTATGTTAATTTTATTCACTTCTATTAATGTATCAACAGATTTGGATAGAATGAGTCATACAGCAGGTTTTTAGGAAGTGGATAATGAGTACATAATAATAAATGAATAAGGTGCAAATCAAAACCACAGCATTTATTATGGTCCCAAGGACACTCATCATTTCTCACGAAGTTTTACTGAATGCTTAGTAGTCCAGGTCTTCAAAGAAGGTCACAATACTGGATGCCACCTTTCAGTGCACTTTTAAATGTGCACCACAGACAGAGCCTAGAAATAACAAGACTGCAGGAACCATTGGGACTATCATGAGTTATAGTTCAAGGAAGGGTTTGGAGCCTTTCTCAGGACATGGGATATAGGCATTGTCTAAAACATCTTGAAAATTTCTTGAAGAATTTCCTGTAAAAGTATCAACAATATGTTTCCTCCTAGTAAGGCATCCACACATGAAGTTTCAGTCACTGCTTAGCTAGTGATTCTCAGTTAAGGGATAAGGGGCACAAGCTCTTTGACAGAACTCTGCTGCCCACTGGGAGATTTCAAAAAGAGAAGCAGAAAGTTAATGAGAAGAGCCCTTTGCTCAAACAGTCCATGCCTGTGGCCTCGGCACCCAGAGCACTGTTAACAGAGCCACTTGCAGGTTCACCTTTCCCCAGCAATTCCGGGCAGGCACTTTTGATGTGTTTCTTGATTTACCTCCTGTTGCTTCCTCTTCAAAAGCTTGAGGATGGCTGAATTTGTATCTTAGAGACACTTGAGAACCTCAGTGCAGCAACATTTTGAATTTGGTCCTTGTTTTTGAAGTGTAGTGGCTTGTCCACATTAAAATTCTTGTCCCTAATAAACTTCTTTCTTGACAATCTTTCCTTCCAAGAAACCCTGCATCTCTCAAACCTAGTTGAATTGAAAGGCCACAGGGTGAATCAATCACCTTGACAAAATGTTTCTCACTTTTCCTTGTTGCAAGAGGTACCACTGTTATTTCCCTTTGGCATCCAAACATAAAACACAGGCAGCATATGTTGCTTCACCTCTTTCTGTTTTCCATATTGTTAAATTCCCCTTTTAAATATACTGTGTGTCTGTCTATCCTTCCTATTTACCCCTAAATGTGTGGATATGAGTCAGTTTGTACTTGAAAGTAGAATAACATGACCAGGAAGAGAAGAGCTAAGAAGTGATGCAGGTCTAATTCCCTACTCTAGCTTGTGAAAGATTCCAAGGTGTCCCTACACACTGCGTTAATAGAGAAGGGATGCTTCTGTACTAATAGTTTATAATCTGACATCATTCCTCTTCATTCATGGTGATCACTTCATAGACTACTGAGCACCTGTTTACCCAGTTTTGTGGGTTAAGGGTGGATGATAAGGCCTGGAAAAAGCACATTATAAAACAAGCAAGGCAGTACTTAAAATGTAAGATGAAAAAGTCATACCTAATGATATTAAGGAGAAAGCATACAATAGACATCATATTTTTCAAAATAAGATGAATATTTTATGAGTGAAATGAATATCAGTTACCCAAGGCCTTGGGATTATTTATGAATGTAAATGGGCACAAAATTTCCTTCTTCCTTTCCTTTGTTCTTCCCTTCTTTCCTTTTTCCTCCTTCCTTCCTTCCTTTACCCCCACCTCTCCTCACCTTCTCCCTTCCTCTTTAGTTTAAAGGATAGAAAAGAAAGGCAAAAAGGCAAAAGGACTGTCTGAGGATACATTACAAATAGCTGTAAAAAGAAGAGAAGTGAAAAGCAAGGGAGAAAGGAAAGATATAAGCATCTGAATGCAGAGTTCCAAAGAATAGCACGGAAAGAAAGCCTTCCTCAGTGATCAATGCAAAGAAATAGAGGAAAACAACAAAATAGGAAAGACTACTGATCTCTTCAAGAAAATTACCAAGGGAAAATTTCATGCAAAGATGAGCTTGATAAAGGACAGAAATGGTATGGACCTAACAGAAGCAGAAGATATTAAGAAGAGGTAGCGAGAACACACAGAAGAACTGTACAAAAAAGAGCTTCACAACCCAGATAATTATGACTGTGTGATCACTCACCTAGAGCCAGACATCCTGGAATGGGAAGTCAAGTGGGCCTTAGAAAGCATCACTACAAACAAAGCTAGTGGAGGTGATGGCATTCCAGTTGAGCTCTTTCAAATCCTGAAGATGATGCTGTGATAGTGCTGCACTCAATATGCCAGCTAATTTGGAAAACTCAGCAGTGGCCACAGGACTGGAAAAGGTCAGTTTTCATTCCAATCCCAAAGAAAGGCAATGCCAAAGAAGGCTCAAACTACCCCACAATTGTACTCACATGCTAGTAAAGTAATGCTCAAAATTCTCCAAACCAGCCTTCAACAGTACATGAACAATGAACTTTCAGATGTTCAAGCTGGCTTTAGAAAAGGCAGAGGAACCAGAGATCAAATTGTCAACATCTGCTGGATCATGGAAAAAGCAAGAGAGTTCCAGGAAAACATCTATTTCTGCTTTATTGACTATGCCAAAGCCTTTGACTGTGTGGATCACAATAAACTGTGGAAAATTCTGAAAGAGATGGGAATACCAGACCACCTGACCTGCCTCTTGAGAAACCTGTATGCAGGTCAGGAAGCAACAGTTAGAACTGGACATGGAACAACAGCTTGGTTCCAAACAGGAAGAGGAGTACATCAAGGCTGTATATTGTCACCCTGCTTATTTAACTTCTATGCAGAGTACATCATGAGAAACGCTGGGCTGGAAGAAGCACAAGCTGGAATCAAGATTGCCAGGAGAAATCTCAATAACCTCAGATATGCAGATGACACCACCCTTATGGCAGAAAGTGAAGAGGAGCTAAAAAGCCTCTTGATGAAAGTGAAAGAGGAGAGTGAAAAAGTTGGCTTAAAGCTCAACATTCAGAAAATGAAGATCATGGCATCCTGTCCCATCACTTCATTGGAAATAGATGGGGAAATAGTGGAAACAGTGTCAGACTTTATTTTGGGGGCTCCAAAATCACTGCAGATGGTGATTGCAGCCATGAAATTAAAAGACGCTTACTCTTTGGAAGAAAAGTTATGACCAACCTAGGTAGCATGTTGAAAAGCAGAGACAATTCTTTGCCAACAAAGGTCCGTCTAGTCAAGGCTATGGTATGGTTTTTCCTGTTTGACTGTGAAGGAAGCTGAGCACCGAAGAATTGATGCTTTTGAACTGTGGTGTTGGAGAAGACTCTTGACAGTCCCTTGGACTGTAAGGAGGTCCAACCAGTCCATCTTAAAGGAGATCAGTCCCAGGTGTTCATTGTAAGGACTGATGTTGAAGCTGAAACTCCAATACTTTGGCCACCTCATGCAAAGTATTGACTCATTGAAAATGACCCTGATGCTGGGAGGGACTGGGGGCAGGAAGAGAATGGGATGACAGAGGATGAGATGGCTGGATGGCATCACCGACTCAATGCACATGAGTTTGAGTGAAGTCCAGGAATTGGTGATGGACAGGGAGGCCTGGTGTGCTGCGATTCATGGGGTCACAAATAGTTGGACACAGCTGAGTGACTGAACTGAACTTCTTTCTCTTCCTCCTTCACCCTCTCCTCTCCTCTTCTTCACCTTCTCCCTTTTCTGTCTTCCCTTCTCTTCCCTCATCCCCTCTCCTTCTTTCTCCCTACTCTCCTTTCTCAATAACATGCACATGGTACAAAATGCAAAAGATGCATAAAATATGTCTACTGAAAAATGTTTCCTTTACATCCCTGTTACTCAGCAACCAATGAGGCCTCCCCAGAAGAAGCAAGTATAGCCAGGTTTTTTGCACCCTTACAGGACTTTCTGTGTGTGTTCAGTTATATATGAATAAAATGAATTTATTTGAGTATCACATTATAAAGTTAAGGAAAACAAGGATTTTAAAGAGTTAAATGAGAAACTTCAAGGTTATGCAGAAAGACATCGATGAAGTTGGAGATGAGCCCAGATTTTCTACTGTTTTTCTCTAGGCGTTGTGCCATCTTGAAAATTTTTATCTTCTATATGCCAATATTTCTGTCTTTTGTATGGATGGGCATATTTCCAAGAGTTTTACATTTGATTTTGTTTCAAAAGCTCACTGTAAGAATAAATGAATTTTATGAATCTCCCTTGAGTGCACTATTTTGACCTAAACTAGTAGGGGTGTCAGTTTAGGGCTCTTTCTATATTTTGAAGAGGATAGTAAGTAAGTATTAGTCTCTCAGCTGTGTCCAACTTTTATGACCTCATAGGTTGTAGCCCATGAGTCTCCTCTGTCCATGGAATTCTCCAGGCAAGAATACTGGAATGGGTATCCATTAGCTTCTCCAAGGGATCTTCCTGACCCAGGGATCAAACCCACTTCTCTCTCATTTCAGGCACATTCTTTACCATCTGTGCCAACCTGGGAAGACCTTTGAAGAGGATACCTAAAATCATTACCCTTTGAATTGAGAGTCTTTACCTCTTTCAGGATCATAGACTCCTTCTTGAAATTAAAAACAAATAAAAATCATACATAACAAATTTCCATAAGAAAATATTATAGTAAATTTTCAATAGTTCAAATTTTAGATGTCTTGAATTAAATTTAGTTTAAAATATATTTTTTCAATTCCACATTTCAGGTATTTACTTGAATAAATTTTCTTAGTTCCATAGGTCCTAGGGCTCTTCTTTAGAGATTGCCTTTGCCAACATATTTCCATTGTATAGGATGGCAAAGAATAATTGCCATGAGGGATGACCATGAATCAGTGCTATACTTTGCTAGCACCGTTAAACATCCGGTCTCCAGGGGGAAAAAAATAGCAGTGAATGTTTGTTCAGCAGAGAAACTATAGAAACTGAAATACTTTATGCTATCTGTTCCAAATATGTGAAAAGTTCTCCTTCATTTTAAGAAGAAAATAGAAGAAGTATTTGTATTTTTCATATCTGATATGAAAAGTCACTGCCCTCTGATAGCATGTTCTAGTTTTCCTAAACATTTCTGACTGCATCTGGTTATATTCTTTACTTCCATCTCTTTTGACACTTTTTTTTTTTTTTTTTGGTTATCTTCATGTATGTGCTAACTCTTTGATTTGTCTTTGAACCACAGATAAAATCAGAAACTGCATTCTTGGACAAGCAACAGTGTAAGAGGAAATGTACAGTTATTTTTTCCTCATTGTCACTACCTTTCTTTTTTTCTTAAATGGACACGATTAAGTCAGATAAGACTATACCTGTTGCTAGAGGCTTTCAATAAATATGTCCCAATCTGACCTTTAAAACTCCATCTAGCAAAAATAATTAATTAATTTTAAAAAGGAAAGATACTCTTACATTTCTCTTGTGTCTTTCTCTAAAGTATATTATTCTTCATATTGTTATTTTGGAGGGTCTTATTTTTCAGTTGCTTGCTTTGGTTTAATCACATTGTGAAGCATCCTAATAAGGAAACAACACTTTTTAATTCTCAAAATTTTGAAAATTGATATGATACTAAAATTTAAAGTGAGGCATTTGAATTGAATACCTTAAAAGGAGCAGTTCTGATTTAGATACACTTATTCATCTATATTTGTTAGTATAACATAATCCATGCATCCATTTCCTTGCTAGTAGAACTCTTTCAATCCTCTTATGATAGATTATGTGCAAAGATGACCATCAAAGTAATGGTGCCTAGATGACATTTCTTCCATCAGGAGGTTGAATCTGCACAGTGATTCTTTTGAATCTGTGTATGGATTTATAACTTGCTTTGAACAGTACATGCAGTTGGACTAAAATTTCCTGGTCTGGGCTTGGGCCTTAAGATATATGAAACCTCTGTTATGTGATTAGAGACTGCTGGAATCCATATAGTAAAAGGTTGGAGATTGAAAGGCACTCTAAAAACGAGGCCCTGGAGAATGAAAGAACATAAGGTTATATAGCATGGGAATCAGGCCAGTTAAGGGGTTTTAGACACATGAATGAGGCCATCTTGAATCCTTCAGCTCAAATTATAGCTACATGAGTGAATGAGCTCAGTTGACACAACATATAGAATTAAGCCATCCTTGCTGAGTCCTGTCCAGCCCGTCAGTGCACTCAGGAACAAGGAAAATGATGCTGCTTTAGAAAATCAATATGTATGATATGAGATACATGAATTTGGGTGTAATATGTTACACAAAAGGTAACTGGTGTTTCCCTAAAAGATTCCTATTTTATAAAGATTGACTCTACTTATGTCTCCAATGATACATACTGAATTTATGTGCTGTTTAAAATTTACATGCTGTTGTTTTTAACAGAAGGAATGCTTAACACAATGAATTATTTTTAAAAAGGCACAATAGTCTAAACATGAATGAAAGTCAAAGTAGCATTCAAATTGTGCTTGAGATTTCCTGTGATGATACATTTTAATGCATGCCAAAATTTTTAAAGTTACAAGACTTGGACTTGAGTCCTTACCCTATTATTTTCTAATCCTTTGACTTTATGCAAATAGCCTATTGTGTTCAACATAAATTTATTCATTTGTTAAATGCTATATTAAAAACTAGAAACAACTCAAATGTCCTTCAATAGGTGAATGGATAAACAAATTTTGTTTATCAATGTGTCAATACAGTAAAATAAAAAGAAGAGAATCTAGTTATTGATGTATGCAGCATCATGGAGCTAACTGAAAAATATGAGAGAAAGAAGACAAACAAAAAAGAGTACATATATATATGATTCCACCTAGATAAAATTCTAGAAACTAGAAAGTAATCTAGAAACAGAATGCAGACCAGTAGTTTCCTGCAGATGATGAGAGGATAGAGTGGGAAAGAATTACATGTGTGAGGAAAGTTTTAGGGTGAAAATGTAGATTGTCTTGATTGTGTTGTGTTTCAAGAGTTTATACATATGACAAAACTCATCAAATGTATTAAACATATGAAGTTTAATATATTTCACTTATATATTAATAAATCTATAAAATTACAAAAATAATAAAATGGCTATAATACCTGTTTTTTCATTTCAAAGAACTTATTTATTCAACAAACATTTAATTTGCATTGATAAAGAAGATAAAATTATAGCTAAGATATATTCCTCCCATCAAGGAAATTAGAGCAGGATAAGGAAGCAGAAAAATTAGAACATTCTTTGACACCATGTGAAAAAAATAGAAAGAAAAAACTTGAAATAGTTTAAAGAGGTAAATGTAAGATGGAATACCATACAAGTCATAGCAGAAAACATAGGAAGAATGCTATTTTACATAAATCATAAAAATATATTTTTGGATCTGTCCCCTGAAGTGAAGGAAATAAAAGCAAAAATAAACAAACAAAACCTAATTCAAGTTAAAAACCTTTTGCACAGCAAAGGAAACCATCAACAAAATGAGAAGACAACCTACTGATTGGGAGAAAATATTTTCAAATGATATGACTGATAAGGGATTTATATCCAACATATATAAACAGCCCATACAACTCAACATCAAGAAAACAAGAAACCCAGTTGAAAAAATGAGCAGAGAATCTGGATAGATATTTTTCCAAAAAGAAAATGTAAACAACAAACAGTCATATGAAAAGATGCTCAATATCACTAATCATCAGGGAAATGCATATCAAAGCCACAGTGAGATATTATCTCACACCTGTCAGAATGGCTGTCATCAAAAAGAACACAAATAAATATTTTCAAGGATATAAAGAGAGGAACCATGGTACACTGTTGGTAGGAATGTAAATTGTTGTAGTCACTGTGGAAAACAGAATGGCCCTTCTCAAAAATTAAAAATAGAATTACAGTTCCACTCCTGGGTATATATCACACAGACACACACACACACACACACACGCCAAAACCACTAATTCAAAAGATACATACATCCCAATATTCATTGAATCATAATTTATAATTACCTAAATATGGAAGCAACCAAGATGTATCCATTAGCAGATAAATGGGTGAAGAAATGTATATATATGGACACACACACACACACATACACATACATATAGACTTCTCAGAGGTGCTAGTGGTAAAGAACCCACCTACCAATGCAGGAGACACAGAGACGTGGATTTGATCACTGGATCAGGAAGTTCCCCTGGAGGAGAGCGTGGCAACTCATTCCTGTATTGCCTGGAGAATCTCAATGGACAGAGAAGCCTGTGGGCTACAGTCCATGGGGTCACAAAGAGTGAGACACAACTGAGTGACTAACTCTTCACTTCACAAAATAAACCTTAACAAATACATTTTTTTTTCACAAATAACAAATAGTTTTGACAATCTGACAAATGAAAAGTATTACTGTTTATAATCTTAATTTGCCTTTCCATTATGAATCATATAAGGTATTTTCTCATACATTTGAAAATTATCTATACTTTTCTCTATATCAAACTTTAATATTCTCTGCCTATTTTTAACTGGTTTCTTAGATATTTTCTCATTGATTTGCAGAAAACTTGATTGAGTTTTAAATATATTTTCTGAGTTTGTCATTTGTGTTTTTTTTTTAACATGAATTATAGTGAGTTTTTGACTATATTTAAAAAATTAATGTAAGATGCTTATATTGAGAACCAAAAATAAAACACAAGAAATATTGATATGAAAACAGAGCTTTGCTGAGAGGCCAAAATGCCCTAATGGAATTAATGATAAAAAGGAAGAACATAATAATATAAGCATGCCCTAACAATTTCCAAGTGCATTCTAAAGCCTAAGTTGCTAAATCAGTATTACAGAAAATTAACGAGTAGTGTGAAGAATGACACTGACAAGCTTGTTCTTCAAGAACACGTAACAACTATTTTAAACCTGCTATCATGCACTGTTCTAGATTTTGCCAAAAATTAATGAAAATATTATGATATCTTATCAAAGAGTATATATGCAAAATGGAGAATAGCCAGGTAAGAAACAATTGACTTTGATGAGTATCGAGATGGAAAAGACACTGGATGTGACAAAAAAATGAGAATGGGTCTCTAACCCATATTTAGGAAGTGATGACATATATTTTTTGAGATCTAAAGAGCAATTATATAAGATCAAGTGATGTATTAAGGGCAGAGAGTTGGATGAATGAAGTTATTATAAAGACAGAGTAAAAATGTACAAAAATCTCTGAAAATTAAATGAATTATTTTTCATTCAGAGGTATGAAGATAGCTCTATCTAAATAGATTTATAGATGATACCAGGACAGACAAAAGTTTAAAAGGAATAAGCAATGACCAAATCATCTAGGACTTCACAGATTTTATATGTCTATACTTCATTCTGAAGATAATGGGGAAGAAGTGCAAGTTAGAAATATTATTTGCATATGCCAATATCCTTAATTAATATATTAAGATCATTTAGAAGCTTTCTTTTTGCACTTTATTCATCTTATTAAATGATCTCCTAATAATGATAAGGTCTATTCTCTTTTACCATACCCACTTGCCCAGGCCAGTATTCACCTATGAAACAATTGCAATAGTTTTGTTGGCATTGGTTCTTCACATATTCAATTTTTTTCTGTATAAAATATTTTTGTTGTTGTTGTTAAACTACTAAATCATTTCCAACTCTTTGTGATCCCATAGACTGCAGCAGGCCAGGCTTCCCTGTCCTTCACCATCTCCCAGAGTTTGCTTAAACTCATGTCCATTGAAGGCTTCCCTGATAGCTCAGACAGTAAAGCGTCTGCCTGCAATGTAGGAGACCTGGGTTTGATTCCTGGGTCGGAAAGATCCCCTGGAGAAGGAAATGGCAATCCACTCCAGCACTCTTACCTGGAAAATTCCATGGATGGAGGAGCCTGATAGGCTACAGTCCATGGGGTTGCAAAGAGTCGGACACGACTGAGCGACTTCAATTTCACTTTTTCACTTTCATGTCCTTTGAATTGGGGATACCATCCAACCATTTTGTCCTCTGCCATCCCCTTCTTCTCATGCCTTCAATCTTTTGCAGCATCAGGGTCTTTTCCAATGAGTTGGCTCTTTGTATTAAGTGGCCAAAGTATTCGAGCTTCAGCTTTAGCATAGTTCTTCTGATAAATATTCAGGGTTTATATCTTTTAGGATTGACTGGCTCTATCTCCTTGCAGTCCAAGGGACTCTCAAAAGTCATCTCTAGCACCACAGTTTGAAAGCATCAATTCTTTGACACTCAGTCTTCTTTATGGTTCAACATCTATACATGACTACTGGGAAAACCATTGCTTTGACTATAGGTACCTTTGTTGGCAAAGTGATGTCTCTGCTTTTTAGAATTTTCTAGTTTATCCCATTTAACCCTTTCTCCTGGTTATCCTTTCTAACAATTTGCATTCCCATACTTTAATTACTATTTTAGTTGAATATCTTTTCCAGTAAAATATGCATTTTTGCAAGCAAAGACTGTGTCTGTTTTATTAACTCTGGTACTTAGTACTCAACTAATTGATGGTGAGTTCAGTTTTGAATATTAGTTTCATGTGTCTGTAAAATATCCATGAACAGTTGTACAATAAGAAGTGGCATAAGTTCTGCAGTTATGAAAAGGCAGATAGAGAAAGAAGCATTAACAGTAAAGGGCTAACAGAGTTTTTAAAGGAGATTTTGTGGAACAGGAATAGAAGAGGCACTAAGATATTGTGCATGTCTTAGTCCTCACTTCACATGTGTTCCGTCCACCTTGTCCATAAGCTCTTTCTACTGCTGCCACAACTAGCTCTGGAAAGTATCACCTGACAGCATCTCAGCTCAGCTCAGCTACACATAATCCTCTCTTCCTTTCTGTCCTGAGACTACTTTGAGTAGGGAGAATGGACTGCCTGTGGGAATGCTCAGCTCTTAGAGGAACTAACTGGAAGTTCAACCAAGTTATACTTCATAGGGCAGTCCTTGACTAAGAGGAGACTGTCCCTTGACTCGTGGATAGACTGTCCCTTCTATTATCTGACTGTAACAATTTTGAGATTTCTTTGCTTGAGTACCTCAAAAGATGTTATGATTCCTGCTAATGTGCTCAAAGGTCTGAACAGCTAAATACTGTATCATCATATTGGCTTTTGTTCCCTCCCTGTTGAGCTCATCCCAGCCTCTTATTCTTGTTCCCCAAGATTCTGTCCCAAATTGAACTATCTGCATGAAAGCCTAATGTCTGTTTTCTGGAGAAAACTCAAACTAACATTTAAGTTATAAATAAAAAGCTAAAGTAGACTGATTTGGAGTGCTCAGAAAGTAAGAAAACTAGGAATGTAGAGTCATAAAGTAATAATATTGGTGCTCAAGAAGGATGAGAATGTTAAAATTCACATGGTGCTGAGAGGGACAGTAAGATATGCAAAAACTTTCTATAAAAATTAGTTGCAAGAAGCTCACTGACTATTTTAAGAGAAAAATCTTGGTAGAATGCAGCAGGGGGAAGTCTGACTATCATGAATAAGAGAGATAAAGAGGTAAATAAGTGGATTATGTAATTGTTGATGGGGTTTTTTTCCATAAAAATAAAAAAAATTCATTGGGAAAAATTAAGAGATGAAGACAAAACTCAGAAAATGATAAATGTGGAGAAGAGGCAATAAAGGCCACAATACAGATTTCTGTTAACTGAAAAGGAATACAGCAAATATAATAAAAAATATTGGGTAATATATGTGATATACACATAGAATAGAAAATAGTTTAAATTGAGGAGGGTGCTGAATTTTTTTCTTGAAATTATCTACCTAGAAACTGCAAATTTATTGGAAAGATATGTTTGTCCAGATATAGCCTGACTAAATAAAATCTGAATAATCTGAATGCTATAGTAAACATTCTAAAAGTAGTGTTCCTAAGAAATAATTCCAAAGCAATAATTTGCTAAAATATAAAGTGGAAAAATCAAAGGAGTAAGAGATAACAATATCTAAAAATAAGAAAAGTTATAAAATAATACCAATAAACTCATCAAGAAATATGTATGGCTAATACTAAAAAGAGTATAAAGTAAGATATTTAATAAAGTTTTTGAATAAAAGGAGAGATATATCATAATTAAGGAAAAATTACAAAAGTGAAAAAGAAAGTGATTGATCCTCTTTTAAAACAGTCATAAATGTAAATGTAACTGCAAAGGTAATCACAAAGGAAGTTTTGGGGAACTTGATAATATAATTGTAAAATACATCTATTAAACAAATTGAATGAGAATAGTCAAGAAAGAACTGAAAGTTGTAATAAAATGACATATCACATTCTAAAAAGTACTATTGCCTTCTAATAATTAAAACTATATTGTATTCATGCAACAATAGAGTTTTATTGAAGAAAAAAAATGTGCAAATCTCACACAAAGGCAAAGGCAAACATCAGCATTTATATTGTAATAAAGATAGAATTTGAAATGAATAGGAAATGGACAGGTTACTCAAATAATGATGTTAGGATCATTTTAGTTAAAAATAAAATCTAATACTTGTATTAAAAATAAATAAAGATTAATTCTAGATATATTTGGCATAAATATAAAAATGTAACCTATAAACATCCCAGATGAAACTATGGATAGCTTTATAAATTAGAGAGTACAACATGAGAAACGCTGGACTGGAAGAAACACAAGTTGGAATCAAAATTGCCGGGAGAAATCTCAATAACCTCAGATATGCAGATGACACCACCTTTATGGCAGAAAGTGAAGAGGAGCTTAAAAGCCTCTTGATAAAAGTGAAAGAGGAGAGCAAAAAAGTTGGCTTAAAGCTCAACATTCAGAAAACGAAGATCATGGCATCTGGTCCCTTCACTTCATGGTAAATAGATGGGGAAACAGTGGAAACAGTGTCAGACTTTATTTTTGAGGGTTCTAAAATCACAGCAGATGGTGACTGCAGCCATGAAATTAGAAGATGCTTACTCCTTGGAAGAAAAGTTATGACCAACCTAGATAGTATATTCAAAAGCAGAGACATTACTTTGTAGACTAAGGTCCGTCTAGTCAAGCCTATGGCTTTCCCAGTGGTCATGTATGGATGTGAGAGTTGGACTGTGAAGAAAGCTGAACACTGAAGAATTGATGCTTTTGAACTGTGGTGTTGGAGAAGACTCTTGAGAGTCCCTTGGACTGCAAGGAGATCCAACCAGTCCATACTGAAGGAGATGAGTCCTGAGTGTTCTTTGGAAGAAATGATGCTAAAGCTGAAACTCCAGTACTTTGGCCACCTCATGTGAAGAGTTGGCTCATTGGAAAAGACTCTGATGCTTGGAGGGTTTGGGGGCCAGGAGGAGAAGGGGACGACCGAGGATGAGATGGCTGGATGGCATCACAGACTCGATGGACGTGAGTCTGAGTGAACTCTGAGAGATGGTGACAGACAGGGAGGCCTGGCGTGCTGCGATTCATGGAGTCGCAAAGAGTCGGACACGACTGAGCGACTGAACTGAACTGAACTGGATGCAGTCTCAAAAAGTCAAATTCAAGTAAACCTTAATCCCCAATCTGTAAGCTACCTGACACACCCAGAGGTACCAGGACAGCTCCAAGGCACTGTCAAAAGACTGAGGACTGGGTGGTTCTCCAATGGTTGGGATGATCCTCCCACTCATTAGCATATGAATTCACCCAGGTAGCAAAACCTAGCCAGACTGAATTTCATAGCCTAAACTCTTGCTACCTGCTATAGCCTACACCCTGCAGAGTGCCCTCTCTGAATTCCAACAAATCCACGTCTTACCTATCGCTGTGTCGCTCACTAAATTTTTGTATTGAGACTTCAGTACCTGAGCTTCATTAGGTCCTGAAGCCAGCATCATATATTTTAGTCAGGCTCAAGTCCTGGGAGAGAGGAGCTGAAAGACAGGAGGAAAAAGTAGTGGGAAAAATGTGCCAATGAATCCCCTTCAGAGCCTGCTGGAAAAATCTGCAAAATACCTGACCTGTGCTCACAGTGTTTATTGGCCTGATCCTTGGCACAAAGAATATTAAGGACAGAAGAACCCCTCACCGGCTTGCGTAACAGCTACTGGGGCTCAGTAGATAGTCCTTTGGAACATACCAAGGAGTAGCCTCTCCAGAGTCCCTCAATTACACTCACTGCCACTCCCCCGTTTGCGGGGTTTGAGGAAACAAGAAGCGAGAGATTGTAAAGGAATTAAGATTTTGTTAGACACATGTCCTTCCAGCCTTAGGAGCAAGGACCTCCTACCATAATCTGAGGTCTTCTGGACTCTGAAACTGAGCCACATGAGCTTTCTGCTGAGTTCAAGTATCACTGTCCTGGTTTCCAGCACACTAGGCTTCTTGTCACTTCCCCTGCGCTGGGTTTTCTTTACATTCCACTTTCACCATGGGAGCTTTCTTCGAGTTGGGCTCCTGCTGTGCTTGGCCTCCTCCTTGTGGGGGGCCACACCAAGGTTGTTTCAAACAGGTTAAATCAGAGTCACGGCATGGCACCGTAGATGTTAGGGGAGTGGGTTAATTTGCTTGGTTCTGTCTCGTCACAACAAAATTTGAAGCGACGGACATTAAAGGCCTCGATGCATCACAGCTCTTGGACAATCCTTGTTATAGTTCTCAGACAGATCAGTTTTATTTTTAAAATAAAGGAAAATACATTATCGAGGTGGAGGTGTGAGGACATGCCAAACCCAAAAGAGGAAAGAGAGAGAGACAGAATATGGGAGAGAGACCTCCGGCCTTTTGGCTCCTCTTTTTATTTATTTTTCCTCCCCCTGGGCCTGCCCTATGTAAATTGGGCTAGCCAGGAGTGCTGTTTCTTCTACATGGGGTCCTCACTCCAGTCCTCAGACCTTCCTTTGTTCCATTTTCGTGGGCTTTTCCCTTCCTTGTCTTTTAGCCACCACTTTTCTGGATTCCTTTTTCCTATTCTAACTACCTAACATGTGCACGCATGTATGCTAACTCACTTCAGTCGTGTATGACTCTTTGTGACGCTATGGACTGAAGCCAGGCCAGCTCCTCTGTCCATGGGATTCGCCAGGCAAGAATACTGGAGCAAGTTACTGTGCCCTCCTCCAGGAAATCTTTCTGACCCAGGGATTGAACCCATGTCTATTATGTCTCCGGCATTATGCCAATATGTTCTTTACTACTAGCACCACCTGGGAAGCCCTTGTGTATCTATCAGTCAGTTCAGTTCAGTTGAATTCAGTCGCTCAGTCATGTCTGACTCTTTGGGAACCCATGAATTACAGCACGCCAGGCCTCCCTGTCCATCACCAACTCCCGGAGTTCACTCAGGCTCACATCCATCAAGTCAGTGATGCCATCCAGCCATCTCATCCTCGGTCGTCCCCTTCTCCTCCTGCCCCCAATCTCTCCCAGCATCAGACTCTTTTCCAATCAGTCAGCTCTTCACACGAGGTGGCCAAAGTACTGGAGTTTCAGCTTTAGCATCATTCCTTCCAAAGAAATCCCAGGGCTGATCTCTTTCAGAATGGACTGGTTGGACATCCTTGCAGTCCATGGGACTCTCAAGAGTCTTTTCCAACACCGTAGCTCAAAAGCATCAATTCTTTGGTGCTCAGCCTTCTTCACAGTCCAAATCTCACATCCATACATGACTACTGGAAAAACCATAGCCTTAACTAGATGGACCTTTGTTGGCAAAGTAATGTCTCTGCTTTTCAATATGCTCTCTAGGTTGGTCATAACTTTCCTTCCAAGGAGTAAGCGTCTTTTAATTTCATGGCTGCAATCACCAACCGTAGTGATTTTGGAGCCCCCAAAATAAATTCTGACACTGTTTTCACTGTTTCCCCATCTATTTCCCATGAAGGATGGGACCAGATGCTATGATCTTCATTTTATGAATGTTAAGTTTTAAGCCAACCTTTTCACTCTCCTCTTTCACTTTCATCAACAGGTTTTTTAGTTCCTCTTCACTTTCGGTCATAAGGGTGGTGTCATCTTCATATCTGAAGTTATTGATATTTCTCCCAGAAATCTTGATTCCAGCTAGTGATTCTTCCAGCCCAGAGTTTTTCATGATGTACTCTGCATAGAAGTTAAATAAGCAGAGTGACAGTATACAGCCTGGACTAAATTTGTGTCTACATATTTAATTAAATATAGAGAAACTTGCCATTTATTCTACTTAGGCTATATAATGCTGGTGGATGAGATAACCTTAAAACCTCAGTGATATAATATGAAGCCAGGATGAAGGTCTGCGTGGATTTTGGTCCACTCTTATCCTGAAAATATAGATAATTTGATTGACATTTTAAAAGTATCATTCTATCTGTTTTGTGGAGAATAGGTTATGGTAGAAAAGAACAGGGAAACAAGTTTGGACATTACTCATAAGCACATAAAAGATGATGGTAGCCTGGAAGATAATTTTAGGAAAAGAATTTGATAAGCTGTGGTCAGATTCTAGATACATTTTAATGGTGGAAAGTGTAGAATTTGATTATGGATTTTATGTGGAGTATAAGAGAAAGAAAGGAGTTAATGGTGCCTCCAAAATTTTAGCCTGAAAAAGTATGAATGGAGATGTCAAATACTTATATGGGAAGCATCAAAAGAAACAGAATTTTGGGAGGAAATCAAGAATTCACTAGTGTATTGTTAAGTTTGAGACGTTTAATAAATATCCAAATGAAGATGTAGGGGAGGAAATCTTATTTATGTCTGAAATTAAGGGAAAAATAAAGACTGAAGATATAAATTGGAGTCATACGCATGACATGTGGAACTCATATAAAGGCCAAGAACAGGTCATTTAGAAGTGAATATAGAGAAGTATAAGAGATCCCAGCACTGAGTCCTGGGAAACTCCAACATTTTCTGATAAGGATAGAGGAAGAAGAAACAGAAAATACTTGTAAGAAGTGGTTTATGCTACAGAAAGAAAACCAATAGAGATTATTTTTATATGAATACATATTTTTTAATTAATGGTGTTAATATTAAATAGTACCAAATACTGTTGATAGTTCAAAATAAGGAGTTGGACATTGATTGACTAACACTTTCACTTCCATTGAGTTTGAAAATTTGGAGGGACATTGATAATATTAATAAGAGCAGCTTTGTATGTGTGATGGGTAAGAATATCTATTTAGATACTAAATGAAAACAACTGGAGAAGATGAAATGAGTTTTTGAGAACTGTTTCTCCAAATGACAGTAAAGAAATAGGTCAGGAATCAGAGGAGAATATAAAAGTCAAGGAGGAGTGTTTTGTTTATGGAAAATAAGGTGACATTTTTGTATCACACAGTAGATGTGAAATTTTGACCTGGAGACTGAATGGTCAAGAGAAAATGCAAACTATGCCCAGATGGAATTTTGGACTCAGAAACATGATCAGATATCCTATCACAAGAATAAATAGAAACAAATGAAGGCATGTCAACAGTTTTGGGAATGTGTGGAACTTCCCTTATTTTGCTTTCATTTTCTAAGCAAAATAAAAAAAAAGATTATCTAATTAGAAGCAGAGAAGAGGCTCTAGACTTTTGAGAAGAGAAGCAAAGCTACAAAATTTTTAACTAGAAGGTCAGGAGGGAATAAACAATGGAAATAGGCAGCAGTGCATGCCCATGTCAGTTTTTGATCATAAATATGAAATGAATCCAACCATTAAGTTTGTTTATTTTTAACCCACTCATTACCCACTTTATACCCACTTTACTTATCAGAACAAGACCCAGTTTCCCCCACATTGAGTCACTCCCATCAGAAGCCTCTATAAGCCTCTTATCCTTTTCACTTAGAGGGCAGACAGAATGAAAACCACAATCACAGAAAACTGATCAAACTGACCACATGGACCACAGCCTTGTCTAACTCAATGAAACTATGAATCTTGCCACGTAGGGCCATCCAAGATGGACAGGTCATGGTGGAGCGTTCTGACAAAATGTGGTCCACTGGAGAAGGAAATGGCAAACACTTCAGTATTCTTACCTTGAGAACCCATGAACAATATGAAAAGGCAAAAAGATAGGACACTGAAAGATGAACTCCCCAGGTCAGTAGGTGCTCAATATGCTACTGAAGAAGAGTGGAGAAAACATTCCAGAAAGAATAAAAAGACAGAGCCAAAGCAAAAACACCACAAATGTTAAATGCCACAACAATGCCAAAAACAACTGTTACATCACAGTTGTAGATGTGATGGATGATGGAAATAACGTCTGATGCTGTAAAGAACAATGTTGCATAGGAACCTGCAATGTTAAGCCCACGAATCAAGGCAAATTGGGAGTGGTCAAACAAAAGATGGCAAGAATCAGTGAACTAAAATGGACTGGAAAGGGCAAGTTTAACTCAGATGATCACTATATCTACTACTGTGGGCAAGAATCCCTTGGAAGAAATGGAGTAGCCCTCATAGTCAACAAAACAGATCAAAATGCAGTTCTTATGTGTAGTCTCAAAAATGACAAAATGATCTCTGTTACCAAGGCAAACCGTTCAATATCACAGTAATCCAAGTCAATGGCCAAACCAGTAATCCTGAAGAGACTGAAGTTGAATGGTTCTATGAAGACTCACAAGAACTTCTAGAACTAACACCTGCCCCCCCCAAAAAAAATATCCTTTTCATCATAGGGGACTGGAATGCAAAAGTAGGAAGTGAAGAGATACCTGGAGTAACAGGCAAATTTGGCCTTGGAGTACAAAATGAACCAGAACAAAGGCTAACAGAGTTTTGCCTAGAGAATGCATTGGTCATAGAAAACACCCTCTTCAAACAACACAAGGGAAGACTCTACACATGGACATCACCAGCTGGTCAATACTAAAATAAGATTGATTATGTTTTTTGCAGCCAAAGATGGAGACGCTCTATACAGGCAGCAGAACAATACTGGGAGCTGACTATGGCTCAGAACATGAACTCCTTATTGCCAAATTCAGATTGAAATTGAAGAAAGTAGGGAAAACCACCAGGCCATTCAGGTATGACCTAAATAAAATACCTTACCATTATACAGTGGAAGTGACAAACAGGTTTAAGGGATTATATCTGATAGTGTGCCTGAAGAACTATGGATTGAGGTTCATGACATTGTACAGGAGGCAGTGATCAAGACCATCTGCAAGAAAAAGAAATGCAAAAGGCAAAATGGTTGTCTGAAGAGGCCTTACAAATAAATGAGAAAAGAAGAGAAGTGAAAAGCAAAGGAGAAAAGGAAAGATATAAGTATCTGAATGCAGAGTTCCAAAGAATAGCAAGGAGAGATAAGAAAGCCTTTCTCAGCCATCAAGCAAAGAAATAGAGGAAAACAATAGAATGGGAAGGACTAGAGATCTCATCAAGAAAATGAGAGGTACCAAGGGAATATTTCATGCAAAGATGGGCACAATAAAGCACAGAAATGGTATGGACCTAACAGAAGCAGAAGATATTAAGAGGAGGTGGCAGGAATACACAGAAGAACTGTACAGAAAAGATCTTCATGACTCACATAATCACAATGGTGTGATTACTCACCTAGAGCATGATATCCTAGAATGCAAAGTCAACTGGGCCTTTTTTTCACGAAGAACAAAGCTAGTGGAGGTGATGGAATTCCAATTGAACTATTTCAAATCCTAAAAGATGATGTTGTGAAAGTTCTGCACTCAGTGTGCCAGGAAATTTGGAAAACTCAGCAGTGGTTACAGAACTGGAGAAGGTCAATTTTCATTCCAATTCCCAAAGAACAAGTGAAGTTGCTCAGTCATATCCAACTCTTTGTGACCCCATGGACTGTAGCCCACCAGGATCCTCCATACATGAAATTTTCTAGGCAGGAGTACTAGAATGGGTTGCCATTTCCTTCTCCAGGGGATCTTCCTAATCTAGGGGTTGAACTTGTGTCTCCTGCATTGCAGGCAGATGCTTTACCCTCGGAGCCACCAGGGAACCCTTTCCCAAAGAAAGGCAATGCCAAAAATGTTCAAACTACTGCACAATTGTACTCTAACAAAGTAATGCTCTAAATTTTCCAAGCCAGGCTTCAACATTACATGAAAGTTAGACTTCCAGATGTTCAAGCCAGGTTTAGAAAAGGCAGAGGAACCAGAGATCAAATTGAAAACATCCATTGGATCATCAAAAAGCATGGGGGTTCCAAAAAAAGCATCTACTTCTGCTTTATTGATTATGCCAAAGCCTTTGACTGTGTATAACAACAAATTGTGGAAAATTCTTCAAGACATGGGAATACCAGACCACCTGACCTGCCTTCTGAGAAATATGTATGCAGGTCAAGAAGCAACAGTTGTTAGAACTGGACATGGAACAACAGACTGGTTCCAAATCAGAAAGAGTAAGTCAAGGATGTATATTGTCATGCTGCTTATTTAACTTATATGCAGAATACATCCTGCAAAATGCCAGGCTGTATGAAGAACAAGCTGGAATCAAGACTTCTGGGAGAAATATCAATAACCTCAGACATGCAGATGACACCGCCCTTATGGCAGAAAGCAAAGAAGAACTAAAGAGCCTCTTGATGAAAGGGAAAGAGGAGAGTGAAATAGTTGGCTTAAAACTCAACATTCAGAAAACTAAGATCATGGCATCCAGTCCCATCACTGCATGGCAAGTAGATGGGGAACAGTGGAAACAGTGGCTGACTTTATTTTGGGGGTCCAAAATCACTGTAGATGGTGACCACAGCCATTAAATTAAAAGATGCTTGCTCCTTGGAAGGAAAGTTATGACCAAACTAGACAGCATATTAAAAAGCAGAGACATTACTTTGTTGACAAAGGTCCATCTAGTCAAAGCTAGTCATGTATGAATGTGGGAGTTGGATCATAAAGAAAGCTGAACACTGAAGAATTGATGCTTTTAACTGTGGTGCTGGAGAAGACTCCTGAGAGTCCCTTGGACAGCAAGGGTATCAAACCAGTCAATCCTAAAGAAGATCAGTACTGAATATTCATTGGAAAGACTGATGCTGAAGCTGAAACTCCAATACTTTGGCCACCAGATGCAAAGAATTGCCTCATTGGAAAAGAACCTGATGCTGGGAAAGGTTGAAGTCAGGAGGAGAAGGCGTGATAGACGATGAGATGGTTGGATGACATCACTGACTTGATGGACATAAGTTTGAGGAAGCTCCAAGAGTTGGTAATGGACAGGGAAGCTTGGCATGCTGCAGTTCTTGGGGTCTCAAAGAGTTGGACATGACTTAGTGACTGAACTGAACCTTATTCTCAGCTAGGAGTGAAGTATATTGGAGAGTATAAAGAGTTGGATGTAACCAAGACTGGAATTTTTGCAGGTGAAAAAGATGAAGGGAGTGTATGCAAGGAAGGTGAAAGTATAAGCGAAGAAATATTATGATTATTGCACATGGTTCCTAATCCAGATAAGCCAAGAATAAAAAGAAGGTAGGGGACATTTAAAAGGTACAAATAATTTTTCCTACAGATAATTACTGATTTTTGTTGAATTTACTTCTAGTCTTTCTCGCATCACTCAAAATGGCACCTGATCTTATACACTGTTTGATGACTTAGCTTTTAAAAAAATTTGTGGTAATGGAGATTTACATGCAGTTGTTCGAAATGAAATGGAGAGATTCTGTACACCCTATACTCAATTTCTCTCAAAGGTAACACCTTGCATAACTAGAGGGCAATATGACAATCTGGAAGTTGACATTGATATGCTCTACCCATGCTATTTAGATTTCACCATTTTTCATGTACTTGTGCGTGTATCTGTGCCTTAGTTCTATTCAATTAACAGTTAAGATACAAAACAATTATAATAATTACATATACATATGTTTTTTTATGGTATAGTTAGTTTTTTTTTTTTTTTTTTTTTTTTACATTACAATGCTGTATTTGCTTTGCCATACATTGACATGAATCAGCCACAGGTGTCCACGATCTCCCAACGCCAAAGCCCTCTCCCACCTCCCACCCCATATCCTCTCCCTGAATCATCCCGTGCACCAGCCCCATGCGTCCTGCATCCTGCATCGAACATAGACTGGCACTTCATTCTTACAAGATAGTATACATGTTTCAATGCCATTCTCCCAAATCATCCCACCCTCTCCCTCTCCCTCAGAGTCCAAAAGTCCGTTCTATACCTCTGAGTCTCTTTTGTTGTCTCACATAGAGGGTCTTCATTACTATCCTTCTAAATTCCATATATATGTGTCAGTATACTGTATTGGTGTTTTTCTTTCTGGCTTACTTCACTCTGTATAATCAGCTCCAATTTCATCCATCTCATTAGAACTGAGTCAAATTTATTCTTTTTAAGGGCTAAGTAGTACTCCATTGTGTATATGTACCACAGCTTTCTTATCCATTCATCTGCTGATGGACATCTAGGTTGTTTCCATGTCCTGGCTATTATAAACAGTGCTGCAATGAACATTGGGGTACATGTGTCTCTTTCAATTCTGGTTTCCTCAGTGTGTATGCCCAGCAGTGGAATTGCTGGATCATAAGGCAGTTCTATTTGCAATTTTTTAAGGAATCTCCACACTGTTTTCCATGGTGGCTGTACTAGTTTGCATTTATATATATATATATATATATATATATATATATATATATATATATATATTTTATATCCCTCATGGTGGACAGGGACTCCTGGCATGCTGCAGTCCATGGAGTCACAAAGGGTCAGACATGACCAAATGACTGAACTGAACTCATACTATACTTTCATAGGTACAGCAATGCCCCTCCCTCCCTGGCAACCACTAATTCGGTCTCAATTTGAATAATTTTGTGACTTCAGGAATGATCTATAAAGAATCATACAGGATGTCACCTGCTGATACTGAGTTTATGTCACTCAGTATAATTCCCTTGAGACTCATCCAAATTGCTGAGTATATAAACAGTTTTATTTCTGAGTAGTAACCCATGGTATGAATATACCATAGTTTGTTTAACCATTCACCCACTGAATGACATCTGAGTTGTCTCCATTATTTCTCTATTACAAATAAAGCTTATATAAACATTTGTGTAGAGGTATTTACACAAACATAACTTTTGATTCCTTTGGGATAAATTCATGAGTATGCCATTGCTGGATCATATACAAACATTCAGTTTTCCCAGAGTAGCTGCCACATTTTATAATTCCACCACCAATGTATGACATGTCTTTGTCTGTGTTCTAATGGGATTGTTTGTTTGTATTTACTATATAGTTTTGAGAATCGTTTATTTATTCTAGATACTGGTCCTTTGTCAGATATGTGATTCACAAACATTTCCCCTGGGTCTGTATCTTATCTTTTCATTCTCTTTGCAAGGGGTTATGAAGCAAATCTAAAAACTTTTCAATGAGGTTAAGCATCATTCTTTTTCCTTTATGGATCTTGCTTTTGGTGTCAAACTTAATAACTCTTTGTCTAGACCTTCTTTGCTTTCAAGGATTTCTAAAAGTTTTATAGGTTTTTGCTTATATTTAGATCAATTTTGAGTGAAGATCTGAGGTTTAGATTAAGGTTCATATTTTCTTCTTTTTTTTTTTTTGACTCCGGATTTCTAACTGGTTCATTTGTTAAAATGTGTCTCCTCTTTCCATTGAGTTGCTTTTGCTCAGTTGTCAAAAATAACTTGGAAATGTTTGAGTGGATCTGTTTCTGGTTTCTTTATTCTGTTCCCTTGATCTTTGTGTGTATTTCTCTCCAAATAGCATACTGTCTTTATTACTGTAGCTATCTAATAGGTTTTAATGTTAGGTGGAAATATTCATCCTACTTTATTTTTTTCAAATGTGTTTTAGCTATTCAGGATCCTGGATCTTACTATATAAAATTTTGATCACCTTTTATATGTCTGCAAAAACATTGCTCATGTTTATATAGACATTACATTAAATGTATTGATTAATCTGAGGAAAATTGGAATCTTTATTTCATTTCCCATCTATGACCACATTATGCCTAGTCATTTATTTAGGCTTTCCTTGATTGCTCTCATCAGAATTTTATAATTTTTACTATACAAATTTTGTAAAAATTTTGTTAAGTGTGTATATTTTAAATATATCTTATGTACCTATATACATAATTTTCGAGGTTATTTTAATGCTTTTATACACGTTCCCATGTGCCAATTGTTCATGTATATAAATACAGTATATTGTGTGACTGTGTGTCCTCCAATCTTGATGAACTTACTTATTATTTCTAAGGAGTAGTCTTTTCATATTCCTTGAGACTTTCTACAAAGACAAACATGTCACATGCAAATACACATAGATTTATTTCCTCCATTCCAATCTTTGTGCCTTTTATTTGTTATTCTTGATTTGTTTCAGTGACTGGAACTTCTGGTAATATATAAATAACAGTGGCTAGAGTGAAGAAAGCTGAGAACTGAAGAATTGATGCTCTTGAACTGTGGTGTTGGAGAAGACTCTTGAGAGTCCCTTGGACTGCAAGGAGATCCAACCAGTCCATTCTAAAGGAGATCAATCCTGTTCTTTGGAAGGACTGATGCTAAAGCTGAAACTCCAATACCTTTGCCACCTCATGCGAAGTCTTGACTCATTGGAAAAGACTCTGATGTTGGGAAGGACTGGGGGCAGGAGGAGAAGGGGACGACAGAGGATGAGATGGCTGGATGGCATCACCAACTCGATGGACATGAGTTTGAGTGAAATCTGGGAGATGGTGATGGACAGGGAGGCCTGGCGTGCTGCGATTCATGGGGTCCCAAAGAGTCGGACACGACTGACTGAATGAACTGAACTGAACTGGGAATGAACATTCTTGCCATGTTCTCAGTCTTTGTAAAAGAGCACCCAGTCTTTCATTATTAAGTTTGATGTTATCTCTAGTCTTTTTGCATGGGATCTTTGCTAAGTTGAAATAATTTCTATTTCTAGTTGACTGAGGGTTTTTATCATGAATGGGTGTTGCATTTTTATCAAAGATTTTTCTGCATCAAATGATTTTTATATTGATAGGGTGTTACATTTTTTTAATGTATTCTTTTGGAAAGAGCTGTCTAAACTGAACTTCATTCAGGTATTCTGTTTTTATAAGTCTTAGAAATATTGAACAGTGTGAGAACATGGTTTGTTATATCTTCAAAGCTCGGAAAGGAGATATGCACATTAGTAGATGAAGTGTTTGAAAATATATTCAACTTTATAGTAAATGTGACTCTGTTAACTATTAATTTTTTTTCTTGAAGTAAAAATGATTTACACAGTCATTAGAGAGCATTGAATAGAGTTCCCTGTGCTATTCAGTAGGTTTTTATTATTTATTATATATATGAAAAGTGAAAGTGAAGTCGTTCAGTCGTGTCCGACTGTTTGTGACCCCATGGACTGCAGCCTCCCAGGCTCCTCCGTCCATGGGATTTTCCAGGCAAGAGTACAGGAGTGGGTTGCCATTTATATAGTAGTGTGTATATGTCAATCCTGACCGTCCAATTTATTCCTCCCTGCCCTTTATCCCCTGGTAACCCAGGGGATAAGTTTGTATCTATGTCTCTGACTCAACTTCTGTTTTGTAAATAGGCTCATTTGTACCATTCCTTCAAATCGATTTATAAGTGATAACATGTAGCATTTGTCTTTCTCTGTATAACTTACTTCACACAGTATGACAATCTCTAAAGTCATCAGTGTCACTCCAAATGGTCTTATTTAGTTCTTTTTATGGCTGATTAATAGTCCATTGTATATATGTACTACTTCTTCTTTATCCATTTCTCCCTCAGTGGGCATTTAGATTACTTCCAAGTCCTGGCTACTGAAAAGAGTACTGCAATGAATATTGGGGTGCAAGTATCCTGTCAAATTATGGTTTTCTCTGGATATGTACCCAAGAGTGAAATTGTTGGATCATGTGGTAGTTCTGGTTTTAATTTTTTAAGGAATCTCTATATTGTTCTCCATAATCACTGTACCACTTTACACTCCCATTAATAATGTTGGAAGGTTCCCTTTTCTCAACACCCTCTCTAGCATTTATTGCTTGTAGATTTTTTTTTAATAATAGCCATTCTGACTGGTGTGAGGTAATATGTCATTATAGTTTTGATTTGCAGTTCTCCAGTAATTAATGATGCTGATCATCTTTTCATGTGCTTCTTGGCCATCTGTACGTCTTTTTTAGAGAAATGTCTGTTAGATCTTCCACTCATTTCTTGATTGGTTTATTTTTCGATATTGAGCTGCATGAGCTGTTTGTATATTTTGAAGACTAATCCCTTATTGGTTGCTTTGTTTGCAAATATTTTCTCCCATTCTGTTCTGTCGGTTTTCTTTTAGTTTTACTGATTGTTTCCCTTGATGTACAAAAGCTTCTAAGTTTAATTAGGTAGTGTTTGTTTATTTATGGGTTTTTTTTTCATTACTCTTGAAGTTAGATCAAAAAGATCTTGCTGCAATTTCTGTCATAGAGTGTTCTATGTATCCCTCTTAATGGTTTTATAGTATCTGGTCTTACATTTGGGTCTTTAATTTATTTTGAGTTTACTTTTGTGTATGGTGTTAGAGGAAGTTCTAATTTCATTCTTTTATATGTAACTATCCAGTTTCCCCAGCACCAGTTACTGAAGAGACTGTCTTTTCTTATTGTATATTTTTGCCACCTTGTCACACATTAGCTGACCATAGGTGTGTGGGTTTATTCCTAGACTTTCTGTCCTGCTCCATTGATCTTTATTTCTATTTTGTGCCAGTATTATATGGTTTTGATTACTGTAGATTTGTAGTATAATCTGAAGTCAAGGAGCCTAATTCTTTCAGATTTGTTTTTCTTTCTCAGGTTTCCCTGGCTCTTTGGGGTCTTTTGTTTTTCTATGCAAATTTTAAAATATTTTGTTCTAATTCTGTGAAAAAAGTGCTATTGATAACTTGATGGATATTGCATTGAATCTATAGATTACTTGGATGCTATAATTTTGACAGTGTTGACTCTTCCAATCCAAGAACACGATATATGTCTCCATCTTCATCATCTTTGAGTTCTTTCATCAGCATCTTCTAGTTTTTCTCTTAGTTTCACAATTTAAGATTCCTTTTGTGGTATTTCATTTGGGAAATTTGGGGTAGAATTGTTATTATGATGCAGAGTGGATGGTGCATTACAGTAACTCTCTAACCACCAATGCCACCACCTCTGTTTTCCAGATATTACACATATTAATAGGATTTTTAAAAACTCATTGTATAGGATGACATATTTTCTTAATAAATAAAGAGTATGCTGAGATTGCTGAAAACACTTTTGTAATTCTAGTAGGGCACAAACAAACAACCATAATAGTAGATTTCTTCAGTAACTTTGGATCGTGTTAGAAGAAAGGAAAATTTAAGCACTGAGGGACTCTGGAGAGGAAGCGGAGAGGTTGATTTTTCCCAAACTAATAGAATGAAGAAAACAAGAAACAATTCTTGTGCGTTTTCAAAGAGGAAAACAAGGAAGAAACAGTAAGAGCAGCAAAGGAAGTAGAGGTGTCTCTGTAGATTCTGGAAACTTGTCTCATGTTGAGCTTTTTGTTATTTCCTGTTTTCCATTGGTGGTTAGTGATGATGTTTTTATATGGAAAAAAGCTTATTTTCAATAGCCTCAAGGATGAGCAAGCTAGTTCTGTAGAAGATAAATACATTTAAAGATCTGTAATCTGCAATTAGAAAACAAGAGATGAATAAGAAGCCAGTCTAGGATCCAGAATGTGACCTAGGAGATTACTTAAATCATAAGAGGTCCACAGAGGTTTTATAATCACTTACAATTTACTTAACTAGGTATTTTTATAGTTTTATATAATAGTATCATTGCAAATGTATCATTGAGATTGCAAATGTTAAAGATTATTTTAAGAATTGCCAAATTTTTGCAATGTACTATAAATAGAACCAGAGATAGTGAAAAAAACAATTATATAACAGATGCATATATCCTCAATCCTACAGGATGAAAAATATCACAGTTAAAGTTCATTAAAAATATTATGAAAATTTCAAAACATTAATATGCTATAAATGTAAAGTTTAAAATGAAATCTACATTTTTAAAACACTAACATGGAAAAATTGAATCTAATTCTCCTATTTGTATGCATAAGGTTGTTTCCCAAAGCATTTCATCAACAACAAAGGAACAGAGGATAATTTAAAATATTTGTTCAGATGGAATCTACAATGACTTATAGATACGTGGGTTTACCATATGCTATGATACATTCAGGTAATATAAATTTAAGATTTCCAGAAATATTTGCATGTTTTAGAGGGTCATATATATATATATATATATGAGAAGTGCATGTACAAACAATGCCCTCATAGACTCAATATTTAGAGTTCTATAATAATAGGTAAACCTTATCACATGTGAAAACATTTAATATAGAAATGATAAAATTATGAAGCTTTCTGAACTTAATAATTTAACAAAAAGATTTGAGTCAGTGTCCCTTTCAAATATATGGTTTTCTAAATATTGGAGAAGGAAATGGCAACCCACTCTAGTACTCTTGCCTGGAGAATCCCATGGACAGAGGAGCCTGGTAGGCTACAGTCCATGGGGTCACAAAGAGTCGGACACGACTGAGAGACTTCACTCACTCACTCAAAGATGAATACAATCATAAAATTTTTACATTTAACAAATATTGAATATTCTGTGCTTAGTCACGTCAGACTTTGTGACTCAATGGACTGTGGCCTGCCTGGCTCCAATTTCCATGGGGATTCTCCAGGCAAGAATACTGTAGTGGGTTGCCATACCCTCCTCCAGGGGATTTTCCCAACTCCATGATCAATGCCAGGTCTCCTGCATTGCAAGTGGATTCTTTAAAATCTGAGCCACCCAGGAAGCCCTAGAATAGTGGAATGGGTAGCCTATCCGTTCTCCAGGGGATCTTCCTAACATAAAAATTGAACTGGGGTCTCTTGCGTTGCAGGTGGATTCTTTACCAGCTGAGTTAGCAGGGAAGCCCAAATATTGAATACACATTTCCATATTATATGTTGACAATATGGTCTTCCCTGGTGGCTCAGATAGCAAAGAATCTGCCTGCAGTGCAGGAGACCTGGGTTGAATACCTGGGTTGGGAAGAGTCCCTGGATAAGGAAATGGCTACTCTGTACAATATTATCACTTGGAGAATTCCATGGACAGAGGAGCCTAGCACTTACAGTTCATGAGGTAATGAAGAGTTGAACACAATAGAGCACTAACATTTTCACTTTCGTATTGAAAATATAAATGTTTTCTAATATTCAAACAAATATTTGGAGGACTTTAAGTTCTACAATGGAGTAGCACCATTCTTCCCATGTCCTCCCTCATATGCCTAAAAATCCTGGACATAACAACACAAATAAGCAAAGTAAGACTCTTAACAGTAAAAAGAAGGCAGACTTCCTAGGGATTTCAGGAGTTGACTAGCTTCTAGGCAGTGAGTTCCCTGGATTACCTTATTGTCTTCCTTCTATCCCAGAAGACTTCAGCATAACCACCAACAGGCATGTAGAGGAAAAGCTCTAAGAAAAGCCTTTCCTTTCTAATCAATGGAATTGGCAATGTGTAGTCTAACAGAACAGAAAGCATTTGGGCAAAAATTACCCTGTCTTCGTTGTTGTTCAGTTTCAAAGTTCTGTCCAACTTTTTGTTACCCCATGGATGGCAGCACACTAAACTTCCCTGTCCTACACTGTATCCCAGAGTTTGCTCAAACTCATGTCCATTGAGTTGGTAATGCTATCTAACCATTTAATTTATGCTGCCCCCTGACAGCTTATGGTGAATGGTGTCCAATTTGTGATACCCAGAGAAGATTTAATTTGGGACCAGGGACCAGGCTTGATCACTCAAGAGCTTTTGTATAGCAGAGTTTTATTAAAGTATAAAAAGGGACAGAGAAAGCTTCTGACATAGATATCAGAAGACAGAAGAGAGTGATCCCCTCACTACTCTATGCAAGGAACTTACATACTTTTAAATTAGTTATAATACAAAAAAAGCAACCTAGATGTCCATCAGCAGATGAATGGATAAGAAAGCTGTGGTACATATTCACAATGGAGTACTACTCAGCCCTTAAAAAGAATAAATTTGGCTCAGTTCTAATGAGATGGATGAAATTGGAGCCGGTTATACAGAGTGAAGTAAGCCAGAAAGAAAAACACCAATACAGTATACTGACACATATATATGGAATTTAGAAAGATAGTAATGATGACCCTCTATGTGAGACAACAAAAGAGACACAGAGGTATAGAATGGACTTTTGGACTCTGAGGGAGAGGGAGAGGGTGGGATGATTTGGGAGAATGGCATTGAAACATGTATACTATCATGTAAGAAAAGAAGCGCCAGTCTATGTTCAATACAGGATACAGGATGCTTGGGGCTGGTGCACAGGATGATCCAGGGAGACGATATGGGGTGGGAGGTGGGAGGGGCTTCGGCATTGGGAGATCGTGTACACCTGTGGCTGATTTATTTCAATGTATGGCAAAACAAATACAGTATTGTAATGTAGAATAAAGTATTTTTTTTTTAAAAAAGAAACCAACACAACATTGTAAGGCAATTTTCTTCCAATTTTAAAAATCTTTTAAAAACCAATAAAGAAATCTTAAACCTAGAAATAGAAAAAAAAATCTCAAGTTTGTAAAGATCTTACTAGACCCACTCCCATAATTTACATTTTAAGATAACAGGATTAGCCAGAAGGTTTCAGGAAGGAGAAATTGTTGTCAATTAGGATACACTGTTGTTATAAAATCCTTCAGTTCACTTCGGTCCCTCAGTCCTGTCAGACTCTTTGTGACCTCATGAATTATAGCACGCCAGGCCTCCCTGTCGTCCATCACCAACTCCCGGAGTTCGCTCAAAGTCATGACCATCGAGTCGGTGATACCATCCAGCCATCTCATCCTCTGTTGTCCATTTCTCTCCCTGTCCCTGATCCCTCCAAGAATCAGAGTCTTTTCCAATGAGTCATCTCTTCACGTGAGGTAGCCAAAGTACTGGAGTTTCAGCTTTAGCAACAGTCCTTCCAAAGAACACCCAGGATTGATCTCCTTTAGAATGGACTGGTTGGATCTCCTTGCAGTCCAAGGGACTCTCAAGAGTCTTCTCCAACATCACAGTTCAAAAGCATCAATTCTTTGGTGCTCAGCTTTCTTCACAGTCCAAATCTCACATCCATACATGACCACTGGGAAAAACCATAGCCTTGACTAAATGGAACTTTGTTGGCAAAGTAATGTCTCTGCTTTTTAATATGCTCTCTAGGTTGGTCATAATTTTCCTTCCAAGGAATAAGCATCTTTTAATTTCATGGCTGCATTCACCATCTGCAGGGATTTTGGAGCCCCCAAAATAAAGTCTGACACTGTTTACACTGTTTCCCCATCTATTTCCCATGGAGTGATGGGACTGGATGCCATGATCTTCGTTTTCTGAATGTTGAGCTTTAAGCCAACTTTTTCACTCTCCTCTTTCACTTTCATCAAGAAGCTTTTTAGTTCCTCTTCAATTTCTGCCATATGGGTGGTGTCATTTGCATATCTGAGGTCATTGATATTTCTCCCAGCAATCTTGATTCCAGCTTGTGCTTCTTCTAGCCCAGCATTTCTCATGATGTACTCTGCAAATAAGTTAAATAAGCAGGGCGACAATATACAGCCTTGACATACTCCTTTTCCTATTTGGAACCAGTCTGTTGTTCCATGTGTAGTTCTGACTGTTGCTTCCTGATCTGTATATAGGTTTCTCAAGAGGCAGATCAGGTGGTCTGGTGTTTCTTTCAAATTTTTCCACAGTTTATTGTGATCTACACAGTCAAAGGCTTTGGCATAGTCAATAAAGCAGAAATAGATGATTTTTCAGAAATCTCTTGCTTTTGTGATGATCCAGTGGATGATGTCAATTTGATCTCTGGTTTCTCTGCCTTTTCTAAAACCAACTTGAACATCTGGAAGTTGATGGTTCACGTATTGCTGAAGTGTGGCTTGGAGAATTTTGAGCATTACTTTACTAGCGTGTGAGATGAGTGCAATGTGCAGTAGTTTGAGCATTCTTTGGCATTGCCTTTTCTTAGAATTGGAATGAAAACTGACCTTTTCCAGTCCTGTGGCCACTGCTGAGTTTTCCAAATTTGCTGGCATATTGAGTGCAGCACTTTCACAGCATCATCTTTCAGGAGTTGAAATAACTCAACTGGAAATTTGATCATCTCCATTAGTTTTGTTCGTAATGATGCTTTCTAAGGCCCAATTGACTTCACATTCCAGGATGTCTGGCTCTAGATTAGTGATCACATCATCATGATTATCTGGGTCGTGAAGATCTTTTTTGTACAGTTCTTCTATATATTCTTTCCATCTCTTTTTAATATCTTCTGCTCCATTATGTCCATGCCATTTCTGTCCTTTATTGAGCCCATCTTTGCATGAAATATTCCCTTGGTATCTCTAATTTTCTTTAAGAGATCTGTAGTCTTTCCTATTCTGTAGTTTTCCTCTATGTCTTTGCATTGATCGCTGAGGAAGGCTTTCTTATCTCTTCTTGCTATTCTTTGGAACTCTGTTTTCAGATGCTTGTATCTTTCCTTTTCTCTTTGCTTTTCGCCTCTCTTCTTTTCACAGCTATTTGTAAGGCCTCCTCAGACAGCCATTTTGCTTCTTTGCATTACTTTTCCATGAGGATGGTCTTGATCCCTGTCTCCTGTACAATGTCATGAACCTCCATCCATAGTTCATCAGGCACTAAATCTATTAGATCTAGTCCCTTAAATCTATTTCTCACTTCCACTATCTAATCATAAGGGATTTGATTTAGGTCATATCTGAATGGTCTAGTGGCTTTCCCCACTTTTTTCAATATGTCTGTTTTTGGCAATGAGGAGTTCATGATGTGAGCCACAGTCAGCTCCTGGTCTTGTTTTTGCTGACTATATAGAGCTTCTCCATTTTAGGCTGCAAAGAACATAATCAATCTGATTTCAGTGTTGACCATCTGGTGATGTCCATGTGTAGATTCTTCATTTGTGTTGTTAGAAGAGGGCATTTGCTATGACCAGTGCATTCTCTTGGCAAAACTCTGTTAGCCTTTGCCCTGCTTCTTTCCTTATTCCAAGGCCAAATTTGCCTGTATTCCAGGTGTTTCTTGATTTCCTACTTTTGCATTCGAGTCCCCTATAATGAAAAGGGCATCTCTTTTGGTTGTTAGTAGGAGTTTAAGCTGAATTGTTTGCTGTGTAATAATTAGTTCCTGGCTTAAAGAAAAAAATGTTTCATGTGACTAAGACTAAAAGGAATGTAGAGAAAGAAAGAAAAAGATATTTGTCCTTTCCTTCTCCTTGAGAATTTCAGACCCCTATCTCTGCTTTGAGAGCCACAGACCCCTTTCTCCTCTTCCAGTACCCTGGACTTATCAATCCGCCTAGGAATTGACTCTCTCACCTCTTCTCCTTTTACCTTCCATCTTTCCCAGTAACAGTTTTTAGTGAGTCAGCTCTTCATGTCAGGTGGCCAAAATATGGGGGCTTCAGCTTCAGCATCACTCCTTCCAATGAATATTCAGGGTTTATTTCCTTTGGAACTGACTGGTTTGATCTCTTTGCTGCCCAAGGGACTCTCAAGAGTCTTCGCTAGCACTACAATTCAAAAGAATCAATTATTTGACATTCAGCCTTCTTTATGGGCCATCTCTCACATCCATACAGGACCACTGGAAAAACCATAGCTTTGACTATAAGGACATTAGGGGCAAAGTAATGTCTCTGCTTTTTAATATACTGTCTCGGTTGTCATAGCTTTCCTTCCAAGGAGCAAGCATTCTTTAATTTCATGACTGCAGTCACTGTCCATCATGATTTTGGAGTCCAATAAAATAAAACCTGCCATAGCTTCCACTTTTTCTCTATTTGCCATGAAGTGATGGGACCAGATGCCATGATCTTTGTTTTCTGAATGTTGAGTTTTAAGCCAACTTTTTCACTCATCTTTCACCTTCATCAAATAGCTCTTTAATTCTTCTTCTGCCATGAGGGTCGTGTCATCTGCATGTCTGAGACTGTTGATATTTCTCCCAGCAATCTTGATTGTAGCTTGTGATTCATCCAGACAAGCACTTTGCATTTTGCATGATGTACTCTGCACATAAGTTAAACAGGGTGACAATATATAGCCTTGTTGTACTCTTTTCCCAATTTTGAACTAGTCTGTTGTTCCATATCAGGTTCTAACTGTTGCTTCTTGACCTACATTCAGGTTTCTCAGGAGAGCAAAGGTGGTCTAGCAATCCCATCACTTTCAGAATTTTTCATAGTTTGTTGTGATAATCAGAGTCAAAGGCTTTAGCATAGCCAGTGAAGCAGAAGTTGATGTTTTTCTGGAAATCTCTTGCTTTTTCTGTGATCCAACAGGTGTTAGCAATTTGATCTCTGTTTCCTCTGCCTTTTCTCAATTCAGCTTGTACATCTGGAATTTCTCAGTTCATGTACTATTAAAGCCTAGCTTGAAGGACTTTGAACATAACCTTACTAGAATGTGAGATGAGCACAATTTTGCAATAGTTTGAATATTATTTGGCATTGCCCTTCTTTTGGATTGGAATTAAAATGGATTTTTTCCAGTCCTGTGGCCATTGCTGAATTTTCCAAATTTGCTGACATTCCAGTAGCCATGTATGGATGTGAGAGTTGGACTATAAAGAAAGTTGAGTGCCAAAGAATTGATGCTTTTGAACTGTGGTGTTGGAGAAGACTCTTGAGAGTCCCTTGGACTGCAAGGACATCCAATCAGTCCATCCTAAAGGAAATCAGTCCTGAATATTCATGGAAGGACTGATGCTGAAGCTGAAATTCCAATACTTTGGCCACCTGATGTGAAGAGCTGATTCATTTGAAAAGACCTGATGCTGGCAAAGATTGAAGGCAAGAGGAGAAGGGGACAACAGAGGATGAGATGGTTGAATGGCATCACCGACTCAATGGACATGAGTTTGAGTGAACTCTGGGAGTTGGCGATGGACAGGGAGGCCTGGCATGCGCAGTCCATGGGGTCACAAAGAGTCGGACATGACTGAGCAACTGAACTGAACTGAACTGATCAGAGTAGTGTGTCACTAGGGTGCAAGATGAGCTAAGTGTCTACCTCCACAAGTTAGAAATGAGACTTAATTTGTTGGTGTGACATGACTAGTCACTAATACACTATATTTCTCCATTCTTACAGGTGTTAGTGGGACCCAACAGAGAGCCCACTCAAATATTCCCAACAGATCTTAAAAATAGAGAAAAAGCAAACCATGGGGGAAGGATAGCCATTTTAGCAAATAGAGCAATAGGAAATTCATATTCAAAATAATTTTAATAAACCTCAATATAAACCTTAGACTTTGACCAAAATTGATGAGGAACGAAAATATAAAATTAAAAAAGTGTAAAAGTATAATCCTTTTAGAAAAGATAGAGAAAATATTCATAATCTAGGACTAGGCAAAATTCTTTTTTTTTTTAATACTTTATTCTACATTACAATACTGTATTTGTTTTGCCATACATTGAAATGAATCAGCCACAGGTGTACACGATCTCCCAATGCCGAAGCCCCCTCCCACCTCCCACCCCATATCGTCTCCCTGGATCATCCTGTGCACCAGCCCCAAGCATCCTGTATCCTGTATTGAACATAGACTGGCGCTTCTTTTCTTACATGATAGTATACATGTTTCAATGCCATTCTCCCAAATCATCCCACCCTCTCCCTCTCCCTCAGAGTCCAAAAGTCCATTCTATACCTCTGTGTCTCTTTGTTGTCTCACATAGAGGGTCATCATTACTATCTTTCTAAATTCCATATATATGTGTCAGTATACTATTGGTGTTTTTCTTTCTGGCTTACTTCACTCTGTATAACCGGCTCCAATTTCATCCATCTCATTAGAACTGAGCCAAATTTATTCTTTTTAAGGGCTGAGTAGTACTCCATTGTGAATATGTACCACAGCTTTCTTATCCATTCATCTGCTGATGGACATCTAGGTTGTTTCCATGTCCTGGCTATCATAAACAATGCTGCAATGAACATTGGGGTACATGTGTCTCTTTCAATTCTGGTTTCCTCGGTGTGTATGCCCAGCAGTGGGATTGCTGGATCATAAGGCAGTTCTATTTGCAATTTTTTAAGGAATCTCCACACTGTTTTCCATAGTGGCTGTACGAGTTTGCATTCCCACCAGCAGTGTAAGAGGATTCCCTTTTCTCCACATCCTCTCCAGCATTTACTGCTTGTAGACTTTTGGATCGCAGCCATTCTGACTGGTGTGAAATGGTACCTCATTGTGGTCTTGATTTGCATTTCTCTGATAATGAGTGATGAGCATCTTTTCATGTGTTTGCTAGCCATCCGTATGTCTTCTTTGGAGAAATGCCTATTTAGTTCTTTGGCCCATTTTTTGATTGATTCATTTATTTTTCTGGAGTTGAGCTGCATAAGTTGCTTGTATATCTTTGAGATTAGTTGTTTGTCAGTTGTTTCATTTGCTATTGTTTTCTCCCATTCAGAAGGCTGTCTTTTCACCTTGCTTCTAGTTTCCTTTGTTGTGCAGAAGCTTTTAATTTTAATTAGATCCCATTTGTTTATTTTTGCTTTTATTTCCAGTATACTGGGAGTTGGATCATAGAGGATCCTGCTGTGATTTATGTCGGAGAGTGTTTTGCCTATGTTTTCCTCTAGGAGTTTTATAGTTTCTGGTCTTACATTTAGATCTTTAATCCATTTTGAGTTTATTTTTGTGTGTGGTGTTAGAAAGAGGTCTAGTTTCATTCTTTTACAAGTGGTTGACCAGTTTTCCCAGCACCACCTGTTAAAGAGATTGTCTTTACTCCATTGTATATTCTTGCCTCCTTTGTCGAAGATAAGGTGTCCATAGGTGTGTGGGTTTATCTCAGGGCTTTCTATTTTGTTCCATTGATCTATATTTCTGTCTTTGTGCCAGTACCATACTGTCTTAATGACTGTGGCTTTGTAGTAGAGCCTGAAGTCAGGCAAGTTGATTCCTCCAGTTCCATTCTTCTTTCTCAAGATTGCTTTGGCTATTTGAGGTTTTTTGTATTTCCATACAAATCTTGAGATTATTTGATCTAGTTCTGTGAAAAATACTGCTGGTAGCTTGATAGGAATTGCATTGAATCTGTAGATTGCTTTGGGTAGTATACTCATTTTCACTATATTGACTCTTCCAAGCCATGAGCATGGTATATTTCTCCATCTATTAGTGTAGGACTAGGCAAAATTCTTACACTTGACACACTTTAATATTTGTAAAAGGGATACATTATTAATTTGACTTCATCAAAACTAAATTTTGCTCTGAATAAAGCTCTTTAAAGGGAAAAAATGCAAGCTACAGAGCAAGATAAAATATTTGCAAACCACATATTTGACAAAGCACAAGTATTAGAATTCAGAATTCTAATAGGTCATTATTAAATCAAACCAATTAGAGAATAAGCAAAAGATATGAACACCATTTCACTAAAAAGGACATATACATTACAGTTAAGTCCACAGTTATATATCATTGTATATTTATAATGGCTAAAAGGAAATAGTGACAATAGCAAATGCTGGTACAGTTATTGAAAAACTGGGCCACTAGTATTGCTGTGGATATAAAAATGATATGGATACTCCGAATCACAGTTTGGCAGTTTCTCAATAGAGAATGATTCCATTTATTTTAAGAAAATAAAAAATAAAATAACTTATAATTCTGTATCTGTATAAATTAAAGAAAATGGTCAAAAGTTTTATGTTAATTAACTGAGAAAGATTGATCATATATTTTAATCAGTTTCTTGGCTCTATTTTCTCTAATAAAGGTAGTGGTTTTTTTTTTTTTCAATATAGATTTTTTCCGTAGAGTTCCCTAAAAAAAAATCTTTCCTAATATTGCATATTTTGGTGAGTAAATTTAAAGTTGTTTGCTAGAAAAGAAACTTACTTCCTACTGTACCTAAGTCAATGTATATTGACTAATAGGTTAATAGATTCATAAGAATAAAGAGTTCATAAGTGCCCTCTCACCTATATAGAAGTGCTTCCCTGGTGGCTCAGATGGCAGAGAATCTGCCTGTCAATACAGGAGACGTGGGTTCAACCCCTGGGTCACGAAGATCCCGTGGAGGAGGACATGGCAGCCCCTTCCAGTATTCTTGCCTGTGAAATCCCATAGACAGATGAGCCCGGAAGTTTACTGTCCATGGGGTCACAAAGAGTCCAACACCACTGAGTGATTAACACTTTACACTTTCACCTATATAGAAGATTGATTTTTGTCAAATGCTCTAAGGTATTCCATTTGGAATGGAAAATTTTCAACAAATTCTGCTTGAACCACTGTATGTTCATAAGGGGAAAACAGTTATCTTGACCCCTACTTTGTAACATGCAAAATATCTGCTATGGATCATAGTCATAAACATAAAATCTAAATGTTTTTACCTTCTTGAGGAAACATTGAACAATATTTTATTAATCTTGTTATAGGAAAACTTTCTTTTATATGACAAAAGTTGCCAAATAGAAAAGATAAAATAGATAAATTGATTTTCACACAAGTAAATGCTTTTCTCATCAAAAAAAAAAAAAAAAACTGATAAGAAAATGAAAAAGCAAGACATAGACTTAGGGAACATATTCTCAATACATATGTCTCAAAAGGAACTGATTCCGTGTTACATTAAGAATATATAGAAATTAATGATAAATAATCAGTTTTAAAAAGGACATCAATAAATATTCCACAGAAAAAGTAGTTGGTACAGTGTAGTTTGCTTCCTAGGCATTTGCTCAGGATAAATGAATAATTATATCTTTTCAAAGACTTGTATATAAATATACAAATGTATGAAAGTCTTTACAACCATGCACTAATGTTCACAGCAATTCTATTTATAATATCCCAAATGTAGAAAAACCTAAATATCCCATCAATTGGAGAATGAATAACCAATCTCGATGTAGGGAAAGATTTCTTTAACAGTGCAAAAAGCACTAACGAAAGAAAATTATCAACTAGATTGTACCAAAATTAAAATGTTCTACATTTCCATGATACTACCAATGCTGAGCATGATCTTTTTATCCACAAATTGTATGTATCAATAAATATCATGGAAATGTAAATTAGGAACAAAATTAAGTAGTACTTCATATTTATAAGAAGAAGGATTTAGAAAAACTGGAATTCCTGGATTTCTGCTGAGAATGTAAAATAACTTGACTACTTTGGAAACCAGTTTGACAGATTTTTGTATAATTAAACATAAACTGGCTTTGTGACCCATTATTTTCAATTTTATTAAAGGCCATTAATTTTCACTCATGTTAAATAAAAACTTGTGTTACACAAAGGATTGTATTTAAGTGTGGAAATTTTTATAGTATCTAATTCATAACACCTTCAAATGAAAAGAATGTAAATGTTTCTTATTAATGGCAAAATAGGTAATGAATCTGTGGCATATTATTACAATGGAATACAACACAGCTTTTAAAATGTATTGACACATGCAAAAATATTGGATGAATCTTGAGCAAAATAGATTATGCATTTACATTAAAAGTTTATACTGAATGATTTCTTTTGTGAAGTTCAAAATCAAGAAAAAGTAATCTATCATCACAGAAATTAGAACAGCGATTGCATTGGGAATGGGAATGGACTAGAAAGGGGCATAAGGAAATTCAGAGCTAATAGAAATGTTCTATATCTTGACTGGATGGATGATTACTTAAGTATAAACATTTGTCAAAGCCCACCAAATTCTATTTGCATTTTTTAATTTATCATAAATTATATCTTATGAATTAAAACTATTGAAAAATTCTGTTATTTTCTAAATTTTCCAACATTCATGTTATTTGTGATAAATTATTTTCTCATTTTAATGAATATTTGGTTTATATCTAATTTTATATTGTAAGCTTATGTTCTTTCTCTAAAAGATGGTCTCATAATTATGTAAGCTTTTGGCCCCAGAAAACTGAATAGAGTGAATGCAAATTTATTCCACAAATGTGTTTCTTTCAGGCCTTATCTCCTCCTTTTTTCTTACTCATATCAGTCACTATTAGAAATTTGGGGTTAGTATGCTTTACTTCTGTTCTTCAAATCTGATCACTCTCACAAATACTTTATTCATCTTGGTAGTCATTTTTATGAAACTTTCTTTAATAACCCAGAAAAATGTTTTGTTCTTTTTTTTTTTTTAACATGTGTCCTTTTCCTTGAATGGGGCACTTAAACAAATATGCCTTCATTTAAAAGTGAGTGTGGGGCAGTGGCTGCTTCCTTGGCGACTCAGACAGTAAGAATCTGCCCACAATGTGGGAAATCTGGGTTTGGACTCCTGGGCCCAGAAAATCCCCTGGAGAAGGGAATGGCAACCCACTCCAGTATTCTTGCCTGAAGAATTCCATGGATGAGGAGCCTGGTGGGATACAGTGCACTGGGTGCCAAAGAATCAGACATGACTGAGGAACTAACACTTTCACTTTCAAGAATAAATGATGGGCTTTCTTGGTGACTCCATGGTAAAGAAGCCACCTGCCAATGAAGGATACTCAGGTTAGATCCCGGGGTTAGGAAGATTGCCTAGAGAAGGGAATGGCAGCACACTGCAGTACTCTTACCTGGGAAATTCCAGGGACAGAGTAGTCTGGAGGGCCACGCAGTTACAAAAGAGTTGGACATGAGTTAATGACTAAAACATCAACGATAACAATGGATAATTAATGTGATTTACATATTGAGCAATTAGGTGAAAGGAGGTTTACCAGAGCTGCAGAAGAAACAGCAGATTTGTTTTTATTAAGTCATTTTTTTTTTATGGAAAAGAATTTTATTTTAAATATAGCAGTGTGTAGATGTCAATCCCAAACTATAAATCTATCTCACCCTGAACACTTGCACCCTGGTAACTATAATTTCATTCTAAGTCTGAGTCTGTTTCTGTTTTGTAAATAAGTTCATTTGTATCATTTTTAAAAATTCTACATTTAAGTGATATCATATGATATTTTTCTTTCTTTGACTTACTTCACTTGGTATGATAATCTCCAGGTCCATTCCTATGGCTGCAAATGACATTATTTCATTCTTTCTAATGGCTGAGCAATATTCCATTGTATATATGTATTACTTCTTTATCCATTCCTCTTTTGATGGACATTTATCATGTTTCCATGTCCTGGATGTTGTAAACTGTGCTGCAGTGAACACTGGGGTGCAAGTATCCTTTCAAATCATAATCATGTTTTTCTCCATATATATATACCAAAGAGTAGGCTTTCTAGATCATACGGTAGCTCTATTTTTCTTTTTAACAAAGCTCCATACTATTCTCCATAGTGGCTGTACCAATTTACATTATCAGCAGTGTAGGAGGATTCCTTTTCTCCACATCCTTTCTAGCATTTATTGTTTATCAATTTTTTGAAATCGCCATTCTGACCAAGGTGAGGTGATACCTCATTGTAGCTTTGACTTGAATTTCTCTACTAGTTTATGATACTGAGCATCTTTTCACATGTCTCTTGGCCATCTGTATGTTTTCTCTAGAGAATTGTCACTTTAGTTTACTGTCCATTAGTTGATTAGGTATTTTTAATTGAGCTGTGTTAGGTGTTTATAAATTTTGGAGATTAATCACTTGTTGGTCTCATCATTTGCAAATATTTTCTCCCTTTCTATGACCAATATCACTAATAAACACTGATGCAAAAATCCTCAACAAAATACTAGCAATCTGAATCTAACAATACATTGAGAGGATCATACACCATATTCAAGTGGGATTTATTGCAAGGATTTTTCAGTATCTGAAAATCACTATGTGCGATACACCACATCAACAAATTGAAGGACAAAAACTATGATCATTTCAATATATACAGAAAAAGCTGTTGAAAAAATTCATTTTATGATATCTCCAAAAGTAGGCACAGAGGGAATATACCTCAGCATAATAAAGGTTCATATATGACAGACCTACAACTAACATTATACTCAACAGTGAAGAGCTAAAAGATTTTCTCCAAGATCAGGAATAAGACAAGAATGTTCACTCTCACCAGTTTAATTCAACATAGTTTTGGAAATCCTACTGTTTGCAAAGAAGAAAATAAATAAAAGGAATCTGAATTGAAAAAGAAGAAGTAAAACTCACTCTTTGCACATGATGTGATACTATCCATAGGGTCCAATAGATGTTACCAGAAAACTACTAGGGCTTATCAGTGAATTCAGTAAAGCCTTAGATACAAAACTAATAAACACAAATCTGTTACATTTCTATGTACTAACAATGAAAGAAATTAAGGAAAAATCCCATTTACCATCACAACAAAAGACCTAGGAATATGCCTATCTAAGGAGACAAAAGACTTGTACTCCAAAAATATGCAGATGAAAGAAGTATAACACAATACAAACAAAAGAAAAGATATATCCTGTTATTGGATTGGAAGAAACGATATTGTCAAAATGACTATACTACCCAAGGCAATCTACAGATTCAATGCAATCCCTATCAAATAACTAATGGCATTTTTCACAGAACTAGAAAAAAAAATCTTAAAATTTGACTGAAGACACAAAAGATCTCAAATAGTCAAAGCAATCTTGAGAAAGAAAAGCATATCTGGAATAATCAGGCTCCCTGACTTCAGGCTACACTACAAACCTACAGTCATGAAAACAGTATGATAGTATGATACTGTCACAAAAGCAGAAATATAGATCAATGTAACAGGATAGAAAATCCAGAGATAAACCCATTCACCTATGGTCAAATAATCTATTACAAAGGAGGCAAGAAAATACAGTGGAGAAAAGACAATCTCTTCAATAAACAGTGCTGGGAAAACTGGACATTTAAAATAATGAAATTAGAACATTCTCTGATATTATGCACAAAAATAAACTCAAAATGAATTAAAGATGCAAATTTAATACTGGATACAATAAAATTCCTCGAAGGATACATAGACATATCACTCTCTAACATAAACTGCAGGATATTTTTTACATACCTTTAATTAAAAGATACTTACTCCTTGGAAGAAAAGTTATGACTAACCTAGATAGCATATTCAAAAGCAGAGACATTACTTTGCCAACAAAGGTCCATCTAGTCAGGCTATGGTTTTTCCAGTGGTCATGTATGGATGTGAGATTTGGACTGTGAAGAAAGCTGAGTGCCGAAGAATTGATGCTTTTGATCTGTGGTGTTGGAGAAGACTCTTGAGAGTCCCTTGGACTGCAAGGAGATCCAAGCAGTCCATTCTGAAGGAAATCAGCCCTGTGATTTCTTTGGAAGGAATGATACTAAAGCTGAAACTCTAGTACTTTGGCCACTTCATGCGAAGAGTTGACTCACTGGGAAAGACTGATGCTGGGAGGGATTGGGGGCAGGAGGAGAAGGGAACGACAGAGGATGAGATGGCTGGATGGCATCACTGACTCAATGGACGTGAGTCTGAGTGAACTCTGGGAGTTGGTGATGGACAGGGAGGCCTGGCGTGCTGTGATTCATGGGGTCGCAAAGAGTCGGACACGACTGAGCAACTGAACTGACTGAAGAGTAATGAAAGTAAAAACAAAAATAAACAAATGGGATCTAATTAAACTTAAAAACTCTTGCACAGATTAAGGAAAACATCAATAAAACAAAAGAAAGCCCACAGAATGGGAGAAGATATTTGGAAATGAACTGGCCAACAAGTATTAGTCTCCAAAACATACACATGATTCATGCAGTTCAATTTAAAAAAAAAAAAAAAAAAACTAAATTTAAAAGAAATGGGCAGAAAATCTAAATGGAAATTTCTCCAAAAAGACATACAAATGGCCAAGAGATACATGAATAAATACTCAAGATCACTAATTAGTAGAGAAATGCAAATCAAAACTACAATGAAGTATCACCAAACACCAATCAGAATGGCCATCATCAAAAATTCCATAAAAAAATAAATAATGGAAAGGATATGGGAATGTAAATCAGTACAGCCACTATGGAGAACAGCATGGAGATTCCTTTAAAAAAAAAAAAGACTAAAAATAAAATTACCATGTATTCCAGCAATCCTACTCCAAGGCATATAGTCAGAGAAAATAATAATTTGAAAAGATATATGTATCCCAATATTCACTGCAGTACTATTTACCATAGCTAGGACATGGAGGCAACCTAAATGTCTATCAACAAAGGCATGGATGAAGAAGTGGTACATATATACAATGGAATATTAGTCACAAAAGAGAATAAAATAATGCCATTTGTAGCATTATGGGTGGACCTAATAATTGTCATACTAAGTCAGACAGAAAAATACAAATATAATGTGATATCTCTTATATGTGGAATCTAAAATATAGGGTACAAATTAACTTAATTACAAAACAAAAGTAAATTTACAGATGTAAGAAACTAACTTATGGTTACCAAGGGATAAAGAAGAGAGAGGGATAAATGGGGAGATTGGGACTGATATTTTCATAGTATTATATATAAAATAGATAATTAATTATGTATAGCACAGGGAAGTCTACTCAATACTCTGTAATGGCCTATATGGGAAAAGTATCTTTAAAAGAGTGACTATATTGCCTCAGTGGTAGAAAATCCACCTTTAATAGAGGAGATGTGGGTTTAATCCTTGTGTCAGGAAGATCCACTGGAGAAGAAAACGGCAGCCCACTCCAGTATTCTTTCCTGGGAAATCCCAGGGACAGAGCAGCCTGATTGACGATAATCCATGGGGTTGCAAAAGAGTTGGACATGACTTAGCAACTAAGCAACAACAGTAGCATGCATACATTCATTGCACTCATACAATTGATATATTAATACATTGTATATACATGAAGGTAATTAACATCATGAAGTAGGATATACTTTCTTATCTCTGAATATCTATAGGTTTTATTTATGAAACTGAATTTTTAATATTCACTACATGAAGACAGAATCACAATATCCTCCCTGAATCAACCATTAACTGAGTGCCACCAAAAAGAAATAAGAATAATAACAGATTATTTTTAACTGATAGAATAAACCTCAACAAGACTGTGAAGGTAGGGTTTCTTAGCTTTTTGACATTAAGCAATTTGCAATGAATACACACATATACCCACCCACACACACAATAACTGTCTGTTCATGTATGATTCCAAACTTCATAGAAGGTGTCAATTCATAATGTTTTTAGTAAGTTGGTTTGTATTTTGTATTGTCTGTTTTCTATAGTCCTTGTAATTTCAATGAGAGGTTTTATGCTGTTTTCCTCAGGAATGAATTAAAAACTAAGAACCATCTACAAGTAAACTTAATTGAAAACTTAAGAGCAATAAAGATATAAGAAAAATTTTAGGATTGTTTTCTTTTTATTACATTTGTGTTCTGAAGCAAAACCACTTTGATTAGATAATGCCACTATAAATAAAAGACAAGTAGTATCAGACAGAGCAGTTATCAGATGGAGATTGCATCTCAGCACAAAGCTTCATCAATGCTAAAATGCTGATTCTCTCCAGCAGGGAATGTGGAGATTTGTTTGCAATATTGAATGTGAAGACTATGTATTCTTACCCTTGTTAAAATAGGTCAAGCTTCAAAAGAGACATTTTTATACTTAAAGTTACAAAAGAAACAATTCTCATGGCGATTGTTTTATTGACTTGGTTTTAGATGCATTTTACTAGGTGTGAAATTTGAAAAGTTTATGGGACTAGCTAGAGGCAGAAGTCATAATGGCTAATGCAGCTCTGTCCGAGCAAAAGCTGTTTCTCAGTTGGGCATAAGGTTAAGGTAAAAATACAAACAAAAAATGTAATATGTAATATCTGAGTGTTATGAGACTTTGACCAAAGTTCTTTTATACTCTACTATGCCTGTTCAGTCCTTGTGCTCTAAGCATTATTGGCGAATCAAGCCTCTACTAGTTCATCTGACTTTATAAATGATTATAATAGTTTACACAATTCCTTAACTCACCAAAAGTGAAATGAATAGACAACCTTGATTTACTATTGACCTTTCTGATGTGATCAGTGGTGGCTCAGATGGTGAAGAATCTGTCTGCAATGTGAGAGACCCAGGTTTGATCCCTGGGTGGGGGAGATCACCTGGAGGAGGGAGGGAATGGCTACCCAGTCCAGTATTCTTGGCCAGAGAAGCCCATGGACAAAGGAGGCAGGTGGATTACAGTCCATGGGGTCACAAAGAGTTGGACATGACTGAGCAACTAACACACTATGCAGTCTGCCCAACACTTAAAAGAATATTTAGAACATAATAAGCACTCTATTCATATTTGTTATATAAAAACGAATAGTTCATCTTATTAAGAATATTGTCTTTTCCTTCATAGCTTGTCTGTGATGTTAACATATACAAACACACACACAAAATCTGTTTATGAAGCAATTAGCCAGTGTATTTGAGTGTGACAAGGAACATCTAGGTGTGTAAAATCATATTGGAAAGTATTTGCATCTTCATGAAGCTCCTCCTAGGCTCCATGTCACTCCATCTGTTCTCTGTGTTCTGACATGACTATAACCCCTTATTTTTAAAATTTCCTTACTAGGGCTAATAGCTCCATAATTAATAACAAGGATATAATTGTCTGTGGCCTTCCCAAGTGGCTCAATAGTAAAAAAATCTACATGCCAATACAGGAGATGCAGGTTCAATCCCTGGGTCAAGAAGATCCCCTGGAGGAGGAAATGGCAACCCACTCCAGTATTCTTGCCTGGGAAACCCCATGGACAGAGGAGCCTAACAGGCTACTGCTCATGGGGTCACAAAAGAGTCGAACATGACTCAGTCATTGACATAATCTTTGCCTATTCCCTTTAAAGCAATTAAATCAAAATAGATATTTTTAAGATAAATGAAAGAAAGAGACAAAAGGAATGTTATAGAGTTCTAAGTCCATGAAATGCTGGCTCTGAGTAGACTTGCAGTCTGAGTACACAGTGTGTCCTTCTACTCTCACATCCACCAGCATATCCACTGATTTGGTGTCTTCACCTGAAAAGTGAAGCACTGCATGATTTCTGGATTCCTTTTTCAGCTATAAAATTATTCTGAAATTATTTATATGAAATGAGTTTTAAAAGTCCTTCTCTGGAGGCCTTTGACAACAATGTGGTTTAAGTATAATGCTTCCTAGAAAATCAGGAAAAGAGTTAAAATTATCTGACTCCTAGGGCTGATTATAGACCAAAACTTTTGTTATTCAAGTTTCATAAGATAAATACTAATAAGTTTCCTTCAAGTTCTCTGGACTAACATTCATATCTAGCAGTAATTACAATTCTAATGGAAAAATAAGAATTAAGACTTAGCTTTCCTTTTGTTAATGGACTAGTATACTGCCTTGAATAAATCGTGCAATTTGTGGCAAGTTACATTTCAGACTTTAACTTTTCAATTTATACCTTTACAATTTTAAAAGTATACCATATAGAAATAAATAAACCTTTAACTCTTCTCTAATCTTTGGTAATTTCCTTTTTATAGGTTCAAAATCTTTGGCCAACAATACCATCAACCTGAAACTTAACAACATTGTTTGTATTGATTATATTTATTCTTGCAGTTACATTTAATGGCAAGTAATACTTGTTCTCCATTCACAAAAGTAATATACACTTTCCTTCCAACACAGATATAAGCAAAATAGAAAGTGAATTGACTTTAGGTGAATTACACTACTACAAATATAGGACATATGTGGATAAAATAAAGATAGTAAAAGTGATAATTAGATGTTTGAAGATTAGAAACATACAGTTTTGAAAGTGGATGTGATTTATCTGAGGCTCTCTTGACCGTGTCTGATCTCTTAGATAATCATAATAATCCTATCCCAGCTTGCTTCCAAAATAATTCTCTTGCTTATTGTAAAAAGTCTGTTTAACTGAAAACCAACTGTGTGCCTGGTCATAAGCTGAATTTTGGAGTTGACTGTTTAATGGTGCATTTCTCTGGCTCATTTGAAAACACAGATATCTGACCTAAGCAGGGATTGTAAATTGGCAAATCACTTCAATCTCTGTTTTGTTTACCACCCAAAGTTTCTCTTTTACTGAAACACATCTGAGGTAAGGTGTGTAATTTCCCTGTGTGTATTTTCTTATACTGAGGACAGAAATATTTATTTACACGATGCCTTTTTTGACAGCAATTGCATAATAACTATGGATGTTTTGTAGCTCTTTCCTCAAATTTCTATTTAAGGATTTTTGTCTACCAAAAAAAGCTGTTATGGATGAGCTATGATATAAATGTAAGGATGTTCACTGAAACATTATTTGAATAGTAAGGATTGGCAATTAAGCCAATTTCCTTCTTATTGTAATATTTTCTACTCTTGGTTTCAAGTATACTTCGTTCATTCTTTTGGTTTTCATGCTATCTCTCTAACCACTGTGTACAGACTTTTTGCTTCTCTTCCTCACCTCGACTTAATGGTGGAAAGCTTCATGCCACACTTCTTTCAAATTTTTATTGATCTACTATTTATGTCTTGGAATTTTTAGCTATCTTATGGCTTTAATAGCCTTTGAAAGTTGATGATTCACCTCTTTCTCTTTGTGTTCCTTTCCTCTCTAACAAAGGCTTATATATTCAACTGATTACTCTGCATGTCCACTTACCTATCTAATATACGTCTCAAAGCAAATATGACCTAAACGGAGTTCCTGACTTTATACCTTCCTCCAGTCTTCCTGGGCTAGTAACTACAGTCCACCAAGCTAAAGAATCATATCTTGTTATATTTTTTAATCCACTGCTATAGCAGATCTGTCATAAAATCATGTTTGTTCTACATTCAAATTATTCCACAATAAAACAAAAGCCATTTCAGTACCATCATATATATACTGAAGTGTTCAAAGCTTTCCCTCAGGAACAAGATAAGGTTTTTGTTTTCACCATGTTCATTCTTAGCCAGTTTATTAAGGCATGAATGAGAAATAAGAGGAACATCAACAAATTGAGTTATTATATATATAGAAACTCCTAAATAAGCTGCTAATAAATTATTAAAATTTATAAGAAAGTTTATCTAGTTTGCTGGTTTCAAACTCAATTATATTTATATGCTAGGAGCAAAGTTAGAAATATTTATATTCTATTTATATATTTAAAAAAACTAAGAACAAATCTAATGAAAGATATGTAAGTTCTTTATGGAAAATTATGAAAGCTTATTAGGTCCAGTAAGGAGGATAGTTAATATCATAAAGGTATATTTCAGTTCATTTCAATATACATGCATTAACGCACCATGTGATAGTTAATTTTATATGTCAGCTTGACTGGCCATGGAGTGCCCAAGTTAAGCCTTACTTCTGGGTATATCTGTAAGAATGTTTTCAGATGAAATTAGCATTCCACTTAGTGGACTCATCAAAACAGATTGCCCTCACCAATGTGGGTAAGCATTATCAAACCCTTTGGAGTCTGAATAGAAAAAAAGTGGAGAAATTCTCTTTTGTGCTTGCTTTACTGTTTGACTTAGGACAGTTCATCTCATCTTCTCCTGTTCTTGGACTTAACTTATATCAATATAGACACTGAGTTACTTGGTTCTCTGGTCTTAGGTTCCCTGGACTGAATTAAATTACACTACTGGCTTTCCTGAAGTCTCCAGTTTGTAGATGGCAGAATATAGGGTTTCTCAGCTTCTCTAATTTTAAGAGCCAGTTCCTCATACTCTGTCTCTCTCTTTCCATATATATATATATATATATATATATATATATATATACACACACACACACACAAATAGCTTTCAAACTTCAGGAAGATTGTGACAGTATAGTTCTGGTAAGATGGACACTCTGCTCATGTGTATCTAGATCAACATATAAGAATATTCATAGAACTATTGCTGGAAAAACTGTACCCTAAAAAGAACCCAGATAAACATTACCTGTAGAATGGATGAATGAATGCTTTTTAACATATTCATAAAACTGTTTGCAACACTGAATAAAGTTTACTGCTAGAAAAATGGAAGAATGATATACAAACATATGAGGAACATATTCAGGATAAAATTCTTAACAAAAGTATGTTCAAATTTTCGTCATGATTATATTAATTACTTCTCTATTGTCAGTATTTCTCAAATTAACTCAAGCTAAGTGACTTCAAACAGTGAAGATTTATTATCCTATAATCTCTGAGCTCAGAAGTCTTAAATCAGTTTCATTGGATTAAAATCAAGGTGTCAGCTTGCCTATGTTCCTTGCCTTTTCTAGAGGTCACCAGCATCCTTGGCTCATGGCCCCTTCCTCCATCTTCAATGTTAGCAGCGTAAAATCTTCAAATCTCTCTCTGCTTCTGTGTCATGTTACCTTCTGTCCCTCTAATCTCCTGCCTACCTCTTATAAGGCCCTCTAGGGTTACATGGGCCCTACCTGAATATTTCAAATCCTGAAAGATGATGCTGTGAAAGTGCTGCACTCAATATGTCAGCAAATTTGGAAAACTCAGCGGTGGCTACAGGACTGGAAAAGGTCAGTTTTCATCCCAATCCCAAAGAAAGGCAATGCCAAAGAATGCTCAAACTGCCACACATTTACATTCATCTCACACACTGGTAAAGCCATGCTTCACCAATATGTGAACTGTGAACTTCCAGATGTTCAAGCTGGTCTTAGGAAAGGTAGAGGGACCAGAGATCAAAATGCCAACATCTGCTGGATCATAGAAAAAGCAACAGAGTTCCAGAAAAACATCTATTTCTGCTTTATTGACTATGCCAAAGCCTTTGACTGTGTGGATCAAATAAACTGTGGAAAATTCTGAAAGAGATGGGAATGCTAAACTACCTGACCTGCCTCCTGAAAAAACCTATATGCAGGTCAGGAAGCAACAGTTAAAACTGGACATGGAACAACAGACTGGTTCCAAAAGGAAAAGGAGTATGTCAAAGCTATATATTGTCATCCTGCTTATTTAACTTATATTCAGGAGTACATCATAAGAAACGCTGGACTGGAAGAAGGACAAGCTGAAATCAAGATTGCCAGGAGAAATCTCAATAACCTCAGATACGCAGATGACACCACCCTTATGGCAGAAAGTGAAGAGGAACTAAAAAGCCTCTTAATGAAAGTGAAAGAGGAGAATGAAACAGTTGGCTTAAAATTTGGCTCAACATTCAGAAAACGAAGATCATGGCATCTGGTCCCATCACTTCATGGGAAATAGATGGGGAAACAGTGGAAACAGTGTCAATTTATTTTGGGGGCTCCAAAGTCATTGCAGATGGTGACTGCAGCCATGAAATTAAAAGACACTTACTCCTTGGAAGGAAAGTTATGACCGATCTAGATAGCATGTTAAAAAGCAAAGCTATTACCTTGCCAACAAAGGTCCATCTAGTCAAGGCTGATTTTTCCAGTGGTCACGTATGGATGTGAGAGTTGGACTGTGAAGAGGGCTGAGTGCTGAAGAATTGATGCTTTTGAACTGTGGTGCTGGAGAAGACTCTTGAGAGTCCCTTGGACTGCAAAGGTACCCATCCAGTCCATCCTAAAGGAAGCCAGTCCTGAGTGTTCATTGGAGGAATGATGCTGAGGCTGAAACTCCAGTACTTTGGGCACCTCATGCAAAGAGTTGACTCATTGGAAAAGAGTCTGATGCTGGGAGGGATTGGAGGCAGGAGGAGAAGGGGACGGCAGAGGATGAGATGGCTGGATGGCATCACCAACTTGATTCACATGAGTTTGAGTGAACTCCAGGAGTTGGTGATGGACAGGGAATCATGGGGTCACAAAGAGTTGGACACGATTGAGAGACTGAACTGAACTGACCTTGATAATCCAGGATAATTGTCCCATCTCAAGACCTTTAATCACATCCACAAAGTCCTTTTGCCATATAAGGTAAAATATTCATAAATTTCAGGCATTAGGATGTGGACTTTGGGGGGCACAATATTTAGATTTCCATGTTATATCAGATCATATTAGCTACTAAATGATTGTGGTTTTCATATGGAAGAGAAAAATTTTCTCCAAAGCAATTGATCAATGTCTATGTGAAAATAGCAAGAAAATATTTCTGTTCAAGAATCTGCATTTCATTATCACTAACAAATACTAATTAGCACCTCATCCTTGGAAAGTAAAGAAACGATAGACTCACGTGGCCTACCAATGTCTTTGTGTAAGTGATAATCTCATCAAATAATACTTAATATTTTTTGATGTATAAGATCTATTTTCATTTATAAAATCTTCAAGGACTTTTAAACCTCTACATCCAACTCTATCTAGTAAAGTTACTTCATTACCTCAAATACTCACTTAGATAGAAGGGGTATGGTTTTTTGAAAAAGCATTAAGAAATATTTCATTTCTGTCCACTATTTTACACAAAGGTCAAAATATATCATGAGTTGTCTGATTATAAACTTCCCATGCTGATTTATTAAATTATCTTGTCATTTTTCCATAAACATTTAGTGAATGCCTAATAAATACAAGAAATTATGGCAGAATGTGGGAATGTATTATGTAAAACGTGACATACTTACCCATAATTTTTTTAATTGCATAAGAAATGAGAGAGGAAGACAAATGAATTTGTAAATATAAGTGTATTGTGTTAAGGATTTTGAAATATGAAGAGATAGGAAGCCATTCTAATGAGAACAGAAAAAGAAAGAAGACTTTACCTTCTCTGAGATAATTCAACTAAGGCATTAAGAAGGAGATGACACTTCAGGATCATTCCACAATGCATGGACAGTAATATGCACCTGAAAAAGGTCAAAGAAACATCATTCCTAACACAAAGAACATCATTTGCTAAGCCAGTGGTTTTCAGCAGAGTGCAACTTGATGACCAGGGAACATTTATCAATATCTGCAAACATTTCTGACTATCATAATGGGAGAAGGAATGCTTCTGAAATCTAGGGAGTTGAGACCAAGGAATTCCTACAAGGTACAGAATAGACCCCTGTAGCAAAGAATTAGTCAGCTTAGAATGTCAATACAGACGATCCCCAATTTATGATGGTTGACATAATTTTTCAACTTTATGAAGGTGCAAAAGTAATATGCAGTCAATAAAAATTGTACTTCAGACTTTTAATTTTGATCTTTCCCAGGCTAGCAATATGTGGTGCTAGTGTCTCATGAGATCAGGTGGGTACATAATCATTTTAAATGACTGGATACACTTAAAACCATCCTATACTCATAGAGTTATTCTGTTTTACTATTTTGTACAGTATTCACAAATTACATGAGATGTCCAACACTTTGTTATTACAAAATAGGCTTTGTGTTAGATGACTTTGCACAAGTGTCGACTATTGTAAATGTTCTGAGGATTTTAGGGTAAGATAGTTTACCATGCTCAAACATTTTCATTAGCTTACACTTGCACAAAGTCATCTAACACATGACTTTCGGTAGGTTGGGTGTTTTAAATACATTTTTGACTTACAATATTTTCAACTTATGATGAGCTTATTGAGACAAAACCTCATCCTAAGTCAAAGAAAATCTGTAATGCCACCCTTGAGAAATGCTGTCCAGAGCTGCTAGGAGAAGAATAAGATGTCATGTTTCTAAAATCACTAGAAGCCCTGTTTATGGCTGTTATTTATTAAGAGCATACTATGTATTTTACTGTTTGAGCATAAGGACAAGTTGAAATGAACATGAGAAATAAAATGGTAGGTAGACAGTAGGGGAGGGCTTTAAGGAAAGGGTTAGTGAAAATAATGATAAAATTTTTCATAAAGATATGAGGCAAATATGAAATATTATCAATAAAATATTGTTATTAAAGATAAATACCCAAAAGAAATTATTTAAGCATTGGCTTTAACGTCCACAGGTATATGGCAACTTTGCCCAAAAGACTAATATAGAGATTATATTTAGAAAAAATAAATTTTAACAATCATTGCTACATAAAGCTGGCCTGGTTGAGCATTGTATTCCAGAATTAAGCATCCATATCTTTCCAGTCTTGTGATCTACTGCTTTGGATATATACATATTATATTATTTTCAGTATCTCAGTTTTCTCTTAGTGCCATACAAATATCATACACATATTTCTTAACAATTTCTAGTAAACGATCCCACAAACCAAAAGTAATTTGTACTACCATCATGTTTTAGAGTTCTAAAAGGCAGTGTTCAAGGGTCTGAGAGTATTCAGAAATCACCAGATGCAATATCAGAAACATGCCAAGTATTTTAACTGTTTAGAACGCTGTATAGAAGTTTAAAAAGCCAAGTCAAGCTTGAAATAAAATTCAGAGATCTTATAGTCAGCACGCAAAACTATCAGAATTGTGTGGGTATTTGGATATATATATATATATATATATATATGCAGAGAAAATTCTATTTTAGTGAATAGTCCTGTTGGAGAAGCAAGTTGTCAATTATGCTGAATGGTGGCATGGTTTTCAATGTATAGAAAACAGACAGAGACTGACCTTAACCTCCTTGAAGCAATGAGCTCAGCTGGTTCTCAACGCAGATCCTTAGAGTGTCAAGACCACTGTGTTCCTTTCTGCATTAACTGGCCCCTGAATGCTTTCTTCTATTGATGTCCTATATTTCATTTTCTCAGACAGAACCCAGCAGTCTCAGGTTAGCGTCCTTGGAGTTAGAGCTTTAGGAAAATATCATTGCAATTTTAGCAATAGGGTCAAAATCACTACCTCATATAAATCAGGAGCCAGTTCTACTTTTTACACTAATCAATCCCAAATAAGTAAAGAACATTATGTGCAAAGGAACTATTTTGTACAAGACTTGACTTTTAAGTCTGATGAATTTGTGGGTGAAAAATACTCTTCTTGACCCAAGTTCAGTGGTTGTTACCTTCTATCTAGAAAAGAGTTAGTGGAATAGATAGTAAATTAGGCTGGAATGTAAAACTGAGTAGGTACAGGGTAATAATTTCTCTAAAAGTCTGATTTAAGAAAAAAATTACATTTAGAAATGATCCAGTTTCAAAACTGCAAGAACTAGACTGTAGAAGAGAGGAAGTGGAAATTTGACATTTGTGGAAATCCTTCTTTTGGAAATCACAGTAGTTTCTTTAGTCATTAAGACATCTAGTCAGGCATCTGAGAATCAGCTCTTGCCTTTTAAATTCTCATTTTCTCCCCAAATTTTTTTAAAGTCTATATAACTCTTTTCCCTTTATACAAGCCCTGCAAAACTGCCAATCTCATGGGCATCCATGCTAGTCTGCTGATGTGTAGCTGACAGATAGAAGTCTAAACATTGGTATGGTTAGAAGTATATTATGCGTTGACTTTCTTCTATCAAGGTCACTATCAAAATTTATTTAAACAAGACATGCTGTTCAAACAAATTGAATTTTGATCAAGAAGTGAAAATCAGTCTCTCTCTGTCTCTCTCTCTCTCTGTCTCTCTCTCTCTGTCTCTCTCTCTCTCTCTCTCTCTCTCTATATATATATATATATATATATATATATACACACACACACACACCAATATCAGTTTACATGATAAAATAATTCTGGGGTTCATAGTGAAATGAATAATTATAAAAATGTATTTATCTTTTATACCTGACTGGAAAGAGAGATGGTTTTGATAATGCTATTTGGAATATTTCCAATTCATTTACTCCTTTTATTAAAAAATTATAGCAGGGCCAATGCATTAATCTAAAAATTGAAACCAAGGTATTTTAAAAATTAATAAGAAAGATTGGTTTTTATTGAACACTCATGCCTTTACAATTGATGTTCTCTGAGACATTTTATTGGGCTTCCCAGGTGACTCAGTGGTAAAGAATTCACCTACCAAATAGGATTCACAGGAGACGTGGGTTTGATCCCTGTGTTGGGAAGATCCCCTGAAGAAATGGCAACCCACTCTAGTAATCTAACCTGGAAAACTCCATGGACAGAGCAGCCTGGCAGGTTACAGTCCACAAGGTTGTAACAGTCAGACGTGACTGGAACACACAAGACATTATTCACATATTCAAAGATTTCAATCATTTACTAATATGTTTTGAAATGGCCAAGGGAAACATCTATTTATTAGCAGTTTTAAATAAGACATATATAATCTTTAAATACTTAGTATAAGAAGTATATAGATTCTCCTCTTTACACCAAGTAGTTACATCGATATGTCACAAAGCATTGAAATTAAAAGAGAAACTCTACATTTTCTGTTTGCCATTGACCCTCAGCAATCAGAGCAAAATCTGGCTGCAAGAGGGGCTAAGACCTACAAGTCTGCTTAGGAGAGTTCCAGCCACAACTCATTTGCAATAAAAGAAAGGGAGAAGAAATTTAGTTTAACAGCTAGTGGTTTCTACCACACAATTTGTTTTTTAAATTAACAATTAGCTGTCTTTTTCGAGAATGTTATATTTCCACAAGAAGCTTCATGCAAATACACTAACTTTAATTTGCCTCACTGGTTCATCAGAAATTCCCAAAGAATATCTCTTGGGTTCTAGCTAGTCTCCCTCCTGTAAAAGCCAGTTAGACCTAAAGTGCTTGGAGGCAGAAAAGTATGAGTTAGAGAACTTAGTTAGCTTAAGTTGCCTCACTCAAACATTTTGAGTTTGCTCATCTACAGCAGCACACGTGTCACCCTGGATGATCTATTGGCTTTTTTCTCTAAACTTCTGGCTTCTTGACAGGAAATCTGAATATATAATCTTCTGAATATAAATCTTCTTTATACTGAAGAAGCTCTTCATCTTCTATATTGCAACATATTATACAGTCACATGATTTTAAAAATTTTGCAAGAGTAAAACTTTTAATTGCAATCAGAATGCTTGCCTCTGTCACATTTTTTTCTTGTGTCAGAAGCATGACAAAATGGATATTTTACATTAGTAATTTAGATTTCTTTTCTTTTAAAAGTAATCTTCATATTCTGTGAGCCTTAGGCTCCACAAAAACTGGATCCACCCCTACTTAAGATGTCTATACTTTCCTTCTTTGGATACCTGTAAAGTAAGATGATGTTAAGGTAGTTCAGCTTGTCATAATTATAATAGTAGAAATTGGAATGAATAACCTCCCTATATCTCCTTCAGTGCAAAGATTCTTACCTTCATGCAGCAGGAATGTTAGTTATTTCAGTTTCTACAGACCAACACGTGTATTCAAACAGCAAGTATAACCCTAAATGGAAAATGAATTGAGAATTGTCTTCCTTTGGTTAGTATTCTGGGTTTCTGTATCTAGGAAAATACAGTATCCATGGCAACTTGATGTTCAGCTTGTAACTTTTGAGTTCTTTGCCTTTTTCTTTACTTTGTTATGATTTATAATCACACTAATGACCTTTCAGTTAGCCATTTTCACACTATTAATGACAGTCTCTATTAATGGCCCCTAGCTTTACTTGAGACCACCAAAGCTTTCCATTCTTCATAATGCCAAGAAAATATCCAGTCTGAAGGTCATTATTGCTTAAATAGTAACTAGGTAAGTTATGCAAAGCTAATAATTATGTTGGCTTTTAGACTATTTTAGAAAATCTGTATAAACACCACTATCAGACAAAAACAACAGTAATGATGAAAGCCCAGGCCCCTGAAGAAACTGAAGGAAAGGTAAAAATTTCTCTTCAGGTTGTTGGCCTTTTAAAAATAACTTTGAGAGTTTAATGATGCGAGAGCTATATACAGACTGAAATTATTAACTTGCTTACTCTTCCTCAGTCTCCCATTAGGATTCCACCCACTCTTCTAGGAACTGTCTGCCCCAGAATGCATTTCCTGCTGTGTTAATTACCTTGCAAAGTCAGGAGTATCACAGGCCTGTTTATGTTAATTGCCCTTGGTCTTTTTACAAGTGAGAAGGAGAAGAGAATAAAAAATTAATGTGGAAAGCTCTTAGTTCTACTATGAACAATCAGTTGGACTCAGGTTTTTAAAATGTAAGTCATTTAAGATATTTTGTTTTTACTATACAAATAGAATACACTATAATAGGAAGGGCAAAGGGCCATTTTACCCACAATATACATTCTTTCCTTCTTGCTCTCATTGTACCATTTATCCACTTCATTAAAAACTTCTAATCTGACTCTCACATTTTTCTTCCTAAAATAAAAATGTTTCTAAGTGCTCTCCTCTTAAAAGCCAAAGCCTTCTATACTGTGCTTTCTTGGAGCAATGCCCTCTTTTCTTTCCTTCATGAACAGGCTTATGGAAACTGTAGGTTGCAGTGACCATCTTCACACCCTTTCCTCTGTTGTTCCTTAGTCCGCTAACATCTGTCCACTGCCTTCATCATTCTGAGCCTTCACTTCAACTAATGCTACCAGAGACAGCCTGATAACCAAGTCCAGCTGACATTCTTCACTTCTTATCTTCTAATAAGATATATATTTCTATACTCCATATAATCTCAAAACTTTTTTTTTAATCACGTAACTATGTTATTTACTAAAACTCTACTCCCATTACAAGATTCTCTGTGTAATATCCCATTCTGATCATCCTTTAAATGCTGCTATCTGTGAATCTCCTTTCTTCTCTCCTTTTTCTGCATATTTTCCTGGGTGAATTATCCTAATTTCATTGGTTAAAATGTCACCTACAGATTAACAATGCATAATCAGTGTCCGAGTTCTTTCCTGTAGCCCAGATCTATATATTCTGCCATTTTCTTTATGTAATCATTTGATTTTTAAATTAGTGACTTAGTATCCATTATTCCTAAAACTGCTTTTAATATGTATGCCCTTATTCATTGACTGGTGATTCCTTACACCCAGTTACTAAAATTAAGTATATTGAAATAAACATCCATTTCTCCTTTCTCATAGCTTTCATATCCAAACTCCAAATCATATGAATTGTATCTTATTAATATTTTAAAGCCTATCCCCTCTAATACAGTTGCTGTTGTTCAGTCACTGAGTCACGTCCAACTGTTTGTGACCCCATGGTCTCTAGCATGCCACCAGGCTCCTCTGTCCTCCACTGTCTCCTGGAGATTCCTCAAATTCATGCTCATTGAGTTGGTGATGCTATCTAACCACCTCATCCTCTGCCATTCTCATCATGTAGCCTTAGTTCTATTTCTTGCTAAACAAAAGTTTTCACCTGTATACACTAAATCCATACTGAATTATAGGTTTCTTTAAAACACAAACCTCATTGTGTGTGTGTTTTTTTTTTTCTGTATAATAATTTCTAGTGACATAACCTTTATCTATATGATAAAGTTTAAATTTCTTATCATTGTTTAAAGGATAAGTAAATTACTGGGTTATGACCTTCATGAGAGCAAATTCATTGCCTTTTCATTCATTATTGATTCCCAATGTGATCTAACTGGACCTCACAGCTGGTACATCCTGAATGAAAGAAAGCCTTCAAACAGACCGTGATTATTGGTGCATCTTTCTGACTTCTTTGTTTGCCTCTTCTCTTTAATAGCATCCAACTGTACTCTATTTTTCAGCCCCATCTTGAACTCTTAGGACTGAAGTTTCCTGACTATTCCACCTTGTGTAATAGTTTTAGGTTTTGCCTCCTTTGCTTGGTCTACTCTACCCATTGCTCTGAGTGCCAGTGTATACTAACATTTTAAGGTTCCCCTTAAATAATGTGTTCGAATCTTTTATTATACTCTGATACATGTACCTGTTTTACCTAAAAATGAGTAGCTACTTTATACTTTTAATTACCTATATCTTTTATTGATAAAAGCACAATAAACTTGATGATCAACACATTGTTATAAATAAAAGGGATAACTATAGAAAATACTAGATTCTTATTCGACTGTGAATTGTTTCATGAAGCTGTCACATCACACCCACATACACATGAACTGTATTGTAAAGAATTTATTTTTAACAATAGATCATTGTCAAAAGTTTTAGAAACCCACGCTATACTCATTTCTTTCAAAATAGGAGCTGGATTTACACAACTTCCTAAAATGACGCTCCCTCAAAAGCATGACTTCTAGAGTTTTTGAGTAGTATCATAGTATAGGACTTGGGCACTTAATTTTATAACACTCAGGATGCACTTTCATCTGTGGTAGACAGAAAATGGTTCCCTAAATATTTCTACATTAGAATGCCCAGAACCTGTAAATATATTACCTTACATGGCAAAAAGAACTTTGCAAATAGGATTAAGTTTAAGGGTCTTGGGATGGAAAGAGTATCCCACATTTCCCAGGTGAAAACAATATAATCACAAAGGTTCTTACACAATGGAGGCAAAAGGATCAAAATCAGAGAGGAGCTATGATGACAGAGCAGAGGGTGTAGTGGAGGTGTCTTAGAGTTGGAGGAAGGGGCTCTGGGACAAGGAAGGCAGGCAACTTTTAGAAACTGGAGAAGGAAATAGAATGGATTCTCCCCTAAAGGAACTAGGCATACACATACCAATTTTTAGCCTGTACAACCCATTTTGAGCATCTGATCTTTAAAATGACTTCCCTGGTGGCTCAGATGGTAAAGCACCTGCCTACAATGTGGGAGACGCAGGCTCCATCACTGGGTCGGGAAGATCCTCTAGAATCTTTAAAACTATAAGATAATTAGTTTACATTGTTTTTAAGCTGCTAAATATGTGAGAATTTTTATAGCAAAATGTGAAATTAATACACTGTCTCACCCAAAGAAATGTCCCCAAAATTTTCTAACTGTGTGAGCCTTCTAATTGCTCTGCCAAGCTGAACATTCTGGAGTTGCTCAGTCTCTCAGTCATGTCCAGCTCTTTGTGACTTCATGGACTGTAGCCTGGCTAACGCTAACTTCCAAAGCAATATTCTCTTTACCATAGTTCAGTTCAGTTCAGTCGCTCAGTCATGTCCGACTCTTTGCAACCCCATGAATCGCAACACGCCAGGCCTCCCTGTCCATCACCAACTCCCGGAGTTCACTCAGACTCACGTCCATTGAGTCGGTGATGCCATCCAGTCATCTCATCCTCGGTTGTCCCCTTCTCCTGCCCTCAATCCCTCTCAGCATCAAAGTCTTTTCCAGTGAGTCAACTCTTCACATGAGGTGGCCAAAGTACTGGAGTTTCAGCTTCAGCATCATTCCTTCCAAAGAAATCCCAGGGCTGATCTCCTTCAGAATGGATTGGTTGGATCTCCTTGCAGTCCAAGGGACTCTCAAGAGTCTTCTCCAACACCACAGTTCAAAAGCATCAATTCTTCGGTGCTCAGCCTTCTTCACAGTCCAACTCCCACATCCATACATGACCACAGGAAAAACCATAGCCTTGACTAGATGGACCTTAGTCGGCAAAGTAATGTCTCTGCTTTTGAATATACTATCTAGGTGGGTCATAACTTTTCTTCCAAGGAGTAAGCCTCTTTTAATTTCATGGCTGCAATCTCCATCTGCAGTGATTTTGGTAGAGGACCTAGCAATAGGATTTTTGATTGCTGATCCTGATTTCACTAGACTCTACTTTTAATGCATATGCTCTATCTTCCCAAAGGACTGGTAGATATCCTCAAGAGGAGAGAAGAAAATTTATGTCATTATTCACTCACATCATGTAGCACTTTCTCTTGATTATCAAAAACACTAATTAATATTGATTGGTCGACTGATTCTATTTGTGTTATTTTACCAAAAGGATATTCAAATACTCCCCAGACAATGTATGTTTATGAACATGGATATGGGCAAACCTTAGAATTTTGAATTTAGAAATCTATATCTTTGTTATTTTTAAAACATTCTTAAAAATATATCTAACAATTTTAATGCATGCATATATGATATCTGCTCTTTTTAGTATTTGAATTCTGATTTAATCTATGGCCATTCTGTCTTTGTAATGCCAAGAGGCTCTTAGTTTTGATTTGCATGGGGAATATTATGTTAAATAGGAAGCGCACTTGTCAGATAAGGACCACTTAAGGAGAGTAATAACAGTGAAATGAATATCCATGCATGCAAGTACCATATACAGGGAAGAATCCTACCTTACAGTTACAATATCCATTGGCATTTCTACAACCACATGTTATACAGGACATTATTATGTGAAAAATATAAAAATTTACCCATGTTCTCTATTACAAGGTTTATTAATATAAACCTTGCTTCCAAGGACCCCAAGTATCTTATTTAACTTGTATTATGTGATTCTTTTGTTTCTGTTTTTTTCCCCCTCAATGTCTCAGAGTCTGTAATTTTGTCTGATTTATCCATAATCTGTCTAGTTAATCATGTCATTAGTGGGTTCTCATCCCAGAACTGAAAAGCAATGATGAAGGTCAAACTATACCCTTTAACCTTCAGAAAAGAATGCTTTTCTTCTTACCTGCAGTCCTTTCCCTCTCACCTAACACAGTCTTTTCCAGGGGAAGATCTGGAAAGCTGCCATTTTGAATGTTATACTTGAGGTTACAATTATTTGCATTTCTTACAGAGGCATACCATAGTGGTATAAGTCTATCTACTTAATGTCTTCATGTGATTCTTGAAAGCCTGAACAATGTCCATTTGCTAGGATTTACAAAAAGAATTTTAATATTTGATTATTCTCTCTAGTAATAAATAATTGAATTCTTGCTATAAAAAGAACATAAAGCATGAAATAATATTTGCTGAAATAAAAGCTTGGTTGACCTTTTGACTTCATTTGCAAACTGTGTGAGGCCTCTAATTGTTCTGCTAGCATTTCTGGCATAGGTTATATCAATATATTATTCCAATATTTTTTGTTGTTCTATGCTGTCTATATTTATCAGTATGTTATTTTTGACATTAATGTACCACACAGAAAATACGTAGGGAAAGAACAGGTCATTTTTGCAAATGCACTGTAATTTGTTAGCTTCTATGAATTATGTATCAGTCTGCCTGTCGTTTTATTAGGATTTGTAGATAAAGAGAACAAGTGGTCTCATTAATTTTAAAAATGCTTCTCTTTCCTTATTCTCTACAATAAGTTTTTAACATATAAAACAGTGACAGTAACATGAGATCATGGACAATTAAAACAAAACAGCTATTTAGCTCATAGCCTGGTTTCATGTAGGCACTGAACTCTGATTTAGGAGTCCTGGGTCCTAGCTTAGGCTAGTTATTAACTAGACATCGTTTCTAGGACTCATAGATATTTTTTCTCCCTTGACCCTCCTGTATTCATGTGAAAAGTAAAATATTAGATTAAGAGACATTGTGTGTTATAGTGGAAGGCACATGGGCTTTAAACAGAGATTTGGATTTAAACTCTTTTTTTTTTACGTGTATCTTACATGTAATATTGGTTGCATGAACTTGAATGATCATTTACTTTTTTGAAAATTTTTGCATGCCTGCTTAGCTGCTCAGTCATGTCTAACTCTTTGTGGCCCTATGGACTGTACCCCATCAGGCTCCTCTGTCTATAGGATGCCCCAAGGCAAGTATCCAAGAGTGGGTTGCCCTTTCCTATTCCAGGGGATCTTCCCAACCCAGGGATTGAACCAACATCTCCTCCATCTCCTGCAGTGGCAGCAGATTCTTTACCAATGTGCCACTTGTTTTATGAGCATAAATTTACTCAACTGCAAAATTTAGATAATATGCCTCTTTCATTGAGAGGTATAAATAAGAATGAAATATCTGTTTATATCTCATGTCTGATGGATTTCTATTATTCTCCATCAGATTTGCTCTTATAATTCTTTCTAGCTTATGCAATGATAATAATAGGAAACACATAAAGCAATTATTATATGCCAAGTCTTATGTTAATCAATTTACATACATTAAGTCACTTAACCATCATAACAACCCAATCAAGAAGTATAACTATACTCACTTTGCAAGTGAGAAAACCAGGAGCAAAAAAAAAAAAAAAATTAATTGGCAGAGGTGAGACTTGCACACTCAAAATGTGGATCCAGCGTCCATGCACTTAATTACTATGCTATGTGAGCAACCATGAAACAGTGCTATCTGCCAAATATTATGATAAGTAGTGTTTTTAACTTTAATTATACACTTTATATTAGAAATAGGGTTTGAATAGATGTTGAGACCTAGCTTTTGCAGAAATAGACACAAGTGTAGAGAATGGACATATGAATACCAGGGGAAAAGAGGGAGTCAGACGACTTGGGAGATCAGGAGTGACATATATACACTACTATGTATAAAATGGATAACTAATGAGAACCTACTGAATAGGACAAGGGACAAGGAACTCTACTCAGTACTCTCGAGTGACCTAAATGGGAAGGAAATCCAAAAAGAGAGATCTCTCTCTCTCTGTCTATACACACACACACACACACACACACACACACGCACAGTTGATTCATTTGCTATACAGCAGAAACTAACACAAAATTGTAAGGCAACTATAGTCCAGTAAAAATAATTTTAAAAATCCTAGCTTTTGGATTCAGTTTGTGAACTACTAACTATGACAATGTAACCACTCTGACCCACTTTTTCTGTTTATAAATCATAAAATTTGCCTAATTAACTTCATAATTCTATTTAAATAAAATGAGAAAAATGATATGTAAAATGTTTTGTGAATTTTGAAGCAGTACCCAAGTAATGGATCTTGTACCTGCAACCATGAAATCAATTATACAACTCAGATAATAAGTAAGTAAATTTAAAAAAAATAGCCCTCTTTCCCTCCTTAACTGTTGTCATCTTATCAGTAATAAACAAACATGTTGACTAAATAAGGGGGAGGGAAATGAACATGTATTTAGCATCTAGATTTTGGAACTGTATTTGTGTTATCTCACTTGATGCTCATAAGAATGTTGCTGAGTCTATATCATTTATGTAGATAAGATCATTTGCTAAAGTTAATTAACTAGGAAGGGAGAAGATCTATGGTCTTTTCACAAACAACCCATCAGAGTTCTAGGGCAGACTTAGGAAAAAACCATGGTGTTGAACCTAACTTTGGCAAAAGCTTTCAAGAAGAAACTGAAACAAAATTTTGCCCATTAAAGGTGGATTAACTATTTTTTCAAAATTTTGTCCATTAAAGTTGGATTGACTATTTTTTTCTAAAACAATTTTTAGTGGAGTTGGATATTTCTCATTTACATCATGAGCAACAATAAAGCAAAATGAAATTCAAAGAGGAAAATATATTTGTTAAACATTTTCTATATTGCCAGTATGCTTCTAACCCAGCATTCTTTGGACTTAGCTTCTCGGCACTTCACAGCATTTATGTCATTTTGTTTGACACTTAAAAGGAAGCACATCCAGCAGGAGGAAGAGGTAGAGAGAACAGAGTAAGAATGAAAAGGAAAATATATATATATATACATAATTAGACGAAATGTAAAGAAAAATAGGGGTTTCCCAGATGGCACAGCAGTTAAGAATCTGCCTGCTAATGCAAGAGATGCAAGAGAAGCAGGTTCAGTCCCTAGGTCAGGAAGATCCCCTCTAGTAGGAAATGGCAACCCCCTCATTCTTGCCTGGAAAATTCCATGAACAGAGGGACCTGGCAGGCTACAGTCCATGGAGTCGTAAAAAGTCAGATACCACTGAGCAAGCAGCAGGCATGAAAGAATAAAAGAGAGAAAATAAGTAAATGAATAAAAGAGTTGAAACTGGGCAAAAAAGTTACTTTTCTTTTGATTTTTTTTCCAGAAGATTATAATTCTTTTAGTCTTTAAAACTGTCTGACTGTGAAGGTTGTAAGAATAGGGAAAAGTTGTATGTAAGAGTCATTTTCCCTTTATTTCTCATTGTTAAGAAGTTTTGATAACTTGATGAAAGTTTAAAGAGTAGATTTCTTGCTCAAGGACTCATACTTCCAAGAATATATGAGGATGATGACTGCATATGAAAAACAATGTGTTACATTATAGAAAAATAGAATCAATTGATTCTTTCAAAGGTATTGCTACAATGCCTGTTTCAACCTAAATGTTGCTTCTTCTTTTTTAATTTTATTTTTACTTTATTCTACTTTACAATACTGTATTGGTTTTGCCATACATTGACATGAATCCGCCACAGGTGTATATGAGCTCCCAATCCTGAATCCCCCTCCCACCTCCCACCCCATATCATCTCTCTGGATCATCCCTGTGCACCAGCCCCAAGCATCCTGTATCCTTAACTGAACTTTTAACTTTTTAAAAAATTTTTATTATTAAAAAGTTTTTATTAGAACTTTAAAAATTAGGGAAAAATATCAAGCTACATTTTGAATCCAATTTGTTTTTTCAGGGACTGCCATAAAAATGGCCACCAACTTTATAAAAATGCTAGTATTCATTGTGTGTTAGTCTCTCAGTTGTCTGACTCTGCAACACCATGGACTGTAATCTGCCAGGCTCTGTCTATGGAAGTCTCCAGGCCAGAATACTGGAGTGGGTTGCCATTCCCTTCTCCAGGGGATCTTCTCAACCCCCAGATAGAACCCAGGTCTCCCCGCATTGCAGGCAGATTCTTTACTGTCTGAGTCACCAGGGAAGTTTTGGTTAAAAAAAAGTTCTAGGACACCTCTGCATCACTAGAAAATGCATGAGATCTGGTATTAAGCATAATTTAAAATTTAAGAGCTATAACCAAGGAAGGAACTAAAAGACATAAGTAAAGAATTGGGGAAATACTGAAATTCAAAATCCCTCAAGAACATGACATCCAGGTGTCTAATACTGACTTGCTGGATATACATCTGTACATAGATCATCCCAGAAACATCAGATTTGCATCTTTGATATGTCTACCAATTCAAGAGAATACTTGGCTGTGGCCTGAATTATTTAGGAATGCCTTGAATGCTAGTAGGTTGCCCCATGTGACGTTGCCAATACTTGACAGATTTTGACCTGCACAATAATCAGGTCCATTTTCCACATATGAGATAGAGTTAAGCCTGCATATAGAAAGTATCTTTGATTCTAGCTTGGGGGAGGGTGGGAGGGCAGAGACAAAAACAGCCAACACCTGCTTGAAATAGAAAAGATATATAATCCAAGAAGAGGTAAGATACTATTTTCCCCTATTTTATATATATATATATATATATATATATACATATATATATATATAAATTCAATTCAAATTCAGTAAAACTAAAATCATGACACTTGAAACACCCTGGCTGAGGTTTCACTGAAACGATGCCAACTGTAGCATGTTTTTCAGAAGGAATGATTAGTTGTCATGATCTATTTAAATCAAGTCTGTTTTCTTTACAAAAATGCATATATTTTAACTTAATTTTAGATAGCTGGCCTATAGGACCAGAAAAGAGAATGTAATTGTTTATGATGCAGTAAGTAACCAGATGTAACCATCTGCAAAAACACACTTTTGCTTAAGGAAGTGTGCCTTGGGGAGATAGCACAGCGTGTCCAATCCCATTGCAGGACTCAGGGTCAAGGGTTTGCTTGCTTTCAGAGTTTTGTTCTACTTAAAAAGTATAATTGAAGAAACCAGCTGCCAAGTTGTGAGGCCCAAAAGAACAGTTATACCTCTCAATCAAAATATTTGTTAGCACTAGGAATGACTTCTCGGAGAAGGCAATGGTGCCCCCACTCCAGTACTCTTGCCTGGAAAATCCTATGGACGGAGGGAGCCTGGTGGGCTGCAGTCCATGGGGTCGCTAAGAGTCCGACATGACTGAGCGACTTCACTTTCACTTTTCACTTTCATGCCTTGGAAAAGGAAATGGCAACCTACTCCAGTGTTCTTGCCTAGAGAATCCCAGGGACGGGGGGAGCCTGGTGGGCTGCCGTCTCTGGGGTCGCACAGTCCGGACACGACTTAAGCGACTTAGCAGCAGCAGCAGCAGGAATGACTTCTAGTTTTAGTCTTCCAAAAGGATGTTAAACTATGGTTTATGGAAGCATGAGAAATAGTATACAAGGCAAAACACGCTATTTTATCACAGACATAATAAATGGGTTAATTTGTACTTTGAAAGCTGCCTGCAGCACATTTTGCATTGCCTTGAATCCCAGCCATCTTTGCACATCAGCTTTGGAAGCTCTCAAGGCTATGGCCATTTGTTTAGATTAGGTCTGTCTTCAGTAGATAAGTCTCTCAGGTAATCTGAAGTATAAGGGGAAAATGTAGTGCTTGTGTTGGTCTGAGAGTAGAAAATATCTCTTGCCCAATTAATTAATGCTTTTCTTTTAAATTTCTGGTTTGAGATTTGTCTCATGTTCTCAGACATGTGGACTCCAATGGGCAATTCAAAATGTTTTTCCCACTTGTGTTTGAAAAGAAACACATCTATGGAGAAAGTTGTACCTTTTGCTAGACAAGTGTCAGGTAAATATTTATTTCTGAGATAAAACTATATGAGTTTAGACTGCAGACTTGGGGCGATCAGACTTGGTTTGCAATTTCCTAATTCTTTTTGCTAATTGTTTAAACTCTCTGAACTGTAATTCATTCCCTTGAGAGACTTAGCAATAGTAAACCTTCATAGAAATTTAATGAAGAATAAATGAGACTTTAACTCTCAAATGATGTACCTGACCCATAGAAATGTGTATTGTCATTGTTATTTAGGTTTATCAGGGCTGTTATTTACAGAAGGACAAAGTGAATTCTCCCAGAGAGACAGAGACATTAAAGGTTAAACAGAACTTTCAATGACTGAGAATTTATCTCAGATTAGTTATTTTAAACTGAAATGAGTGTTTAAATTAAAGGAAACAGTTTTAGTTAGTTGTCCAAGTTTTCATTAGGCTTTCATACTACTCCATGAAGTAGCTGGGAAGAATAAATGAGTTATGCGTGTCTGTTACTCCCTTAGTCATGTCTGACTCTTTGTGATCCCATGGACTGTAGCCTGCCAGGCCCCTCTGTCCATGGAAATCTCCAGGCAAGAATATTGGAGTGGATAGCCATTCCCTTCTCCAGGGGATCTTCCCGAACCAGGGACTGAACCGGGGTCTCCTGCACTTCAGGCAGATTCTTTACCACCTGAGTCACTGGGGAAGCCCAGATGACTTATAATCAAGTTTTATTTTGTTAGCACATCTAAGCTTGTGTTTTCCAGCTGGCTCAGTGGCAAAGAATCTGTCTGCCTAAGTAGGAGATGCCAGATATGAGGGTTCAGTCCCTGGGTCAGGAAGATCCTCTGGAGGAGGAAATGGCAATTCACTTTGGTATTATTCTTCCTGGGATAATCCCATGAATAGAGGAGCCTGGTGTGCTATATAGTGTGATTATACACACTAAGCTTGTCACTGTTTAAATCTATGTTCGCTCTTTTCACATAAAGGGGGATTTTGTGTCATTTATTTAGAAAATATTTACAGACATTTCTGTATGTTTACTTGACAATTCTATGCAAAATATCAAGTAAGCTCAAATGTGACCTCAGAAGTTGCATTCTAGTTGGAGAAAAAGACAAACATACATTTTCCCAACCAAATTAAAGTATAGAAGGAAAGAATTACATAACTTTAATCCCAAAGAGGCATCAACATCAGAAACCAGTGTGAAGCAAATGACTCAAAAGAACTGAAGTATTCATGAGAAACTAGTATATACTAGGTTTTAATCTTATTTTTAAAAATAAGTTTTTAATGCAGAAAGTGATGCAGGACTGGCTACATACATTTGGGGTACCAATAAAAGAATGGAACTTTGGAATCCCACGTTCAGAAATATTCAGAATTTCAAGATCACAATAAAAAGTATTAAGCCATTCATGGTACTTGAGAGTTTAGGGTCCTATCCAACTGCACATTTCACACACAAAGCAGGCCCAGCATCCCACAGCCTTCAGAAATTAAGATTATTCTTGATTAGCTAGAGTGGAAAATAGAATGGGATATTTCAGGTAGGAAACCATGTCAGTCTGGATCCTTCAGGAAACAAACGCTGAGACAAAGTTAAATGCATGTGAGATTTTGGGGCTGGGGAGAAAAGATGGGGCAAAGATAATGCCTGTGAAAAATAAGTGTGGCAAAACAGGATTGAGCAGGAAAACCCCTCAGATTATGAAGATTCGACACCTGTGGAAAGAAAGAGAAGAAAAAGAAAATTTGAGCAAAGAGCCTCACACTGCAATTCAGATCTGGCAAAGTCTCAGCCAAACCAATGGAGAACTCCCAAGAATACTGCCTATCAGAAGGGTCCCAGGTCAGTCTGAGGGGCTTCCTTGGTAGCTTCACTGGTAAAGAATCTGCCAGCAATGCAGGAGGCCCCTGTTCAATTCCTGGGTCTGGAAATTCCCCTGGAGAAGAGATAGGCTAACCACTCCAGTATTCTTGGGCTTCCCTGGTGGCTCAGATGGTAAAGAATCCACCTGCAATGCAAGAGGCCTGGGTTCGATCCCTGGGTTGGGAAGATCCCCTGGAGGAGGGCATGGCAATCCACTCCAGTACTCTTTACCTGGAGAATCCCCATGGACAGAAGAACTTGGTGGGCTGCCGTCTATAGGTTCGAAAGGATGGTGAGAGCAAGCCAGGCGCTTTTGGGAGAATTGTAAATAATTTGATTAGCAGTAGCATGGTATGCATGCAAATTAGGCGGGAAAAGTATACACAGGTCAATTTAAGAAAGATGTAAATAATGTGTCACACATTTTTATTTTATTTTATCAAGAAATGGATGGAATTGAAATATTTTAAACATCAGCACAACAGGATCATAGTGCTATAATCATGGACTCTGGAAGCCATCTGGAAAATGACTGAAATAGATTAAATTCTGCTGGAACTTTCCAAGTGAAAAATGTAGAGGATCTAAGACATCCTTCAAGAAAGTTGAGAGAAGCAGGTTACATTTACGCCTTCCCAGACATTGAAAAGATTATGATGCACCAGCCTTCTCCATACACATAAAAACAAAGTCACCTGTTCTCAGTTATAAAATACAATACTTAGTTTTATGCTGAATTTTAACTTTCTAGGTTTTCTAGTTGTGAAGTTTTGGGCACATTGATTAACCATGAACTTTACTCTGTGTGTGTGTATGTGCATGGATACTCACACATATAGGCATGCATGCTTGACATGTATATACATTTGCTTTTAGCCATTGCTTTAAAGATAGTCTGCCTATTGGACAAGAAGTAGCAGGAAATATTTAGAATTGTCAGAGTTGGGAAAACAGGTTTGGATTATGAAGAACTAATGGAAAACTAGGAATCAAAAATAAATTTTAGGTTTAAGTTTAAAGTGACTAGAGGATATTTGTGCTATTAAAATAATAAATATGAGGTGATTCTTTGGAGCATAAGCCCATCATCTTCTTGGTTTGTTGGCTTTCTGAAAAAATTGTTTTCCTTGCCTTAACAGCTCACCTTTCGATTATTGGCCAGTCTTGGGGCGAGCAGTATTGGCTTAGTCTAGGTAACAAATTTTGGTGACTCCAGCCAGGATCCTTGCTGTTTGGGATCCTTGGGATCCAGCTGGCCTTGACTGAGGAATATTAGGGTAGCCATTTGTCCTGAGGATCTGCCCTTCAAAATTTCCCAAACCACGATCAGCTGCCCAACACTTTGCAGTTGGAGCAAGGAATTTGACAACTGAGAGCCCTCAACACTCTACACAGTAGGGTACGTCTCTCTGGTATGTACAGCCAGGAAGTTTATTACCTCTCCATTTTTTCCCCCCTCTGGAATAAGCCAATTTGTTTTGTGGAATACCCTGTTGGAGAGATGAAAGTGTTGTTGGACTTCTACCTGATTTACAAACAAGTCTGTTGGGTTTTTTGGATGTTAACATTTGTTTGTATTTATCTTGAGAAGGGAGGAATGTTTCAACTATCCCTAAAGAAAGTCCTCCGAGGTGCATTTTGGGTAAGGGATCTGATTACAATTATGAGCCCATGGGTGAGAAGAAAATGATATTGTAGCAGTATGAGGCCAGCAGTGCCTATTAGGGAGTTTAGGAAGCGTTATCTTGGGACCCTGTGCACCATGTACTTCTGCTCTTGCTGTGTTAACTGTTTATTGTCTCCCGTATCATTGGTATATATAAAACCCCAAGACTGAATCTGAGACTCTTTTTTAGGATTTTCTGTTTGTTCTTTGGATTTTTGTTTCATTTTGTGTGGCCAAAATCAATTTCTCCGTTTACAGCCAAATCAATTCTGTGATACTTAAAATGCTTACTGCTATCAAATGGGGGGAATGAACAGAAAAAAAAAAAAAAAGTCATCTGTTCTTGTCCAAGAGTGGGATATTTCAAGGAAGAATAGCTCTCTTGGTTCCTAAAATCACCAGAAGCTACAAATAGAAGTGTCATTTCCATAAATATTAGTAAAAGGGCTTAGCTTTGTAGACAGGTGACTTTGATTTGTCTCATGTGCCAGAAGCCAAATTTGAATCCAATCTCTTCTATAATTGATGAGTTTTACATTGTAATAGCTGATTTATGGCTAAAATTTTGGAATGGAAACTATAAGGTCCTTGTGTTTGTGCATGTGTTATACATGTGTGGCACTGGCAAAATTAATTTGTAAAATAGCTCTATTTAATGGACATAAAGGAAATTAAGTATTTATAGGCTGAGCGGCTTCACTTTCACTTTTCACTTTCATGCATTGGAGAAGGAAATGGCAACCCACTCCAGTGTTCTTGCCTGGAGAATCCCAGGGATGGGGAAACTGGTGGGCTGCCATCTACGGGGTTGCACAGAGTCGGACATGACTGAAGCGACTCAGCAGCAGCAGCAACAGCAGACTCAAATACAAAAGAAATGAGAGAATGAGTTTCAGATTCACATGATTTAGGAAATACTCAGTACTGAATTAATATCTGATGCTGAAGTTAGCTTAAGCTTATTTTGACACAGATATATCTTTAGAGGCATCAGCATTAAGTATAATACTTTTATTGTAAAGGTTTATTAGAAATCAAATAATACCTTTTATTCCTGTTTCAAAGTTTGTCTGCAAGAAAATAACAATGTGACAAAACTAAGAGCACAAAATAGAGGTAAATGAAGTAAAGAGTTTGGGGGTAAACATTTTGGGAATAATGTTTTGAGAATGTCTATCTAGAATAGTCTCTTCAGCTTTTATCCAAGTTCTAAGATAAGGTAGAACTTAATTAAGAAAATAAATCTTTAAGGTAAAGTGGCACAAAACTTGAATTCAGTTCTCTAAGAGTACAAATTTTTCTTGAAAATATGACAGTAAAAGATAATGGAAAATTTTTAAATATTTTTGGCAAACTTCCAAAAGATCAAGTGGTAAGTGGAATTCCTTTGACCTCTGGCTAACTTTAGGGTTTTCAGAGGTCCCTAGAACATCTCAAATTATTTGTTTCCTTTCCATGTCAGTGAGAGGAATATTAAGATACCGGCTTATTTGTTGAATTGCAGGGGAGGCATTGTCAAATGAGTGATGACAAGACTTCCTAGATTGTATCACGTGGGTAAACATTATAAATATACACATTCTAGAAATTATATTGAACTCCTAAAATTCTGGTGTTGTGGTGTTAGTACTGTTAGTGCTGTTCAGCTCTTTGTGACCCCATGGACTATAGCTCACCAGGCTCCTCTGTCCATGGAATTCTCCAGGCAGGAATACTGGAGTGGGTATCTGTTCTCTTCTCCAGGGGATCTTCCCAACCTTGGTTTGATTCCCAACCCAGGGATCGAACCTGGGTCTCCTGAGTTTCAGCAAATGATATCAGTCATTCTAGTAATTATCTTCAATTGTTTGTCAAAACAGTAATCAAGTCTTTCTTCAATAACATTTTAATCCCAGTTGGTTGATGCCAAAGCAAAAGACAACCTTTTTATGGTTAGATGGTCAATTACTATCTATGGTTTCACAGTGATTTTTGAATGACTCTATAGCTATTTTTGTGAAAAAGCAAGGAAGAATGATGAAATCCTTTATGTGCAAGCATTTGTACTATTATCAGGGAAAAAAAAGAAAAGGAAAGTAAGGGAATGAGAGTGAGGATATGCTGCTTCAAACCTCAACACCTCTGGCTGAGCCAGCTGTCCCAGCCGTTTCAGCGACTATGCCACTACATCCCACCCCCTCCCACTGCCTCCCGTTCCTACCCAGCCCTGATTCCTGCCACTGCGGATCATGACTTCCCTTCCTTACTGGGATCAATTAGAAAATCCTGTGTTAATTCTGGGACATGGGTACTTGGCCTGGCATCACCATCTGAGACCTGACAGGGTGCCCAGTGTGGGCTAGGAGCCACTCCCAGAGCAGGGCAAGGTCCCTTATGCTATTATCTTGTAGGGGGCCTAAATGCAGACAAACAGAAACAAGTTTTTCAGACTTGTTTAACTGGCAAGATGGCAACTCTTATAAAATTACAGCCCTCCTATGGGGAGGCTCCTCTACCCCTGAAGCCCACTTGGCAGCACCCCCAACTGAAGTGGGACCCCAGTAAGGGAAGAAGGCCTTTATTAGAGCACTACTTACTACAGCGGAGCCTCTTGGCAGGCCTTGAAAAGGGCAACCAAAGCAAAGGCGTTTGAAAAATATTCAAGAAAATCAGCAAAACAAAGACTTTTCTGAATTTTTGAAAAGAATTTCAGACCTACATGTGTCACACAAATGTAGATCCCAAGGCCCTTGAAAATATTAGAATGGTCAACTTTATGTGTTAGGGTAAAGTGCCTCAGATATCAAGAGAAAGTTGCAAAAATTAGGTGGCATATTTGGAATGTCTGCATGTGTAAAAAGTCACTTAGTCATGTACGACTCTTCGCAGAACTGGATAGTAGCCCACTAGGTTTCTCTGCCCTGGGGTCCTCCAGCAAGAATACTGGAGTGGGCTGGCATGCCCTCCTCCAGGGGATCTCCCCAGTCCAGGGACTGAACCCATGTTTCTCTGTTTACTGCACTGGCAGGTGGGTTATTTACCACTAGCACTACCTGGAAAGCCTCCCTACGTTTGGAATGGACCCTCCTCAGTTGGTAGATGTTGCCTTTAAAGTATTCAGCAGGGTAAAACAATAGAAGACTGCAGATGCAAAGGAAAACTCCACTTTTTGTTGGTAGTGGCATTTGATTTCCAGAAGAGACAAGCTCTTGCTGGGGAAGACCAACGTGCTACTGTAAGGAGGAGAGCAGTGGCGAGCAATTGCCCTAGGCTAAATCAGAAAAACAACAAAAGATGAGAGCCCCTCCAGTGGTAGAAAGAAAGGAACACTCTAAAGTTAGAGGCCCAAAGGCTTCCTTGGATTGTGGCACCTAATTCCCCACAGGGGCTCCAGGTAAAATTGATAGTAGGAATGAGCAGATTCATTTTCTGATAGACTTTACCAGAATAGTTTAACAGCCCACCAGAGTGCTTCCGTCCTACTGATGGAGCTCCTGAAAATCACAGAAAAGGAGACAGAGATCTTTCCCCCAAGGTCTTAAAAACCAACTCAGACTGCTGTCAGATTTCCCCAGATGGGGACTCAACACAGAAGAATCTGCCCACTGCGGACTGAAATATACTTTACTCAAATGCCTCGAACTACAAAAAAATCAGAAAACATGCTCTTGTTTGTGTGGACACGTTTTTAGGATGGGTGGAAGCATATCCCAGACACAGAAAATCTCTGAAGTGGGTAAAGCCTTCTTTAGGGAAATTATACCCAGATTTTGAATTAAGGCATTAAAGCAACTTTCGTTCTGGAGGCCATAACCAACAGGAAAAACCAAGAAAATGAACCATACATTAAAAAGGAACATCACTTGAAATATGTTGAGATATTTAATTTAAGATAAGGCCTTGCCAGTTGCCCTGTCATGGATCAGTGGCTTCCAGAAGCAGGTTTAAATTAAGTATCTTTAAATTACTGTATTGTAGGCCATTTCAGGTATCTGCCCAGGTGGGAAAATCTATAAATGCTAAAAGACCTAGCAGTTGCCAATTATATTAAACTTTGGGCACTATACCATTCATGAGTTTGCCAACAAGTCTGCCTATCCAACTGAAGTAGATGATTCCACTGTAGCTAGCGAAAGTGAAGTCGCTCAGTCATGCCCGACTCTTTGAGACCCCATGGACTGCAGCCTACCAGGCTCCTCCGTCCTTGGGATTTTCCAGGCAAGAGTACTAAAGTGGGTTGCCATTTCTTTCTCCAGTGGATCTTCCTGACCCAGGGATTGACCCAAGGTCTCCTACATTGCAGGCAGATGCTTTACAGTCTGAGCCGCCAGGGAAGCTAAATATTTCTTTTGTTGTAGCCACACATTCCGGGAAACAAACCTCACTCAGAAGGACAATGCAGATAGTGGAGTGCAGTTTATTAAACCGCTGGGCCCAAGGCAGGTTCTCCTCTTAGCCAAGGACCCCGACCACCATTTGTGAAAATCTTTTATACCCCATGTGTACGTGTCTGAACCCACCATTGCAAATTCCTTGAGACTTACATAAACCAAGGAAAATACAATCCCAATAACCCCATCATTCACGTGCTATGTGCTCATGTGCTCAAACAGTCAAACAATTAGGCAATAATCAATAAACCTGAGGTTACACTCCGATAGATACAGAAAAATTTATGGCCTGTGTGGAGGAAGAGGTGATTAGTGTATGCTTTCTCTTAGGTGATGAGTAACCTAGATATGATCTTCAAGGTCTTATCCCTCTGTTGTTTTCATAGGCACTATGAAAAGGCACAGAGTTCAGAGTCCATTGGAAAGGTGGCTGAGCGTGATCAGCATGAAGATCTAAGATGGAATCCAGGCCCTATGAATTCCTTCTTCACTTTGAGCCCCCTTTTTGGGGAGTGGGTCAAGAATACTGGAGTGGGTTGCCATTCCCTTCTCCAGGAGATTGTCCTGACCCAGGGGTTGAACCCCGGTCTCCCGAACCACCAGGGAAGTCCAACTGAAGTCGATGATTCCATTGTAGCTGGAGAAGGGGCAACCAAATTGTTTAATTTTGTCCAAATATATAACACAGGAATTAAGTGTACCTATTGGTAACTGGAACCAAAACCCCAAGGTCAATTACAAATTAGATAACAGAGTGCTAAGATATTTCATTAGGTTCAAATAGTTGTAGATAAAAAGACTGACTAAAGTGTCCAAGAAATATTCATCACCTCTATTCAGCAGACTCTTGAGAGTCCCTTGGACTGCAAGGAGATCCAACCAGTCCATCCTAAAGGAGATCAGTCCTGGATGTTCATTGGAAGGACTGATGTTGAAGCTGAAACTCCAATACTTAGGCTACCTCATGCAAAGAGCTGACTCATTTGAAAAGACCCTGATGCTAGTAAAGATTGAGGGCAGGAGGAGAAGGGGACAACAGAGGATGAGATGGTTGGATGGCATCACTGACTCAATGGACATGAATTTGGATAAACTTCGGGTGTTGGTGATGGACAGGGAGGCCTGGTGTGCTGCGGTTCATGGGGTTGCAAAGAGTGGAACATGACTGAGCGACTGGACTGAACTGAACTGATTCAGCAGAATGGTCTTCACTCCTTTTCCACAAGAATGTGGAATGGACATTGAAAGTAGGGAACTGCAATAGGAAATAAGCTTTTGTATTCTATTACAAGTTAATCACCAAAGGGATGTTGCCTATAAATTTAAACTATACATAATGGCTCATCTCTGGGAACTTTTCTTTCCAGAATTTTAAGTTAAAGTTTTAAGCTAAAATTCCTATGAGCTAACAAAAGTGACATACTGACCTGGTCCACCTGTGAATGACTGCAGGGAGGAAGAAATCGACACGTTTCCCTCCAAAGGCTGATGGGAACCAGGAAGTGTTTGACTCTACACTTTTAGTAAAAAAGGAGTCTGAATTCTAAGTCAGGCAAGATCGTCCTTTGGAGCTTGACCCATCATCTTTCAGTTTGCTGGTTTTCTGAATAAAATCATTATTCCTTGCCCTCTCCCACTCCAAAAAAGATCATAATATAAGATAGAGATTTTTTTTTTCCTTTTGTTTTATTTTATTTAGAGGTAAACCAGGTCAAATAAGTGTCAGATTAAAAATTGCCCACTAGATTTTGAATTAGAATTATAATTCAGTGAAAAAGCTTTCAATGGAAGGTGAGAAAAGTCAGATTTCTTTGAACTGAGGGAAGAAATGAAGGTGAGTTGAGATGATAAGGTTTATCTTGAGAGAGGTAAAGATTGACTTCAGAGGCAGATTAATAGCAGAATGGCAAAGGAGAAGGTAAGGAAATAGTCATGCCACTAAGTCATTTCTATTGTTTCTGTCCCAGCCTCTCAGCCAGAAGAAATGGTAGAGGTGAAGAGGGTGAAAGACAGATAATGTGAAGCATTGAAAAGGTCATAACATAAAAAATTTGTCGATATTTTTGGTAATATATCCCATCTGAGGAAAGATGTATCCTTAGGGTAAGAATTTAAAATATTCTCTTTATAGCCAAGCAGTATTTCAAATACACTCTACCCATTACAATTTTTCCCAAATACCATATATAAACAAACACACACACATATACACATGCATGCAAACCAAGATGAAGATGAATATGTTGAAGAAAAATCATGCAAAACAAATAGAAAAGTAAATGAAGTAATCTATTATAGAGGAGATGATAAATGTGGGAAACAAAAAGAGGAAATCCAATATTCACACAATCGTGCCTGAGTAGAAAATATGAAAAATAAAAAATGATAAAGTATCCCTTGAAAAGAATGTCTTCTTGGCATAAAGAAAGGAAAATAAACACTAAAGTTTATAATAAAGCATATCGTAATATAATAAACAAACTTCATTAATAGAGAAAAAGCAGATTTTTAGAAATGTTAATTATAAGAAAGAAGAAAAATTGTTCTAAATGTCTTTGCAATAGCATTTAGTAGTAAATGTTAGTAGAAACTAATATGCAGTATTTTGATGTAGCTAGTGATCCTGTGATTTTATACCTATTGAAGACATTCAAAGATGGAAAATAATATTCTTAAACATGTAATGATTCACCACATAAAGTACACATGAAAGTGAAGAGGCTCAGTCGTGTGTGACTATCTTAAAAACCAAATTCAGTTCAGTTCATTCACTCAGTCATATCCCAGTCATTGCGACACCATGAATCAAAGTATGTCAGGCCTCCCTGTCCATCACCAATTCCTGGAGTTCACTCACACTCATGTCCATTGAGTTGGTATTGCCATCCAGCCATATCATCCTCTGTTGTCCCCTTCTCCTGCCCTCAATTCCTCCCAGCATCAGGGTCTTTTCCAATGAGTTAGCTCTTTGCATCAGGTGGCCAAAGTATTGAAGTTTCAGTTTCAGCATCAGTCCTTCCAATGAACACCCAGGAATGATCTCTTCTAGGATGGACTGGTTGGATCTCCTTGCAGTCCAAGGGACTCTCAAGAGTCTTCTCCAACACCACAGTTCAAAAGCATCAGTTCTTCGGTGCTCAGCTTTCTTCACAGTCCAACTCTCACATTCATACATGACCACTGGAAAAATAATAGCCTTGACTAGACGGACCTTTGTTGGCAAAATAATGTCTCTGTTTTTGAATATGCTATCCGGGTTGGTCATAACATTCTTTTCAAGGAGTAAGCATCTTTTAATTTCATGCCTGCAGTCACCATCTGCAGTGATTTTAGAGCCCCCAAAATAAAGTCTGACACAGTTTCCACTGTTTCCCCATCTATTTCCCATGAAGTGATGGGACCAGATGCCATGATCTTCGTTTTCAGAATGTTGAGCTTTAAGCCAACTTTTTCACTCTCCTCTTTCGCTTTCATCAAGAGGCTTTTTAGTTCACTTTCTGCCATAAGGGTGGTGTCATCCTCATATCTGAGGTTATTGATATTTCTGGCAATCTTGATTCCAGCTTGTGCTTCTTCCAGTCCAATGTTCCTCATGATGTACTCTGCATAGAAGTTAAGGAAGCAGGGTGACAATATACAGTCTTGACATACTCTTCTTCCTATTTGGAACCAGTCTGCTGTTCCATGTCCAGTTCTAACTGTTGATTCCTGACCTCCATATATGTTTCTCAAGAGGCAGGTCAGGTGGTCTGGTATTCCCAACTCTCTCAGAATTTTCCACCATTTATTGTGATCCATAGAGTCAAAGGCTTTGGCATAGTCAATAAAGCAGAAACAGATTTTTTCTGGAATTCTCTTGCTTTTTCCATGATCCAGCAGATGTTGACAATTTGATCTCTGGCTCCTCTGCCCTTTCTAAAACTAGCTTGAACATCTGGAAGTTCACAGTTCATGTACTGCTGAAACGCGGCTTGGAGAATTTTTGCATTACTTTACTAGCATGTGAGATGAGTGCAATTGTGCAGTAGTTTGAGCATTCTTTGGCATTGCCTTTCTTTGGAACTGTAATGAAAACTGACCTTTTCCAGTGCTGTAGCCACTGCTGAGTTGTCCAAATTTGCTGGCATATTGAGTGCAGCACTTTCACAGCATCATCTTTCAGGATTTGAAAGAGCTCAACTGGAATTCCATCACCTCCACTAGCTTTGTTTGTAGTGATACTTTCTAAGGCCCACTTGACTTCACATTCTAGGATGTCTGACTCTAGAGGAGTGATCACACCATCGTGATTATCTGGGTTGTGAAGATCTTTTTGTACAGTTCTTCTGTGTATTCTTGCCACCTCTTCTTAATATCTTCTGCTTCTGTTAGGTCCATACCATTTCTGTCCTTTATAGAGCCCATTTTTGCATGAAATGTTCCCTTGGTGTCTCTAATTTTCTTGAAGAGATCGCTAGTCTTTCCCATTCTGTTGTTTTCCTCTATTTTTTGCACTGATCGCTAAGGAAGGTTTTCTTATCTCTCCTTGCTATTCTTTGGAACTCTGCATTCAGATGCTTATATCTTTCCTTTTCTCCTTTGCTTTTCACTTCTCTTGTTTTCACTGCTATTTGTAAGGCCTCCTCAGACAGCCGTTTTGCTTTTTGCATTTCTTTTCCATGGAGATGGTCTTGATTAATTATTAAACCAAGTTAATAATTAATAAATATGAGAAACTCAGGAATGAACAAGGAATGTTGTGATGAGTATTGGTTTCTTTAAATATACAAGGGAAAAACTAGATGAATTATGGCAAAAGACATGGATACAAATGTTGGGATTTCAGGCCTTATATAATCAGTAACATAAATGTTGAAATTCTAGCAAAAGTGAAATTTAAAAAACAAGTGTACTAATGCCCTGATCATGTATGTATAACAGAAAATAAAAACTGTCTACAATGGAAAGATATACTTAAATTTTAGAGGAAAATTATTAATTTTAAAAATATTATTTTCTTCATTTAGAGAAGAAACTATTTCCTTTTAAATTCTCTTATTTGGTAGTACTTAGTATTTATATTCATAAAAATAAATCCACAGTATAACATTTTTTTCCAGTAAACTTTTTCCTTTTCCTCGTTGAAATACTAAAAAAAAAGAAATCTATTTTTGTTTGAAAAATGTCAGTAATAGTGTAATTTTAACTTCTAAAACTATTTTTCCACACAAATACCCAATTTTCTGGGAAGATTATTATTAAATATTACATTTGATGGGTTGTGGGATTTTGGAAATTTATTTTAGTATTACTTAAAGCCTTTAGGGCTTTCCTTGTGGGTCAGCTGGTAATGAATCTGCCTGCAATGTGGGAGACCTCGGTTTGATACCTGGGTTGGGAAGATCCCCTGGAGAAGGAAAAGGCTAACTAGTAATCTGGCCTAGAGAACTCCATGGACTGTATAGTCCATGGGATCACAAAGATTCGCACACAACTGAGCGACTTTCACTTTCACAAAGCCTTTATAGTTGATATATGTCATTTAGAAGTATAGCTATTATTCTTAACAAGCTGTATAAAACTTTGCAAAATTATCTAGTCCTTGTCTAAATTATTAGATACTAATTATAAATTTCCCTTTTCATTCTCTTGATTCTATGATCCTTAATCTCATCTATCCCTTTCACTTTTTCACAAATATATACATCTGTCTTGTCATTTTCTCTGTTCTTTTGACATCTCCTTAAGGTTTCTAGATTTGTATACATATGTTTATGTCTCTCATAAAAAAAAAAAAAAAAAAATGACAGATTCAGAGTAGGTACTAAATATATGTTTATTGCACTAAACTTCCTCCAAGGACTGGGGCTGACCAAGGCTTCTTTTTTCTCCTTTTGTTCCCTGGATATCTCTGAATTCCCATAATTGTTTTCTCCACAACTAACATTTGCTCAAATTATGCTATACCTCAATTTTAAATTTATTAATTTCTGAATGGTATTTTTCTCTCATACTTTTTCATACATTTAAAAGAATTTTGGTAATTATGTTTGTGTGAAGAGTGGGTGAAAGGTAAAGTGAAATAGTTTTAGGGTTAAGATTATACCATTTCATGCTTCTTGCTAATTTTTTTCAATGTCATGACCATTATGGTAATAAAAAACCACAGTCTTCTCCTCTCCTTAATGTTAAAGCCATATTAAGAATAATATGATTTCTATTAAATACAATCTGGATTTAAGATCTTTTATTAAGCCTTCTCTCACTGGCTTTCCAGTGAAATCTTGCCATCTTGAGTCTTTGTCCTTGAAGGGCTCTGTCTAACTACAAACAAATGGAATGAAATAGCTGGAATCTTGTGTTCTCAAAATTCAAAAACATATGATAGTTAAAGGATAGTTAAAGGAATAAGTATTCTGCTATAGGTAATAAGGAGACATGTATATTACAAGAATAGACACAAATGCATATGTGTAATTTTCTATTAGAACTAGGAAATCTGATATTTAAAACAAATGAATGGAGATTCACACCTTGCAGCTTCCATAATAACTATCTTATTGCTATCACTGCACTCACTGTATCCCGAACTACATTGTGAGACTTCTAACATCTTCTGCTGGGTTTTATTTGTTTTGAATTTCTAGCACTAAACACATCTCTATGTATGGTCCAGATGCAGACACTGGTAAATACTTGTAGAACATATGAATATTCATGTAAATACTTGGGAAAATACTGGAAGAGTATACATAAAAAGTAAACACAAATTACCTCTGGGTAAGAAACATTTAGGTACTTCTTTTTTAATTCTAAAATTAACATGAATTACTTTTGACATTAGGAAAACAACATAAGAAATTTTATAAAATAAATATCCTGTATATTGTTCTTAAAAGAGCTTACAAGCACTTTCATTTACATGGTCTCATTGAAGCAGCCAAATAATCCAGTAAGTTAAATTTCATGCTAGGCCCATTTTGTGTTTCAGAGATGTCTTGACTGAAAATCCAATAGGCAGAACCATGATTTGAAGTTTCTATCACCATTCTGGCAGTTTGTGTCAATAACAGTGCACATTGTGAACTCAGTTTCTTAACATTCATTTCTGAAATTTTGACCTGAAATATTTCTGCCAAGTGAATATAACTAGGAATCAAAATAAAATTAACAAAAAAGAGAAATAACGTATTATGTTAACAGAATATGTCTAATTCCTCATGCATCATTTATACAACTGAATTTTGTCATTTTGTAGCCATTTGATGAGAATTTTATACATCATGTAACATTTTTGCATCTTTTAAAAATACTTTGATTTCTTCATTTGTTGAGGCACTGACAATCCCTGGGAAGAATCCTGAAACACTTATGGCCATATGAATCATAATCTATACCTTGTACCATATGCAAAAAATTAGATGAATTATAGACCCAAGTGTAAAACTAGGCTGTAAAAGTTCTAGAAGAAAGCATGGAAAATCTTTGTCACCTGCATTTAGACAAAAATTGCTTAGGTGTAAGATAAAAAGCGGAAGTATTATGAAAAAGAATGATAAATTGGACTTTATCAAAATAAATAGTTATGATCTTTGAAAGATAACTGCTAAGAAAATGAAGAGACAAATCCCAGACCAAGAAAAGAAATGTTTGAAAAACATGTAATTGGTATCCAACAATACATAAAGAATTGCTGCTGCTGCGGCTGCTAAGTCATTGCAGTCGTGTCCAACTCTGTGCAACCCCAGAGACGGCAGCCCACTGGGATTCTCCAGGCAAGAATACTGGAGCGGGTTGCCGTTTCCTTCTCCCATGCATGCATGCTAAGTCACTTTAGTCGTGTCCGACTCTGCTCGACCCTATGGACAGCAGCCCACCAGGCTCCTCTGTCCACAGGATTCTCTAGGCAAGAATACTGGAGTGGGTTACCATTTCCTCTCCATAAAGAACTGCGACATCTCAACAAGACATATGACAAAATAGAAACAGATTTTAAAATGTTAACAGATGATGCTTCAAATAACCATAAACAAAAATAACTAAACACATAAAAAGATACTTACAATGCCATTAGGGAAGTGAAAACTAAAATCACAAAGAGATATTATTGAATGGCTAAGATAATAAATAATAATGGCTAAAATAATAATAAAATCCGCAAATATCAATGATGATGAGAAAATAGAGCGACTGGAATTCATATGCGTTGTTGGTGGGAGTACAAAATGGTATATATAGCCAATTTGGAAAATAGTTTGATGGATTTTAAAAAGTAAAAATATGCTTACTATACAACCCTGGTGGCTCAGATGATAAACAGTTTGCCCCAATGTGGGAAACTCATGTTTGATCCCTGGGTCTGGAAGATCTCCTGGAGAAGGGAATGGCAACTCACTCCAGTATTCTTGCCTGGAGAATTCCATGGACAGAGGACCCTGGCAGGCTATAGTCTATGGGGTCACTTGAACACAACTGAGTGACTTTCACTTTCACTATGCAACCCCAAAGCTCAATATCTAGGTATTTATGCAAGAGAAATAAAATTGTGTCAAAAAAAAGCCCTCCATGCAAAGCAGCTTCATAATTGTCCCAAATTTGAAGCACCCTGGTTGCTAACAGACTGGTGAATGGATTAACAAGTTGTGGTGTATCCATACAATAGACTACAACTCACCTCAACACCAAAGGCTATGAACTACTGATACATGCAACTACATGATGTCTATCAACTGCATTGTAATACGTGTAGAAGCTAAACTCAGAAAGCTGAATACTCTGTAATTATGTTTCTATGGCATTCTGCAAGGCATTGACTTCCAAGCGATATTTTGGGGATGATAAGAATGTTCTGCATCTTTCATGCTGTAGTCATAACACTACTGTGATCGTTTGTCAAAGTTAAAATTAACACACAACAATGGATTTTACTCTCTATGTATTAAACTTCAATAAACCTAATTTTAAAATATAAATTCTCAAGAAATAGATACACTAGTGAGTATGATTAAAATATGGTGAAAACATAAACATTCCACTTGTTTTCTGTGACACTGACTTACAGTTTACTATGAAACTAAATTTGTGATGAGATTATTTCCCATATTACCTAGAGATCCATCCACCTGTCCTTTTTTTTTTTTTAACTAAAAATGTAGATCTTGATTGATTTGCATTAATAACATCTTTCTCCATGGGTCCTATCTTAGAGGAAATAACCTAAAGTAATATCTTGGTGTCCTTACAAATGTGATAAATTGGAATAAAGTTAAAATCTTCAGGATATCTTTCAGTTTTCTGTGGCTACTTTTTCATCTTATAGTATATATCATAACAGTCTACTTGGTCATCATCAACATTTTTTTCAGCTGCATAGAATTGATCTGCCATTGAAATAAGCTGAACTTACTTTCATTCATTACAGCTTACATTATATCATGTATAAAGGCAGCTTGGAAAATCCACATTATGCTAATGCATGGGCTATGGAGGAAATTTAATTTTGTCAGACACAATATTTTATTCTGTAAGCAAAAAATGGATTTAATAAAACATTATTTATTCCACACAGGAAACTCATTCCATCACTGAGCATATTCTAGGCACTTAACATTGTGGTCCCTCAAACCCAGGATTTAATATTATGGACAGCCTGTTAAAGAAAACATTCAAAACATAAGAGGAAACTACTGCTTCCTGGCACTTAACTAAAAAATGACTTCAGGATATTGTAACCTCAACTAAAAACCCTCATTTCTTTTCTCTTGGCATAGGAGCATAACAAAATTTATATTCCAAGCTAACCAATATCTCTGATATCTTCAAATCACGTAACAGCCTTTTTACGACTAAAACAGAGTCGCTTGTGTAAGATGAATAGAGTATGTATATATGTATATAAAACATACATGTATAAGAATTATTGTGATTTTTCAAATTTATTATGCAATGTAAAACAAATAATTTCAGCTATCAACCCAAAATGAAGTGACATTGTGTTATCTTCCCATGTTTAAAAAGTGTCATTTTTTCTGCTTTCATTTTTACAGTCAATTGATGTGAAATTAGGAAGGGCAGCTTTTCAGTATATTTTGGGGTTAAACCCACTGGAATATTTCTCAATTTTAAGCTAGGGATAATGTGAAATTAATATTATTTTTTCATTTTCTCTTACCTTTTTCTTTCTGAAATATTTATACCAGTTAAAAAATAAAACTGGCCCACTTTTTAAACATATAGAAAGATAACACACAGATTATTGTGTTCAATCTAATTTTAATTTGCTTTAAAACTTTTAGTTATATTATTTGAGGGGTTATATTAACAATAAAAATCAAGGGCAAATCAGAATTTCTCTATTTTTGAGTTTGGAATAGATGGGTTATACACCCTAAGGTTGTAAGGCCAGAAAAGATTATGGGAAGAGATGATGTTTGAATTAAATGTGAATGAAATGAATAAGCAGAATTAGGAAGGCCTGAGTTGAAGAGAATGACAGTACAAAGGATCTAAAACAAAAGTTTTAAATGACTTAAGAGACACTTGCAGAATTGTATATTATTTTAAGCATTTGAAGTTCAACATCCCTCTTTATAAATCATAAAACTCCCTTGAGATTTCCTCCCACTTTTTCATATTTATTTTTCAGTGGTTAAAAAGATCACTTTTTGCTGTATGATTCCAAATAAAAACATTCTAATCTCATCAGATTTCTAACGACTTTTATTTTTATTTTTTTCTCTTTTGTTGTCTCAAATATAGGGTAATCATTACTATCTTCTAAATTCCATATATATGTGTCAGTATACTGCATTGGTGTTTTTCTTTCTGGCTTACTTCACTCTGTATAATCAGTTCCAGTTTCATCCATCTCATTAGAACTGAGTCAAATTTATTCTTTTTAAGGGCTGAGTAGTACTCCATTGTGAATATGTACCACACTTTCTTATCCATTCATCTGCTGATGGACATCTAGGTTGCTTCCATGTCCTGGCTATTATAAACAGTGCTGCAATGAACATTGGGGTACATGTGTCTCTTTCAATTCTGGTTTCCTCGGTGTGTATGCCCAGCAGTGGGATTGCTGGATCATAAGGCAGTTCTATTTGCAATTTTTTAAGGAATCTCCACACTGTTTTCCATAGTGGTTGTACGAGTTTGCATTCCCACCAGCAGTGTAAGAGGGTTCCCTTTTCTCCACATCCTCTCCAGCATTTATTGCTTGTAGACTTTTGGATCGCAGCCATTCTGACTGGTGTGAAGTGGTACCTCATTGTGGTCTTGACTTGCATTTCTCTGATAATGAGTGATGTTGAGCATCTTTTCATGTGTTTGTTAGCCATCCGTATGTCTTCTTTGGAGAAATGCCTATTTAGTTCTTTGGCCTGTTTTTTTTTATTGGATCATTTATTTTTCTGGAGTTGAGCTGCATAAGTTGCTTGTATATCTTTGAGATTAGTTGTTTGTCAGTTGTTTCATTTGCTATTGTTTTCTCCCATTCAGAAGGCTGTCTTTTCACCTTGCTTATAGTTTCCTTTGTTGTGCAGAAGCTTTTAATTTTAATTAGATCCCATTTGTTTATTTTTGCTTTTATTTCCAGTATACTGGGAGGTGGATCATAGAGGATCCTGCTGTGATTTATGTCAGAGAGTGTTTTGCCTATGTTTTCCTCTAGGAGTTTTATAGTTTCTGGTCTTACATTTAGATCTTTAATCCATTTTGAGTTTATTTTTGTGTATGGTGTTAGAAAGAGGTCTAGTTTCATTCTTTTACAAGTAGTTGACCAGTTTTCCCAGCACCACCTGTTAAAGAGACTGTCTTTACTCCATTGTATATTCTTGCCTCCTTTGTCGAAGATAAGGTGTCCATAGGTGTGTGGGTTTATCTCAGGGCTTTCTATTTTGTTCCATTGATCTATATTTCTGTCTTTGTGCCAGTACCATACTGTCTTAATGACTGTGGCTTTGTAGTAGAGCCTGAAGTCAGGCAAGTTGATTCCTCCAGTTCCATTCTTCTTTCTCAAGATTGCTTTGGCTATTCGAGGTTTTTTGTATTTCCATAAAAATCTTGAGATTATTTGATCTAGTTCTGTGAAAAATACTGCTGGTAGCTTGATGGGAATTGCATTGAATCTGTAGATTGCTTTAGGTAGTATACTCATTTTCACTATATTGACTCTTCCGACCCATTAGCATGGTATATTTCTCCATCTATTAGTGTCCTCTGATTTCTTTCATCAGTGTTTTATAGTTTTTGATATATAGGTCTTTAATTTCTTTAGGTAGGTATATTCCTAAGTATTTTATTCTTTTCGTTGCAATGGTGAATGGAATTGTTTCCTTAACTTCTTTTTCTGCTTTCTCATTATTAGTGTATAGGAATGCAAGGGATTTCTGAGTGTTGATTTTATATCCTGCAACTTTGCTATATTCATTGATTAGCTCTAGTAGTTTTCTGGTCGAGTCTTTAGGATTTTCTATGTAGAGGATCATGTCATCTGCAAACAGTGAGAGTTTTACTTCTTCTTTTCCAATTTTGACTCCTTGTATTTCTTTTTCTGCTCTGATTGCTGTGGTCAAGACTTCCAGTACCATATTGAATAGTAGTGGTGAAAGTGGGCACCCTTGTCTTGTTCCTGACTTTAGGGGAAATGGTTTCAATTTTTCACCATTGAGGATAATGTTAGCTGTGGGTTTGTCATATATAGCTTTTATTATGTTGAGGTATGTTCCTTCTATTCCTGCTTTCTCGAGCGTTTTTATCATAAATGGATGTTGAATTTTGTCAAAGGCTTTTTCTGCATCTATTGAGATAATCATATGATTTTTATTTCTCAGTTTGTTAATGTGAAGAATTACATTGATTGACTTGTGGATATTGAAGAATCCTTGCATCCCTGGGATAAAGCCCACTTGGTCATGGTGTATGATTCCAAATAAAAACATTCTAATCTCATCAGATTTCTAACGACTTTTACATGGATAAAATGTCTTTAGCAGACTTTAGTATCTACAAAAACTTGTGAAACTTTCAATTATTGTAGGTTCTGGAAATCTATAGTGTGTTTAGTAATGTCCTATGATCTCAAGATGTTTCCCTCTACTCTTTGGGAAAAGCAAAGGGCAGGGGAAGGGATGAAAGAAAGGAGGAAGGAGGAAGGGATGGAGAGAGGAAGGGAAGAAGGGAGAAGATAAGAAAAGTAGAAAGGAAGAGAAGGAAGGAAAGGAAAGAAAGAGAGAGGGGAAGAGGAAAGAGTTAATGATTCCTAAGGATAAGTCAAGATCTTCTTGCAATTATTCAGTATCTCACCATTTTACGAGCCTTAACTGGCAAGTTAGTGATAAACAAGCTTAATGTTTTATTTTGCTTACACACCTTTTAGTGTGTGTGTGTGTATGTGTGTGTGTTTGTGTATGTGTGTGTGTATGTGCATGTGTGTGCACCTGAGGACTGAACAGGAGTCCTTTGCCTCTCTGCATTGGTAGGCGGATTCTTTACCACTGCTGGCTTCCCTGGTGGCTCAGTGGTAAAGACTCCACCTGCAGTGCAGAGGAAAGGAGACTTGAGTTTGATTCCTGGGTCAGGAAGATCTCATGAAGAAGGAAATGGCCCTGGTGGCTCAGACAGTAAGGAAATGGAAACCCATTCCAATATTATTGCCTGGGAAATTCCATGGACAAAGGAGCCTGGCAGGCTATAGTCCATTGAGTTACAAAGAGTTGGACACAACTGAGCAACTAAACCTCAATAACAGCGGCACCTTGGGATATCTAATTAGCTTGAATTATCCCCTAATAATTGAAGTATTAGCAGCAATCATGGATTATTATGAGTGTCTTAGTTATTCATTTTGTCTTTTGTTTCTTTATGTTTTCTTTTCCATGTCCCAGAAATCTACTCTTTAGCATCTTAGTTATTCTATCTCTGTATATTTTTAAGTCAGTTTCCACAAGCGTTAGCAGATACAACAGCAAATGGTCAGTTGCTTTGACTGGTTATCTTATTACTTATAATTATTCCATGTTCTTTTCCTCTTGAGTCTCTAAAGATCCTGTATTTCTACTCATGCTCCTTTGGTTGAAAAGCTAATTTGTTATGGTTCTAGGTTATTTACTTCTAACATTGAATTTTAAAAGAAATTCTGAAATAAGTGTAACTCGAGAGATATTTACAAAATCTTGAGTTATATTCTACAAAAAAATAGATTTCTGGTGTAAACAAACATTACTATACTTGCTCCTTATCTATACTCATCCAGGTTCCTGTAACATTTTTGGACAAAGATTAGCACCACTGTCAAATTCCAGTTTAGTTGCAAAATAACACCTCACTGAACTCTGATGTACATGTGTGCATAGTAATAATGTATTTAAAATTGAAATCCAACTTTTATGTAAGTACATAAAATTTTCACTTATTTTTTCCTAAGAAAAAGCAATCTCTAAATGGTCTACATTTTTAAAAACAAGAATAAATATTTTTCATGATCTGAAAAATTAAACAGTATTGCAGAGGAGGTTGGCACAATACAAAGCTAAATGGAATTAACTCTTGAGGCTAGGGAAGTCAAGGTCCACTCCAGATTTTTCCTTCTTTCCTTTATCATTGTCTAAAGATTTTGCTTCTTTCATAGATGCTATTTGTAAATAAATAAAATCTACCAGCAATTTGTAAATAAAATCTACCAGGCATTTGAAGAGGAATGAAAAGTAACAGATATAGAGTTATTATTAGGTGCTGATTTTATAAACTACAATATAATCCTCACAATCCTAAAGTAGATACAATTAACATAGGTCCATTAAGACAAGAAGCATGAGACAAACAGATTAAATAATTGTCTCAAGCTCACACAGCTAGTAATTAGCAGGATTGTTAGAAATGGAACCAGAAAAATCTTTCCCTAAATTTGCACTCAGAGTCTCTATACTCTACTGCCCTTCAGTTCGGTTCAGTTCAGTTGCTCAGTCGTGTCCGGCTGAGACCTCATGAATCGCAGCGCTCCAGGCCTCCCTGTCCATCACCAACTCCCAAAGTTTACTCAAACTCACGTCCATCAAGCCAGTGATGCCTTCCAGCCATCTCATCCTCTGTCGTCCCCTTCTCCTCCTGCCCCCAGTCCCTCCCGCATCAGTCTTTTCCAATGAGTCAGCTCTTCACATGAGGTGGCCAAAGTACTGGAGTTTCAGCTTTAGCATCATTCCTTCCAAAGAACACCCAGGAATGATCTCCCTTAGAATGGACGGGTTGGATCTCCTTGCAGTCCAAGGGACTCTCAAGAGTCTTCTCCAACACCGCAGTTCAAAAGCATCAATTCTTCAGGGTTCAGCTTTCTTCACAGTCCAACTCTCACATTCATACATGACCACTGGAAAAACCTTGACTAAATGGACCTTTGTTGGCAAAATAATGTCTCTGCTTTTGAATATGCTATCTAGATTGGTCATAACTTTTCTTCCAAGAAGTAAGTGTCTTTTAATTCATGGCTGCAATCACCATCCACAGGGATTTTAGAGCCCCCCAAAATAAAGTCTGAAACTGTTTCCACTGTTTCCCCATCTATTTCCCATGAAGTGATGGGACCAGATGCCATGATCTTCGTTTTCAGAATGTTGAGCTTTAAGCCAAATTTTTCACTCTCTTCTTTCACTTTCATCAAGAGGCTTTTTAGTTCCCCTTCACTTTCTACCATAAGGGTGGTGTCATCCGCATATCTGAGGTTACTGATATTTCTCCTGGCAATCTTGAGTCCAGCTTGTGCTTCTTCCAGCCCAGCGTTTCTCATGATGTACTCTGCATAGACGTTAAAGAAGCAGGGTGACAATACACAGCCTTGATGTACTCCTTTTCCTGTTTGTAACCAGTCTGTTGTTCCATGTCCAGTTCTAACTGTTGCTTCCTGACCTGCATATATGTTTCTCAAGAGGCAGGTATTCCCATCTCTTACAGAATTTTCCACAGTTTCTTGTGAGCCACACATCAAAGGCTTAGGCATAGTCAATAAAGCAGAAATAGATGTTTTTCTGGAATTCTCTTGCTTTTTCGATGATCCAGCAGATGTTGGCAATTTGATCTCTGATTTCTCTGCCTTTTCTAAAACCAACTTGAACATCTGGAAGTTCACAGTTCACGTACTGCTGAAGCGTGGCTTGGAGAATTATGAGCATTACTTTACTAGCATGTGAGATGAGTACAATTGTGCTGTAGTTTTAGTATTCTTTGGCATTGCTTTTCTGTGGAATTGGAATGAAAACTGACCTTTTTCAGTCCTGTGGCCACTGCTGAGTTGTCCAAATTTGCTGGCATATTGAGTGCAGCACTTTCACAGCACCATCTTTTAGGATTTGAAAGAGCTCCACTGGAATTCCATCACCTCCACTAGCTTTGTTCCTAGTGATGTTTTCTAAGGCCCACTTGACTTTGCATTCCAGGATGTCTGGCTCTAGGTGAGTGATCACACCATCGTGATTATCTTGGTCTTGAAGTTGTTTTTGTACAGTAAGCATTCATGAAATTAACATATATGAGCCATGCTAGTGACATGAGGATAGATAAAATGTTGACCATCATGACATCATAGCAGATTCATGCAGATCTAGGATGACTTAACAGTGAGTTACCACCATCAAAACCAGAGAAATTTGCCTTCTAGTTTCTTACAAATTTGTTCAGGTACATTATAAATAAGTACCAAATGAGAGGAAAACTTTCTTCAAGTTCATTCAAAAAGAAAACAGGGATTCAAAGTAGTCTTTGCCCAGGGTGATAGGAGGTTCTACTATAATCAACCAAGTCATTCATGGACACTCCCATTGGACCAATTTGCTATTCTATATCCTCTCTCCTACCAAAACTGAAAGTTAACTTTCATCTTATTATTCCTTTCCCACCAGGGCCAATTTATTTTTGCTCCTAGCTTGTCAGTTCAGTTCAGTTCAGTTCAGTTGCTCAGTCATGTCCAACTCTTTGAGACCCCATGAATCGCAGCACGCCAGGCCTCACTGTCCATTACCAACTCCCGGAGTTCACTCAGACTCACATCCATCGAGTCAGTGATGCCATCCAGCCATCTCATCCTCTGTCGTTCCCTTGTCCTCCTGCCCCCAATCCCTCCCAGCATCATAGTCTTTTCCAGTGTGTCAACTCTTCACATGAGGTGGCCAAAGTACTGGAGTTTCAGCTTTAGCATCATTTCTTCCAAAGAACACTCAGGACTGATCTCCTTCAGTATGGACTGGTTGGATCTCCTTGCAGTCCAAGGGACTCTCAAGAGTCTTCTCCAACACCACAGTTCAAAAGCATCAATTCTTCAGTGTTCAGCTTTCTTCACAGTCCAACTCTCACATCCATACATGACCACTGGGAAAGCCATAGGCTTGACTAGACGGACCTTTGTTGGCAAAGTAATGTCTCTCCTTTTCAATATGCTATCTAGGTTGGTCATAACTTTTCTTCCAAGGAGTTAGCATCGTTTAATTTCATGGCTGCAGTCAGCATCTGCAATGATTTTTAAAATGTATAAATATAGCCTTCAAAACACATAAACACAACATCTAATCACTAGGCAGTTCTTTAAAACATTCAAGTCATTTTAAAGCATTAATTTAAAACATCTATGAAGTTTATTGTGAAAGATAGCTTTATCCTTGTCTATCAATGCCTAAAGTGGATTGTACTAAAAGCTTGGGAACCCGTGAATTACTTTGGATGAATAAAATTCTGAAACACACAGAGATACAACATAATATTGTCTGCCATTATATTTAGCCCTCTTTTGTTTCCTGTCATTACAATTTAGCTCTTATAGAAATGATTAGTTGAGGCTTAACTGATGTTTGTAGCCCTTGCTTTTTATGATAACGTGTCTAACACCTGTCAAGAAAGAGACTGACTCACTTTGAAAGTATTTGGATAACTTTAAATTGGCACACATTCATTCCTTATGAGCATTAAGCCCAATCTCTCTCCTGTTTCCTGCAAATTACTGTCAACTCTAAAAGGCGATGCAATCTGCAAAAGTCAAGGGGGAAATGTATTGTACATGTGTTAGAGACCTGGCATTCTCTAATGCAATCTGAGATTATGAATACTTTCCCTTGCAAAACACTGAATGGCATGAGGGATTAAGATAAGAGTGACTCAAAGCCAAAGATAGCCAGAGCTGTTAAGTATATTTCAAGATATTTCAGACCAGAACAATTGTGAATCAAAAAAACAAGTTTATTTCCTTCTTTTTCTCACCTAAGAACTGTCTGTGAATGTTGATCTTATTACAAGTTGGGAAGATTTCGCCATGCAGTGTTTTCACAGGTTTCCAGGGGGTTTTCCAGATGCATTTTAAAATTTAAATGAAACAGTCTCTCTCTCTCTCTCTCTTTCTCTCTCTCTCTCTCTCTCTCTCTCTCACACACACACACACACACACACACACACACACGTGCGCGCGTGCGCATTTTATCCTGTTGTGTTTAGCTGCAGTCATTTGACTGTACGTGGCCATCTGGCTGTCAAGTTTTATAGGGTTACTATGAGAGAGCTAAATCCCAATTGTTTTTATTCCTGGTACAGCATATGTAAAGACTTGTCTGGCTAGTGAGGTATGGCCCCTCTGCTGAGGTGACTACCACTGCAGATATCTAGCAGACTGTAAAGCCAAGGTTAAGAAAAAAAGACACAAATCAGTTTTAGTATCGAAAACAGCTCTTACTACCCAAAGGGGACTGAGAATATATAAACACGAAGCAGCACTGCTGTGCCATCTTTTCTGTATGGAGTGAGGCACCTAATTAAGACAGTAGGCACCAGTCAGGGTGAAAAGAGGGAGTTAAGCAGAGAAAATGCATTTGGTTGCCATGTGAGTCCTTAGTGTTCAAAGTACCAAACCTCACTCTTTCTGCAGATTCCCACGTTTATTTTTTTTTCATCCTCCTTGTTGAACTTGTGAGACCACACAAGGCTGCTCACAGCAAAAGGCTCCTGCTGCTCTTGAGAAGGCAGCTTGCTGCTGCCCCAGGCCCTCCATATCTTTATAATTAGGTTGACGCCCACCATGATTTGGGTACAATGTTTCTCCAAATGCCTTACCTTCCATGATGCCTAGAGATTTCTGATCGTTCCCTTTTATCACACTTAAAATTTCTTTTCCATGGGCACAACTCCAGGTTTCTCCATAATAAATGATAGCATGACTGTGCCAGCAATTACTACAGCAGGTGACGTGAAAAGCAAAGGGAGGGGTTGTTTTGATGAGGGGCTAAGGGGTTGAACATTTGTTGTAAATGTAAGGCAGTGTGATCCTGGCAGCTAGGAAAAAGAATCCGGATGTTTTAAAAGCAAAAGAGTAATGTTGGCCCCTCTTTTGTCTAGATAGATCCTGCCTGTTAAAGCCGAGACATGCAGGTATAAACAGACACATGTAGACACCCACAATCACCACCACCAAACAACCCATGTGCCTTGTTTCTGCCTAAGTGGAGGAAATTTATAAAATAGAGACTAATAAATTTTGCATTCCCTATACTTTGGAGTCCAGTTTAGAGACGGAGTTCAAATACTGTAACCTAATTGTTCACATTTAGTTTATTTTTTCATCTTGCCTTGTAGAATTTTCCAAACATTTATTTTTTTGCATGGGTATGAAAAATCATTTAAAGATGAAAACAATTTAGTTTCTGCTTGGAGTTTTGACTGGCTTACAGAAATGGCAAATTCCTCAACATTTATAGAAAGTATTTTCAGGGGAAAATACTAGTGTTGAAATGACCTTGAAGGTGAAACACGTCTTTGACACGAGAGAGCTGCTTTTAGATGAGTGAGTGTCCTTTAACTACATTCGCCAGAGTCTCTGCTCTACCAAATTCCCAAATTGCCATTTTCATTGGGTTTTTAATGTTACAATCCAGTCCATTAGGAGCTGCCTCAGTATTTACAATTTGTAACTGCCAAGCACTTGCTACTTAACCCTGACCTTGCCATAAGCCTTCATTGTGAAACACTTTTTCAGAGACCAATGCACTTAAATCTTCCAAGCTGTTTCAGTCCTTGGCAACTCTGTTAAAAACGTCATTGGTGATGAGAGCAGCTGCCTGTTATGGTCACTGCCACCACAACATATTTCAATTGGCCATTGACAATATTCATATGTCATTGATTTTCTGAAGCCCTGATAATGCTGAGCTGAAGTACTGAGATGTTGAGGTATTGAACTTCTGACCTACAAAACTGTTAGATTTATGTTATATTTGGACATCGCTTGTACAAAAAACTAGAAACGTTCAAGGGACGCAGTAGTTTCTAGCAAATATTTAAGAAATGTTGAATACATGAGTTAAATCGTGAGTTTATCTTTGATATAACTGTATGTATCTATTAGTTTCGGCTGGGCTGAACCTCTGTTGCTGCCTGAGCTTTTTCTCTAGCTGCTGCGAGCAGGGGCTACTCTCTAGTTGCAGGGCATGGCTTCTCACTGCCGTGACTCCTCTAGTGGAGCGTGGACTCTAGGGCACGTGGGCTTCAGTAACTGTGGCTCCTGGACTCTAGAGCTCAGACTCAATAGTTGTGGTGCAGAACCTTAATTGCTCCGAGACATGTGGGATCCTCCTGGCTCAGGGATTGAACCTATATCTCTTCTGCATCAGTAGGTAAATTCTTCACCACTGAACCACCAGGGAAGCCCCTTACGAGTTTTTATATGAACTGCTTTTGTCCTTTAAAGTCATCTTGAATCAACCTAAGTCCCAAGGAGGGAAAAAACACTCAAATTTTCTCTCTTGACTTTAGTTTTAATACTATGACATTAAAGATAATTTTTTAACTTAAAAACAATCATAATCCTACCATCCTAACAATGATACTTAACATTTGATTTTTCCATTTAGTACATATATATTTATAATAATTGCAATCAGATAGCATTTGCAATTATCAGTTTGCTTTTTTTTTTTTAAATTATATGGTAACTCCTATGTGTAAGGTTGGACACCGGGGGCTGTGATGGGCTGCCCCTCTTCTCCCTCCCACTGGCGAAAAGGTCTCCAATGACTGCACACTTCACCGGTTGCCATGACCAGCCACCCCTCCTCTTTCCCGCCAGCCTGCGGGGAGTCCCTAGCCCTTCCCCAGCAGCATAGAAAGACCTATCAGCCCGCGCCGCTGTGAAACGGCAACCTATCCAAACCCCCCATCTGCTAACACGGCCATCCTCCGCAGTGTGCATATATAAACAAACTTCTAGCACAGTCCAGCTCATGGACTTCCTGGACCTGCCTCCTTTGGGTCTGGGAACCCCGCCCGGGAGCGTTTCCCCAGTAAAGCCTGTTAAATACTCTTTTGAGGTCCTGATCATCTTTACCTAACACTATGTGTCTGTGAAATCTTTATAAGTATCATTTTAATGACTGTATAAATATCTCATTGCATTAATGTGGAATGATTGATCATTCTTTTGAAAATTAGTTTGTTTACAACTTCTACTATTAATTTTTAAATGAACATCTTTGAGAACATAGCCTTTTCCCTGTATTACTTATTTTGACTTATTTCCTGAAGATGAGTTCTTAGAAGATTGCTACAGTTTTTATAAATATTTCCAGAAATTTCCCAGTATCTAACAAGTAGGTTTTCTGTTTTTCTCATTATTGCATTACCTCTGGACAATCTTATACTGAAACCAATAGAATTTTTAGCATTATAATTGTCTACATAGATTTTCATGTAAATAGAGCCAGGCTCCATTTAGCTGATACCAAAAAAAAAAATATTTATCTAAAAATGATCAAAATTCTATGTATTCAAATAAATTGTGATTTTCTGAAAAGCAAAAGTAAATATAAAATCAAGGTGCTGACTTCAAGTAACTCACAGACTATTGGGAGAAATAATTATAGAGCAGTGATGATAGTGGATAGTTGGTAAAAAGCAGTGTCTAAAAAGCTTACCAAGAAAAAAATCACTGAGAGAGACTTTTCCAGTTTTCTCAACAATCACACTTATAGTAGGAAGCAGACTGAGTAGGAATCCAAATAATATTTCTTTCTGGTCTTTCAAAAACAATAGATTTTTCTTTGTGTGCAAAACTTTAACCAAGTCTGCCATTTCCTTTACTTATTCTAATTATCTTCTTCCACATAGAACTAAACATCTACAGTTGGGCAGAGGCTTGTGCTATTGTCTTCCTCCTCATTTTCTTTTTCATTAACTTTATGTGATCTGTTCACCACCAATCCTCTTATTCCATGTCTTGTCAAAGTGTCTTAAATGACTTGGATGTGTGTCCTCTTGGCAACACAATACATAAAACATGGCTTTTAGCTTCTTAAACTCAGCAGAATTGAAAGGAAACAATTGGTTTTGATTGTTATTTCCTACTAGAAAGAAGTTATAATGAAGTATAATGACTAAAATAATCTAAATTATTTATTTAGAACACATGTACATCATAACTAGTATCTACCAGGACCAGAAATATATATTCAAAGAAAATGGAAAAAGTCCTTGCTCTCAAGTACGAGTTTACTGCTTGACAAGCAAGAAATGTAAAGTAAGTGTAATTCAATGAGAGTATAACTTAGGGATAAATCAATTCTAACCTGGGCTCAGAGAAGTTCCAAAGAAGGATTCATATTTGAACTGATTTTGAAGGTGAATATAAGTTCCTATTGAACATAAGTTCTTTTTGTGCATAAATCTAGAAAGAATCTAGCCAATGGGATAAATTATAAAAAGCCATAGATTCATGAAACAGCACAATCAATTTTAGTTGCTATAATAAAAACAAATATTCTTTAATATCATGCTTACAACTGTATTCTGTATCTACAGTTGGGAATATTATTTTCATATACAGAATTTTTCACAACACTATTGATACTGCCTCTTGGTACCTTAATTCTCAGAATCATATTCATATTTTGAAACTAACTGTATTAACCTTTACTGACTCTTTTGATATGTTTCTGTGTGGCCACCTTAATTTTATTCCCTTTTTCCTTCCCTCAGCCTTCCCTCATTTTATATTACTACCATGAGGAACTTCATGTACAATTATCTTAAATGATCTGCTTTCTCTCCAAGTTTTGCAACACAAGGAAATGGTAAATTAGTTCCCATCTATAAAAACTGTGGATATCTATCCCCATATATAGCACCTCCATGACAATTTTCTTGCTTTGAAAGGTTGGTTTACTTTGATATCACTTTTGTCTTTAGACTTTATATAACACATGAAGGTATAGTTTGTTTATTATTTTTAGATACCAACATGAAGTACCAACAGTTAGAAGAATTTGTGGGGGAAAAATTCAAGTATTTTAGGTTTCTGTGAAATATTTATTGTGAAATGTTTCTATTTTACAAAAACTACAAACTCAGAATAATAACTAGTACCAACAGAAGGTTAACTGCTTACAATTATTTAGAGTGTTGATCCACATCTCTTGTTATTCATCACAATTTCTGCAGCAAAAAGAGAAAGAGAGGATGAAAAAACAGACTTTGTCAGGGTCATTGTGCAATTATCAGTTTATCAGAGTGATCAACAAACAACAACAATAATTATATTATAGTTTGCCATACCAATATTGTCATGAAACCATAGCACTATGTGTTATTCCAATATAAACATTTCAAAATCAGTTTTCATTAAATACTAGTATTCTGCTCAGATTCCACTGGATAAATATGAAAAGGGGACAAATATAAGTAAACTGAATATAAGTAGCTTTCTGATATTAAGAGGTAAAAATATCAACTTTCTTCATTCTGCTACCTTTTGTGAATGATACACTATGACTATTTGGAGAGGAAAGATAAACTCATGAAAACTAAGTGAGGTAGAGCAGAATTCAGAATGTTATAAAAAATAGGAAACATGGACACTGAATCAAACAGAAATAAAGTGAATGGGAAGCATAAAAATAAATGTAAGTAGACAATTCAATAAAAAAGTAAACAATGTATGTTTTTTCTACTTCTTCCCTTATTTTAATAGAATTGAATTTCTCTGATAGCTAAAATGTTAATGAGAAAAAATGCTCTTACATGGAAACAAAACATTTAGAAATATATGCAAAAAAAAAATCAGTAGGTGGTCACCAACTGTTTCATGGTGATTTTTCATTATTTTCTTCTGTGCCTGAGGATTGGAAGTAAGAAGTTAATTAAATAGGACTAATTCTGCCTCCAATAGTTGTTTTCATGAAAGATGCTTGGGAAAAAATGTCTTGTTACTAAGGGCAACGTTTCAGATAAAGCAGCACATCTGTGCTTATGCGATAGTGACCAATCCATTGTTATATGTCCCCAAAGTGTGTTTGTAATTGGGTCCTGGCCCTGTGTGAATGTAGGATTCTAGACAGGTGAGAAATTCTTTCTTTCTCCCATGAAGATTTTACACAACTGAAACTAAGTAAAATACCTGAATTGTCTGAAACACACACAACTTCAGCAGAGGGCCACATGCATCCCAATCAGAGACATTAGGGGTCTTGATGAGGTATCAGGTCTCATGAGAAGACACATAATGTGAGATGAGGCCAATAGATGCATAGAACCTTCCTTTTTCAAAAGCTCAATTCAATGAAGCTACTTACTTCCCACTTCTATCTTAGTTTTTGTTTTGTTTTGCTTTTCTCTTTTTTAATGCTAAGGCAATTTGACACTCTAGTAGTCACACCTTGGCCCATAAGACAAATAAGCATACTATAGATTTAGTTACATAAGTCAAGGAATAACTGATATCATATAGTAAACTGCTGTGACAATAATTCCAGTCCACAGATTCTAAAAACTGCCTTATAAAGGGGCACAAATACATGCTGAAATTTGGTGCCTTTCTTTTTTCTTCTCCCTAAGAAACACAGATAATTGAATGAGAATGCTTGCCTTGCATCAAATATACATGAGTGTCTGTGCTGGCAGGGGGTAGAGGGAGTATAGGACTGGGAAAAGGAAGGCTGTACAAATCCAGAACTAAAGCAATCATTCCACTTACCCATATCAGCTGCTTCCTTCCTTTATTCTCACTCATACTCCACAGTTCAAACACCAGGCATCTGTGCTTTACTAATACTGTTTACAGATATTAGGTTCTCCTTCACTTGGGGAACATAGATGACTGAACTCCCAGATTCTCTAATTTTAGCCAATGAGTTGATTTGAATGATGTGACAACTTAAAACTTTCCAGAGCTTTCTTTACCTCTAGCACAGCAACCAGCAACATTTAAAATGATACCTGCCTCTTCAGATGAAGTCCCTAAGTGATTATGATAGGCAGATTGTTTTTAGTAACCTAGAGATGAAATCTAACTCAGAAAATCATCTTTGAGGTTTCTAACAGCAATATTTGAAAGTTGTTTGGCATTATAGTCTATTTAATATGTTTGGGGAAATCTTCATCAACACTATTTCTCAGAGAGAGAAATATAGATAAACATTATTCCCATGCTGGCTTATGATTTTTGTAAATTGTTTAAAATAAATACTTAATCTTTGGTTTCTAGGTTATATGTAAATTAGGAGAATGCCAAGCTTTAAGAACTATTGATTGATTGATTTACTTAACACTATGTGCCAAGAGATCAAATTGCCAACAGCCGCTGGATCATGGAAAAAGAAAGAGAGTTCCAGAAAAACATCTATTTCTGCTTTATTGACTATATCAAAGCCTTTGACTGTGCGGATCACAATAAACTGTGGAAAATTCTGAGAGAGATGGGGATACCAGACCACCTGACTTGCCTCTTGAGAAACCCATATGCAGGTCAGGAAGCAACAGCTAGAGCTGGACATGGAACAACAGACTGGTTCCAAATAGGAAAAGGATTATGTCAAGACTATATTGTCATCCTGCTTCTTTAACTTCTATGCAGAGTACATCATGAGAAACATTGGGCTGGAAGAATCACAAGCTGGAATCAAGATTGCTGGGAGAAATCTCAATAACCTCAGATATGCAGATGACACCACCCTTATAGCAGATAGTGGAGAGGAACTAAAAGCCTCTTGATGCAAGTGAAAGAGGAGAGTGAAAAAGTTGGCTTAAAGCTCCACATTCAGAAAACGAAGATCACGGCATCCAGTCCCATCACTTCATGGGAAATAGATGGGGAAATAGTGGAAACAGTGTCAGACTTTATTTTGGGGGGCTCTAAAATCTCTGCAGATGGTGATTGCAGCCATGAAATTAAAAGACACTTACTCCTTGGAAAGAAAGTTATGACCAACCTAGATAGCATATTCAAAAGCAGAGACATTACTTTGCCAACAAAGGTCCATCTTGTCAAGGCTATGGTTTTTCCTATGGTCATGTATGGATGTGAGAGTTGGACTGTGAAGAAAGCTGAGCACCGAAGAATTGATGCTTTTGAACTGTGGTGTTGGAGAAGATTCTTGAGAGTCCCCTGGACTGCAAGGGGATCCAACCAGTCCATTCTGACGGAGATCAGCCCTGGGATTTCTTTGGAAGGAATGATGCTAAAGCTGAAACTCCAGTACTTTGGCCACTTCATATAAAGAGTTGACTCATTGGAAAAGACTCTGATGCTGGGAGGGATTGGAGGCAGGAGGACAAGGTGATGACAGAGGATGAGATGGCTGGGTGGCATCACTGACTTGATGGACGTGAGTCTGAGTGAACTCTGGGAGTTGGTGATGGACCGGGAGGCCTGGCGTGCTGCAATTCATGGGATCGCAAAGACTGAGATACGACTGAGCAACTGAACTGAACTGAACTGATGTGCCAGGTACTGTTCTTAGCAAATGATTGATTTTAATTTATCTAATCCTTATATTTTGCAGGTGATAAAATTTGGGTACAGAGGCTACATAACTTGCCCAGAGTTTCCCAACCAGCAAATTTTCTACTGTGACTATTCCCTGTCGCTCCCTTACCAAAATTATATCCTCAATTGCCAGGGTCCAGCCCCAGTGGATCCAGGGTAATTCAAAGCTGGGACAGCGTGGTGAGGAAAAACTTATTTATCTAGAAATATAAAAGAAATTAGGAAGAAATAATATAGTAGGAAAATTTAGTAGAAAAAAGATGCTAAATAACTTGGTTTACATGGAAAACCAATAAAGTTCCAAGATAAGGAACTTGCACCATCTACATTAGGCCACTGGCATCCTCTTGAATAGCGGAGGGTTCCCCACCTTGGGCTCCCTCTCACGTGGATCTTACAAGCTGGGGCATGTAAGTAGACATGGTGAGCCTCTACGTCCCAGATGGTAATTCAGCCAGAAAATAGAATAAAGACACGGGGGAAACCAGTTCAATGACTGGTCCATACTCTATTGTCCAGAAAGGGCCATAAATATATATATATATATATATATATATATATATTTATTTATTTATTTATTGTACATAGAGATCAATGGATAATATAAAATTATGCAGTGTCAGCAGCCCTGACTCATCAAGACCAGGCTTTCTCTCTGCATACCTAGTTGTATACATAAGTCTTAGGTGATTTACATCATCTTCTGGCCAGAGGGCCAATTAACATTTTACAGCCCTTTTTCAGATAAGGTTTTGTCAAACAGAAGATTATTTGCCCTAACAGTGTTGTTCTTCCCAGAATCTGGTGCCATTCTCAGAAAGCACTAAATAAAGTTACATTCTTACATAGCAAAGATACAATGATTTATAACACTGAAAAGGAATACAGTGGTTTATAAAGAGAAAAGTAATTAACTCAAAAGTCTAGTGTTGCTAACATCAAAACTACTATAGTCCTATTTCTGCACCCCAATTACATTGATTGATATCCTCCCAGGTGCCTAAAAGATAAAGAATATGGCAGCCTGGCAGCAGTCATTGAGTCAACAGTGAAAACCCGTCACCAATATGATTTTTAGCTCTTTAGAAAAGGCTTTGTATCTTTAAGATGCTTTAAGCTTTGTGCCTCTCGCAGTTGGGGGCTGTAAACAATTCACAAGTTGTAAAAAGTCTGGGGGAACCTGTGAGGCAAGTTAGAGAGCCATCAAATGGGGTTCAGACTGAGACATTCTTTTTATATGCAGGAGACTGTTAACTGGAGCCCTAAGTTAATTCCTTTTAGAGGCAGAAGAGTGGAAAGCACAGTACAATAAGGCCGGCAGACTCTGTTTTTTGGGGGTAGATGTTCAGGAAAATCCAGGGGGAACCCCTGGGGCCTGACTCGCCTTGCCCATCAGACCTCTCCACATGACCTTGTTATGGGTAGGATCTCCCTTGCTGGCTCCCGGCACTCAATACCTGTAATGACACCAATATCTTCTCACATAAGTACATGAGAATTTTTAACAGAAATGATACTCATTTCAGTGACTACTGATTTTCAGAGCCTCTTCTTATACTCTACTTTTTATTTTTTATACTGTATAATTCCATGGATCTGGCTTCCTTCCTTATTTGACATACTACAGAGAAAAAGAAATTCAAAATTTAGGAGTGCTGCTGTGATGGTGATATGACATAAAGATCTTTAGTCCTGAAGGCCTAAAATTCCAATAGAGTCTTTATTTAGATCAGATTTATATTTTCTGCAAAATTTAGAGCTACCTGTCAAAACAAGCTTCATCCACTTTTTCACCATTTAATCCGATACGTTATGCAAGTCTTCTTCAGTTTCTAACCAAGAGGAAGGACATGATAAAATCAGCCTTTACTTGGACTTTAGACAGCATGGAGAGTTTTGCATTGTCTTCCTCTTTTATAGCAGTGGTTGTAAAACTTTTAAGAGTAGAAATATTTTGTATTTATTTTTTGCTGAAATAGCTACAAATATCTTTTGGGCTAAGCACAAAAACCAATCCTTAGTTACAAAGAACGTCCATATGCAAACCTAGGCACTTGGGATTACAGATGCTCTGCTTTGTGTATTTATATTCATGTGTGTTCTAAGCTTACCAAAAAAGCTTTATAGACATACACGGTCAAACTTTTGAGTCCTTGTGTATGTATTTTGGCAGAATGGTATTATCACACTAACCTAGAATGTCTTGTGACAATTAAAGGAGAAGTTATTAACAACTCTATAAGTTCTAAAGCACAATATGAACGTAATGGTTATTATTATTTTTAATTATTATATTATTTGCTATGATCCCTGATAGGCATCATGTTTTTGTAAACAATTATTGATGAAAATAAGGTGATAATAGGGTTCTTGGAGGAAAGAGGAAACGTCTGTTCCTCGTATAAAAATACCTTTATATCTTATAGAAAATATTTATTCTTTAATATATATTCCATTCAACAAGACATTTAAACAGTTTGTTTCATTGCTGAATATAAATGAGGGTGGTTTTGCAGCAATATTTAAAGAGTGATAAGAATCTGAAGCAATTAAAACACAGTAAACATGAGAAAAACTATAGAAGCAACATAGGTAATTCTGCAAATAAGATAATATGTAGAGTAAAATTAAGATCTGAGAAAAATGAAAAATTAAATGTAAAGCTAATAAAGAGAGCAAATTTACATTACTATTGTTATTCCTGATAAACCAAAATAATTTGCTTGTGACTAGAAATATCCCCAAGTTTCAAACTTAAGGAAAATTATCTGCCAGTGGAAAAGAGAAATTAGATTAAGTCTCTAGAGAGACTAATCAGGAAAGAGAGCTAGAGAAAGAGATGCAAAGAATTAACATCAAAAATGAGAATTGAAATCACTGCGGATTCTATAGTATGTATTTTCAATGGGGATCATAAAACTGATCTGACTGAGCAAAAATTTTACTCTTTTGTAAGACTCGGAGAACCACACTCTGAAAAGGACAGCCTCTATTGGACTGACAAAGTTTATTATCTAATTGCGCAGTTTTATAATTTTTAGGGAATAGAGCATAAGGCAGACTTGCACGTAGCCATTTTAGATAAACATTAAAGCATTTAAGCATAAAATACAGTTTCCATCGCCCAAGACATAACATAGTTTTGGCGAAACTTTAAAGGGAGTCTTATCATGAAACAACAGTCCTTGCTCTCAGAAACAGGTAAAGGAAGCCTTTGAACACCTTAAGGCCAGGCATATTGACCCTTTGTCATCCGTTCCCAGCCTCGGGCACTTGGTGAATGCTCATAACCCTTTGTTATGTTTGTTCCAGCTTCCAACCTTTGTCATGAGTGGAGCAAATACATTTTCAGTATTTGCTTAAAGCCTTCCAGCTCCTCCACATTCTTTTTATGTACAAAGCACATATTATCTACAGTATAGAAAAAGACATATAGTATATCTGTGGAATTAAAATTTTATGAAAGAACCAATTAACTAAAAGTCTAAAAGGGCTCCTTTAAATTTTGCTCTTTTCTTCACTTCTTTTTCCTTTAAATCTTAAGATAATAATTAAAGTTGAGGTGCCTTGTGTTATAGATGTTAAAAGGATAATAATTGAATATTATAAACAATTTTATAGAAATAAATTTAACAACCTAGATGAAGTAGACAAGCTCCTTGACTCAGAGGTATAGAACGGACTTTTGGATTCTGAGGGAGAGGGAGAGGGTGGGATGATTTGGGAGAACGGCACTGAAACATGTATACCATCTTGTAAGAATGAAGTGCCAGTCTATGTTCAATACAGGATGCAGGATGCATGGGGCAGGTGCACGGGATGATTCAGGGAGAGGATGTGGGGTGGGAGGTGGGAGGGGGCTTTGGCATTGGGAGATCGTGGACACCTGTGGCTGATTCATGTCAATGTATGGCAAAACAAATACAGTATTGTAATTAAAAAAATAAATAAATTTAATAAAATAAAAAAATAAAAATAAAATATCCGAACTACCAAAGCTTACTCAATATATATAAATAACAAGACTAGCGTTATGTCTGAATTAGGCAATAAGGAGTTCATGATCTGAGCCACAGTCAGCTCCCAGTCTTATTTTTGCTGACTGTATAAAGCTTCTCCATCTTTGGCTGCAAATAATATAATCAATCTGATTTCTGTATTGACCAGCTAAGAAATAAGTCCCACCACGCTTGGTTCCAGTTCACTATGATGAAACAGAAGCTGAACGGGAGAAGAAGCGCCTAGAACGAGCCAAGAGACGGGCGTTGAGCAGCTCTGTCATTCGTGAGCTAAAGGAGCAGTACTCAGATGCTCCAGAGGAAATCCGAGATGCTCAGCATCCTCATGTTACTTGCCAGAGTCAGGAGGATCAACACAGGATTAACTATGAGGAGAGCATGATGGTGCGTTTAAGTGTCAGCAAGCGGGAGAAAGGGAGGCGAAAGTGAGCAAATGTCATGAGCTCACAGCTTCATTCCCTCACACACTTCAGTGACATTAGTGCCCTCACAGGAGGAACCCCTCATCTTGACGAGGATCAAAATCCTACTAAGAAGCGGAAGAAGATACCTAAGAAAGGTCGGAAGAAGAAAGGTTTTCGGAGGCGGCGGTGATTATGGGTGTACATACTTAATTTATTTTTGTCATCCAGGATACTTCTAATTTCATTGTATGTAGGTTTTTTCTTTGGAACTCATTAATCATATACTCTGGACATGTGGAAAGATCTTTATTAATAAAATTGATTTTACTTAACAACAACAACAAAAAAAAACATGAACATCTGGTGATGTTCATGTGTAGAGTCTTCTCATGTGTTGTTGGAAGACGGTGTTTGTTATGACCAGCACTTTCTCTTGGCAAAACTCTGTTAGCCTTTGACCTGCTTCATTTTGCAATCCAAGGCCAAACTTGCATGTTAAACCAGGTATCCCTTGACTTCTTACTTTTGCATAATAATGAAAAGGACATATTTTTAGGTGTTAGTTCCAGAAGGTCTTGTAGGTCTTCATAGAAGACATTGTTCAACTCCAGCTTTTCATCATTACTGGTCAGGATTACTGTGATACTTAATGGTTTGCCCTGGAAATGAACAGACATCATTCTGTCCCTTACAATTATACAAGGAAGTGACAAATAGATTCAAAGGATTAGATCTGATAGACAGAGTGCCTGAAGAACTATGGACAGAGGTTCATGACATTATACAGGAGGCAGTGATCAAGACCACCCCCAATAAGAACAAGTGCAAAAAGGCAAAATGGTAGCCTGAGGAGGCCTTACAAATAGCTGAGAAAAGAAAAGATGTGAAAGGCAAATAAAGGAAAAATATACCCCTTTGGATGCAGAGTTCCAAAGAATAGCAAGGAGAGATAAGAAAACCTTTCTCAGTGATCAATGCAAAGAAATAGAGGGAAACAATAAAATGAGAAACACTAGAGATCTCTTCAAGAAAAAGAGACACCAAAGGAGCATTTCATGTGAAGATGGGCACAATAAAGGACAGAAATGGTATGGACCTAACAGAAGCAGAAGCTATTAAGAAGAGGTGGCAAGAATACACAAAACTATACAAAAACATTTTCATGACCCAGATAACCACAATGCTGTCATCACTCATCTAGAGCCAGAAATCCTGGAATGCAAAGTCAAATGGGCCCCACAAAGCATCACTAAAGACAAAGCTAGTGGAGGTGATGGAATTCCAGTTGAGCTATTTCAAATCCTAAAAATGATGCTGTGAAAGTGCTGCACTCAATTTGCCAGCAAATCTGGAAAACTCAGCAGTAGCCACAGGATTGGAAAAGGTCAGTTTTCATTCCAATCCCAAAGAAAGGCAATGCCAAAGAAGGCTCAAGCTACTGCACAATTTCACTCATCTCACAAGCTAGCAAAGTAATGCTTGAAATTCTCCAAGCCAGGCTTCAACAGTATGTTTACTATGAAGTTCCAGAAGTTCAAGCTGGATTTAGAAAAGGCAGAGGAACCAGAGATCAAATTGCAAATATCCGTTGGATCATTGAAAAAGCAAGAGAGTTCCAGAAAAACATATGCTTCTGCTTTATTGACTACACCATAGCCTTTGACTGTGTGGATCACAACAAAGTGTGGAAAATTCTTAAAGAAATGGGAATACCAGACCACTGGACCTGCCTCCTGAAAAATCTGTGTGCAAGTCAAGAGGCAGTAGTTAGAACTGGACATGGAACAACAGTCTGCTTCCAAATCAGGAAAGAAGTACATCAAGGCTGTATGTTGTCACCCTGCTTATTTAACTTATATGCAGAGTACATCATTAAAAATGCCAGGATGGATGAAGCACAAGCTGGAATCAAGATTGCTGGGAGAAATATCAATAACCTCAGATACACAGATGACACCACCCTTATGGCAGAAAGCAAAGAACTAAACAGCCTCTTGAGGAAAGTGAAAGAGGAGAGTGAAAAAGTTGGCTTAAAGCTCAACATTCAAAAAAACTAAGATCATGGCATCTGGTCCCATCACTTCATGGCAAATAGATTGGAAACAATGGAAACAGTCACAGACTTTATTTTGGGGGGCTCCAAAATTACTGCAGATAGTGACTGTAGCCATGAAATTAAAAGACACTTTGCTCCTTGGAAGAAAAGTTATGACCAACCTTGACAACATATTAAATAGCAGAGACATTACTTTGCTAACAAATGTCTATCTAGTCAAAGCTGTCATTTTTTCCAGTAGTCATGTATGGATGTAAGAGCTGAAGAATTGATGCTTTTGAACTGTGGTGTTGGAGAAGACTCCTGAGAATCTGTTGGAATACAAGGAGATCCAAGTCAATTCTAAAGTAAGTCAGTCCTGAATATTCATTGGAAGGACTGATGCTGAAGTGGAAACTCCAATACTTTGGCCATGTGATGCGAAGAACTGGCTCATTGGAAAAGACCCTTATGCTGGGAAAGATTGAAGGCAGGAGGAAAGTGGACTACAGAGGGTGAAACTGTTGGATGGCATCACTGACTTGATGGACGTGAGTGTGAATAAGCCGTGGGTGTTGGTGATGGACAGAGAAGCCTGGCATGCTGTAGTCTATGGGGTTGCAAAGTGTCGGACATGATTGAGTGACTGAACTGAACTGAATTGAGAGTTATGTCAATGAAATATATTGTATTTGTAAGTAAAATCTTCCTAGAAGGAATACTTCAAGTCCAAGTGATTTTATACAGCTACAGTCCATGAGGTTCCAAGAGTTGGACACAACTTAATGAGTACACCACCATCAGTAAATATTTAGGGAAGAAGTTAAACTGATTCTATACACTCATCCAGAATCTGAAAATATGAGAATACTTCCCAACTTGTATTTTAAAGCCAGCATTACACAGTTCCAAAACCAGCAAGAGATTACAAGAAAAATTATGTATACATAGAACATTATCCCTTGGACATAAACAATAAAATCCTCATCTAAATGTTAGTAAATCAAATCCAGATATACATAAAAGATAATATCTTGTGACAAAGTGCAGTTTATCCCAAGAAGGCAAGGTTGTTTCAGTATTCAAAAATCAATAATATCAATTTACCATGTTAAAGGCCAAAAAATAAAAATGTGTACATTATCAATAGACACTGAAAAATATTTGATGAAGTCAATAGTCATCCCAGATTAAATAAATAAATAAACAAACAAACAAAAAGCAGTTACAGCCAACTAGAATTAGAAGGGTACATCCTCAACCTAAAAGAAAAAAAAATGTTTTATAAAAGCTGACATATTTATATTGGTGGAAGATTGAAAGTTTTTCCCTAATACAGTAAAAGCCAAGGATATTCAACCTTACTACTGCTATTAAATATATGAATTTAGCATGCATGCGTGCAGGGTGCAAAGCAGAAAAACCACTTTGTCCAAATCAGTTGTATTTTCATACAATCTGAGATTTAAAAATTTAATAGACCATTTAAATTAGCATAAAATTCCTAAGTATTTTATTCTTTTCATTTCAATGGTGAATGGAATTGTTTCCTTAATTTCTTTTTCTACTTTCTCATTATTAGTGTATAGGAATGCAAAGGATTTCTGTGTGTTGATTTTATATCCTGCAACTTTACTATATTCATTGATTAGCTCTAGTAGTTTTCTGGTGGAGTCTTTAGGATTTTTTATGTAGAGGATCATGTCATCTGCAAACAGTGAGAGTTTTACTTCTTCTTTTCCAATTTGGATTCCTTCTATTTCTTTTTCTGCCCTGATTGCTGTGGCCAAAACTTCCAGAACTATGTTGAATAGTAGCGGTGAAAGTGGGCACCCTTGTGTTGTTCCTGACTTTAGAGGAAATGCTTTCAATTTTTCACCACTGAGAATAATGTTTGCTGTGGGTTTATCATATATAGCTTTTATTATGTTGAGGTATGTTCCTTTTATTCCTGCTTTCTGGAGAGTTTTTATCATAAATGGATGTTGAATTTTGTCAAAGGCCTTCTCTGCATCTATTGAGATAATCATATGGCTTTTATTTTTCAATTTGTTAATGTGGTGAATTACATTGATTGATTTGTGGATATTGAAGAATCCTTGCATCCCTGGGATAAAGCCCACTTGGTCATGGTGTATGATCTTTTAAATGTGTTGTTGGATTCTGATTACTAGAATTTTGTTAAGGATTTTTGCATCTATGTTAATCAGTGATATTGGCCTGTAATTTTCTTTTTTTTGTGGCATCTTTGTCAGGCTTTGGTATTAGGGTGATGTTGGCCTCATAGAAACAATGGAGTATTACTCAGCCATTAAAAAGAATACATTTGAACTAGTTCTAATGAGATGGATGAAACTGGAGCCGATTATACAGAGTGAAGTAAGCCAGAAAGAAAAACACCAATACAGTATACTGACACATATATATGGAATTTAGAAAGATGGTAATGATGACCCTGTATGCGAGACAGCAAAAAGACACAGATGTATAGAACGGACTTTTGGACTCTGAAGGAGAGGGAGAGGGTGAGATGATTTGGGAGAATGGCATTGAAACATGTATACTATCATGTAAGAAATGAAGTGCCAGCCTATGTTTGATACAGGATACAGGATGCTTGGGGCTGGTGCATAGGGATGATCTAGAGAAATGATATGGGGTGAGAGGTGGGAGGGGGATTCAGGATTGGGAGCTCGTATACACCCATGGAGGATTCATGTCAATGTATGGCAAAATCAATACGTTATTGTAAAGTAAAAATAAAATTTAAAAATAAATAAATAAATAAATTTGCATAAAATTTAAATATTAAAGACAAATCTGATAAAATGTGTGAATTATTTACATACTGAAAATGCAAAACATGTCTGAGAGAAATTTTAAAACCTAAATAAGTGAAGACATATCCCTTGTTCATTGATTGGAATTTTCGACACTGTTAAGACATCAACTTTTTACAGATAAAGCCATCTATAGAACTATTTTCAATGCAGTTCCTTTTAAAAAGTATTGTGTTATAGAATATTACTGATTTTAAATTAATATGGAAATGAAAGATACCCAAATATAATACCAGAAAGCCATATTTGAGAAAGAAGGAAAGTGTATAAATCTATAGTAATCAGAACAGTGTTGTTTCATTGAAAAGATAGACATATTGATCTGTTGATTTAAAGAAAATCATGCAACATAAGAGTTGTGAGTTTAAGTGTTATTCAAGGTATTACTGATGACTGTAGGCTAGAAGCCAGACACCTAGCTGGCTCTGAGAAAAATGGTCCAAAGAGTTGGTTAGAATCCAGTTATATGAGATTTTTTTTTTTAAACTAGGGAATATGTGCAAGACAGGCATACATCTTGGTAAAATAATTACTGCTAATCACAAAGAATGGTTATCTGAAGTCAATGATTTCAGTGCTTTTCTTTGTATGGGAAGATGTAAGAATCTGGGTTCATTAAAATTCTTCCTGAAGTATGCATCTGACTATTTAAGGGACCTGCTTGTCCAAAGCACAGAATGCCTTATTTGGTTATTGTCTTAATTTCCAGTCAGAGTGCACTTCTGGTCAGAGACCATGGTAAGTTAAGATTAAACTCTTATAAGACAGAGTGGTGAGCAATGATAATTGTTTTTTATTCAGAGATCAATGGAAAATGGCAGAGTTCAGAAGTAGATCCCCACTGTATGTGAATAACTCATTTTTGGCAAAATGCACTATTTGCCAAGTACTTTCACTTCCTGCTTGTACAGAGCCAAAAGCTCAGGCAGGATGAGAATTTAGGGCCTTCATATGACTCTCCTGAGAACACTGCCTTGGACTTGTGCTCTACACATGCATATGGCCTTCTAGATTCCCAATAACACTTCAGAGACTTTCAAAGCCCTCTCATTTCGAATTTTTACTTTTAAACATTTTTATTTTTACTGTTGGTTGCCCCAGGTGCCCCAAGGGACCACAGAGTTAAACAATTACCTGTAATTTCTTATGACAAATACCCTCCCTCAATATTCTCCCAAAGGAACAGTTGTTCAATGCTATATAAGCTCCAAGTCATATCAGTGTAAGTAGTTTTGCAAGTGAGAACTTCTGGGAAACCACCAGGCAAATCAAATAGTGACAGTTCTTTTAGAATGAGACATTGAAAGAGATCTAGCCCTTTTCTGCTCCCTCCAGTCATTGCCTTGTTGATTTTCCATAGCAAATGTTGGGAGAGCAGAAGATGGGAATAGGGGAAGCTAAAAGGCCACAAAGCTGGCACTCTTACAGAGCAATTTTTCTTGTATAAATATTCCCTTGGTTGCTATAAGCCTTTGGTTAATTTGTACAGTTCTGAAATGGTTGATTCTGGCTCTGGGGTTAGATTTCTCCTTGATTTTATGGAATAGAGGATTTTTAGAGGTCTCATTTTGACTGCATGTTTTCTCTCAGTATTTCATTTTCCTTCTTCTCTTCCTCACCTACACTCCCCATTTTACTCCCTCTGTCCCTCTTTTTCATCCTAAAATTATGTTTCATCATTCAGCCAGATTATATCCAATAATATTAATTCTTATATCTCTTTGTTTATCTACATTTTCTGCCTCCCCATTCCAGATCACTGCTATGGAAAACCACTAAAACCTAAATTTTATTGTCACCATATAGATATAATTATAGACTTCAATGAGTCCTCAGGTCAGCAAGAAAATCTGTTTACTTTAGCTTTATTCCTTCTTCCTCTAATCACTTTGTCTTAGATTTTCCCCAATTTTTTGCCACTCTTCTCAATCTATTCCACCACCTACACATCATCCATGTTGCTTCATTCTACAAACAAACTATAAACTCATCTTTTGTTAATTCCCTTTCATGTGCTCTAAATCTCAGTGTCTTCCATCCCAAAAGCAGGTAGAAAAAGGACACAGAAAGTCTGCGTTAAACTGATTAGGAACAAAATTTTTGTTCTGAAGAATGAGCATGACAGTGATCCTGGCTGACCTCCAAGCCTTCGTATGTTTGGCTGAATATGACATGATAGAGGGAGTGCATCAGCATGTATGCTAACAGTCCATTTTTGTTTTGTTGTTGGGGGACAGTCTGGTAATATGTAAAACAGCGTGCTGTCACTCAAGCCATCTCTTTTGTCCTCTCTCAAAAATCTCCATTTCTTCTCCAAAGCATCTCAAAGCCCATTAGACCAATTTCAAACTTTTCATTTGAGGAATTAATTCTACACAGCTCTTAGTCCCTAATATATTTCCCCACTCACATATCTTTTCTCATTTGATTGTCTTTTTGATCTGTGAAACAGAATCTCTTGGTTAATTTAGTTTATTGTTACATTAGACTTTTCTACTTGTAAGAGAATGGATCCTTACAATATACTTGTTGATATTATTGACTTGTGAATGTGTAATGGGTGAGCAGCTCTAAGGCTTCTGAATTAATCCAATTGTTTATCTATAAAACATCTGCAGCTGGAGAGTAAGATAACAAAATCACTGAAGAAATCAAAACATGAAAGTTGAATCACAAAAATCACATTTTATTTTGATGCTCTTCTATTGTAGGTATCTACCTCAGCACATCAATAAAAAGATAATTTTGTATAGTAAAACAAATGAGCTCTTTATAAGGATATAAAAACCAATGATATTAAAAGCTGCATTAATGCTCTGTAGACTAAAGCCAAATAATCCAGTATAATGACATGATTAGGCTGAGGTCTTAATAGATTGTAATTGTAAGCAGTATAAATTATAGCTAAAATATTCCTCCCTATATAAGGAAAGAAATGAAAACAATTTTAAAGTATAGAGACTGAAACACTATAGGGGAAAGAATAGTTCCTTTCTTATTAAAGTATTAAATAAGAGCAAATTAAATGAGTATTACTAAACTGCCCTTTTTTTTTTTTCCTAAATGTTTTGCCATCACAAACAAAGAAAAATTAGTGTCTCAGATTCCTTTGGTTAAGAGCCAGAGAAAAAGTTACTTTGTAAGCATCTATATTGTTCATTACCTAAAATGGTTTGCTCTGTAAGATAGCTAAAATGTCTCAAATGACAAAAATTAATCATTTGTTAAAACATTAGCAGGTGTTAAATAGACCAGTCACAAAGAAATGACCTAGGTGTGTATGATCTAGCCTGTCAAATAGCATACCCCAAAGGAAAGTGTCTAGTTTAGGGCACCAACTGAACTGAGAATAAAAGAGAGTTCATGAAACAAACCTTTCCTTAAAGAGGGTGGGTCATTTTCTGAAGAATACATATCTAGTCTCAGTTCCTATTCAGAAAGGTAACTATAACTCTATAGATAATAAATATAAATATTGGCTTTCAGGTTTCTCTTCTTTTGTCAACATATTTGTAGCTGCATAGCGTCGGGAATGTGCAACAGTTATTGGTGGGAGAAGCAGTGTAGGGAGCCCACAGCATACACTCTGGTGTCTGCAAAACTTGGCTTCCAGTCCCAACTGTGTCACTTACTAATAATGTTATCTTCAATATGTCGTTCACTTTTCCTGTTCTGTAATCCATGTTATAATAATAATAGTTCTTACCTCATAGCGCTGAGATTCCCACATGGCCCTAGTGGTAAAGAACCTGCCTGCCAATGCAGGGGACAAGAGAGATGTGGGTTCCATCCCTGGGTTGGGACAATCCCTTGGAGAAGGAAATGGCAGCCCAGTCCAGTGTTCTTGCCTGGAGAATTCCATGGACAGAGGAGCCATGGGGTTGTAAAGAATCAGACACAACTGAAGCAACTTAGAGCAACAGCAACAAAGGATTGATTATTTTGATGATAAATGAAATAAAAGCATGGAAAGCACCTTATGTATTTTTACTAATTTTACATGTTGTTATCCAGTCACTTAATTGCATCCAACTCTTTGTGACCCTATGGACTGTAGCATGCCAGGCTCCTCTGTCCTCCACTATCTCCTGGAGTTTGCTTAAACTCATGTCCATTGAGTCAATGATGCTATCTAACCATCTCATCCCCTGCCATCCCTTACTCCTTGGCCTTTAATCTTTCCCAGTATCAAGGTCTTTTCCAATGAGTTTTTTTTTTTTTTTAAATAGTTACTATTTTATTACATACAAATAAAGAAGGATAAATAAAATAACAGATCTTGAAATGCTACTCAAATATAATATTTATTTCTAAAAATGATTTTGTTTCTGACCATCTGCTAAGATTTCTGGATTTCCCATTGGAATTCTCCACTAACCTATTGGAACACTCTCATTAATATATTGAAAGTTGCCTCAGTCCCTACTGCCACTTCAGAACAAACAGTGTATATTAATCAACTACCCCTAGTCATTTCCCTCCATGTTTCCACTTTGACATGGTGTCTATTGATTTATTAGGAGGAGAAGGAATAACAAGTTTGGCCTTTTAGTCTAAATTTCTTACATGTCTGCTTGAAGTTCAATTCCTTCAGCTTTTGCTCCATTCCCAATGGCAGATTCTAATTCCAGAACTCAGATCCCACAAATTAAGACCATTTTCCTCTAAATATCTGTATGTACGGTAATCCAGTTATATTCATACTCAGTCCTAAAGGCTTTCTCTGCCAAACAAATAATTTGAAACTCTATCCTTTGAACAGTAAGGCATCATTTCATGCTTTAACACAGAAATAAAGCAGAACTTTAGCAGACTTGAATGAGTGGAGTGGACTAAAAGCAAGGCTCTCCATTAGAAAGCTGTTTTAATGATATAAGTATAACCATAAAAAGATGACAAATAGAAATGAAAAGGATATGAACATCAAGAGAATTTCAAACTATCTTTTGGAGAAATAATTTTGGAAAAAATATCTTCTAACATCATGTTTATTCAATAGTAAAGTTATAGCATAATAAAATGTAGTTATAGAATAAAATTACTTCAAAAAGACAGAGTTAATGGTTTTCTTTGAAGCTTTATCTACTACTTTCTTAATTTTAATAAAGGAAATAATTAGAGTTTCCCAAAACAAATATTAGAATTTCACATAGCAGTTATAACAGAACTATTTATTTAATCATTCGTTCATCTTTAAATTTTATTCTAACTTACATTTTTTCGTTTATGTTCATATATTATCAGAGTACAGAGAAAAATTAGAGCCTGCGTGTTAGTTTAAGCATTCCCTGTTACAACTCACTTAAAAACAAAACAAAACAAAACAAAAATCAGTTCAGATCACTTCAGTTGCTCATTCACATCAGACTCTTTGCAACCCCATGGACTGCAGCATGCCAGGCTTCCCTGTCCATCACCAACTCCCCAAGTTTACTCATACTCATGTCCATCGAGTCAGTGATGCCATCCAATCATCTCATCTGCTGTCATCCCTTTCTCTTCCTGCCTTCAATCTTTCCAGCATCAGGGTCTTTTCAAATGAATCAGTTCTTTGCATCACGTGGCCAAAGCATTGAAGCTTCAGCATCAATCCTTCCAATGAATATTTAGGACTGATTTCCTTTAGGATAGACTGGTTGGATCTCCTTGCAGTCCAAGGCACTCTCAAGAGTCTTCTCCAGTAGCACAGTTCAAAATCATAAGTTCTTCAATGCTCAACCTTTTTAAGAGTACAACTCTCACATCCATACCTGACTATTGGAAAAACCATAGCTTTGACTAGCAAAGTAAGGTCTCTGCTTTTTAATATGCTGTCTGAGAGTCCCTTGGACTGCAAGGAGATCCAACCAGTCTATCCTAAAGGAAATCAGTCCTGGGTGTTCATTGGCCACCTGATGTGGAGAGCTGACTCATTTGAAAAGACCCTGATGCTAGGAAAGATAGAGGGCAGGAGGAGAAGGGGACAACGGAGGATGAGATGGTTGGATGGCATCACTGACACAATGGACATGAGTTTGGGTGGCCTCCAGGAGTTGGTGATGGACAGGAAGCCTGGCATGCTGCAGCTCATGGAGTCACAAAGAGTCGGACACAACCGCGTGACTGAATTAAACTGAGCTAGGTTGTTCATCGCTTTTCTTCCAAGGAGCAAGAATCTTAAATTCATGGCTGCAGTCACCATCTTCAGTGATTTTGGAGCCCCCAAAATAAAGTCTGTCAGTGTTTCCATTGTTTCCCCATCTATTCATCATGAAGTGATGGCACTGGATGCCATGATCTGAGTTTTTTAAACGATTGAGTTTCAAGCCAGCTTTTTAACTCTCCTCTTAAGAGGCTTTTTAGTTTCTCTTGGCTTTCTGCCATAAGGACGGTGTCATCTGCATATCTGAGGTCATTGATATTTCTCCTGGCAATCATTGATTTCAGCTTGTGCTTCATCCAGTCCAGCATGTTTCATGATGTACTCTGCATAGAAGTTAAATAAGCAGGGTGACAATATACAACCTTGATGAACTCTTTTCCCAGTTTGGAACCAGTCTGTTGTTTTTTGTCCAGTTCTAACTGTTGCTTCTTGATCTGCATACAGATTTCTCAGGAGGCAGGTAAGATAGTCCCATCTCTTTAAGAATTTTCTGCAGTTTATTGTGATCCACACAGTCAAAGGCTTTAGCATAGTCAATGAAGCAGAAGTAGGTATGTTTCTAGAATTCTCTTGCTTTTTCTATGATACATCTGATGTTCACAATTTGATATCTGGTTCCTCTGCCTTTTCCAAATCCAACTTGAACATCTGGAAGTTCATAGTTCATATACTGTTGAAGCCTGGCTTGGATAATTTTGAGCATCACTTTGCTAGCGTATGAGATGAGTGCAATTGTGTGGTAGTTTGAATGTTTCTTTGGTATTGGAATAAAAATTGACCTTTTCCAGTCCTGTGGTCATTGCTGAGTTTTCCAGTTTTGCTGGCATACTGAGTGCAGCACTTTCATAGCATCATCTTTTAGAATTTAAAATAGCTTACCTGGATTTCAATCACCTCCACTTTGCAGTGATACTTCCTAAGGCCCACTTGACTTTGTACTCCAGGATGTCTGGCTCTAGGTGAGTGATCACACCATCATGTTTATCTGGGTCATAAAGATGTCTTTTGTATAGTTCTTCTGTTTATTCTTGCCATCTCTTCTTAATACATTCTGCTACTGTTTGTCCATACCATTTATGTCCTTTATTTTGCCTATCTTTGCATGAAATGTCCCCTTGGTATCACTAATATTCTTGAAGAGATCTCTAGTCTTTCCTGTTCTGTTGTTTTTCTCTATTTCTTTGCATTGATCACTGAGGAAGGTTTTCTTATGTCTCTTCTTGCTATTCTTTGGAACTCTGCATTCAGATGGATATATCTTTTCATTTCCTCTTTGCCATTCACTTTTCTTAGCTATTTGTAAGGTCTCCTCAGACAACCATCTTGCCTTTTTCATTTCTTCTTCTTGGGGTTGGTTTTGATCACAATTTCCTGTACAATGTTACAAACCTCTGTCCACAGTTCTTCAAGCACTCCATCAGATCTAATCCCTTGAATCTATTTGTCACTTCCACTATATAACCATAAGTGACTTGATTTAAGTCACACCTGAATGGTCTAGTGGTTTTCCCTACTTTCTCCAATTCAAGTCTGAATTTTGCAATAAGGAGTTCATGATCTGAGCCACAGTCAGTTCCCGGTCTTGTTTTTGTAGACTGTATAGAGTGTCTCCATCTTCGGCTGCAAATAATAGAATCAATCTGATTTCAATATTGACTATCTGGTGATGTCCATGTGTAGAGTTGTCTCTTGTGTTGTTGGGAGAGTGTGTTTGCTATGATCAGTGCATTCTTTTGGCAAAACTCTTTTAGTGTTTGCCCTGCTTCATTTTGTATTCTAAAGCCAAACTTGCCTATTACTCCAGGTATCTCTTGACTTCCTATTTTTGCATTTGAGTCCTGTATGATGAAAAAGACGTCTTTTTTAGTGTTAGTTCTAGGAGGTATTTAAGTCTTTATAGAACAGTTCAACTTCAGCTTCTTTGTCATTAGTGGTTGGGGCATAGACTTGGATCACTGTAATACTGAACAGTTTGCCTTGGAAAAAGACAGAGATCATTCTGTTGTTTTTGGGACTGTACCTAAGGGCTGCATTTTGGACTCTTTTGTTGACTGTGAGGGCTACTCCATTCCTTCTAAGGGATTCTTGCCCACAGAGGTAGATATAATGGTCATCTGAATTAAATTCACTCATTCTAGTCCATTTAAGTTCACTGACTCCTAAAATGTTGATGTTCACTTGCCATCTCTTGTTTGACCACTTCCAATTTACCTTAATTCATGTACCTAACATCCCAGGTTCCTATGCAATATTGTGCTTTACATTATCAGACTTTATTTCCATCACCAGTCACATCTACAACTGAGCATTATTTTCACTTTGGTTCAGCCTCTTCATTCTTTTGGGAACTATTTCTCCACTCTTCTCCAGTAGCATATTGAGTACCTCTTGACCAGGGGTGTTCATCTTTCAGTGATAATGTTGATCTTAATGTTGGTATAATGGTATAATGTTGATATTAGTGTTTCATCTTAATGTTGATGATTCCAAAGATGTCAAACTTCAAAATAAATATGAATATATTATATAAATATATACCTCCTAGGTGTTCGTATTGGAGAGGTTGCAAATATAATTCCCCATCTGAGAAAAGAGGGTTATATACTATATCTCACTTTGAAAGGTATCTCCTTTAATATTCTCCTTTAATAATTCTTATTTGGGGGTGTAGAGAAGAGTTAGACAAAGCCTGTTTCAAATCTGGGCTCTGCCAAATTTGGTTAGGCAGTTTGTGTCAAATCAACCCCTTCATGGTTTCCCATCCCTCCACATAGACATCTTATCATGATCTCTAAGGTTCTTAACTGTCAAACTTCTTCCTCTTCACCAGCCTGGTCACTGCACGAATTCCACTTGTCCCCAGCCCTCATCTTTCCGTCTCTCTTATTGTGGCTGTTGTTGTTTCAGTGGTGCATAAAATGTTAAATAATACAAAATTGTCTTTTGCTCCTACCTCAGGCACCTCATTCTACTCCCTGCAATATTGTAATGATCAAGTTCATTTTTTTCTGTTTCTTACATAAATGGGACCAAATTCTACCCACTGTATTTTATATTACTTTCCTTGATTCACCTGTTGTTAATTTTTGGAAGATAATTGTGAATCTGCTTCATTCTTTGTAAATGCTATGTGACATTTTTGATGCTTATTCATTTGTTCACTTGGCCCCCAAAAGGGGATTTTGATTGTTTCTATTTTTATTGTTAATATTACTAATAATAAGTTCAGCATATATTTGTGTGTGTGTATATATATATATATATATACACACACAAGCATATATGCTTCTATTAGTTGTCTGTATTCTTAGATCTGTAATTTCTTAGTGAAATGTAAAAGAATGCATCTTGATAGAGTGTTCTAAATCATTCCCAAAGATGCTGTGTTTTCTCATATCTTCTAAAATTCTGTGTCACCAGAATTTTAATTTTTCCAATATGATGTTCCTATTTGCAAGAAATTTGAGAATAGGAAGATTGACTATACATATATATATATATGTATAAATATATATATATTTATACATATATATATATATATGTAAACATGCATACATAAAATCATGCCAAGAATTAATGATGCTGGAAAAGAAATAACAGAAATTAAGAGTGGCAAAGGTGCTAATATGGTTATACTACTCAGGAAAGTGTCTGGGAAGAGGATATACAAACACAAACTAAAAGATGTGAGAGTACATGCTATGTGGATATCTGAAAGGAGAACATTCTAGTTGGAGGCAACAGTACAGTTGACTCCCCAGTGCACAGGTTGGGCATCTGTGGATAGGAAGGGGCACCTGTATCCTTTGTACGATGCCATTTTATGTAGGCACTTGAACATCACTGTGGATTTTGGTAACTGAGGGGAAGTCCTGGAACTCTTTCTCCAGAGATATGCCAACTCATTTACATGACTGTAATTCAAATGCCTTGAGATAGGGACAGTGTTTGGAATATTTAAGGAAAATAGGAGCAGTGTGACTGAAAAGGAGTAAGGGCGAGTGTGTTAGAAACTGATGTTGGCAAGGAAGCTATGGGCTAAACAATGAAAGTATTTCTTTTCAGAATATGAGCCTTTTGTCCTCAAAATACATTACAAATTATTTTCCTAGTTTGTCTTTTGCCTTTTGACTTTGTTTTTAAACAATTTTGCTATACAGACATATTCAGTTTTTACCTGGTCAGTCCTACTGTTTTATCATTTGTTTATGGCTTCAGGGATTTCATTCTGAGAATATTAAACAGCCCTTCTTATTCCTCTTACTACTTTCATAGTTCAACTACTTTATATTTAAATTTCTGCAACACCTGGGATATATTTTGGCATACAAAGTGAAATAAAGATAGTTTTGTTTTCGCACATGGCTAACCAGTTGTCCTAATGATATATATGTATGCAGATACATATTTTTTTTCTTTTTAGTAAACCAACTTTTCACCATTAATAGAAAGCCAACTTTATTGTATTAAATTCTTTTTTAAAAAGACTATGTCATTGGATTTTCTATTTAGTTCAATTAGTTTTTTAATACAAACCAAGTTTTGGGGGTGTTTTTGTTTTCTTGGCCACACCGTGCAGGATGAGGGGTCTTAGTTCCCACACCAGGGACGGAATCCATGCTGCCTGCATTGGAAGCATGGAGCTGTAGCCACTGGACAGCCAAGGAAGTCCCAAGACCATGTTTTTAACTACTACAAAATTCTGTTATTTGTTAACTTATGACCAAGTTAGTCAACTCCTAAGATTCTTTTTAGAGTTTTCTACCTATTTCTACATGTTATTTTTCTAAAAGTCCTTTAAATCACTGTTCAAAAATGGTTGGTGGTTTTTAGTGAGTTAGCCATTTAACTGCATGTTTACTTTAAGAACAAGCTATTAGCTGTAATTATCAATTATACTATGTTTCTATATTCAAATTTGTGTATTTAATTTTCCTTCTCTTTATAAATTCACTTCTTTTGTTTCTCTTAGTTTCCAAGTTGTGTTTTTCTACTTCTTCGAATTTAATATATAATAATTTATCTTAGTTGATAATTTAAACATTAAAACTATGAAATAAATTTGAAGATATGTAAAATGTAGTTTTTCTAAACATGCTTACCTGAACCATCTGTCAAGGAAACTGTGGCTCTAACATTCATTGAATGAACTATTTCACACAAGTTTCTGATTTTTCTAAGAACTTCTCCCCATTCATTCCTTCTAATATTCACAAGTTTCCATTTGTATATTATTCTTCTCATTTGTTTTTAGGAATTGTGAAAAGCATTTACTTTCTTTCACATGTTTACTCAATGTAGACTGCTAAGCTGTCTATTCCTCCATGGTTAAGAAGAAAAAAATGTGACTTTAATTTATTTAATCACCATCATTACCAATTTATGTTAAATACCTGATGGTTGGTCAATCAATTTCAAAACAAGTTTAGTGTTACCCTATGTAAAAAGTGAAAACTAAGAAATTTCTCAGAATTTTGATTAGCAAAATTCATGACATAATGTATTAATTTTTGCCTTTTGATATCCACAAATATGATTCTATTTTTTTTTGGAAATTTTTTTAATTTTGAAAAAAATGTAGATTCACTGAAAGTTTCAAAAAACATAGAGAAGTTCCAAATACCCTTCATTCACTTTACTGGTTAGATTTTATGTAAAAATATAGTATTTAACTAGGAAATTTAGTAGTAATAATGATAATAATAACAATAAAAATGCCGTTCTTTTAACATATTTTTTCCACATTTAATTGTATCTCAAGTGGTTTCATACCATGTTAGTATTCGGATCAAAATAGAAAAACTGCTTGTTCTTCTAATTTTCCATTAGGCATTCCTTATTGCTATTATAGTTACCCTTTACTTTTACTTTTGCTTTGGCTCCATCCCTTCATTCTTTCTGGAGTTATTTCTCCACTGATCTCCAGTAGTATACTGGGTACCTAATGACCTGGGGATTTCCCTTTTGGTATCCTATCATTTTGCCTTTTATACTGTTCATGGGGTTCTCAAGGCAAGAATACTGAAGTGGCTTGCCATTCCCTTCTCCAGTGGACCACGTTCTGTCAGCCCTCTCCACCATGACCCGCCCATCTTGGGTTGCCCCACGGGCATGGCTTGGTTTCATTGAGCTAGACAAGGCTGTGGTCCTAGTGTGATTAGATTGACTAGTTTTCTGTGAGTATGGTTTCAGTGTGTCTGCCCTCTGATGCCCTCTTGAAACACCTACCATCTTACTTGGGCTTCTCTTACCTTGGGTGTGGGGTATCTATTCACGGCTGTTCCAGCAAAGCACAGCCACTGTTCCTTACCTTGGACGAGGGGTATCTCCTTACTGCTGCTGTTCCTGACCTTCACTGTGGGATAGCTCCTCCTAGGCCCTCCTGCACCTGTGCAGCCACCACTCCTCGGGTGGTTCCTCCCAGCTGCTTCCACTGGCCTTGGGCTCCAGCCCAAAGTGGCTCCTCAGGGTCACTGCCCCTGGCCTCTGGTGAGAGGTGGCTCCTCCCAGCTGCCGCGCCTGGCCTCAGGCTCCTGGTGGCTCCTCAGGATCACCACCCCTGGCCTTGGACACAGGGTGTCTCCCCAGCCGCCCCTGACCTCGAATGTGGGGTGTCTCCTCCCGGCCACCACTGACCTCGGACTTGGGGTGTCTCCTCCTGGCCACTGCCCTGACCTCAGACGCACATAGGAACCTGGAATATCAGGTCCATGAATCAAGGCAAACTGGAAGTGGTCAAACAAGAGATGGCAAGGCTGAATATCGACATTCTAGGAATCAGCGAACTAAAATGGACTGGAATGGGTGAATTTAACTCAGATGACCATTATATCTACTACTGCGGACAGGAATCCCTCAGAAGAAATGGAGTAGCCATCATGGTCAACAAGAGTCTGAAATGCAGTACTTGGATGCAATCTCAAAAATGACAGAATAATCTCTGTTCATTTCCAAGGCAAACCATTCAATATCACAGTTATCCAAGTCTATGCCCCAACCAGTAATGCTGAAGAAGCAGAAGTTGAACGGTTTTATGAAGACCTACAAGATCTTTTAGAACTAACACCCCCAAAAGATGCCCTTTTCACTATAGGCGACTGGAATGCTAAAGTAGGAAGTCAAGAAACACCTGGAGTAACAGGCAAATTTGGCCTTGGAATGCGGAATGAAGCAGGGCAAAGACTAATAGAATTTTGCCAAGAAAATGCACTGGTCATAGCAAAAGCCTTCTTCCAACAACACAAGAGAAGACTCTACACATGGACATCATCAGATGGTCAACACCAAAATCAGATTGATTATATTCTATGCAGCCAAAGATGGAGAAGCTCTATACAGTCAACAAAAACAAGACCAGGAGCTGACTGTGGCTCAGATCATGAACTCCTTATTACCAAATTCAGACTTAAATTGAAGAAAGTAGGGAAAACCACTAGACCATTCAGGTATGACCTAAATCAAAACCCTTATGATTATACAGTGGAAGTGAGAAATAGATTTAAGGGCCTAGACTGATAGATAGAGTGCCTGATGAACTATGGAATGAGGTTTGTGACATTGAACGGGGATAGGGATCAAGACCATCCCCATGGAAAAGAAATGCAAAAAGGCAAATTGGCTGTCTGGGGAGGCCTTACAAAGAGCTGTGAAAAGAAGAGAGGCGAAAAGCAAAGGAGAAAAGGAAAGATATAAGCATCCGACTGCAGAGTTCCAAAGAATAGCAAGAAGAGATAAGAAAGCCATCTTCAGTGATCAATGCAAAGAAACAGAGGAAAAGAAGAGAATGAGAAAGACTAGAAATCTCTTCAAGAAAATTAGAGATATCAAGGGAACATTTCTTGCAAAGATGGGCTTGATAAAGGACAGAAATGGTCTGGACCTAACAGAAGCAGAAGATATTAAGAAGAGGTGACAAGAATACACAGAAGAACTGTACAAAAAAGATCTTCACGACCCAGATAATCATGATGATGTGATCACTCATCAAGAACCAGACATCTTGGAATGTGAATTCAATTGGGCCTTAGAAAGCATCACTATGAACAAAGCTAGTGGAGGAGATAGAATTCCAGTTGAGCTGTTTCAAATCCTGAATGATGATGCTGTGAAAGTGCTGCATTCAATATGCCAGCAAATTTGGAAAACTCAGCAGTGGCCACAGGACTGGCAAAGGTCAGTTTTCATTCCAATTCCAAAGAAGGGCAATGCCAAAGAATGCTCAAACTACTGCATAATTGCACTCATCTCACATGCTAGTCAAGTAATGCTCAAAATTCTGCAAGCCAGGCTTCAGCAACACGTGAACCATGAACTCCCTGATGTTCAAGCTGGTTTTAGAAAAGTCAGAGGAACCAGAGATCAAATTGCCAACATCTGCTGGATCATGGAAAAAGCAAGAGAATTCCAGAAAAACATCTCTTTCTGCTTTATTGACTATGCCAAAGCCTTTGACTGTGTGGATCACAATAAACTGTGGAAAAGTTTTCAAGAAATGGGAATACCAGACCACCTGACCTGCCCTTTGAGAAATCTGTATGCAGGTCAGGAAGCAACAGTTAGAACTGGACATGGAAAACAGACTGGTTCCAAATAGGAAAAGGAGTACGTCAAGGCTGTATATTGTCACCCTGCTTATTTAACTTATATGCAGAGTACATCATGAGAAATGCTGGGCTGGAGAAAACACAAGCTGGAATCACGATTGCAGGGAGAAATCTCAATAACCTCAGATATGCAGATGACACCACCCTTATGGCAGAAAGTGAAGAGTAGCTAAAAAGCCTCTTGATGAAAGTGAAAGAGGAGAGTGAAAAAGTTGACTTAAAGCTCAACATTCAGAAAACGAAGATCATGGCATCTGGTCCCATCACTTCGTGGGAAATAGATGGGGAAACAGTGGAAACAGTGTCAGACTTTATTTTGGGGGCTCCAAAATCACTGCAGATGGTGATTGCAGCCATGAAATTAAAAGATGCTTACTCCTTGGAAGAAAAGTTATGACCAACCTAGACAGTGTATTCAAAAGCAGAGACATTACTTTGCCGACTAAGGTCCGTCTAGTCAAGGCTTTGGCTTTTCCAGTGGTCATGTATGGATGTGAGAGTTGGACTGTGAAGAAGGCTGAGCGCCGAAGAATTGATGCTTTTGAACTGCGGTGTTGGAGAAGACTCTTGAGAGTGCCTTGGGCTGCAAGGAGATCCAACCAGTCCATTCTGACGGAGATCAGCCCTGGGATTTCTTTGGAAGGAATGATGCTAAAGTTGAAACTCCAGTACTTTGGCCACCTCATGCGAAGAGTTGACTCATTGGAAAAGACTCTGATGGTGGGAAGGATTGGGGGCAAGAGGAGAAGGGGACGACAGAGGATGAGATGGCTGGATGGCATCACTGACTCGATGGACGTGAGTCTGAGTGAACTCCGAGAGATGGTGATGAACAGAAGAGGCCTGGCATGCTGCGATTCATGGCGTCACAAAGAGTCGGACACGACTGAGCGGCTGAACTGAACTGAACTTACTTTTACTTACCCCTACAAATACAAAGAAGGTCTTTTTTCTCTAGAGTGTAGAGGTTTTGCATCATTGCTTGACTTAATTTTAGTTTATAACCTAACAATTCAGGATGATAAAGAAGAGTTATCTTTTCTCCCTTTCAAGCTGTATATTGAAAGGCTTTTTTAAAAGTAGGAAACAATTATCTACCTAGTCTCAACTGTAGAGATGCATAATATGGCAACATGATTTAAAAATTGATTTAGCTCTACTCACTAGAGCATAAAAGAAAATACCTGACCTGCTAAAGAGACATAGTAAGCCTGCAGCATATAGTACATCACTGACAAAGCTAAAAAGGCTTTCAAAGACCTTTCAACTGAGGATGTAGTTTGCTATCTGTTGCATAAGCCTAACCAGACTTTCCCTTGACCTTGAAAACACTAAAAGCATAATCAATGATCATCTAATAGCAGTTGCTCAGGAACTGTGTGTATATGGTGCGTGCTTCCTGCTGAACCACAGATGATGTTTACCTCATCTGAAGAAGCCATACTGCCAGACATTCCGTAAACAAAGATTTATCTCTCTGGAAATGCCACAGACTGTAAATATCAAACTGATCACCTTTAGAGTCCATTCACATTAAAAATATCATACTATAACTGTAAATGTAATATATTTATGATTCTGCAGACATTAGTAGGGTTAAGATTTTTTTGGGAAAAAAAATAAAACATATGATTTGCTAAATTGAAGTCATTTAAGACCACATCCAAAACTGTGTATAGCTGCCGAAAAGGTCATTCTGAAGTAAAAACACCAATTTTTTTTTTTTACCAACTGATTCAAAAAGATAAAACTTTTGGAATCAGTGTACAGTGATTTGGCATCAAGATGAACAGAGTATTTATATGCATATTGGTGATTAAGATAGGTATGAGTGAGTGAGGGAGTGAAGTCTCTCAGTCGTGTCTGACTCTTTGCAACCCCGTGGACTGTAGCCCACCAGGCTCCTCCGTCCATGGGATTCTCCAGGCAAGAATACTGGAGTGGGTTGCCAATTTCCTTCTCCAGGGATAGTATGATGAAACCAGACAAAGAGAAAACACACACACACACACACACACACACACACACACACACACACACACAAGATTCTCTGATCCAAGACCCTCCACCAATTAAGTGACTGTGAAACCCACAACATGGACAGGGTGTTAATTGGTGATAAACTCATTAATCAAGTCAGCAAATCTTTGAAAGTGAAAATTGCTCAGTCATGTCTGACTCTTTGCAACCTCATGGAATTCCATGGAATTTTCTAGGCCAGAATGCTGGAGTGGGTAGCCATTCTCTTCTCTGGGGATTTTCCCAACCCAGGGATTGAACATAGGTCTCCAGGGGTTCTTCCCAATCCAGGGTCTCCTGCATTACAGACAGATTTTTTACCAGCTGAGCCACATTACTTCCTAGGACTTCCCCTGTATCTCAGCTGGTTAATAATCTGCCTGCAATGAAGGAGATGCTAGTTCCATTTCTGGGTCAGGAAGATCCACTGGAAAAGGGATAGGCTACCCACTCCAGTATTCTTGGGCTTCTCTGTTGGGTCAGCTCATAAAGAATCTGCCTGCAATGTGGGAGACCTGGGTTCAATCCCTGGATTGGGAAGATCCCCTGGAGAGGAGAACAGCTACCCACTCCAGTATTCTGGCCTGGAGAATTCCAGGGACTGTATAATCCATGAGATTGCAAAGAGCTGGTCACAACTGAGCAACTTTCACTTTCACTTATTACTTCCTCAGTTCAGTTCAGTTCAGTTCAGTCACTCAGTCGTGTCTGACTCTGCGACCCCATGAATCGCAGCACGCCAGGCCTCCCTGTCCATCACCAACTCCCGGAGTTCACTCAGACTCAGGTCCATCGAGTTAGTGATGCCATCCAGCCATCTCATCCTCTGTCGTCCCTTTTTCCTCCTGCCCCCAATCCTCCCCACCATCAGAGTCTTTTCCAATGAGTCAACTCTTCGCATGAGGTAGCCAAAGTATTGGAGCTTCAGCCTCAGAATCAGTCCTTCCAATGAACACCAGGACTGATCTCCTCTAGGATGGACTGGTTGGATCTCTTTGCAGTCTAAGGGACTCGCAAGAGTATTCTCCAGCACCACAGTTCAAAAGCATCAATTCTTCAGTGCTCAGTTTTCTTCATAGTCCAAATCTCACATCCACACATGACCACTGGAAAAATCATAGCCTTGACTAGACGGACCTTTGTTGGTAAAGTAATGTCTCTGTTTTTGAATATGCTATCTAGGTTGGTCATAACTTTCCTTGAAAGGAGTAAGCATCTTTTAATTTCATGGCTGCAGTCACCATCTGCAGTGATTTTTGGAGCCCCCAAAATAAAGTCTGACACTATTTCTACCTCAGCACTGCCTTAATGCCAAGGATATAAAGGGAGGGTCCATATGCTGTTCTCAAAGAGTTCATAATCTAAAAAGAAAACAAGACACTGGAGTAATCAGAGTGAATTAATCTGCCCTCTGAAAGAAATGTTTAAAATACTGGTCATCTAAGTAGTTGTTATTTTACCATGAGATTGTTAATATCTCACTACTATTGCAAAAAAAAAGAAAAGAAAGAAAAAAGCAAAAGATATTGGAGGTCTGAAAAAAAGTTGAATTGCAAGTCAAATGACACAATAAAACACAGCCACAGAAGGAAGATGTCAACTGAAGAAATCCATAAACACTATAAGGATCTGTCCAATAGGAACATTGCATCAAAAATAGCTAAAATTCTAGAGGCACATTTATTGAAAACTGTGAATATATAGCACAAACATTGCTAAGTTACAGCCAGAAAGTGAGAAGTCGCAAATATATTTATGTATTTACAAGTGTTGTGATACCATATATGTTGTTCTGTGATACAGATTATGTCACATTGTGGCTTAGGATGGGCCACAGAAGCTAAAGCGACAGCACAGAAATAGGTGAATGACACAAGACAGAAGGTCTCAGTAAGGTCAGGATAGGATTTTCCTCTGATTAAGGTTTCACCGACATACTAACTCAGCAATACTGGAAGTTTGTTTTACATACATTTCTTTAATTCATGGTCAGCTATAATCACTAAAACATTTTTATTAGCATTAAGGTGACTTCAGTCATGGAACAACAGTGTGTCGGCAAGGGTAGAGCTCACACTGTCTTAGAAATCACCCATCTCTCCACAAGGCCAGTTTCCAATAACTATGGGTTATGTATGGTTTCATTGGGTACTATGTATTCAGGAATAAACTCTTGTTTCTTTTTTTTTTTTAATGGAATAGTGAGGAATAAGAATGGGAGAGGATGAATTGTTGATATAGTGGTTCCAATTGAAACTGATGATGTTTCCAGTGAACAAGTTCTAGAGGAAATTGTCTAGAGAAACAGGATCCTCGTCTAGAGGAACAGGATCCTCTCACATGCGGATTTTCAAGGCTGTTTTCCTCCATTTATGTGTGAGTACACTATGAATGTACATATCATCTTTGGATGAACTATAGTTTTATATAGCTCTTTTTTAAAACAAAGAAGGCTTTGTCTATCACATAGGAAGATAGGAAATGAAATGATACTCAGAGCTCAAAACAGAAAAAAATCTTTAAGGAATTACTTCAAAAGTATGCTACAAAATAGGGGAACATTGGGAATAATTTCCTAGTTGAGGAATGCTAAAGGCCAGAGACTGTCAAGTCTTTCCTTATTCCCCAAAATTTTCTTCTTTACAGCAACAAAGTAAGGAAAAGATTGTGATATTTGACTACAACAAATATTGCTTTATTCAAAGTCCATTACATATCTATATTCTTAATTATAAAATATTGAAAGGTATATTTTATTGAAAAGATCTAAAGTGAAAACAGAAATGACTGAATCCTCAGATATATAATATCCAATAGTGAAAAAGATACTTATTCATATCAAAATATACAGCTTGTTTTATTTATGTGTTAAATCATAAAAGGAGTATTTTATAATGCTTCATTCCTTGGTTTTAATATAGTTGAGTAGACATTACATATCTTTTCTTTATATCCCACTGACTATGCCTAGTCAATTTTTATTGGTCTTATATCTATTATTTCTTCATTGCATCAACAATATCCATAATGTTAAATCAGTTTGTTATCACCTTATTTAAATAAAATAATATTTTCTTCTCTCAAGCTCTTTATGCTCTACAAATGCTACACTTTCTCTGGAATAATGCTATTAAATTCAGCTCTATGTGTATTACTCTTCTGCTCAAAAATTTTTAATGGTTTTGTCACTTCTTACAATAGCATTAAAAAATGAGTATGTACTTCCTTTAGTGTGTATCAGTGGCATAGTGGTAAGCTTAGCTGCCTTCCAAAAATGACCCAATCCATCAATCCAAGCTGATTATTTAACTACTTTCTAAGTATTCAGTCTATTCTTAATTGTTCTACTCAGTATCCCCAAAATGTTCACTGTCTTTGCAAACTATATGTTTTGTATATATTCCTACTTACCTCTTGGACTCAGTTTATATTTGCAACAAATCTTAATAACCTCAGCTCAAATTCACACATTTATTTTTCCATTACTTGAATTATTTAAACAAGTTGCAAGATTGTTTAATTAAACATATTTTATTTATATTTATTTTTAATTTCTTAAAATTTTCTTGATGGTACAGAGTCCAAAAAGAAAAAAAATTCCAAAATTCTTGTTTTTTTTTCTTTTCTTCTTCTTGTTAAATTGTTAAAAGTGTACACAGTAATTTTTAACTAAACATAGTTTAGTTAATAATTATTTGGAGACCTGATTCTAATCAGGCCATAATACTGGCCCCATTGCATTACAAAAAGAACACCTTGGTTTACTAATTTTTAAAAATAGAAAATTGTTCCACTTGTTTTTCAAAATAAATCTGTTGGTATTTATTCTGCACTGAGGTGGTAATCAAGAGCAATTAATAGCAACATCGTTAATTCATCTATGAATTATTCCTAGATTAAAGAGGGAAATGGCATGTAGCAGACAAATAAAGCATAGCGGATATGTGACATTATAGACAGATGACTAGAATATTATGAAAACCCAAAAGAAGATAAACAGCAGTGTCTGATGGAGAGTATTGTACTTACTTCCTTATCTCATCTATACTGTTACAAACTTAGACTTGCAAACAATGCCTGCAGATTCATTAATTATAAGTTTTACTTTATACACATGTGTTAAAATGAAAGCGGAAATCTTGAAATTTTTCCTCTCAAGGGACTAACTATACCTATAAGAAGTCTAATCTTTTGGGTTACATATTAAGTTTTTTAAAACACTACAATATTCTTAAGATTTATTATATCAAACATAAAGGAAAACAGAATCAAACTTTGTAAAATGTGTGGCATTTATACTGATTCATTTTCAGCTGGCTTCCTCTAGCTTGCTTTCAGCTGGCAAAGGAAGAAATTTAAGACACCAATAAAGATAGGACTTATTTGCTGAATTTAAAATTCTGGTTGAAATCCTTAAGCACTCATAGAATGAACAAAGCATTTTATTTCTAAGTATTAATATAACTCTTCTTCATATAATATTGCACTATCTGATACAATATTTTGTATACCACATCATTGATTTCTATGAATTATAGTCAAGATGTTAATAAAAATTATATTACAACAAAAATGTATACATAAGTATATATATTAAATGTCTTAACATATCTTTTATAAAATTTAGATCCTTAAAATGATGTGTTGTGACTTCAGGAGTGGCAGTTTTAGTGCATTGCAATTTTACAGTGTTGAAAACTAAGGAAAAAGGAGATGAAGTATTTTGTTTAAGTTACAAATATTGGATGAAAGAAAAAAGTGAATGTTTTTGTTAGTAGCTCAGTCATGTCCAATTCTGCAGACCCCTTGGGCTGTAGCTCGCCAGGCTTCTCTGTCCATGGAATTCTCCAGGCAAGAACATTGGAATGAGTTGCCATTCCCTTCTCCAGGGGAATCTTCCCAAGCCAGGGATTGAACCCAGGTCTACTACATTGCAGTCAGATTCTTTACCATCTGAGCCACCATACACAGCATAAAATTATGTAACCCATTTTCCAGGGTTTTTTTTCCCTTCTGAGGTAGAAATACTTGGAACATGGATCCACATGTCTTGGATTCTGACTTACACAGGATACATGTGACTGTATCCTGAAACAGAATCATTGCTTTTCTGCCTCTATTCAGATAACTAATTTTCCCCTTATACTCTTTATATGATAATTTTCACTGATTTGTTTTTAAATACTGAGCTAACTGCATTCTTGGAGAAAATCCAGTTTAATCATGATATACTTTTAAGTATCACTGGGTTTTGCATGAGATATTTTGTGCTGTATTCACGAGAATGATTCATCTGTAATTTGTCTTTATGGAAATACCCTAGTCAGATTTTTATATTAAGATTATTATTGGGAAGGTATTGCTTCTGTATTTTCTGAAACAATTTTTAAAATATAAATATGTAAAATTTTATTGGTGAAGCTATACATAACTAAAGCTTTCTGGGGAAGAGTTCTTATTTGTATGTTCAGCTACTTTAACAGATACAAGACTACTGAAATTATTTATTCTAGTATTAATTTTATTCATTTTGTTTTTTCTAGAAAATCATCCATTTTTATCTAAATTGACAATTTTCTGGCATAAAGTTTCTCATATTGTATTATTATCTTTTAAATATCTGTAATATTTATAGAAATATCCTGTTTTAAATTTATGATACTGGTATTGATATCTTCTACCTTTTTTCCTCTATCTTTCAAATTATACATCAGTTTTATTCATCTTTTTATACAGTCGATGTATCTATTTTCAATTTTCTGTATTTTCTACATTGGTCTTAGTTTTGAATCACTCAGACTTTGAGATAAGATTTCAAATGCTAGTAGTTTATTTGGAAGGTGAAGTAACAACCATTGCAGGGGTAGAAAAGTGAAAGGAAACTAGTTTAAAAAGTACCTGTTATGTAGGTAGGGGTGATAATTAATTCTACTGGCAACACTTTAGGAACCAGTATAAACATATCCCTTAGAGTTATTCCTGCCCCCTTACCAAGGAATGAAGGAGCTATATAGTCTGCTTGTAGTATTAGTTATTGGTTGAGAATTTATTATGAGAGGTTATTTCACAATATGTTTCACATGCATATTATATTTCAAAACTTTTAAAAAATTAATAGTAGTTATTGCTGAGTGGTAGATTATAAAAGAATATTCTTTTCTGATTATTTATATAAAATCAAATTTTCTTTGAGAAATTTGTATTTTATCACAGATTTTCAAAAGCATAATGTGTATTTCTTAAATCCATGGACATGAGAAATGTATGTTAATCTGATTTTTATTGATTCATATGTGTCAATCTATATAAAAGCAAACCTAATGACACAGCATTCCAACTTGTGTCTATCCATTTGACTTTATGGACTTTATGTGTTCTTTGGAGCCTACAGGTTCATTTGTGTTCAAATGCATAAACCTACTTATGAAATGTATGGTAAGTAATAATAAATAATACAGTAGGGGCAGCTGTGATCTTCTGAGTTTTCCCATTATGCTGTCAATGTCACCCAAAGAAACGTTAATGTCCCATAACTATGCTGCAGGGGAACATGGCATGCCAAATCCCAAATCACAGAGCTTCAGCTAAACAAGCCATCTAATAACTGCTGTTATTATAATCTCAATGTGGAGATGATTTATTCTGTTTATTCTATTTGTCAAAATTCTATAAAGATTATCTGCTGTCTAGGGTGGGTATCGGTTACTTCAATGCACAGCTGGCTAAGAGTTCCCCCGTCGTTTCCTCCCATAGACTCTTTTGCTTGTATTATCTGTCATCTTCCTCACCACATTGAGGTCACTATTGGAATATGCATTGTGAGAAGGCCAGGGAATTACTTTTCCACAGTGAACTAGAATTAGATCTGTAGATGAAGGCCATGAGTTTGGGAGTAAAATCTTTGTATCCCTGTGAGTATACCTGTTACATTCTCAGCTCTGTTTTGCCTGCCTGGCAGTGTGGCTCAGATGGTAAGGTTTTAAATAGTATTATTCAAATTAGGTATCTAACTCAGAAGCACCCTCTTTGATCAGACTTTTGAGACTGAGAACATTTGCAAAATACTAAGTTGCTAGTAGAGTAGTGTATTCCTAATATTTTTATCCTATAGGAAAGTGAAAGTGAAGTAGCTCAGTCGTCCGACTGTTTGCGACCCCGTGGACTGTAGCCTACCAGGCTCCTGCCTCCATGGGATTCTCCAGGCAAGAATAGTGGAGTGGGTTGCCATTTCCTTCTCCAAGGGATTGTCCCAAACCCAGGGATCAAACCTGGGTCTCCCACATTGCAGGCAGATGCTTTACCATCTAAGCAACCAGGGAAACTCAGGTTTCCTGGTCATAGCTGTTCTTTCAAGGAGCCAAGTGTCTTTTAATTTCATGGCTGTAGTTACCATACGCAGTGATTTTGGAGATCCGAAAAAGTAAAGTCTCTCAACTGTTTCCATTTTTTTACTATCTATTTGCCATGAAGTGATGGGACCAGATACCATGATCTTTGTTTTTAGAATGTTGAGTTTTAAGCCAGCTTTTTACTCTCCGCTTTCACTTTCAGCAAGAGGCTCTTCAGTTTCTCTTCATTTTCTGCCATAGGGTGGTGTCATCTGCATATCTGAGGTTACTAATGTTTCTCCTGGCAATCTTGATTCCAGCTTCTGCTTCATCCAGCCCAGCATTCCACATGATGTACTCTGCATAGAAGATAAATAAACAGGGTCACAATATACAGCCTTGATGTATTCTTTTCCCAGTTTGGAACCAGTCTGTTGTACCATGCCCAGTTTTAACTGATGCTTCTTGACCTGCATACAATTTCTCAGGAGGCAGGTAAGGTGGTCTGGTATTCTCATCTCTTTCAGACTTTTCCACAGTTTGCTGTGATCCACACAGTCAAATCCTTGGTGTAGTCAATAAAGCTGAAGTAGATGTTTTTCTGGAATACTCTTGAGAAGCGAGACATTTTTCTGATGTCTGTGACCATCTTAAATGAAAAGGTAGTTCCACTTGATATAGAGATAGTAAATATAAAAGTCCAGGTCCCTAAATTACAGGAGTCATAGTATAATATTTATACCTTTGTCTAGCAAATAATATTTTTAAGCATGCTTTCATTTCATGTGTTAGAAACTGGTATGAGGATAGTTCTTCCAGATATCCCTCTCTTATATGTGTGTGTATGTTTTAGTCACTTAGTCATATCCTAGACTTTGCGACCCAGTGGACTGTAGCCCACCAGGCTTCTCTGTCCAAGGAATTCCCCCAGGCAAGAATATTGGAGTGGGTTGCCATTCCTTTCTCCAGGGGATCTTCTGGACCCAGGGATTGAATCCAGGTCTCCCACATTGTGGGCAGATTCTTTACTGTCTGAGCCACCAGGGAAGTTTGGCACACTCCTCCCACCCCCATACTCACTTTTAAATTAAGGTACATTTTCTTAGGTCTGCGTCCCTGGTGGCTCAGATGGTAAAGAATCTGCCTGCAATGCTGGAGACCTGGGTTCGATCCCTGGGTTGGGAAGATCTCCTGGAGGAGGAAATGGCAACCCACTCCAGTATTCCTGCCTGGAGAATCCCATGGACAGAAGAGCCTGGTGGGCTACAGTCCATGAGGTCACAAAAAGTTGCACACAACTGAACAATTAACACTTACCCATTCAAGAAATCTCCCATGAGATCTAACTACAAGTATTGGTTACCTTAATACATATCTATTAGTGTTTATAGAAGCTTCACTATTGCATTTCAAATGAAGTTTACTTTAGACTTCAATTATCTAAGTATGTAAAGAAAAAGCATAAAAACTATTAGCCAGCATCTATTGGTGGCATCTTTCTGTATGTCACAAAAGGTTTGTTAGTAGTATAAGAAAGAATCAATATAGTTTATATTAGGGAGCTGATATATAGGTAAAATTAAGAAAGTTTTATACTGGGAATTTATTCACAACTTTTTCAAGCTTAAGTTCATGTTAAGCTATGATTTCAAGAAAGGTAAGCCATTAGCAAAACACTTAGCATCTGGGCCCTGGTTATTTTGCAACAAAGACTTTAGCCATTAGAAGCCAAGGTAACAAAGATGAATTTATCAAGATAACATTAGGGTAATTATTATAAAGTTAGTTTTCTTTTTTCATATACTTAAGATTCTTTGAAGGAGTTAATAAAATGCATAGTATATCTGTAATTAAGACAGATACTGTAAATAAGATTTTATATGGCTTTTGTTGAATCTCTCTCTACAGGCTACCAAAGAAACCTGATAATACTGGACTAAAATTCACTAATAAATTATGAAAGTAATTAAGGACTAGAAAACATCAAATAGTTACAAGTGACCAAATCTGAGCAGATAGGAAAGCTAACACCAATACTCAAAATATCATGTCTATCAAGGTTAGTGAGAGTTGTCAAATTTATTAAGTAGGTCTGACTGGAGAGACATATTCATAGGAAAATGGCAACCATGGTGAATATGTTGTACATCTTTTGGCAAAGTAGGGAGAATAGGTATGCTTCATGAAATACTTATTGAATGACGATCATGTCTCAGGAACAACAGAAGATAATGACACACAAACTTAGGACAACGACTTTTGACATGAAGAGGCTCAGAGTCTATACAGGTAACTGCAATAATGAGTACTATGATAAACAGGTGCACAGAGAGCTGTTTAAGTTAAGAAGAAGTGGATTTGATCCTGCCTGAGGTAAAGGTGTCAGAGAACGCTTCCTGGAAGAAATGACATATGAACTTGAAATATGAGTGAACAAGGTAGACAAGTGAAAAAGTAGGAGATAAGAAGAGGGTATTTCAAGCTGAATTTTCACAGTGAGCACAGAGAAGGGTGAAATATCACAGGGCATAAAGATTTTTAATGGTGTAGCTAAAGTAAAGCAAGGAATGCCATGAAGAAATGCCAAACATTTAGGCAGGGATCAGTTTATGGAAGACTTTTTTTTATTCTAAAGAAAGAGAATTGAAATTGATCTTGTAGACAATAAGGCTCCACTGAAACTATTTAGTAAGTGAATTCTATGGCCAGAGTTTCTTATTTGAATGATTACTTTGCCAATAGAACAGGACAGAAGAGGAAAAGTTGGTTTAGAAGGCTATTACAATGAATTGCATGATAAATAAGGGCCTGGCATAGTTAGAGAGAGCAGAGATAGAAGATGCTCTAATTTAGAAATTAGCATCATCAGGTATCCATTTGGATGGGAGAATGAGTTTAAAAATAAGATTTTAAGAGTACTTACTAGGAGGAAAAGTGCATATTTAGAGTAAGAGAGGGTTTTATCACTCAACCTACCAGCTTTGGAAAAGGGTTACTGAGCAAAATTTGGTGAGATACCTTGAAAAGTCTAGCCCTGCCCCTGAGAAAGTAGAGCAAGAAATAAAACCTGTCTTTGAAGACTATATTACATTGCTAAAACAATATTTTATTGATATCAGAATGTTTGGGGCCTAGTAAAATAATTTCTCGCACTGAAAATAATTATGATTTTAGAAGTTCCATTCTATTTTATTTTTGACATTCAGATAAAATTTAAGCAAAGATAAACTTCTAGTATGAAAGGACATTGGATGGTTTTGAAAATTAATGTAAAGGACTATGACATTTTGTCCAGTTTTATAAACTCTACCTTGCTCCAATATAATACACAGTAGTATGTAATGTTACTATACCCCATGAGTCAGTAATGAGAAAAGTCCATATGAGTAGAAATAGGATATTAAAACATGAGGTCTTTGCAGAAATGGGATATTTCTTAAGTATTCTTTACCCACTGACCCCATGGTGCTAGTACATAGTAGAAACAGAAATAATGAGATCTATATTTAATTGAATGACAATAAAATAAAGCTGTTTTACTAATTACTTTCACAGATAAAGTTCTGCAAACTGTGTTACAAGACATTTTGGTGCAAATTTTTGATGGCTGAAATCATTACTTGAATTGTTCATAACTAGGATAAACAGGAAATATTTTTCTCAAATAGCCCCAAATTATAAAGACAGGAGGATAAGCTCATAAAAAAGTTATCAACCTAGAAGGATCACAGGCCCTAATTACCAAGGAGACAGCTCTGCTCATGTCTCTCACAAGATAATCCTAAGGCTTAATGTTGCTCAGTTCTATACTGCTTGGCCACAATTGGCTTTACCCTTAATATGGTCCCTGGCTGCTTTTTCTCTTCTTGTATTTTTACACTCCTGCCCATGTTGCTGCATCTTACTACCAAATCCTTTCTAAAGCTCTGAAAAATGCAAACATACCTCAAGTAGATTTCCTACAGTAAGGAAAATTAACATTTATTATGCAGCCAATATCTGCCAAAGGTTGTGTCAGGTATTTCACATAAAGGTACTTAATACTCACAATATTCTGTAGGATAACTGGTATTATTATTCAGTTTATACACATGAAAACCTCAACATTTCAACATTTCACAGAGACAGAGGCACAGATGGAAAAGCAACATGGGTCTCCAGACTTCAAACGCCATGGGCTTTCCCCTGAACCATGTAGTCTAACAAAGGTACATTTGAGGAGCTTTCCTGTCTTCCATGCATTAAACTCTAAAGAAGTGGATCACCCTGGTATAGTCACCATGTTTTCAGCTTTAACTTCATAAAATGACACACTTCACTTATTCAGTTCTTCTCTCTGTTTCACTTTCTCATATCATTGAATACCAACACCACGATCCATTTCATAAACCTATTATTTGATTATCCCTTCAACTTGGTTTGCTTTCAAGTCTCTCCTGAATTTTATGTCCACTGTCTTCTTAGCTGCATTTTCTTCTGACCTACTACACTCTCAAACTCTTCACATGATCCTTGAGTCTCTCTTTTCTATACGATGCCCCTATCAATAGTCCTTCTGCACACTCAGTCAGCCAGTCTAAACTAGTAATGTTTCTTCAGCCTGTTACTTAGCCTCACTTCCTAGTAAGGTCACTTCTGCCTCCATCCTCATATCAGCCACTTAGAAATGCATGCAGTTCCAGAAATATGTCATTATTTCATGCCACTGTCCTTCTGTTTATGCTACTGTCTTTGCTTGGAGTTTTCCTGTCCTATCCTATGGAGAAGATCTGTCCATCATTCAACATTCATCTCAAGTGAAAAGTCTTTTTTTAATGTATCATGACACTTACAGAGGATAAAATATAGTATTCAAGCCACTGATTAGGCACAGAGCAACTTTGTTAAATGTAAGATATATGTTAAGCAAAGCTCGATACCAAAAGGAAACATGGAATAAGGCTTAAATCTTTCTTAAAAATAATGATTCTGCTTTCAACTGACTACATCCCTCATACCACAGCCCATTAGATGAAGGAGCTCGATGGTAGTTGTGCTTTCTCCACCCTGTAAGTTAAATGACGGTTAGGGCTTATGTTCTCAGTTCAGTTCAGTTTAGTCGATCAGCCGTGACCGACTCTTTGCAACCCCATGAATCGCAGCACGCCAGGCCTCCCTGTCCATCACCAACTCCCAGAGTTGACTCAGATTCACATCCATCGAGTCAGTGACGCCATCCAGCCATCTCATCCTCTGTTGTCCCTTTCTCCTCCTGCCCCCAATCCCTCCCAGCATCAAAGTCTTTTCCAATGAGTCAACCCTTCACATAAGGTGGCCAAAGTACTGGAGTTTCAGCTTTAGCAACATTCCTTCCAAAGAAATCCCAGGGCTGATCTTCAGAATGGACTGGTTGGATCTCCTTGCAGTCCAAGGGACTCTCAAGAGTCTTCTCCAACACCACAGGAAAAAGCATCAGTTCTTCGGTGCTCAGCCTTCTTCACAGTCCAACTTCACATCCATACATGACTACTGGAAAAACCATAGCCTTGACTAGATGGACCTTAGTTGGCAAAGTAATGTCTCTGCTTTTGAATATGCTATCTAGGTTGGTCATAACTTTTCTTCCAAGGAGTAAGCGTCTTTTAATTTCATGGCTACAGTCACCATCTGCAGTGATTTTGGAGCCAAGAAAAATAAGGTCTGACACTGTTTCCACTGTTCCCCATCTATTTCCCATGAAGTGATGGGGCCAGATGCCATGATCTTCCTTTTCTGAATGTTGAGCTTTAAGCCAACTTTTTCTTTCCACTTTCACTTTCATCAAGAGGCTTTTTAGTTCCTCTTCACTTTCTGCCATAAGGGTGGTGTCATCTGCATATCTGAGGTTATTAATATTTCTCCTGGCAATGTTGATTACAGCTTGTGTTTCTTCCAGTCCAGCATTTCTCATGATGTACTCTGCATATAAGTTAAATAAACAGGGTGACAATATACAGCCTTGACGTACTACCACTTAAATGACTCTAAGTAAATGAAAGGTTAATCTGAGAATCTTTTGTGTTTGTATATCTACTCATTTCTCTCCATTTGGTTTAATTTTAGTAAAAGCATCATCATATAGAGAGATATATGTAAAATAAGCCTAATTTCTCCTCTTTTAAAGAAAACTAAAAATACTTAAAGTACCCTGGGTGTCCATGAAGCTGTACATCGTGGTTCAAGACACAGTGCTAACAGTGACAAGGGAACTTTATACAGGTCTATAGCTTCCTTTGAAGATCAAGCACCTAGCTGATATACTTGGTATCATTGTAGATGTGGCTGGGGTTCCTCTCTGGTTTAGAATTCTGTTAAAAATCCTAGCCAAGGGTGATAAACTGATTCCAATTTAGCTTCTTCTTTAAACAGAATCTAAGCCCAGAAATGAAGCCAGCCACACGTTTGAAGTGTTGTTGAACATGGCAACTGAGTAGGGGGTGGGAAGAAGCAGAGCAAGAGAGGTGAGAACGGAGCTGAGTTTAAAAAGAACCACAGGATTTGGGATGCATTTGCTCAGCCTCTGGCTTATTCAGGTAAGGGGAAAATATCATTAAAAATAGTGGGGGACCAACAAAACAGTTTAAGCAACATATACCCTGGGATTTTCCATAGCCTGTCTAAGCACTTTAGATTCAGTTCAAGTTCTACATTGAAAATATAAAGGTGCAGAAAGTATCTGTGCCTATAACTTATAAAGCATTGATTTTTTTAAAAAAGATGTTATTGCCACGTCCCCAGTTTACTCCAGTTTACCTTTTGAAGTGACTTCCTACTAACTAGCTTTAGCTATGTTTCTAAATCATTTTATGATGTTGTCTAAAAGCTTCAAATATATTCTCCAGAAACATTTTCTCAACAATGTAAAATCTCTAATATCAGACATTATTTCAAGAAATTTAACTGTGGTATGTTCATGATTGCTTTGCAAATGCATATATCTCTAGGAGAGAAAATAGTAACTTTTTAACACTTTAGAGTGACTTCCTCACAAACATAGAAAATAACGACTTGACAAAAGGCTCAGAAGGACTGGGATAAGGGGCAGGTAAATTCTGATATGTGAGGGGACAGGCAGAAGGTAAATGAGCTAAAGGATATCTAGCACCACAGGAGTTTCATAGATGGAGCAGGATAAATCAGGAGTATCACAGGGAAGGATAAATATGTGCAAATCTATGTAATATTAGTGTGCTCATAAATAGTAGAAAAAGTAAAATGGAAAAATGAAAAAACAACACAAATGAATTGCTTTGATTCATTTTGCAGAATTATTGGTGTTATATCTGGAAACAATGACTTTGTCATGTAATTCTTCAGGCTCCCAATTTTCCCATTCTATAAAAGCAAAGCATCAGACTATGTGTAGTTGCTCAGTAATGTTCAACTTTTGTGACCCCGTGGAAATGCCCACCAAGTTCCTCTGTCCATGGAATTCTCAAGCAAGAATACTGGAGTGGGTTGCAATTCCCTTCTCCAGAGGATCTTCCTGACCCAGGGTCTGAACCCAGGTCTCCTACATTTCCTTTGAACTAAATTATATTTAAAGTGCTTTTTAAGCTTAATATATATATTTAATATAGAGTTATATAATAATACATTTATACAATCATGTATTATGTAAATTAATATATAATTAAATGAAATAGTATATCTTTAATTACATATATACATATATATTTAATCTAGTTCTTACATCATTTATAGATGTCTATTAAATACATACTACCATATAGATATATTTATTCTATTTCCAGCTCTAATAATAACTTGCTGAATGCCCCTTATTTTCTCACCAGCAAAAGAAAAGAAATAGATTCAAGGACTCTTAAGCTCCATTTCATCTCTATTGTGAATCTATATTTTGTGTAAACAGTTAAATTTTCTACATATGAACTGCAAGATGAGCTGTTGTATTTCCTTGTGTTTTATAAGTTCAGAAGTGATCCAATGGGTGTCCATCCAGTAAGTCCCCTAGATTCATCTGAAACTCCAATCATGCCCCTAGGGCCCTTCCCACAGACCTACATAAAATTGTTTTGTTTTTCTTCACATGAACAATTCCACTCCTTTCCTCTCAGGTTGCAAAGGACTATGATGCCTCCAAAGCCCTTTCTATCCTTGCTCTCACACCAAAGCACCTACACACAGATATTTTATTCTTTTCTTTATAGTCACTAGTCTTTGACCTCAGGGAACTCCCATTCCCATTTTATAGAACTTTCAACTATCAAAAAACAAATCATACCCACCCAATCTCCCTTTGATGAATTCAAAATCAACTGATATAGGACCTTAACTACACCAGCACCTTCCTTTACCTTTGCTGAATTCTCTTGAGTAGAAACAAGTGATAGTTCCCATCTATATACTCAAGGAGATGGTATTAGACAAAGGCAAGGACATGGTGAGCTGGGAATTTGGGGCTTATCAGCAGAATCTTAGGGTTTACATGTCATAAGAAGTATTTGTATGTGTATGCCAGATGAGTGATCACTATTGACCTATTAACCAAACGCTCTATTGACTGAAGCTTGTGTGTGACCCATGATAGGAAATGGCAGGTGATCATTTGTCTCACCTCTCATTCATAAGGCTTTAGAAAGTAACTGAAGTCAATAACTGGAGTAACTGGTGTTCTTTAAAATACTGTGCTTTTTTGTCCATATTATGAATGTTTCAATTTTTAAAAATACTTTATTCTACATTACAATACTGTATTGGTTTTGCCATACATTGACATGAATCAGCCACAGGTGTACACGATCTCCCAATGCCAAAGCCCCCTCCCACCTCCCACCCCATATCATCTCTCTGGATCATCCCCATGCACCAGCCCCAAGCATCCTGTATCCTGTATTGAACATAGACTGGCACTTCATTTCTTATATGATAGTATGTATACATGTTTCAATTTTTAAAAGTATGTTAATGTGATCAGCATTGATAGTTTGTCTATATAATTGCAAGAAAGACAATAGCATTTTATCATGACTTAAAGATTTAAATCGGAGAAGGTGATGGCACCCCACTCCAGTACTCTTGCCTGGAAAATCACATGGACGAGGAGCCTGGTGAGCTGCAGTCCATGGGGTCGCGAAGAGTTGGATGCAACTGAATGACTTCACTTTCACTTTTCACTTTCATGCCTTGGAGAAGGAAATGGCAACCCATTCCAACCCGTTCTTGCCTGGAGAATCCCAGGGATGGGGGAGCCTGATGGGCTGCCATCTATGGGGTCACACAGAATTGGACATGACTTAGCAGCAGCAGCAACAAAGATTTAAATATATATAAACTCAATGAAACTATGAACCATGCCATGTAGGCCACCCAAAACAAATGGGTCACAGTGGAGAGTTCTGACAAAATGTGGTCCACTGGAGAAGGGAATGGCAAAACACTTCAGTATCCTTGCCTTGAGAACCCCTGAACAGTATGAAAAGGCAAAAGGATAGGACACCAAAAGATGAACTCCCCCAAGTCAGTAGGTGCCCAATATGCTACTGGAGATCAGTGCAGAAATTACTCCAGAAAGAATGAAGAGACAGAGCCAAAGCAAAAACAACACCCAGTTGTGGATGTGACTGGTGATGGAAGTAAAGTCCGATGCTGTAAGAGAAATATTGCATAGGAACCTGGAATGTTAAGTCCGTGAATCAAGGCAAATTGGAAGTGGTCAAACGAGATGGCAAGAGTGAACATCGACATTTTAGGAATCAGCAAACTAAAATGGACTGGAATGGGTGAATTTAAATCAGATGACCATTATATCTACTACCATGGGCAAGAATCCCTTAGAAGAAAAGGAGTAGCCATCATAGTCAACAAAAGAATCTGAAATGAAGTACTTGGATGCAATCTCAAAACAATAAAATGATCTCTGCTAGTTTTCAAAGCAAACGATTCAATATCACAGAAATCCCAGTCTATGCCCCAATCAGGAATGCTGAAGAAGCTGAAGTTGAACAAGGTCTTCTATGAAGACCTTCTAGAACTAACATCCAAAAAAGTTGTCCTTTTCATTATAGGGGACTGGAATGTAAAAGTGTGAAGTAAAGAGATACCTGGAGTAACAGGCAAATTTGGCCTTGGAATTCCAACAACACAAGAGACAACTCTACACATTGGATATTACCAGCTGGTCAATACCAAAATCAGATTGATTATATTCTTTGCAGCCAAAAATGGAGGAGCTTTATACAGTCAGCAAAAACAAGACCAGGATCTGACTGTGGCTCAGATCATAAACTGCTTATTGCCAAATTCAGGCTGAAATGGAAGAAAGTGGGGAAAGTCACTAGACTATTCAGGTATGACCTAAATAAAATCTTATGATTATACAGTGGAAGTCATAAATAGATTCATGGGATTAAATCTGATAGACAGAGTGCCTGAAGAACTATGGACCAAGGTTCATGACATTGTACAGGAGGGAGTGACCAAGACCATATCCAAGAAAAGGAAATTCAAAAAGGCAAAATGGTTGACTGAGGAGGCCTTACAAATAGCTGAGAAAAGAAAAGACACAAAATGAAAGGGAGAATAGGAAAGATATACCCATTTGAATGCACAGTTCCAAAGAACAGCAAGGAGAGAAAAGAAAGCCTTCCTTAGTGATCAATGCAAAGAGATAGAGGAAAACAATAGAATAGGAAAGACTAGAGATCTCTTCAAGAAAATTAGAGATATCAAGTCCATCTTTCATTCAAAGATGGGCTCAATAAAGGACAGAAATGGTATGGACCTAACAGAAGCAGAAGATATTAAGAAGAGGTGATAAAAATACACAGAAGAACTATACAAAAAGGATGACCCAGATAACCACGATGATAAGATCACTCACCTAGAGCTAGACATTCTGGAATGTGAAGTCAAGTGGGCCTTAAGAAGCATCACCACATCAAAGCTAGTGGAGGTGATGGAATTCCAGTTGAGCTATTTCAAATCCTAGGAGGTGATGCTGTGAAAGTGCTGTACTCAATATGTCAGCAAATTTGGAAAACTCAGCAATAGGCACAGGACTGGAAAAGGTCAGCTTTCAAACCAATCCCAAAGAAAGACAATGCCAAAGAATGTTCAAACTATGAAGCAGTTGCACTCATCTCACATGCTAACAAGTAATGCTCAAAATTCTCCAAGCCAGGCTTCAACAGTACATGAACTGTGAACTTCCAGATGCTCAAGCTGGATTTAGAAAGCAGAGGAACCAGAGATCAAATTGCAAATATCCATTAGATCATTGAAAAAGCAAGAGAGTTCCAGAAATCACCTACTTCTGCTTTATTGACTACACCATAGCCTTTGACTGTGTAGATCACAACAAACTGTGGAAAATTTTTCAAGAGATGGGAATACCAGACCACTTGACCTGCCTCTTAGGAAGAAACAGTTAAAACTGGACATGGAACAACAGACTGGTTCCAAATCAGGAAAGGAGTATATCAAGGCTGTGTATGGTGACTCTGCTTATTTAAATTATATGCAGAGTACATCATAAGAAATGCTGGACTGGATGAAGCAGAAGCTGGAATCAAGATTGCCAGGAGAAATATCAATAACCTCAAATATACAGATGACACCACCCTTATGGCAGAATGTGAAGAACTAAAGAGCCTCTTGATGAAAGTGAAAGAAGAGAGTGAAAAAGTTGGCTTAAAGCTCAACATTCAGAAAGCTAAGATCATGGCATCCAGTCCCATCAATTCATGGCCAATAGATAGGGAAGCTGTGGAAACACGGAGAGACTTTATTTTGAGGGGCTCCACTATCACTGCAGTTGGTGACTCCAGGCATGAAAGTAAAAGACACTTGCTCCTTGGAAGAAAAACTATGACCAATATAGACAGCATGTTAAAAAGCAGAGAGATTACTTTGCCAACAAAGGTCCCTCTAGTCAAAAGGTGTGGTTTTTCCAGTAGTCATATATGGATGTGAGAGTTGGACTGTGAAGAAGGCTGAGCGCCGAAGAATTGATGCTTTTGAATTGTGGTGTTGGAGAAGACTCTTGAGAGTCCCTTGGACAGCAAGGAGATCCAACTAGTCGATCCTAAAGGAAATCAGTCCTGAACATTCATTGGAAGGACTGATGCTGAAGCTGAAACTCCAATACTTTGGCCACCTGATGAGGAGAACTGACTCATTTGAAAAGTCCCTGATGCTGGGAAAGATTGAAGGCAGGAGGGGAAAGGGATGACACTGACTCGATTAACATGAGTTTGAGTAAGCTCTGGGAGTTGGTGATGGAGAGGGAAGCCTGGCGTGCTGCAGTCTGTGGGGTTGCAAAGCGTTGGACATGACTGAGTGACTGAACTGAGCTGAAACTCAGTGAATATCTAAGTGTGATTGTCTATGTGTATAATTAGGTAGCTTCTTGTATACCAGGCACCATGTCAAGTACTTTGTATATTAGCAAATCAAATTTCCACAATAACCATTTCACCTAAGTAATTGTATAACAGAATTTAAAGACAGGGAATCTCATGATTAGTTGAGTTATGTGAATTTCCCATTGTCATATTTAGTCAAGCTATGGGTAAAATCTACATTCAAGTTCAGGACTATCTGACTCTAGCTATAAGCTGCGTTCTTCATTATTAAATTATAGTATCTTGGATGTATACTATTTGCTCCACTTTACAAAGAAGGGAATTGATTTCCTTGTCTAAGGTTAAAGTGCCTTTCCCATGTGCTTGTGGGCTACTTCAAGGAAAGAACTCCATCTTGCTTACTTTCGCATCTTCATCCTAGCACAGAATAGGCAACATGTGCAGAATGACTGAAGTTGACTGAAGTCAAGGCTTTAATCCAGCGCTGCTGATTTTGAGATTTTGTATTTTCCCCTTCTAATTAGTATCTTCCCTGACTTTGCTCTTAAAGTAAAAAAAAAAAAAAAAAAAGTCATCTTGAACAATCTGAAATTTATACAATGGATTAGGATTCAAATCTTTGAATCTTGTCATTGCTAGCATGTTAAAAGAATTAATGAGTTTGGGGGAGAGACTTTGTTGGGGGAATAAACTATTTTGCAACACTTAATAAGCACATTAACTCCTTGAGCCTGTGTGAGCCTTCAGCTGAGCAAATGCTGCCCTGGTGGCCTCTCTTCTAATGAATTTCCCAAAGATGGTTGACTCACCTCATCTGAAATGATCATTTGGTGAAAAAATATGAGCCACACAGTGGGAGAATTGATAAAAATGCAAAGTAACTGAAACGTTAGAAAAACATTTTGAACTGAAGAGAGTGACCTTTTATGAAGCTCAAATTCTCTAAGAATATTCAGCTATTAATCTAACATTGTTGCATACATAACTAAGAACAAGGCATGAAACTGTTGCTTAGGGCATAAAATGTGATTACCTTAAATATGAGATAAAGAATGGTCATTTTATTAAGTTATTATTATTATTTTTCATATTCTATATTCTAGCTGGAATAAATATTCCTTCTCAGACATAATTAAGGGACTGAATTTACTAGTGTCAAAAGCAACATCCTGAAGTCAGATTTACAATGACAGTTATTTTTTATTAGTTTCTGCATTCCAGTATGCAGAACTAGCAATATCTTTTTCTTTCAAACTTCCAACAAGTGAAAAATTTCCTCTTTCTTTTCAGTCTTGAAAGGAGTGCATACTTATCTATTAGAATTATAGCACGCATCCCAAGTGCTACTCACACCTCCTGCCCCAATCCTAACTCTGGCTGTCTCTCCAGTTTACAGTAAAATTAAAACTATTCTAAGATACTTTGTACATTTTCACTGAAGATTATTCTTTTGTTAAATTTTACCTACATTATCCAAAGTTTTTTTCTTATTTTTATACATGAAGTTCTTGTAAGTTTCCTTCAAATTATTATTTAGCTACAAATGTGACCACTTTTACCTGCTACTTGAACCATTTTTCTTTGGTTTCTTAAATGGAATAGTGCATTCTCAGTACTAGTGAATAAGCATGCTGTGAGAATGAGGTGAGTCAGCATAATCATGTGCTGCTTTATTGATGAGTAAGCCAAAGTAAAGAGAAGCAGTGATTTTCCCAATGTCAAACATGTCAGCTAAAAGAAAACTTAAAAGCCTGAGCCTGTGAATCGCCATCCAATTGCTTAATGTTCTGAGCCAAACTGCTTCTCTTTAACATCTAAAATGAGTTATTTCCACACATTTCTAAATATAGCAGAAGTTGAGTTAGAACCTGCTCTCTTTTGTAGGACAGATTTTAACATGATTCTGATGCCAGATATATTGGTGCAACCTTCTCATCAGAAGAAATATTTCACATTAACTATCAAAACTTTCTGAACAGACACAGCAAATGCTACCAAATTGTGTTAAGGTAGAAAGAGAAAGACATAACAGAGAATAAGGGATAAGAGATCACATAGTTACTCCTTATATCCTTTGAATAAGAGGTGCTATTGAAGTTGTAGATATGAGAATCTTGCGTTGAATTTCTTTTTTTAATTGATGGAAAATTGCTTTACAATTTTGTGTTGGTTTCTATAGCTCAGTTAAGTTGCTCAGTCGTGTCTGACTCTTTGTGACCCCATAAACTGCAGCACACCAGGCCTCCTTGTCCATCACCAACTCCTGGAGTCCACACAACCCCATGTCCATTGAGTCAGTGATGCCATCCAACCATCTCATCCTCTGTCATCCCCTTCTCCTCCTGCTCTCCATCCCTCCCAGCATCAGGGTCTTTTCAAATGAGTCAGCTCTTTGCATCATGTGGCCAAAGTACTGGCATTTCACCTTCGACATCATTCCTTCCAATGAACATCCAGGACTGATCTCCTGTAGAATGGAGTGCTTGCATCTCCTTGCAGTCCAAGGGACTCTCAAAGAGTCTTCTCCAACACCACAGTTTAAAAGCATCAATTCTTCGGCACTCAGCCTTCTTCACAGTCTAACTCTCACATCCATACATGACCACTGGAAAAACCATAGCCTTGACTTTGTTGACAAAGTAACGTCTCTGTTTTTTAATAAACTATCTAGGTTGGTCATAACTTTCTTTCCAAGGAGTAAGTGTCTTTTAATGTCATGGTTGCAATCACCATCTTCAGTGATTTTGGAGACCCCAAAAATAAGGTCAGCCACTGTTTCCCAATCTATTTCCCAAGAAGTGATGGGACCAGATGCCATGATCTTTGTTTTCTGAATGTTGAGCTTTAAGCCAACTTTTTCACTCTCCTCTTTCACTTTCATCAAGAGACTATTTAGTTCTTCTTCACTTTCTGCCATAAGGGTGGTGTCATCTCCATATCTGAGGTTATTGATATTTATCTTGGCAATCTTGATTCCAGCTTGTGCTTCCTCCAGCCCAGTGTTTCTCATGATGTACTCTGCATAGAAGTTAAATAAGCAGGGTGGCAATATACAGACTTGATATACTCCTTTCCCTATTTGGAACCAATCTGTCGTTCCATGCCCAGTTCTAACTGTTGCTTCCTGACCAGAAATGCTATGGGCCTAACAGAAACAGAAGATATTAAGAAGAGGTGGCAAGAATACATGGAAGAACTGTACAAAAAAAAGAGCATCATGACCCAGATAGTCATAAAGGTGTTATCACTCACACTCACCTAGAGCCAGACATCCTGGAATGTGAAGTCAGGTGGGCCTTAGGAAGCATCACTATGAATAAAGCTAGTGGAGGTGATGGCACTCCAGTTGAGCTATCTCAAATCCTAAAAGATGATGCTGTGAAAGTGCTGCACTCAATATGCCAGCAAATTGGGAAAACTCAGCAGTGGCCACAGGCCTGGGAAAAGGTCAGTTTTCATTCCAATCCTGAAGAAAGGCAATGCCAAAGAATGGTCAAACTGCTGCACAATTGCACTCATCTCACACGCTAGTAAAGAAATGCTCAAAATTCTCCAAGCCAGTCTTCAGCAATATGTGAACCATGAACTTCTAGATGTTCAAGCTGGTTTTAGAAAAGGCAGAGGAACCAGAGATCAAATTGCCTCCTACCATAATACCACTCTAGGTCATCACAGAGTGCCAGATGGGCCCCCTGTGTTATTTAGCAACTTCCCACTAACTATTTTACATACAATAGGGTATATATATATATATGTTAATGCTACCTTCTCAAGTCGTCCTACCCTCATCTTCCCTCACTGTGTTCACAAATCCCTTCTCTACTAGGGTCATCAGTACCATTTTTCTAGAATCTACATATATGTGTTAATATACAATACTTGTTTTTCTCTTTCTGACTTACTTCAGTCTGTATAAGAGGCTCTGAGTTTATCTACATCACTACAAATGACTCAAATTCATTCCTTTTTATGGCTAAGTAATATTCCATTGTATAAATGTACCACAATATTTTATCCATTCATCTGTTGATGGGCATCTAGGTTGCATCCATGTCTGGGGTTTTCTAAATATTGCTGCAATGAACATTCAGGTACATGTGTCTTTTAGAACTGTTGTATTCTCAGGGTATATGCTCAGTAGTGTGGTTGCTAGGTCATTTCATAGATTTATTCCTAGTTTCTTAAGGAATCTCCATACTTTTCTCCATAGTGGCTGTATCAGTTTACACTTCCACCAACAGTGTAGGAGTATTCCCTTTTCTCCACATCCTTTCCAGAAGTTGCTGTGTGTACATTTATATATATATTTTTACCATTCTGACAAGTGTGAGGTGTTACCTCACTGTACTTTCAATTTGTATTTCTCTAATAATGGGTGATGATCTTAGTTTTTTGACTGTTGAGCTTTAAGCCAAATTTTTCGCTCTCCTCTTTCACTTTCATCAAGAGACTTTTAGTTCCTGTCCACTATCTGACATAAGGATGGTGTCATCTGCATATCTGAGGTTACTGGTATTTCTCCTAGCAATCTTGATTTCAGCTTGTGCATCATCCAGCCCAGCGTTTCTCATGATGTACTCTGCATAGAAGTTAAAGAAGCAGGATGACAGTATACAGCCCTGATGGACTCCTTTTCCTATTTGGAACCAGTCTGCTGTTCCATGTCCAGTTCTGACTTTTGCTTCCTGACATGCATATGGGTTTCTCAAGAGGCAGGTCAGGTGGTCTGGTATTCCCATCTCTTTCAGAATTTTCCACAGTTTATTGTGATCCACACAGTCAAAGGCTTTGGCATAGTCAATGAAGCAGAAATAGATGTTTTTCTGGAACTCTCTTGCTTTTTCCATGATCCAGCAGATGTTGGCAATTTGATCTCTGCTTCCTCTGCCTTTTCTAAAACCAACTTGACCATCTGGAAGTTCACGATTCACATATTGCTGAACCCTGGCTTGGAGAATTTTGAGCATTTCTTTACTAGCATGTGAGATGAGTGCAATTGTGCGGTAGTTTGAGCATTCTTTGACATTGCCTTTCTTTGGGACTGGAATGAAAACTGGCCTTTTCCAGTCCTGTGGCCACTGCTGAGTTTTCCAAATTTGCTGGCATATTGAGTGCAGCACTTTCACAGCATCATCTTTCAGGAGTTGAAATATCTCAACTGGGATCCCATCACTTCTACTAGCTTTGTTCATAGTGATGCTTTCTAAGGCCCACTTGACTTCACATTCCAGGATGTCTGGCTGACTTCACATTCCAGGATGTCTGGCTCTAGATCAGTGATCACACCATCATGATTATGTGGGTCGTGATGCTCTTTTTTTTTTTGTACAGTTCTTCTGTGTATTCTTGCCACCTCTTCTTAATACCTTCTGCTTCTGTTAGGTCCATACCATTTCTGTCCTTTATCGAGCCCATCTTTGCATGAAATGTTCCCTTGGTATCTCTGTCTTGAAGAGATCTCTAGTCTTTCCCATTCTGTTCTTTTCCTCTATTTCTTTGCATTGTTTGCTGAGGAATGCTTTCTTGTCTCTCTTTGCTATTCTTTGGAACTCTGCATTCAAATGCGAATATCTTCCTTTTCTTCTTTGCTTTTCACTTCTCTTCTTTTCACAGCTATTTGTAAGGCCTCCTCAGACAGCCATTTTGCTTTTTTGCACTTCTTTTCCATGGGGAAGGTCTTGATCCCTGTCTCCTGTACAATGTCACTAAACTCCGTCCATAGTTCATCAGACACTCTGTCTATCAGATCTAGTCCTTTACATCTATTTCTCACTTCCACTGTATAATCATAAGGAATTTAATTTAGGTCATACTTGAATGGTGTAGTGGTTTTCCCTATGTTCTTAAATTTAAGTCTGAATTTGGCAAAAAGGAGTTCATGATCTGAGCCACAGTCAGCTCCTGGTCTTGTTTTTGTTGACTGTATAGAGTTTCTCCATCTTTGCCTGCAAAGAATATAATCAGTCTGATTTCAGTGTTGACCATCTGGTGATGTCCATGTGTAGAGTCTTCTCTTGTGTTGTTGGAAGGGAGTGTTTGCTATGACCACTGCATTCTCTTGGCAAAACTCTATTAGCTTTTGCCCTGCTTCATTCCATACTCCAAGACCAATTTGCCTGTTACTCCAGGTGTTTCTTGACTTCCTACTTTAGCATTTCAGTCCCCTATAATGAAAAGGACATCTTTTTAGGGTATTAGTTCTAAAAGATTTGTAGGTCTTCATAGAACCGTTCAGCTTCAGCTTCTTCACTGTTACTGGTTGGGGCATAGGCTTGGATAACCGTGATACTGAATGGTTTGCCTTGGAGATGAACAGAGATCATTTTGTCGTTTTTCAGATTGCATCCAAGTACTACATTTTGGACCCTTTTGTTGAACATGATGGCTACTCCATTTCTTCTGAGTGATTCCTGCCCACAGTAGTAGATATAATAATGGTCATCTGAGTTAAATTTACCCATTCCAGTCCATTTTAGTTCACTGATTCCTAGAATTCAATGTTCACTCTCACCAAATCCTGTTTGACCACTTCCAATTTGCCTTGATTCATGGACCTAACATCCCAGGTTCCTATGCAATATTGCTCTTTCCAGCATTGGACCTTGCTTCTATCACCAGTGACATCCACAACTGGGTTTGTTTTGGGATTTTTTTTTTTTTTTTCCCCTTCCATCCCTTCATTGTTTCTGGAGTTATTTCTCCACTGATCTCCAGTAGCATATTTGGCACCTACCAACCTGGGAAATTCCTCTTTCAGTATTCTATCATTTTGCCTTTTCATATTATTCATGGAGTTATCAAGCAAGAATACTGAAGTGATTTGCCATTTCCTTCTCCAGTGGACCACATTCTGTCAGACCTCTCCACCATGACCCATCCGTCTTGGGTGGCCCCACAAGGCATGGCTTAATTTCATTGAGTTAGAAAAGGCTGTGGTCCATGTGATCAGATAGGCTAGTTTTATGTGATTATGGTTTCAGTGTGTCTGTCCTCTGATGCCCTCTCACAGCACCTACCATCTTACTTGGGTTTCTCTTACCTTGGCTTATTCTTCACAGCTGCTCCAGCAAAGCACAGCTGCTGCTCCTTACCTTGAACGAGGTGTATCTCCTCACAGCTGCCCCTCCTAACCTTGAACGTGGAGTAGCTCCTCTCAGCCCTCTTGCTCCCATGAACTAAGATTGTGGCATCTGGTCCCATCACTTCATGAGAAATAGATGGGGAGACAGTGTCAGACTTTATTTTTGGGGCTCCAAAATCACTGCAGATGGTAACTGCAACCATGAAATTAAAAGATGCTTACTTCTTGGAAGAAAAGTTATGACCAACCTAGATAGCATATTCAAAAGCAGAGAAATTATTTTGCCAACAAAGGTCCATCTAGTCAAGGCTATGGTTTTTCCAGTGGTCGTGTATGGATGTGAGAGTTGGACTGTGAAGAAAGTTGAGCACTGAAGAATTGATGCTTTTAAACTGTGATGTTGGAGAAGACTCTTGAGAGTCTCTTGGACTGCAAGGAGATCCAACCAGCCCATTCTAGAGGAGATAAGTTGTGGGTGTTCATTGGAAGGATTGATGCTAAAGCTGAAGTTCCAATACTTTGGCCACCTTGTGGGAAGAGTTGACTCATTGGAAAAGACCCGGATGCTGGGAGGGATTGGGAACAGGAGGAGAAGGGGACAACAGAGGATGAGATGGCTGGATGGCATCACTGATTCGATGGACATGAGTTTGAGTGAACTCTGGGAGTTGGTGATGGACAGGGAGGCCTGGCGTACTGTGATTCATAGGGTCGCAAGAGTTGGATACGACTGAGCGACTGCACTTAATAATGGGTGATGCTGAGCATCTTTTCATGTATTTATTTACCATTTCCATGTCTTTGCAGAAATGCCTATTAGGTCTTCTGCCCACTTATTAATTGGTTTGTTTGTTTTTCTGATATTGATCTGAATTAATTGCTTATGTATTTTGGAGACTAACCCTTTTTCACTTTCTTTGTTTGCAATTATTTTCTCCCATTCTGAGGTTGTCTTTTCATTATTTATAGCTTCCTTTGCTGTACAAAAGCTTTTAAGTTTTATTAGGCCATATTTGTTTATTTTTGTTTTTATTTCCATTAATCTAGAAGATAAGTCAGAAAGACTCTTGTTGACATTTATGTCAAAGAAAACATACTGCATATGTTTTCCTCTAAGAGCTTTATAGTTTCTGGCCTTACATTTAAGTCTTTAATCCATTTGAATTTATTTTTGTGTATGGTGTTAGGAAGTGTTCTAATTTCATTCTTTTACATGTAGCTGTACAGTTTTTCCAGCACCACTTATTGAAGAGGTTGCCTTTTCTGCATTGTATATTCTTGTCTTCTTTGTCAAAGACAAGGTGCCAATAGATGCATCGGTTTACCTCTGGGCTTTCTATCTTGTTCCATTGGTCTATATTTCTGTTTTTGTGCTGCTACCATACTGTCTTGATGACTGTAGCTTTGGAGGATAATTTGAAGTCAGGGAGGTTGATTTCTCCAGCTCTATTTTTCTTTCTCAAAATTGCTTTTGCTATTTAAGGTATTTTATTCTTCTCTACAAATTTTGACATTTTTCATTCTAGTTCTGTGAAAAATGCTGTGGTAATTTGATAGGGATTGCTACCAGGCTCCTCTGCCCATGGGATTTTCCAGTACTCTTGCCTGGAAAATCACATGGGAAGAGAGCATGCTAGGCTGTAGTCCATGGGGTTGCTAAGAGTTGGACATAACTCAGCGACTTCAGTTTCACTTTTCAATTTCATGCAATGGAGAAGGAAATGGCAACCCACTCCAGTGTTCTTGCCTGGAGAATCCCAGGGACAGGGGGCCTGGTGGCCTGCCATCTCTGGGGTCACATAGAGTCAGACATGACTGAAATGACTTAGCAGCAGCATTTAATCTGAAGATTGCTTTGGATGGTATAGTAATTTTGACAATATTGGTTTTTCCAGTCCAAGAGCATGGTATATCTCTCCATCTGTTTGTGTTGTCTTTGATTTCCCTTATCAGTGCTTTAGAGTTTTCTGAATACAAGTCTTTTGTCTCATTAGGTAAGTTTAGTCCTAGGTATTTTATTATTTTTATTACAAATGGTGAACATGATTGTTGTCCTTAATTTTTCTTTATGATTTTTCATTATTAATATATAGGGATGCAAGGGATCTCTGTGTGTTAATTTTATATCTAATGACTTTACTAAATTCATTTATTAATTCTAGTAGTATTTTGGTGATGATTTTAGGGTTTTCTATGTATAGTATCATGTCATCTGCAAATAGTGAGACTTTACTTCTTTTCCAATCTGGATTCCTTTTATTTCTTTTTCTTCTTTGATCGCCATGACTATATTGAATACCAGTGGTGAGAGTGGGCACCCTTGTCTTATTCCTGACCTTAGAGGAAATGCTTTCTTTCCTTCTTTTTTTTTTTCCTGGTTAGCAATAATGCTGTGGGTTTGTCATATATGACCTTTATTATTTTGAGGTAAGTTCCTTCTATTCCAGTTTTCTGGAGAGTTTTTGTCATAAATGGGTATTGAATTTGTCAAAAGCTTTCTCTCTGTCTATTGAGATAATCATATGCTTTTTATCTTTCAATTTGTTCATATACTATTTCAATAAGAGATGCTCAGAAGATTTTGATACGAGAGTCTTCCATTGGATTTCTTTGGATGGGAGAACTCCTGTGCTCAGAAAATATTTGAAAACTAAAGCTGTGTATTGAGATATAATATTTTTACATTTTATGCTGACATCTTAAAATTTCTATATTGTTTGTATAGATTTAGAGACCACAGGGATCAGGGAGAATTTATAGATTATAATGAAAATGGCTGATGTTATAGGAAAGTGTTTCTTATGAAAATATGCAACACTCCTTTTTAATTACACTAACTAATACAGAGATGGCCTATACAATTTTAAATTTGAGCAGCCAGTAAAATATAACCCCTAAAAGTCCTCTGCATGTTAGTATCCAGCTGACTGTGGTTAGAGAAATAAATGTTATTAAAAAGAAACAACAGTTGTAGCTATAAATTAAGAACATCATGCTGAAATCTGAGTCTTAAGAGATGATTATAGTCATTCATTCAATCAATTCATCAATACATAAAGGAATATTTATTGAGTCTCACTGTGGAACAAGTGCTCTTCTAAGCTCTCGAGATCGAGCTTGGGAAAGTATGCAACTTTTGGCTTTATAGAGTTTAGGTTTTATGTGGAGAGAGAGCAGAACACTGAAAATTGGGGAAGACAGACATTAAACAGACAATCCTTATAATTTCTAGATATGTCATCAGTATAAGCTCCAATATCAAGGACTGTATATCAAAGGACTGCACAGCCTCCAAGGTGCTTATAACCCAACACAGATCTTAAAAACATATGAATGGTGCAACAAAGATTAGCACTCAGAGACAAAGATAATGAGTATTTTAGGCCTGGACTTTTCTCCCTCACTTGCCATAACCCCACCTTCACCTGTGATTGCATTGCCTATATTTTTTCCTCTCTAGTTTAATTCCTTGATGTTGTTGTTTTTTAGTCACTAAGTTGTTTCTGACATTTTTGTGACCCCCATGGACAGTAGCTCACCGGTTTCCCTTGTCCATGGGATTTCCCAGGCAAGAATACTGAAGTGGGTTACCATTTTCTTCTCCAGGATATCTTCCCAACTCAAAGATTGAACCTGAGTCTCCTACATTGGCAGGAGGATTCTTTACCACTGAGCCACCTGGGAAGCCCAATTTAATTCCTTACAGTGTGGTTTATAGTTGATTAAATACATGAATGAATTGGTTAATATGAAAAAATTTTCACAGTATATGTCCAGTCTGTCTTGATAAGCTAATACTTTCCAAATGATTCATTAATTAGAATAATGTTTTTCTGCTTTTTCATACAAGCTATCAAGAATCTCATACTCTTATTTTGATTCAACTACTGGAATTTGCCTGATAAGGTTTCCTTTTAAGCTTCTTATTTTCTTTACCCTATTTACTTCTTGACTTTTTCCTTTTGTCCTAAATTATATGATTTTGGACTTATTCTTCCTGCATTTATTTAAGTAAGCTGAATTGAACAAATTTTGAACGCAGACATGTTCAAATCAATATTATTTAGGAAACTCAGTTTAGTTCACTTCAGTCTCTCAGTCGTGTCTTACTCTTTGTCACCCCATGAACTGCGATATGCGAGGCTACCCTGTCCATCACCAACTCTTGGAGCTTACTCAAACTCATGTCCATCCAGTTGATGTTGCCATTCAGCCATCTTATCCTCTGTCATCCCCTTCCCCTCCCACCTTCAATCTTTCCCAGCATCATGGTCTTTTCAAATGAGTCAGTTCTTTGCATCAGGTGGCCAAAATATTGGAGTTTAAGCTTCAGCATCAGTCCTTCCAATGAATATTCAGGACTGATTTCCTTTAGGATGGACTGCTTGGACCTCCTTGCAGTCCAAGGGACTCTCAAGAGTCTTCTCCAACACCACAGTTCAAAAGCATCAATTCTTCAGTGCTCAGCTTTCTTCATAGTCCATGAAGAAAGGAAACTCAAGTAGTAGAAAATAAAAACACTAAATTAACACATAGTGTTTAATCCCGAAGCATATTTTCTTTTTCTTTGTTAGGAAATAAGTTGCACATTTCAGTTTTGCAATGTGGAGAAACAAGAAAAATCATAATAATTTACTTGTACAAAAACTTTCTTTTCCTGCTTATAAAAATTTTAAAAAATTATCACTGTGGAAAAAGGAAGAAAATTAATACCATTTCTAAAATTCTTGGTGTATTTCCCTCTGATTATGAAAAGAGAAAGAGTCCGTCCATACCTCTGTGTCTCTTCTGCTGTCTCACATACAGGGTCATCATTACTATCTTTCTAAATTCCATATATATGTGTCAGTATACTGTATTGGTGTTTTTCTTTCTGGCTTACTTCACTCTGTATAATCAGCTCCAGTTTCATTCATCTCATTAGAACTGATTCAAATTTATTCTTTTTAAAGGCTGAGTAATACCCCATTGTGTATATGTACCACAGCTTTCTTATCCATTCATCTGCTGATGGACATCTAGGTTGTTTCCATGTCCTGGCTATTATAAACAGTGCTGCAATGAACATTGGGGTACATGTGTCTCTTTCAATTCTGGTTTCCTTGGTGTATATGCCCAGCAGTGGGATTGCTGGATCATAAGGCAGTTCTATTTGCAATTTTTAAGGAATCTCCACACTGTTTTCCATAATGGCTGTACTAGTTTGCATTCCCACCAGCAGTGGAAGAGGGTTCCCTTTTCTCCACATCCTCTCCAGCATTTATTGCTTGTAGACTTTTGGATCGCAGCCATTCTGACTGGTGTGAAATGGTGCCTCATTGTGGTCTTGATTTGCATTTGGCCACTGAGGGAAGGGAAGAGGGTGGGATGGTTTGGGAGAATGGCATTGAACCATGTGTACTATCATGTAAGAAACGAAGCGCCAGTCTATGTTCGATGCAGGATGCAAGATGCTTGAGGCTGGAGCGCGGGGATGATCCAGAGAGATATGTGGGGTGGGAGGTGGGAGGGGGTTTCAGGATTGGGAGCTCGTGCACACCTGTGGCTGATTCATGTCAATGTATGGCAAAACCAATACAGTATTGTAACATAGAATAAAGTAAAAGTAAAAGTAAAAAAATAAAATTAAAACAAAAGAAAAGAGAAAGATGTATATTTTGAACTTACATTATTAGTAACAGTTTGAGATCAGATTACTTTTCATTGAAATATATCACAAGCCTTCTCAAAATCCTGTAAAACTTTTAAGCATTACTTTTAGTGGCTGCATCTCATCCTCACTTACTGAACACTCTCCTCTCATCATCCATGTAAATTGCTTTATTTTTTTAATTTTGTATTCCTAGGATGAAAACTTACATACAGTGATCTCTATCATTAAGTTTTTGAATTTTGTATTTGTTTTGGGATTCTCCTAGAATTATAGGGCCAACATACAGGGTTTGTTTCTTTGCTTGTTTTTGAAGATTAAGAAGATAGTCCAAAAGAAATATATATTTACATCTCTCTCATTGTCCCATAGCTCTTCTTCCTAAAAACTGATTCAATTTGTCAAAAACTGAAGCAACTGACCTCAGATATGATCAAATTAATTAAAAGAAACATGGCTTTTTTTTTTTTTTAGAATGCTCTGCTTTCATTAGAGAACTCAGGTTGTGCCAGCATTAGTTCTTACAACAGCAGTGTGTTGATAAATCATATTTAGCATAAGGTCAGCATCTCTCTACACACATTGGCCTTTTTCATGTGTTTTAACACTGTGTGCATTCCAGGTATTGAGTGTCTTCTCTGTTTAGAGAGCTAGAGAATTTAAGTCATTTTAAATGTTCAGTGCTGTACTGTACCATCAACTACCATTCTGTAGTTGATCATAGCTTTATTGAAGATGGTCCCAGGGTGTTACCAACTCATTCATTCACTTATTCACTTTTATTTTAGTCACTTAAATATTTATTTACCTCTCAAATTGTCCTGGGAACTTTATGTACTGGGTATATAATTATGAAAAAAGTTAATTCGGTTGAAATGCTTGAAAGTTTTATATAAAAATTACTCAAATGAGCAATTTAAAAAATTAACTTTAAAACATAATAAATAATACCCTTTGGAGCATAGGAAAACAGTAATAGAGTAATAGAAATAATAATGACTTTGACGATGAAATATCACATCTCGTGATTAACAAAGCCAGCAACAGTTCTATTTTGAAACATAAAAAGACTGTCTAGAGTCACCCAGAATCATGAGAATAATGACACTGCCAGTGATAAGTCATATTTTTATTCCAGTTTCCTCACTCAGACTGTTGGCAAATAGAAAATACAATGTTTAAAAGACACATAATGAATATAAAGAAATAAATTGTGAAACCTTTTTTGTAGTGCTCTATAGAATATAATTGCTGGTCTAATTTTCATGGTAGTGCACCTATTTTGAACACTTCACTTTACAACAGAATTTTAGTTTTTCTGCATTTAATTATTCTGATCATTTGGTCTAAGAAGTTAGACCAGGAGCTATTATGATGAAATTCTGTGATAGACATAGGGATGCACTGCCCAGGTCTCATTTCAAGGAAGAACTTGTTGGCCAGCTACACAGAGAGAAGTCAGGAGATAACCTTCAGTTTTCTGCAAATTGAGAGTCTGCCTCAGCTGCAAAGACCAGTTTGCTCAAGGGCAAACCCACCCCCAAAGCAAGGTGCCCCTGGTGAAAATGAGATGACGATATACAGGCCCTACTATTTCAACCAGAAGTGAGACTTCCTCCAGAGCTCTCTATGGTTGGTCAAGGCACATTACAGTGTGAGTTTTTCCTCTCACCAATCCTGTTCCTTCCCATGCCCTGCACCACTTTCAATCCCCTTTAAACATCTTGCACCAAAATCCCACAACAGCTGTGCTTCCAGAGGACTCAGCCTGGGACAGTGACTGACCTAAGTTTTAAATGAACATCTTAACATGACACAGCACTCTAAGGTAGATGTCTGAGATTTCATGCAGAAGCTGCAGTTTCTGGAACTACCAAACAGGCCTTGATATACCATGAAGAAATGCATTGCTAAGAAAATACCCATTGCAAAGATGTCAAAGAGAGCATTACAGGGATCAAATACAGCTTTCTGAATTTTATAAAAGTTTACAGATATGGATCAGTTCAGTTCAGTTCATTTCAGTTGCTCAGTCGTGTCCGACTCTTTGTGATCCCATGAATTGCAGCACGCCAGGCCTCCCTGTCCATCACCAACTCCCGGAGTTCACTCAGATGTCCATCGAGTCAGTGATGCCATCCAACCATCTCATCCTCGGTCGTCTACTTCTCCTCCTGCCCCCAATCCCTCTCAGCATCAGAGTCTTTTCCAATGAGTCAACTCTTCGCATGAGGTGGCCAAAGTACTGGAGTTTCAGCTTTAGCATCATTCCCTCCAAAGAAATCCCAGGGCTGATCTCCTTCAGAATGGACTGGTTGGATCTCCTTGCAGTTCAAGGCACTCTCAAGAGTCTTCTCCAACACCACAGTTTAAAAGCATCAATTCTTTGGTGCTCAGCTTTCTTCACAGTCCAACTCTCACATCCATACATGACCACTGGAAAACCATACCCTTGACTAGATGGACCTTAGTTGGCAAAGTAATGTCTCTGCTTTTGAGTATGCTATCTAGGTTGGTCATAGCTTTCCTTCCAAGGAGTAAGCGTCTTTTAATTTCATGGCTACAGTCACCATCTGCAGTGATTTTGGAGCCCCAAAAAATAAAGTCTGACACTGTTTCCACTGTTTCCCCATCTATTTCCCATGAAGTGATTGGACCAGATGACATGATCGTAGTTTTTTGAATGTTGAGCTTTAAGCCAGCTTTTTCACTCTCCTCTTTCGCTTTCATCAAGAGACTTTTTAGTTCCTCTTCACTTTCTGCGATATAATTCCATAAAATGGCACATGGAAAATGTTCATCTGAGTCCTGAATATGAGAAGTTATTTCAGTCACTTGGCAAAAATTTCTAGGTTTCAGACCCTGCCTTGAGTAGGCACTGAGGATCCAAAAGAAATGTTAGGCCATGCAAGGAAAGAATCCATACGCAGGAAATAAGATTAAAGTTTTTGTGGGTGCCCAGTTTGTGTTTGTTAGAACTGAATAGCAAATAAATAAATAGGAAACAAGCAGAGAATTGTGAAGGAGAAATAAATGTCCTCTAAGGCTTCATGCTTCTCTGCTCAAGGATATAGCTAGAAAGCACTACCCAGAAAGTAAGAATGATGCACGGTGTCATCTCTGCAGGTTACTAAGGACAGACTTCACTTTTTTTTTTTTTTTTAACAGAATTCTTTCTCCCATGAGACTTGTGCTCCTCAAGCATAAGGACATTATAAACTAATCATTTACGTAAACACTCTGGAGTCTTGCTGACACAGGAGAGGACTTGTGTACATTTTCAAAGTGTTCTTTTTATTCCTGATAGGGACACACTAATGGGCCAGAGTTGTGTCTTAACAAAAAGCCAAAATCCATTCACAGGCATAAAAGTGTGAATACTAGCTCCAAATAAGACATGAGAGTGTTTGGGGGAATCTGTAGACTGGCAAAGATTTAGAATGTGCAGCCACTGTCCAGGACCAGCTCCAATAAATGGCAGAGCCCAGTACAAATTGAAAACTCTCCTTATTCAGAAATGGTTAGAATTTCAATACAGCAACCAGGTAACATTAAACCAAATGTGGAGTCCTCCTGAGTCTGGCCCCAGCATAGTACGTAGGTAGGAAGCCTATAAAGCAGCATTGCCACTAACCTCACTCAGTGGTGCAGAGGCCAGGTGCATTTTGTCTACTTGCTATGGCTGACACACAACCAGCACTCAACATAAGTCTGCTAAGTGAATAAAGTAAGATGCCAACTAGGATTAATGTTTTACCCATCACACACACCCAGTTAATGAAAGGGGATCTCTTTAGACAGCATTATCCTTCTTGCCTCCTGAATGGTGCTTTAGACAATACTGGTGGTCCTCCAACTCCCCTGGTTTCAGTCTGCTCTGATATGATCTAGCTTTGTTTTTGTAATCAATTCACTTAAAAAACTGTATATATATATTTTTAAGTGTTTTGCCTTTAATTATCTTAGTACCCTTGTGAAAGAGAGCATGTTTACATAAAGTGGGTACGTGACTTGTATAGAATTTATGAGAAACCAGAGAGTGATATTCACTGTTTAATTCTACATTTTGATTCAGCAATTAACATTTGATGTTCTGGTTTTTATTAATGAGATGTCTTGGAGATATTGCTTCCCAGGTGGTGCAGTGGTAAAGAATCTGCCTGCCAATGCAGGAGATGCAATTTTCATCCCTAAGTCAGGAAGATTCTCTGAAGGAGGGCATGGCAACCCGCTCCAATATTCTCACCTGGAGAATCCCCACAGACAGAGGAGCCTGGCAGGCTATAGTCCATGGGCTCAAGAGTCAGACACAACTGAGCAACTAAGCATAAGACAGCACACATATATACATACACACACACACACACACACACACACACACACACACATACATACACACACACACATATATAATTATCATAAATTCTTTTGGCCAGTTTATGAAAATACATGTACTACAAAATAAAGTAGAAGTATGAACTGAACAATGTAGATGGAAACATAAGTCTGGAGAAAAAGGTACTATGCAAGCATAGTCTATAAGAGTCAGTATACATACTTGACTGAGATTCCTAAAAAGCAAAATGAAGACATGATTAGCTACAAAATTCTCATTGATTATAGGAACAAAGTTGTAATAAATAGATTGAAAAAGCAGAACTTGTAAATTCACTTATAAGCAACATGTTTTCTTTTGGTTTTTGTTTTCCTTTGGGGCCATTTCTTTTTTTTTTTTTTTTTCCTTTGAATGGAATTTTGGTCAAGTCTCATTAATTTTGAATCACTACCAGGTGATAAAAAGTCCTCTAGTCAATAATTTAAATGTCTAATTGAGCTATTTAAATGCCTAAAGGAATCAATATGTTAGATTTTATCAAGGTTTACTCCTCTTACCAGCTTGCACAAGCCATAGGCCAGCCCCCCAGCAGAGAGAGGGCATGGTGGCTTCTGCTCTTTCTCTGTCTTGTGTGTGTGTGTGTGTGTCTTTGTGTGTTTTCTATTCTCTATCTTGCTAATAATGGCTATCAGTTTTTCCAGACAGTTTTACCTTTAAACAGGAATGTGAGCTCTTAGCCTGGATTCCATGTTTTAGGGTGTCTCCTATTGACTATCTTCTAGTCTTGCCCAGCTACATGGGATGGAGAGATTATGCAAAAAAAAAGAGGAATACTTTTTATGACTCAGCATTCTCTAGCCTCACTATGCTAGAAATATGCCAGCCCCTGCTACTCTTTGTCCAAATGATGTCAACCCTGAATCTTTGGTCTGTTCAGGGCACTACCCTAGGGATTGCCTTCCTAAGAGGGCTGATCTGCTGGAGTGATCACGCCTTGGACTGGGGGTTGGCCAAGAGCCAGCTGTCTGTAGTAATGAGGATGAAATGTGGGCATATGGTTTCAGGTATTTGTATGCGTGTTTGTGAGATTTCTCACAGTGCTGAAAGAAGCTGGGGCAAAAAGAGAAGAAAGACAGGCTACAGGCTTTGCCAAAATTTCAGGAGACCAATGGCGGGTTTTCTACATGCTGCCAGTTTCTAGCACTGGACCAAAATGATGTTAAGTATTTTAAATTTAATTCTGGTCTCTTGAATATTTAGGGATGTATATTTTTCAGGTTAAAATAACAGAGCATATTTTATCCAAGAGTGTTTTATTTTAATTCATAGAACTATTTAAACATATGATGTTTCTTGGGTCCCTCAAATATTATAGGTGAATCTAGCGCCAAGATCAGGTGAGGTACAGATGCTTGACAAAAGAAGAGGACGAAGAATGTCTTACTTGACTAAAGCTGTAATTATGTGTCAAGCTCTCTAAGTCTCACAAGTTTTTTCAGAAATGATTCACTTTCTTGTGGGACATTTTGTGGGTTTTCAAAACCCTTACCTTACTAGAGAAAGGCAACATCTATAGTGGTCAGTATCTTTATTCTTTCATTTAAGAAACATCTGGGTTATCTTGCTCCTTGCCTCTCTATGTGATATTCTGTGTCAGTCTCTAAGACAGCCCCATACCAGCTTTCTATTGTATGTAGTATAGCTATGGTCCAGCGGGAACTTTCATAAATACTTTCTTCTAACAACATCTGGCCTGACATGGCCATCTCTCTGTTTCTCTGTTGTGAGAATGATTAGGTTTCCAGTCTCTCATCTTTGAGACTTCCTAAGCTTGGTTGCATATCAGTTGATTTTTGCTTACACATACCAGGGGAAACATTATACTTTCTCCAAAAGGTCTTCTTAAAGTTTTTTTTTTTTTTTTTTTTGAATAGAGATGAGAGGAGAGAAAACCACTAATGGGATGGGGTCACACACAACCAACTTTTTTCAAGGAATCTTCCTTTAACATCCTAACTGATATATTGTTGTGATGATGAGGTAAGAGTTGCAGGACAAGTTTTCTATAAACTTATTTTGAAGTGATGTTGTACTTATTTCATAGTGGTCTTGTACTTCAAGTTAGTCTATGACATAAATCACTTTGGGGCGTCACTTGAAACTGAAAATTCAATGGTTGCACTTTAACATTCTTTTAAAACGCATATGATTTAATTTTCAGGAGGAACAAAGCTTTATTTCCGGATACATAGATATAAAGATATTTATAAATAAAGTCTTTATATAAAGGATCTTACTTAAATAACTATGATAATAATAGCAACTAAAATTTGACTAAGTACATGATGCAAAGTACAAGTCAGAAGGAATTCTGAGAATGCCAAATATGTAACTTAAGAGTATATAAAGAAGGGTTATTTTATCAGGGATGGTTCCGAGGAGTCAATAAAATATTATGAATTCTTTGCAAATTTATGCATATTTTTATGAAGAAAAAATCCTTTGCTTATTGTTATTCTTATAAATTCAGTCACACCAAAGTAGTTTAAAAAGTTGACTGAGAGGGTAACAAGATTGGTATCACTTATACAAATTATGGAACTTCACCATAATTTTCCCCTGATAAAATAGTCATCAATAAAAATGGTTGAAAGATCAATAGATATCAGAATTGATTAGGACTTAATTTTTGTCTCTTTTTCTAAAATAATTTTGCTCTTCTGAAAGTTATTAAAAATTTGAATGTTCAGTGCTTTGCAGAAGCACTAGATCAGAATTTACATATTCTGGGAATATGCCAGCCAACACTCAATCTCTTTCTCATCTTTCTTCAAATTTTCTAGTTGTTTTCTAGTTTTGATAAATAAAAACACTCCTGTAGAGCTCTGGTTCTCATCTGGGTATGGTGAGTAAAATGAAACAACACAATTCTAGAAAAACACCTATAGAATCTTTATCAAGTGATATATATCAATCCCCTCCCACATAATGATGAAAATGGTACTCCAGGGAGATCAGTTAAGGAACAATAGTAAAAATCCAATCAGAGATTATAAGGATATAAATCAAGACAATTACAATGGGAAAAAGGATATGTATTCATGAAATTTATCCATAGTGTTATTAACCACAGAGTTTACTATTTCATGATTCATAAGATCCCATGAGATGACCTTAACACCAGATGTAATGGGTTCTAACTGGATAGAAATTTGAAAAAGTATACCCTTATCCTGCAACTTCCTACATCTGTTAATTTAAAGGAATATTTTGATCAGTATTAGCATTTTTGAACTCCATTTTGAAATGTCTATTAAAAGATATGTTTACCATAAAAATTTCTAGCTTTACACATTAACTACATAAACTTTTACTATTGTATATTCTGACATATTTCAGTATTTCTGGATACCTTACATACTTCAAAAAATTCTTCTTTTCGTGCACTCAGATACTCACTCCCATGAAAATAGAAGATAGTTTTCCTACTAATGATCATATATGATTCTACTCAAAGGTGATAATAAGTGTGGTATAATTAACTTGAATATATTAAACTTGTAAAGTGAAAATAATATTGGAAACTCCTCCTCCCTTTATTTCAATAACATTTTTGTTCATCTCTTTCACCTTGTGTCAGATTGAAGTCTTTCTTTTAAAATAGCACTGATTTGACCAGTTGTTGGAAATGTATTCATGGTCTGCAAAGTGTACAAAACTCCTCTTGAAAAAGCTACCTCAGAACTTTGCTCCCTATGCCATGTACATATACATATATATTTCAAACCAAGTAGTTCTTAACTATATATGAAAATCTGATTCATATAGGTGAATGCATCATACATAAGTATAGAAGCATGGTGTTTGTTTCCTGTTTTTTTGACACTGGAAAATATACTTAAAGTGGGTGACTGAAAGAATTAAGTAAATTCTTCTTAGATGAGCAATCAATTGCTGTTAGAAATAGAGAAACAGATAAAAATACATCTTGATAAAATAAAAACTCTAGCAGTTCATTAAATGGGCATTAAGTGCATATAATGCATCATAATGATATAATTGCTGAAGTTTCCCAGTTTTTGCTCTTCTGTAGCCAGCCGTGCTCACTCCCTGATTTTGTCCTAGTGGAGGGGAGAAGAGGGGAAGTGCATGATTTAAATTGTTATTCTTTTCTCTAACTCATATAAACATGCATATTTGGCAGCTGTAGAGATACATGGTGTGGCCTCTGGTTGTTCTACTTGCCCAGTGGGATTGGTTGGCTTCAAATAGAGAATAGGTTACTGGAATACTAAGCTTTTCCAAATGGTAACACTGAAGTCATCGAATGAGTGCAGACTGAACCAAGAAATCGTGATACTCTCTAGTTAAATATTTCATGCCTGATCTGTTGTAGCTCATTCTATGGAAAAATGAAAATAAACTTTATTTCTATGTCAAGCTTCTCTTATTTCCTAGGAAAGCATTTCAGATGTTTGCTCCTCGACTCGCAATATTTGATATATGAATGCTGTATTTGTGGCTTATCAATAAAAACACATTGACTTTCACAGAGCTTGTCTGGTGAATTCTAGTACAGGAGTAGAAACATTTACTTACATTGTGTTCACAGCTGATAAACTGCAGTTGCTAACAGTTTGTTAATTAAATCTTAGTTAAGCTTTGTCCTTCCTGCTTAGAAATGGGAACTCAACATTTGAGGCTGCAATTTGCATGCATCAGTCCACACAAATGCTGAACAAAGTGCTTGTTTAGGTAATAAGATAAGGAGGTGCCCTCTCCACATTTCAGCTCTAACCACCTCAGAGGCAACATTTCCCAAGATTCCCAGTTGCTGCTTGTTCAGGCAGCTCTGTGGTTTGCGCTGCATATTAATTCCTGTTCGACACGGGAATTCAATTTGTACTGTTACATTTCATTTCTTCACAGATTTAGATTTATTTCATGTTCTCTGCTTTTAATTAACTCTCTGGCACAGCTGCTGGACAGGATAGAAAAACTCATTGCTCTCCCTGTGTTATGAGTACACCACCAATCATTTGCCACTTAATGGTGGTGCAGGAGCTATCAGTTTCTATGGCAACCAGAGCCGTGGTGATTGATTCCTTGCCAGTATGGCATCACCACAGGGAGTGCAGCTTGTGATTTTTCTATACTCACAACATCCATCTAATTAAAACAGGATTATGGAATCATCCTAGTATATGTTCGACAACTACACTGCAATCCGTTTATGTAAATGTCAACACCGTTAAATACAGTGGTCATAGTGGTTTAGGAAGAAATACTTGTTTTAGTCTTTGGTTTGTGCCTTGGAAAGTAACTTCCCAACCACCTGGTTTTGGCTGTTACAGCCTCTTAGCTGGTAGTCTTCAATCGGCACAGTCATTTTGTATTCGAAGATCATGTGAAGCAAAACTAAATGATTACGTTTTGATTGATGCAATGCTAGCTAACTCTAGAATGCTATACTAAGCCTATCTTGGAAATTGGTTAATTAATTTAGTGAATATGAATTATTTATTCATCAAAAGCTCTTAATTCACGTGATTGGGTTTTTTTCCTGCAGTGACTTCTCTTGAGAGCAGTATATCCTTCTGTTCTCTCATGATTTCCTTCTCACAGAGCATTCCTCAAATCCTCTAACAATACCTGGAATTTGAGGATGCCTCAACTATCAGGTGAGATGAAAGATAAAGTAGTCACAATTGCACAGAGGCACCAAATGAAAAAGGCAGCTCAGGGATTTCACTAAGGGCTAAATGAAGAGACAAGCCCTTCAGAGAATTGTGAGATGTCCCTTTAGAGAATTGTGAGATGTCCCTTTAGAGAATTGTGAGATGTGTATGCAAAGTAAAAAGGAAGGACAGAGGGTGACAGATCTGTTAGCAATGTTTTTTTACATATCAGAGTTTTTGCTGGATAAGGCTGACATACTAACATGAAATAACATTTGACATGCTAACATGAAAAGGCAGTCTGCATGATCTAATATCTTCATGTCTCTGTGCGTTTTATTTTCCAATGTATTGTATGTTACAGAAGCTACTACTATGACATATATCAGTATGTGCTATACAGTGGGTATATTTACTGTCAAAACTATTCATTTTACAGATTTTTCCCTTTGCCTTCACTTATGTTATATGAAGAGATTGCACATTCAAATGATACTGTTAGTACTATACTTCCTAGAAATTTCATGACACTTCAAAGTTCTCATGAATTGACAGTAAAATTACTCCCAAAGCAAGAAATTAATAAAATGACAAAAAATATAAAACATTTTGACTAGAGAGAGAAAAAGGATTATAATATCAGCACAACCATCTACAGAATATAGTGATTGGTTGAAATAAAACCTGATGGAAGTAGGAGTGTTTCATGGAAGGTAACTGTTGAGACAAGTATTGTTTTCTAGTTCCGACACTGTTGCCAAGAGTGCATTACTATATAGTGAGTGTGATTTGCAGTATTTTTTTGTCTCAAGCACATGGTTTGTATCAGATGTATGTATCGTACTAGACAATAATATATTCCTTCCTAGAGTTATAATACATGCTATGCTGTGCTTAGTCGCTTCAGTCATGTCTGACACTTGTGACCCCATGGACTATAACCCAACAGGTTCCTCTCTCCATGAGGATTCTCCAGGCAAGAATACTGGAGTGAGTTGCCATGCTTTCCTCCAGGGAATCTTCCAAACCTAGGGATCAAACCCAGGTCTCCCACATTACAGACAGATTCTTTACTGTCTGAGCAACCAGGAAGCCCTGGTACATACAGGGCTTCATACATAAATTCATTAATAAATTCATACATGAGTTCATTGTATAAGAATACAATACATGGTATTTATTGCTAATTCATTTGTATGAAGCTGACAAACATCTATTTTAACTACAACTGTAGTAGCAGCAAATACTACTTTATAATGGCTGTTGTACTTTCAGATGTTTATGCTACTACCAATGTTTCCTTTGAACTGAAAGAAAGATCATTAATGCAAAATCAAAAATACATTTTTGAGAGTTTATTTTGAAACAAAAAAATGTACATTACAGATACAAGACATTTTAGGATAATTTTGAGGGTTTCTTTTTTAAAGTAATGTGATCAATAGGTTAAGCTAATTTTTAGCTATCTGATTTTTTTTTATTCAAAGAATTAAAACTACACTTCCTTTAAATCATGTTAGAATGCTGTAGTATGCTTTGTGCTATGGAAATAGTAAGAATACAGCAGAAATTCTGTATTGCTTAATTTGTATATAAATGCCAGATATCCCCATTGTATACTTCACTAATGCATATATAATTAGGGCTTCCCTGGTAGCTCAGACAGTAAAGAACCCACCTAGAGTGCAAGAGACCCAGGTTCAATCCCTAGGTCAGGAAGATCGCCTGGAGAAGGAAGTGAGTACCCATTCCAGTATTCTTGCTTGGAGAATTCCATGGACAGAGGAGTCTGGCAGGTTACAGTCCATGGGGTCACAAAGAATCAGACAGAACTGAGAGACTAACACCCACACACACATATATAATCGCACAAACTAAAACTAATAAGATTTCAGGTATACTATATCTGTTTCTGTAGCATTCTCTGTCCTCAAAAATTATATTATATTGAAGTGTTAAAGTAGTCAATAGCTGCACCATTATGATATTTTCTTGAAAAGTCAAAAAGTTTATATGAAGTACATTTAGCCATGTTTCATGAAATTAAAGAAAAAATATGCAAAGAGATAATGTAAATTTATTTCAGAGCCTAGAATACCCTTAAAAATATAAAGTACTCTTTTTAAAAACATCGCAAGTATTATTTATATACTTAGTGTTATTAAGATATAAATATTATTTTGGCTCTTTGTATGGGTCATGACATCTTTGAGATGATTTTTGAGAGATTTTTTAAATTCCTTGCAGCTGCTGCTGCTGCTAAGTTGCTTTAGTCGTGTCCAACTCTGCGCAGTCCCATAGACGGCAGCCCACCAGGCTCCCCCGTCCCTGGGATTCTCCAGGCAAGAGTACTGGAGTGGGGTGCCATTGCCTTCTCCTCCTTGCAGTAAAACTGGAGTAAATAAAACATTGAGTCAAGGTCTTGGTTATGCTGAATTCCAGATGCCAGGAGACATATGTGATAGGGCAGGTGCTATGTTCACATGACAACATTTTTTAAAGTATGTTTTAGGGTGATGGAATCCAGGAGTCATTACAACTATCCATCTGCAGGGAACAGCTGGCCAGCCCTAGATCTATGCCTGTGAGTATTTAAACTTTATTCAAGCTTTATAGTCTGGGAAAGAAATAAGAGGTACAGTTTTTCCCTTTTCTATCCAAGTTTAGCAATTGAGTAAAAAGAAACAAAACATTATTTGCTGTTGAAGTAAATACTATCAACATAAACTTCACTCCAAATACAGAGAATAAGATCAAGGAAAATGTTTCCCAACTAAACTTTTTTATTTGTTCCCTGGCTTCCTTTCCTTTTGCTATATATGTTGGCATGAAGGTGGACAGACATGGCAATATGAGCCTGAGACCAGCCAGGATCACCTCTCAGGAACCTGGAAAAGGTAAAATGAGTATGAACAGATGAAGATTGGAGTTATATGAGTTACACAGATAAATGGTGAATAAATATATGGATAAACAATAGAATATTAAAAAGAGAATATGATAATACAGGATAGATAAAGACAATGAAGAGAGAAAGATAAAGATGAGAGATAAATATAAAAATAAACAAAGATATATAACAAAACTGTATTTTTAGTATGATACTTCGATGGGCTTCCCTGGTGGCTCAAATGGTCAAGAATCTGCCTGCAGTGTGGGAGACCTTGGTTTGATCACTGGGTCCAGAATATCCCCTGGAGGAGGGCATGGCAACCCACTCTAGAATTTTTGCCTGGAGAATCCCAATGGAGAGAGGAGCCCGGCAAGCTACAGTTCATAGGGTCACAAAGAGTCGGACACAACTGAGTGACTAAGCACACATGATACTTTAAAACTGTCCGGCTGCCTCTAACATAGAGAACCAGGAAAAGATGACTTCGTAGACTGGGTATACCAGCTCTAACTTAGCCAAACACATAATAGTGCTTCTTGACTATTTATTGTGTTGACACTGTGTAAAAGAGTTTTACACACTGTCCCATCACCGGTGCCATCACTTCATGGAAAATAGATGGGGAAACAATGGAAACAGTGACAGACTTTATTTTCTTGGGCTCCAGAATCACTGCAGATGGTGATTGCAACCATGAAATTAAAAGACACTTGCTCCTTGGAAGCAAAGCTATGACCAACCTAGACAGCTTATTAAAAAGCAGAGACATTACTTTGCAACAAAGGTCAGTCTAGTCAAAGCTATGGTTTCTCCAGTAGTCATGAGTGGATGTGAGAGTTGGACTGTAAAGAAAGCTGAGTGTCGAAGAATTGATGCTTTTGAATCACGGTGTTGGAGAAGACTCTTGAGAGTCCCTTGGACTTCAAGGAGATCCAACCAGTCAATCCTATAGGAAGTCAGTCCTGAATATTCACTGGAAGGACTGATGCTGAAGCTCCTCAGGAAAGAGCAAATCAAGTCATAGACATTCACAGAGTCAGACATGACTAAGTGACTTTCACTTTCACCTCGGTTTGATCTGGATTTATTTCTTACTGTGTGGCTTCATAGACTTCAGCTAACAATTACTTATATTTGTATACTAACTATGTTTTGGGATGGAGAAGGCAATGGCACCCCCCAGTACTCTTGCTGGAAAATCCCATGGACAGAGGAGCCTGGTGGGCTGCAGTCCATGGGGTCGCTAAGGGTCGGACACGACTGAGTGACTTCACTTTCACTTTTCACTTTCATACGTTGGAGAAGGAAATGGCAATCCACTCCCAGGGACGGAGAATCCCAGGGACGGGGAAGCCTGGTGGGCTGCCGTCTATGGAGTCACATAGAGTCGGAGACGACTGAAGTGACTTAGCAGTAGCAGTAGCAGTATGTTTGGGGATGGTCAGGAATCATGTAATTATTTTAATTATATATGGACATATTACTTTGGGATTATCCAGTGCTAGGAAGATGGAAAATCATGTATGTATATAATATATAAATGTTTTTAGTAGCGTAAAAACTCAAGTACTAACTGAGAATCCTCTGGCCTTTGGAGAGCTAGTTAAACTTGATGTGAACTGACATTGCACAATCTTGTAAATTCTTTGAATTCTAGGAAATCTCATTTTTCTTCATTGATATTTTTTCATCAATATGCATTTCCTTCCTCTCCTCTTCCCCAAATCAGTCTGGATAAAATGTCAGCCCTATCAAAAATCATTTTATGCCCCTGGGATAAGTAACTTTGAATGTGATTGTATCATATAGCTTATAGTTTTTCTGGTCTTATCAATTCAATTTTCATTTCCTCTCCTTCCTATTTTTCTCTCTAACTTGCTTTAGAAACAAACATGTTCTTCTCCCCATATATGCAAAACAGCTGGCACCCTACACATTTCTACCACACATTTAAACTAGGAACTCTTTTCCTATATCACTTGCTTAAATATACTCCTTTCCTAAAAGAAAACTTGAGTGAATAAAATGACTTCTTATTATGAAATCTCATGTTATTTTCTCCCAATTATATCTTTATATATTTTCCCTCTATTTTATTAAAAATGTATCAATGCAACCTCTAGAATTTAAACTGGAATATGAATTTATGAGATTGTTACTATTAGCTTAAAGGAACAGTTGAAATTATAAATGTATTCATCTAAAATAAACAATATTATGAAATACTTCATTGGGATTTTTCCTCCACATATTTAGGACTCTCACTTCTTTGACTGAAATAATTGATAGGAAAAATGATAATGTACAAAAAGCTTTATTTATTTAAATAATGAAAATGGGGCTTCTCATGGATATGTTTAATTTCATTAACAACATAGATGTGTGAATAGTGGTAGAGAATGAAGGGACTCACCTCCTGGGCCAGAATTTAGACCTCTGTCAAAGATATTAAATACATCCAAACACTTTAGAATAGTTTTGATTCACATTTTAAGAGTCAACTAGCTAAAAGCTGTCTTGAATTTCTCTACTATAGAACTGAACCTGGTAAAATGTGGGTTTAGCAAATAATGTTTTTGAGATATTTTATGAAATATAATTGATCACAAATATTCAGAAAAAGAAAAATACTATTTCTAGTCAGTGTCCCTAATTGCAATCATGTTTTGCAATTTCTGTTACATTATTTCTAATAATGCTAATTTAGTGTTATTCTTTTTAATTACCAAGTAATGTGTTGGTCTTGTAAAAAGTTCTAACATTTAAGTCACTGAGAATGGTAATAGCCTTCTTCCCTACTCTTTGTCAATCTTTCCCAAAAGGTAATGGCTATTTAAATTTTGAAATAGATTTTCGAGTTAATTTTTCTGTGCTGTGTACTGGGTTGTGCTAAGTCTCTTCAGTCGTGTCTGACACTTTGTGACCCTCTGACTCTATGGACACTATAGACTCTGTGTGACCCACCAGGCTCTTCTGTCCAGGGAATTCTCCTGGCAATACTCAAGTGTGTTGCCATGCCCTCCTCCATGGGATCTTCCCAATCCAGGAATTGAAAGTGCATCTCTTACATCACTTGCAATGGCAGGTGGGGTCTTTACCACAAGCTCCACCTGGGAAGCCCAATTTTTCTGTATATGCATAAACTAAAAATAAATACAGGACAATATAACTCATATTTAGACTTTATTTTTTAATAATCTATGGGTATTATTTTATATATCATAATTTACTGGTTTTGTGTAGCATAATTTATTTTGCATCAAAGAATAGTTACTCCAAAAACTGCCTGTACATCTACCTTTGTGCACATATACAAGCATTTCTTTATAATGGACTCAAGTTTGCTGTGTCAGTTTAAAATTTACTTGATATTACTGACTTATTTTTGAAAAGGGAGGGGTGAGATTTACCAATTTAGGATCTAACTTACCAATTTAAAAATATGTCTTTGCCTCAGGCTTCAATATGGCTAGACATGCTATTCCATAATCTGCTTTTATTTGATTTTAAATTTTTGAGATTTTATTTGTCAATGATTTTTACACTGATTTTTATTTTAAAAGTTAACATTTAAATATTATTATTCAAGTTTTTAACAATATGTTCATTAACTTTGCTTTTTTGGTCTTTAAAAATTTAGATTGTATTATGTACTGTGAAGAAAGCTGAGCACCAAAGAATTGATGCTTTTGGACTGTGGTGTTGGAGAAGACTCTTGAGAGTCCCTTGGACTGCAAGGAGATCCAACCAGTTCATTCTAAAGGAGATCAGTCCTGGGTGTTCACTGGATGGACTGATGTTGAAGCTGAAACTCCAATACTTTGGCCACCTCATGAGAACAGTTGACTCATTGGAAAAGACTCTGATGCTGGGAGGGGTTGGGGGCAGGAGGAAAAGGGGACGACCGAGGATGAGATGGCTGGATGGCATCACGGACTTGATGGACGTGAGTCTGAGTGAACTGCGAGGGATGGTGATGGACAGGGAGGCCGGGCGTGCTGCGATTCATGGGGTCACAAAGAGTCGGACACGACTGAGCGACTGAACTGAACTGAACTGACTGATGTATTCTAGAACTAATCTCACTTCTTTCAACTATAGCAATGTGGATATCCCTCAATTCCACTACTATTGCATTTTATCATTTGAATAAATATATCACAAATTGCTTACCCCTAATGCCTTGAGAACCCCATAGACAGTATAAAAAGGCAAAATGAGAGGATACCAAAGAGGAACTCCCCAGGTTATTAGGTGCCCAATATGCTACTGGAGATCAGTGGAGAAATAACTCCAGAAAAAACAAAGGGGTGGAGCCAAAGCAAAAACAGTACCCAGCTGTGGCTGTGACTGGTGATAGAAGCAAGATCTGATGCTGTAAAGAGCAATATTGATTAGGAACCTAGAATGTCAGGTCCATGAATCAAGGCAAATTAGAGGTGGTCAAACAAGAGATGGCAAGGGTGAACGTCGACATTCTAGGAATCAGCAAACTAAAATGGACTGGAATGGGTGAATTTAACTCAGATGACCATTATATCTACAACTGCGGGCAGGAATCCCTCAGAGGAAATGGAGTAGCCATCATGGTCAACAAAAGAGTCCAAAATGCAATAATTGGATGCAACCTCAAAGATGACAAAATGATCTTTCTTCATCTCCAAGGCAAACCATTCAATATCACAGTTATCCAAGTCTATGCCCCAACCAGTAATGCTGAAGAAGCTGAAGTTGAACGGTTTTATGAAGACCTACAAAACCTTTTACAACTAATACCCAAAAAAGATGTCCTTTTTAATTATAGGGGACTGGAATGCAAAAGTAGGAAGTCAAGAAACACCTGGAGTAACAGGCAAATTTGGCCTTGGAATGCAGAATGAAGCAGGGCAAAGACTAATAGAGTTTTGCCAAGAAAATTCACTGGTCATAGCAAACACCCTTTTCCAACAACACAAGAGAAGCCTCTACACATGGACATCACCAGATGGTCAACACCGAAATCAGATTGATTATATTCTTTGCAGCCAAAAATGGAGAAGCTCTATACAGTCAACAAAAACAAGACCAGGAGCTGACTGTGGCTCAGATCATGAACTCCTTTTGCCAAATTCAGACTCAAATTGAAGAAAGGAGGGAAAACCACTAGACCATTCAGGTATGACCTAAATCAAAGCCCTTATGATTATACAGTGGAAGTGAGAAATTGATTTAATGGCCTAGATCTGATAGATAGAGTGCCTGATGAACTATGGATGGAGGTTCATGACATTGTACAGGAGACAGGGATCAAGACCATCCCCATGGAAAAGAAATGTAAAAAAGCAAAATGGCTGTCTGGGGAAGCTTTACAAATAGCTGTGAAAAGAAGAGAGGTGAAAAGCAAAGGAGAAAGGAAAGATTTAAGCATGTGAATGCAGAGTTCCAAAGAATAGCAAGAAGAGATAAGAAAGCCTTCTTCAGCAATCAATGCAAAGAAATAGAGGAAAACAACAGAATGGGAAAGACTAGAGATCTCTTCAAGAAAACTAGAGATATTAAGGGAACATTTCATGCAAAGATGGGCTTGATAAAGGACAGAAATGGTCTGGACCTAACAGAAGCAGAAGATATTAAGAAGTGGCAAGAATACATGGAAGAACTGTACAAAAAGATCTTCATGACCCAGATAATCATGATGATGTGATCACTCATCTAGAGCCAGACATCTTGGAATGTGAAGTCAAGTCGGCCTTAGAAAGCATCACTACGAACAAAGCTAGTGGAGGTGATGGAATTCCAGTTGAGCTCTTTCAAATCCTGAAAGATGATGCTGTGAAAGTGCTGCACTCAATATGCCAGCAAATTGGGAAAACTCAGCAGTGGCCACAGGACTGGAAAAGGTCAGTTTTCATTCCAATTCCAAAGAAAGGCAATGCCAAAGAATGCGCAAACTACTGCACAATTGCACTCATCTCACATGCTAGTAAAGTAATGCTCAAAATTCTCCAAACCAGGCTTCAGCAATATGTGAACCGTGAACTCCTGATGTTCGAGCTGGTTTTAGAAAAGGCAGAGGAACCAGAGATCAAATTGCCAACATCCGCTGGATCATCAAAAAAGCAAAGAGTTCCAGAGAAACATCTATTTCTACTTTATTGACTATGCCAAAGCCTTTGACTCTGTGGATCACATTTTTAAACTGTGGAAAATTTTTCAAGAGATGGGAATACCAGACCACCTGACCTGCCTCTTGAGAAATCTGTATGGAGGTCAGGAAGCAACATTTAGAACTGGACATGGAACAACAGACTGGTTTCAAATAGGAAAAGGAGTACGTCAAGGCTATATACTGTCACTCTGTTTATTTAACATATATGAAGAGTACATCATGAGAAACGCTGGACTGGAAGAAACACAAGCTGGAATCAAGATTGCCAGGAGAAATAGCAATAACCTCAGATATGCCGATGATACCACCCTTATGGCAGAAAGTGAAGAAGAACTAAAGAGCCTCTTGATGAAAGTGAAAGAGGAAAACAAAAACGTAGGTTTTAAGCTCAACATTCAGAAAACAAAGATCATGGCATCCCGGTCCCACCACTACATGGGAAATAGATGGAGAAACAGTGTAAACAGTGTCAGACTTTATTTTTGGGACTCCAAAATCACTGCAGATGGTGACTGCAGCCATGAAATTAAAAGACGCTTAGTCCTTGGAAGAAAAGTTATGACCAACCTAGATAGTATATTCAAAAGCAGAGACATTACTTTGCCGACTAAGGTCCGTCTTTTTCAAGGCTATGGTTTTTCCTGTGGTCATGTATGGATGTGAGAGTTGGACTGTGAAGAAGGCTGAGCGCCGAAGAATTGATGCTTTTGAACTGTGATGTTGGGAAGACTCTTGAGAGTCCCTTGGATTGCAAGGAGATCCAACCAGTCCATTCTGATGGAGATCAGCCCTGGGATTTCTTTGGAAGGAATGCTGCTGAAGCTGAAACTCCAGTACTTTGGCCACCTCATGCAAAGAGTTGACTCATGGAAAAGACTCTGATGCTGGGAAGGATTAGGGGCAGGAGGAGAAGGGGATGACAGAGGATGAGATGGCTGGATGGCATCACTGACTCGATGGACGTGAGTCTGAGTGAACTCCGGGAGTTGGTAATGGACAGGGAGGCCTGGCGCGCTGCAATTCATGGGGTCTCAAAGAGTCAGACACGACTGAGCAACGAGCAACTGAACTGAACTGAACTGAATAGTTGATAGATTTTCCCAAGGCTTTTGCCATTATGAACAATGGCTCCTATACAATATTGGACACATCTCCTAGTTATTAATGTATAAGTATCTTTTGAAAGTATATATCTGAATAAAGAATTGGTGAACTGTAGGGTAGATATGTTGGAAAGTTCAAATTTTCAAGATAATAAAAAACGTTTCCAAACGGATTGTGCCATAGTAAACATAAATGTTTCATTCTGATGTAGTTACATGTATTATTTTATGGTTAGTACATTTATTTTACCTAAGTACTCTTTCCCTATATTTTGCGTGTACTGCATTTTCCAAATATTATCATGCAAAGGAGTCTCATTCCACACTCTTTTGTAATGTGATCTCATCATTTTCCCGGAGTTCGCTCAAACTCATGTTCATCGAGTCGGTGATGCTATCCAGCCGTTTTATCATCTGTCGTCTCCTTCTCTTCCTGCCCCCAGTCCCTCCCAGAGTCAGGGTCTTTTCCAGTGAGTCAACTCTTCACATGAGGTGGCCAAAGTACTGGAGTTTCAGCTTCAGCATCATTCCTTCCAAAGAACATCCAGGGCTGATCTCCTTTAGAATGGACTGGTTGGATCTCCTTGCAGTCCAAGGGACTCTCAAGAGTCTTCTCCAACACCACAGTTCAAAAGCATCAATTCTTCGGCACTCAGCTTTCTTCACAGTCCAACTCTCACACCCATACATGACTACTGGAAAAATCAGCCTCAACTAGACGGACCTTTGCTGGCAAAGTAATGTCTCTGCTTTTGAATATGCTATCTAGGTTGATCATAACTTTCTTTCCAAGGAGTAAGTGTTTTTTTATTTCATGACTGCAGTCACCATCTGCAGTGATTTTGGAGACCCCCAAAATAAAGTCTGACACTGTTTCCACTGTTTCCCCATCTATTTCCCATGAAGTGATGGGACTGGATGCCATGATCTTTGTTTTCTGAATGTGGAGCTTTAAGCCAACTTTTTCACTTTCCACTTTCACTTTCATCAAGAGGCTGTTTAGTTCCTCTTCACTTTCTGCCATAAGAGTGGTGTCATCTGCATATCTGAGGTTATTGATATTTCTCCCAGCAATCTTGATTCCAGCTTATGCTTCTTCCAGCCCAGCATTTCTCATGATGTACTCTGCATAGAAGTTAAATAGGCAGGGTGACAATATACAGCCTTGATGTACTCCTTTTTCTATTTGGAACTGGTCTGTTGTTCCATGTCCAGTTCTAACTGCTGCTTCCTGACCTGCATATAAGTTTCTCAAGAGACAGGTCAGGTGGTCTGCTATTCCCATCTCTTTCAGAATTTTCCACAGTTTATTGTGATCTATACAATCAAAGACTTTGGCATAGTCAATAAAGCAGAAATAGATGTTTTTCTGGAACTCTCTTGCTTTTCCCATGATCCATCGGATGTTGGCAATTTGATCTCTGGTTCCTCTGCCTTTTCTAAAACAAGCTTGAACATCTGGAAGTTTACGGTTCACGTCTTGCTGAAGCCTGGTTTGGAGAATTTTGAGCATTACCTTAAGTTAAAAAATATATTTGCTTTATATTCCTCTAAAAGTTGACATATTTAAAAATTAATATTCAAATCTTAAATTCACCTGCAGTTGATTTCTGTGTATAGTCAAATTACAGACACAATTTTATATCCTTCATAAGATTAATGATATGAAAGTTGAATTTTTATAAATCTTGCTATTTTTATTTTTAAACTGGTTTCTTTTTTGTTTTGTTTTGTTTTCATTTTACTTTATTCATTTATTTATATATTTTTTTAAATTTTCTTTTACTTTATTTTACTTTACAATACTGGATTGGTTTTGCCATACATTGACATGAGTCCACCACGGTGTATACGAGCTCCCTTAACCGATTTGGCTTTGTAGCTTCACTGACTTGTTGTTTAGTCCACTCAGTCATGTTCAACTCTTAGGCAACCCCCTGTAGCTCGCCAGGCTTCTCTGTCCATGGGATATTCCAGGCAAGATTCCTGGAATTGGTTCCCATTTCCTGATTCAGGGGGTCTTCCCAACCCAGGGAGTGAACCGGTGTCCTTGTATTTCTTGTACTGCAGCTGGATTCTTTACTATTGAGCCACTGGGGAAGCCATCACTGACTTGCGGGTTTGTATAAAAAGTTATTAACCCATGGCAAGTTCCAAAATGTAAATTATACATAAATCATCTAAGGTTAGTCATTATTAGTTAAATAAATAAATTACTAAAGAAACAGGGAATAATGGTTAACACAACTTTTTATAATCAAATAAATTAAATTCAAATCTCAGGCTCACAAATGTTTTGAATTTTTTTACCTCCTTGAAGGAAACAACTGAATGCATATTTCAACATTTTGTGATAACAAAATAAAATAATCACAATAAATTACTTATTAGTAGAAACTGGCGTATATTCTCAGTAAATGACATCTCTTTTGGCCCATAGCTGGTAGAGAAGTAACTAAGTAATTTGTGGCAAAAATCTATACCCTGTTTACTTGATGCTTCATTAAAATAGAGCCCTGCATTTGTGTGAAAGATTTAAAGTATAAATGTCTATCTTACTTTATGAGGCTAAATATGTTTCTAAACCCTTTTCCATACACAGTATGTGATGTTTTTAATTCCAATTTTTAATTATCAAACTAAACATGTTCTTCTGGGAAAATGTTTTACCATAAAAAATAGCAATAGTTTTAAAATATTATGATGTATATTTTGAAAAGCTGTGCCCTTTTCTACTGTATTCACAATAGTAAATATCAAGCCTTTACTTTTTTGGCAGTAGTTTGATTTACAGTTAAGCTTACTCTGTTTATGTAAAGATGTTATATGAAAATATACTATTTTCCTCAAGAGCTCATACTTTGGAATGTATAATTATTTATTAAGGGTATAATCCTTTAACTTCTTAATTAACATGACATTTAAGCTAGTACACTTTTATAAATAGAGGTTATTTTTTAGAGCTATTTCAGGTTTATAGGAAATTTGGTCTGAAAGTACAAAGAATTCACAGATACCTCCAGACCCTTTACAGCCTACACACAGAAACAGTTTCCTCTGTCATTAACTTCTTGCTTTGGTGTAGTGCATTTTGTTACAATCGATGAGACAAGATTTACACATTATTACTAACTAAAGTCTATAGTTTAGAATTGGATTCACTTTGTGGTGCACATTCAGTGGGTTTGACAAGTGTTTGGTGGTATACATTCACCATTATAGGACCATCAAGAGTAATTTCACTGTCCTAAAAATCCCTGTGCTCCCCTTGTTCATCTCTCCCTCCCCCAAACAAGTAACCACTGACTTATTTTACTCTCTCCATAGTTTTACATTTTTAAGAGTATCATATACCTGGAATATATAGTATATAGTCTTACCAGAATGGCTTCTTTCACTCAGAAATATGCATTTAAGTTTTCTGCATGATTTTCTAGCATGATAGCTCATTTTTTCCTTTTATCACTAAATAATATTCAATTATATAAATGTACCATTATTCCAGTTCAGTTCAGTTGCTCAGTCATGTCCATCTCTGCGACCCCAAGGACTGCAGCACACAAGGCTTCCCTGTACATCATCCACTCCCAGAGCTTGCTCAGACACATGTCCATTGAGTCAGTAATTCCATCCAACCATCTCATCCTCTGTCATCCCCTTCTCCTCCTGACCTCAATCTTTCCCAGCATCAGTGTCTTTTCAAATGAGTCAGCTCTTTGCACCAGGTGGCCAAAGTATTGTAGCTTCAGTTTCAGCATCAGTCCTTCCAATGAACATTCAAGACTGATTTCCTTTAGGATGGACTGTTTGGGTCTCCTTGCTGTCCAAGAGATTCTCAGGAGTCTTCTCCAATACTACAGTTCAAAAGCATTAATTCTTGAGTGCTCAGTTTTCTTTAGGGTCCAACTCTCACATCCATACATGTCTACTGGAAAAACTGTAGCTTTGTCTAGATGGACCTTTGTTGGTAAAGTGATGTCTCTGTTTTTAATACGTTGTCTAGGTTGGTCATAACTTTTCTTCCAAAGATCAAGCGTCTTCTAATTTCATGGATGCAGTCACCATCTGCAGTGATTTTGGAGCCCAAAATAGTCTGTCACTGTTTCCAAAGTTTCCCCATGATTTGCCATGAAGTGATGGGACTGGATGCCGTGATCTTCGTTTTTGAATGTTGAGTTTTAAGCCAGCTTTTTCACTCTCCTCTTTCACTTTCATCGAGAGGCTCTTTAGTTCCTCTTCACTTTCTGTCATAGAGTGATGTATATGAATGTACCATTGTTTGGTTACTTCCAAATTTTGGCAATTCTGAATAAAGCTGCTATAACTACATGCAACTTCTTGTGTGAACATATACTTTCAACTCATTTGAGTTAACACCAAGAAACAATTCCTGGATCATATGGTGAGAGTATGTTTAGCTTTGTAAGAAACTGCCAAACTGCCATCCAAAGTGGATTTTCCCACTAGCAATGAATACAAACTCCTTTTGCTGCAAACCTTACCAGCATTGCTGTGTCAGTGTTTAACCAATCTAATAGTTGTTCAGTAGTATACCATTGGTCTATTAATTTGCAGTTTAGTGGCATATGATATTAGGTACTTTTTCATATATTTATTTGCCATCTGTATATGTTTTGATGAATTATCTGCTCAGGTCTTTGCCCACTTATTAATCGAATTATCTGGTTTCATATTGCTGAGTTCCTTTTATATTTGAGTTCCTTTTCGGAGTTCCTTTTATATTTTGAATACCAGGCTTTTATGAAATATGTATTTAGCAAAGATTTTTCTCCCATTCAGTTGTGCTGAATGAAAGTTGTGCTTTCACTCTCTTTCACAGAGTAAAAGTTTTCAATATTTGTAAAGTCCAACTTTCCAGTTTCTTCTTCTGTAAATTATGCTTTTGGTGTTTCAACTAAAAACTCATCAACTCAGTCACCTGGATTTCTTCTATGTGGTCTTCTATGAGTTTCATAGTGTTGTATTGTACATTTAGACCTATGATCCATTTTCAGTTCAGGTTTGTGAAATGTGTGAAATCTATGATAGATTTTTTTTTTTAAATGGAAGTCTAATTGTTTCAGCACCATTTGTTAAAAAGACTGTCTTCCATCAAATCACCTTTGCTCCTTTGTTAATGATCATTTAATTATATTTGGGTGGACCTATTTCTGGGCTGTCTATTCTGTTCCCTTGATCTATTTATCTATTCTTTCATCAATAGTGTACTCTCTTGCACTGTTGCTGTGTACTAAGTCTGGAAGTTAGATTATGCCAGTCTTCTGACATTGTCCTTGCCCTTCAATATCATGTTCGCTGTTCTGAGTTGTTTGCCTTTCTATTTGAACCTCAGAAACTGTTGATATCTATAAAAACATGTTATTGGAACTTCAAGAATGCACTTATAGTTAAATTTGGGAAGAACTGATACCTTGATAATATTGAGTTTTCCTATCCATCAGTACCAAATATCTATTTATTTAGATTTTAAAATTTCTTTTATCAGAATTTCATAGTTTTCCTCATATAGAACTTATAAATATATTTTTAGATTTATACATAAATATTTCCTAGTTGGATGCTAATTTAAGTGGTGCTGCATTTTTAATTTCAAATTTTAATTGCTTATTGCTGATGTATAAGAAAGCAATGGTCTTTTGAAAGTTAATTTTGTCCCCTGCAAACTTGGTATAGTCATTTGTTAGTTTCAATAAGTTTCTTTGAATGCTGACATTTTGGGATCTTCTACAGAGAAATTATATTATCTGTAAATAAAAACAATTTTATTACTTACTTCCTAATCTGTGCTCCATTTATTTCCTTTTCTTATCTCATTCTATTATCTAGAACTTCCACTGTTGAAATGCAGAGGTGTATAGGGGGCATACTTGTCTTATTCCTGATTCCAGCAGGAAAGCATCTAGTTTTTCTTTTAGCTTTAAGTGTTTTCTAGATATTCTTCATCAAGTTGAGGAAATTCTGCTCTATTCCTAGGTTGCTAATAGTTTTTGTCAAGGATGGGTGTTGGATTTTGTCAAATGCTTTTTCTGCATCTTTTGATATGATCAGATGCTGTTCCTTCTCTTGCCTGTTTGCTTGTTGGATTACACAGATTTATTTTTAAACATTGAACCAGTCTTATATATGTGGGAAAAATTCCACTAGATTGTAGTGTATAATTATTTTTAGACATTGTTGGATTTAATTTGTTAACATTTTTTAAGGAGTTTTGCATTTATGTTTATGAGAGCAATTGGTCTGTGGTATTTTTTTCTTTTAACATCTTTTTCTTGTGTTGATATCAGAGTAATGCTGGCCTCCAAATGAGTAGGAAGCTTTCCTTCTAATTCTATCTCCCAAGAGAGACTGTAAAAATGATGTAATTTCTTTCTTAAATGTTTTATAGAGTCCACCAGGGAGCCCATTTGGGGTTGGTGTTTTGATAGGTTTAGAAGGCTGTTAATAATTGATTCCATTTCTTTACAGGTTATAGAACTGTCCAGATTCTCAATTATTTATCTTTATTTGAGTTTTGGTTGTGTCTTTCAAGGAGTTAGTCCATTACATTTAGGTTATCAACTTTGTGGGCATTAGGGTTGATTATAATATTACTTTTTAACCTTTAATATTCATGGAATCAGTATTTATGACCACTCATTTATTTTCTGATATTGGTGAGTTGTATCCGTTGTTTGTTTGTTTTTTCCTAGCATGGCTAATAATTTTAAGGTTTTTAATTTAATGTAAATGTTTTCAAAGAACAAACTTTTGACTGTGTTTATTTTCTCTGTCGATCATTTATTTTCAATTTTATTACTTTATATTTAAATTTTTACTATTTCTTTTCATCTGTTTGGATTTAATTTCCTCTTCTTTTTCTAGTTTCTTAGCTGGAAGTTAAATTATTGATATTCAGATCTTTTTTTCTTTTCTAGCAAATGCATTCAGTACTATATAAATTGCTAAACACTGCTTTTTCTACATCCCTCAAATTTTAATAAGTTGTGTTTTAATCTATTTATTTTTAAATTTCTCTTGAGATTTTTTTGTACATTTATTATTTAGAAGTTTTACTTAATCCTCAAATTATTTTATTGCTTTTAGCTTTTTCTGGTGTTGATTTCTAGTTCAATCCATTGTATATGAGAACATACTTTGTATGCTTTTTAGCCTATTAAATGTGTTCAGTTGTTAAAGGGCTTCTTATGTTGAGTTTAATGGCCTAGAATGTGGTCTCTCTCAATAAATATTCCCTGTGAGCTTGAAAAGAATGTGTAATTTGCTAGTTTTAGATGAATTATTCTATAAATGTCAGTTAGATCCAGTAGATCAATGGTACTGTTAAGTTCAACTATTTTCTTAGTGATTTTCTGCCTGCTTGATCTGTCAGTTACTGATAGAGGGGGTATTAAAGTCTCCACAGAGTATTGAAATTGTCCATTTTTCCTTGCAGTCCTGCTTTTGTGTCATTTATTTGGACAGTTTCTTTTTAGATTCATACCTGTTACAGATTATTATGTTTTTGGAGGAAGTGACCCCTTTATCATTGTATAATGTCCTTCTTTATCTCTAATAAATTTCCCTCCTTTGAATTCTGCTTCTCTTGAAGTTAACATAGCTACTCTAGGTTTCTTTTGATTAATGTCAGCATGGTCTATCTTTCTCCATCCCTTTACAATCTGTGTCTTTTATTCTCAAATGGGCTTACTGTAGATAAGATGTTGGTGGTTCTTCTTTGTTAATCCACTCTGACAGCCTCTATATTTTAATTGGTATATTGAGACCATTGACACATAAAATGATTATGTATACTATGATTAACATCCTACGTTGTCACTGTCATAATTGTATGTTTTCTATTCTTTGTCCTTGATTTTTGTTCCCTTTATTTGGTTGTGTATTTTCCATTCTTTTCTGCCTCTTTTTAATTATACACTTTTATTATTTTTTTGTTTTTGTTTTAATTTTTTTTATTTTTTTAATACTTTATTCTACATTACAATACTGTATTTGTTTTGCCATACATTGACATGAATCAGCCACAGGTGTCCATGATCTCCCAATGCCAAAGCCCCCTCCCACCTCCCACCCCATATCATCTCCCTAATCATCCCGTGCACCAGCCCCATGCATCCTGCATCCTGTATTGAACATAGACTGACGCTTCGTTCTTGCAAGATAGTATACATGTTTCAATGCCATTCTCCCAAAATCACCACCCCCCCTCCAGAGTCCAAAAGTCCGTTCTATACCTCTGTGTCTCTTTGTTGTCTCACATAGAGGGTCATCATTACTATCCTTCTAAATTCCATATATATGTGTCAGTATACTGTATTGGTGTTTTTCTTTCTGGCTTACTTCACTCTGTATAATCGGCTCCAATTTCATCCATCTCATTAGAACTGAGTCAAATTCATTCTTTTTAAGGGCTGAGTAGTACTCCATTGTGTATATGTACCACTGCTTTCTTATCCATTCATCTGCTGATGGACATCTAGGTTGCTTCCATATCCTGGCTATTATAAACAGTGCTGCAATGAAGATTGGGATACATGTGTCTCTTTCAATTCTGGTTTCCTCGGTGTGTATGCCCAGCAGTGGGATTGCTGGATCATAAGGCAGTTCTATTTGCAATTTTTAAGGAATCTCCACACTGTTTTCCATAGTGGCTGTACTGGTTTGCATTCCCACAAGCAGTGTAAGAGGGTTCCCTTTTCTCCACATCCTCTCCAGCATTTATTGCTTGTAGACTTTTGGATCGCAGCCATTCTGACTGGTGTGAAATGGTACCTCACTGTGGTCTTGATTTGCATTTCTCTGATAAGGAGTGATGTTGAGCATCTTTTCATGTGCTTGTTAGCCATCCATATGTCTTCTTTGGAGAAATGCCTATTTAGTTCTTTGGCCCATTTTTTTGATTGGATTGTTTATTTTTCTGGAGTTGAGCTGCATAAGTTGCTTGTGTATCTTTGAGATTAGTTGTTTGTCAGTTGTTTCATTTGCTATTGTGTTCTCCCATTCAGAAGGCTGTCTTTTCACCTTGCTTATAGTTTCCTTTGTTGTGCAGAAGCTTTTAATTTTAATTAGATCCCATTTGTTTATATTTGCTTTTATTTCCAGTATACTGGGAGGTGGATCATAGAGGATCCTACTGTAATTTATGTCGGAGAGTGTTTTTCCTATGTTTTCCTCTAGGAGTTTTATAGGTTCTGGTCTTACATTTAGATCTTTAATCCATTTTGAGTTTATTTTTGTGTATGGTGTTAGAAAGAGGTCTATTCTTTTACAAGTGGTTGACCAGTTTTCCCAGCACCACCTGTTAAAGAGACTGTCTTTACTCCATTGTATATTCTTGCCTCCTTTGTTGAAAATAAGTTGTCCATAGGTGTGTGGGTTTATCTCAGGGCTTTCTATTTTGTTCCATTGATCTATATTTCTGTCTTTGTGCCAGTACCATACTGTCTTAATGACTGTGGCTTTGTAGTAGAGCCTGAAGTCAGGCAAGTTGATTCCTCCAGTTCCATTCTTCTTTCTCAAGATTGCTTTGGCTATTCGAGGTTTTTGTATTTCCATACAAATCTTGAGATTATTTGATCTAGTTCTGTGAAAAATACTGCTGGTAGCTTGATAGGAATTGCATTGAATCTGTAGATTGCTTTGGGTAGTATACTCATTTTCACTATATTGACTCTTCCGACCCATGAGCATGGTATATTTCTCCATCTATTAGTGTCCTCTTTGATTTCTTTCATCAGTGTTTTATAGTTTTCGATATATAGGTCTTTAGTTTCTTTAGGTAGGAATATTCCTAAGTATTTTATTCTTTTCGTTGCAATGGTGAATGGGATTGTTTCCTTAACTTCTTTTTCTACTTTCTCATTATTAGTGTATAGGAATGCAAGGGATTTCTGAGTGTTGATTTTATATCCTGCAACTTTACTATATTCGTTGAATAGCTCTAGTAGTTTTCTGGTCGAGTCTTTAGGATTTTCTATGTAGAGGATCATGTCATCTGCAAACAGTGAGAGTTTTACTTCTTCTTTTCCAGTATGGATTCTTTGTATTTCTTTTTCTGCTCTGATTGCTGTGGCCAAAACTTCCAGTACGATGTTGAAGAGTAGTGGTGAAAGTGGACACCCTTGTCTTGTTCCTGACTTCAGGGAAAATGCTTTCAGTTTTTCACCATTGAGGATAATGTTAGCTGTGGGTTTGTCATATATAGCTTTTATTATGTTGAGGTACGTTCCTTCTGTTCCTGCTTTCTGGAGAGTTTTTATCATAAATGGATGTTGAATTTTGTCAAAGGCTTTTTCTGCATCTATTGAGATAATCATATGATTTTTATTTTTCAGTTTGTTAATGTGATGAATTACATTGATTGATTTGCGGATATTGAAGAATCCTTGCATCCCTGGGATAAAGCCCTCTTGGTCATGGTGTATGATCTTTTTAATGTGTTGCTGGATTCTGATTGCTAGGATTTTGTTAAGGATTTTTGAATCTATGTTCATCAGTGATATTGGCCTGTAGTTTTCTTTTTTTTTGTGGTGTCTTTGTCAGGTTTTGGTATTAGGATGATGGTGGCCTCATAGAATGAGTTTGGAAGTTTACCTTCCTCTGCAATTTTCTGGAATAGCTTCAGTAAGATAGGTGTTAGCTCTTCAGGAAATTTTTGGTAGAATTCAGCTGTGAAGCCGTCTGGACCTGGGCTTTCGTTTGCTGGAAGATTTCTGATTACAGTTTCAAGTTCCATGCTTGTGATGGGTCTGTTAAGATTTTCTGTTTCTTCCTGGTTCAGTTTTGGAAAGTTGTACTTTTCTAAGAATTTGTCCATTTCTTCCAAGTTGTCCATTTTATTGGCATATAATTGCTGATAGTAGTCTCTTATGATTCTTTGTATTTCTGTGCTGTCTGTCGTGATCTCTCCATTTTCATTTCTAATTTTATTGATTTGATTTTTTTCTCTTTGTTTCTTGATGAGTCTGGCTAATGGTTTGTCAATTTTATTTATCCTTTCAAAGAACCAGCTTTTTGCTTTGTTGATTTTTGCTATAGTCTCTTTTGTTTCTTTTGCATTTATTTCTGCCCTAATTTTTAGAATTTCTTTCCATCTACTAGCTCTGGGGTTCTCTATTTCTTCCTTTTCTAGTTGCTTTAGGTGTAGAGTTAGGTTATTTATTTGGCTTTTTCTTGTTTCTTGAGGTATGCCTGTATTGCTATGAACTTTCCTCTTAGCACTGCTTTTATAGTGTCCCATAGGTTCTGTGTAGTTGTGTTTTCATTTTCATTCCTTTCGATGCATAATTTGATTTCTTTTTTGATTTCTTCTGTGATTTGTTGATTATTCAGAAGGGTGTTGTTCAGCCTCCAAATGTTGGAATTTTTAATAGTTTTTCTCCTGTAATTAAGATCTAACCTTAGTGCATTATGGTCAGAGAAGATGCTTGGAATAATTTCGATTTTTTTGAATTTATCAGGGTTAGATTTATGACCCAGGATGTGATCTATCCTGGAAAAGGTTCCGTGTGCACTTGAGTAAAAGGTGAAATTCATTGTTTTGGGGTGAAATGTCCTATAGATATCAATTAGGTCTAACTGGTCTATTGTATCGTTTAAAGTTTGCGTTTCTTTGTTAATTTTCTGTTTAGTTGATCTGTCCATAGGTGTGAGTGGGGTATTAAAGTCTCCCACTATTATTGTGTTATTATTAATTTCCCCTTTCATGCTTGTTAGCATTTGTCTTACATATTGTGGTGCTCCTATGTTGGGTGCATATATATTGATAAAAAGTCTATTTTATCGGATATGAGTATTGCTACTCCTGCTTTCTTTTAGTCTTTATTTGCATGGAGTATCTTTTTCCAGCCCTTCACTTTCAGTCTGTATGTGTCCATTGTTTTGAGGTGGGTCTCTTGTAAGCAGCATATATAGGGATCTTGTTTTTGTATCCATTCAGCCAGTCTTTGCCTTTTGGTTGGGGCATTCAACCCATTTACATTTAAGGTAATTATTGATAAGTATGCTCCTGTTGCCATTTACTTTATTGTTTTGGGTTCAGGTTTATACGCCCTTTTTGTGTTTTCTGTCTAAAGTCTATCCTTTAGTATATGTTGGAGAGCTGGTTTGGTGGTGCTGAATTCTCTCAGCTTTTGCTTGTCTGTAAAGCTTTTGATTTCTCCTTCATATTTGAATGAGATTCTTGATGGGTACAGTAGTCTTGGCTGAAGGTTATTATCTTTCATCACTTTAAGTATGTCTTGCCATTCCCTCCTAGCCTGAAGAGTTTCTATTGATAGATCTGCAGTTATTCTTATGGGGATCCCCTTATGTGTTATTTGTTGTTTTTCCCTTGCTGCTTTTAATATTTGTTCTTTGTGTTTGGTCTTTGTTAGTTTGATTAGTATATGCCTTGGGGTGTTCCGCCTTGGGTTTATCCTGTTTGGCACTCTCTGGGTTTCTTGGACTTGGGTGATTATTTCCTTCCCCATTTTAGGGAAGTTTTCAACTATTATCTCCTCAAGTATTTTCTCATGATCTTTCTTTTTGTCTTCTTCTTCTGGGACTCCTATAATTCGAATGTTGGAGCGTTTCATATTGTCTTGGAGGTCTCTGAGGTTGTCCTCATTTCTTTTAATTCGCCTTTCTTTCTCCCTCGCTGATTCATTTATTTCTACCATTTTATCCTCTATTTCACTAATTCTATCTTCTGCCTCCAATATTCTACTCTTTGTAGCCTCCAGAGTGTTTTTGATCTCATTTATTGCATTATTCATTATATGTTGACTCCTTTTACTTCTTCTAGGTCCTTGTTAAACCTTTCTTGCATCTTCTCAAACCTTGACCCCAGGCTATTTATCTGTGATTCCATTTTGATTTCAAGATTTTGGATCATTTTCACTATCAGTATTCAGAATTCTTTCTCAGGTAGATTCCCTATCTCTTCCTCTTTTGTTTGGTTTGGTGGGCATGTCTCCTGTTCCTTTACCTGCTGGGTATTCCTCTGTCTCTTCATCCTGGTTATGTTGTTGCATTTCAGGTGGCCTTTCTATATTCTGGAAATTTGTAGAATTCTCTTTATTATAGAGCTTCCTCTCTGTGTTTGGGGTTATATCAGTGGTTTGTCAAAGTTTCTTGATTAGAGAGGCTTGTGTTGAAGTTCTGGTGGGTGGAGTTGGATTTCCTCTCTGTGGAGTGTTGTGAAGTGTCAAGTAATGGGTTATGGGACGTCAATGGTTTTAGAGTATTTTGAGCTGCCTGTGTATTGAAGCTCAGGGGCTAGTTCTTGTGTTGCTGGAGAATTTGCATGGTATGTCTTGCTCTGGAACTTGTTGGCCCTTGGGCGGTGCTCAATTTCAGTATAGGTATGAAGGCACTTGATGAGCTCTTATTGGATAATGTTCCCTGTATTCAGGAATTCTTTGATGGTCTCAGGATTTGGACATACGCCTCCTGATTCTGGTTTTCAGATTTATTTTTACAATAGCCTCATGATTTCTCCATCTATTCAGCACTAATGTTAAAACATCTAGGTTAATGATGATAGGTTGCTCCACTTTGAGGGTCGTCCCTAGAGGATCACTGAGTTACTGGTTTTGAAGCCAATGATCTGCTTTGCTGGATGCCTGATGTCCTCTGCCAGCAGTCAGAAGTTGTTTTGTGGAATTTACTCAGCGTTGAAATGTTCTTTTGATGAAGTAGTTAGGGAGAAAGTGTTCTCCCCATCCTATTCCTCCGCCATCTTTTTTGACCCCCTCTAATTATACACTTTTAAAATGGATTTTTCATGTCCTTTCTTAGAGCATTACTGTCACTCACAATTATTCGTGAGTTATAATCATGCTATTGCTATTTTGAATAAATGGTTATTTGCAAGATAAATTAAGAATAAGAAAAATAAAAGATTCTATTTTATATTTATGCATTATTTTCCAATGTTCTTCTTTTATTCATATATGTTTGAATTTCTGACATTTTCATTCTCTGTAAAGAACTTTACATTTCTTTCAAGTCAGGTTTACTGATGATAAATTTCCTCAATGTTTGTTAATCTGAGAAAGTCTTTATTGGTCTGTTACTTTTGAGGGTGATTTCACTGGATATAGATTTCTAGATCAGTAGTTGTTCTTTCAAAACTTTAAATACTTCATTCTATTCCTTTTTGCTTATAGTATTTTTTTTGCCTTCCTTGCTTATTTTTTATATTATGAAAATATGATAAGACATTTACAGGAGACTTGGAAAATACAGTACAAAGTTACGTATTGCTCCACTATATATTACAATTGTTTAAGTAAATATATTAAAATTTTGAGTTGGAGTTTCAATGTCAAACTCTCAGAAATGAATATAATGAATGTCCAGAGAAGTAAAAGACTATAGCAGACCTGAAAAGTGTTATGAACCATTTCAATATAATTAAGATTTATACAATTTTCACACAACAGTAGTATACAAATTCTATTCAGGTTTCCATAGACTAAAAACTAGGAGACACTGGAATATATCCAGAGACATAAGAGCAGGTGCAGAGATTTCATGGTCTAAAGGTTCTGAAATCATACAGATTTTGTCCTCTTATTACTGTGGAGTTATGTTAGAGATCAATATCAAGATATTTGAAAATAACCCACATATTTTCAACTGCAATGTGATGTTTACCAAGAGAGATTTTTGACTTAGCCAGTGAAATAAAGTTAGAAGACTGAAAAAACACAAAGGGTGACTGCAGAGAAGAAAGCACTTAAAAGAGAAATTAAGTTAATTAATTTAAAAGATTAATTAATTTTAATTAATTTAAAAGATTCTATGTATTTGGAAATTAAATGTCCACTTTTAAATGAGGATGGTTTATCTAAGAAGTCATAACAAGGAAAATTAGAAAACAGTTCTAATATAATAAAAATGAAAGCAGAATTTACCAAAATTTGTTGCATGTAGCTGGAGCTGCTCAATGCAATTAAATACAATATGGAGTCTTGAATAAGCTATGAAAACAAATAATGGACTTTAGCATAAAATTTTGTGAGGTTTGAATAAAATCTCTACTTTAGTTAATAATACTGTATCCTGAGTGGTTTTTTTTTAAACAACATAATATATATATTCCTAGAATTGGATTCTTTAAACATCATTTAAAATTTTAAAATCACAAGAAAATAAACTTTCTAACTTTTAGTAGCAATCAGTTCAGTTCAGTTCAGTCACTCAGTTGTGTCCGACTCTGCAACCCCATGAACTGCAGCATGTCAGGCCTCCCTGTCCATCACCAACTCCCGGAGTTCACTCAGATTCACATTCATCAAGTCCGTGATGCCATCCAGCCATCTCATCCTCAGTCATCCCCTTCTCCTCCTGCCCCTAATCCCTCCCAGCATCAAAGTCTTTTCCAATGAGTCAACTCTTCGCATGAGGTGGCCAAAGTACTGGAGTTTCAGCTTCAACATCATTCCTTCCAAAGAACACCCAGGGTTGATCTCTTTTAGAATGGACTGGTTGGATCTCCTTGCAGTCCAAGGGACTCTCAAGAGTCTTCCCAACACCACAGTTCAAAACCATCCATTCTTCGGCGCTCAGCTTTCTTCACAGTCCAACTCTCACATCCATATATGACCACTGGAAAACCATAGCCTTGACTAAACGGACCTTTGTTAGCTAAGTAATTTCTCTGCTTTTGAATATGCTGTCTAGATTGGTCATAACTTTCCTTCCAAGGAGTGAGTGTCTTTTAATTTCATGGTTGCAGCCACCATCTGCAGTGATTTTAGAGCCCCAAAAATAAAGTCTGACACTGTTTCCACTGTTTCCCCATCTATTTCCCATGAAGTGATTGGACCGGATACCATGATCTTCGTTTTCTGAATGTGGAGCTTTAAGCCAACTTTTTCACTCTCCTCTTTCATTCTCATCAAGAGGCTTTTTAGTTCCTTTTCACTTTCAGCCATAAGAGTGGTATCATCTGCATATCTGAGGTTATTGATATTTCTCCCGGCAATCTTGATTCCAGCTAGATGCCAAAATACATGGAACTTATCAAAATTTTGAGTGAATATACGTTTTCTAAAATATTATATTCAAAACATTTCTAAAATATTGTATTCAAAAGCTTTCTACTATGCTTGGTAAAAGCTTGAGAAAGAGCATAAGAAAATGATGGATACATTGGAAAATATAAACTAAATAAAATAGGAGCACTGAATATGAAATTTAAAAAGGAAACAAACTAGATAAAAGTAAAGGATCATCATATAGTCCAGTTGTTTTTAAACATGACTAGCTATTCATTAGAAACACATCTGGATCTATGGAGAAAAAAGAGCAATACCTGGACTTTTGTATTTTTCCAAAAATTAAGAGATAATTCTGATATGCATCTGGATTTTAAAAAGTGATTTAAAGTTTTTCTATCAAATGGTAGTTTTAGTAATATAGAATTCTATTTTTGACCAATTATTGTGTTAAGCAAAAATCGCAATAGTAGAAGAATCAATAGCTAGACAAAAAATAATCTTGCTCGCAAAAGTTTCTGGAGAGAGCTACAGTGTAATCATTATCCTTACCCCTCTATATTACATGCTTTTCCCTCTCTAGCTTCTTTCAAATTTTTTAGTCATTGATTTTTCTACAGTTTAAATATAATGTGCCTAAGAATAGGGTTTTTTGAGTAATTATCCTGCTTGGTGTTTACCAAATTTCCTGGGTCTTTGGTTTGATGTCTGTCATTAATTTTTCAAAATGGAGTACTGATGTTATTATTTCAAATATTCCCTTTGTTTCTTATAATTTTTCTTCTTTTTCTTCTTTACTTTTACATATGTTGCACATCTTATAATTGTCCCCTGCTTCGTGAATATTTCGTCCATTTTTTTCATGCTTTATTTTTGCATTTCTGTTACAGAATTTTCTCCTAACATTTCTTCAAACTCATTGCTTCTTTTCTCAATCATGCCCTATCTATTGATGAGGCCATCAGATTTCTGTTAAGGTGTCTATTTCCACCATTTCCTTTTGATTTTTTCTTAGAGTATTCATCTCTCAGTTTACATTACTAATATTTTCTTTTGTATGTCTACTTTTTAAATTAGAGCCCAAATGGCAACCCACTCCAATGTTCTTGCCTGGAGAATCCCAGGGACAGGGGAGCCTGGTGGGCTGCCGTCTATGGGGTCACACAGAGTCGGACACGACTGAAGCGACTTAGTAGCTCCTTATTAATCATACTTGTTTTAAATTCCCAGTGTGATAATTCCAAAACATCTCTCTTACTTGAATCTGGTTCTGATGACTAGTTTGTCTCTTCACACTATAAATTTTGTCTCCTAATATGCCTTGTAAATTTTGTAGAAAACCAGACATGTTTTATCAGGTAAGAGGAACTGAGGTTTAGAAGTCTTCAGTGTGAGGTTTTGTGTTTATTTACCTAGAAGTTAAGCTGTAGTTGCTTTTATTGTAGTGATAGTTTCAGAGTCATCTCTGATGTCTTTGTTTTTGCAGCTCATTTTTTCTTTATATTTCCCTGGAGATTTCTTAAATGATACTTCATATGGTCAGTGTTTCATTGCATTCCCCTGGTCACATCCAAGGTGTGTGGGGAGAGGAAGTATTCTGTAGACTTATGGTCAGGTCTCATCCTTTTAATGAGTCTGTGTCCTTGGGCAGTGACTTCCCTAAGTGCTTCTCGGCCTTGTTTTATTTTATTTTCTGTCATAGAAGAGACAAGAGGGCCAGAAGCAGCTGGAGCTGGATATTTCCCTTCCTCACATGAAAGACTAAAGCATGCTATAACTGTATTTCCCTTCACACAGACTACTTATACTCTGGTAAGACCCCGATTGGTTGGTCTTTAGTAAAATAGTTTGCCTTGTGTGCAGGGCTTGTTAAGGAGAACATAATATCCTGAGTGGGCTTCCATGATGGCTCCGTGATAAAGAATTTGCCTGCAAATGCAGGAGACATGGGTTCAATTCCCTGGAGAAGGAAATGGCATTCCATTATTCTTGCTAGGAAATCTCATGGACAGAAGAGCCTGCCAGGCTATAGTCCATAGGGTTGCAAAAGAATAAGATATGACTTAGCAACTAAACAGCAATGTCCTGGGTATATTTCAAAATGCCTATTTTTGTTCTATCCCATCTGGAAATAGGGCATTTTTCATTGATGTTCACTATGAAAACCTAGAAGGGCTCCTGAAGTAAACTACAAGAAAATGTGCTGCTGCTGCTGCTAAGTCGCTTCAGTCGTGTCTGACTCTGGGCGACCCCATAGACGGCAGCCCACCAGGCTCCCCTGTCCCTGGGATTCTCCAGGCAAGAACACTGGAGTGGGGTGCCATTTCCTTCTCCAATGCATGAAAGTGAAAAGTGAAAGTGAAGTCACTCAGTAGTGTCCGACTCTTAGCGACCCCATGGGGACCCCCTAAAATTTTCCTCTGAAATTTTAATTCTCAACTTGTCCACAAAGAGCCTCCAGTAATTCATCAATTGCAACTCAAGTTTTTTGACCTTGTACTGCCTCCAGCAACAGTTTCTGTTGCTGGAACTTTACTCAGGTAAACTGTGATTCTCTGTATCTACCTGTCTGTCTCTCCAATTTGGAAGAATGGTAGTTTGACATGTAATCTATATTCTCTAAAAGATCTAAGAAGAAGGATTGATGTTTGGTTTACTCAACTTTTTCCTAGTTGTAAAGATAAAAGTGAAGTCTTCCAACCTCATTATATCTTAGTCCAGAAACCAAAACACTGGTATTCTTTTCAAAAACATTAATTTTGAGATCTTGTAGAGTCATATGTAGTTGTAATAAATAATGCACAGATATCCTGCATACTCATTCCATGGTTTTCTTCAATATTACCTGGCAAAACTACATTAGCTCTATGCAATTTTACTATTTGTGTAGGTTAGTGTATCCACCACTCCATTCAGAATAAAGAATAGTATTTCTAACCCTACAAAAATCATTCCTATTGTCCCTTAATAACCACATTCACTTTGTTTCCACCATATCCATTTTAACCCCTGAAAACTAATAATTAGTTTTCATCTCTATAGCTATTACAAAATTTTTGTACATTGAACTTCTATTTTGTATTCAAGTTCAACAATGTTAGAATATTGGTAAGCAAATTCTCCTTCTATACCATGATTTTATAAACAGAAAAATGAAGTTTCATTATTTAGTTTTTCTGTGCAATGTATGAAACGAAGAGTTATCTGCTTCAAATTGGAATGCAGTCTCACTACTCAAATCTCCCAAGATATGAGTCCTGGGATGATAGTCAGCTGATGCCATTTGTTGTCACGGAGTTCCTCCTCCTGTCAGTGAATATAAGAATTCTAATGGTCAGAGAAGATAGTAGCTAATGTCAAAATGGCCTCCCCCATGTGGTTAACAGCTGAATGCCCCTATTATATGTCTGCCTCAAACAAGAGACCACTTTCTCTCTTTAAAAATGAATCAAGATGAGAGTGCTTTTGAATGAGTGGCTGCATAGCTGAAGGATTCAGATAATATCAGATTAAAAAGCAGATAGAGTAGGAGGCTACAAGGCCTGGTATTTTCTTTACTAGAATTGCAGTTTATCATTATGCATATAATTTAATGTTATGATGTAAAATTATCACATTTTAGTTTCACATAAAACTACACTGTTCTTCCTCTTATTTTCCTTCAATATCATGCATTTATACTTCCTTATATATTATTATTAAAATATATTTTAATAGATTACATTAATTGGAGACACTGAACTAGTTCTTACAGCATTTTGCCGAGAAAATCTTGTTGATCTCATGAATAGATTTTGTGCTGAATTGATCTTTGTATTGATTATCTATTCACTTTTAAATTATGCAAAATTCAAATTAAAATATAAAAATAAAATGTGAAAGAAGGAAAAAATCAGGTCTTTCAAAATATGCAGATCAGATGAATACAGTTTATTTAGAACATCTCTCCTTTTACATCTGTATTTTGAACATATCCGGTTATATGTTTCAAGATAGACATAGATATTACAGAGAAAATCTGCTTTTAAAATGTACTCAGTAACTATTCACTAATCCTTTCCTCAAAGAGCTTAGTCTGCTAAATATGATACAACATATTCTCTTGCATGCATTGATTGAATGCCAGAACAAGACTCCAAAGATATCATAATCTAAATACCCACGGGTCCTGAAAAAGGAGATGATTTAATCGATGTCTGTAGCTCAAAGGTTTCACAGAAGGCAAAGTATTCAAACATTATAATGTCCATGTGAAGGATTTAAGTTTGTACAGTTAGATTAAAATATTATATCTATATCAATTTATCTATTATATTTCTATAATTCAAATGTTAAAGAAAGAGAGAATTCACACATACACCAAAATTAGACAAATCTTATAATAAACACAACTGAACAACTAAGCACACACACAACAATAAGCATAGACCCAATGCCATGGGGGACTTCTTTTCACAGGACCCTTTATCCTGAGAACAGTGTCCTTTCAAAACATAGGAATATGGTAAATATGGTGATAGTCCTATCGTATGGTAAATATGATAGCAAGAATACAACTGTTCCTGATCTTTGTTCACCTAGAAAAAAGTATCAATATCAGAATTAAATGTGTATATTTGCTTCATAGGAAAGACTGAGTAACTGGTAAGGGTATTTTCTTTATCTGATACATCTCATGCCAGTTGCAATTTAGGGGAAAATTTCTCCTTTAGGGACTCAGGTGAGTCTACATGGGGCAACTCACACAAGCATTTAAAATGAAAAATGAAGTCTGTGTAAAAGGTAAACCTGTGATGAGTTTCATATCCCATGCCCTGATATGGGGGATAGAAATAATTACTTCCAGACATATCATTGCACTGGGCACAGTTGGCACACGGGAGTCAGCCAGGTGTTAGACGTGATAGGAAATGTGCCGCTTGATTAGACAGACTCGAATCCAAGTGCAACAACATTCTCTCTTAAATGAGATGAAGGGTGGAAATTTAAATTTGCCATTTAATTCTTCATCTGTGGCCAAGGCATGCCAGTGTTTCAAGATGATTTTGTTAATCACATGGGACTATACACTGCTTGTGGTAATGAAAGAATAGAAAAATGTTTTTCTCAAACAAGGCAAACACTGTCCAACTCAGTTCTATTGTGATTGGTTCAACTGAATTTTTTTATTCTCTTGGTTAGTTCCTCTTATAACTGTGTAAACATATTTTGTTTTGTTTTGTTCCTGCTTGAGGCAAAATCTTCTTTGCAGGCTTCCTCAGACTTTTGTTTCACTGTCATTTTTTATTGTGATAATTCAGTCCTACTTTGGGCCATATGGATTCTCTGGAAGCTTTATTTATCCCAAAGATGCCCTGGAGCTAGAGTTTCTGGCCAAGAAGGCTGAAAACTTCTTCCAAGATATAGATTATCTACATAAAATTGCTTAGCTTACATTCCTGTTCAATTTTCTATGATTTACTGATTTTTCAGTTCTGTCACATATTGTGAATTAATTTAAGAAATAATAGATCGCATTTACTGAAAATTTACAATAGATCAACCACTGTGTCATGTATTTTATATGCATAACTTCATCATTTAAATATCATATTTTAAAATTCATATCATCATTATTATCCCTATTTTAGAGGAAGGACATCTTGCCTAGAGAGATATTGTAAGCCACTCTAGGCATATAAGTGGAGGAACTAGGACTTTTGCTAAAACTGAAGTCTGTAGTCTCAATTAATCTGATGGATATACCAGTTTATTTCTTATTTCTTATATAGTGCTTCTCAAGGCTCTTTCAAATAGTTCATCAGGTAAAAATTATTTACACAGTAATATTTGGTATTTTTTGTCTATGAGACTCTCACTTTTACACAAAAAGTGTACTGATATGGTTTCAGATTCCGTATCATCATTAACCTGTAAGAACTTACTAATAATTGACTTTTAATGCAGTTTTTAAAAGGAATATTCTTGGTTATCTGAAAAAGCTTAGCATATGCCTACTTTTTCTAACTATGTATCCACTGAGGGCAGATTTTGTTAGTGATCTTCCATCAGAACAACTTATCACAACAGACTGAATGTAGAAACAGACATGACAATTTAGCTGTAGCTATTAAGCCAGACATTTTAGAGCTCTGAAAAAAATGTAAAACAATGTAGATCTTCTTCCTTCCTTGTGTGGAAAATTAGTTAATTTTGTAAAAATATTATTTGTATTAATATATAATGAGTTTATTATTGTCATCTTTAAATGAATTTGTAACAATATTTTAAATATATCTAGGTTTTAATTTCTGATACTTTAAATACTGATAGATATAACTAACATAATCCAAAGCTCTCAGTAACTTTTAAAAACTTTAAAGGGATTATAAAAACAAAAAGTTTAGAACCACATCCTTAGAATATTCCCCAAAAGAAAGAACACTTCTATACTATTTCATACATATGATTCAGCAAGTAAATATACCATTTTGCTCTTTCTTTTATTTGTGAAGACAAACTCCAGCCCTTCAACAGAAATAATGTGAAATACTAATAGCCCAGTGACTTCTAGGCAGCGTGAATTTTCTTCACCAACCTAAGAATTTTGAACTATAACTTAAATTAGGAAACGTTAATGCTTTCTGTGTTAGGCAATAACATAATAATTAAGAATGTTCTTCAGCTTACAGTGTGTGAGATGAACTGCCAGGACGAATGGTGATGTTGTTACACTAGTTCAGTTCAGTTCAGTCACTCATTCATGTCCAACTCTGCGACCCCATGAACTGCAGCACGCCAGACCTCCCTGTCCATCACCATCTCCCGGAGTTCACTCAAACTTATGTCTGTCGAGTCCATGATGCCATCCAGCCGTCTCATCCTCGGCCTTCCCCTTTTCCTCTTGCCCCCAATCCTTCCCAGCATCAGAGTCTTTTCCAATGAGTCAGCTCTTCGCATGAGGTGGGCAAAGTACTGGAGTTTCAGCTTTAGCATCATTCCTTCCAAAGAAATCCCAAGGTTGATCTCCTTCAGAATGGACTGGTTGGATCTCCTTGCAGTCCAAGGCACTCTCAAGACTCCAACACCACAGTTCAAAAACATCAGTTCTTTGATGCTCAGCTTTCTTCACAGTCCACTCTCACATCCATACATGACCACTGGAAAAACCATAGCCTTGACTAAACAGACCTCTGTTGGCAAAGTAATGTCTCTGCTTTTGAATATGCTATCTAGGTTGGTCATAACTTTTCTTCCAAGGAGTAAGCTACCACTGCTGCTACTGCTAAGTCACTTCAGTCGTGTCCAACTCTGTGTGCCCCCATAGACAGCAGCCCATCCAGCTCCCCCATCCCTGGGATTCTCTAGGCAAGAATACTGGAGTGGGTTGCCATTTCCTTCTCCAATGCATGAAAGTGAAAAGTCAAAGTGAAGTCACTCAGTCGTGTCTGACTCTTTGCGATCCCATGGACTGCAGCCTACCAGACTCCTCTGTCCATGGGATTTTCTGCTATTAGAGGTCAAAAATAGCAAGAATGAAAAAGAATGTTTTTGGTCATAAACAGTGATGGCATAAGACTGAAGTGCTGTAACTAGCTTCAGGATAAAGAAACACCTCAGTGTTAGCATGACATAATTTGGAAGCAAGTATCAATTTGATATGTTCAGTTCATTTCTGTCGCTCAGTCGTGCCCGACTTTGCAACACCATGGACTGTAGCATGCCAGGCTTCACTGTCCATTACCAACTGCCAGAGCTTACTGAAACTCATGTCCACTGAGTCGGTGATGTCATCCAACCATCTCATCCTCTGTCATCCCCTTCTCTTCTCACCTTCAATCTTTCCCAGCATCAGGGTCTAGTCAAATGATTCAGTTATTCACATCAGATGGCCAAAGTATTGGAGTTTCAGCTTCAGCATCAGTCCTTCCAATGAACGTTCAGGACTGGTTTCCTTTACAATGGACTGGTTGAATCTCCTTGCAGTCCAAGAGACTCTCAAGAGTCTTCTCCAACACCACAGATCAAAAGCATCAATTCTTCAGCGTTCAGCTTTCTTTATAATCCAACTCTATATCCATACATGACTACTGGAAAAACCAAAGCTTTGACTAGACAGATCTTTGTGGGCACAGTAATGTCTCTTTTTTAAATATACTGTCTAGATTGGTCATAACTTTTTTCCAGGGAGTAGTCATCATGGCTGCAGTCATCATCTGCAGTGATTTTGGGACCCCAAAAGAAAGTCTGTCACTGTTTCCATTGTTTCCCCACCTGATATGTAGGTCATAGAAAATAAGAGGATACAGACTCTGCTGAGGTTTTGAAACATATTTTTGCCTCTCAAATTTTTGATGATAAAAATTGAGGATACGGTGCAAATAAAAAGGAAAAGAGCTTTCATTTACACATATGGAGATTAATGCAATATTTTAGAAAGGATATTATTGATAACTATAAAAACTAAGTAAGATAGTTTTTCCCAACTGTAATTTATGCATCCTTAAAATAAAAGAGTCTCTTGCATCCTTAGACTCCAGAAGAGTGCTTTATGTATAGTTCAGTTCAGTCACCCAGTCATGTCTGACTCTTTGCGACCCCATGAATCGCAGTACGCCAGGCCTCCCTGTCCATCACCATCTCCCAGAGTTCACTCAGACTCATGTCCATCGAGTCCATGATGCCATCCAGCCATCTCATCCTCGGTCGTCCCCTTCTCTTCCTGCCCCCAATCCCTCCCAGCATCAGAGTATTTTCCAATGAGTCAACACTTCTCATGAGGTGGCCAGAGTATGGGAGTTTCAGCTTTAGCATCATTCCTTCCAAAGAAATCCCAGGGCTTATCTCCTTTGGAAGAGACTGGTTGGATCCTCTTGCAGTCCAAGGGACTCAAGAGTCTTCTCCAACACCACAGTTCAAAACCATCCATTCTTCGGCACTCAACTTTTTCACAGTCCAACTCTCACATCCACACATGACCACTGGAAAAACCATAGCCTTGGCTAGATGGACCTTTGTTGGCAAAATAATGTCTCTGCTTTTGAATATGCCATCTAGGTTGGTCATAATTTTTCTTCCAAGGAGTAAGTGTCTTTTAATTTCATGGCTGCAGCCACCATCTGCAGTGATTTTAGAGCCCCCCAAAATAAAGTCTGACAATGTTTCCACTGTTTCCCCATCTATTTCCCATGAAGTGATGGGACCAGATGCCATGATCTTCATTTTCTGAATGTTGAGCCTTGAGCCAACTTTTTCATACTCCACTTTCACTCTCATCAAGAGGTTTTTAGCTCCTATTCACTTTCTGCCATAAGAGTGGTGTCATCTGCATATGTGAGGTTACTGAGATTTCTCCTGGCAAACTTGATTCCACCTTGTGCTTCTTCCAGCCCAGCATTTCTCACGATGTACTCTGCTTATAAGTTAAATAAGCAGGGTGACAATATACAGCCTTGAGACACTCATTTTCCTATTTGTAACCAGTCTGTTGTTCCATGTCCAGTTATAACTGGACATGCATATAGGTTTCTCAAGAGGCAGGTCAGGTGATCTGGTATTCCCATCTCTTTCAGAATTTTCCACAGCTTATTATGATCCACACAGTCAAAGCTTTGGCATAGTCAATAAAGCAGAAATAGATGTTTTTCTGGAACTCTCTTGGTTTTTTGATGATCAGGCGGATGTTGACAATTTGATCTCTGGTTCCTCTGCCTTTTCTAAAACCATCTGGAAGTTCACGGTTCACGTATTGCTGATGCTCAGTAAAATGTTAATGAATTAATGGTTCTGTTAAACAGAATAAACTTAGAGCACTTATTAAAAAAGAAACTTAGAGCATTTCCCTCATGGCTCAGTAGTAAAGAACTCGCCTGCCAAAGCAGGAGACAGGGTTTCGGTGCCTGGTACTGGAAGTTGCCATATTCCGTGGAGCAACTAAGTTCATGCTCCACAGGTATGGAGCCTGTGCTCTAGAGCCCAGGGGCCACAATTACTGAAGTCCACGTGCTTCGACTGCTGAACCTTGTGCACGTAGGGCCTGTGCTCTGCAACAAGAGAAACTATGCAATGAGAAGCCCATGCACTGCAATAAAAGAGTAGCCCCCACTCTGTGCAACTAGAGAAAGCACATGTGCAGCAACACAGACACACTGCAAACAAGCAAATAAATAGATATTTTTAAAAAAGAGAAAGAAAGAAAATTAGAGATCTAAGGGTCTAAATTAACCGTTTTTAATTAGAGTAGATTTTGAAGTCCCAAGTAGAATATTTCAACATCTTAAAGCTTATGATTAACAGCACCAAGAACACCTGACTCCCTGACAAGGGATGAGAAATTCCTCATTCCTAATGATTATAGTTTTAGTGGTGATATAAACAGGAGACTATCTTCAAAAATAATATAATTTAGATTTCAGTTACAGTGTATATGGTTGATTTATATTTCCTAAGAATTAGCAAAGAGAACACAGCTATTTCTCTGAGGATTTGGAGGAATTTAGAGAAGTAGTCACAATTACTCACTGAAGAATTGGAGTCCGAAGTATTTTCTGCTCCAGAATTATGTAAGCTTTAGCAGCTTTTGATGCTTTTGAACTGTGGTGTTGGAGAAGACTCTTGAGAGTCCCTTGGACAGCAAGGAGATCAAACTAGTCCATTCTAAAGGAAATTAGTCCTGAATATTAATTGGAAGGGCTGATAGTGAAGCTGAAACTCCAATATTTTGGCTACCTGATGCGAAGAACTGACTCATTTGAAAAGACCCTGATGCTGGGAAAGATTGAAGGCAGGAGGAAAAGGGGATGACAGAGGATGAGATGGTTAGATGGCATCACGGACTCAATGGACATGAGTTTGAGTAAGCTCCGGGAGTTGGTGATGGACAGGGAAGCCTGGCATGCTGCAGTCCATGGGGTCACAAAAAGTTGGACATGACTGAGTGACTGAACTGAACTGAGCTGATCTATATTAAGCTACTTTAATGTTTTGAAAGATTCCTGATTTGATAAACAGAGCCAGTCAGAACCTCCACTTTCAGTGTCCCTGAATGTTTTTCATTTTTTCCATAGAGGACCTAGGAAAAGAAGTCCATGTAGAACACAGGCAGGTGTTGGTCAGCTTCCTAACAAAAGGTCTGTAGTATCAAGAACTATGAGTAAGCCTTTACAATACAACAGACAATGATTGCAATATCAAAATAATATTTCACATTTCTTTCTGACAATGCAGGAATTATCATCTCACAAAAAAGAAAGGAAAGAAAAATAGCACCAATAAAGGTCATGCTAAATCCCTTTCTGCTCTCTAAGTTAACAGAACTAATAAACATAATGCTAAAATGGGATGACGTTAGGAGATATTAGTGGATGATGTTTATGCAGGTGCTGTGTACTACCTGTCTCCCTATCCGAAGTGACTGCTTACTAGATTAGTCTGTGTCTTCTTTTAACTATATGAAGGAGCAATGGGCAAATGCTTCTGAAAGCAAGGTACAACTTTCCAGTGTATCCCAGGTCAACATAAGTTGACATATCAGACTTATAACATGGTTGAAACTGAAACTCTTTGTGACCCTCATGAACTGTAGCACATCAGGCTCTTCTGTCCATGGACTTCTCCAAGCAAGAATACTGGGGTGGTTAGGAATTCCCTTCTCCAGGGGATTTTCCCAACCCAGATACCGAACACAGATCTCTTCCATTGCACACAGATTTGTTACTGTCTGAGATGCTAGGGAAGCCTTTAACATGGTTGACATTCTAGTAAAAAAAAAAAAAAAAGTATTAATAAATAAAGGCATTTTGAGATTGATGTTCAGAGACTTCTTTTAATGAGCAGAAACAAAATATGTAAATTCCTAAAAAGTGTACACACGGTGTTAAACATAATACCCTAGGTTCACATTGATTTCTTAGCTCTTATAGATGAATTATTTTTAAAAATTGGTGGCTATTAAAATACCTTACACCATTTTAACAATTTTATAGAGTAGGAAACAAAGTTTTATTACTTAATAAAATATAATTAACATGTCCCATTTTTCATAAATCAATAATTTTCTCTCTTTGATCCTAAGCATATCAGTGAGCTGTAAAAAGAAATAAATATACACAAAAGAGACAGATAGTGTCTCTCCCTTATGTTCTAGAATAAATAACTTCAATAAATAAAAATTATTCTTCAAGATAATAGTGTTCCTTCAACAGATATCTATTGAGAAGCAAACGCCCTAACCATCTTTTAAGCCAAATTTCACAACAATAACTTTTTTCACATCAAGAAGTCTTCAGCTTGATTTTCCATTGATTGGTATCTTTAAGATCTTGTGACATGATCTGAGTTTGTTTGACTCTATGACAAATACCTTTAATAATCTTTTAAAATTGATATTCCCTCTACCCTTTCATAATCTTTGAACTGCTCCCTTTCATTTAGATTAATAACTATCATTCTGTTCTCCTTTCTAAATTCTATAAACCAGGGGTAAATGAGCCAGTCATCGATTCTGCAACTCCATGAAAAAAGGTACATGCCTTTTCATTCAATCCTTTTGGCAATTAATTTTGATAGTTTGCTTCTCGGCTCTAGTGTACTTATTTATGTTTCCAAAATATGAAATGTTTAGAGTAGCACTTCTGTTATTTGTGATTTGTTTCAAATACTGAACCATCATAAACAGGGTACATTATTCAAAATCTCACAAATTTAAATAAGTCCCCTCTTTTATCCAGTGACTAGTAGATCTTCCTTCTTATAAAAATGAAACGTCTTAACCATACTCCATTAAGGTAATCCCCTGCATCTTAGTTGGAAGCATTTAAGTCATTCTTTACTGCTTCTAACCTCTGAATAAAATTGAAACATCAAGATTTTTAAGCAATTATTTAATAATGACCATAGAGCTTTGGTTTTATTATAAAATAATTGCTTAGAAATATTTATGTTTCATTTTTATTCATGCAGGAGACCTGGGTTCAATCCCTGGGTTGAGAGGGTCCCCTGGGAAAGGTAAAGGCTACCCACTCCAATATTCTGCAGAATCCCACGTATAGTCCATGGGATTGCAGAGTCAGACATGACTGAGCCACTTTCACTTTCACATAGAGCTTTGTTTCAGTGTCCAGCTATGTCACATTATCTCATTTTACCATGTTTATTCAAGGAGGTAAAAGAAATAGGACTAATTCCAAAGACTGTATCACCTCCTTTGGTTAGTGACATTCATATTTATTTGGTTTATCCTCCTAATGTTATAATTATGTGACAAACCCCAAAGCTACTGGGACAAAGAAGAAAGGAAGGAAGGGAAGAAAACACAACTACAGAAACACAGTAAGAAGCAGATCTATTTCTTGTAGTTATAGAAATTAGTGAAATAAACAGAATTGAAAATTTTGGGAGAACAGTATCATTATATCTGATTCTAATAAATAGATATCAAACATAACTTTCAAGAAAAAGAAGTGAGGAACACAGGATTTTGTAGAGGACGGGGACATGCAGGTTTATATAAGAATTACCAAATTGATAGATTAGCAGGAAAACACTGGTATAATATACATTGATTTAAGAAAACAAATAAAAATTCCATCAAGAAAACACTTGCTGACAAAATGGTATCGCGATGGTAAGATTCTAACATACCCCAAAGTTTTCAGGTAGTGTAATATTTGTGTATTCTCGTTGGGTACACTGGGACAGTTCTCCAGTGCCGTCTTCCCAAAGAAGCTGCTCTGAAGAAGAATAAATTCATTTTTTGTTTTTATAAGTTAGATAGGATCTTGTGCTCTGCAGCTAAGATCTGAATGAAATAAGGGTCACACTGTATTTATCATTATCCATGTAGAGAACTTCCTAATTTCCTGTTCATGAACCAGGGGTACAAAATTTTAATTTATTTTGAACTGACCTTTCTTCTCCCTCTTTGTCAACAATGGCTGTGGCTCAGCCCCACATTCCTTTTTCCATTCCTCATTCCAGTTATCCACACTGTAAAATTTTCAGTTTTCAAACCTGATAGTGTAACTTGTGTTAGAAAATTCTGCTGTAAAGTCAGAGGAAGGAGAGAAGAAAACCTATAGTCACCTAAGTTTTTGAAAACAAAGCAAAAAAAAAAAAAAAGATAATTATTAGCTATTTTGTTTACAGGTTAACACACTGAGTTATGTTGAACTAAACAACACTTTGGAATACAACTAGGGAAATAAATATACACATGTTACCCATCTCAAAAGAAAAAAAATGGTAAAAATTTTGAAATCTAGTTAATGCTATGTATGCTGAAGTATTTAAGGGTAAAGTGATGGTTATTCGGGCTTCCCAGGTGGCACAGTGGTAAAGACAATGCCTGCCAGTGCAGGAGACCCAGGGGACATAGGTTCTATCCCAGGGTTGGGCAGATTCCCTGGAATAGGAAGTGGCAACCTACTCCAGTATTCTTGCTTGGAAAATCCATGGACAGAGGAGCCTGGTGGCTTATTGTTCATGGAGTCACAAAGACTCAGACCTGACTGAGTAACTGAGCATGATGGCAAAATGATGGTGATATAGGGGATGAAAATTTCTCCTCTCCCCTCTGTGGAACTTTGGCTGGGCCTAAGAATTAAACTGATAGAAGACAGATCAGCAGGAGAAGAGCATACAAGTTCAGTGAATTTTTACATGTACATGAGAACCTCCACAGAAGAATGAAGACCCTCAGAAAGGAACAAGAAGAGGAAGTTTATACTTTTTAGAAAAAGTAACAAAAGGTATGTAAAGAATTGCCAAGACAAAGGATTTTGGACCACGGGTAGGATATCATGGAAAAGTAACAAGGTTTACAGAACCTTTGCAGTCGTAAATTCCCTGTCTCTGGTGGTAAGGCTATCTCTTTACCTCCTAATACAGTGAGGGTACATGTCATATGGGAGATTTATCTCCCACTTTCAGAGAAGGGAGAGGAAGAGGAAGGTCGGAGTGACCTTCTTGCTTCTGCCGTTTTCTTAAACTCCTTCAACTTAAGAGATTCAGTGTGCCAAGGTGCTATATTGGGGGATAGCATGCCCTGAAACTCACTCATAGGTATTAATGACTGCATATTACTTTAACATATCCATAAAAACTACAAGACAAATATTGACAGAGAGATGTGTAGAGAGATCAATAAATGGAGAACTATATAATAAAATTAATATTGTGAAAATTAATGTAGAATCTAGGCAGTAGGTATAAGAATATTTATAATTATTTTACTTTGTGAACGTTTGAAGTTTTTAATAGCACACTTTGGGAAAAGATGTATAAAAAATGAAGGTGTTAGTTGCTCAATCATGTCCAACTCTTTGTGACCCCATGAACTGTAGCCTGTCAGGCTCCTCTGTCGATAGGATTCTCCTGGCAACATTACTGGAGTAATTCATTCCCTACTCCAGAGGAACTTCCTGACCCAGGGATCAAACCTGGGTTTCCCACACTGCAGGCAGATTCTTTACCATCTGAACTATCAGGGAAGCCCCATTAAAAAAAAAGAAAGTACTTTGTATTATATAAAAATAAATGCTCATCATGACCTAGACCTAACACAGCAAAAAAAGTTTTGCTTTATTTAGTTTGTTAGTTTAAGGCATTAGAAAAATATATAAACATGCAGCAGTAAAAAGAACCATCAATAATTCTTTAAAATATTTAAATGAGTAGTCTTAATAGGGTATGATACATTTTATTAGTTTTCTTATGTGTTTAACAGTTCTTTATTGTCATAAAATGTGTATTTCTTCACTATGCTAAAATTGTCAACTTGTCTCTCACCATTGGAAATCAGAATTAGAATGAAAGATTCCTCAATATTAACCTGGCATGAACCTTAGAAATCATTATCAAAGTTCTTTAATTTTTGGTTAGCATTAAATCTGAACATTTAAAGTGATTTTCCTAAAGTTATTTGCCTGAGTTATAGAATGAGACAAGGACCCATGATTTAGGATGAGCAGTATGCTCCACATTTTTATAGAATATCCACATTTAAAATTTGTGTTAAAAATTATATTAAACACTACATAAAGTCTTTTTTTTAATATATAAAGGTCACAAGTGTGTTTATTTAAAGCCTCCCTTGAGTTAATTAATGGAAACATTTTTTTCAGAAAAAGAAAGTCAAAAATCAACAGAAATATAAAATATTTCAAATAATATGAAGTAGATTTAAGGCCAGAATTTTTTTTTCCACCTCATGGCACTATGGCTGAGAAGACATAGATAATATATTTCACATTTTACTTACAAATGAATTTTTCTTTCTTTTTTTTTAAAATTAAATTTATTTATTTTTTTAATTACAATTGGGAGAATGGCAGTGAAGCATGTGTATTTTCCTGTAAGAAATGAAGCGCTAATCTATGTTTGGTGTAGGATGCAGGATGCATGGGGCTGATGCACAGGATGATTCAGGTAGAGGATGTGGGGTGGGAGGTGGGAGGGGGCTTCGGCATTGGGCGATTGTGTTCACCTATGGCTGATTCGTGTCAATGTATGGCAAAACAAATACATAAAGCCTTTAATCATTACCAAATAGGTCCAATTTCCATCATATAATTAAAGCCTGAATTCAGAAACAAAAAGATACTTAATTTTGTTTTCATTTTTCTGTATGTCATTCTGTTCATATTATAAATTGTTCTCATATTATGATATAGTGAGTAACATATCAGCATGTATGTGTATGTTTATACATATACATGTATGTGCTGTTCCTAGTTACTCATTCATGTTCAACTCTGTAACCCTGTGGACTGTAGCCTACCTGGTTCCTCTGTCCAAGGGGATTCCCCAGGCTATAATACTAGAGTGGGATGCCATGCCCTCCTCCAGGGACCTTCCCAACCCAGGGACTGAATCCAGGTCTCCTGCATTGCAGGCAGATTCTTCACCATCTGAGCCACCAGGGAAGCCCATATACATGTATATACTACTTTCTAAAATCAAGAGTGTTTAAATAAAAACCCTTTGGTTTCTAATAACATTTTAAGTTAACTCAAAAGCTATACAAATACATACTTACATTTCAAAATGCGGGAAATATTATATAATAGAGTTTTAAGTCACATAATTTATCAGAGAAAGATATTTTAAAACAAAGATGTTTTAGGACACAATGTAATTTCATTTCACATAAAAGGGCACTTACTTGAAGATACTGTTAAGACTCTGATAGGTCAATTGTTTTTAGACTGAAGATCTTAATTGCTTTTTTTTGTTTGAATAATAAATGAATATGGCAAAAGATAATAACTCTTTTAGTTCTCCACATTTTGTCTTATATCTACCTGACTGACTGAAGAAATCATTAGGAGAGATTAATTCCTTTGAGTGAGATCAGAGCATTTGGTTTATTTCTATAAGTGATTATTGCTGGCAAATGAGAAGACTCCATTTTAGGTATTGAACATGATTTTCTCAACAGTTTACTAAAAAATTTTCCTGTTGAGGTTTCCAGGAATATAGAAGAGTAAGTAGAATTTCTGTAATCATTTTTGCAAAATTCTTAAACATTTGAAAAAAATTGTATTATCTCTAGAGAGAAAATAATTGAGTATACTGTGTGTTGCTAAAGGATAATTTTCTTTCTCAGATTTCAGTGCACCATAGGATTACTTGGGGTAACTTCAAAAGATTTTTTAGTTCAGCCCAAGAAATTTTGATTCAATGGAAGTATCTCCTCAGGTGATTCTGAGGGCAAGATTTTAAGGTCGAGAATTTGAGAGTCATTCCTTTAAGAATTGCAACCATTTTTAGAGTTAATGATATAAAATCAGTCAAGAATTAGTCACACAGTCCATATGAATTCAATCACAGTGATTCTAGGAGACCACTCTGCTTTCATCTGAAATCAAAATTCTCTTGAAAATCAAGTATCTTAAATCCAAGGCACTAAATGTTCTGGATCATTTGTTGTACTCCTCAATCCCAAATCCAGGCAGAATGCTGTTGATGATCCTTGCCTGGTTGACTGGATTGACCTTTACATCATTATTTGAAGGCTAAATCATTGTGACTCTCCTCCTACCTTCAACATTTCCCACCACCAATGGAATTAAGCTTAAATTGTACTTTCAAAAATACTTCCAGTAGTTCCAACCTTTTCACCCAACCGTAACACTGAGAGCTTGTAATGTCATGGAGTAGTTTTAAAACAACAGTTAAACTACTTATAATTCTAAATTCTTCACATACATTAACTCACCAAAAAAAAAGATAAACTAAGTTTATGTCATTTTCCGATAAGGATATTGAGGCACAAAAGTAATTAGAACTTAGAAACTTAATTAGGTATTTTGGAGAAGGATTATATTTTAGGCAAAGTTAATAATTTACAACTTTTGAGGACAATCTGGTGAAATTCTCCAATTCAAGATGTATATTTTCGTGTAAGAAACGAAGCGCCAATCTATGTTCAATGTAGGATGCAGGATGCATGGGGCTGATGCACAGGATGATTCAAGTAGAGGATGTGGGGTGGGAGGTGGGAGGGGGCTTCGGCATTGGGAGATTGTGTTCACCTATGACTGATTCATGTCGATGTATGGCAAAACAAATACAGTATTGTAATTTAAAATAAATAAATAAAAAGAAAAAAAAAGAAAATAATAGTTATATAAGTATCTAAATAGGAGATATGAAATACCACCATCATAAAATAACAAAAATAAAACAATTTCATAGCTATTAAAAATCAAAGTAACTTTGTAAATTTGTATAACAAAAATTGTTTCAACTAATTATACTATAATAATTTGAAATGTTAAGCGAGACATCCAGGTACTTCCAAACAATTACAAAATATAGACCTTCTGCAAATGCCATGGGAGCAATCCTATGTAGGAAATTCAGTATTGATGTAATTTTTTAAATGTAGCACTTATTATATAAATAAATAAGACCAATAAAAATTAAATATTTTTTGTAAAAACAATTATACACTCATTATGTGAGGCCACTCAGGGTTGTCACATAGGCAACTCCCCATCTAAAAATGAGCCTATCTGTTCCTTCATAGGAAATGCAAAGTGAGTGGTGGCAATAAAGTGTATTTATTTCTGCTTTTCCTTGGGCGAATGTAGCCTTGAAAATATGTACCTGCCCTGCAGATCCCTTTGTAAATTGAATATCTATTTGTATATTCCAGTTTCCCACTTGTGTTTAACATATTTTGTACAGTGAGTGTCAGGTGTCACTGGTTTGATTCCAAGTCTGGGACCCATCAAATCTTCTTCCCAATTCTTAAAAAGAGTCAGTAGGCTGTGATCATGCTTCCATGATTTATGTGAAATAAAAATTCATTTTTCAATGAAAATGCATCATCTCATGTTATTTTTCATCCTTTACAAATATTCAGTTATCTTTCCCAGGTTAAATTCTGTTCTGGTAGATGATGATGTTGTCCCAATTTAAATTTGCAAATGAATTAACATAGTAAGATTTATTATGCTGGACTCTTGGTATTTAGGGTTTCACATTTAAAGCAGTGTGTAGGAAGACCATAAGCTGATGCAAAGATTAACTCTGACATAATAACTGTTTTTAGATCCACTGGGTAACAGTTTTCATTTTATTTATGAGCTTCATATTTTAAATTGACGTTTATGCTGGGCAATGTGTGAAATTATTTGACTGTGACCAGACTTATTTATAAATTCAAAGTGAAGACTGACACATTTCATATGTTATTTGTATTATGAATATATTGTAAATGGTACAATTAAAATATCTGAGCTTAAAGAGGGAAGGGGAGCTATACAGATCCAGTTAAGAAATAATGTTTGAGTGCACACAAACTTAAAAAGTTATAAAAGGAAAAGAAGCAATATGAACTACTTATCTCAGTGCCTGAAAATATGCAGGAAGCAAAAATAAGACCTGCGAAGGCTGGCATATGAAAAGGACTTCATGAAATGTTAACTTAACACATTTGAAATCATATTATAATTAGTACTGGGTGAGCCATAAATGTTCCTAAAAACACCTAGAACCTAATACACTTTCTCTCTCTCCCTCTCTCACTCCTTCACTCTTGCTGTCATTTTCATATCATCAGTATGAATGTCTTAATTGAAAAATCACATTCCTAGAGAGTGTCCATTTTGCCAAATGGCGAAATACTACGACTTTCAATGAATTCTCTTCAGGTCTTTTAACTCTGAGTGGACTCTGAAAATTTAAGAGTCTAGGCTCTGGTTTGTGCTGGAGAGACTTCTATTTACCTGGATCACTTCAATTTACCTGGCCAGCAACAGGGAGAGGACTTTATATTCATGGGGTTCATCTTATTGATTCTCAGGCAGCTCAGAAAAAGAATGATACTATAATTACCAGCAAGAAAAATTCTAACAAGACACATACAAGGAAAAATTTGTTCCTTTTTTGTAACTCAAAATTTCTGATTCACATTTAGCATAATTCATTTCTTTTTAGTGAAAGTGTCAGTACCATTCTTTTTAAAATATTCCTTCTTCAGAATTTCCCTCTGCATTCAGAGATGACATACAATAGCAATAATTATAGAAATAACAATACCATGTGGTTAGTGATTCAAGATAAACTGATTGACACTGGAGACAATTATTGCTAGCATATAGTAAAGAAAAACTGGTTTGTTGGTAGGTAGAAGCATAAGCCACTTGGCAGCTAGTGAAATGATGAAATCTGTTACCAAACACATAGCTCATTAGAATCGGGGAGTCTGTTGTGCTGAGGGTGTCAGAAGAATACTGTAAACTTTTAATTTGTATGTATATATCATTTATCTCACTACTGGGCATACAGTAGGCACTTAAATCTTTGTAGTTCATTTTATCAGTGATAACTGCAGAGTGAGCTTCTGGGAAAAGAGGAATTATGAAAACTCTGAGGAATGAAAAAGATTTGATTTCCAAAAAGAAAGAAAGAAAGAAAGAAAAATCTTTGAATTAGAAGCAGGTAGGGAAGACAAAATCGAGGAATATATTAAAAAAACAAGGCTAGGTTAAAGCAGCAGATCAAAAGTCTGTTAAACAAATGAACCGAAGGATGCATGTGCCAAGAAACAAAGTGATAGGTTAAAAGTCCAATCACATAGTCAAGAATTTCCCTGCATATGTATCTGTAGATATCAAAAAAAAAGAAAGAAAGAAAGAAAAGGAGCATGCAATGCCAGCACTAAAGAACAATGATAAATGGTCCAAGAATCATTTTAGTCTAGTATTTATTTTTTTAATACTTTATTCTACAATACTGTATTTGTTTTGCCATACATTGACATGAATCAGCCACAGGTGTACACGATCTCCCAGTGCTGAAGCCCCCTCCCACCTCCCACCACCATATCTCCCTGAATCATCCTGTGCACCAGCCCCATGCCTCCTGTATCCTGTATTGAACATAGACTGGTGCTTCGTTTCTTACAAGATAGTATACATGTTTCAATGCCATTCTCCCAAATCTTCCCACCCTCTCCCTCTCCCTCAGAGTCCAAAAGTCCGTTCCATACCTCTGAGTCTCTTTTGTTGTCTCACATAGAGGGTCATCATTACTATCTTTCTAAATTCCATATATATGTGTCAGTATACTGTATTGGTGTTTTTCTTTCTGGCTTACTTCACTCTGTATAATTGGCTCCAATTTCATCCATCTCATTAGAACTGAGTCGAATTTATTCTTTTTAAGGGCTGAGTAGTACTCCATTGTGTATATGTACCACTGCTTTCTTATCCATTCATCTGCTGATGGACATCTAGGTTGCTTCCATATCCTGGCTATTATAACAGTCATGTGATGAACACTGGGGTACATGTGTCTCTTTCAATTCTGGTTTCCTCGGTGTGTATGCCCAGCAGTGGGATTGCTGGATCATAAGGCAGTTCTATTTGCAATTTTTTAAGGAATCTCCACACTGTTTTCCATAGTGGCTGTACTGGTTTGCATTCCCACAAGCAGTGTAAGAGGGTTCCCTTTTCTCCACATCCTCTCCAGCATTTATTGCTTGTAGACTTTTGGATCACAGCCATTCTGACTGGTGTGAAATGGTACCTCACTGTGGTCTTGATTTGCATTTCTCTGATAAGGAGTGATGTTGAGCATCTTTTCATGTGCTTGTTAGCCATCCGTATATCTTCTTTGGAGAAATGCCTATTTAGTTCTTTGGCCCATTTTTTGATTGGATTGTTTATTTTTCTGGAGTTGAGCTGCATAAGTTGCTTGTGTATCTTTGAGATTAGTTGTTTGTCAGTTGTTTCATTTGCTATTGTGTTCTCCCATTCAGAAGGCTGTCTTTTCACCTTGCTTATAGTTTCCTTTGTTGTGCAGAAGCTTTTAATTTTAATTAGATCCCATTTGTTTATCTTTGCTTTTATTTCCAGTATACTGGGAGTTGGATCATAGAGGATCCTGCTGTGATTTATGTCGGAGAGTGTTTTGCCTATGTTTTCCTCTAGGAGTTTTATAGTTTCTGGTCTTACATTTAGATCTTTAATCCATTTTGAGTTTATTTTTGTGTATGGTGTTAGACAGAGGTCTAGTTTCATTCTTTTACAAGTGGTTGACCAGTTTTCCCAGCACCACCTGTTAAAGAGACTGTCTTTACTCCATTGTATATTCTTGCCTCCTTTGTTGAAGATAGATGAACGTATTTAAGAAGGGCTTCCCTGGTGGCTCAGTGGTAAAGAATCCACCTGCAATGCAGGAGATGTAGGTTCCATCCCTGGGTTGGGAAGATCCCCTGGAGAAGGAAAGGGCAACATACTCCAGTACTCTTGTCAGGGAAATTCCATGGACGGAGGATCTTGGCAAGCTACAGTCCATGATTGTTGCAAAACAGCTGGACACAGCTTAGTGGCTAAACAATAAAAACAACACAATGACAAGTCAGACCTCATTCTGGAGATGTTTAATAATAGTAAGTGATAATAATAACAATATTGCTTCTACTAAAATACTACCACTAATAATAAATTACCATCATTGCACAGGGGATGAAAAAATCTAAAGACTGACATTAGGTTTATAGAATTTATCATGATAATTGTTAAATGTAAAGTTTATGTGATACTTTCAGTTGAGTGCATAATCATTGTAATTAATACATTATGCAAATTTAAGAAGTTTTAGTAATTATTGATGAAGTTAAATGTAGTTTTCTCTTCTGGCCTTGTTAGTATTAATGGTTCAATATCTATAATTGCCATTAATTCAATCAAATACCATGAAATATTTAATCATAAGCATTACTATCATGTTTATCTTACAAACACCCTAGATCTTAGCTCTAGGACTGAGAATTCCTTTTTTTTAATTTATTTATTTTTAATTGGAGGATAATTGCCTTACAATATTTCATTGGTTTCTGCCATATATCAACATGAATTAACCATAGGTATACATTTGTCCCCTCTCTCTTGCACCGCCCTCCCCCTCCCACCTTATCTCACCCCTCAATGGATCCCACCAGGATCCCACCCTAGTTTTCATAAAACACCACATTTGAGCTCCTTGAATCATACAGCAAATTTCCACTGGATATCTAATTTTACTAATTCAGATGGTAATGTATATATACTAATACTGTTCCCACAATTCATCCCCTCTCTCTTCCACCATGTCCCTGAATTCTTCAACCTCCTTGTCATTCCCACCAAAAGGGGAAATATCACCCAAAATATTGAATTCCAGTTCTTTTGAATGAAGAAAATTTGGACAAGGTTATAGGAAAGGAAAAACAATGGTAACAGGTAAATGAGACAGTGTGATGAAGCGGGCTAACCTCTGCATATACCCATCCCTTCTGACATGGCCACAGAAAGTAACAAAGGCAGGTTTACCTTAGTGAGAATATGACTTCATGGGTGACAAGTAGACCCACTTCCCCAATGGCTTCATTAAAATAAAAACAAGACCCAGACACATTTACCTGTGTATCGACCTTTTTAAAAATCACAAAACATTTAATTCTATAAAGAAACAAAAAAACTTAAGATAAAATATAAATTATTTAATCTTCTCTCCCATGTAAGAGAGGAAAAATGTAAATAGAGGCAAAATGTAAATAATTATCATAAATTAAGACTTCTTAATGTCAAAAGGCTGGAAGAAACACAAGCTGGAATCAAGATTTCCAGGAGAAATATACATAACCTCAAATATACAGATGACATCACCCTTATGGAAGAAAGTGAAGAGGAACTACAAAGCCTCATGATGAAAGTGAAAGAGGAGAATGAAAAAGTTGGCTTAAAGCTCAACAATCAGAAAATGAAAATCATGGCATCTGGTCCCATCACTTCATGGGAAATAGATGGGGAAACAGTGGAAACAGTGTCAGACTTTATTTTGGGGGGCTCCAAAATCACTGCAGATGGTGACTGCAGCCATGAAATTAAAAGACACTCACTCCTTGGAAGGAAAGTTATGACCAACCTAGATAGCATATTCAAAAGCAGAGACATTACTTTGCTAACAAAGGTCTGTTTAGTCAAGGCTATGTTTTTTTCTGTGGTCATGTATGGATGTGAGAGTTGGACTGTGAAGAAGGCTGAGTGCCGAAGAATGGATGGTTTTGAACTGTGGTGTTGGAGAAGACTCTTGAGAGTCCCTTGGACTGCAAGGAGACCCAACCAGTCCATTCTAAAGGACATCAGTCTTAGGTGTTCTTTGGAAGGAAGGATGCTAAAGCTGAAACTCCAGTACTCGATGTGAAGAGTTGACTCATTGGAAAAGACTCTGATGCTGGGAGGGATTGGGGGCAGGAGGAAAAGCGGACGACACAGGATAAGATGGCTGGATGGCATCACTGATTTGATAGACTGAGTTTGAGTGAACTCCAGGAGTTGGTGATGGACAGGGAAACCTGGTGTGCTGCCATTCATGGAGTCACAAAGAGTCACAAAGAGTCACAACTGAGTGACTGAACTGAACTGAATGTCAAAAGATTGCATCCAAGCACTGCATTTCACTCTTTTGTTGACTATGATGGCTACTCCATTTTTTCTATGATTCTTGCCCACAGAAGTAGATATAATGATCATTTGAGTTAAATTCACCCATTCCAGTCTATTTTAGTTCGCTGATTCTTAAAATGTCGATGTTCATCCTTGCCATCTCCTGTCTGACCACTTCTAATTTGCTTTGATTCATGGACCTAACATTCCAGATTCCTATGCAATTCCTTTATAGCATCGGATTTTACTTCCATCACCAGTTGCATCCACAACTGGGTGTTTTTTTGCTTTGGCTCCCTCTCTTCATTCTTTCTGGAGTTATTTTTCCACTGATATCCAGTATCGTATTGGGCACCTACTGACTGAGGAGTTCGTCTTTCACTGTCCTATCCTTTTCCCTTTTCATAGTGTTCATAGAGTTCTCAAGGCAAGAATACTGAAGCAGTTTGCCATTTCCTTCTCCAGTGGACCACGTTTTGTCAGAACTTTTCACCATGACCCATCCATCTTGGGTGACCCTAAATGGCACGGCTCACAGTTTCACTGAGTTAGACAAGGCTATGGTCTGTGTGATCAGATTGGTTGGTTTTCTGTGATTGTGATTTTCAGGCTGTCTGCCCTCTGATGGAGAAGAATAAGAGGCCTGTGGAAGCTTCCTGATGGGAGAGACTGACTGAGGAGGAAACTGGGTTTTCTTCGGATGGGCGGGGCCATGCTCAGTAAATCTTTAACCCTCCTTCGAAAGGTCCCATGTACCTACTACTGCACTCCGTGCTCCCAACAAGGCTTCAACAGTACATGAATCATGAACTTCCAGTTCAAGCTGGGTTTAGAAAAGGCAGAGGAACCAGAGATCAAATTGCCAACATACACTGGATCATTGAAAAAGCAAGAGAGTTCTAGAAAAATATCTATTTCTGCTTTATTGACTATGCCAAATCCTTTGACTGTGTGGATCACAATAAACTGTGGAAAATTCTGAAAGAGATGGGAATACCAGACCACATAACCTGCCTCCTGAGAACTCTATATGCAGGTCAAGAAGCAACAGTTAGAACTGGACATGGAAAAACAGACTGGCTCCAAATTGGGAAAGGGGTCTGTTAAGGCTGTATATTGTCACCCTGCTTATTTAATTTATATGCAGAGTACATCATGAGAGATGCTGGACTGGGTGAAGCTCAAGCTGGAATCAATATTGCCAGGAGAAGTATCAATAACCTCAAATACACAGATGACACCACACTTATGGCAGAAAGTGAAGAACTAAAAAGCCTCTTAATGAAAGTGAAAGAGGAGAGCAAAAAAGTTGCCTTAAAGTTCAACATTCAGAAAACTAAGATCATGGCACCTGGACGCATCACTTCATGGCAAATAGATGGGGAAACAATGGAAACAGTGAGAGACATTATCTTTGGGGGCTCCAAAATCACTGCATATGGTGACTGCAGCCATGAAATTAAAAGAAGCTTGCTTCTTGGAAGAGAAGTTATGAGCAACCTAGACAGTATATTAAAAGCAGACACATTACTTTGCCAACAAAGGTCCATCTCAAAGTCAAAGCTATGGTTTTTCCAGAGGTCATGTGTTACTCTGAAAGTCCAAGAGCGAGCGACGAGAATGAAAACAGAACACAAAACCTAGTGCTATGGGTCAGGGGAGGGACCTGCAGCCTCTGTTGGACTGAGGTGCAGAGTCCAAACTAGTCCAGCTTTCATTCCTAATTGCAGACTACAAAACTTTCTTTGATCTATCTTTCCCAAGACACTTTATTGACATAGTCCAGATCTTGCTTTTACCCCAGTCCGTTCCCTTCTGGGAAACTCTCGGGAATAATCCGCAAGTGCATAGGCAGTGTTCATACCTGACGGTGATCCGGTGTTCCAAGGTCCATGTTTTAATAATCCTAGTCATACTCCCTCTAGGTCTGGCCTTGGGGCCTGAAACAAGGTTATTATTCTAAGAAAAACATGAAGAATAATCATAACACAGTTTCTTAACATATGCTGTTTTTCCAAGTGCTTTTTCTGTGAAATTTCTCAAGGCTGTGAAAGCACATTAGTAGGAATTCCCTCTACAGTCATGTATGGATGTAAGAGTTGGACTATAAAGAAACCTGAGCACTGAAGAATTGATGCTTTTGAACTGTGGTGCTGGAGAAGATTCTTGAGAGCCCCTTTCACAAGGAGATCCAATCAGTCCATCCTAAAAGAAATCAGTCCTGAATATTCATTGGAAGGACTGATGCTGAAGCTGAAACTCCCTTACTTTGGCAACCTGATACGGAGAGCTGACTCATTTGAAAAGACCCTGATGCTGGGAAAGATTGAAGTCAGGAGGAGAAGGGGATGACAGAGGATGAGATGGTTGGATGGCATCACTGACTCAATGGACATGAGTTTGATTAAGCTCTGGTAGATAGTGATGGACAGGATGGCCTGGCATGCTGCAGTCCATGGGGTCACAAAGAGTTGGACACGACTGAGCAACTGTACTGAACTAAACTAAATGTCAAAAGATAGGTACATTCAACAATTGTTATACAGTATATCCAATTAAGTGAATTTAGCAGTTTGGGAGGATATAGTGTTTAACTGCCTCTTTTCACTATGTATGAAAGTTAATTTTGAAATATTTTAATATCAAAGTGATTTTGTTTTTATTCCAAAGAAATAAGGCACCCTAACATATTAATTTATAATGGTGAAGTGAAAGTGAAGTCGCTCAGTCGTGTCCGACTCTTTGTGACCCCATGAACGGCAGCCTACCAGGCTTCTCCATCCATGGGATTCTCCAGGCAACAATACTGGAGTGGGTTACCATTTCCTTCTCCAGGGGATCTTCCCAACCCCAGGATCGAACCTGGGTCTCCTGCTTTGGAGGCAGATGCTTTAACCTCTGAGCCATCAGGGAATGGTAGTCATGATAAAACTCAGATTTCTGTAGGTTAAAAGGATAAAATACTGACAGAAAAAAAACAGAAGGCAAATGAAAAAGAATTAATACAGTATAACTTATCATTTATTTCCAATCTCCTCCTATCTTCCTAGTCCTGATGAAATGGCGCATTAAAGACTCATTAATTGAATATTATTGGAGTCAAATAATTTTAATGAATATGTACCCTATTACTTAAAATTCACATATGCCATTCCACAATTGTATGCGATGAAGTTAAATCTATTATTTTTTTGTATTCATTGTTTAAATCACTCATGAATCTCTCTGTATTCATACAGCATTTTAGGAGAAAATGAATAATTCAATTTCTTTATATCTTTCAAATATTCATTTTGATCTAAACTAGTGAAAAATCATCAAAGAGGAAAAGCTTGTATTTTATAAATAATTGCCATGAATCTCTTTGCTAATATAGGAGTTTGCTGCTGCTGCCAAGTCACTTCAGTCGTGTCCAACTCTGTGCGACCCCATAGACGGCAGCCCACCAGGCTCCCCCATCCCTGGGATTCTCTAGGCAAGAATACTGGAGTGGGTTGCCATTTCCTTCTCCAATGCATGAAAGTGAAAAGTCAAAGTGAAGTCATTCAGTCGTGTTTGACTCTTTGTGACCCTATGGACTTCAGCCTACCAGGCTCCTCCATCCATGGGATTTTCCAGGCAAGAGTGCTGGAGTGGGGTGCCACTGCCTTAGAGCACCATAAAAAATGTTGTATTCAAATTTCTTCAAAGTTATAAAACTCCAATATCACCTTAATTATGCAATACACACATATGTATAATAACATGTCCAATATTTTATTTAGTATTTTTAAATCATATAAACTTTCATTAGAATTACAATAAAGTCTTACTTCCCTAGCTGTTTTTTTTTTAACATTTGTTGTTTTCTATTATTATTTCCTCCACTTCAGTTCAGTCACTTAGTTCTGTCTGACTCTTTGCAACCCCATGGACTGCAGCGTGCCAGGCTTCCTTGTCCAGCACCAATTCCCAGATCTTGCTCAGACTCATGTCCATCAAGTCGGTGATGCTATCCAAACATCTCATCCTCTGTCATCCCCTTCTCCTCCCGCCTTCAATCTTTCCCATTATCGGTGTCTTTTCCAAGGAGTCAGTTCTTCACATCAGGTGGCCAAAGTATTGGAGTTTCAGCTTCAGCATCAGTCCTTCCAATGAATATTCAGGACTGATTTCCTTTAGAATTGACTAATTGGGTCTCTTTGCAGTCCAAGGGTCTCTCAAGAGTCAGGTTTCTTTATAGTTCAACTCTCACATCCATACATGGCCACTGGAAAAACCATAGCTTTGCCTAGATGGACCTTTGTTGGCAAAGTAATGTCTCTGCTTTTTAATATGCTGTCTAAGTTGCTCATAACTTTTCTTCCAAGGAGCAAGCATCTATCAGTTTCATGGCTGCAGTCACCATCTGCAGTGATTTTGGAGCCCCCAAAATAAAGTCAGTAACTATTTCCATTGTTTCCATGGAAGTGGAAACACTATTTGCCGTGAAGCGATGGGACCAGATGCCATGATCTTAGTTTTCTGAGAGCTGAGTTTTAAGCCAACTTTTTCACTCTCCTCTTTCACTTTCATCAAGAGGCTCTTTGGTTATTCTTTGCTTTCTACCATAAGTCTGGTGTCATCTGCATATCTGAGTTTATTGATATTTCTCCCAGAAATCTTGACCCCAGCTTTTGCTTCATCCAGTCTGACATTTCATATAATGCACTCTGCATATAAGTTAAATAAGCAGGCGTCAATATACAGCCATGACATACTCCTTTCCCAATTTGGAACCAGTCTGTTCCACATGCAGTTCTAACTGTTATTATTTCTTTAGTTAGAGAAAATACATATATTGATAGAAGGTTCACTCTTTCCTTGGTTAGAAACAATAGTCTACCTTTTAGAGGTTAATATTTATTTCCTTTATTTTCCCCAAATATATTCATCTAATGACAGCAAAATAATTTTTCTTTCTTTAAAAAATATGCATAACATGAAATTCACCACTTTAATATTTTTAAATGTACACTACAGTAAAGTTTATGCCCCTTATTTTATTTTTTAATATAAATTTATTTAATTTAAGTGGAGGTTAATTACTTTACAATATTGTATTGGTTTTGCCATACATCAACATGAATCTACCACCGGTATATATGTGTTCCCCATCCTGAATGCCCCTCCCTCTGGCCTCCCCGTACCATCCCTCTGGGTCATCCCACTGCACCAGCCCCAAGCATCCAGTATCATGCATCAATACCTGGACTGGCGATTCATTTCATATATGATAATATATATGTTTCAATGCCATTCCCCCAAATCATCCCATCCTCTCCCTCTCCCACAGAGTCTAAAAGACTTTTCTATACATCTGTGTCTCTTTTGCTGTCTCGCATACAGGGTTATCATTACCATCTTTCTAACTTCCATATATATGTGTTATGTACTGTATTGGTATTGGTGTTTTTCTTTCTGGCTTACTTCACCCTGTATAATCGGCTCCAGTTTCATCCACCTCATTAGAACTGATTCAAATGTATTCTTTTTAATGGCTGAGTAATACTCCATTGTGTATATGTACCACAGCTTTCTCATCCATTCATCTGTTGGTGGACATAGGTTGCTTCCATGTCCTGGATATTATAGACAGTGCTGCAAAATAGATATCCCGAACATTTTCATCTTGAAAAACTGAAATTTTGTACCTGTTGAACAACCTCTCTTTTTCCCACTCCCTTAGCCACTGGAAAGTACCATTCTACTTTCTGTTTCTAAGAATTTGACCACTTTAGATAATTCATATATTTAGAATCATGTACCATTTCCTTTTGTGACTGGCATATTTCACTTAGCATAATGTCCTCAAGGTTCATCCAAATTGTATCATATCACAATATAAGCCTCACTTAAGAATGAATAACATTCAGTTGTATGTGTGTCCTACATTTTCTTTTTCTATTTATCTCAGTGGACATTGAAGTTGCTCACTGGATATATTAGTTGCAAATGTTTCAATGAACATGAGTGTAAGAATATCTCTTCAAGTTCATTTCCATTTTAAAGGATATAAAACCACAAATGGAATTGCTGGTTCATACGATAATTCCAATTTTAATTATTTGAGCTATTTCCATACTTTTCCCCATAATTACTGTGCAATTTGCATTCTTATCAAGAGGGCACAAGGGTTCCAATTTTTCCATATTTATAACAACACTCGATATTTTGCCATTTATGATAGTGACCATCCTAATGAGTGTGAAGTTATACCACTTCATGGTTTTGATTTGCATTTCCCAGATGATTAGTAATGTGCATCTTATCATATACTTCTCAGTTGTTTGTATATATTCTTTGGAGAAATGTCTATTCAAATATTTTGCCCATTTTTAAACTGGATTATTTGGGTTTTTGTTGTTCAGTATAGAAGTTCTTTATAAATTCTAGATGTTAACATCCTGTCAAAGAAGTGGTCTGCAAATCTCTTCTCCCATTCTGTAATCCACCTTTCACTCTCTTGGTTGTTTCCTTTGTTGTTCAGGAACGTTTAAGTATGATGTAGTCCCATTTGTCTATTTTTTTCTTTTATTACCTGTGCTATTAGTGTTGGAGAAGGCAATGGCAACCCACTCCAGTACTCTTGCCTGGGGAATCCCAGGGACAGAGGAGCCTAGTGGGCTGCCATCTATGGGGTCACAAAGAGTCAGACACGACTGAAGCGACTTAGCAGCAGCAGCAGCAGCAGCAGCTATTAATGTCATATCCAAGAATAATTGCCAAATTCATTAAGAAGCATCTTTTCCTCTATAGGAATTTATAGTTTCAACCCTATTTTCAGTCTTTAATCCAATTTGAGTTAATTTTTGATTATGATATGAGTCCAACTTAATTCTTTTGCATATGGATATCCAGTTTCCCCAGCACCATTTGTTGGAGAGACAATACTTCCCTATTGTGTTACCTTGATATATTTCTTAATGGAAGTTCTTTTACACCTCCAGGACCCCACAAAATTATGTAGAACACACGATTTCTACATGAAACATCTGCCAGTGAAGTGATAACTGAATATGAACTTTGAATGGTCTCTTCTATGTTTGGAAAAAGGCAGGATCAGCTAGGATCAGATTCCCTCAATTTAATCAAAAATGCAATGTTAGTTGTTATTGTAACTGTTTGATTAAGAGAAAAATATATCAATCAACTTGTTAAATTTGTATGAAATATGCTTAGTCTTTGATTAAGAGAAAATATATCAATCAACTTGTTAAATTTGTATGAAATATGCTTAGTCATCCCAGCAACATAAACATTGTAAGATAATATAAGAAATGTAAGTAATAATATAAGCAACATATGGTTTGAAATGCATGATTTATGTTTTTTTTCAGTCTCTCAGTCATGTCCAACTTTTTATGACTCCATGGACTACAGCATGCCAGATTTCCCTATCCTTCACTATCTCTCATAGTTTGCTCAAACTCATGTCCATTGAGTCAATGATGTCACCCAACCATCTCATTTTCTGTCACCTTCTTCTTCTCATACCCTCAATCTTTCACATCATTAGGGTCTTTTCCGATGAGCTGGCTCTTTGCATCAGGTGGCCAAAGTATTGGAGCTTCAGCATCAGCCCTTCCAATGATTATTCAGGACTGATTTCTTTTAGGATTGACTGATTTGATCTCCTTGCTGTCCAAGGGACTCTCAAGAGTCTTCTGCAGCATCACAATTTGAAAGAATCGATTTTTCAGCACTCAGCCTTTGTTTATGGTCCAACTCTCACATCCATACATAACTACTGGAAAAACCATAGCTTTGACTATATGGACCTTTGTCAGCAGAGTGATGTCTCTGCTTTTTATTATGCTGCTTAGGTTTGTCATATCTTGATTCCAACTTGTGAGTCATCCAGGCCAGCATTTTGCATGATGTACTCTGCATATAAGTTAAATAAGCAGGGTAATAATATACAGCCTTGATGTATTCCTTTCCCAATTTGGAACCAGTCCGTTATTCCACGTCCTGTTATAACTGTTGCTTCTTGTTCTGCATTAAGGATTCTCAGAAGATAGGTAAAGTGGTCTGATAGTTCCATCTCTAAGAATTTTCCACAGTTTGTTGTGATTCACATAGTCAAAGGCTTTAGCTTAGTTAATGAAGTAGAAGTAGACCTTTCTTAGAAATTCCTTTGCTTTTTCTATGATCCAATGGATGTTAGCAATTTGACCTCTGGTTTTTCTGCTTTTCCAAATCCAGCTTGTCCATCTAGAAGTTCTTGGTTCACGTACTGCTGAAGACTAGCTTGAAGGATTTTACCATTGCCTTGTTAGCATGTGAAATGAATACAATTGTACAGTGATTTGAACTTTCTTTGGTATTGCTTTTCTTTGAGATTGGAATGAAAGCTGACCTTTTCCAGTCCTGTGGCCACTGCTGAGTTTTCCAAATTTGTGGCATATTGAGATCAGCACTTTAACAGCATCATTTTTTTCATGATGAGTCTGGCTAAAGGTTTATCAATTTTGTTTAAATTTTCAAACAACCGGCTTTTAGTTTCATTAACATTTTCTGTTGTTTTATTTGTCTCTATTTCATCTATTTCTGCTCTGATCCTTATGATTCATTTCCTTCTGCTAACTTTGAGCTAACAAAGTTCTTTGTTATTTCTCTAGTTTCTGTAAGTATAAGGTTAGGTTGATTATTTGAGATTTTTATTGTTTCCTAAGGAAAACTTTTATGACTATAATCTTCTCTGTTAAAACTGCTTTTGCTACATCCCATATGTTTTAGATTGTCATACTTTTTCATTTGTCTCTATGTTTTTTTTATTTCCTCTTCGCTTTCTTCAAAGACCCACTGGTTTTTAGTAGTATATTGTCTAGTCTCCACATGTATGTTTTCTGCAGCTTTTTTTTTTTTTGCTTGATTTCTAATCTCACAGCAAAACTTGATATGATTTTGGTTTTCTTAAATATACCAAAGTCTGCATTGTCCCCTAGCATATGACTTATCTTGGAGAATGCTCCATTTGTACAAAATAAATAGTGTGCATGCTACCTTGCGATGGAATGCTTTATAAATATCAATTAAGGCACATGGTCTAATGTGTCATTTAAGACATGTTTCCTTACTGTTTTTTCTGTCTGGATGATCTGTCTATTGATGTAAGTGAGGTGTTACAGTCCCTCTATCAATTGCATTACTGTCAGTTTCTCCTTTTATGTCTGTTATTTGCCGTGTATATTGAGGTGCTCCTGTTTTCAGTGCATATATATTTACAGTTATATATTCTTGGATTAATCCTTTGATCTTTATACAGTTCCTTTATTGTCTCTTGTAGCAGTCTTTGGCTCCCTTAGTGGCTCAGAAGTTAACAAAACTGCATGCAATGCAGGAGACCCCAGTTCAATCCCTGGGTCAGGAAGAGATCCTGGAGAAGAGAATGGCTCCACTCCAGTATTCTTGCCTGGAGAATTCCATGGACAAAGGAGCTGAGCTTGGCAGGCTGTAATGAATCAGACACAATTGCATGACTAACACTTTCACTTTCACACTTTGTCTGGTATGAGTATTGTTACTCAAGTTTCTTTTATTTCTACTTGCATAGAATACTTTTTCCACCCCCTCACTTTCAGTCTTTATGTGTCTCTAGATGTGAAATGGGTTTCTTATAGACAACATATATATGAGTCTTGTTTTTGTATCCCTTTTAGCCAGTCTATGTCTTTTTAGACATAGTTGGTACATTTAATCCATTTACATGTGAGATAATGTATATTTTTATTGCCATTCTGTTAACTGTTTTGGATTTGTTGGACTTCCCTGGTGACTCAGTCAGCAAAGATTTGTTTTTGTAGGTCTTTATTCTTGCTTTCCTCTTTGATTCTCTTATCTTATAATGCTATGTCTATCTTTAGTGTTGTGTTTGGATTCTGTTTTCATTTTCCTGTGTATATCTATTACTGATTTTTATATAGCAGTCTATATAGATACATAATTGTTTTATGTTGCTCATCGCTTAATTTTAAATGCATTTCAAATTTCCCACACTGGTGCTCTCTTCCTGTCACAGTTACTGGTTTTGATATCATAATTGTGTGTAGATGTTTTGCTCCCTTCACTATCTATTTGCCTTTATCTGTGAGGTTTCCTATTTTGTAATATTCTTGTTTCTAGTTGTGGCCATTTCTTTTCTTCTTAGAGAAGTTCCTTTAGCATTGTTGCTTTGGCAATGCTTAATTTTTTTAGTTTTTGCTTGTCTGTAAAACTTTGATTTCTACATCAAATTTGATGAGAGCCTTGCTGGGTATTCTTCGTTGCTTTTCCCTTTTATCCCTTTAAATATATCATGCCATTCCCTTCTGGCTTGTAGAGTTTCTTATGAAAAATCAGCTTCTAGTCTATGGGGATACCCTTGTTAGTTATTTGTTGTTTTTCTATCATTACTTCTAATATTTTATCTTTGTTTTGTTTTGAATTTTGTCAGTTTGATTACTATGTGTCTCAGTGTGTTGCTCCTGGGGTTTACCCTCTCTGTGCTTCCTGGACTTTGATGATTATTTCTGTTCTCCTGTTAGAGAATCTTCCAGCTTTTATCTCTGTAAATATTTTCTCATGCCCCTCTCTCCCTTTGCTCTTTCTGAGGCCCCTATAATGCAACTGTTGGTGCATTTGACATTGTTCTTTAGGTGTCTTAAATTGTCCTCATTACTTTACCTTGTTTTATTTTCTGCAGCAGTAATTTATACCATCCTATCTTTCAGCTCACTGATTCATTCTTGCCACATGCATTCTATTGTTCCTTCTAATGTATTTTCATTTCAGTTATTGTATTCTTCAACTTTGTTTGGTTGTTCTTTATACTTCCTAACCTTTTCCTTACTTTCTTACTCTATGCATTAATTCTTTTTCCAAGTTCTTGAATCATCTTTACTATCATTACTCTGAACTTTTTCTCAGGTAGATAAGCTGTCTCCACTTCACTTAATTGTCCTTTTCGGGTTTTATCTTGTTCTTTAGTCTGGAATATATTCTTTTACTGTCTCATTTTGTTAAAGTTGTTATATGTATTTTTATGGCTGTGATAGTTTGGTTACATTTCTTGACCTTAGAGAAGTGGCCCTCTTTATGGGATATCCTATATGTTCCCACAGCACACTCCCCTCTTGTGACCCAAGGGCCTAGGATCTGGTGCTCCTAGGGTACATTCTAATCTGTGTTTGTGGATTCAGTTCTGCAAGCAGCAGGATCTTAGTCTCCTTGCTTTCAGTGTCTGCCTCCAGATGGGTGAGGCTGTTCTAGATGTTTGCAAAGGCTTCCTGATGAAAGGGGCTGATGCCTGCTCACTGGTGAATGGGGCTGGGCCTTCACCCTGTGGTGGGCAGGCTCATGTCAAGTGGTATCCAGAGATGACTTTAGGCTCAAGATGTCCTTAAGCATCTTGTCTGCTGATGGATGTGGCTGTTTTTCCACCCTGTCAGTTGTTTCGTCTGAGGTATCCCAGTACTGGAGCTTACAAGCTGTTGGATGGGGCCAGGTTTCAGTGCCAAGGACCCAAAACGTCTGCCTCTAGCCGTAGTTCCCATAGTTCTCCAGTATGTCTGCCACCAGGTTTATTACTGCAAAGAGCCTCAGCTGCCCCTTCCCTTCCCAGGAGACCCAGTAAGACCTGCAGGTAGGTCTGGCCCAGGCTTCTGTGGAGTCACTGCTTTTGCTCTGTGACCCAGTGTGCACAGGACCTTTGTGTGCACCCTCCAAGAGTGGAGTCTCTGTTTTCCCCAGTCTGTGAAATTCCTGCAGTTAAGCCCTGCCAGCCTTCAAAGCCAGAAGTTCTGGGGACTCCTCTTCTTGATGCCAGGCCCCTAGGCTGGGGGCCTGGCATGGGACTCAGAGCTCTCACTCCTGTAGGAAAATGTCTACATTATAATTATTATCAAGTTTGTGGGGCACGGCACCTGAATGATATGGGATTTGATTGTATTGTGAGAGTGCTCTTCCTGCCATCTCACCATTTCTTCTCTATGTCTTTGAATGTAGAGTATCTTTTTTGATAGATTCCAGTCTTTTTCTTACTTGATGATTATTCATCAGTTATTAATGATTTTGGTGTCCCTATGAGAAAAGGTGAGCTTAAGCCCTCCTACTCAGCCATCTTACCTCAATAAAAATAATGATACTGTTTCTACTTAGAGCCTTTCTGTAAAACATGAAACATAAAACAAGACAGAGATATAAAGCTATAAATTTGGGGGGAGATCCACGTTTTCCGTGAAATGAAGGAACAGACACTATATCTGCAATGATTATGCATATTTCACCTATTTTAAAATTTTAGAAAAAAATGTTTGAGCATTGTCTCTTTTAATTCAGAAAAAGTATAGAGTTAACTTGCCAAATTGAATGTCTGGTTTCCTTAGAGCCTCTACTATACCATACATAATAAAAAGCAGTGAAGAAAATGATGCTATCCTAAATACTGAGTCTGATTTCTTCTTTTGGATTTCATTATGGGCACCAGCATTTTAATATTTTGTTTTGCTATGATGGAGGATACAAAAATTTTCAAACATTCATGTGCATATGTTATGAATATTAACTAATATTCTCACTAGGGGAGAGCAATTGGCAAATTCATGACTTATCTTTCTGCTTGTGTGTTTATACAAAGAGCTAATGCTGTTTATCAGCCTTTATGCCTTGATCACAGGTGTCAGCATATGAAAGTGGTGAATAATCTTGACTCCCTGTTGTGAAATGCAACTCGTGAAATTCAAACCTACTTGTGAAATTTAGAACTGTTTCATAGTTTAATGATCACTAATGGCCTATGTATTCACAACCTATTAAACAAAGAATGTGTCTGTGGTTGGAAATGTAATCCAAGCTTATAAATTTGCCTGATATTTCCTTATTTCATTCTTTAACTGAACTTGTGGACTCAATTATGACATATATTGAATGGCTAACTTTCTGGGGTATCATCAAACAGATCAGAGATATCTCCAACTCCATAAAATATAATGCTTAGCCATATAATACTATAATTAATTTCATGACTTTGTAATGAATTCTTTCAATGTTTTGGAGGGGTTCTTTTTGGTTCTTGTACAATTTGTTTAATGATATTTTGCATCTGTTTTGCAAACCTAACCAGAATCAGCAGTCAGAGAATTCTAAAATGTAATTAAATTTTGAAGATATTTCCTTTTTGATCATTAATATTCTATCTCTTACTGAAAAAGCTTACTCCATTGTAAGATGAGAGCTACATAAAGAAGCAATATTTTCTGGCAAGAAGTTAGTCACTCTTTTGATTAACACAATAATTAGGAACAACATGTCAAAGGTAAGATTCTCTGGTATAAGAATAACTCTTGTTATACGGAATCATGATATAATTCTAGTTAGTTAAAGGAATACTTTCAAGTCTAGCTTTTTTAGTTTCCTCTTTATATTTGTTATATTTTGCCTGAATAATGTTAGGATAGGAGAGTAAAATTTAATATAAGAACTTTAAGCTGTACTAGCTCTAATTTTCAGTGCTTTTGCTACTAACACATGCAATACCAAATGCAAAACTCTCTCTAGATTCTTGCTCTTCAAAGTGATATCATGGACCAGCAGCATCTGCACACACTAGAACATTGTTAAAACACAGAATCTCAGGTATGATCACAGATTTTCTGAATCAGAATCTGCATCTTAACATATTCCCAGTTTATTAAATAATGGATGCCAAATAGATACATGTCAATTGCCCCAGATTCTGCCTCCTAAAAGAAGTTTTCAATATAAGCCTTAAACCAATAAAGTAAGATAATATAACCACAAGAAATGGAAGAAAAAGAGACAAAGAAAAAAGAAAGTCATTGTAATTTTGGTACATACGTAGTAATCTGCTGATTGAGCCAAGGTTTTGGAAGACCTGTCTCCATTATGACATCATCAGCTTCTGGAGAATCTGGAGAAATTCTCAGTTTTAGATCTTTGATTCTTATAGAAATCAAAGAGATGGTGCATAATGTTTTTCAGCTAAGAGTTATGAACACAAGATTTAATTCCTTAGTTTTTACTTTAAGAAAGCTTTATGTCCCCCTACTCTAAACTCATTTTTCATAAACCACTGAAAGAATGGAATCTAAGTGAGATACATATAACATTACTCAAAGCACAAAAGCTATATTAAAATAGTAATTAAAGAAACTGGAGAAAGAAATGGCAACCCACTCCAGTATTCTTGCCTGGAGAATCCCATGGACAGAGGAGCCTGGTGGGCTACAGTCCATGGGGTCACAGAGTTGGACATGATTGAGTCATTAACTTTCAATTAAAGAAAATAGTTCATTATTTTCATAAACTTTCTGTTTGATCTATCTGCATTGAGAACAGATTTACATAGCTCAACACTTATTGCATGCCTAGTATAAACAGATATAATAAACTCTGGAGGTTCTGAGTATGTATGAAAGCAATAGTTACTATAGCAATCTTGCCCACTTACTCAGCAAAAGAAAATCTAAAATTTGCTATTATATAAAGCCAAAGTTATAGCATGACTTTTTATTTTATTATAAAACTGAAAGAGTTATATCAATCAATATGCTTTATTAAATAGCAAACCCTTTATTACATCTTTGCAAATGCATTTTCTTATTCAAAAAATAAACTTTCTAGTTCATAAATATTAAAATGTTTGTTTTTTCTGTTATTTTTAATTTTTCATGAGTAAGAATTTTAAATCTTAACAATAAATGTTTTCTAGATTTGCTGATTTCATAGTAATTAAGACAGACCATTGAGGACAGCCTTCTTCCTCACTGCAAGGAGTGAAGTAACAAATGCTTTATTTGAGTAGATGCCAAATAAAACTATTTTTGTGACCTTAAATTAACAAAACATATGCAGTTGGAAGATCTACATATTTGACAAGAAGGAAGAACATGGAAAAAATACAGAATTCAATCAGGTTATAAAGAGACTGATGAAAAACTTGGCTGCAACCTTAGTGACATGTGTAGTGGAGTGAAGACTTGTTTATTCAAATTAGAGAAAATAATGATTTAAGGGTCTGAATGGAGACATTAAATTGTCTCAGTGCCAAGTGGAAATATATTAAAATGTCTTCAGGGAAACAAAGAAATACAAAATGCAACCAAGCAGAGAAAATAGTTGAACTTAATGGTATTTTTAGGACTCCGTTTACTCAAATCAAAGGAATATATAACCATATAAATACAGAAACTGTGAAAATTAACTCTGTAAATAGTATGAAATCATAGGCCTTTGATATCACAGCAACCACAAAATAGTGACGTAGAAAGAATCATCCTGACATGTGCATTATGTTTGAATTGTAAACAAGCACAATGTTCATCAGTAGGAAAATGTTTCAGTTGATCTTAGCCAAAATGCTGAGACATAATGGTAGGAAAATGTTTCATTATATTGTGTAACTTCCTTATGAACTAGAATTTTGCAGATATTCAAGAAAAAATGTCATACCCTAATCTCTTAACTCATGTTTTACTTTTCAGCAACAAAAGCAAAGTCAATAGTAATGTGATTAACATGATGCTACTCATGTACAAAAAGCACAGTGGAGGCTGACTATATATAGTAATCTAAACTGGTGTGAGAAAAGACACCAGAGATTTGTACATTATGACAAATGTTGGTTTCTGCAACAGGAGTGAGTGTTCTGGCAAAACCTTTTGTTTTCCTCATAGTTAATGGATCAGAGCAAATGTATATTACTTTCACAATTTTTATAAAAATATAAAATATGTTCTTATAATTAAGATAGTGAAGTTCAACCTGAAGATAATCAAGCTGATAGATAAAACTACAAGTTTTTTTAAATGCAAAGGATGGAGCAAAGAATTTAAAAATATACATTTAAAAATGTAAGCTAAATTAAAAGAAGAAATAAATAGACAAATATACTATGTTTCTATGTCGATGCATGCACGCATGCATGCTCAGTCACTTCAGTGATGTCTGACTCTTGGCAACCTTATGGACTGTAGCTCACCAGATTCCTCTGTCCATAGGATTCTCCTGGCAAGAATACTAGAGTGGGTGGCCATGCCTTCCTCCAGGAGATCTTCCTCACACAGGGACTGAACCTGTGTTTCCTGAGTCTCCTGCGTTTCAGGTGGATTCTTTACCTCTGACCCACTAGGGAAGCCCTTATGTATTGATGTGTGCTGAGTTGCTTCAGTTGTGTCCAACTCTTTGTGACCCCATGGACTGTAGCCTGTCAGACTCTTCTGTCCATGGGGTTCTCCAGGCAAGAATACTAGAGTGGGTTGTCATGCCCTCCTCACATACTGAAAACTCAATATTATTAAATTGACAGTCTCTGCAAATTTACCTGTAGATTCACTACAGGTATGTGTGTGGGGGCTTTCTTGGTGGCTCAGATGCTAAAGAATCTGCCTACAGTGTGGAAGACCTGAGTTCAGTCCCTGGGTCGGAAAGATCCCCTGGAGGAGGGCATGGCAACCCACTCCAGTATTTTTACCTGGAGAATCCTCTTGGACAGAGGAGCCTGGCACACTACAGTTCATGGGGTCACAAAGAATCAGATACAGCTGAGCAACTAAGCAAACAAAACAGTACATGTGTGCATAAATTAACAAGCTGATTCTATTATGATTTTTTGAATTTAGAAAGCTTGGATAGGTAATACAGTTGTTGAGAAAAGAATAAAGTTTGAGGACTCATGTTATCAGATTAAATACTTAACATATTTATGATAGTCTCATTCTGGTGCAAAAATAGACAAATGAACCAAAGCACAGTAGAAACAACCCAGGATCATATATTCAGTCAGGTAGTTATGGCAAAGGTGTTACTTCAATTCAGTGGATAAACATATCTTTTCAATAAGTGATGCTAGATTAGTTGGATATATATTTGGGAAAAAATTGCCTTTCACAATACACAAAAGTCTATTCACAATGAATCATAGATACAAATGGAAAACAGGAAACAATGAAGCATCTGAAAGAAAACATGAGATGGTTTCCATGACATTGGTTTATGAAAGATTTTTGTATAGGACACATATTAAGCAGGACACATGAAACAACTAAACAGATAAAAGATATGAAGCAGCTAAGATACATTAAAAATTTCCAGTCATTTGGCAATTAAACAATGCAGGATTATGAGCCTTAGGAAAGAGAAACAAAGTAAGATATATGATTTCGCCAGCTTAATGCCTAGAATCACAGTCTAACTGAATTGACATCAGAGATTGTAGCTTAGGAAATTCAAGGTACCTAGCATTCTGGGCTGCTCCAAAACTCTAAGTGTGAGAAAAGTGAATTAATTTCACTGTTATAGCAAAAGTACATGTATTTAATAACATGACATAAATAGAGACCTCACTTATGACTAAATCATATCATTGAGTTGACTTTTCTTCTAGGCTTAAGATGATGATAGTCCAGTCATTTCCATCAGTAATTATAGACTGAATAAAATCACAGGCACGGACTAATAAGAAAAAGTAGTATGTCAAATAGACAACACACTGTGTCTTTTCAAAGTACCACAGGGATAAAGATGTTTCTGATGTAAATATGATAAAATAGTAAAATATTTAACATATCTTATACTTGATTTCACGGATTTGTCAGGTGCTCATACAAAAGTATAACTTATAGAATAAAAGCACAGAAAGAAAAAAGTATTAAGTTATACTACCTTGAGTGTTTATCTCTCAACTGAGAAATATTAGAACACACTAAGGAAATTATCAGTAATAGTAATGCTGCTATCTAGTATTCATAATATAGTGCTGTAAAAAGAAACTTGAAAATAGAGTGACTTAAATGATTGCATTTCTTCTTATCATTTATAACAGAATATGAAACACTGGGGAAAGTGATCTAAATATTCAAATAAAATTGCCCAGAAAAGTGAACAACCTAAACAAAAGATAAATTAAAATAGCAAAATAAAATTACATTTCTTAAGTTCAGTTAAATCACTCAGTTGTGTCTGACTCTTTGTGACCCCATGGACCGCAGAACGCCAGGCTTCCCTGTCCATCACCAACTCCTGGAATTTACTCAAACACATGTCCATTGAGTCAGTGATGCCATCCAACCATCTCACCCTCTGTTGTCGTTTTCCTCCCACCTTCAGTCTTTCCCAGGATCAGGGTCTTTTCAAATGAATCAGTTCTTTGCATCAGGTAGCCAAAGTATTGAAGTTTCAGCTTCAGCATTAGTCCTTCCAATGAATATTCAAGACTGATTTCCTAGGGTGGACTAGTTGGATCTTCTTGCTGTTCAAGGGACTCTCAAGAGTCTTCTCCAACACCACAGTTCAAAAGCATCAATTCTTCTGTGCTCAGGTTTCTTTATAGTCCAACTCTAAATCCATATGACTACTGGAAAAACCATAACTTTGACTAGATGGAACTTTGTCAGTAAAGTGATATTTCTGTTTTTAACATGCTGTCTAGCTTAGTCATAACTTTCCTTCCAAGAATCAAACATCTTTTAATTTTATGGCTGCAATCACCATCTGCAGTGATTTTGGAGTCCAAAAATTAGAGTCTGTTACTGTTTCCATTGTTTCCCTGTCTATTTGCCATGAAGTGATGGGACAGGATACCATGATCTTTGTTTTTTGAATGTTGACTTTTAAGCCAACTTTTTCACTCTCCTGTTTCATTTTCATCAAGAGGCTCTTTAGTTCTACTTCACTTTCTGCCGTAAAGGTGGTGTCATCTGCATATCTGAGGTTATTGGTATTTTTCCCAGCAATTTTGATCCCAGCTTGTGCTTCATCCAGTCCAGCGTGTCTCATGATGTACTCTGCATATAAGCTAAATAAGTAGAGTGACAACATACAATCTTGACGTACTCCTTTCCCAGTTTGGAACCAGTCTGTCGTTCCATGTCCAGTCCTAACTGTTGCTTTTGACCTGCATACAGATTTCTCAGGAGGCAGGTCAGGTGGTCCGATAGTCCCATTTCTTGAAGAATCATTCTACTTTGAATGATCCACACAGTCAAATGTTTCAACATAGTCAATAAAGCAGAAATATATGTTTTTCTGGGACTCTCTCAGATTTTTGATGGTCCAGCAGATGTTGGTAATTTGATCTGGTTCCTCTGCCTTTTCTAAATCCAGCTTGAGCATCTGGAAGCTCACAGTAAACATACTGTTGAAACCTGGCTTGGAGAATTTTGAGTATTACTTTGCTAGCTAGCATGTGAGATGAGTGCAATTGTGCGGTAGTTTGAGCATTCTTTGGCATTGCCTTTCTCTGAGATTGGAATAAAAATTGATTTTTTCTAGTCCTGTGGTCATTGCTGAGTTTTCCAAATTTGCTGACATATTGAGTGCAACACTTACACAGCATCATCTTTTAAGATTTGAAATAGCTCAACTGGAATTCCATCACCTCCACTACCTTTGTTCATAGTGATGCTTCCTAAGGCCCTCCTGATTCTGCATTCCAGGATGTCTGGCTCTAGGTGAGTGATCACACCACCGTAGTTATCTGGGTCATGAAGATGTTTTTTGTACAGTTCTTCTGTTTATTCTTGCCACCTCTTCTTAATATCTTCTGCTTCTGTTAGGTCCATAAAATTTCTTTCCTTTATTGAGCCCATCTTTGCATGAACTATTTCCTTGGTATCTCTAATTTTCTTGAAGAGATCTCTAGTCTTCCCCATTCTATTGTTTTCCTCTATTTGTTTGCTTTGATCACGGAGGAAGGCTTTCTTATCTCTCCTTGTTATTCCTTGGAACTCTGCATTCAAATGGGTATAGCTTTCCTTTTCTCTTTTGCCTTTTGCTTCTCTTTTCTGAGCTATTTGTAAGGCCTCTTCACAAAACAGTTCTGCCTTTTTAAATTTTTTTCTTCTTGGTAATGGTTTTGATCACTGGAATGCCATGAACCTCTGTCCATAGTTCTTTAGGCACTCTATCTATCAGATCTAATCCCTTGAATCTATTTTTCACTTGCACTGTATTTTCTGTACTTTCTTCGATTTCAGTGTGAATTTGGCAATAAGGAGTTCATGATCTGAGCCACAATCAGCTCCTGGTCTTGTTTTTGCTAACTGTATAGAGCTTCTCCATCTTTGGCTGCAATGAATATAATCAATCTGATTTTTATATTGACCATCTGGTGATGTTCATGTGCAGAGTTATCTCTTGTGTTGTTGGAAGAGAGTGTTTGCTATGACCAGTACATTCTCTTGGCAAAACTTTGTTGGCCTTTGCCCTGCTTCGTTTTGTACTCCAAGGCCAAACTTGCTTGTTACCCCAGAAACCTCTTGACTTCCTACTTTTGCATTCCAGTCCCCTATAACTAAAGGACATCTTTTTGCTGTTAGTTCTACAAGGTTTTGTAGGTCTTTATAGAACCATTCAACTTCAGCTTCTTCAACTTAGTGGTTGGGGCATAGACTTGGATTACTGTGATATTGAATGGTTTGCCTTGGAAAAGAACAGAGATTATTCTGTCATTTTTGAGACTGCACTCAAGTACTGAATTTCAGACTCTTTTGTTTACTATGAGGTATACTCTGTTTCCTCTAAGAGATTACGTGGGGTTGCTCCTCTTGGCCCATTCTTGCCCACAGTAATTGATATAATGGTCATCTGAATTAAATTCGCCCATGCCAGTCCATTTTAGTTCACTGATTCCTAAAATGTCAAAGTTCATTCTTGCCGTCTCCTATTTGACCGCTTCCAATTTACCTTGACTCATGGACATAACCTTCCAGTTTCCTATGCAATATTGTTCCTTACAGCATCTAACTTTACTTCCATCACCAGTGACATCCAGAACTGGGTGCTGTTTTCACGTTGTCTCAGCCTCTTCATTCTCTGGAGCTGTTTCTCCACTCTTCTCCAGTAGCATACTGGGCACCTACTTTCAGTGTCATATCTTTCTGCCTTTTCATTCTGTTCACGGTGTTGTCCTCAAGGCAAGAATATTGACGTAGTTAGCCATTCTCTTTTTCAGTGGGCCAAGTTTTATTAGAACTTTCCACCAGGACCTGTCCATCTTGCTCGGCCCTACATGGCATGGCTCATAGTTTTATTGAGTTAGACTGAGCTATAATGCGAGTTTTCAGTTTGGTTAGTTTTCTTTAACTATGGTTTGCATTCTGTCTGCCCTCCGATGGATAAGGATAAGAGGTTTGTGGAAGCTTCTTGATAGGAAGGACTGGCTATGGGGGAATTTGAGTCTTGCCCTGTTGAGTGGGGCCATTCTCAGTAAATCATTAACCCAATTTTCTGTTGATGGGGGGTGGGTGCTGTGTTCCCTCCCTGTAGTTTGGCCTGAGGCCAAACTATGGTAGGAATAACACTCATCTTCTCTGAGAACTCCAAAGTTGCAACTAACTGATGAACAGTCATTGACAGGAGAATGTTGGATCCCATCCAAGGGCAAAGGAGAAGCCCCAAAAAGATGGTAGGAAGAGCGAAATCACATTTAGAAACAAACTCCATACTTGCCAGAGACACTCAGAGGGCTCAAACAAAACCTTGTGGGCACCAGGACCCAGGGACTCCACAAGAGACTGAGCCAGACCTGCATATCTCCTGTGGCAGCACAAGTCAGCAGTGGCCTGCCACAGAGACAGGGGCTCCTGTTGCAGCAGATCTGAGAGGCTTGCTGTGTGAGCCCCATCATTAGAGCCATCAAGCCGACAAACCACAAACTGGAGAAAAGTTATACCAAAGAAGCTCTTCCACTGTTGCAAAAGTTCTAGGCCTATCAACAGATTTCCCAACCTGGGGGCCGGCAAAGGGACTTAGAACCCCCAGGGAGCTTGATTTTGAAGGCCAGTGGGATTTAATTACAGAACTTCCACAGGACTGAGGAAACGTGCACTTGGACCCCGGAGAAAGGAGCAGTGACCCCACAGGAGACTGAGCCAGACTTCCTGTGAGTGTCCAGGAACCTCTGGCAGAGGCGTGTGTCAACAGTGGCCTGCCTCGAAGTCAGGAACACGGAATACAATACTCCTAGCATAAGTCTTCAGAAAGAGGCCACCATTACAGCCATTTATAACAATGACATATTTTAAAATCTATTTTAAATATTTGATTACAAAATGATGTATATCAGAATATATGCATATAGAGTCACAAAAATGTAAAAGACTAGCCACGTACTGACAAAAGATAGGCAAGATAAGTGTAATGCTTTTAGTTAAGAACAGATTATTACTTAGACTATACAAGAAATGTGTACAAATCAGTAAGAAAATGCAAGCAACCCAATTTTTAAAGTGGGTAAAATGTTTGAACCCTCAATTCACAAAGAAGGAACTCTAAATGATCAACAACATATGAAACGATGCTCAGCCTTGCTAAAAATTAGGAAAAGTTCAAGTTAAAAACATAATTTACTTTATCAGATCTAGCATATTGGCATAAACAAAAGCACTGGTAATATTAAATATCAATGAAGATGTGAGGAACTGGGAGCATTCACATTGTTAGTAGGAGTGTGTAAATTGGTGTGCATTTTTTATAAATATTTGGCAATATCTGCTAAAAGGAAGAGGTAAGTTCTTTATGATCTATCAATTCCATATGTATCAAAAGAATTTATTAATGAGAAAAATACAAAAAAGGTTAATTGCATTTTATGTATATGTATATACATATGTATATGTATATATATGTATATGTATATATGTATATGTAATGTATATGCATGTATGTATATATATGTAATATACTATATATTATCTCAAATGGCAACCCACTCCAGTACTCTTGCCTGGAGAATCCCATGGAGGGAGGAGCCTGGTGGGTTACAGTCCATGGGGTAGCAGAGTGGACACGACTGAGTGAATTCACTTCACTTCACTTCATACATAATGTAAATGATTTAAAGAGGGAAGTTAGTGAATACAATTTCATTGAATACAAATTCATTGAATACAATTACATTGAATATAAAAACATGCTCAGATATCAAGATAGAAGGCTCTAGTTAAAGTGAATGTCCTAGATATATAAACAATGGGCTTCGGCATTGGGAGATTGTGTTCACCTATGGCTGATTCGTGTCAATGTATGGCAAAACAAATACAGTATTGTAATTAAAAAAATTAAAAAAAACAATGGATATGTTTTAAAATTGTGTTTCAAGTTACAAAATAATTAATGGCACAGTTACATTTATGTATATATTTTTAAAACTATCACAACAAATCCCAGTATTACATGTTAATGTCTCTGTAACTATAGTAAAATTGAAAGTATAGATTGTAATGAATTATATAACCACTCTAAAATAGTGGGGGTTTTTAGAGTTTAAACACCCCCAAATGAGATTTCTTATGCAGACCTCTTGCCTCAGCTCTAATGTTTTATATTGTTTTAAAATATAGATCTGAAGCAAATATGGATAATAGTTATATCTGACATATCAGTAGAAAGAATTTGCTGACTGATATTTCACATTTTTTTATTTGGAATGCATTATATTGTTCAGTTGCTCAGTCTTATCCCACTCTCTGCACCCCATGGACTGCAGCACGCCAGACTTCCCTGTTCCTCACCATTTCCCAGAGCTTGCTCTAGCCTCATGTCCATTGAGTTGGTGAGGCCACCCAACCATCTCGTCCTCTGTCATCCCCTTGACTTAAATCTTTCTGAACATCAGGGTCTTTTCCAGTAAGTCATTCTTCACTTCAGGTGGCCGAATTATTGGAGCTTCAGCTTCAGCATCAGTCCTTCCAATGAATATTCACGATTAATTTTACATTTATGAGGAAAATTGATAATATTTCTCTTTGAAATATTTTATGATTAGAAAAAGAAAGAGAGAACTTAAATGAATTACACAAGTTGAATTTAATTTGTTAGATTCTTCTTAGAAAAAATTTATCAGGAGTCATCAGGTTTGGAAGACAGTTATATGACTGCTATTGGTCCTTAACCTTGTAAACACCTAGGGTCCTCTTTTGCCTCTGTATTTGTTCTTCTATCCATTCTCTTTTTTTTTTAATTAAATTTATTTATTTTTTTAATTACAATACTGTATTTGTTTTGCCATACATTGACACGAATCAGCCATAGGTGAAGACAATCGCCCAATTGGTTAAACTAGCTGGCTTGGTTATATAACTTTTAAACAACTTTTCCAATTGTAATTTTGCTTTTTATTCATTCCTTTTTATATTGCTCTTTATCTTAGGTGATATCAACCTATGTGTAGTTTTTATTTGTCATTTTTTATTATTTTATCTCCTTTCTCAATTTAGATTCCCTACTGTATCTGTACCACTATATTTTTATGTATTCTTAAGTTTTATTTTATCACTTTATCTTACTGTTTAAGTGACAGGCTCAATATTTTATCTTCAGTAACATCCCCATTGCTAATTTTATCTATTTCTGATAAATTCTTCTGTCATCCTTCTCTGTTATTTTCAAGTATAAAAATAATATTGGAATAGAAGTAGTAATGGAGATTGTCCCTGCCCTGAGGCATATTGAAACATTTTCTTTACAAACACACCTGCATGGAATCTATCAGCCATCTTCTGTTGATTTCTATACTCTCTTGAAAAATGAATAATCTGATTTCAAATTCCTTAAGAGTAATCTAGGAGAAAGTAGACATAAAAACCACCTTCACAATCCTGCTTTCACTACAATACACTCAGTCATAGGAACGATATTTTCTTTTTATATAAAACATTCCCAATTCCTTTATGAAATATATATATATATATTTTCCACATAAAGCATTTCCAGTCCCTTATGAAATCACAGTCATAATCATAATCCTTTATCTTATATTTTCTTCTCCAAGTAAATCCTGGAGAGTAGCCAACATATAGACAGACTGTCGCATCAGGGGAGTGGGCCACAGGAAAGAATCATTTGGAGCAGAATAAAACTTGGAAAACATTTTCTACAGGTAACTTGACCTAAGAAATTCAGGATTGGTACCAAAATTCAATGAACTATATTATAGGATAAGTCCCATGTCTTGGTTATTACTGTTTTTGTAGTTCTTAGCTTAACACAGGTAAGAAGTCAATAAATGTTTTATACAGTAATGAGTAAGTCCATTTAGTTTGTCAGAAACAAGTTTGTCTTGCCTTAGAGGTGGGAATGAGTCAAAGGCACACCATTCTTAAACTTCAAGAAGCAAATGGAGAATGGCATTGAAACATGTATACTATCATGTAAGAAACAAATCGCCAGTCTAGGTTCGATACAGGATATAGGATGCTTGGGGCTGGTGCACTGGGATGACCCAGAGAGATGATATGAGGAGGGAGGTGGGAGGGGGGTTCAGGATTGGGACTCATGTATACCCGTGGCAGATCCATGCCAATGTATGGCAAAGCCAATACAGTATTATAAAGTAAAATAAAGTAAAATTTAAAAAATAATAAAATAAAATACAATTTAAAAAGAAGCAAATGGCTTGACCTGTGATCTTGTAGACTCTCTGGAAAGTAACTTTCCATGACTTCACCTCTTTTCTGAAATGAGTGGCTAGAGTTCAAAACGCAAAAGACTTAACTTTTCCACAAAATGCAGTTCTATGCTATTAAATTTCAAGAGGTCAGCCCCTTATATTTCAGAAATGTATTATGAAATTTTTGCACATGATTAAATTGATTATATATAGTCTTATGGTTACGCTCTCAAACAGAGCAGGATAATATATTATGAGAAAGATAAGTGAAGTGAAGTTGCTCAGTCGTGTCCGACTCTTTGCAACCCCATGGACTGTAGCCTACCAGGCTCCTCTGTTCATCGGATTTTCCAGGCAACAGTACTAGAGTGGATTGCCATTTCCTTCTCCAGGGGATCTTCCCAACCCAGGAATTGAACCCAGGTCTCCCGCTTTGTAGACAGATGCTTTTCCATCTGAGCCATGAGAAAGATAAAGAGAATACAAAATAAAAAATGGATTTTTTCCAAACTCTGGCATGAGTGCTCAAAAAGTGAGTTTATTTGTCAAAAGATTTTACTCCTTTGTCTGTAAAATGAAGAGATTAATTTATTATTTTCAAAAGGTATTTTTACAGCCTGTTATTAGATCATAAAACCAATCAGGTGATTACAATCAGCATTTAAGGATTTATAAAATGAAATAGAAGAAAGATTTTTATAGGGTATTATATATATATAAGGATGGCTCAGAGGTTAAAGCGTCTGCCTCCAATACAGGAGGCCTGGGTTCTATCTCTGGGTCGGGAAGATCCCCTGGAGAAAGAAATGGCAATCCACTCCAGTATTCTTGCCTGGAGAATCCCATGGACAGAGAAGCCTAGTAGGTTACAGACCATGGGGTCGCAAAGAGTCGGACGTGACTGAGCGACTTCACCTTCAAGTAAAATATAATAAAACTTAGTTTTCAGTTCATATGTGTGTGTCAGTCTATGTTCTAGATCATGATAAAATGTATCTTTACTGTGTATCTTGATTTTAGAAAAAAGAGGCACTTAGCCAGCTATCTTCTGAATGTGACCATTTCTGATTTGAATATTCTAGCTATTTTAATCAACCAAATTCATTCTTGCTTCATTTGTTTTATGAAAAATATAAAAATATCTTGTTCATGAATCTATGTCTTAACTTATTGGCATAAAATAGAATTTGATTTGAATACATTACCCAATTGACTTCCCATTAAGTACCTTCTAATGTTATATAAGCAGCTTTGTTATTGTTAAATATCTTAAACTTATACAATATACATAAAAATATGACATACTAAATAGAAAAACACAATGTGATTAGATATTTGAGAAAAATTCTTGCTTTGTAAAAACCTGATGGAGTTTCATAAAATGTGACAAATTTACGGATTCAAGAGCAATTTTTAGATTTACTACTCATGGTCAGACAAGTTAATCTACCATTGTATATATTAGTAAAGTGGATGGTGGGAATATTATATTACTGTTTTCAGGGTAAAAACTATTTTGATTTCCTTGTGACAAAAAACATGAAGATAACCTTCTTTAATTTCCTACCTAGCCTAAGAAAATTTGTTACAAATATTTGAATCACATCTTCACACTGATTTTTAAATTTTTTTTAATTTTATATTGAAGTATAGTTAATTTACAATATTTTTATTTTCAGGTATACTGCAAAGTGATTCAGTTATTTATTTATATATACATATTTTCAGATTATTTTCCATTATAGATTATAAATCCTTGTTGCTTATCTATTTTATATAAAATAGTATGTATCTGTTAATCCCATACTCCTAATTTTCCCTCCCATCTACCTTTCTTTTTGATAACCAAGGGGATCCAACCAGTCCATCCTAAAGGAGTTCAGTCCTGGATGTTCATTGGAAGGACTCATGTTGAAGCTGAAACTCCAGTTCTTTGGGCACCTGATGTGAAGAGCTGACTCATTTGAAAAGACCCTGATGCTGAGAAAGATTGTGGGCAGGAGGAGAAGGGGATGACAGAGGATGAGATGGTTGGATGGCATCATCGATACAATGGACATGAGTTTGGGTAGGCTCCGGAAGTTGGTGATGGACAGGAAAGGATAGCAGGATGGTGTGCTGCAATTCATGGAGTCGCAGAGTCAGACATGACTGAGCCACTGAACTGAACCATTAGTTTGTTTTCTGTGTCTGTAAGTCTGTCTTGTAGATAATTTGTATTATTTTTTAGATTCCACATATGAGTGTCATATATTTCTCTTTATCTGACCTATTTCCAAATGGCAATATTTCTTTCTTGTATATGAATAATATTTCATTGTATGTGTGCATGCGTGTGTGTGTGTGTCACACCACGTATTCTTTATCCATTCATCTGTTGATAGACGTAGGCTGCTTCCACGTCTCAGCTACTCTAAATAGTGCTGCCATTGAGGTATATGTATCTTTTCAAATTAGAGTTTTTGCCTTTTCTGGATTATGCTGAGAGCTGGGATTGCTGGATCATATGGTAACCTTATTTTTAGTTTTTAAGAAACTTCCATACTGTTCTCCATAGTGGTTGCACTTTACAGTGGTTGCACTTTACAGTCCTGCCAACAGGCTATGAAGCCTCTTGGACATCTGTATATCTTTGGACAAATGTCTATGTAGGTCTTCTGCCCATTTACTGATTGGGTTATTTGTTTTTGCAATACTGAGTTGTACTAGCTGGTTGTGAAAGTTAATCCTGTTTAGTCACACCATTTGCACATTTTCCCCTACTCTGTAGGTTGTCTTTTTGTCTTGTTTATGGTTTCCTTTGCTGTGCAAACATTTTTAAGTTTAATTAAGTTTATTTTTCCTTTTATTTCTTTTGACTTAGGAAACTAATCCAAGAAAATATTACTACGACTTATGTTAAAGAGTGTTCTGCCTATGTTCTTTTTAGGAGTTTCTACAGTGTCATGTTTTATATTTAGGTATTTAAACCATTTGAGTTTATTTTTGTTTATGGTGTGAGGGAGTTTTCTAATATCATTGATTTACATGAGACTCTCCAGCTTTGACAATACCACTTGCTGAAGATACTGTTGCATATTCTTGCCTCCTTTGTTGAAGATTAATTGATAGTAGGAGTATAGGTTTGTTTCTGGGCTCTCTATTCTGTTCTTTTGATCTTTATGTCTGTTTTTTTGCCAATACTATGTTGTTTTGATCACTGTAGCTTTGTAGTGTTACCTAAAACCCAGGAGGGTTATACCTCCAGCTTTGTTCTTTTCCTCACAGTTGCTTTGACAACTGTTGATCGTTTGTTGTTTCATATAAATTTCAGGATTATTTGTTCTATAATAGTTCTGTGAAAAAAATCACATGTAACTTGATAGGGGCTGCATTAAGTATGTAGATTTCTTTGGGTACTATGACCACTTTAAAAATATCTTGATTTTATTTTTATACTATTCTAAGAAGTAACACCTGTGAAATTTTACTTTATTTTTATAGATAAAAGCAAAATTTAATTTTGTCACAAGGAAGATCTATAATTATTGAATACTGAACAGTATAAAACACTGATAGCTTTAGATCATTAGCTATCAAGATCACTTTGAATGCTAGCTTTCTTTTTTTCAGAACTTTCTGATATTCTATTCCTAGGATACTAATTTTTTGCCTTTTGTATTTACTGAAACTTTCAGTCATTGATTGATTTTTCCTGTGTAAATTAATATTGTTATTGTGAGGTTATCTTTATTTTTCTTTTAATACATGTGTATATTGCCCAGAAGTTTAAAATGCACTTTCTTTGTTTGCCTTCACTCTGGAGGAATCGATGATCCCAACTTCTCTTACATTGTACTTTTTAACATTCTAACTCCTACATATTATAGGTTCCAGTTGATTCCTCAGAGGTGATTTTTTTGGAGCTGCAAGTTTTATGTTAGGGATTCCTTTCAGGTCATTTGCTTTCTAGGGGCCTAAGGTACATATCTAAATCTAAGACCTCCGAGGGCCCCTGGCGTTACCTGCTCTCATTTTCTGAGGAACTGCTTTTGATTTTGCTCTTTGTCTTTAGCTCTCAGAATTTCCCTTTATTTTAAGGAATTTATTTATTTTGAAAATTGTATTATTTATAATTTCTGTTGGGCTGCTTGCCACATCAGCTCAAGTTCCTGGGGAGAAAGGTAAAACCATCATATTTTTCAGAAGAAAGTTCAGCACACATATCCGCTTGTTGAAAGTATAGGTGATTTATACTTAAGTTTCAAGAAGAATTAGACCAATTGGTTATTTCTCTCCCAACATAAATCTAACCAAGATTGCCTAGAGAAATATCAATAACCTCAGATATGCAGAAGACACCACCCTTATGACAGAAAGCAAAGAGGAACTAAAAAGCCTTTTGATGAAAGTGAAAGAGGACAGTGGGAAAGTTGGCTTAAAGCTCAACATTCAGAAAATTAAGATCATGGCATCCAGTCCCATCACTTCATGGGAAATAGATGGGGAAACAGTGGAAACAATATCAGACTTTATTTTGGGGGGGCTCCTAAATCACTGCAGATGGTGATTGTAGCCATGAAATTAAAAGACACTTACTCCTTGGAAGAAAAGTTATGACCAACGTAGACAGCATGTTCAAAAGCAGAGACATTACTTTGCCAACTAAGGTCCATCTAGTCAAGGCTATGGTTTTTCCTGTGGTCATGAATGGATGTGAGGGTTGGACTGTGAAGAAGGCTGAGCACTGAAGAATTGATGCTTTTGAACTGTGGTGTTGGAGAAGATTCTTGAGAGTCCCTTGGACTGCAAGGAGATCCAACCAGTCCATTCTGAAGGAGACCAACCCTGGGATTTCTTTGGAAGGAATGATGCTAAAGCTGAAACTCCAGTACTTTGGCCACCTCATGCGAAGAGTTGACTCACTGGAAAACACTTTGATGCTGGGAGGGATTGGGGCAGGAGGAGAAGGGGACAACAGAGAATGAGATGGCTGGATGGCATCACTGACTCGATGGACATGAATCTGAGTGAACTCCGGGAGTTGGTGATGGACAGGGAGGCCTGGCGTGCTGCGATTCATGGGGTCGTAAAGAGTCCGACACGACTGAGCGACTGAACTGAACTTAACTGAACTTAACTGAACATAAATCTCATAAAATGTATTTTTAATAGTTATCCATCATTATTGATAATGCTAATTATAAAATCGATATTTTCTAAGAGATTAGAACTTACATGTTCTTACCAAACATAAAAGATACATTAAGAAAAAGAAACAAAAATATGTTGTTTAAAAGGCATAATCTTCAATCGGAAAGGGCACAGAAATTTCCAAGCCAGATAAGTAAAAATTACATTTATACATATCATAGGAAAATTTTAGAACCCTGTAGTAAAAGATAAAAATTATGGAAGTTCCCTAATAAGAAGTAGCATTTAAATAACAGAAATTGCATTGACCTTAACTTTCCTAATTGTTACATTGAATTTAAAAAATAATTAATTTGTTTCAGATTACTGTCATAAAAATTTACTTGAAGTTTTATACATTTATAGAAATAATAATACATAAACTATCATTAATAATGAGAGAGAAAATACAAGTCTTTTCAGAAATACAAAAAAGAATGTTTAAGTATTACTAAATAATGAATTTTAGAAAGAACTGTATATCTAGTAGAAAATGTAATACAACAAACAAACAGAAGGGAGAAAAATTATCTCCTATTACAGATTAAGGTAACTGTAAAAATTAAATAGAGGTTTGAAGCTAAAATGTCCAATGTTAAAAAAAAATAACATAGTGAGCTCATTTTTTTCACCCAAATAGAAGATATATTGGTCAGAATGAGCTTCTACTACATATAGTAATAAGTAATTTTTAAAAATAGACTGAAGATTGGTGATCAGGTGCTAATATGGTGACTCCACCATTATTTATGTAGCATTTATATTAAACATTTGTTTAATATTTAAACATATTTCTCTATCAATATGGTGAACTAATCAACAACTATAACATTTCCTTCCAAATAAAAATACTTTTTGCAAGCTGTCATTTTATCTATTTCCTTCCAATATTCCATATTTTGTTGAAACCTTCTGGAGTTTTAATTTCTGGGTTTTATTATATTTTCAATATGCTTCTACTTTTATAGAGTAAATTTTATTGATTGTCTTAAGGTTTATACTCACAGTCTCAAATGTTGTATATATTCAACTCTAATTTTGTTGGCTTCCTTGTTCAACTCTGCTTTTTGTATTTTATGAGCTTAATAAGTTTTGATCTCAATTTAAAAAAATCTTTGGAGTAGGTGATTAATTGTTCCTAAAAGACCATCTTGCAAGTTGGAAAATATTCTTTTCTTGCCCTCAAAAAGTTTTACATTTACAAATTTCTTTTGGAATTGTGTTGTCCAAATTGTTTGTTTATCATCTATTTGCTTTTAAAATTTAACCCATTGGTTTTCAATGCTCTAATTGTTTCATTATTTGTATAATAGTAACTTTGAATTTTGTCAATATGACAATCTTTCTATAATCTCAGCAGATTTGAATAGCATGCATTTATTTTTTATTTCTTTGATATATTCTCATTTCATATGTTAATTTTTCTCTTTTTGTGATTGGTTTTCTCTCCTTTTCATGATGCTGATTTCCTCATAAGGAAACAGTGCTATGTTTAAATGTAAAAGACTATATTGATAATATTGGTAGTCTGAGGATATTTGTCCAAGCTCACATGAAATTCCCTGATATCCTGGTCCCCAGTCTTGTGTTTGCAAAGCTGGGATAGAAGTGCATAACATGTGTCCAAAGGAATAGCTTTAAGAGTGTCAGATTAGCTGTTTTGGAGAGTAAAGGAACTCTCAGTCTTTTGTACTGGCTATTATTTAACTCTACACTTAACACTTCTCTACTCAGCAGATCTCAGAAAGTAATCTGGGTTAGGATTTCCTCTTTCATTTGAAAAGCCTTGCTTGATGTTTTAACATCTACATGCACATAGGAGTAATCTATGTGCATGTGGATGTTAGCTGCAAAAGCTTTAATTTTAGATTTAGATGTATTTTAATTTTTGATGAACAGCCCTTCAATTCCTTAAACTGACAAGTTTGTTTCCTTTCCTTAATTGCCTGATACTTTTAACTCTAAAGAGATATTGCTTTTCTTCTGAGAATACTCATGGTTTTGTTGTTGTTCACTCACTCACTCGTGTCCGACTCTTTGTGACCCCATGGACTACAGCACGCCAGGCTTCCCTGTCCTTCACCATCTCCCAGAGCTTGCTCAAACTCATGTCCATTGAGTCCATGATGCCATCTAACCATTTGATCCTCTGTTGTTCCCTTCTCCTTCTGCCTTCAATCTTACCCAGCATTAGGGTCTTTTCCTCATTCTGTTTGTCTATTTGATTGTTCTAAAGAATATAGAATAAAGAAGTAGAAGGGTTTAGAGTTAGCCGTTCTAATCAGAAATCCTACCACTTCATTGTTGCCTATCTTGGCCTTTCATTAAGAGAACAAATATGGGAATCAAGGAAAAGCATATGGAAAAGTAAGGACTTTGGAGTAGGTATGTTGTTCTGCATCTTGCTGCATGACATGAGTAGGTCATCTAAACTCTGCCGAGCTATTTCTCTTTACCTAATATGAGGATATACTATCTTAGAGGTAGGCATTATGAGAGGAATATATAAGATAAACATATAATTTAACCACCATAGTCTTTGATAAAACAGAATATAAGAGTACTGGGTTCAGGATTGGGAACACATGTACACTCGTGGCAGATTCATGATGAAGTATGGCAAAACCAATACAATATTGTGAAGTAAAATAAATAAATAAATAAAAATAAAAAAAAAAGGCTAGATTTCAGGGAAATTGGATATATTTTGAAGTAGAGCAAACAGGATTTACTGATGGAGTATATGTGTGGTGTGAGAAAAAGGAAGGATAAATGATGATGAAGCTTCTTGGCTTGAACAAATGGAGAATATAGTTTCCATTACTTGTGATGAGAACCTACTCTGATGGAGAAGGCTAGACTAGGGTATACGTGGAAGGACCAAACAGGGCCATCTCTGCCACACCTTGCTGATACATCAAGTAAAATGAGGACTGCATAGTCTTGTGATTATCTTTTCTTGAAGTTTAAAGTCATAGAACCTGGCTTAAGTTTATGGTTTAATCCTTTAGAAACCTCATTTTTTTATTCTCAAGTGTATATTCAGGTTTTATATGTTTCCTTGCTATCTTTTTGTTTATTTGCATTTACAAGATAAATGATCTATTAAAAAAAAAGAGTACTGGTTTCAAGAGTACATACCTTGAAAACATTGTTTAATGTTTCTTTGTAGGCAAATAATTGGCTCTTTTAAAATATATTTTGCAAACTGGCAAACATATCCTCAGCATTATTTTACAAGGCCATTATCCATTAATATGTGAAATAAAAAGGCCACTTTTCACTGCCATTTGATTTTAGCATTTTGGACACCATTTAAAATTGTGTGTCTTCAAATCTATGAAACATTTTATGTATCAGTTCACTTCAGTTCAGTGGCTCAGTCGTGCCTGACTCTTTGCAACCCCATGAACTGCAGCACACCAAGCCTCCCTGTCCATCACCAACTCCCGGAGCCTGCCCAAACTCATGTCCATCACATCGGTGATGCATCCAACCATCTTATCCACTGTCATCCCCTTCTCCACCTGCCCTCAATCTTTCCCAGCATCAGAGTCTTTTCAAATGAGTCAGCTCTTTGCATCAGGTGACCAAAGTAATGGAGTTTCAGCTTCAACATCAGTCCTTCCAACGAACATTCAGGACTTATTTCCTTTAGGATGGATGTTGGATCTCCTTGCAGTCCAAGGGACTCTCAAGAGTCTTCTCCAACACCACAGTTCAAAAACATCAATTCTCCTGTGCTCAGCTTTCTTTATAGTCCAACTCTCACCTCCATATGTGACCACTGGAAAAACCATAGCCTTGACTAGACAGACCTTTGTTGGCAAAGTAATGTCTCTGTTTTTGAATATGCTGTCTAGATTGGTCATAACTTTCCTTCCAAGGAGTAAGTGTCTTTTAATTTCATGGCTGCAGTCACCATCTGCAGTGATTTTGGAGCCCCCAAAATAAAGTCTGACACTGTTTCCCCGTTTCCCCATTTATTTGCCATGAAGTGATGGGACCAGATGCCATGATCTTAATTTTCTGAATGTTAAGTTTTAAACCAACTTTTTCACTCTCCTCTTTCACTTTCTACCAGAGGCTCTTTAGTTCTTCTTCACTTTCTGCCATAAGGGTGGTGTCATCTGCATATCTGAGGTTACTGATATTTCTCCAGGCAATCTTGATTCCAGCTTGTTATTCATCCAGCCCAGTGTTTCTCATGCTGTACCCTAATTCCCTTTTATGTCAGAAATTCTGTAACTACCTTGATAGCTAATGAATAAAAATTATATTTTTCTACATATTTTATGGATTTTTTTATATTTCTACATTATAAAAATAATTACTAGACCCAGAAAATGCATTATGTGTTGTGAATAAGAACATCACTTTATGTTACCTAATAATGAATTCATTTCTTAAGCATTGATTGAAAATATAGTCTAGACTTATTCACTTATTTGAAGTCATGTCTTTAATATTTACTACCTTTTAATATACTAGGCATTTGGAGAGGAGAGTCTTTTCTATTGCAATTATCTATACACCTATATTTAAATTGAAGATAAATTATTATAGCTATTTAAAATAGTTCTTATTCATACATTAAATATACTTTTCAGCAATTTTTTTTTTCTATTTCATCTCTTTACATTATATATCTTGCTTAATTCTGTCACATCTGCAGCTAGTTTTCAATTGATTCTCAAGTTTTCCAAGTAAATAATCATGTGTGTATTGATGATGTTGTATTTTTTTCCTATAGTATATAAAATCTCTCTTTTTATCATTTCCTCTGTAGGCATCATTGATATGGATTTTAATGTTTTCTAGATTCTGGTTTCAATGGGAAGACATCTATTTATTCATTATTAAGTACAAAGTTGAATCTTTTTAAGGATATTTTTCATTTTATTTAAGATCTTTCCATTCTTGGCTCAATAAAATTTATTAATTTGTTTTTGTTATGTTTTCTAACCAGGACATTTGTTCAGGCTCTATAAAGATCTTTGCTTCTCTCGTGAAAAGTAGATAGATAAATTACTATATTTCTTAATAAAAACTATTTTTTTAAAGTTTAATACCACTTCTTTGGTCATATTTCACCACAATTTTAATTTATTGCTGATTTTATTTAGCTTATTTTTATATTAAAGTATGTTTATAGAATGAAAAACATGGGAGATGGTAATATTTTTGCAAATTTGTACAATTTTGCCTATATTTAATTTCACAATTTTACTAATTTGAGAAATTTTTTTTCTTACTGTCTGGAATAAAATGTATGTCAGAGACAATATGGATTTCATGAAAATCTTAGAACCTTCACTTACAAAATTATTGAATTTTATAACTAATATTTAAATAATTTATTAGTTATTATTGCCCTATAACATATTTCAAAGAGCTATTGTAGGCTAATGGAGATTTTTGTTTTTGCTTTTTATTTTTTTGGTGTATATCCTAACCTTTTAAATTAGATCAATTTTTATTTTATGTATCCTGCATCTATATATACTTAACATATATATTAAACACTTTATACATACTTGTTGTTACTGCTGCTGCTAAGTCTCTTCAGTTGTGTCCAACTCTGTGCAACCCCATGGATGGCAGCCCACCAGGCTCCCCCATCCCTGAGATTCTCCAGGCAAGAACACTGGAGTGGGTTGCCATTTCCTTCTCCAATGCATGAAAGTGAAAGTGAAATCGCTCAGTCGTGTCCGACAGACTCTGTCTTCGCGACCCTATGGACTGCAGGCTACTAGACTGCTCCATCCATGGGATTTTCCAGGCAACAGTACTGGAGTGGGTTGCCATTTCCTTCTCCGATACATACTTGCTACTTTTCCGAAAAATGATAACTCTATGGAATGATGAACCATAAAGCATGCATTCATATTTCCACTATTAGTTTTGATAGGGAATATGTTTTCTTAATCTTAAAAGCACTAATATACTTTTAGTGCTGACTCTATCAGTCAAGGACACAACTCTTAACCAATATCATTTTTTCTTTCACTTTATCTTAGTTTATCTACCTACTATTAAATTATTTATATCGCTCATTTTTATTTTTTCAAAGGATTTAATTAAAATGGCTCAGTATTCATTAAGTTTTTTCATAGTAATCATCAAGTGGAGAACTTTTGAGTTAATGACCTTCTTCTAATTTGGAATATTTAGCATACCTTTTCTTAAGAGCAAATAATTAAAATTAATGAAATTGTTGAACTTTTGGCCAATAACCAAAGATCAGTTTTAATATACTGTTACATTACTCACTATGTTGTTACCTCACTAATGGACATCATGTCTTTTCTCACTGAATTTATTGCCACAGCTCTATATTCTCATGTAACGTTTATGTATTTTTGTGTGCTTAGTTGCTCAGTCATGTCCAACTCTTTGCAATCCCATGGACTGTAAAATATTTTGAGTAACTTAAAGTAAGCCTTTTTCAATATTCTTATTAATCTGTTGAATTAGGAGGCATGTTGACTTTTTAATATAAATTTATTTATTTTCATTGGAGGTTAATTCCTTTACAATATTGTATTGGTTTTGCCATACATCAACACGAATCCGTCACAGGTATACACGTGTTCCCCATCCTGAACCCCTTTCCTTCTCCCTCCCCCTACCATCCCTCTGGGTCGTCTCAGTGCACCAGCCCCAAGCATCCAGTATAATGCATCGAACCTGGACTGGCGATTCATTTCATATATGATATTATACATGTTTCAATGCCATTCTCCCAAATCATCCCACCCTCTCCCTCTCCCACAGAGTCCAAAAGACTGTTTTATACATCTGTGCCTCTTTTAAAGACTATATGGGGCTAGGTAGATAACTTTTAAATTACTAACTTGGAAAACTTAGTTTCTCAATTGTAAGTTCTGTGCTTTTGGAAGTTTTAATTCTTTTCCTTTCACTTAGTTTCAAAGTCAACTTTTCTTTTTGCAACAACTGTTATGCCTCATTTAAAAATAAATGGCCCTCTATACGAAATAATTTTTTCAAGTTTTATAGGAAAAATCAATATAGTACATAACTTTCCCCTGGCTTAGTAGCTAATCTGAGAAAATAAAGGCTATACACTTCAACTGATAGATGCCCCAGACATCTTAAGTGCAAGCTTCAAATACAGATATTTTATCATATAAGTCATTTGATTTCCTATAAAACATTTATACTTAGCTTGTATCTCTGTTAATGATTGTCTTATGAAGCACTATACAAAACTTGGGAGGCTTTTAAAAATACTGAATTTAAACTGAAATAATTATCAGCATTATGCACAAGTGGGTCAAGTTTGGGAGAGAAAAATTGCACCGCCAGCTTTGAGTAAGACCCAAGAGGCAGGCACAAAGCACATGATGTGGATCAGCCTTCTTTGATTATTTTCAATGAATTTCCTCAGCTATTGTGACCTAAATCTCAATTTAGTTTGCTTGTTTTCCTTGGTTCATTATTTTAAATATGCTGCATTTTTAAAGAATAGTCCTAAGCAAATAACATTTGTGTGAGAGTCTGTCTTACCTCTGGCAACTCCCTTGTGCCCCTTCTTTACAGAGGGCAAACATATTAGTTAATCTTGTTTATATCTTGAGTAACAAAATACTGTGGTAACTCAGTGATTAAAATTACTTATTTTCATAAAGTGAAAGTGAAAATCACTCAGTCATGTCTGACTCTTTGCAACCCCATGGACTATACAGTCCAAAATACTCAGTGGGTAGCCTTTCCCTACTCCAGGGGATCTTCCCAATCCAGGGATTGAATGCAAGTTTCCCACATTGCAAGCAGAGTCTTTACCAGCTGAGCCACAGGGAAGCCTAAAAATACTGGAGTGGGTAGCCTATCCCTTCTCCAGTGGATCTTCCCCACCCAGGAATTGAACTGGGGTCTCCTGCATTGCAGGTGGATTCTTTACCAACTAAGCTATGAAGGAAGCCCCTAATTTTTTCCCCTTTATTTTCATAAAGGAAGTCTAGAATACCACTTGTAGAGCCATGCTATACTGATTACACACATATCCTTGGATTTTAGAACTAGATCTCCAAGAAATTCTTTTCAGTTGGTGTTGGGCAGTAGAGATTCAAGGTTAAGTTTACTACAGAGTGTGCTCCTAATTAAAAAAAAAAAAAAATTATGTTTTTTCTCTCTTCTTTCTTTTCCTTTCTCTTTTCTCTCCATGCAGTTGAGGACTTTTGAAACCTAGCGAAAGGCTAAACCCTAGAGGGAAAGGGAAATAAGAAACAGTAAAAATATACATGTTTCTGTATCTATTTTAAAAATTGAATTTATTATAAAAAGCTTTCAATAAAAATATTACAAAGATATATGATTTCACTGGTGAATTCTATCAAACTTCCAATAAGTAGTACCAATCTCACATAATCTTACAAAACATACAGAAGAAGAAAATATTTTTAATCTGCTTTTTGAATTCAGTACAACCATGTCACTAAAATCTATTACAAGGATATGAATATATTGCAAATAGGTCATAAAACAAGAAAAGTAGAGACCAGTGTCCCTCTTGTACATGGAATTAAAAATGTAAACAGTATATAAGCAAAGGGAACCCAGAAACATATAAAATATGAAACTTGCTATGTAGATTTACCGAAGGAATGCAAGGTTAGTTTATCATTAAAATTTAACATAATAGATGCATAACAGTGATGTGACAAGGTTCAGGAAATGGCATGATTGTTTTCTAAATATAGAAGGTAACTTCTTCAGAAATGGTAGAGGCAAGAACTTAATAGTGAAATATTGAATCTTTATCCCTTACAGGAACAAGACAAGGATATCCACTCTCATCGTTTCTAATCAGCATCATAATAGAAGCTCTATCCAGAGCAATAAGCATGAAAATGAAATAAATGTGTGAATATTAAGGAGGAAGAAATAAAGTTATCTTCATTCACATATAATAGCACTATTTATATAGAAAAGACTTCCCAGGTGGCTCAGTGGTAAAGAATCTGCCTGCCAAAGCAGGGAACATAGGAGACACGGGTTGGATCCCTGGGTCAAAAAGATCTCTTGGAAGAGGGAATGACAACTCATTCCAGTATTATTGCCTGGAATATTCCACAGACGGAGGAGCTTGAAGGGCTACAGCCCTTGAAGTCGCAAAGAGGCAAACATGACTGAGAACACTCTTTATGGAGAAAATCTTAACAAATTAAAAAAAATTTTTTCCACTAGAACTAATAAGTGACTTTAGCAACATAGTAGTAGCCTACCTACACCTTTCTGTTTAAAAGTGGTCACTTTATGACCAATCCTTTGGCACTCCCACCATATTCATTGTATTCTATTGTTTGCCTACTTTTGTAAAAATATAAAATTCCACAAGGGCTAAGATTTTTTATCTGTTTCAGTAAAGTATCGCCAGTGCAAAGAATAGTACCTATGTGGTGAACATAAAAATACTTGTTGAATTTTAAATGGTTTGTATTTACAGTTAAAGTGTGGTAATGGAAAGGAATAAATTAATTAAGCTGGTGAATTAATCAAAATAATTCTAATTATTTTGCCCTCTGCTATGAATCAGTTTTACAAGGCTTCAAAATTCAAAACCTTCCCTGGTGGTTCAGACTGTAGAGTATCTGCCTGCAATGCAGGATACCTGGGTCCTATCCCTGAGCTGAGGAGATTTACTAGAGAGGGGAATGGCAACCCACTCCAATATTCTTGTCTGGAGAAATTCATGGACAGAGAAGCCTGGTGGGTCACTGTTCACAGGGTCACAAAGATACGACTGAGTGACTAACTCACTCAAAGTTAGTTATAGATATTACCTTGAATCTGGCTTCGATAGTTGTAGCTTCCCTGAACCTTATTCTTGACTTCCAACATCATTCACAAGGATGCTGGACAATCACAGAGAGAAAGAAATAAAGAAAAAAAAAAAAAAAAAAAAAACCACTCAAAACAAAATCTAGTCATAGTTTCTTCACAGAATAAGTTATCTTATATTTTAGTGCCTGTACAGTTTCAGCTAGGTTTACCCATATTTTCCCATTGAATTTTACCTATATTTTCTTATTGAATTATTGCGGCAGTTTAACAAGCTCCTTAAGGGTCATTGAATTAAAAATCTCTTTAAAGATATAATACTCAAATGACTATCATTTCCTAAGTGGTCATGGATATATTGAATTGTTAAAATAGAAGGCCTTGGTCATTTCTGAAAATCTGTTTAAAAGAGAATGTGTGTAGCCATATATGTATATGAAATATAACCATATAGAAGCAAATAATTAAATTACTACTTAAATTACTAATTGAAATTGCACATAGTTGAATTACTGTCACTTTCAAGTCAAGCTCTCAGAAAATAATCCATTGCTTTCCCATAATAATTTATGTGACTTACTTAACCTAATTTTGTTTGTAAATGTTAAAGATTGCTTACAAATGAACATTTTTGGTAAGCACAGTGAAGAGTTGCAGAAACTACACAGTAGTTAACAAAATCTGTATTAGGAATCTCAACCTCACTGTGAAAAAATTTCTTTAGGGATTATATTGGTGAGAATGACTGAGTTCTAGATGCATATAGTGCTTGAGATTGGAAAGACAGTGATAAAGAAAGTTATTTGACTCTTGTCAGAGTGATGAATTTAGACAATAAAGGAAAAAATATAAAAATTGACATGGGAAATATTTGGAAAGTTTCAGCAATATAGTTACAAATGCTCATTGGTGAACTTCATAGCACCTCCAATTTTATATTCATGTCCACAGAAAAAGCCATATTTCCATGCCAGGCAAATTTGTCACATTAAAAATTGTTCATCTACATCATACAAAAGAAATTTTTTCCTAACAGATTTTACACTTCCAAAGCCCCTTGCCATTAATCTCATTTGCGTTATTTGCTTGCATATTAATGGCTCATAATTTGAAGGGTATATGCCTAAAATGATAGATCCCTGATTTGCTGGTAGTTTTATGAACCTGATACAACGTTACTTTGTCAATGCAATACTTATGCTTTCGAATTATTTGTTTCATCATATTTTATCAGACATGTGAAGTAATGTTCTCTAGTGAATTCCTAAGTGATTTGCTAAACTCAATTTTAAATTGCTTTCACTCAGATATAGATTATCAGACATCAAGAACTGACTATAGCTTTTTTTCCCCCAGTAGTCATATTTTTTTAATTTTATTTTTACTTTTTAAGCAGCACAAAATATATTTTAACTACAGAAATTTATCAATAATCCCTAGAGGTCTGAGGGAAAATTTTCCTTATTTAATCAGATATTTGCAAATATAAGGAAGAAGGAAAGAAAAGGGTTGAGACCTCTGCATATATGCAAACAAAATTAATACAAATGTATATGTTTGTAAATCTAATAGCTTCCTTTTAATATTGGTATACTGGTTCATTTAATTACTCTTTAAGGTCTTACTGTCTATGTTGTCATCCATTTCCTTGAGAGTGAAAATCTGATGTTATTAAAATGTACTTATGATTCATATTAGGGCTTCCCAGGTAGCATCGTGGTAAAGAATCCAGCAACCGGCCAATGCAGGAGATAGAAGAGATGGAGGCAGTTCTATTTGCAACTTTTTAAGGAATCTCCACACTGTTTTCCATAATGGCTGTACTAGTTTGCATTCCCACCAGCAGTGTAAGAGGGTTCCCTTTTCTCCACATCCTCTCCAGCATTTATTGCTTGTAGACTTTTGGATCGCAGCCATTCTGACTGGTGTGAAATGGTACCTCACTGTGGTCTTGATTTGCATTTCTCTGATAAGGAGTGATGTTGAACATCTTTTCATGTGTTTGTTTTTTTGTTTGTTTCTTTTTTTTAATTTACTTATTTATTTATTTTTTTTTAAATTACAATACTGTATTTGTTTTGCCATACATTGACACGAATCAGCCATAGGTGAACATAATCCCAGCCATAGGTGAACATAATCTCCCAATGCCGAAGCCCCCTCCCACCTCCCACCCCACATCCTCTACTTGAATCATCCTGTGCATCAGCCCCATGCATCCTGCATCCTACATTGAACATAGATCGGCGCTTCGCCTCTTACAGGAAAATATACATGTTTCATTGCCATTCTCCCAAACCATCCCACCCCCTCCCTCTCCCTCAGAGTCCAAAAGTCCACTCTATACCTCCATGTCTCCTTGTTGTCTCACATATAGGGTCATCAGTTTGTTAGCCATCCGTATGTCTTCTTTGGAGAAATGCTTATTTAGTTCTTTGGCCCATTTTTTTATTGGATCATTTATTTTTCTGGAGTTGAGCTGCATAAGTTGCTTATAGATCTTTGAGATTAGTTATTTGTCAGTTGTTTCATTTGCTATTGTTTTCTCCCATTCAGAAGGCTGTCTTTTCACCTTGCTTATAGTTTCCTTTGTTGTGCAGAAGCTTTTAATTTTAATTAGATCCCATTTGTTTATCTTTGCTTTTATTTCCAGTATACTGGGAGTTGGATCATAGAGGATCCTGCTGTGATTTATGTCGGAAGAGTGTTTTGCCTATGTTCTCCTCTAGGAGTTTTATAGTTTCTGGTCTTACATTTAGATCTTTAACCCATTTTGAGTTTATTGAAAGAGACACATGTACCCCAATGTTCATTGCAGCGCTGTTTATAATAGCCAGGACATGGAAGCAACCTAGATGTCCATCAGCAGATGATTGGATAAGAAAGCTGTGGTACATATACACAATGGAATACTACTCAGCCCTTAAAAAGAATAAATTTGACTCAGTTCTAATGAGATGGATGAAATTGGAACCGATTATACAGAGTGAAGTAAGCCAGAAAGAAAAAAACACCAATACTGTATACTGACACATATATATGGAATTTAGAAGACAGTAATGATGACCCTATATGTGAGACAACAAAGAGACACAGAGGTATAGAGTGGACTTTTGGACTCTGAGGGAGAGGGAAAGGGTGGGATGGTTTGGGAGAATGGAAATGAAACATGTATATTTTCTTGTAAGAAACGAAGAGCCAATCTATGTTCAATGTAGGATGCAGGATACATGGGGCTGATGCACAGGATGATTCAAGTAGAGGATGTGGGGTGGGAGGTGGGAGGGGCTTCGGCATTGGGAGATTGTGTTCACCTATGGCTGATTCATGTCAATGTATGGCAAAACAAATACAGTATTGTAATTAAAAAAATAAATAAATTTAATAATTAAAAAAAAAAAAAAAGAAGAAGAGAGAGACGTAGGTGCAGTCCCTGGGCAGGAAGACTCCCTGGAGTAGGAAGTGGCAACCCACTCCCGTATTCTTGCCTGGAGAATCCCATGGACAAAGGAGCCTGGTGGGCTACAGTCCATGGGGTTGCAAAGAGTTGGACAAGACTGAGTGACTGAGCACAGCACGATTCATAATATGTGTATGATAGTCTAAACTGCTGAGTCACGACCACATTCCATGTTTAATATTCAGTGTGATGTGGACTGGAGAATGTTTGCTCCATTTACAGAAGACTCCACCCCATTGGGAAAAATAAAAATGTGGCCATTCAGAGTGGGAAAGCTGCATTCGAAAGGGAATGGCAACTCAAGGACTTCAGGTTAAATAGAGTTATTCTTGGCTTTCCATCTCAGGTGCCAAGTGTTGTTATACCCCCACCAAAAAAGGTGTCCAAATGAAAAAGCCCTCACCTTAATCAGAATTCTAGTAATGATTCTTCAAATTATAGGATAATTGATAAATTCTGTTAATATTTTAACCTGTAATCCATGAATTTCACTTATTCATCTCCCTGTCTCACTGGCTTACTAAATGACTTAGTAAATCAATAATTGAGTTATTACTATGTTTTATGTAACGTTTTGGGTCTTGGAGATACAGCAGTGAACAAAATAGACCAAATCCCTGCTCTTGAATACTCACTTTCTAATAGGAGTATTGACCTACTTTCTCAGGAGAGTTATGAGTCAGATCTAAATTATGTCTTTTAATCTAGCCCCAATCAAACTATATCTAATAGTAAATCCTTAAGTAAATCCTTAATATTAATGTTTGTTATGTTTTTATATTTTTATAGTGATAATGTAAGATTTTTTTATGTTTGATACTTTAATCATTTAAATAGTTTTTGGAATGCTTATTCTGGAAGAACAGACTTCATTCTGAAGAAAAGAGAACAAACATCATTTGAACTTAACTTAATAATTTTCTGTACCTAACTGGGTCAAAAATAAAAATTATTATATTCATAAAGATATTCATGTTCTGTTACTTTCACTTGTCAATGACTCTTTCCTTTTTCACACTGAATGGCAGTTTCTAATGTAAGTCAAGATTGTTGCTATTGGAAGATAAGAAAAGGAAATATTGAGGTTTAATATTTTGAATATAAAAATATGTCTGATATTTTCTAGAAAAATTTTGTTACTCATACATTAGAATATGAACTCATTATATTGACAAATAGCCTTGCTATATCCTTATGCTAATTTATTAGATCAGATATATGTCAATATTGCTATGTAGAGACAATGCCAATACATTATATGACTCATTTTCAAAAATAACACTGATAACTTTTGGCTAAGTAAATGTAACCATCAAAAACAGAAACCATCATTAAATATACAGAAATTTGTTCCATAGGGAGAAAAAGAAACAAACACCCAACTTAGCCAAAGTCTACTTTACAAACCAAAACAGTGACAATGTTGAGATCTTCTGGAAATTAAAGCTGTATCTTTTATGAAAGTGTCATGATATTTTTGGCTTCTGGATAGACTACAAACAAAATGTAATAGGAAAACAGCCCAATTGTTTTCCTTCCTATGTAGAGAAAAACCTAGTTCTTCCCCACTGTGTATTTCTTCCCTGTGTGTCTTCATTTCTGACACTTCTGATCTCTAAACATGTGAAAGTTTTTCCCTGCAACAAGCAATTCTGTGACCTCAATAGGGTGTCTGAGAATTTAACTCAATTCTGACATGACTGACCTGGAGACAGCGCCAGATTTCACACGTTAAGGGCTCAGTCCCACACGCATGTCCATGCCACAGCCTTCACCCACACTAACCCCTGCCAATGCCAATCAAAAGTCCAGGTTACCATCTGTATTTCTGACCAAAAAGCTGTAGATCAGCACTTCCAACCTGGTTCCAACAATCCCTTTTTTGGTTTTGATTAATTTGGTCCAGGTGCATAGAAGTCAGCAAAACTGTTATGTTTACCAGTTTATTAAAAGATAAGACAAAAGATACAGATGGACACTTAGAGTAAAACATGCAGAGGGCAAAATCTGGGAGAATCCTGAGTTCAGGGGCTTCTGTCTCCGTGGAGTTGGGGTGCATCATCCTGTTGGTGTGAATGCATCCTCCAACCTGAAAGCTCTCCAAACCTCATTCATCTCAGGTTTTATGGAGGCTGCGTCAACTAGGAATGATCAATTATTATTATTATAATTCCAGTTCCTGTTCCCCTCCCCTCTCTGGAGGTTGGGAGAGTAGGACAAAAGGTTTCTAACTAGCGCTTGGTCTTCCTGATGAGCTGCCCCTATGCAGGAGCCAAGCAGGAGCCCATCCAAAGTCATCTTACCAGAACAAAAGATGCTCCTGCTACTCTTATCACATAGGAATTTATAAGGGTTTTGGGAGCTCTTTGCCAGAAGGCAGAGACCAATATATAGTTTTTCTGTTATTGCCATTTTTATGTGAGGCTTTTCCAAAGTGAATTTTGGTCTGTATTTAAAAATGAAGCACTAGAAAGCTTTCTAGACTTTCCATGTATATGAGTAAAAGAAAATCTATTTTCGTCTACTTTCACAATGTTTCTGACACCAAATGTGTGGGATTATAGCACCAAGCAAGTCTTCATTTCTTTGTGGACACCAACTCAGTTTCCTGAAGTATAATTCATTGTGACACTAATTACAAGGAATCAGTGCAGACTCCCAAAGTTTAGGGGCTCAGTCCCACAAAACTGTCCTCCTCTTCAGAGGCAAATCATAAAGAATCTTCCCGACCCAGGGATCAAACCTTGGTCTCCTGCACTGCAGGTAGATTGCTTACTGACTAAGCTACAATGGAAGTCCATAAGAGCATCACAAACTACTAAATAATTCAATGTAAACATAATAATAGCACACAAATTTTATGAAAAAAATTGATTGAAAGACATGGAGATAACAAATGCAAAGGCATCCTTATGTTAATTATGAGTTGAATTCAATACAACTAAAACTACTAGTAAGTTTAATTTTTCAATCAAACTAGAGAATTTGATGCTAAAATTGACACTGAAAAACTAATATTCAAGCCTTGTAAATACTAAGAACAAAAAGTTGTGATGGTATGTTAGCCTCCTAAACATTAAAACATGAGATAAAACCTCAGTCATTCATATAATATGTTGTTTGTGCATAAATAGACAAAGAAAAGAGTGGAACTGAATAAAAAGTCCATAAACAAACTCAAGTATATATAGATTTTGACTATATAATGACACTGACATCTATCTATCTATCTCTCTCTATATATATATATGTCAATGTCAACGACAAATATATGAAATGATGTTTAACATCAGTCATACTTGGATACATACATACATATATATATATATATATATATACATGAAAATTATAATGAGATATTTCTGAGACATTACACTGGCAAAAGTGAAAATGTAAATTCCTGATAAAATCACTACAAATTAGTAATTTTCTGTTACAGTAGTTGTAGAAAGACAAGAACTCTCATACATTTCCTTTTGATCCTACATTTCCACTTTTTAAGTTTACCATGAAAATATACTGCCAATAATATGGAAACATATGTGTGTATATATATATATATATATATATATATATATATACATACATGTATATATATGCATAAGGTTATTCATTATAGCATAGTTTGTAATTGCAAAAGATTGAAAATAAACTGAATGGCCATACATAGAAAAGTGATTGAATCAACTATAGTACACAAAACTAAGTATAAAGAAACTATATAACAGTATAAGATTTAGGTCAGTGAACTGTTATGGAGGAGTCTTTTTTTTACTATCAACATACATTTTATTTTTAAAATTTATTAGAGTATATTTTCTTTACAATATTGTGTTAGTTTTAGGTGTATAGCAAAATGAATCTGTTATACATAGACATAAACTTACTCTTTGTAAGATTCTTTTCCCATATGTCATTATAGAGCATTGAGTAGAGTTCCTTGCACTCAGTAGGAATGTGTGTGTCAAACCCAATCTTCCATTTTATCCTTCTTCCCTTACCCACCAATAATCATGTTTAATATGAAGGAATCCCTATTTCAAGCAGCAAGGGGTTAAAGAATATCTATGGCATTACATTTTTGTAAGAAAATACTTAGAAATTATATGCATATATAGTATATAAAACATTCAATTCAGTGCAGTCATTCAGTCATGCCTAACACTTTGTGACCCCATGGAGTGCAGCATGCTAAGCTTCCTTGTCCTTCACTGACTCCTGGAGCTTGCTCAAACTCATGTCGGTCATTTGGTGATGCCATCCAACCATCTTATCCTCTGTAGTCCCCTTCTCCTCCTGCCTTCAATCTTTCCCAACATCAGGGTCTTTTCCAATGAGTCTGTTCTTCCCATCAAGTGGTCAAAGTATTAGAGTTTCAGCTTTAGCATCAGTCCTTTCAATGAATATTTAGGACTGATTACCTTTAGGATTGACAGGTTTGATCTCCTCGCAGTCCAAAGGCCTCCCAAGAGTCTTCTCCAACACCACAGTTCAAAAGCATACATATATAAAACATATATGTATAATAAGTGGGATTCCTTGGTTGCTCAGTGGTAAAGAATTTGCCTGGAATGCAAGAGCTGCAGGAGATGTGGGTCCGATCCCTTGGTGGGAAAGACACCCTGGAGGAGGGCATGGCAACTCACTCCAGTATTCTTGCCTGGAGAATCCCATGGCCAGAGGAGACTGGTGAGCTATAGTCCATAGGAATCCAAAGATTTGGACACACTGAAGTGACTTAGCACACATGCACATGTAAAATTATACAAGCATACATACATGTATATTGCATATGCATGAATGTATAGGATATGTAAATATATATTTGATCATTTTTGTGTAAAGAAATGAACAGAAAGAGTAAAGAGAAACAAATGAGAGTAAACAGAATAAACTAGAAATTAATGAGATTGGTTTTGTGTAGGATGTGGGTAGAAATAGGTTAAAAATGATAGAGACATTAAAATGTGAAATAATGGATACTAGAAGAGTGACATTTGGTATAAATATGTAAGATGTTATTACCTGACATGCATTTTAAATCAGTCACTCTGATTATTGATTAACAGCTTTGAAGAAGGAAATCTTTATAATTACAGATGACAAGGAATTTTTGGATTACCTGTGGATTTGATATCCTTGATAATCAGGAACTATGTGTCCTCTCAAGATATAAATGAACAAGCAAAATTCTGTTAGTTAGAAGTCAGCTTTTATAAAGCTGGCCTTATGTGTTTATTTTAGATTTTTTGAGAGATTTATCAAGTTTTATATCTATTGTTATAAATTAGTTATATTGTGGCTCAGTTTTTTAAAGTTTATTCCTAAAAATTATAATGTATTGTGTAAAAACTACACATGCAAATGCTTTATTTAAAAAGAATATTTTCATTAAAACATTTTCTCCTTACCCAGCCATCAGAGGAATAGTAACATGCAAGGATAATTTTAAAGTATAGTCCAAGAAAAGGAAAAAAAATGATTTCTTCTAAGTGTATATTCAATTCTAGCTAGAGAAGATAAAATTCTTAAAAGGAGCAAATGTTATTAAAGGAGACTTTCTAAATAGAGACTGTTAGGTCAATGGTAAAAATTATAGGAATCATTTTGAACTCGTTTTACTCCTCTTGGAATTTAAAAATCAAGCCGTTAAAATTAACAGTTGCAGTGTTAACAGTGAATGCCAGCTAAAATGAAGCAGTTAATCACCAGGAATAGCATATTAAAACTGTTAATTCGTAGGTTTGAAACTTCCTTTAATTAGAGCTGTAAGAAAAGTTTCTAGTTCAAAGCAAATCTGAGATCTCATGGCTCTGTCATGGTTGTAAAATTTCACAAAGAAAAGTCCTTTTAGAGGGGAGTCAGTGATGATGGGATATTCGAGCACCCGATTCAGAGAATTAACCTATGATAACCCCAGGGCACTAAGCACAGGCAGCTGCGAGAGCTGGTACACTAAGCGGGGCTGAGAGGAGCTAACCCACGTCCAAGGGCAGGGGCAGCAGGGAAGAGACACATCGTGTCCAAGATCAGGGGTGGTGGCCGGGAAGAGCTATTCTGCATCCGAGGTCAGGGGTGGCAGCCTGGAGGAGCTATCCTGTGTCCGAGGTCAAGGGCAGCCGGAGGAAGCCACCTTGAGCCCGAGGAGTGGGGTGGTGACCCTGAGGAGGCACCCCGAGCCCCAGGCCAGAGCCAGCAGCTAGGAGGAGCAACCTGAGGAGCAACCCAAGGAGCCGCGGCTGCGCAGGAGCAGGAGGGCCTAGAGGAGCTATCCCACATTGAAGGTCAGGAAAGGCGGCGGTAAGGAGATACCCCTCGTCCAAGGTAAGGAGCAGTGGCTATGCTTTGCCGGAGCAACCGTGAAGAGATGCCCCATGCCCAAGGTAGGAGAAACCCAAGTAAGATGGTAGGTGTTGCAAGAGGGCATCAGAGGGCAGACACACTGAAACCATACTCAAAGAAAAGTAGTCAGTCTAATCACACTAGGACCACAGCCTTGTCTGGCTCAATGAAACTAAGCCATGCCTGCAGGGCAACCCAAGATGGGCGGATCATGGTGGAAAGGTCTGACAGAATGTGGTCCACTGGAGAAGGGAATGGCAAGCCACTTCAGTATTCTTGCCTTGAGAACCCCATGAACAGTATGAAAAGGCAAAATGATATGATACCAGAAGAGGAACTCCCCAGGTCATTAGGTGCTCAATATGCTACTGGAGATTAGTGGAGAAATAACTCCAGAAAGAATGAAAGGATGGAGCCAAAGCAAAAACAATACCCAGTTGTGGATGTGACTGGTGATAGAAGCAAGATCCAATACTGTAAAGAGCAATATTGATTCAGAACCTGGAATGTCAGGTCCATGAATCAAGGCAAATTGCAAGTGGTCAAACAAGAAGTGGCAAGGGTGAACGTCGACATTCTAGGAATCAGTGAACTAAAATGGACTTGGAATGGGTGAATTTAACTCAGATGACCATTATATCTACTACTGCTGGCAGGAATCCCTCAGAAGAAATGGGGTAGCCATCATGGTCTACAAAAGAGTCCAAAATGCAGTACTTGGATGCAATCTCAAAAAGACAGAATGATCTCTGTTCGTTTCCAAGGCAAACCACTCAGTATCACAGTTATCCAAGTCTATGCCCCTACCAGTAACACTGAAGAAGCTGAAGTTGAACAGTTTTATGAAAATCTACAACCTTTTAGAGCTAACACCCAAAAAAGATGTCCTTTTTATTATAGGAGACTGGAAAGCAAAAGTAGGAAGTCAAGAAACACCTGGAGTAACAGGCACATTTGGCCTTGGAATACGGAATGAAGCAGGGCAAAGACTAATAGAGTTTTGCCAAGAATATGCACTGGTCATAGCAAACACCCTCTTCCAACAACACAAGAGAAGACTCTAAACATGGACATCACCTGATGGTCAACACCAAAATCAGATTGATTATATTCTATGCAGCCAAAGATGGAGAAGCTCTATACAATCAACAAAAACAAGACCAGGAGCTGACTGTGGTTCAGATCATTAATTCCTTATTTCCAAATTCAGACTTAAATTGAAGAAAGCAGGGAAAACAGCTAGACCATTCAAGTATGATCTAAATCAAATCCCTTATGATTATACAGTGGAAGTGAGAAATAGACTTAAGGGCCTAGATCTGATAGATAGAGTGCCTGATGAACTATGGAATGAGGTCCATGACATTGTACGGGAGACAGGGATCAAGACCATCCCCATGGAAAAGAAATGCAAAAAAGCAAAATGGCTGTCTAGGGAAGCCTTACAAATAACTGTGAAAAGAGGAGAGGCGAAAAGCAAGGAGAAAAGGAAAGATATAAGCATCTGAATGCATAGTTCCAAAGAATAGCAAGAAGAGATAAGAAAGCCTTCTTCAGTGATCAGTGCAAAGAAACAGAGGAAAAGAACAGAATGGGAAAGAGTAGAGATCTCTTCAAAAAAATTAGAGATACCGAGGGAACATTTCATGCGAAGATGGGCTCGATAAAGGACAGAAATGGTATGGATCTAACAGAAGCAGAAGATACTAAGAAGAGGTGGCAAGAATACACAGGAGAACTGTACAAAACAGATCTTCACGACCCAGACAATCATGATGATGTGATCACTCATCTAGAGCCAGACATCTTGGAGTGTGAAGTCAAGTGGGCCTTAGAAAGCATCACTACGAACAAAGCTAGTGGAGGTGATGCAATTCCAGTTGAGCTCTTTCAAATCCTGAAAGATGATGCTGTGAAAGTGCTGCATTCAATATGCCAGCAAATTTGGAAAACTCAGCAGTGACCACAGGAATGGAAAAGATCAGTTTTCATTCCAATTCCAAAGAAAGGCAATGCCAAAGAATGCTCAAACTACTGCACAATTGCACTCATCTCACGTGCTAGTAAAGTAATGCTCAAAATTCTCCAAGCCAGGCTGCAGCAATACATGAACCGTGAACTCCTGATGTTCAAACTGGTTTTAGAAAAGGCAGAGGAACCAGAGATCAAATAGCCAGCATCTGCTGGATCATGGAAAAAGCAAGAGAGTTCCAGAAAAACATCTACCTCTGCTTTATTGATTATGCCAAAGCCTTTGACTGTGTGGATCACAATCAACTGTGGAAAATTTTGAAAGAGATGGGAATACCAGACCACCAAACCTGCTTCTTCAGAAATCTGTATGCAGGTCAGGAAGCAACAGTCAGAACTGGAAATGGAACAACAGACTTGTTCCAAATAGGAAAAGGATACGTCAAGGCTGTATATTGTCACCCTGCCTATTTAACTTCTATGCAGAGTACATCATGAGAAACACTGGACTGGAAGAAACACAAGCTGAAATCAAGATTACCAGGAGAAATATCAATAACCTCAGATATGCAGATGACACCACTCTTATGGCAGAAAGTGAAGAGGAGCTAAAAAGCCTCTTCATGCAAGTGAACGAGGAAAAGCGAAAAAGTTGGCTTAAAGCTCAACATTCAGAAAATGAAGATCATGGATTCCGGTCCCATCACTTCATGGGAAATAGATGGGGAAACAGTGTCAGACTTTATTTTGGGGGCTCCAAAAACACTGCAGATGGTAACTGCAGTCATGAAATTAAAAGACGCTTACTCCTTGGAGTATAGATAGTATATTCAAAAGCAGAGACATTACTTTGCCGACTAAGATCCTTCTAGTCAAAGCTATGGTTTTTCCTGTGGTCATGTATGGATGTGAGAGTTGGACTGTGAAGAAGACTGAGCACCGAAGAATTGATGCTTTTGAACTGTGGTGTTTGAGTCTTGAGAGTGCCTTGGACTGCAAGGAGATCCAACCAGTCCATTCTGGAAGGAGATCAGCCCTGAATTTCTTTGGAAGGAATGATGCTAAAGCTGAAACTCCAGTACTCTGGCCACCTCATGCGAAGAGTTGACTCATTGGAAAAGATTCTGATGCTGGGAGGGATTGGGGGCAGGAGGAGAAAGGGACGACAGAGGATGAGATGGCTGGATGGCATCATGGACTCGATGGACTTGAGTCTGAGTAAACTCAGGGATATGGTGATGAACAGGGAGGCCTGGCGTGCTGCGATTCATGGGTTCACAGAGTTGAACACGACTGAGCGACTGAACTGAATGAACTGAACCTACAATGAGGTGCAACACTTCTGATTTCTGGGAGGTGATTAAAGCCATTAAACTGGGTGAGCACTCTTCAGAGTCATTGGTTTTCATTTAGATGACCTAAATATTAAAAAAAAAAAGTAAAAGAGTGATATTTCTAGAAATAAGAAATAAAAGCTAGCTTCATAGAAGAAGCTTTTAGAAATATGGCAATTGTTGATAATATTGTATTTTGAGGTCAGTAGTTTTGTTTTCTGAAGCCAGCTTCTCTGATCTGCATCTCTCTGATTGTAGTTTTACCTGGAGAGGTTGATAACATGTAGGTTCATTCGCCATTGCAAACAGAAATTCTGCTTCACTCAGTTTGAGGTTAGCCAGGAATCTGCATTTTAGTGTGCATCCTAGAAGACCTTAGTGCATGTACAGTTCAGTTCAGTTCAGTTCAGTCGCTCAGTCGGGTCAGACTCTGCGACCCCATGAATCGCAGCACGCCAGGCCTCCCTGTCCATCACCAACTCCCAGAGTTCACTCAGACTCACTTCCGTCGAGTCAGTGATGCCATCCAGCCATCTCTTCCTCGTTCGTCCCCTTCTCCTCCTGCCCCAAATCCCTCCTAGCATCAGAGTCTTTTCCAGTGAGTCAACTCTTCACATCAGGTGGCCAAAGTACTGGATTTTCAGCTCCAGCATCGTTCCCTCCAAAGAAATTCCAGGGCTGATCTCCTTCAGAATGGACTGGTTGGATCTCCTTGCAGTCCAAGGGACTCTCAAGAGTCTTCTCCAACATCACAGTTCAAAAGCATCAATTCTTTGGTGCTCAGCTTTCTTCACAGTCCAACGCTCACATCCATACATGACCACTGGAAAAACAATAGCCTTGACTAGACAGACCTTTGTTGGCAAAGTAATGTCTCTGCTTTTCAATACGCTATCTAGGTTGGTCATAACTTTTCTTCCAAGGAGTAAGTGTTTTTAATTTCATGGCTGCAGTCACCATCTGCAGTGATTTTGGAATCCAAAAAAAAAAAGTCTGACACTGTTTCCAGTGTTTCCCCATCTATTTCCCATGAAGTGATGGGACTTCCCATGAAGTGCATGTACAGTGACTTTGAAATATGCTTCTTTTGATTCATGCTTTCAATAATGCTTTTAGCCTCTGATTTTGGTGAGCTCTCTGTGTGAATGGCAAGAACGAGCAGGAATCAAAAAGTGAGAATAACAATAAACAAAAAAATGAAGCAATTTTTAATACAGTTACGTTTGTATCAACTATTTAAATAAAATACATGCAGTTAAAATGGGCAACAAAAATGTCCAGCAACCAGGAAAATTTACATCAAGTTTACTCATACTATCAGTCCAAACAACGACTTCTGTTGCTATTTCTGTCTACAAATGAAATAATAAGGATTTTTTGTTTATATGTACTGAACATCTTATTACTCATTCTGTGCATAACCAGATGATAACATATTTCTAGGTTATCTGGTCAAGCACAATATATGGCATATAGCAGATGTCCTGTAAATGTTTCTTGAATGTAGTCAATTTCCATTAATGTTCCATGATTTTCATTTCTTTGCAAATTCTGCAACCCCTGTTAAAATACCCAACTACAGTTATCCACTGTGGCAGCAATGGCAGTGTATGCTTGTAAGGATGCGGGTCCTGAGTCCACCAGACTTAGTTGCTAACTTTTATCAGTTACGAGTAATTACTCATGCAATTACTTTACTTTTCCATCTCAGAATACTTAATTATAAAATCTAATAATAAAAATAACTACCTCAAAGGAGGGTGTTTCATTGATTAAATTAACAATGTTTGTGTCAGTGCATAATAAATATTAATTATTTCCTGGAAGAGCCATATGCAGTTATGCAATTTCTGTTTACTGAAGAAAAACTTAATGTTTTAATCATATATATACTACAGTATTAATTATGTTGATTTTCAGGTCAGAGAACTAGAATTCCAAACTATGCCATTAACTTGTAATATAAAATAAAGATAATTATGGAGAGAGCATGTATTCTTAGTAATGATAGGAAAAGATCATTCAGAAATAAATGTTATAAAAATTCTTAGTAAAACCGCAATGTATCTTTATTGACATATACAACAGTCACAAACACATGTACATGCACACGTATCACAACATGTCCACTAATATTTTCATGGACAGGAATAGCTGAAATTGTTAACATCTGTGTTGAGAAGTAATTGACATACAATAAGCTGTATATATATATATATTTACATTTTGATAAGTTTTGTAGCATGTGAATACATGTGTGACCAGAAGAACGTATGCATCATCCTCAAAAGTTTCTTTATGCCCCTTTTTAATTCCTCCCTCCCTTACTTATTTTTTAAATGTCTGTAGAACCTTTTGCTGTATCTCTTCTTCCATTGATGATTTTTTAAATTGGTGGATTTTTAAAAAATTCCCTCCAGATTAGTTTGACTAGAGATTTATCAATTTATCAATCTTTTTTAAGAATCAACTTTTGATGCAATGGATTTTTTTCCCCATTGAACTGTGTTTTATATTTCTTTGACTCATTTTAAAAATACCTTTGTTTAATAATTTCCTAAAGTCAAAATTTGTATCAATCATCTTTAAGATTATTCTTTTCTAACTTAAGCTTTAAATGCTATAGATTTCCCTCTAAATACTTCTTCAGTTATGTTTTACAAGTTTTGAAATATTTTGTTATGGGGAGATCAAATTTAGCTTTCCTCTTAGGCTCATTCATCTCCACTTCTTCAAGTAGCCTACTGCAGTCTTTATTTAATTCTGTAAAATCAGTTTCTCCACTCTGACTTAGGAGGAACATGAATGATTACCAGCTCTGTGTTGCTCTGGAAACTGTTTTTGTACATCAATCCTATTAAGTATTTGTTTCCCATAAGTTACTCTTGCCCAACAATGCTGGGTTTTATCCTCTTCACAGACTTGTATCCAGGGAAAGATCCAATGGGACCTTTGCAGGTTTCTGGACCTTTTTCTTCATCTAACTATACATGGTGAAAGAATAAAACAGATAATAACTTTAATGGCTCACTCAAAACATTTAGTTGTTTATTAGCATAACATTAAAGTTTAAAGAGAAAACTATAATTTTGACTTAATTCACCTCATGGTACCATGGAATGGGCTTCCCAGGTGGTGCCAGCAGTAAAGAACCTGTCTGCCAATGCTGGGGATGGGTTCAATCCCTGGATCGGAAAGCTCCCCTGGAGAAGGGCATGGTAACCCACTCAAGTATTCTTGGCTGGAGAATCCCATGGACAGAAAAGTCTGGTGGGTTACAGACCATAGGGTCGGAAAGAGCTGGAGATGGCTGAAGCAACTTAGCATGCATGCACCACGGAACATGATACTTATTTCTAGAAGATCAAAAATATCTTTTCCACTTTGCCATAGCACACAGATAGAATTTAAAAAAGAATAGCATTAAGATAAAAGAATCATTGTTACTCTAAAATAGTTAGCTTTGCCCCATTATGTTAAATATACATAGAGAATGCTCATCAGCATAGCACCAGGTGGTGAAATACAGCATCAAATTATTATAAAAAGCTTCTAATGTAGACCAAACTTTTTGTTCTTATCTTATGAACTTTGGACATTCATTATTTTCAACAAGTATTCAAACCTCACAAATATACATTAAAGTGTAAAATTATTTCACTTTCCAGACTAGGAAGAATATGTATAGGGTTGAGGATAAGAAAATGTATCATGTTGATATATGACAAAACCAATACAATATTGTAAAGTAATTAACCTCCAATTAAAATAAATAAATTTTTAAAAAAAGAAAATGTATTTTTTGTAAAGAACTTTTAGATATGGAGTGGTGGCCTGAGTTGTCAGTTGTGTCCAACTCTTCTCAGCACTTTGGACTGTAGACCACAAGGCTTCTCTGTCCATGGGATTTTTCCAATAAAAATACTGGAATGGGTTGCCATTTCCTTCTCCAAGGGATCTTTCCAACCAAGGGATCAAACCTGCGTCTCTTGTATTGCAGGCAGATTCCTTATCTGCTGAGCCATCAGGGAAGCAGCAAACTATAAAGTAAAAACATGTGTTTTGGACGTATTGACCTGTTGTAATGTGCTTAGTTGCTCAGTCTTGTCTGACTTTTTGTGATTTCATGGACTGTAGCCCGCCAGGCTTCTCTATCCATGGGGATTCTCCAGGCAAGAATACTGGAATGAATTGTCATGCCCTCTTTCAGAGGATCTTCACAACTCAGTCTTGCACATTGCAGGTGGATTCTTTACCATCTGAGCCATCAGAGAAATCCAGTATCTCTCAATTGCCTGAAAACCACAATTTTCAAAAATTTTACAAATTCTCCTATTCTATATATATACTAGAGTATTTGTGATATACATAGGTTGTTACCATTCATATATCTTATGCAATATAAATATAATAAAATGCATATAACTTAAGATTTGCTCTTCATAATTTGATATTTAATTTAGCAAAATGCTACAGGTTATACTGATTTTGATCATGATTAGTATTGTAATCATTAAATACAAAGGTTCTCATTGGAACTGGACTTCCCTGATACCTCAGTTGGTAAAGAATCCTCCTACAATGCAGAAGACCCCTGTTCGATTCCTGGGTTAGGAAGATCCCTTGGTGAAGGGAAAGGCTACCTACTGCAGTATTCTGGCCTGGAGAATTCCATGGACTGTATAGTCCATGGGGTTGCAAAGAGTTGAACACAACTGAACAACTTTCACTTAGTGACAGTGACTCATTGGAATTATATATGAAGATTTCTAGGTAAATCTATACTCAAGAGACCTTGACAACTAATCATTACTTTAGCCATTATAGGTTTTAAGTATGGGAATAATTGAAGTCCCATTAAAAATGTCCTCTTATGAGGACAAGCACATCTTAAACAACTAAACAAACCATTATTTACCCATTCAGAAGTGTCTGGTACTGTTGACATCATTGAATCCACAGGGTTTCATTCTCATGTACGTTTAAACTTGCCTCTCACGTCCCAAAGTATCTCACTTTCTACATTCTTTAGTGGACTGTCTCTTCTAGACTTGAATGATGAATAAAGAGGTCTGTGTGACCCTAAACATATGCATAAATCCCTTCCCAGAGTATCCCGTGGTCTGTCTCTTAAGAGTGAAGGAATTCCTCAGTCATTATATGACAGAAAATGGAAAATGTAGATACTACATACAAGAGAGTCTAATTGACCTTAAAATTTGTGACTAGTTTAATACATTTTTCCTTCCTTTTATAGCCCAGCCCTCTATTCTATTAAGGCAAAGCAAGTTATGACCATATGATTTAACTCCAGATAGATCAAGATTCAAATCTCAATACTCATTACAGTCAGTATTTGTATAACATTTGGCAAGTTTTATAAGCTAAATCTTAATTTAGTTACTGATAGTCTTAATTTTATACATTTGTAACAATTAAAAATAAGTCATACCTGCCTAGGATAAAATAGGAGGTCAACACATGAGTATATTATTGAAATAAGTTTTAAGTACACCAGATGGCTTTAGAGTTCATTAAGTCTTTGCCGACTAAGGTCCATCTAGTCAAGGCTATAGTTTTTCCTGTGGTCATGTATGGATGTGAGAGTTGGACTGTGAAGAAGGCTGAGCATTGAAGAATTGATGCTTTTGAACTGTGGTGTTGCAGAAGACTCCTGAGAGTCCCTTGGACTGCAAGGAGATCCAACCAGTCCATTCTGAAGGAGATCAGCCCTGCGATTTCTTTGGAGGGAATGATGCTAAAGCTGAAGCTCCAGTACTTTGGCCACCTCATGCGAAGAGTTGACTCATTGGAAAAGACTCTGATGCTGGGAGGGATTGGGGGCAGGAGGAGAAGGGGACAACTGAGGATGAGATGGCTGGATGGAATCACGGACTCGACGAACGTGAGTCTGAGTGAACTCCGGGAGATGGTGATGGACAGGGAGGCCGGCCGTGCTGTGATTCATGGGGTCGCGAAGAGTCAGACATGACTGAGCGACTGAACTGAACTGAAAGTCCAAACAGAATTAATGTTAGAATAGACAGTTTCCTAGAAAAGTTTAGATCTCCTGTAATCCTAAGAGATTTTGGCATAGGGCTGTGAGTACCATGGATAATTCCTTGTGAGAAAATGGCTTCTGGACACTCCATTTTTTCTGACCTTTCACCTTTAAAGCTCCAGGGTTATTCCAGACTGCTATCATTTCTTTGAGAACTGACTCTCTATTATTTTTAGAGAGATTGTTCCCATGAATTTGGGGAATTATATTTCTCCCTAGAGGTTTTAGTCTTTGTTAATTTTGTCTTCTTTAGTTTTTATTCTCTGATACAAGATTCTCTAAGATGCAGAAAGTTATTATACCGCAGAACCCTCATTATTCATCCATGATGTCTCCTTTTCTCCTAGAGGAAATATTACTCATGCCAGGGTATAATCCTGATTCCTTCTCCCACCAAGTACTTCAAGTGGATGGGACAACACAAAGTCACAATACTTTCAGCGTGTGATAGCACCACTGGTTTTAAGCAGGACTGTTCCCTCTTCAGCGCGTTCTTCTTCACCATTTCTCACATGTGCTCTATTTCTGGACTCTACGCTCTCTGAGAGACAATTTTTGTTTGTGTGTTATTCCATAAATAAACATCTCTGTCACAACTCCAAAATATTTATCTTTATCACAATTTTAAGAAACATAGAATTTGTTCTTTGAAGGAAATAACCACTTTTATATTTCTGTTATCAATTTCTGAGAGAATGTTTCTTGCAATATATTTCATTTCCACAAAATGAACTATTTAAATGACACATGTTTTATTTTTAGTTTTTGGAACATATTTAAGAGGGAAAAACCCACCTACTAGAGTTTCATACATTGAGAAGATTTTTCTTCACTATAATTTGCTACAAATGAGACTGATAAATAGTTTGTAGTATTGTAACTAGGAGAAGTGTTATTTTTAAGTCACCCCCAGAATTTTTCCCAAGAAGAAAAATTGTCTTTCTAAAATATATTTTGACAGGCTTATTTGATATGAACTTGAGACTCTCTGAGTATATTCTGAAACACTGAGATGAGACCCCAAAAGTAGCTAAAAATATATTTTCTAATATATAAAATATGAATAAATATAAATTTAATATTACTTACATATTTATATTGGTATATTATAAACTCTAATATGAATTTTATATCATAAATATAAAATATGAATATGATTTTGTGTGAGTGATTGAGATTTACCAAGCTTGGGGATAATAGACAATGAACCAAAAGTGTGTGGTGAGCCAGAATTTTGTATGAAGGAATGAGTGGTATAAAGCTTCCAAGGAAAGGAATGGGAAAAGTATTTTTAGGAAAGTGAAATAAATGATGTTAGTAATATTGATATGATACATGTCTGCTGCTAAGTCACTTCAGTCGTGTCCGACTCTGTGCGACCCCATAGACGGCAGCCCACCAGGCTCCCCTGTCCCTGGGATTCTCCAGGCAAGAACACTGGAGTGGGTTGCCATTTCCTTCTCCAATGATACATGTCTAACAATGAGATATTTCTGTTATGTCAAAAAATTAGTAAATAGTTACCTTACGCCAAGTCTTATGCTGAAACTCCTTATAAAAGGCAAAAAATTGGGATCTGATAGAATAAAGAAATGTGGAAAATAGAACAGGCACGAGTTCAAAGAAATCGTCAATACTGAGTTCAGAGATTTGAAGTGCCGAAGTACCCTACAGAAACAGAAACTCCCTGCCACTCTAAAAATAAATAAATAAATATTCAGATACTGTGAGAAACATTTTTCACTTGTTTCTGTCAAATTTAATGAAAATTTCTAAAGACAGAATTTCTTGGTTGAACTATAATGAGCAATTAAGAGTACTTTGATCTTATATAGTGTTTAATAGTTTCAACATGTAATTTATCTTTACTTACTATATTATTAAAGTATCTCATGGATTCATTTTTAAGCAATGTGGTTAAACATAACCATGCAAATGTGTTATTGGAGCATGCTGAGGACTCTAATAAATACAGATCTTAAAGAAAAAGCTTATACTCTAGAAGTCAAATGAACATATAATTCATTTACAGATTTAGGATTTAAGATGTGACTGTAAGTAACTTTGCTAATAATAGTGACTTCTAAACTCTGTATCCATAAAGACTGTCTTTCATTTTACTGACACAATGATTAACACAGACTGTTTTTCAACCACCTTTAAAACTCCATACCTCTTCATCTCAACTTTCTCTTAAAATTCACATTTTTATTTGCAGCTTTAAACTCAAAACTGCTAAAGCTGAAATCATGCCTTCCCAGGTTCCCATAAACTTGCTTCTCTTTTCAGTTTTCTGATTTTGGTAAGAACATCACCATCTACACCTTTACTAAAGAGTAAGACATGGCCTCACCCTCTCAATTCCTCCAGATATCTCTTTGTCATCTCCATTTCCAGTGATTACCAAATCCTGAAGTATCTTTTTCTCCTCCCCTCTGTCACTACTTTGGTTAATATTTCCTAACTTTATCTTACCTCTAGTCTCTTTTCCCTCCATTTTATCCTCTTGATTATCATACTAGAATACAAACCTGATTACGTTACTCTCCTCAAAGGAAAATCTTGCCTTTCACTATAACTCAAGATTATATCTTTGATAGCATTTACCAGCTTACCATTTTAACTGCATCATGTAATACTTCTCTAAATGTTCGGAGCACAACACATTTATTCTTTCTTTTATAATATATTCTATCTTCCTTTTCTTCCTCTACTACGTTCAGTTCAGTTTAGTTCTGTCACTCAATCGTGTCTGACTCTTTGTGACTCCATGGACATACTCACTATGTAACTACTACTTATTCTTAATTGCCAAGTTAAAATGTCACTACCCTTCCAAGATAAGGTGTGTATTTTGCTAGCAAATTAAAAATAACTGCTCCTAGTGAATATGTTAACTTATAATCTGTTATACAAGTCTTCCAAATGATAGCTGGCTTTCTTAAATTTAGTTATGTTTCCCACTAATTCATAGCATACTAAAGTGGGAAATGACCAGGCAGTATAATTCCATGAATGTCTAGGATATCACCTTACTGTAACAAGGACCTGATCACTTATGTCAGATAGTTGGTGTCCTTTAATGTCTGTGGACAAAAGTGTCGATACAGCAATCTGAGTGGAAAGTTAATGACTTAGCTCTGGAAATATATATTTCAGAGAAGGGATTATAAACAGCTTTGCAGGATCAGCAGAGCACTGTAGGTTAAGGATATGCCTAAAGAAGATTGAGGCCATGTTGCCAGTTGCACTGGGGAATAATTGCATTTGACTAAAAATCTACCTTCAATAAGCTTAGGGAAATAGTGGAGCCCATCCTACATGAAGATTCAAGCAATAAAACGAAACCTTGATTTGCCTCACAGAGACTGAGAGGGCAGAGAGCAATTAATTCTCTATCAAGAGAGTAAAAAGCCAGCTGACTAAGCATAGCTGCAGAAAAAATGGAATACAGACACAGTTGGGACACTCATGAAAAGCCACTAAAGAGGAGCATAAGCTTAAATCAGAAAAGACTGAGATATTTCTGCCAAGAGATAGTTTAAAAAAGAAGGAAGAAGAAAGAAAAAATTTCTAGATAGCTGAGATAGAGAATGTTTTTCTGAGTTTTATGGGGAGCCAAGCTTTGAACAGATGGGGTTCAGTGGGGAAATATCATAACCCAGCAAAAGATTAGAACAAGAAGAAGCCTTTTACCTAAATTAGCCCAACCTCATCATTTGGAGATAAGAGAACTTGGGCCCAGGGAGGGGAAAATCTTGCTCTTCCTCTAACTCACTCTTCAGTGCTTAACTCCAATGAAGACTGGTAACCAAGTTCCTTAACACCTAAATAATGCACTGTATTTCCAGAAGAATTTCCTCTATGACCATATGAGTGCAATTCCTTTGGTATGAATTTTATGCTTATTTTTATCTCTTAAGATATAGCTATCTTGTTGAGGTATCCAAAATTGGAGAGATCAGTCACAAAATTGTATGGGGAATAAAATTGTCCTTTCTCTTGGCCTTTACTAATGGATCTAGATGTCTGAGAACACTCCTTAGAGATGAAATTTATGATTAGTGTTTATCCTATAGGTAGGGAATTAAGAAACTGGAAAGTCAGTACTCCGGAAAGTTTTCTCTAATCTTTGCTATATCTTAACAAAGAAAAATCTTTATGCCTAAAAAAACAAGCTATTAATATATATCTGCATGTCAGAAGATATGTGTTTCTTCTTTGCTCCCTTACACCTTTAGCAAAATCTTTTCCTTTTTTAGTGTATCAGTTTTTTCTTGACTATGTTATGTATAAGTTAAAAAAAAAAACACACACAAAAAAACACACACAGTTTAGGTCTGTAATTGAGCACAGCGCTAAAATGGAAGCTATATTACTCCTATATTAAGCAGTGTCATAGAATAAAAAAGAGATTATCAAAATGTAGATCTTCATAATATGAAAAGGTTGATGCATTATTCCATCACTAATCAGATGCATTAGGATTTTGTCTGTCCTTCATGTTAACAGATTTATCATTCTTGTGAATGACTCAAAGGAGTGCATAGGAGACATATTAACATAGAATATAGACACCAATCATGGGGAAATAAAAATTATATGGGTTAGAGAGTTAAGACCTGAGATGATCTTGCAAGTTGAAACAAAATGGCCAAGTGTTTAACAAGATGAAAATGAAAGAGTGTAAAATGTTGCATCTAGGTTTATAAAATGCATTCAAAAGAGTGAAGTTTCTAAGAAACTGTAAGTTATTTCTAAAAGTTTTTAACATTTTGAAGCATAACTTATTTTTTAAAGAGTTGATTTCTACTTTAATTGCCTTATATTTAAATATGTGCTTTGTGAATAATCATTTCTTTAAAATTATAATCAGTTTTGTATAAAAATATGTTGCATTTAAGGGTTTCTCTCTTTAAGTACTTGGTTTATCAGTGTCTGGTAAAACTTTTCATTTATTGATTTCTTGATTATGTTACATACATAAAATTTTATAATTGTTATATCTTTTATATACATTTTCTTTTGATTATTATGGCATATACTGATTTCTCTATGTTAATACTTTGCCTTAATTTTAATTTTGCCTATTTTCTTGACAAATAGCATTCTTCTGAACAGTTTTTTCAAATTAATTTATTTATTTTAATTGGAGAATAATTACTTTATAATATTGTGAATTTTTTTCCATACGTCAGTATGAATTGGCCATAGGTATACGTGTGCCCTCCCCCAGCCTGAACCCCCTTCCCATATCCCTTCCCACCCTATCCCTCCAGTTGTCACAGAGCACCGGCTTTGGGTGCCCTGCTTCATACATACATCAAACTCTTACTGGTTATCTATATTACATTTGGTAATGTATATTCTTCAGTGCTATTCTCTCACATCATCCCATCCTTTCTTTCTCCCACCGAGTCTTTTATGTCTCTGTCTCCTTTGCTGCCCTGCACATAGGATCATTGGTAACATCTTTCTAGATTCCATATGTACGCATGGTATTTGTCTTTCTCTTCCTGACTTACTTCACTCAGTATAATAAGCTCTATCTAGGTTCATCTGCCTCATTAAAACTGACTTGTTTGATATGTCCTTTGGCAGTTTTTTGTTTGGAACGTTTCTGTGTGGTTTGGTCCCCTGGGGAAGGAATGGCAACCCACTCCAGTATTCTTGCCAGGAGAATTCCATGGACAGCAGAGCCTGGTGGGCTACAGTCCTTGGGGTTGCAAAGAGTTGGACACGACTGAGCTACTTTCACTCACACTCACTCATATTTTTAAAGCAGGCAGTAGCTATATAAGTTTTTTCCTATTAAAAAGACTTTGTGCCTTATAATAGTAGTATAGTAGTAGGCTTATACTAGTAGTATAGTAGGTGTATATATGTTTACTTTCACTGTTTAACTTTTTCTACCATTTTATTCTGCATTTTATGTTTACCCTTCTTTTTGTCATTACTAAATTAGTACGATTTTCTACAACCCATAATCTTTTATATATAATACATAATACATGTAAATTATGATATATACACAAATATTTCATAATATAATTTTAATATAAAAATTTTGACATATTTATCTAATAAAGTCAACTTTTATTCAGTATTTTTGTCTTCCTCCCAAAATGGCAGTAAAACTTGCCTTGTTCCTCAACTTGCCAACTCCTTGTTATACCATCCCAATCAGCACATTGTAACATTTCAGAATTTTTATTTCACTTTTTTAAGTTCAGAAAACTGTTATTATTTTTACAGTCTATAAAATTTGACTGTAAATCAAATTTGTAGTTACACACATTTACTGATATCCTTTGTCAAGCTCTATGCTTCTCTCTCGGTTCACTCATCTTAATTAAGTGCAATTTCCAAGAGTTATTTGGGTGACTTGGATGCTAAATTCTGTAGATTATATGATCTTGGAAAATATTGATGTAACTCTTATTCTAATATAATTAAGCTGGTTATAAAAACATAAGATAAATAGCTTTGCCTTTTAATTGCTTGTAAGTGTAGAAAGTTTCTTAATTTCTCAAGACCTAAATTTCCTCATTTGTAAAATGGGAACAATATTTTAATATTAGCCATGTCAAAAGATATACAGATTACTCAGAATGAAGACCAAATCCAAAGTGTAGTTAACTATGATGATTTAAAGAAAATACATCGTTTTCTTTAGGAAAATACTATTTCCAATAATACCCATATGTAATAATATCCACATGTATCTCTTGTTTTTTCCAATCAGCTTCAAGATTGTTTCTTTGTTTTGACTGAACTGAACTGAACTAGCTTCAGCCCTCTGTTTTTCACAGAATGTTTAGTCATCTTTGGTCCATATCAGCCATACTCTAGATATCTCTCCTTGATTCTAGTTATAGAAGCATTCCTTCCTTATCAGCTATTTAACATTTTCCTGATGTTTTATCTTAGTTGTAATTTTTTTTGTATTCCACTTAGATTATTTTGGTTTTCAGGGTTCTTGCTGTTGTCATTTTGTTTGTTTTTAATTTTATCTAGCATTGCTATTTTTTAGAGCAAATGAGGTTTCAAGGTATAAACTTTATTCATTGGGTCACCTTCTCCAAAAGCCAAAATACAAGGGTTTAATATAAATAATCTCAAAGATTAAAGTCGCAGATATCTTGGTGCATGCATGCATGCTAAGTCACACGGTCATGTGTGACTCTTTGTGACGCTATGGAATGTAACCCACCAGGCTCCTCTGTCCATAGGATTCTCCAGGCAAGAACACTGGGGTGGATTCCCATGCTCTCCTCTAGGGAATCTTCCTGAGCCAGGTTTGAACCCACCTGTCCTGCAGCTCCTGCATTGCAGACAAATTATTTATTGCTGAGTTACTGGAGAAGCCACAATATCTTGGCAGGCACAAGGGAAATAATGTAGCAGTTAACTATGGCTTTTGTCATTTTACTGGAAACACAAACAGTGACATAAAGTGTTACCTCTTTCTTAAATAGTATAAAAATGAGATTATTTATTCATAATAGTTAGCAACAATGATGTTTATCAAGACCTTATTATGTACCAGGCAATCTTCTAAATGTTTAAAATGAATTAATACACTTAGTCCTCATAAAAATATTAGGTACAGATCTTATCATTAACCTTCTTTGAAACATGAAAATAATGAGTCACAAAATGGTTCAGTACCTTCCAAATATCAAGTAAGCCAGAAAATTATAGAGCTGATATTTGAGCATGTATGAGCTAAGGTCTATATCCTTCACTGCAGATGGTGACTGCAGCCATGAAAATAAAAGACACTGACTCCTTGGAAGGAAAGTTATGACCAACCTAGATAGCATATTCAAAAGCAGAGACATTACTGTGCCAACAAAGGTCCTTCTAGTCAAGGCTGTGGTTTTTCCAGTGGTCATGTATGGATGTGAGAGTTGGACTGTGAAGAAAGCTGAGCGCCGAAGAATTGATGCTTTTGAACTGTGGTGTTGGAGAAGACTCTTGAGAGTCCCTTGGACTGCAAGGAGATCCAACCAGTCCATTCTGAAGGAGATCAGCCCTGGGATTTCTTTGGAGGGAACGATGCTGGAGCTGAAACTCCAGTACTTTGGCCACCTCATGCGAAGAGTTGACTCACTGGAAGAGACTTTGATGCTGGGAGGGATTGGGGGCAGGAGAAGAAGGGGACGACCGAGGATGAGATGGCTGGATGGCATCACTGACTCGATGGACATGAGTTTGAGTGAACTCTGGGAGTTGGTGATGGACAGGGAGGCCTGGCGTGCTGCGACTCATGGGGTCGCAAAGAGTCGGACACGACTGAGCACCTGAACTGAACTGAACTGAACTGAACTGATGCTGCCTTTCAGTGACTATCATGGACAAGTGGATACATTGTAAAGTCATCCACCATGATTCACAAATTTGTCCTCTTGAGTGAGAGCAAGACTTGTGATTTACTTCTAACTAATAGAACACTACGAAGGTGATGGGATGGCACTTCCATGATGATGCTGCATTACAGAAGACACTGTCTTAGTGGCTGGAGCAATAGACTCCTCAGTTGATTTCAAATAAGCAAGTTGATATGATGTGAACTAGCTTTGGAGCAGGGCCACATAGAAGCGAATTATAGATAGCCTCTATGGGAGTACAGCCTCAGTCCTACAACTAAAGGAACTGAATTCTGCCAGCACCATTTTATCTTGGAAGAGACAATAAGCCTCAGAGGTGTCCGATGGACACCTAGGTAGTAGCTTATTAGTCCCTGAGCAAGGAACCAGGTTAGGCTGTGCTCAGACTTCTGACCAAAGAAACTGTTAAATAAAATGTGTTCTCTTTAAGCCACTGTTTGTTGTAATTTCTTATGCCGAAAAAGAAAACAAATACAGCAATGTAGATATGATATTTACCTTTTCTAGAGCTATATTAGTCCTCTATTGTTCCCATGACCATACAAGCTACTGTTGTTGCTTTTGTTATTTTTTATTGTTATTGTTATGTTATCATCATTATAATGATGTTAAAACAGTAAGGCATTAAACAGCATTGTAACAGAGATAAAGACATTAAGGCTATTCTTTTTCACACAGCAAAGTTATTCAATGCAAAAATTCTTAGGAAATGAATTAAAAAGGAAAGCAAAATAGAAATCAACACACTTCATGACACGAAATTCAAATTTATTTTAAAGCCACCTTGGAGGGGGAAAAGTATGCTTTGAAAAAAGGTCTGTGACAGGCTAGAGCACTCCCAAGTACTTGCACAAATAAGACACCCACAGAAAACTAAAACCTATGTTATATACAGAAAGGGTCATCTGCTAACATCAGCAAATTAATGACTTGTATAAGGATTTTCTCAGAGTGGATGTGAAGGTGGGAGCATGTCACCTCTTTAGTTAATGATGTTGCAGCAGTGAGCATATTCAAATGGTTTGGCTCTGAAGATAGTGCCACTTAATGAGCATAATGATAGCACACAACATATTGTCTCAATTCAGAAATGTATATGCAACTCACAACCTCAAACTCTTAACAGCTTTAAAGAACCCTCACAAACTACAACTGGTCACCTCCTCTCTGATCATCCCAGACACATATAAAGCAGTGCTGGGGTTAGGTGTTTGTATGCATGCATATATTACCATTTTCCCCAAAGTATTTTATTTGTATACACTCTTTGTGTTACACCCTTTCCATTAACCTTATATCTCAGTCTTAGCCCAAAGGTGACAGTTTAAAAACAAACCCCCTTATATTATAATGTATGGATATGTCCATATAAATAATTTGTAATGTTTAATTAAAATGAATTGTTATCGACAGACATCATCTTTCAACAACCATGTATCAGAAGCTTTATCTGTTGAAAATTAACTGTAAGACTAACTTGACTTTTAAAGGCAGTATGTGGGTTTCTCATTAGCCTCATTATCATTTCTGAATCATAAATATGTAAATGATGAGTTTCACACGGGAGATTTAATTCTGCACTCTTATTTCTGATTAGCTGGAAATACACTCTGGCTCTGTCAGATAATTGGTAACACTGCACACCAATAAGGCATTTCCCTACGCTTCATCAGAGGCAGTTGAAATTAAAGAAGGCAGGGTTGTTACGTTTTTGACAGTTTTGTAACACCAACTTGTTAAAGTTTTAACTCAGCCATTAATATAGTCCATGAATTATTAATACAATTTTTATGTCAAAGTTCTTTTTCGAAGTTGAGATCTAAGACTAAAGTAAAATGCTCTGTGAAAGAATGCTTTCATTCTTTAATCATATTTTTTAAATCACTCTACATTAAACAGTAAACACCAATGCAATTTGAGTACAAGGGGAGAAAAACACTGATCCCTTCCTGTGAAGCATCTACTCCCTAACTCATGTGCCAAAATATTTGTAAACCCCTAAGTGTTTGGTACTAGGTGAAATTTTACTACTTTAATATATGATGGTTTGTATTGAACATAGGCAACTTAGGGTTTTTTTAAATATGAGTTGCAAAAGAAAAAAAAAACTTTTATCAATTTTTCTCAAGTTGTCTAATCATTTTAGAAATAAAAGCATTTCAGTTTACTTCAACCTAGAGAAACCAAAGCAGTTTTCATTCTTAAAGAATCCATTTTTTTTCCAAACAGGGTGATGCTTATTCCCTCCAACAAGATAATGAACTCCTACAGGTAAGAAGTAACTCTCTTTATCTGTAGTCTATGAACTGAATATCTCTGTTTACTAGATAGAGGAATAAGTTTCCACTTAAAGAAAAAATAATATTTCAAAGTATGCTGGTCATAATATTCAATGGAAATTTATATGAACTTTTAAAATATGTAACAACTGGCCATACTTAAACTTACTAGACAAATTAGTTAAAGGAACTTAATTTTTAGATGGCTATTATCATATTATTTCTGTTTCAGAAAGTAACGTCAATATATTCATGAAGATTTGTGCTACATATGATCATAAATACTTTCAAAATAATTCTGTTTTCTTTAAAGTTTTCCTATGGAACATATCCCTTATTATCATCTTTATAATGAGTAAAATGAAGAGGTAGATTGACTAAGTAAGAATTTCAGTAGGTAAACTAGAAAGGCCTCCCAAATGTCCTCCTGCCAATAGGCAGCATTTGTGTTATTGATACTGGTACCATTGATCACTCAACTTCATTCCTCCTACCAGCTTTTCTTGATTTTCACTCCTTTCTTTCAGAACTGATCACTATGCTGCATCTCTTCAGTGTAAGATCAATTTCAATTTTGAGTCCAAAGCAAAGAGTATTCCAATGCCAATTAAAATACTAGTATTTAAAAATCAGTACATATTTTCCAAGTATAGATTCTTTTTTCAGTAAAACTCGTGTGTTTTTAAGAAGAATATGTTTAGAGTTGAATGAAGAACATCTGTCTGCAGCGTACATAAAAGATCACACAGTCATTTCCGTGAGCCTTCATTCTGGCCTCTCTAAATCTAATTAATTCACAGCTGATTTTTTAGCATAGGTAAATTGCTCCTTAAAAAGATAAGTGAGCCACTGCATGGAAAACAAGATTTCATGTGAAATTTAATTCCAGTTGTCAGCACACACAACTGAACAGAGTACACTGTCCTTAATCAATCTTGTACTCAGGTACATCCACACATCTGTTGATTGTACAACAACTTATGAAACAGAAAACTAGCAGAAAATGTGCTGAATATTGCAAAACTGAGAGATGACTCAATGTGTAAAATGCTATATCCAAGACATGTGAATCAATCATATGAGGACTAAAAGAAAGCAAGACATCCAAACTAAGTAGTAAAATTTCCACTGAGGCAGGAGTGTGGCTGTTAGATGTGAAGGAATTGTTCTATGACTATGAAAATATTATACTAGATATTCTTGGTAATTAGAAATGAATGCTCACTGCTGATCCGAGAACTGAGCTCAGGTGCACTTATCTTCACACTGGAACCAGCCATAATGACACAGAGTAAAATGAGAAATGAGCTATCAATTCCCAACTCAATTATCAGCCACCATGAGCTAACAGTAAGGCAGCATAACACCACAATTAACCACATGAACTGTGGACCCAAATAGGCCTACATTCAAATTCTGGCTTCACCATTACCTGGGCACAATATCTCTGAAATTCAGTGTCCTTATCAATAATACAGGGAAATAAGATCTACTCTGTATGTTCTTAATAGGATAAAGTGAGATAATGCAAGACTTGTTACATAATAAGCATACACACTGCTTATCATGAGATCAGAGAAAGACTTGTAAAACTTCAAACACAGAATCTCTCTCATATATAAACATATATATATATATATATATATATACACACACGCATATGCTTCAAATATATATATAGTTTTTTTCATATTGAAAGTAGCCTAAAATCTTACACTTCAAAGAAAAGCAATATTGACAATTTTGTGTATAGTTTTCCAGACTTTGTTTCACACTGACTAGTTTAAGTAATTCACTTTTAGAAGGCATTCCTCTGAAAGATAGAAAATTTTAAGAAATTATCAATTTTAAGATTTTAAGGGATTCAGAAATAGCACTATTCTTCCTACCATGAAGACTGTTTCAGTTGAGCAGTAAACCACAGGAGCAAATCATACGGAATGCATGTATCAGCTTTATTGCTGCTAAAGTTGGTATTAGAGAAGAGGATGGCAACCCACTCCAGTATTCTTGTCTAGAGAATTTCATGGATGGACAATGGGATCACAGAGTCAGACACAACTGAGTGACCAACACAACACAACACAAAGTTCAGTTCAGTTCAGTTCAGTTGCTCAGTCATGTCCAACTCTTCGTGACCCCATGAATTGCAGCACGCCTAAAAAATTACACTTATTTTTTCTGTCTGGTACCATCTTTCATTCTCAAAAGTGTATAAAACTATAAATATATGGCTATCCCCCTAAATTTTATATTGAAGAATTTTGCCTAGATATGGGCAATGTTTTATTTCCTAATAAGAAACCATTTAATTAAACAGACATTTTTTATTCAATCACAAACAGCACTATATCACCGCAGGCCTTCCCAGGTAGTGGGGCTTATTCTGACGAATGCCTACAAGGAGGAGCAGAGCAGAATGCTTCCTACTGCCTTCCTGGCTCTTTAGAGAAATGGGACAGAAAGACTGTGTAAAGCATCCCCGTCATGTTTTCCTAACCTGCTGATCCAGTACCCCATTCACCATCTATAGGTAGGAGTAGTATTCCAGGAGGACTAGAGGGTTTTGCTACCGTGTGGTAATCAATGTAGAAACATACATTGTCAAAAAAAGAAGGAACTGTCTCCTGAAAAAATGAATATGGCTTTCTGTCTTAGAGAGGTCACGCAGTGAAAGCCTGAAGAAGCCTAATATAAATCCAGTTGACAGTTACCTTCTTTATCTCAAGACACTTGAGGATTTGTCCTTAGATTTGAATACTCCTCCTAATGATAATTCCAGGAATTTTTGGAATATAATAAGATCTCAGAAAAATGAGACGCTGGTCAAAGAAACACATACAGAATCTTCAAGTACCTGAAACGTGTTGCTCAGATTGTTTACTGAGTAATGGTATCTATGAAATGAGGTTATACTAGCAAATGGAAGTTAATCATGTATCCCTCAAGAGACTACAGAACCATAAAGCACAAAAGATGAAAACACCACAGAGCTGTTAGCATCCTGAACTGAGGTGGTTAATACTCAAAAACAGTTTAGAATTTTGTGTCTATAAAGATCCCAAATGCAAAGTGGATGAAGTGGATGGGGCATTCAGAAGTCTCATTGAAGGGAATTTGGAGCTCAACTCCACTGTGGAGTCTCTTGTGTTTTTTCCTGCTGTATATCAAAATGTGATGGTTTAAATCGGCACCATTTATTTCTGATCTGGACAGAGCAGGAGGAAGCCCAACTTTGCTCCCTTTGACATCAGCCTGACAGCTCAGCTGAGGCTGGCGTATAGACATTCACATGGCTGATGCTGATGTTCACCAGAAGTCAGCTGAGGCTGTGATCTTGGCATCTTGATTCATGAGATGAAGCTATCCATGTTGCTTCTTATCAGTGAGGTCATACTGAAGAAGCATAAACTGCTAGATTTTCATGATGCTTAAACTCAAAATCCAAGAATATCAGGGAGCAGTTAAAGATTCAGCCCAATTCATGGAGAAAGGATATAGCTCCACCTCTTGACTGGAGAAAGATATGTACATAGAGTGGGGGAAATAATTTGTGGGTTGAGTAGAGAATCGCCGGTCTCTATGTATCCAGGGTTTATTGTGCTGCCAGTTTTATGTCCCTTCTTAACAAGATAATCTTGGTGCTGGGGGAGCTGAATCTTTTTTATGAATCTAAAATCAAGACCATTGCGTTTGGCTGAATAGAGTGAGTGTTGCAATAGATATATTTGCTTGAATACATTGATGTCCTTACATATATGCTGCTGTATATCCTTTTATTAACGTAACATTGTATTTGGAGCAAACTTCTCTGTCATTAGATGCTTTGAAAAACAGAATATTCAAGTTCTAGGTAGTATTTCTTTCGATGAGGTATCCAATTTCTTGATCATTGTTACTGTTATGTATTTTGAGTATTTTTACTCATTTCATAAATAAATATTCAAAGATGTTGTTGTTATATAAATATTGGTTCATACCTGGGTTATATAAATTTCTAGAAGTAGAACCACTGGGTCAAATATATTTAAAGTGTGTGGTGAGTTAGTTTGACAAAATGTTTTCCAGAAATATTTTTCATTTTGACTTTTTCAACCAATCTTGGATTCATGATTTTAAAAGTCTTGTCAGTATTGCAAATACCATCTCATTTGTTTTAGTTTGCATTTTTCCTGCTGCCTTGAGTATTGTGTTACTTGTTAAGCACATTTACTTTTTATAAATATCTTTCATCTTTTTCCAAATCTGATAAGCCAACATTTGTTTTCACTTAATTCTAAAAGATAACCTTCTAAATATTAAAAGTCAATGATATAAACAGCACAAGATTAATTTATAACACAAGCATCTTGCATATCATGGCTCCCTCCTGGCCTATTCTTCCCTTCCCTTACCTCATGCATAAACAACTATACCCCCTGTAAAACTCAGCTCAATTATGCTCTTACCAGGGCTGACTACTCTGAGTAAGAGCATGAAATTCTTTTCTGTGCACCCATTGTATTTCACATACTATTATAGATTTTTCTTAGCATAACTATTCCTTTCTCTTACCAGACTGAGATTCCTCATTAAAATTCAACAAAATTTGGATGCCTACTTTATTAGTGTGCTAAGTATTTAGGTTACAAAGGTAAGAATATATATTGTCTCATTTATGGACAAGATAGACACCAGATCTCATCATATGCTTTTCTTGCATCTTCCGCAGTGTTTTCCTTGAATATAATAATTGTAAAAATGTTGCTCAATATTGAATGAATGAATTACCAGAATATAAAAATAAAACAACTCCATCTCAAGCCATTTTCAGGGAGATGTCTGAGAGAAGAACCTTCTCTAAAAGGATTAACAAAGAATTGTACTCAAGCCTGAGTCAGTGTAGCTTAGCCTATTGAGTTTTTAAATGTTTCCTTCAATGAGTATTTTTATCCCCTCAAGCACAATTATCAGGCATCACAAACAAGATAAAATGAAGATTTGCTTTCATCTTCTATTATTTTCATTTAAAAATCACAAAGCATCAGGGGAGCTTTCTTTCTGTCTTGCTGGTTAGATGCTTCTATTCCCTGCTGCTTTTAGTCCCAAGGATAAAAATGTGAAGTTTCTATAAATGACTTTGTCAATTTTATTTAGAAATCCGAAGTTTCAAACTGACACCAAGTCAGGCAACTCCAAATGTTATTGAACTTCACCCTCATATGTGTACCTTCAGGGGAATTTTCTTGCACAAAAAGAAAAAGTAAAAGCAGACAATTGTTTTCTCCCTTGCTACCAGTGTCACCTATCTGATGGCAACAATTTAAAAATAGAGGTTTGAGTTTTCCATTTGTTTTTGTTACATCAGTCCTCAGAAGAGATAAATATTTTTCAATATGTTAGATAAACTTATTTGCCTTTATTGTTGTACCTATTGGGCTGTATTACTTAATTTTTGTGCAGCCTGCCACAGTACACTAAAGCACCAGGGGATAATTAAACTACTGAGGATGCCTGTACAGAATGTGGTAGAAAACAGATAAAGCAATATTTTCATTTGGGTTAAATAAATAAATTTATTGTCCTCTATTGTAAGCAAGAATAATATAGTCAAAGTGTGAAAAAGGCAATAATTTTATAGAATATGTAGTAGGTAAGGGAAGCAATGAATCAGCGAAAAGAGACTAAAGGGCTTTAAAAGGCAAATTGAAATCATAATAGAAATGTAGACAGAAGGAAGTTATAAGGTTTCCAAAATAGTAGCACATCTTAGAGTCATATCAAAGTTATTGGAGCCTCAAAACAAGTAATCAAAACAACCTTAATGACAAAGGAGTAACTTTGAATTGCCTTCTGAAAAATTTTAATGTGTTCACATCCATTTATAATATTCTCTACTTGAGTCTGGTGAGATTTTAGATTTGTTTTGAAAGAAAGGCAGAACAAGTACTCTCATAATATCTCACAATAATATGTTGTCACGCCTTCCATCTAGGGTTGCTGGACCTCAACCTGTAGGTTTATTCGAGTCCTATTCACATTTGAATCAGAATGGACTTAAGCGTTCCTTCCCAACCAACTGTTTGGGGACTATGCCTCCTGAATCTCTCACTTCTGATTTGCCTCTGACCTTGTCTATGAAGTCTGTAACTGGAATTATGCATTGTTACTCAGACAACATCTGCATTTTGCTCCCCAGTTCAGAGAACTGGATTTCTGTCTTCTTTCCTCTACCTTAGTCCCTATTTTTATCACCTGAGAAATCCCCTAATGCCATTAGGTCTGCACCTTTACTTGGTCATCATAGTCCCCTAACCAGGAGAGTCTGGCCTCTGGATCTAGCCATATACTGGGGACCTGGTACTCACTGATCGACCAACCCTTTCCTGGTGGTTTATGTTATCATTCCCATGTTGCCCTGGCTTGTTTTGTCCACCCTTAGCCAACACTGAAGGGCATTATATGAATTAGCCAACTCTGTGAAGGTCATTTCTGTGAGCATTAGAATGCTGCTGTTTGAACCCAGAATGAGGAATCATCAACCTTTAGCTGAAACATTATTTTTTGTTTATTGGCTTGTTTGTCAGTTTTTGGACACCTGAGTTATGTAAGTGATTGTGTTCTCTACCTTTTGATGGCTGTTAGAAAAAGACCCACTCCTATCAATTATGCAGGACCACACAGCCAATATTTGTTTGCAATAATCTCATCCCTGACTTTTTCTAGCAAGTTCATCTCCCCAAAGTCCAGAAAGGCTCACCTATTTATTTTTAGTTTGCTTTTATCTTGCTAAATTGAGTGTATTTTTATAAGCTATTTATAGTTTTGGAGAGGATAAAGGAGGGATAAAATGGATAAGTACTATAGAAACATTGCTTCCTGTTCCAGCCTGCTATCATGTAATGCCAGTGACATCAGGAAGAAAGCGCCCCACTCTACATCTTCTCTGACTGCCAGTTTTCAGAATCTACACGTAGGACATCCACAGTATCTACCCTAGGATGTGGGGGAGTATAGTCTAGGGTCTCAGTCTTCTCTGTCTACTCTGTGTTACTGAATATGACTTATAAAAAGCAAAGTAAGACATTATAATCTTTCATTTTGTGGGCCTTCAGATATAATCAGTTTCCAAAGCATCTTTCTCCTCTTTAACAAACTCATTTTTAAAGTTCTTAAAAGAAAGAACTATTAATACTTTCTCCATCAATCCACTCCAATTTACAAGGTATTCCAGGTGTAGGAAGTCCTTTTGTATCTAACTGAAGCCTTGTTGCTTTATATTAAGATTATTATTAAGGCTCAAAGGTAAAAAAGAATGTATATCCGTCCCCTCTTCATTATTTTGAAGATGATCAATCAATAACCATAATCCTAGGTCTAAGCATTTTAGGAATACTCAAATGACATATTCTTTAAATTTAAATACATCACCAAGCATCCATCAAGCAATGCATGTGGAGGAAGGACAAAAAAGGTTAGCTAGTGGTATTATTATTTACTCTCAGTTATCTTACATATACTTACACATATGAATTTCTGTAATGCTCTAAAAAAACAAATATTTGTTTGTGGAAACAAATATCTAGGAATACTCTCATTCTCACTTTCACCTTCAAGTGATGGAACCAGAATCCACTCTGAACATCTGACCCCAGAACCTAAGTATGCTATATTGTAGCCTCTAAACTTGAAGGCTAGAGCAAGCCACCAAATGTCTCCAATCTTTGTAGAAATTTCTTTTTACTTATCTTCTAAGTAATGTGGATTCTACTGAAACAACAATATCTCATATAATGCTGCTTATTTTATATAAAATTTGAGTATTTTGATTTATGAGTGCTATTATAACTACATAATTTTCTGTTGTTTTCAGTGCAAAGGGCCAGTGTTTTACTTTCAGACTTGTGTCAGCTTGCCTAGACTTGGCTCTTCATAATTGTGATCTATGGACAGAAGGGAAATTAAAAACAATTTCCACTTTTTGTGTATATGAATTTGAGGACTTCAAATAAATAACCAGTATTTGTAATCTGTAAATTAAGAAAATTTTTAAAAATTTTATATAAAACTGGTGAGAACTATCCTTACAACTATCAGTTATCATTATAACATTTTTTTTGAATAACGATATCATCCTATCAACTATCATGTCCCAACTCTCATTTTCAACAGTCGTTTTTTCCTACACTACAAGATCACGGATCCAAGTCTTTTGTAATATGCTTTTTCATTTACTGCACCCATGAATTCTATGACCTAACAGAGAATTATTAGTCCTATTTTACAAGTAAGAAAAATCAAGCCCCAATAGACTGGTCTAAACTGATTCATTTAGTTCTGAAGCAAGATTAGAATTTCCTTTGCCAAGTGAGCCTAACAGGAAAGAGCAAAGTGGTATGACAGAGGTGTCATAATCCAAATCCTGTTGTCCAAATATAATTATTTACAAACAAGCAATACTTGTCAAATAGTCACAGCACGGATGCCCCTCTGCTTCAAAGTTTATTAAAATACTTTGTAATCTCTCCCCAGACCAAATTTGCAAACCAAACAAAAAGGCTCATGAAATATGAGCCCTTGGCCACCAGGGGGAGTGGGTCCAGCTCCGCTGTTAGTCACATAGGGAACTCAGCAGGCCTTTTTTACTTGTGTAACTGGTGGTATGTGGAGAGGGAGAACCTCTTAGAAAAAGCACAGAGTAAATCCAAGGGTTTTGTAAATCAAAGGTCAACATCCCTTTGAACTACCCCTGGTGGTAAATGTATGTCTTTGAGTTATGAAACCTGATCGAGGACTGACAGAATGTGATAAAAAGAAATCAAAGAAATGAAACCTTTACTTACTCTACACTATTTTCAGTGTTATAAAAATTTGAAAGTGTCTGGCAGAACAGTTAGCCACAAGGGTTTTTAAGGTATTGATTTCTGGGAGACCATTTCTCTTGATAGACAGCCTGCATTTTAATGATGACCACTTCTAAAGGTGATCTTGCCTGTCTACATATCAAGTCATGCAAATTGCATTAGAGTAGGGTATGTATGCCCAGCAAGGCAGAATGTGAATTCAACTTTGTGCACCTTTCGTTTTGAAAGCACTGTTTGTACATCTAAAATTTATGTGAACGCTTGTTTCCAGAAAGGTATAATGCATCTGTTGTCCTATTCCAGGGTCAGTTTTGTTTGAATCTTTCCGTTGTCATGCAGATTGTCAGCATGGTCCACAATTATGAAGAGTCTCTGATTGTAAAATAAAATAATAAAGAAAAATCAGTAGGAGAGTGCCTGGGGTGAATATATAATGCATTTAAAGTGTGAAGCCATCCATTTAACCCTTAACAATATTCATTTTCTTCACAGTGTGCAAACCTTGTCAGTAGTTTGAAAAGCTATGAATTTAAATAACCTTAAGCAGCCTGAGAAATGAATAATTTGATAGGTATATCTGGCAGATGGTTGAAATGTCTAAGTTTTTTTCTTTTTCCTGAGAATATGCTGTAGGGTTTCTGCCAAACTTAGGTTTTAAGGGAGGCACAGAAATCAAACAATGAATGCTCCATATTTGCAAACTACCAACACTAAGATAGCGTTTAGGGAGAATAGTTGCCAGCCCCTCCTTCCTTGATCCTCTAGAAGAATGACCTGAAAAGCAAGAGGTTTTTTTTTTTCTTTTTTTTTTTTTTTTAAGATGTATTTTTTTTAGTTTGTCAAAATGAATATTTAATCTGACTAAGATTAAAATCAATGACTTGCTGGTGCCTCTCCAGCTTGTCTTTCTTGTCTTGTAAAGCTTAACGCTTCTTTCAATATTAATGTGGGTACTGACAACTCGACTAACATACTTTGATTGACATCTCATTGAAAGGATTTTAGTGAGAAACGAAACATGTCTTTTCCTTCTGGCTATTGTTGATGTGTGGAGACACACTCCTTATCTGTACCAAGAGCTGAAAAAAAAATTAGCTGAGAATAATTTCATTGGCCCAGGTCAACCCTCACCATTATCAACATCCATTTATCAAAAGCCACTGTCTTTACCAGAAATCTGATCCAGATGTAAGTATCCCAATAGCACCTGGTGCTCTAAAAGAGGACTCTGATACTAGGGTGCCTAGGATTGATCTCGTTACATTCATTGCTGAGTATACCATGATCCAACCAAGAAATACATACCCAGTGTTCCAAATATGACACAAACAAAAATAGCAACATGGTAGCATTCTTTCAAAATTATCAAAGTGGGAAAAGACACTTTTCAGTAAGAATCAAGACTATACCAAAAACAATAATACAAAAGCCCATTAATTTTTTAGCCCAAAAGTATGTTGGCCTCTACAGGATATGTTCAATTCAGAGATATTTGAGGAAATTGATCACAAACCTCCAACATTTAATACAATGATTATAATTTCTTAAATACTTCAAAACACTGAGATAATAACAATAGCAGCTAAAGTAGAAAATATATTAAAATGTCAAAAGCAATTTATATACATGGTCTTATTAAAACTTCATGTTCTGATAATGATATAGGTTCATGAAAGAGGTAAGGTAAATCATCCAGTTAATGATAGGAATTAGGGTAACGATTATCTAACTTCTAATTCAGTGTCTTTTACTACACAAATCCACAGCATATTTGTAAAAATAAATTGTAAACATTTTCAGGCTTATAACTGAAAATGAAATAAAGAATCACCTCCATCAATTAACTTAAAATTTTAGGTGGGAAATAAATGTACAAATAAAAGGTTGATTTTTTCAAATCTTTATGTTTACTTTTATTATCTCAGTTATCACAATGTCTTTGGTTTGAGTTTGATGCTTCAAAATTCCTCAAAATGGGAATTTAAACTCTCTATAATCTCCAGTCACTGAATATGATAGCCACAGTTCATGCCCTGGTAAAGCATCTATTCTTCTGGAAGGGGAGAAACAACTCAAAGAACTATTACATAATCAATTATTCAATTATTGTATGTTGAATACTATGAAATAGAGTTATAGAATGTTATCAGAGAACGTAATAGGATTTCATCAAGTTTTTGAAGGGAGGAATCAAAAACTGTTTTTTAAAAAGAAAAATTCAGCTGAGATCTAAAGAGTTAGTTAGCTTTAATTTTTATAAAAAGGTTGAAAGTAAGGTTTGGCCAAGGTAACAGCATATACAGAGTCATGAAGATATTTTTGTAGAAGCAAAGCATTTTTGAGGAACTGAAACAAGCCCTGTGAGCTACAGCCCATATAATAAAGGGAGTAAAAATCAAGAATTTAGCTTTGTGCAGGTGGCAAAGGCCAGGTTATTCAGATCCTTGTAAGGACTGCTGCTGCTGTTGCTAAGTCACTTCAGTCGTGTCCGACTCTGTGCGACCCCAGAGACGGCAGCCCACCAGGCTCCCCTGTCCCTGGGATTGTCCAGGCAAGAACACTGGAGTGGGTTGCCATTTCCTTCTCCAATGCATGAAAGTGAAAAGTGAAAGTGAAGTCACTCAGTCGTGTCCGACTCTTAACAACCCCATGGACTGCAGCCCACCAGGCTTCTCCGTCCGTGGGATTCTCCAGGCAAGAGTACTGGAATGGGGTGCCAATGCCTTCTCTGCCTTGTAAGGACAGGTTAAGGCTTTTGTTCCTTTTATTAAGCGAAGCGTTTTATGCTATGCAAGGGAGTGACATGGTTCAGTTTACATGACTTGTTTCCAATTTACTAGCCTCATCTTCTACTCTTTTGTTCCTACAGTCTTGATTCTAACCAAACTGACCTACCCACTACTTCCTTTTCTTTTAATTGAAATATGGTAGATTTATAATATTATGTTAGTTTCAGGTACACAGCATAGTGATTCAGTATTTTTGCAGATAATACTTTATTATAAGTTGTTACAAGATAATGGATGTAATTCCCTGTGCTACGCAGTATATCCTTGTTGCTTATCTTTTTTATGTATAGTAGTTTGTATCTGTTAATCTCATACCTTTAATCTGTCCCTTCCCCTCCCCCTGCAAATTTGTTTGCTTTGTCTAGAAGTCTGTTTCTGTTTTACGTATACATTCAATAGTAATATTTTTGGATTCTACATATATGTAATATTGTACAGTATCTTTCACTGTCTGACTTATTTCACTAAGAATAATATTCTCTAGGTCCATTCATATTGCTGAAAATGGCATTATTTCATTCTTTTTATGGCTGAGTAATATTCTGTTGTATACATATACCATATCTTCTTAATCTAACCATCTAGTGATGGTCATTTGGGTTGCTTTCATGTCTTGGTTATTGTAAATAGTGCTGTAAATATTAGGGTGCATGCATAAGTTCTAATTAGTATTTTCATTTTTTCCAGATATATACCCACGAAAATACTGAGTCATATGGTAGTTCTATTTTCACTTTTTTGATGAACCTCCATACAGTTTTCCACAGTGGGTGCAAAAATTTATATTCTCACCAACCATATACAGGGTTCCCTTTTCTCCAAATCCTTGCCAACATTTGTTGTTCTGTGTCCTTTTAAATAATAGCCATTCTGACAGGTGTGAGGTGTTATCTCATTGTTTTGATTTTCATTTCTCCAAATATTAATGATGTTGAGCATATTTTCATGTGCCTGTTGGTCATCTGTATGTCTTTGGAGAAGTGTCTGTCTAGATCATCTATCTCTTTTTTTGTTGTTTTGTTTTTATTTTTGTTTATTTTTGTTTTTGTTTTTTAATATAAATTTATTTATTTTAATTGGAGGCTAATTGCAATATTGTATTGGTTTTGCCATACATCAACATGAATCCACCATGGTGTACATGTGTTCCCCATCCTGAACCCCCCTCCCACCTCCTTCCCCATACCATCCCTCTGGCTCATCCCAGTGCACCAGCCCCGAGCATCCTGTATCATGCATCAAACCTGGACTGGCGATTCATTTCATATATTGAGCTGTATGAGCTGTATATTTTGGATGTTAATCCCTTGTTAGTTAGATTATAGCAAATATTTTCTTCCACTCAGTATGCTGTCTTTTCATTTTGTCAGTAGTTCCCCTTGCTGTGCAAAAGTTTTTCAGTTTATTTAGGTATCATCTATTGTTTTTGTTTTTATTTCTTTTGCCTTAGGAGACTGACCTAAAAAATATTGTTATGATTTATGTCAAAGAAGAGGGTGTTTGCTATGACCAGTGCATTGTCTTGGCAGAACTCTATTAGCCTTTGCCCTGCTTCATTCTGTACTAAAAGGCCAAATTTGCCTGTTACTCCAGGTGTTTCTTGACTTCTTACTTTTGCATTCCATTCCCCTATAATGAAAAGGACATCTTTTTGGGGTGTTAATTCTAGAAGATCTTGTAGGTCTTCATAGAACCATTCAACGTCAGCTTCTTCGGCATTACTGGTTGGGGCATAAACATGGATTACCGTGATATTGAATGGATTGCCTTGGAAATGAACAGAGATCATTCTGTTGTTTTTGAGATTGCATCTAAGTACTGCATTTCAGACTCTTTTGTTGACTATGAGGGCTACTCCATTTCTTCTAGGGGATTCTTGCCCACAGTAGTAGATATAATGGTCATCTGACTTAATTTCACCCATTCCAGTCCATTTTAGTTTGCTGATTCCTAGAATGTCAATGTTCACTCTTGCCATCTCCTGTTTGATCACTTCCAATTTGCATTGATTCATGGACCTAACATTCCAGGTTCCTATGCAATATTGCCCTTTACAGCATCGGACCTTGCTTCCATCACCAGTTACATCCACAACTGGGTGTAAGACTTTATTTTATTGGGCTCCAAAATCACTGCAGATGGTGATCGCAGCCATGAAATTAAAAGATGCTTACTCCTTGGAAGAAAAGTTATGACCAACCTAGACAGCATATTAAAAAAGCAGAGACTACTTTGCCAACAAAGGTCCATCTAGTCAAGGCTATGGTTTTTCCAGTAGTCATGTATGGATGTGAGAGTTGGACTGCAAAGAAAGCTGGGCACCAAAGAATTGATACTTTTGAACTGTAGTGTTGGAGAAGACTCTTGAGAGTCCCTTGGACTGCAAGGAGATCCAATCAATCCATCCTGAAGGAAATCAGTCTGAATATTCATTGGAAGGTCTGATATTGAAGCTGAAACTCCAATACTTTGGCCACCTGGTGTGAAGAGCTGATTCATTTGAAAAGACTCCGATGCTGGGAAAGATTGAGGGCAGGAGAATGGGATTACAGAGGTTGAGATGATTGGATGGCATCACTGACTCAATGGACATGAGTTTGAGTAAACTCCAGGAGTTGATGATAAACAGGGACCTGGCGTGCTGCAGTCCATGGGGTCTCAAAGAGTTGGACATGACTGAGCAAATGAATGGAACTAAACTGAAATCAAAGAGCATTATGCATCTGTTCTCTTCTAGGAGTTTTATGGTTTCAGACCTTACATTTAGAACTTTAAGCCATTTTGAGTTTATTTTGTAATATGGTGTGAGGAAATGGTCTAACCTCATTGCTTTACATGTTGCTGTCCAGTTTTCCCAGCACCACTTGTTGAAGAGACTTTCTTTCCTCTGTTGTATATTCCAGCCTCATTTGTTGTAGAATACTTGATTATAGTTGTCTGAGTTTATTTCTGGGTTCTCTATTTTGCTCCAATTCTATGACAAATGCCATGAATTCCACTACCTCTTATATATGTCATTTAATTTCCTATCTTATTTCCATTGTCTCCCTTATTTTCATTGCCTAATATTATCCATATTTTCCCAAAAACCACTATTTGGAAATATAACTATTTCATCTACTTAGTGAGACTGTAAGTACTGAGCACACCTATAAATGTTTCCCCACTATGAAAGTAGAGCATTCCTATGAGACTTTTCATAAGCCAAAATAGTATAAAAACACAATAACTTTAGGACCCATCTTGCTAAGTGAAAGAAAGTGAAGTTGCTCAGTTGTGTCTGAATCATTGCAACCCCATGGACTGTAGCCTACCAGGCTCCTCCATGCATGAGATTTCCCAGGCAATAGTACTGGAGTGGGGTGTCATTTCCTTCTCCAGGGGGTCTTCCCAACCAGGGAATGAACCCTGGTCTCCCGCATTGTTCAGTTCACTTCAGTTCAGTCACTCAGTCGTGTCCGACTCTTTGTGACCCCATGAATCGCAACACACCAGGCCTCCCTGTCCATCACCATCTCATGGAGTTCACTCAGACTCACGTCCATCGAGACCATGATGCTATCCAGCCATCTCATCCTTGGTCGTCCCCTTCTCCTCCTGCCCCCAATCCCTCCCAGCATCAGAGTCTTCTCCAAAGAGTCAACTCTTCGCATGAGGTGGCCAAAGTACTGGAGTTTCAGCTTCAGCATCATTCCTTCCAAAGAAATCCCAGGGCTGATCTCCTTCAGAATGGACTGGTTGGATCTCCTTGCAGTCCAAGGGACTCTCAAGAGTCCTCTCCAACACCACAGTTCAAAAGCATCAATTTTTCGGTGCTCAGCCTTCTTCGCAGTCTAACTCTCACATCCATACATGACCACTGGAAAAACCATAGCCTTGACTAGAAGGATCTTAGTCGGCAAAGTAACGTCTCTTCTTTTGAATATAATATCTAGGTTGGTCATAACTTTTCTTCCAAGGAGTAAGTGTCTTTTAATTTCATGGCTGCAATCACCATCTGCAGTGATTTTGGAGCCCAAGAAAATAAAGTCTGACATTGTTTTCACTGTTTCCCCATCTATTTCCCATGAAGTGATGGGACCGGATGCCATGATCTTCGTTTTCTGAATGTTGAGTTTTTTTGTGTTTTTTTTTTTTAATTTGGTAACATTTGGTTACTTTATTTTTCAGTTTTATGAAAAGTAAAATATTACATACAACACTGAAGGTGCTGATGACACCCTCCTTCTCTGTCCAAATCTTCTCTCTCACAAAGCGATTTTTATAGTACATTTGTTGCGTACTCAGTTTATATATTTTTGTTTTAATTACTTGATCAGTACAGAATACATTGTATTAGAGATGATATTTTTGTAAATATTAAGCCAGTGTCTTTAATTTTCATTCTTTTGCTTGTTGAAGCATAGTTGGTATACAGCATAGTAATTCAGTATTTTTATTTTTATTTTTTGTAGGATAAATGAATATTTAATCCATTGAAGAAATTCCATTTTTAAGGCAAGCTGTGTAATTACTTTAACACACTAAAGTCTAAATAAACAACGTGTTTCTAAAACCTTATGCCATCTTTTTTTTTTTTTTTATACAATACTGTATTTGTTTTGCCATACATTGACATGAATCAGCCACAGGTGAACACAATCGCCCAGTGCCAAAGCCCCCTCCCACCTCCCACCCCACATCCTCTACCTGAATCATCCTGTGCTCCAGCCCCATGCATCCTGCATCCTGCATTGAACATGCTTTCTTACAAGAAAGCATACATGTTTCAGTGCCATTCTCCCAAACCATCCCACCTTTTCCCTCTCCCTCAGAGTCCAAAAGTCCGTTCTATACCTCTGTGTCTCTTTTGTTGTCTCACATGAATGTTGAGTTTTAAGCCAACTTTTTCACTCTCCTCTTTCACTTTCATCAAGAGGCTTTTAGTTCCTCTTCACTTTCTGCCATAAGGGTAGTATCATTGCATATCTGAGGTCATTGATATTTCTCCCGGCAATCTTGATTCCAGCTTGTATTTCTTCCAGTCCAGCGTTTCTCATGATGTACTCGGCATATAAGTTAAATAAGCAGGGTGACAATATACAGCCTTGATGTACTCCTTTTCCTATTTGGAACCAGTCTGTTATTCCATGTCCAGTTCTAACTGTTGCTTCTTGACCTGCATACAGATTTTTCAAGAGGCAAGTTACGCAGTCTGGTATTCCCATCTCTTTCAGAATTTTCCACAGTTGATTGTGATCCACACAGTCAAAGGCTTTGGCATAGTCAATAAAGCAGAAATAGATGTTTTTCTGGAACTCTCTTGCTTTTTCCATGATCCAGCGGATGTTAGCAATTTGATCTCTGGTTCCTCTGCCTTTTCTAAAACCAGCTTGAACATCAGGGAGTTCACGGTTCACGTATTGCTGAAGCCTGGCTTGGAGAATTTTGAGCATTACTTTACTAGCATGTGAGATGAGAGCAATTGTGCAGTAGTTTGAGAATTCCTTGGCATTGTCTTTCTTTGGAATTGGAATGAAAATTGACCTTTTCCAGTCCTGTGGCCACTGCTGCGTTTTCCAAATTTGCTGGCATATTGAGGGCAGTACTTTCACAGCATCATCTTTCAGGATTTGAAACAGCTCAACTGGAATTCCATCACCTCCACTAGCTTTGTTCATAGTGATGCTTTCTAAGGCCCACTTGACTTCACATTCCAGGATGTCTGGCTCTAGATGAGTGATCACATCATCATGATTATCTGGGTCTTGAAGATCTTTTTGTACAGTTCTCCTGTGTATTCTTGCCACCTCTTCTTAATATCTTCTGCTTCTGTTAGATCCATACCATTTCTGTCCTTTATTGAGCCCATCTTTGCATGAAATGTTCCCTTGGTGTCTCTAATTTTCTTGACAAGATCTCTAGTCTTTCCCATTCTATTGTTTTCCTCTATTTCTTTGAATTGATCGCTGAAGAAGGCTTTCTTATCTCTTCTTGCTATTTTTTGGCACTCTGCATTCAGATGCTTAAATCTTTCTTTTTCTCCTTTGCTTTTCGCCTCTCTTCTTTTCACAGCTATTTGTAGGGTCTCCTCAGACAGCCAATTTGCTTTTTGCATTTCTTTTCCATGGGGATGGTCTTGATCCCTGTCTCCCGTACAATGTCACGAACCTCATTCTATAGTTCATCAGGCACTCTATCTATCAGATCTAGGCCCTTAAGTCTATTTCTCACTTCCACTGTATAATCATAAGGGATTTGATTTAGGTCATACCTGAATGGTCTAGCTGTTTTCCCTGCTTTCTTCAATTTAAGTCTGAATTTGGTAATAAGGAGTTCATGATCTGAGCCACAGTCAGCTCCTGGTCTTGTTTTTGTTGACTGTATAGTGCTTCTCCATCTCTGGCTGCATAGAATATAATCAATCTGATTTCGGTGTTGACCATCTGGTGATGTTCATGTGTAAAGTCTTCTCTTATGTTGTTGGAAGAGAGTGTTTGCTATGATCAGTGTATTTTCTTGGCAAAACTCTATTGGTCTTTGCCTTGCTTCATTCTGTATTCCATGGCCAAATTTGCCTGTGACTCCAGGTGTTTCTTGACTTCCTATTTTTGCATTCCAGTCCCCTATAATTAAAAGGACATCTTTTTGGGTGCTAATTTTATAAGGTCTTGTAGGTCTTTATAAAACCGTTCAACTTCAGCCTCTTCAGCGTTACTGGTTGGGGCATAGACTTGGATAACTGTGATATTGAATGGTTTTCCTTGGAGACGAACAGAGATCATTCTGTCATTTTTGAGATTGCATCCAAGCACTGCATTTCGGACTCTTTTGTAGACCATGATGGCTACTCCATTTCTTCTGAGGGATTCCTGCCCGCAGTAGTAGATGTAATGGTCATCTGAGTTAAATTCACCCATTCCAGTCCATTTTAGCTTGCTGATTCCTAGAATGTCGACATTCACTCTTGCCATCTCTTGTTTTACCACTTCCAATTTGCCTTGATTCATGGACCTGACATTCCAGATTCCTATGCAATATTGCTTTTACAGCATTGGATCTTGCTTCTATCACCAGTCACATGCACAACTGGGTATTGTTTTTGCTTTAGTTCTATCCCTTCATTCTTTCTGGAGTTATTCTCCACTGACCTCCAGTAGCATATTGGGCATCTAATGACTTGGGGAGTTCCTCTTTTGATATCCTATCATTTTGCCTTTTCAACCCCATGGACTGTAGCCTACCAGGAACCTCCATACATGGGATTTCCCAGGCAATAGTACTGGAGTGGAGTGTCATTTCCTTCTCCAGGGAGTCTTCCTGACCTGGGGATCGAACCCTGGTCTCCCGCATTGTAGACAGATGCTTTACCATCTGAGCCACCGGGAAGTCCTGCCACCAGGGAAGTCTTGCCAACAGATACACAAAATAAATCAAGACAAACAAAAATGCTCACAAACAGTTCAGAGCTTCTGTGGCTTGATTCTGTGATTCTGAGTGTAGTTCCCCAGAAGATTAGTGATTCCACTCTTACTACTCAGGGCACACTGCCTCTATAGTGGCTCACTGCAAAACAAACACTGAACACTATTCTTTTCTCTTGCCTTTTATGTGAAAGAAGAACCCCTCTGTTTTCTTTTCATCGATGAAAACAGGTACTAATGTAGGAGCATCCTAAAAGCAAAGTGGCTTAAAGCTAACATTTAGAAAAAGAGAGTGCCTGTATTTTCATATACTCTAGACACATTGCTGACAGAGAAGGGAAATAAAAGCAAAAGATTTTTTTCCTTTAGCCTCTTAGGTTCAGAATCAGAGGTCTAAAATTGAATGGACAGAAGACAGATTAACAGGAGTAAAAATATTTATTTCATATGTATATAGGACTAAAAATGAAAGGAAAAACCCAAAGGAAGCACTCAGACCTGGTTGTTTCTATACCATTTTTACAAAGGACAGTAGATCTATGGAGAAGTGACAAGAGAAAGGAAAATGATTTTGAGCTTCTAGGGCCAATGAATAGTAGAAAAGCAAGCATATGGGGGAAACAAATGGAAGATAAGGATTATTTAGTCAAGTTTGTTTGTGAAAGCCCATCTTAGTGCTGACTTCTTTTTTTCTCTTCATAGCAAAACTCCACTGGGAAAGGGGATGTGTGGCAGCCCTCATGTCTCAGAGTCTTCTACAGTCAGATAAGGGAAGCTCTGAGAATGCTTTCTTGTTGCATCTATTGATCTTCATGGCCTGAAGCTCAAAATAATACAAGAAAAGTGATATTTTAGGGGGTGGCATATTATGATCCTCTTTACCACTTTCAGTAACTATGAGAGCACATCCATGCTGTGCTTCACTGTGAACAGTAAGTCTTTATAAGTGGAAAATTCTGCAGTTCTCATTTAAAGAGATACAAAGAAATTAGAAAGAAGGAAATAAAGTTAAAAATACTGATGAAAAATTATATAATGAAAGCATCAACAAATACAAGTGTTGGATGTCTGTAAAGAATAATAAAATAGATATGCTCCCAAGAATACTAATCAATGAAAAATAAAGAGAAAGTACAAATGACTGATACTGAGAATTTTAAAGGACATTACTTAAAATACTATAATTATTAAAACTAGCATAATATGACATTATATATCTCTTAATGGCAATAATGTTCTTGCCTGGAGAATCCCAGGGACAGGGAGCCTGGTGGGCTGCTGTCTGTAGGGTCTCACAGAGTTGGACATGACTGAAGTGATTCAGCAGCAGCAGCAGCAATGGCAATAAATTTTAAAATGTAAATATTGAAAACATTCCTGAGTGAACATAAACTGAAATTAGAAGACATGGTAAATCTGAATAATCTGATAACTATTAGCAAAATTATGTTTTTCTAATTTAGAATATTTACACACAAAGCAATTGAGGCACAGATGGCTACTATAAGAATTTCCATCAGCTTTCAAATTTCCAATCTGAGTTCAGTTCTCATGCTTGAAAAACATTTGATAATATTATGTATAGCATGAAAATTATCAAATACCTGAGAATAAATCTGCCAGAATAGTATAAAATATAGATGTAGAAAACTTTAAGGCTTTGTTAACAATTAAAGAATTAAATAGACAAAGATATATACCACGTTGATGAAAGACTTAATGTTGTAATTGCAAATCTTTTCCAGTACTTTATACCACAATGGAGAGAGGAGAGACAGAAGATGGGGAAAAGAGGGAAAGGTATAAGATGAGAGAAATAGAAGAACAAGGAAGAGAGAACAGAATGAGGAAAATGGAGGGAGGGCAAGAAAGAGGGAGGAGGGAGAGAGAAGAGAGATTCTGAGAAGATCACAGAAACATTTTGGTTAGAAAGGTGTCATTTCATATGTGGTTTTATTTCAAAATCAATATTCAGATAGAGTTGTAATATAATTATTTTAGATGGGAAGGGCTTCTCTACCTCCTTTCACAACTGAAGAATCAAAGTTCTGCTGTGATCATCATGATTTAAAAATGAAAAGTCATTCTGCTGGCTGAAACTATGAGGTTGAAAGTGACACAATGTTGATAGCATCTGTTTGGATGTCTTATACATGAATTGAGCATATATTAAAAAAATAATAATGTAAATTCTATATCATGTAGCAATCAAAAGAACAAGAAAGACTATGAAAATAGCTTTGACAGTTTCCTTTTCCCCAACAAATACTAAGAAGAAAAACAATGAAATGCACAAACAAATGTACTTACACAAACAGGCAAACTGGTCTTTTAAAATCTAGGAGCAAAATGCTAAGAGAAAAAGGAAAAGAGTGGATTAAGGTGTTTTGTCATACAGAATTCACTTTTCTTTCCATATTTCAACTTGAATATTGTTTATACTAGAGCATTGGTGTACCTGCATATATCTAAGGTACATTTTCCAGCACCAATGTGAATTATTCTTTTGCATTAGTTTAATACTTTACAACAGTATGCATTGCATTGAAACCTTGTAAAGCTCAGTGTTACCTGTGAAACTTTGATCTCCAAAAAAATAGCAGGATCAAAGTTTTCCCTGATTGGACATAAATCTCAGCTAAAATAAAGTGATAATAGTCTAGTCAACCTGGTATAAATGCCTTTGAATTGGTGTTACTGTATGTGGTTGGTGCATTGCTGAGTTAATTAATCATTTTTTTGAGCTTCCATATTCTGCTGTCACTAAATTAGGAGTAAATGCCTGTCACCGTTACTTTATTTGACATTCACTTTTCATGCTTAATAGAAATAGTTAATAGAAAGAGAAAGAGTAGAAACTCATGGGTGTGAGAAACATAATGCAGAGAAATGTTCGTGATGTAAAGAAATGCACAGACAGGATTTAGCATCTTTACTGTTCTTCATTGGAAAATTCTCACCCTAAATAAAGGACTGATTGAATCTGTGGTTGTTATTTTTTGTTGTTGTTAATTTGAGTGTCAACTGCTATAATTAATGTAGTTATTAATGTGAAGTTGGGTAGCATGAGCTTGAATCACAGCTCCTCCAATTACCAGCTACTTGAACTTGAGCCAATTACAGGACCTCTCTAAATCACAGTTGCTCCATTTGCAAAAGGGGGATGAAAATAGTACCCATTATATAAGATGGTCATAAACATTAAGAAGATAACAATTGTAAACTGTTTTCCATGGTAAACAACTGTGCAGTATTTGCAACTCATAAGCAATTAATTTATCATAGAGATGTCAAAAGTATTCATTGATGGCAGGAACTTTAAAGTTTATTCTGAGGAATTATAAGGATTCCATAGAAGAGCAGCTGAGGAGATGAGGAAACAGGGCTTAAGATTTTCTATTCCCTGCTTTTAGGACAGTTCTACTTTATTTCTTTCATGCTCTTTTATATTGAGAGATTTAAACCCATTCACAAGCAATTAGAGCAGTATAATAACCCCACATACACCCCCACCCAGCTTTATATAGTTAATATTTCAGTATATTTGTGTAGTGTTTTCCTTCACAAGATTTGACTTGCAAAGTATTTCTGATGCTAAAGAATTAATAAATTTGAAAACCCCTGACATGGGATGAATGCATATGTGCTAATTCACTCAGTCATGTCTGACTCTGTGATGCTATCGACTGCAGCCTGCCAGGCTCTTCTGTCCATGGGATTCTCCAGGCAAGAATACTGGAATGGGTTGCTGTGCTCTCCTCTAGGGAATCTTCCCGGCCCAGGGATAGAACCCACATCTCTTGTGTCTCCTGCACTGGCAGCTGGGTTCTTTACCACTAACACTACCTGGGAAGCCCATAGGATGAATAACTTCTAGCAAAAATTAAAATTTTCTTAGCCATCACTTTGAGTTAAGATATCCAAAAGAATGTCATATATTCAAAGCACTTCAATTTCTAGTCAGTTGTGTGCTTAACTTTCTCATTTCTGTCTGTACACTCTCTTGCAGGTAAAGAATTTGCCTGCAATGCAGGAGACACGTGTGTCATCCCCGGGTCGGAAAGATCCCCTGGAGAAAAAATGGCAACCCACTCCAGTATTCTTGCCTGAAGAATTCCATGCACAGAGAAGCCTGGCAGGCTCCAGTCCATGGGGCCGCAAAGACTCGGGCACAACTGAGCAACTATCGCTGTCTAAGACTCTCTCTCTAGATAATTCAATCCAGTTCCAGCCCATGACTTTAAACTCCACGTGGTTATCTCATAAACATCTCCAGCATAAAATGTACCAATTCTCTTTATTTTCTCACGCATGACCATCTCAGTCTCCCTCTCTTGCCTTGTTAAAAATAATCTATTCTCAGTGCAGTAATTTGAGGGATCTTTTAAAAACATAAATCAAATAGCATCTTTGTCCTGCTCAGAATTCTCCAAGGGAGTTGTATTGTCCTACAAATGCGATCCAAATTCATCCCAGGGCCGTGAACATCAAGTCCCCCACCTCCTGTGTTACTCTGCTCCACATCCACCAAACATGTGGCTCTCTGCCACTGTCAGGCTGTTCTTCGCATAGCTCACCAAGCTGGCTCCTGTCTTATGCATTTGTGCTCTCTGCTACCTCTTCCTGGAGCACTTTTCTGTCAGATTTTAAAAGGCTGTTCTCTTCATAGTCTCTTCATATCCAACCAGTTTCTGCTTAAATAGTATCTCATCGGAGAGTCTTTTCCTTCTAACCCAGTCTAAACTCATCACCTGTCCCACCAACCATCTTAAGAAAACCATGTTGCACTGTCTTTATAGCACTTATCACTACCTGAAAGGAATCTTTTTCCATTTATTTGTTTTATTTTCTCTTATTTTATAGAAGATAATCTCAGCAAGACCATGGAGTTTTACTTTCCTGTTAAGTGAATTTTTCCACAGCATCTATGTATTGGGTGACATAATACACATTTTTTGATAATATTAAATAAATAAACATTTTACTTGTAATGGAGATAATTACCAAGATTCATTATTGCTGAGAAGATACCATGAAATGATGCAAAGCTCATTCTCACTTTGTCTTTACCTCAAATCCATTTTGCACCCCTCTCTGCTCTGCTGTTTGCCATGCCTGGCATCCATGATATGTATCTCCTAGATTCATTTTTCCCTTAAGCTTCTCTTTGAGGTCCAACAGTGAGGGAACTTCCTCTTCCTGTTGGGCCCCTATTCTTTCATTGTGTGACTATGGTTTCCTCGCTAGCTGACCGTGGTGACAGCTTCTGCCTGGCAGCTCTCTTCTTTTCCAGCCCCAGCTCTATCAGGCACTGGTAATTCCATTCCTTCTTCTTGCCCTTTTGGAGGTAGTAATGTTTTCCTATGGTTTTAGTGCCTGAACATCTCACTGCCCAAATTTTTGCAAACAGTCCTTTCTTTAGGTAGCTTTAGCAAAACCCTTAGGTGAGCATTATTTCCTGCCAAGACCATGACTAACAGAGATACAGTATACAGGCATTCTTTATGCTTCCCAAACAAACTTTATTTCAACAAATATTGAGCGTCTACTGAATATTAGGCACTAAGAATCCAATCAACATTACTTGTATCTGACATATATACATGAGTCTTATGTAAATATTTTATTTAAATAAAATAGCAAGCTTTAGGCAAAATTAAAATTCAAAATAAAATCCCACCAAATTAAAATGCAGGTTAAGAAAATACAGCAAATGATTTGTGTTCTGGTGTGTTCCTGTTAGTGTTTCCGTTAATTTTATACATAGGTTTATTTATACTTGATCTTATTCAGAGCTTCAGCAGCTGTAGTTTATCAGACTAGAGGTATAAGTGGATAAGGTATAAGCTTATCAAGCTGGAGGTATATGCCTGTGTGCTAAGTTGCTTCAGTCGTCTCCAACTTTTCGTGACCCTATAGACTGTAGCCTACCAGGTTCCTCTTCCCACAGGATTCTCCAAACAAGAATACCAGAGTGGGTTGCCATGCCCTCCTCCAGGGGATTTCCCAGACTCAGGAGTCAAACGCATATGTCTTATGTCTCCTGCATTGGGGGCAGTTTCTTTACCACTAGTGCCACCTGGGAAGCCCCAATATATATGCATTCACTGGCATGATCTACAATGCAGTACTAACTCAGATGCAGTAAATACAATCAGTGGAGTTCTGTTCACTCACTCAGTCATGTCCGACTTTTTGCGACCCCATGAATTGCAGCACACCAGGCCTCCCTGTCCATCATCAATTCCCGGAGTTCACTCAAACTCATGTCTGTCGAATCGGTGATGCCATCCAGCCTCTCATCCTCTGTCATCCCCTTCTCCTCCTGCCCCCAATCCCTCCCAGCATCAGGGTCTTTTCCAGTGAGTCAACTCTTCACATGAGGTGGCCAAATACTGGAGTTTCAGCTTTAGCATCATTCCTTCCAAAGAACATCCAGGATTGATCTCCTTTAGAATGGACTGGTTGGATCTCCTTGCAGTCCATGGGAGTTTCAAGATTCTTCTCCAACACCACAGTTCAAAAGCATCAGTTCTTCGGCACTCTTTCTTTCCAACTCTCACATCCATACATGACTACTTAGTGCTTATTTAATTTTTCTTTCACTAAGCAGAACTCCCTGGTAATCAGCTGTCTTTAGGACCATACTATAGTGACATTCCTACTTGTCCAAAACAGATTGGCATTGGCACACGTTTCTCAAGGGCTCTGACTCTGGAATTGGAGTTCTCAGGTTCAAACACCAGCTTCACATCTTACTAGCTCTTTGACCTTGAATAAATTACTTAAGGGTTTCCCAGATGGCTCAGTGGTAAAGACTCCACCTGCCAATGCAAGAGACACAGGAGACACTGGTTCAATCCCTGGATTGGGAAGATGCCCTAGAGAAGGCAACAGCTACCCCCTCCAGTATTCTTGCCTGGAAAATTCCATGGACAGAGGAGCTTGAGGGGCTACAGTGCAGGGAGTCACAAAGAATCAGATAAAACTAAACAAGTAACAGTCACCAAGTTACTTAAACTTGCCAAATCTCAATTTTCTCACCTGTCAAAAAAGCAAAAAGGCTAAATAAACAAGGGTACCAGCTTCATAAGGCTGTTGTGATAATAAACTGAAATAATACATTCTAAGTGCTCATCAAAAGACCATGGTAAATATTCGTAAAATACTTATTACTGATGTATTATTAGTGATGATCCTGAAACTGGGTAAGATCCTGAAAGATATTCACATAGCTAAAAGCTGTAGAATCTCCCTTTGCAATGGCATATGACACAATAGGCCTTATTATATCTGACATTCTACGAACTATTCTATATTAACATTTTATTTTCTTTGTCTACTATACACACATGCCTATAAAATATATAGATATAGATATATTTAGAATTATACATAGGGACTTGATTGACTAAGTATAATATATTCTACTCTGTACTAACCCAGGATGATTACTAAGCTCTACAAGCCCCTATGAAGTCTGTGGATAAACTAAACTAACAGAGAAACAGCAACAGTTCTAAAGTTGGAATGAACCTGTCTGACTAAACTTGTCTCTTGTGTGAAATCTTCAGGAAACACAAATAGATCTTTTTGTCTATAATTTCTGATCTTCATCCCACACCTACAAAGCAAAGGAAGTGAGCTAAATATAATATTTTCAGAGTCATATATGAAATACGTGTTTATGTCTTTCATATAGGATCTTTCTTTTAATATACACGCTGCTGACTTCTGTGCCCACATCTGTCAAGTCTGAATATTAGAAAAGGAAGCAACAGAACTATCCTTTTCTTTTTTTAAGAAGGATCTCATCTACACTTAATCTCTGAGAGCTGCTCGAGTAGAAGATGGTCTAAATGGTATCTTCCAATTTCAATCCTCAATGGAATATGTCAAACTATTATCATTATATTTGAGATATATTCTTGAACTGATGACTGTGCCTTTGGATTACTGTGAAAATCGACACTGGTTTAAAACCTACAGACCTTTCTCTCTGTTAAAAATATTACTGTCTACCTTATTTTTGCTGGAGTTTTTGTATCACCACAATTTTAACATCCACCAAAAGAGAAAAAAGCGTAGCCTTAATGGACTGTGAAGCAGTGAGCCTATCACAAGGCAACGCAAAATTCAATCACAAACACCTGCAACTCATTACAAATTTAGCAGCACAAATGCCAGAGGCTGTAATGGGCCTCAGATATTCTGTGCAACTCTGCCAATACTCACCTATAATTTGGACTTGACATTTACAAAAAAGACAACATTTACAAAAGGAAAGGGCAAAGAGTTTTACCAAATAGTCCCACTCTTTCAACTGCCCCCCTCCTGCCAAGGCACTGCAGAAAAAAAAAATCAATTCTAAATACAGGTGCTATTTGTATTCCTTACGGAGTACTTATGAAACCAAATTAATTGATGAAGAATATTCACAAAGGGATTTGGAGGTATTATCTTTTTCTGCAGTATGTAACATTTTCTATAAATGTCTTTTTTGCATAAAAATCAGGACCAAAAACAAAAAGAAGGAAGAAATATTGGAAATAGAAATAACATCAGTTTTATTTTTAGATTAGCTTCCTATTTTGATTTAAGGATAAAGTATATATAGTAAATGTAGATTTGAATCTTACAAACGAAAACTGTCACACTCACAGACAGGGAATGTTATGGGTGTCATCGTGTGGAACGGAAAGAAAACTAAACTCAGGCACCTCAAGAATTTAATTCTGGTTCTGAATTCATTGCTAGTTGTGAGACCTTGGAAAAGTTGTTCAGCAACCTGGGATTCTGTTTCCTCCATTTTAACTTTTGAGAACTGCAGACTATGACCTGATATGCCCCTCAGGAGCCTCAATTCCAGAGTAAGGATTCCTCAGCCAGCTGTGACCCACAGACAGTTCTTCTCTCTATACTTCCTTCGATGCTCATTCTCTTCTCTACTTTTCATGACATAAACCTGAGAAACAGACACTGTTATTAGAAATAAACTCTTAATGTGCCTACTGGTAATGCACATACCATCCTCAGGAGAAATTTTCTTTCTTACCTTCTTCTGAAGTGTTTTAAAATCTTGACACGATTTTCCTTTGCCAATTCTCTCAGCACATTCAGGAAATCACTGCCCTCCAATGATATTTGATGTAAACTGAGGACAGAAAATTTATCTTACTATTAGATATATAAGTAGTAAAATTCCACTGAGACAGGTATAATATCATATATGAAACGAGTCACCGGTCCAGGTTCAATGCATGATACTGGATACTTGGGGCTGGTGCACTGAGACAACCCAGAGGGATGGTACGGGGAGGGAGGAGAGAGGGGGGGTTCAGGATGGGGAACATGTGTATACCTGTGGCAGATTCGTGTTGATGTATGGCAAAACCAATACAATGTTGTAAAGTAATTAAACTTCATTAAAAATAAATAAATTTATATTTTAAAAAATAAAAAAATTAAAAACCACAATGAAATGTCAAAAAAATAATCTGCTGATTATCAAACCATAAATAAATAGAATACTTTAGAATTGCTCTTGGCTCTTCAGCCCACCATTCACAAGTGGTATTGAAAGGTTTATAATGAAGTACCATTTGAGCCCTACAAATGTGTGATTTCCCATTAGAAGTCACTTTCATTTCTTTTCACACAGGTCCCATAACATTTTTGTAATTTCTCCATACATCTGCTAACAAATATACTTAAAGTTGATATGTAAATGTCTTCCTTTTATCTGTCAGGTATGCTACTAAAAGCCTAAACCATCTTTTATTTAGGAGACTCAATCTCAAATTTTAGGTGCTATATCATAAGTCTCATCTAGAAGATACTCACAAGTCATTTTTAAGGACGTTCCTAGGGTGCCCTTTCAACATCTCATGCCATTTGGGAAGGATCTTTCTTTGAGAAAAAGAACACATAGAATTTCTGAGTACCAGGACAGTGTGCAAAAGTCAGGTATGAAGGGAATACAAAAGGAAAAAGATGACCAAAGATAAGTAGAAGCTATATACAAATTAACTCTGTCTATGTCTTAGTCTTTGGGGGCTGCAATAACATAATGTCATAAAATGAGTGGTTTAAACAACAGAAATGTATTTTCTCACAGCCCTGGAAGCTGCAAGTTTGGATCATGGTGCCAGCCTGGTCTGGTTCTGGTAAGAGCTATCTTCCTGATTTATAGACAGCCCCCTCACTACATTCTCACATGGCAGAAAGAGAGAGAGAGGTCTCTTCTTTTTTGTTGTTGTAAAGAAATGGCAACTCACTCCAGTATTCTTGCCTGGAGAATCCCATGGACGGAGGAGCCTGGTGGGCTACAGTCCACAGGGTCGCAAAGAGTTGGACATGACTGAGCAACTTCACTTTAAATTTTTACCACATTTTTTTTGTTTGTTTCTGCCACACAACGCAAATCAGCTATAATTATACATATATCCCCTTCTTCATGGGCCTCCCTCCCCGCCCCCCATCTCTTCCCTCCAAGTCATCGCAGACTGGGCTCCCTGTGCTGCACAGCAATTTCTCACCAGCTATCCATCTTACACCTGGTAGTGTATATATGTCAATGACACTTTGTCCATTAGTTCCACTCTCTTTCTCCTACCTTGTGTCCACAAGTCCTTTCTTTACATCTGTGTCTCCATTCCTTCCCTAAAAATAGGTTCATCAATGCCATTCTTCTAGATTCCATGTATATGCATTAATAAACTGTATTTTGTTTTTCTCTTTCTGACTTACTTCACTCTGTATAACAGGCTCTAAGTTCATCCAGCTCACTAGAATTGACTCAGATTCATTCCATTTTATGGCTGAGTAATATTCTATTGTGTATATGTGCCTCATCTTCTTCATCCGTTCCTCTGTTGATAGACATCTAGGTTGCTTCCATGTCCTGGTTATTGTAAATAGTGCTGGATTGGGGATACACGTGGTCTTTTTCAATTGTGGTTTTCTCAGTGTATGTTCCCAGTAGTGGAGTTGCTAGGCCATATGGTAGATTTATTTGTAACTTTTTAAGGAATCTCCATACTGTTTTGCATAATGGCTGTATCAGTTTACCTGCCACCAACAGTGCAGGAAGGTTCCCTTTTCTCCACATCCTCTCCAGCAGTTATTGTTTGTTGACTTTTTGATGATGGCCATTCTGACTGATGTGAGGTGATACTTCGTTGTAGTTTTGATCTGCATTTCTCTAACATTAGTGATGTTAAGCATCTTTTCATGTGTTTATTGGCCATGTGCTGCCCACATAGATACTGTGGGTGCAGGAGGGAGGAGAGATGGAGCAGGGCTGGCTGGGCGAGGGTCCCTCCAGGGGGTGGAAGAGAGGGGGATCCAGGAGGTATTCCTCTACCCACTCAGCCCCCAGGGAGTCTCCTGGGGACCCAGGCCCTATCCTCCACACACCAAAGCCAAAGGTACTGCAGAGGCCCCCTCGGTTGGGTTGAGCCCATGCTGCCCCCCACTCCTACCCAGGGCCTTTTCTGGAGGCTTGGGTCTTGAGTCAGGACCCCATCCCTGCCTAAACCCCACCTCCACCTAAAGCTACCCAGCCTAAGCTGTTCCATACCACAGCCCCAGCTTTACAACCCAGCTTTTTCTGTTCTTTTACAAGGCTTCAGTCTAATCAGAGTTTCACCTTTATGACTTAATTTAATGCTAATTACCTCCTAAAGACCTACCTAGCTCCAGATGCATTGTGGATTAAGGTTTCAACATGTGAATTTATTGGGGGAGGACATAATTTAGTCCATAGCACTATAATGAAAGTAATAAGAAGAGATAGCTGTAACATGTTCTAGTTTAAAGCAACAACTTACTATGATATTGTGATTTATAATAAGAAATGCATATTTGATCTTCATCCACTGTGGCACAGAGCTCTTTAAAAAACCTTTGGAATTTCCTAAAGTATTTTTGGTATATTAATCACAACACTTTTGTAAAGCTCCTAGGTAACCTAAGGATGGGGCTGGTTGACAGAGAATCAACTATGTGTTTGAAGGGTTGGAACTTTCAGTCCTTCTCCCCATCATTGGGAGAAGGAAGAGGTGCTAGAGATTGAGCTCAATCAAAAATGGCCAGTGATATCATCAATCATGCCTATATGAAAGATGATAACCTGAGCTTGTGACTGTAATCTGAAACAGAAGTAGGGGCAGTCCTAAGGGACTGAACCCTTAACCTTGTGGAACCTGATGGTATCTCTTGGTGGATACTGTCAACTCAATAAAGTTAAACTGTAGGACAACTAGATGGTGTTAGAAAATTGCTTGCTATTTTGGAAATGCTTCCCCCAACATTGGAATTGGTGGCTAGAACTTTCACTTACAAATAATGTGTGTTAATATTGTATATATACTTATATATTCATAGAAAATGACTGGAAGGATGTGCTCTAATATATTTATGATAGTTACTTTTAGGCAGTTAAATTATGAGTAATATCTAATTAACTTTAATTTATATTTATATAATTTCCTATATTTAGGAAAAATAATATTAATAAATATTGTCTGAGTAAACTGACAAACACTGGAAAAGAATCTGCTAACATCTATAGTGATTTATAGTCCTCTAACTCAGATCACTATAAGTGAAACTATTTCTCTGTTCTGATGAACTCTCAACCTCAAAATGCTTTTGTGAGTTCTCCTAGAGTGTGAATTATGAGACTATTCCTAAACTTGTCAGGTTCTGGTGACATACTGCCTACTATAATATAATAGAAGCAATTCATAAAATATTTCTTCACCTGAACCAGTTTCAAATTCTGTGGCTTTCACCTGCCATTGTTCTTGTTCCACACAGAATGTTTAGTACAAGAGATCCTATATGAACAGACCAGGTAGGAGAGAGCTGATTTTACTTGCTAATTCTTGACATTATTAGTCTGGTTTTAAGGTGGCATTAGAAGGATACAAAACAGCTGCTTCAATGAAAGGCATCTGTGCTCATGTTGGTGCTAGGCAAGTGCTTTAAAAGGATAGGGTACATGATATTAAATCATTACATCTTCAGAACTGCCAGGTGGGCCCCGGGATAGGCAGAAAGCCTAGGTTGGTAAAGTATGAAAGTGAAAGCATTAGTCATTCAGTAATGTGACTTTGTGACCCTACCCTCCCCCCCCACCCCCCAACATGGACCATAGCCTGCCAGGCTCCTCTGTCCATGGAATTATCCAGACAAGAATACTGGAATAGGTTGCCATTTCCTTCTCCAGGAGATCTTCCTGACCCTGGAATTGAACCTGGGTCTCCTCCATTGCAGGCAGATTCTAAGTCTGAGCTACAAAGTTGGTGAAGACCTGTTTTAAAAAGGCTCATCAAGCAATTCTTGGGTAGTAGACCAAGGCAGCACCCTGCTAATCCCCACAGGCAGCAGGAGTTGTAAGCCACGTTCAGCACACATTGTTCTTTATGGGTGCACACAGTGACTCTGCTGCAGCACCTCAATGCTGAAGGTGAGACGTCTTTGATCAAATCAGGCAGTCAAGACCGCAAAAGAAAGTTGTGTGCCAATCTAAGGAACATTGTCTTCAGTCCTAGGTATATGCAGTTGGGTTCAGGTGTAGGGGACAGAAAGAGGCCAAGGCAGTGCTCTCAGCATGCACTGGATCAAGCACAAATCATCACACTTAAAATAGTCACTTCATTTTGCAGCTGATGACCACTTTCAATGGTATCCAAACTTGCTTTATGAGTGGCATTTGTATTTTTAATACACAATATCTATATTTGCTATGATAGTAAAAAGATTGGGAAGCAAAGGGTTAACCAAATAGCATTTGTCTTCCTCTAAATTCAACACAATTATGAGAATTTAACACAAAGGAAGAAGATTTAAGATATTTAGTAGAAAAGCAAAAATCATTAAATATAGAGGCAGTGTTTCTGCCTACTTAGCTGCCTCTTTGACTAATGGGCTAATCTGCAGATGACTTAAAATGCAATTCATTTAGCATTTCCTTTGCCACTAAGCAAAACCTAGTGCACACAGTTGTCTAAACACCCTGCTTAGTTGTGTCTTCAGTCAATATGCTGCCCTGGCTAGCATTTTACCCCATCATAGGGCTAAGAGACCTTGAAGAGTGTTTATTTCACTTTCCACTAATTAGATGTGTGCATTTGACCTTACTAATCTCTTCAGAGGAACCAGAAGAGAAATATTGCGTATTTTACTATAATAGTCTCTGAGAGCTAGTATGGGAGCCAAAAGTAAAGCCCAGACACAGTATCCAGGAGGTGCAACTATCCTTATCTATTTATAATCTTAGGAGGATCTCTCATTCTCTTGATCCAAAAAGTAGACTTAATATTTGACCTCACCAAAGTATGTCTGATAGTCACAGGTAGGCTGTGCCTAAATGACACCATCAGGTTCATTTTAGAAACAACATTTGCTAATACTGGAGGAGCCTGCACTGGAGAGTTCTTGAATAGGGTGGCTGACTCTCTCTATGTGTATAAGCACTCATTAACACAACTGATTATATCATCAATATGTGTTTTCCTTAGAAAAAAATCCAAATCCTATTTCTATTTAGTCTATTAGTTTCTACTTTTTTGCTATTTACCTTTCTTAATATTGTAGTATAATTGCTTTACAATGTTGTGTTGGTTTCTGCTATACAACAACGCAAATCAGTCACATCTTCTCCACCCAGGGACTGAACCTACGTCTCATATATGTGCTGGATTGGTAAGCGGGTTCTTTGCCACTAGCATCACCTGGGAAGCCCCAGATCAGTCATCAGTTACAGTTTCAGTTCAGTCACTCAGTCGTGTCCGACTCTTTGCGACCCCATGAACCGCAGCACCCCAGGCCTCCCTGTCCATCACCAACTCCCGGAGTTTACCCAAACTCATGTCCATTGAGTCGGTGATACCATCTAACCATCTCATTCTCTGTCGTCTCCTTTCCTCCTGCATTCAATCTTTCGCAACATCAGGGTCTTTTCAAATGAGTCAGCTCTACACATCAAGTGGCCAAAATATTGGAGTTTCAGCTTCAGTGTCAGTTCTTCCAATGAACACCTGGGACTGATCTCCTTTATGATGGACTGGTTGGATTTCCTTGCAGTCCAAGTGACTCTCAAGAGTCTTCTCCAACACCACAGTTCAAAAGCATCAATTCTTCTACTTTCAGCTTTCTTTATAGTCCAACTCTCACATTCATACATGACTACTGGAAAAACCATAGCCTTGACTAGACAGTTGACAAAGTAATGTCTCTGCTTTTTTTAATATGCTGTCTAGGTTGGTCATAACTTTCTTTCCAAGGAGTAAGCGTCTTTTAATTTCATGGCTGCAGTCACCATCTGCAGTGATTTTGGAGCCCAATAAATAAATACATATATAAATATAATACAAATGTACATATAGTTTCTGTTTATAATGTGTTTCTGTTTTCCTATTTAGACTAGATTACCTTGGAAAGCCATGAGGGCCACAGAGAAAATGTTTTGTTGTGATTTGAGATTTATTTCTTTATAACTGATGAACTCATCTTTACTGTCATTTCTTGGGTTTAAAAAAAAAGAATAACAGAAGCATCTAGAAATCTCAAAATCTTTCTCAACTTATTCACTTTTTTTTCCTTCTTCCACTCCCACAGCATCCTATCATTTTAAATTTGATAAAAGAAAGGAAGCTAACATCATAGGTTTTAAAGCTTTATTTTCATTTTCTGTAGAAATGGAAATACAGGATTGTAGTTGAGAATCTGTGTTCAAGAGTTTAAAAAATAGGATTTAAGTCTTATATTAGTAATATCTATCAAAACTTATCATGACAGTTACCGTTATTCCTAAGTTACTATAGAAAAATAGAGACTCAAAGTATTAATTACCATATCAGTGTTTGAACCACCACAACCCAATTCTTTTTAACTCCAAAATGTGTTTTTCTTCCATAGGCAATTATTGGTATATTAGGTATTTTATTTTTAAATTCTAATAGTCCAGGTCATAAAACCATGAGAATAAATTTAAAACAAACAAATCTTTAAAAAAAAAATCCAAATCTGCTGCTTATTTTTGGTCCCTGATGGAATATGTATTAATTGTTACTGAATTCCAACAAGAATTGCTGCTTTAGCCTTTTCATTTTCAAATCTATCTACTTATGGCTGACCTGCACCAATAGGAAATATCCAGGACATTTCTTTGCTAACTGACTTTGTTTGTTTGTTTGTTTGTCTATCTCTCCCTCACTAGGTCTGCATTAACATTTTCTTTCTTTTATGAAAAAAATATTCAAATGCAAAGAGGAAGCAAAACACTTAATCCACTCTAGTAGATCTTTGAGACATATGGCCTGTAGAGTAATTTAATCCAGCCCACCATGGAATCTGAAAATTGTTTCTTCCATCCCCTGCTGTACCTGAATCTGAATGCCGGAAGAACAGTCTCAAAAACAAGAGCTCCTGAGTGCTATTTCTAAGGGGCAAGGCTACAGAGATGTGTAACAGTGGGGGTTTATGAATTCAATTTACTCATATTCAGAACAGTTAAAAAGAAAAGACCATAGCTCCACCCTCATACAGAACTCTAAGTTAGAATAGGAAGAAAAGAACACAAAGATTCTGTCAAAATTAAATAAATATAGAGCCAGATTGGATCCAGGAGCAGAAGGGAAGTTTCTGGAAATTCAGATAGCTCTAGTTGATAAACTAATCCCTTGCCAAGACAAATCTAACATCATCACCTCCTCAATAATTATGGTACTCTATGCAAATGACTTTAACCCACACACACACATACACACACACACACACACTCTTTGAGCTGCTGATTTATGAAACAGTTTCCTTAGGAAAAATAATGTATAAATTTGATTGAACCCTCCTTGAAAGTTTCTTCAATATTCTTCTTTGAGCCCACGTGATTAGATTAATGATGCCTCCTTAAAAAAATAGGCTCTCCATTTTGAGGAGTTATATCACTTGTAATAGTCTCATTAATTTGTCCCTTCTTTATCCCTGTTTGGATTTATTTTGTATTATTATTTTCTATTTTGTGAATTATGTCATGAGCTTTCATTATCCAAAGGGCTGGAACATGTCCTAACATGAACATGACAATTACTTTAAATTAATCCAGTGGCCAAGAAATGTAATTATTCATAAAATGGAAGGTGTATCAAGAAACACAAATTGGTAGAGAATTTTCCAAGATTAACATTTTCCTCAGCAAAGTGTCATCATTATATGCCAGAATGCTGTAACACACAAAAACAAGACCAGGAGTTGACTATGGCTCAGATCATGAATTCCTTATTGCCAAATTCAGACTGAAATTGAAGAAAGTAGGGAAAACAGCTAGACCATTCAGGTATGACCTAAATCAAAGCCCTTATGATTATACAGTGGAAGTGAGAAATTGATTTAAGGGCCTAGATCTGATAGATAGAGTGCCTGATGAACTATGGAATGAGGTTCATGACATTGTACAGGAGACAGGGATCAAGACCATCCCCATGGAAAAGAAATGCAAAAAGCAAATTGGCTGTCTGGGAAGGCCTTACAAATAGCTGTGAAAAGAAGAGAGGCAAAAAGCAAAGGAGAAAACGAAAGATATAAGCATCTGAATGCAGAGTGCCAAAAATAGCAAGAAGAGATAAGAAAGCCTTCTTCAGCAATCAATGCAAAGAAATAGAGGAAAACAACAGAATGGGAAAGACTAGAGATCTCTTCAAGAAAATTAGAGATACCAAGGGAATATTTCATGCAAAGATGGGCTCGATAAAGGACAGAAATGGTCTGGACCTAACAGAAGCTGAAGATATTAAGAAGAGGTGGCAAGAATGCACAGAAGAACTGTACAAAAAGATCTTCATGACCCAGATAATCACGATGGTGTGATCACTCACCTAGAGCCAGACATCCTGGAATGTGAAGTCAAGTGGGCCTTAGAAAGCATCACTACGAACAAAGCTAGTGGAGGTGATGGAATTCCAGTTGAGCTGTTTCAAATCCTGAAAGATGATGCTGTGAAAGTGCTGCAATCAATATGCCAGCAAATTTGGAAAACGCAGCAGTGGCCACTGGACTGGTAAATGTCCGTTTTCATTCCAATCCCAAAGAAAGGCAATGCCAAAGAATGCTCAAACTACTGCACAATTGCACTCCTCTCACATGCTAATAAAGTAATGCTCAAAATTCTCCAAGCCAGGCTTCAGCAATACGTGAACCGTGAACTCCCTGATGTTCAAGCTGGTTTTAGAAAAGGCAGAGGAACCAGAGATCAAATTGCCAACATCTGCTGGATCATGGAAAAAGCAAGAGATTTCCAAAAAATCTATTTCTGCTTTATTGACTATGCCAAAGCCTTTGACTGTGTGGATCACAATAAACTGTGGAAAATTTTTCAAGAGATGGGAATACCAGACCACCTGACCTGCCTCTTGAGAAATCTGTATGCAGGTCAGGTAGCAACAGTTAGAATGGACATGGAACAGCAGACTGGTTCCAAATAGGAAAAGGAGTACGTCAAGGCTGTATATTGTCACCCTGCTTATTTAACTTCTATGCTGAGTACATCATGAGAAACGCTGGACTGGAAGAAACACAAGGTGGAATCAAGATTTCCCGGAGAAATATCAATAGCCTCAGATATGCAGATGACACCACTCTTATGGCAGAAAGTGAAGAGGAGCTAAAAAGCCTCTTGATGAAAGTGAAAGAGGGGAGCGAAAAGGTTGGCTTAAAGTTCAACATTCAGAAAACGAAGATCATGGCATCCAGTCCCATCACTTCATGGGAAATAGATGGGGAAACAGTGGAAACAATGTCAGGCTTTATTTTGGGGGGCTCCAAAATCACTGCAGATGGTGACTGCAGCCATGAAATTAAAAGATGCTTACTCCTTGGAAGGAAAGTTATGACCAACCTAGATAGTATATTCAAAAGCAGAGATATTACTTTGCCGACTAAGGTCCATCTAGTCAAGGCTATGGTTTTTCCTGTGGTCATGTATGGATGTGAGAGTTGGACTGTGAAGAAGGCTGAGTGATGAAGAATTGATGGCTTTTGAACTGTGGTGTTGGAGAAGACTCTTGAGAGTCCCTTGGACTGCAAGGAGATCCTACCAGTCCATTCTGAAGATCAACCCTGGGATTTCTTTGGAAGGAATGATGCTGAAGCTGAAACTCCAGTACTTTGGCCACCTCATGCGAAGAGTTGACTCATTGGAAAAGACTCTGATGGTGGGAGGGATTGGGGGCAGGAGGAGAAGGTGACGACCGAGGATGAGATGGCTGGATGGCATCATGGACTCGATGAACGTGAGTCTGAGTGAACTCCGGGAGTTGGTGATGAATAGCGAGGCCTGGCATGCTGCGATTCTTGGGGTTGTAAAGAGTCAGACACAGCTGAGTGACTGAACTGAACTGAACTGAATTGTAACACACAGAGAAGATGGCATGCAAACCCCCTCTAAATGCATGTCATTGCTGAATTTGGACTTTGAGAATTCATCACCTCAACTTGGCACTATCTCTTCATCCAGCTGTCCATTCAGTCAGTTGATTTAATAAATAATATTGAAATGTTTTTATATCTGTAGAGCCTATCTAATAGTCAAAGATGAAAAGATAAACACCTTGAGGGCTAGTTTAATGGATTAGTCATCTCTTATTTGCTCTTCTAGCCAAGTCACTTAAACTTCCTGAGTTCCAGTTCTAGCATTTACTGAATGGGATGCTGCTACTTTATAGCCTTAGCGAGAGGATTAAACAAGATTATCTATGTAAAAGTGTCTAGTACATGCCAACTATTCAAGGAAAACTAGTTGGTGATGTTTTCACTCCAGATTCAATATTAAAAAAAAAGATGTTACAGTGAAATTCTTACCCCTGTCTCTGTTAATTTTTCCATAATCATTAGGGGCCTTCTCACTGAGAACACATGCTCTAAGGGACATTACTGTATCAACTGACACAATTGGAATATGGATAGTAAATAAGATAGAGTTATTGGATCAATGATAAATCTACTGAAATTGGGAACTATACTATGGGTATGTAAGAAATTGTTACTCTCATCAAATACACACCCAAACAGTTTATTACCTAATTATTCAGAAAAAATACACATATTTATATGTACATACGTACACTCACATATAGATATTTACTAATGGAGAAAGAGAGCAAAAGAGAGGGCATGTGGCAATAATTGAACCTGGGGAAATACTATATAGATTTTGATACTACTCTTATATCTTCTCTAAGTCTGAAATAAAAACTTACTAATAGAAACTAAAGTTATGATAGAAGTCCCCAGTGGATCAGATGGTAAAAAATCTGCCTGTAATGCAGAAGACCCAGGTTCAATCCCTGGGCTGGGAAGATCCCCTGGAGAAAGGAATGGCTACCCACAACCGGTATTCTTGCCTAGAGAAGTCTGTTGACAGAGGAGCCTGGCAGGCTACAATCTCTTGGGTCACAAAGAGTCAGACAGGACTGAGCGATTGACACTTTCACTTTCAAAGACAATGTAAACACAGCTAGTTTGGCAGCACTGCAACCGAGTGTGGAGGGGAGTTACGGGTTGCTTCTAAGAACAATCTGAATTCATCCTGGGAAAATAGGAGAGGTATAAGATGAGAAAGGTATCCCTTTGTGGCTCACAGAAAATAGATGTAGGGAAAAAAAATCGAGTACAATTTTATTAATGGGCAGAAAGAAAACTCATTATTCCCCAACAGATGGTACAGCAAAAAGTAATATGTTCAAAAATATTTATCTGAGTTCACGGCTGAGAAATCAACCTACAGTGGACCAGGAAAATTGCTATGCTAATTCTCTAACGGATTTTTTTGCAGAACAGTAATCTGGTTAAATGTTCCTGGGGGAAAAAAGTCACTGTCAAGTTTGGGAAATGCTGCACAGCAGAGTCTAGTCTCAGAGATTCTTGATGTATACAGACATGTTATAGGTTCTAAGAATTCAGAAGGAAAAACCTGGATGATTTTGCAAACGTTTAGTAAGCAGTCATTTTTCTGATGTCCTGTGTTGTATTCCCTGATGTAGACATTGAGATGGTATTCTAGGGTGCCGGGGGAAGTGTCCTAGCTCAATCACCAGATGAGGGAGACCAAGAACCCAGTTCTCTGCAACTGAGGCTCACCCAGAAGGAGCAGAGAGTGGGAAGAAATCTAATGACTGCTACCTGCATGTCCTGAGGCCCAGACACAAGTCATTCCTTGAAGGGAGCCTGTCTCCATGCTGATGGCATTTAGTTACACCCATCTCCATCCTGCATAATAAACTTTAGGAAATGATGCTCTAAACTGATAAGAGCAAACAAGTTCTCTCTCAAACCAAATAGCGATTTAACTGCCAAAAATAGAACACCGAAGTATACATTCACTGCTTTCAAAAGTAACTTTTCTTTCATTCTTCTCTGTCTGTCCCCAGTGATAAGATTCTGGTAACTGATTATAAGTTGTTCAAGGAGTATACTGTTTGTCATAGCGTTTACACAGCGTTGTAGAAGTTGTTGTTCAATCACTCAATCGTGACCCCCACAGGCTGCAGCACACCAGGCTTCCTGTCCATCACCAGCTGCTGGAGCTTGCTCAAATTCATGTCTATTGAGTCCGCGATGTCAGTGCCATTGAACAGAGTGGTCCTCTGTCATCCCCTTCTCCTCCTGCCTTCAATCTTTCCCAGCATCAGGGTCTCTTCCAATAAGTCAAGTCTTCAGAATCAGATGGCCAAAGTAGTGGAGCTTCAAAAATCAGTCCTTCCAATGAATATTCAGGGTTGATTTCCTTTAGGATTGACTGGTTTTATCTCCTTGCAGTCCAAGAGGCTCTCAAGAGTTTTCTCCAACTCTACATCTCAAAAGCATCAATTCTTCAGCACTCAGCCTTCTTTATGGTCCAACTCACATCTGTACATGACTACTGGAAAAACCATAGCTTTGACTAGATGGATCTTTGTCAGCAAAGTAATGTCTGCTTTTTAATATGCTGTCTAGGTTTGTCATATTTTTTTCTTACAGGGAGTAAGCGTCTTTTAATTTCATGGCCTCAGTCACCATCTGCAGTGATTTTGGAGCCCAAGAAAATAAAGTCTGTCATTGTTTCCTTCGTTTCCTTATCTTTTGCCATGAAGTAATGTCATGATCTTTGTTTTGTGCATGTTGAGTTTTAAGTCAGCTTTTTCACTCTCATTTTTGCCTTCATCAAGAGGCTCTTTTAGTTCCTGTTCACTTTCTGCCATAAGGATGGTATCATATGTATTGCTTGCTAAGTCACTTCAGTCGTGTCCGACTCTGTGTGACCCCATAGACGGTAGCCCACCAGGCTCCCTGTCCCTGGGATTCTCCAGAGAAGAACACTGGAGCGGGTTAATCATATGCATATCTGAGTTTATTTATATTTCTCCCAGCAATCTTGATTCCAGCTTGTGCTTCATCCAGCCCAGCATTTCACATGATGTACCCTGAATATAAGTTAAATAAGCAGTGTGACAATATACAGCCTTGACATACTCCTTTCCCAATTTTGAACCTGTATGTTGATCCATTTCCATCCTTTAACTATTGCTTCTTGACCTGCACACAAGCTTCTCAGGAGGCAGTAAAGTGGTTTATGATTTCCATCTTTTGAAGAATTTTCCACAGTATTTTATGATCCACACAATCAAAAGCTTTAGTCAATGAAGTATAAGTAGATGTTTTTTCTGGAATCCCTTTGCTTTTTCTGTGATTTAATGGATGTTGGCAATTTGATGTCTGGTTCCTATTTCTTTTCTAAATCCAGATCGTACATCTGGAAGCTCTTGGTTCACATACTGTTGAAGCTTAGCTTGAAGGATTTTGAGCATGACCTTGCTCTCATGTGAAATGAGTGCAATTGTACAGTAGTTTGAACATTCTTTGGCATTGCCTTCTTTGGGGTTGGAATGAAAACTGACTTTTTCCAGTCCTGTGGCCACTGCTGGGTTTTCCAAATTTGCTGGCATGTTGAGTGCAACACTTTAACAGCATCATCTTTTAGGACTTGAAATAGCTCAGTTGAAATTCTAGAAGCTGGAACTGTAGAAGTAGACAGTTAATATTTTTGATGGCAATATTCTCTTTTCTCCTACTGCCTCCTTTAAACAAAACCTGATGTTTCACATCAGGAAAACTCCTCACTCCTGAATACCTTTCAGCTCAGGATAAACCATTATGGTAACAGTTTAGTATGATTTAAAATGTCCTAAAACCAGTGAAAAAGAGACTTATCTGGATGTGAGTTACCAAATGACCTGTAAATACATAAGGAAACACAACTCTCCTTTCCCTATGAAAATTGGTTGAATTGATACATGTGAAAATATTTTGTAAATCGCAATACAATCTAAAATGCAAGGGATTTACTTTGCTTTTATCATTGTCATCCTCATCAAACCTAGCAATTTTATTATTACATAAATAATGGAATGCAATCACTCATAAAGTTATAGTAGGGTTCAGCCTTCATTTATTTATATATTTGGTCATTCAAAAACATTTTAGCATCTATGATGGATCAGGCAATGTTTTTTGTGTTCATATCTTAGGATGAGTACATTATTGCAGCAAAAGAGACATCAACAAAAAAGGTTTAATAAGATGTGTATGTAATTTGTTGTTGTTGGGAGACTTGTGACTTCAGGCACAACCACCCATTAATTAAAGCTGCTTATTAGTATTACAAACCTTTGTCAGAGGACAAGCAAGGGAAGGAGAATTCCCCATTGTTAAATACTTACCATTTGGGGCTTGCACTCTTATCTCTCTATCAGACCACAAGCAATGGCTCCTTTGAAAACCTCTTGACAGCCAATTCACCAATCATGCCTTGCCTCAAAGTAACTGAAGAGCAAAAACACATGGTACATTCTAGAAATGTGTTATCAAGACAATAAAGATGAACTACAAGAGAGCCCTGCTTAATCTCAGTGCAAATGTGTTTTCCTCAATTTTTGTAGCAATATTGGTAAAAGAACTGGGAGCAGATGGCAGAAAAAGGAAGGAAGGAGAGCTAATAGTCTTTTTAAAAAATTAGAGCTCTGTTAAAAACTTCCCAGGGCTCTTAAATGTAAGAATAGTGTATTTCACTCATCTAAAATGTTCTATCAATTCTGACACTGTTATATAACACAGAATAAATTAATAACATCTTTGGCATATCTCAAACCCCTCCTGTTCTCATCATGGAGGGCAGAGAGGTTAGCAGAAGGAAAGGAGAGAGAAATAGGAAGACATGGAGGAAAGATGGAAAAAGGAAAATGAATTTGGTTTATTTCATTTCATTGACTGTCAGGAGATTTTATAAATTATTGGGGAAAGATATTTAGACAAAATTTAAACTAAGAGAATTATTTAATAAACAGATGCCAACTGGGAATCCATAATTTATTGCTAAAATGCGCAAAGTAGTTTAAGAATTCCAAGGTTTTCCTTGTTTGTTAGACTAAAATATTTTGACACATAACCTTGCATACATTTGAGCTGCTGCTGCTGGTGCTAAGTCGCTTCAGTCAAAGTGCAAAAATAGTTGTATTCAATCAATCAATACATTTTCAATTTAGTTTAGCAATTATTTATACAATGTATATATTTTTATTATGTGTTTTAAGGGGTACTAACTGATACACAGGAATTTTAAAAGAAAAATAGATATATATGAAAGATTATTTCCAGATTAAGCTCTTCCAACCAAATATCTTATTATGCACATTTTGTCCAGGTGAGCTAATTTTGGCCTGGGATCTAGAATGCATCCCCCCACTTTTCAGCCCTGTATATGTTTTCTTGAAAGCAAAATTCAAGGGCACTTCCTCCATCTCCCCAGCTAGTAAGATAATTCATTTGCTGCAGATCATATATGCACTTGATAAAAAAATATATTATAAAACATATTCTCAAAATGTAGCAATTATTGGTTTAAGTGAAAGTGTCAGCCAGTAGGCTGTAGGTTCCTTGGATTCAGGGAAGATGTCTTATTCTGCTCAAGAAATGGATAAGGTATTATTATTATTGAAACAGCAAACACTGTGAGAAAAGAAATTATGAGGTTATAAGATTATGAATATATGTAGGAAAATGTACAGAATGGGGATCATTAAACTTTAGCATTCACCTTCTGGGCTTTGGTTTCCCCATCTCTAAAAATGGTATAATGATAGAGTTTACCTCATAGCATTTTACAAGAATGAAATGAGCTAATGCATGAGAAGTTAATTGTAACAGTGATCTGGAACTAGTTGAAGAGCTAAAAATTGAAAGGGAGTGGTACTGACACATAATAAGCACTCTGTAATTGATGATGGTGTTGATGATGATGGTGATATCTGTAAGTTCCTAACATATTTTAGCAGCAAACTATTCAAATGAGTAGATGTCAAGAGAATTTAGTTTTAGCTTCTGTTCTGCCATGAGCTAGCTATGTAACTTGGGTGAAATGTTACACTTCCTGAGTCTTAGGATGCCCATCTCTAAAATGAAAGGTAAAATGGAATACATTTTTTTGCTAAGGTTTCTTCCATCTCTTACTCTCATTTTTTACTTTGTAGGCAGAAACTCCCTGAATTGAACTCTGTTCCTTTATTTGTAGTTTTAAGGTAGAATATTGATTATAAGGAGTTTTTAAATGATTATTCCTTAAGGAGGAGCTAAGATAATAGAGCTATAACATAATATGGAAGCCAATGGAATGGCTTATGTAGTTAGTAAGTTAACTCTCTACCACCAGGGGAAAAAAGCGGTAATTATTTGCTAACAATATAAAATGCTAGTAACAACTGTCATCACTAGGGCCTGAACTGTCTCTTTGTTAAATGAAGTGAGATCTGCAAGCTGACCTCAACATTTTTTTTCTGTAGATTGTCAAATGCCCCATTAGAGAGGGAAATGTATTTCCTGATAACTATATTAGAGTAAGAACAATTCTGGATAATTAAGATGATTTCCATAAAGTCAATCAATTGCTTTACATCATTTCTCCTTGTCTCTATTCTTCCTGGTCTCTTTGAGGGCACTATCACCCAAAGACTGAATTTTAGCATTCAGAGTACTCGCCTGCACTGTGAGGGCCACAACTTCCCATCTGGCCCATTACTGCTCTTTCTCCTGACCCATTCTCCGCTTTCCACAGCAGTTGTAAACTTCTGGTTGACCTCTACTTCTTTCTCAGCTTCCTAGCTAATCAGTTTTCAAGAGCTGACCATTCTTCTTGATGCCGCACATTCCCGCTCCCCGCCCCAACCTGCTTTTTTCTATTGTAGCTGTTAGCCTTTAGTTCAGGTCATTGGTGATTTTCTGTACTGGCTCAATTGAGTTCAAAAAGCACTACTGATGACCTAAACAAGCCTGCATATTAGCCAAAATAAGTTAACTGACAAATAGCAATAATGTAAGTCCATTATTGTTCCACTAGTTTACACAATTATTAAATTTTGTGTAGAAGGGGCCTTTAAAAACATTCTAGTCCAGCACATTCCAATAAAGTTTGCTGCAATGATGGAAATGTTCTATGCATGTAGCTACTGAGCACTTGAAATGTTCCTAATACTACTCATGAACTGAATTTTAATTCTATTTAATTAGCTTTAATTTTCATGTAAATAGCCATATTTGTATGTGGCTAGTGACTACTGTAAAATAGGTTTCATAAATGAGAAAACATACCTACAAAATTAAAATTAGTATCCCAAGACCACACAGCTATAAAGTTCCTAAAATTAAATCCTCTCTTTTATTTAAAAAGTCATACTCGTCCCAACAGCAAATTATAACTTTAAAATATATCCACTCTCTGAAAGCTCCTCACTATTTCCACTGTTACATCCCTCTTCTGAGCCACCATCCTCTCTCTCTCTGCTTTCATCCTTGCATACAAGGGATAGCACACAAGACCTTACATGAACTGGCTTCTGCTACCCTTTTGACATGATCTCATCAATGTGACACTCATTCTCACTGTGTTCCAGCCACACTTGACTCTTTGCTACTCCTACAACACTCCAAGCATATTACACTTGCAGTGCCCTCTGCCTGGTAAGTTTCTCCATTCTTCTCAAATGTAACTTATCAAAAGAAATATACAGAACTGTGTGTCACCTTAATATCAGTGCACAATTTCCAATGCAAGTTATATGAGAGAAATTGGCTAAATCCTACACATACAGACATGGAAATATGGTCATCTGAGACAAATCCAAATGCAAAGGTTATGCCTCAATGAGAAGTTGATACTATTTCCCCCAGAACAAAGCTGAATGTAAAAACTGGTCTGAAACCAGTTCTGAAGGGAAAACTTGGAAAATTCTTTGTAGCGGAACTTTGAATTTGAGATTACAAGGTATAAGGAATCCCCACCAAAAAAATAACTCCTGCTAAAGATGAGCTTGTAGTCAGAATTTCCTAAAGCACTACAGGAAATGAGTTCTGAATGACAATGAGTCTATTTAATGAATGGGAGGATTCATATCCAAGAACTAATATTAATAGGAATTTGTTAAGTGACTTTCAAATGTGTCATTCCATTCTGAAACATGCTGCTGCTGCTACTACTGCTAAGTCGCTTCAGTCATGTCCAACTCTGTGTAAAACATCTAGACTCATATCTGACCATATATCTGGGAACCATGGCCTTGCCAAGTTGACACATAAAATTAACCATCTTAAGCCCCCAAATGTTAGCCTAAATACAAGGCAGCAGTCCAGGTTGCAATGTCCTATGATTTCAGGAATTCTGTTAAGTGTGTGGTCTCATAAATATTATATAGTAATATTTCACCATAAACATCTATATGTATAGCTAGAGAAAACACAACTTGTATTATGAATGTGCATACTTATTTAAACTGTAGCAATCATTTCTTTTGAAAAGTTGCATCATCAGGTTCCTAATTTGTTTACATGACCATCTCACTCTCTGACTGAAGCAGAATGGCATTTTAAAAACAGATTGAAATAAATCATATTTTATTATTGCTATAACATTTGTATGATTTGCCCTCCTGTTTTCCCCCACCCCATAAGAAAATAAATCACAAAAAGAGATGACATTCCATTTTATATTGCCTCATCCTTTTTCCAACTCTATTCTCATTACCAAAACAACACACAAGCATAATAAACAGCACCTTTCTCTAAGAGAGGAAGAATAAAAATCCTTTAAAACTTCTTTTTGAATTTCTCTTTTAGGGTTTTTATCAGTTGTATATGTGAACATTTAGCATCTCAATATTTATACTGTTACTAAGTAGGATATAAATGACCTGGCTCTTTCTATGTATTAGAATACAGTGTTTAGTTTTCATATGCCAAAAAGCATTTGCACTGATGCCACATAAATAAATGAATATAGAGATTTGATATTTTATAATAACCTAAACATACATTAAAAAGATATTTTGAACTCCCTCAAGCCAATTAAAGACCTCTATTTAGATGCAGAAAATACAAGAGATAAGAGGACATTCTCCCTGTCAAAAATAATTATTCTATTTAATAATATGTTTTGAGCAACAACTACATTTGGCATCATCATATAAGACACTCATAATAAAAAATGAGAATGAGAAGTTTCAGTCTATGCAATCACATGGATTTTAGTCAAGTAAACTGCCTTTGTTGTTCAGTCACTCAGTCGTGTCCAATTCATTGCAACCCCATGGACTGCAGCACAGCAGGTTTCCCTGTCTCCACCATCTCCTAGAGCTTGCTCATACTCCTGTCCAATGAGTTGGCAATGCTATCCAACCATTGTGTCCTCTGTCATCCCCTTCTCCTCCTGCCTTCAATCTTTCCCAGAATCATGGTCTTTTCTAAAGAATCAGTTCTTCACATCGGGCAGCCAAAGTATTGGAACTTCAGCTCAGAATCAGTCCCTCCAGTGAATATTCGAGACTGATTTCCTTTAGGATTAACTGGTTTGATCTCCTTGCAGTCTAAGGGATTCTCAAGAGTCTTCTCCAACAACACAGTTCAAAAGCATCACTTCTTAAGTGTTCAACCTTCTTTATAGTCCAACTCTCACATCCATACATGATTACTGGAAAAACCAGAGCTTTGACTATATGGACCTTTGTCAGCAAAGTAATGTCTCTGCTTTTTTTTTTTAACCTCCTTTAACAAGGAGAATAAAGAAACTAGAGGTAAATCCTCAAGATCCTATCAATGAGATTAATCATACAATATTTTCACCAAGCATTTCTGGCTCAGAAAATAAATGTAAGAGAACTTAAGTGGTTTCTTAACTGGTTTGCTCCTGACGCTAGTTGCTCAGCTCAAAGCATCCCCCGGTTGTATCTGAACATTTGGCTTCCTTAACACGATGCATACACCACAAAGTCCTCTCCTATGGAAGGAAACTGTCAGCTTGCCCAAATACTTTTGATGCCCCAGCAGGAATCCTCCTGGTTGAGATAGCATTCCTTTGTACCAAGATCTGCATAATCATTACTTCACGTGCACACTGCATGCTGTTCACTGGATGTTTAGTATCTGGGACTATCCTCCATCCAGCTTCTTGCCTGCTTTCATCTTCACTGGCTTTCCTAACTTTTAACTCCCTCTTACCCATGTTGATATTTTGGACTTAGTGACCTATTCTGCCAGCTTTGTTTCAGCTGACTGCCTTTCTCTAAATGATCTGAACTGCTTAAAGGTCTTCCAGGCAAGATACCAAGACTAGAGTAACAAATTCAGAATATCTATGCTTTTTCTAGGCCAAGTTTCCAGCCCTGATGGCAAGCTCTTTCAGTGTGTTATAGTACTGACACAGTGAGTCCAAGTTCAGGTGTCTGGTTTGCAAATTACTTCCTGTAAAACTACAAGTAAAGTTGTTTTTCTCTCTTTTTAGTTTATTATTAAAATGCACAGGCATTGCTAGAGTATATGGGAAAAGTGTAATGTAATTAATGATTTATAAATCTAGATGCATATATATATATATATATATAAAATAAGAGACAAAAGAGGATAATATTGTATATTGTGTTTCATTACATTGGATATAGTCTAGGTATCACTTAGTGATATAGAAAAGATAATATGATACCTGATCTTTAGCTACTCATGACTTAAAGGGGATAGTGTGACTTACATGGAATTTGGAAAATTAGGATTATTTGCATAGAATATTGAAGCTTATTGATGCTTTTGACCTGTGGTGTTGGAGAAGACTCTTGAGAGTCCCTTGGACTGCAAGGAGATCCAACCAGTCCATTCTGAAGGAGATCAGCCCTTGGATTTCTTTGGAAGGAATGATGCTAAAGCTGAAACTCCAGTACTTTGACTACCTCATGCGAAGACTTGACTCATTGGAAAAGACTCTGATGCTGGGAGGGATTGGGAGCAGGAGGAGAAGGGGATGACAGAGGATGAGATAGCTGGATGGCATCACTGACTCATGGCTGTGAGTCTGAGTGAACTCCCAGAGTTGATGGACAGGGAGGCCTGGCGTGCTGCAGTTCATGGGGTCGCAGAGTCCGGCACGACTGAGCAACTGAACTGAACTGAACTGATTGAATTTGATGGATTACAGATACCTCTATTATTGGAACTTCAACTTTACTTGAGATTGAAAGGTAATTCTTAAAACGTGTAATATTTAATATGAAAGCATTTTATTTCCATGGAAGAAACAAATTAGGTGGAATAAGTAGAACATGGCATATTTTCCTCTGCTAGAATTCTTGCCTTCATAACAAAGTAAAGTGAGCTAACAATAAAGACTTACTAAGAATATTCTACTAGGCTCTTTACACATTTTAGTGCTTTTAGTCTTAATAGGAATATAATAATCAAAACATTAATACATTTTATACAATGGGGAAAATGTGCCTTCAGTTCAGTTCAGTCGCTCAGTAGTATCTGACTCTTTGCGACCCCATGAACGCAGCACGCCAGGCCTCCCTGTTCATAACCATCTCTCGGAGTTCACTCAGACTCACGTCCATCGAGTCCGTGATGCCATCAGGCCATCTCATCCTCGGTCATCCCCTTCTCCTCCTGCCCCCAATCCCTCCCAGCATCAGAGTCTTTTCCAATGAATCAACTCTTTGCATGAGGTAGCCAAAGTAGTGAAGTTTCAGCTTCAGCATCATTCCTTCCAAACAAATCCCAGGGTTGATCTCCTTCAGAATGGACTGGTTGGATCTCCTTGCAGTCCAAAGGACTCTCAAGAGTCTTCTCCAACACCACAGTTCAAAACCATCAATTCTTCAGCGCTCAACCTTCTTCACAGTCCAACTCTCACACCATACATGACCACAGGAAACACCATAGCCTTGACTAGACAGACCTTAGTTGGCAAAGTAATGACTCTGCTTTTGAATATGCTATCTAGGTTGGTCATAACTTTTCTTCCAAGGAGTAAGCGTCTTTTAATTTCATGGCTGCAGTCACCATCTGCAGTGATTTTGGAGCCCCCAAAATAAAGTCTAACACTATTTCCACTGTTTCCCCATCTATTTCCCATGAAGTGAAGGGACTGGATGCTATGATCTTCATTTTCTGAATGTTGAGCTCTAAGCCAACTTCTTCACTCTCCTCTTTCACCTTCATCAAGAAGCCCTTTAGCTCCTCTTCACTTTCTGCCATAAGGGTGGAGTCATCTGCATATCTGAGGTTATTGATATTTCTCCGGGAAATCTTGATTCCACCTTGTGTTTCGTCCAGCCCAGCGTTTCTCATGATGTACTCAGCATAGAAGTTAAATAAGCAGGGTGACAACAACAGCCTTGACGTACTCCTTTTCCTATTTGGAACGAGTCTGTTGTTCCATGTCCAGTTCTAACTGTTGCTTCCTGGCCTGCATACATATTTCTCAAGAGGTAGGTCAGGTGGTCTGGTATTCCCATCTCTTGAAGAAATTTCCACAGTTTATTGTGATCCACACAAAGGCTTTGGCATAGTCAATAAAGCAGAAATAGATGTTTTTCTGGAACTCTCTTGCTTTTTCCATGATCCAGCGGATGTTGGCAATTTGATCTCTGGTTCCTCTGCCTTTATAAAACCAGCTTGAACATCAGGGAGTTCACGGTTCACGTATTGCTGAAGCCTGGCTTGGAGAATTTTGAGCATTACTTTACTAGCATGTGAGATGAGTGGTATTGTGCGGTAGTTAGAGCATTCTTTGGCATTGCCTTTCTTTGGAATTGGAATGAAAACTGACCTTTTCCAGTCCAGTGGCCACTGCTGGGTTTTCCAAATTTGCTGGCATATTGAGTGCAGCACTTTCACAGCATCATCTTTCAGGATTTGAAACATCTCAACTGGAAGTGCATCACCTCCACTAGCTTTGTTCATAGTGAAGCTTTCTAAGGCCCACTTGACTTCACATTCCAAGATGTCTGGCTCTAAGTGAGTGATCACATCATCATGATTATCTGGGTCTTGAAGATCTTTTTGTACAGTTCTTCCATGTATTCTTACCACCTCTTCTTAATATCTTCAGCTTCTGTTAGGTCCATACCATTTCAGTTCTTTATCAAGCCCATCTTTGCATGAAATGTTCCCTTGATACCTCTAATTTTCTTGAAGAGATCTTGTCTCTCCCATTCTGTTCTTTTTCTCTATTTCTTTGCATTGATCGCTGTAGAAGGCTTTCTTATCCCTTCTTGCTATTCTTTGGAACTCTGCATTCAGATGCTTATATCTTTCCTTTTCTCCTTTGCTTTAGCCTCTCTTCTTTTCACAGCTATTTGTAAGGCCTCCCCAGACAGCCATTTTGCTTTTTTGCATTTCTTTTCCATGGGGATGGTCTTGATCCCTGTCTCCCGTACAATGTCACGAACCTCATTTCATAGTTCATCAGGCACTCTATCTATCAGATCTAGTTGCTTAAATCTATTTCTCACTTCCACTGTATAATCATAAGGGCTTTGATTTAGGTCATACCTGAATGGTCTAGCTGTATTCCCTACTTTCTTCAATTTCAGCCTGAATTTGGAAATAAGGAGCTCATGATCTGAATCACAGTCAGCTCCAGGTCTTGTTTTTGTTGACTGTATAGAGCTTCTCCATCTTTGGCTGCATAGAATATAATCAATCTGATTTCGGTGTTGACCATCTGGTGATGTCCATGTGTAGAGGCTTCTCTTGTGTTGTTGGAAAAGGGTGTTTGCTATGACCAGTGCATTTTCTTGGCAAAACTCTATTAGTCTTTGCCCTGCTTCATTCTGCATCCCAAGGCCAAATTTTCTTGTTACTCCAGGTGTTTCTTGATTTCCTACTTTTGCATTCCAGTTCCCTATAATGAAAAGGACATCTTTTTTGGGTTTTAGTTCTAAAAGATCTTGCAGGTCTTCATAAAACCATTCAACTTTGGCTTCTTCAGCGTTACTGGTTGGGGCATAGACTTGGATAACTGTGATATTGAATGGTTTGCCTTGGAGACGAACAGAGATCATTCTGTTATTTTTGAGATTGCATCCAAGTACTACATTTCAGACTCTTTTGTAGACCATGATGGCTACTCCATTTCTTTGAGGGATTCCTGCCCTCAGTAGTAGATATAATGGTCATCTGAGTTAAATTCACCAATTCCAGTCCATTTTAGTTCGCTGATTCCTAGAATGTCGATGTTCACCCTTGCCATCTCTTGTTTGACCACTTCCAATTTGCCTTGATTCATGGACCTGACATTCCAGGTTCCTATGCAATATTGCTCTTTACAGCATTGGATCTTGCTTCTATCACCAGTCACATGCACAACTGGGTATTGTTTTTGCTTTGGCTCCATCCCTTCTTTCTTTCTGGAGTTATTTCTTCACTGATCTCCAGTAGCATATTGGGCACCTACTGACCTGGGAAGTTCCTCTTTCAGTATCCTATCATTTTGCCTTTTCATGCTGTTCATGGGGTTCTCCAGGCAAGAATGCTGAAGTGGTTTGCTATTCCCTTCTCCAGTGGACCACATTCTGTCAGCCCTCTCCACCATGACCCACCTGTCTTGGGTTCCCCCACAGGCATGGCTTGGTTTCACTGAGTTAGACAAGGCTGTGGTCCTAGTGTGATTAGATTGACTAGTTTTGTATGATTATAGTTTCAGTGTGTCTGCCCTCTGATGCCCTCTTGTGACTCCTACCATCTTACTTGGGTTTCTCTTACCTTGAGCGTGGGGGTATCTTTTCACAGCTGCTCCAGCAAAGCACAGCTGCTGTTTCTTACCTTGAACGAGGGATATCTCCTTACCGCCGCCTTCCTGACCGTCAATGTGGGATAGCTCCTCTAGGCCCTCCTGCTCCTGCACAGCCACCACTCCTTGGGTTGATCCTCCTGGCAGCCAGCCCTGGCCTCAGGCATGGGTGGCTCCTTTCAGCTGCCGCCCCTGGCCTCAGGCTCGAGCTCAGGGTGGCTCCTCAGGGTTACTGCCCCTGGCCCCGAGCCCGAGGTGGCTTCTTCTGGCCGCTCCTGACCTCTGATGTGGTGTGTCTCCCCCCGGCCACCCCTGACCTCGGACACGGATGTGCGGTGTCTCCCCCAGCTGCCCCTGACTACTCAGCCATAAAAAGGAACACATTTGAGTCAGTTCTAATGAGGTGGATGAACCTAGAACCTGTTATATAGAGTGAAGTAAGTCAGAAAGAGAAAGATAAATACTGTATTCATAGACATATATATATATAGAATCTAGAAAAATGGTGCTGAAGAATTTTTACAGAGTAGCAATGGAGAAACAGGCATACGGAATAGACTTATGAACATGGGGAAAGGGGAAAAGAGGATGAGATGTATGAAAAAGAGTAACATGGAAACTTACATTACCATGTGTAAAATAGATCACCAGTGGGAATTTGCTCTATGGCTCAGGAAACTCAAACATGGGCTCTGTATCAACCTAGAGAGGTGGGATGGGGTGGGAGGGAGGTTTAAAAGGAAGAGGTATATGTATGTTGCTGCTAAGTCGCTTCAGTCGTGTCCGACTCTGTGCGACCCCATAGACGGCAGCCCACCAAGGCTCCTCCATCCCTGGGATTCTCCAGGCAAGAACACTGGGGGTGAGTTGCCATTTCCTTCCTCAATGCATGAAAGTGAAAAGTGAAAGTGAAGTCACTCAGTTGTGTCCGACTCTTAGCGACCCCATGGACTGCAGCCCACCAGGCTCCTCTGTCCATGGGATTTTCCAGGCAAGAGTACTGGAGTGGGGTGCCATTGCCTTCTCCATATATATGTATACCTATGGCTAATTCATGTTATAGTTTGACAGAAAACAACAAAATTCTGTAAAGCATTTATCCTTCAATAAAATGTAAATCAATTAAACACACACACACACACACACACACACACACACACACACACACACAGAACCTGGTTCTGGTTACTTAGAACCTTTACTAGCAGAGAGAAGCAGAAGAATTACACAGGGACCAGAGTGCAGCAGGGTCATATGTGGCCCATCAAAGATAACACCTCATAAGTATTACATCCAAAAGACTGTATTCTGTCTTTCAGTTCCATTTAGTTCATTCACTCAGTTGGGTCCGACTCTTTGCAACCCCATGGATTGCAGCATGCCAGACTTCCCTGTCCATCACCAACTTGTGAAGTTTGGTCAAACTCATGATCATCTAATAGAAGATGCCATCTATCTGATCCTCTGCCGTCCCCTTCTTCTCTTGCCTTCAATGTTGCCTAGCAACAAGGTCTTTTCTAATGAGTCAGTTCTTCACATCAAGTGGCCAAAGTATTGGAGTTTCAGCTTCAGCATCAGTCCTTCAAATGAATATTCAGAACTGATTCCCTTTAGGATTGAATGTCTGGATCTCCCTCCAGTCCAAGAGACTCTCAAGAGTCATCTCCAACACCAGAGTTCAAAAACATCAATTTTTCAGTGCTCAGCTTTCTTTATAGTCCAACTCTCATATCCATACATGACTACTGGAAAAACCATAACTTTGTCTAGATGGACCGTTGTTGGCAAAGTAATATCTCTGCTTTTTAATATGCTGTCTGTATTGGTAATAACTTTTCTTCCAAGGAGTAAGCATCTTTTAATTTCATGGCTGCAGTTACAATCTACAATGATTTGGGAGCCCACAAAAATAAAGTCAGCCACTGTTTCCACTGTTTCCCCATCTATTTCCCATGAAGTGATGGGACCAGATGCTGTAATTTTAGTTTTCTGAATGTTGAGTTTTAAGCCAACTTTTTTACTCTCTTCTTTCACTTTCATCAAGAGGCTCTTTAGTTCTTCTTTGCTTTCTGCCATAAGGATGCTGTCATCTGCATATCTGAAGTTATCAATATTTCTCTCAGCAATCTTGATTCCAGCTTGTGCTTCATCCAGCCTGACATTTCACATGATATATTCTGTATATATGTTAAATAGCAGGGTGACAGTATACAGCCTTGAGGTACTCCTTTCCTGATGTGGAACCAGTCTGTAGGTCCATGTCCAGTTCCAACTGTTGCTTCTTGACCTGCATACAGATTTCTTAGGAGGCAGGTCAGGTGGTCTGGTATTCCCATTTCTTTAAGAATTTTTCCACAGTATGCTGTGATCCATGTAGTCAAAGGCTTTGGCACAGTCAATAAAGCAGAAATGGATGTTTTTCTGGAACTCTCTTGCCTTTTTGATGATCCAACAGATGTGAGCAATTTGATCTTTGGCTCCTCTGCCTTTTCTAAATCTGGCCTGAACACCTGGAAGTTCACGGTAAACATACTCTTGAAGCCTGGCTTGGAGAATTTTAAGCATTCCTTTGCTAGTGTGTGAGATGAGTGCAACTGTGCAGTAGTTTGAACGTTCTTTGCCATTGCCTTTCTTTGGGATTGGAATGAAAACTGAAATCTTCCAGTCTTGTGGCCACTGCTGAGTTTTCCAGATTTGCTGACATATTGAGTGCAACACTTTCACAGCATTATCGTTTAGGATCTGAAACAGCTCAACTGGAGTTCCATCACGTCCACTAGCTTTGTTCATAGTGATGCTTCCTAAGGCCCACTTGACTTCACATTCCAGGATGCCTGGCTCTAGGTGACTGATCACACCATCTGGCTCATGAATATCCTTTTTGTATAGTTCTTCTGGGTATTCTTGCAACCTCTTAATATCTTCTGCTTCTATTAGGTCAATACCATTTCTGTCCTTTATTGTGCTTAAAGTTGGCTTAAAACTCAACATTCAGAAAACTAAAATTACAGCATCTGGTCCCATCACTTCATGGGAAATAGATGGGGAAACAGTGGAAACAGTGGCTGACTTTATTTTCCTGAAGAGATAGCTAGTCTTTTCTATTCTATCCTTTTCCTCTATTTCTTTGCATTGATCACTGAGAAAGACTCTCTTTTCTTCCCTTGCTATTCTTTAGAACTCTCCATTCAGATGCTAATATCTTTCCTTTTCTCCTTTGCCTTTAGTTTCTCTTCTTTTCTCAGCTATTTGTAAGGCCTCCTCAGACAACCAAATGCCTTTTTTGTATTTCTTTTTCTTGGGGATAGTCTTGATCACTGCCTCCTGTACAATGTTATGAACCTCCATCCATAGTTCTTAAGGCACTCTGCCTATTAGATCTAATCCCTTGAATCTATTTGTTGTTTCCACTGTATAATCATAATGGATTTGAGTTATTTCACACCTGAATGGTCTGGTGGTTTTCCCCACTTTCTTAAATTTCAGTCTGAATTTGGCAATGAGGAGTTCACAATCTGAGCCACAGTAAGCTCCTGGTCTTGTTTTTGCTGACTGTATAGAGCTTCTGCATCTTTGGCTGCAAAGAATACAATCAATCTGATTTCCATATTGACTATCTGGGGATGTCCATATGTAGTCTTCTCTTGTGTTGTTGGAAGAAGGTGTTGACTATGACCAATGCATTCTCTTGGCAAAACTCTATTAGCCTTTGCCCTGCTTCATTTTGTACTCCAAGGCCAAACTTGCCTTTTCCTTCAGGTATCTCTTTACTTTCTACTTTTGTATTCTAGTCCCCTATAATGAAAAGAACATCTTTTTCGGGTGGTAGTTGTAGAGGTCTTATAGGTCTTCAACTTCAGCTTTTTCAGCATTACTGGTTGGGGCATAGACTTGGATTACTGTGTGATACTGAGTTGTTTGCCTTTGAAACGAATAGCAATCATTCTGTCATTTTGATATTGCATCCAAGTACTAGATTTTGGACTCTTTTGTTGACTATGAGAGCTGCTCCATTTATTCTAAGGGATTCTTGCCCACACTCATAGATATAATGTTCATCTGAGTAAATTTGCCCATTTCAATCCATTTTAGTTCACTGATTCCTAAAATATTGATGTTCACTCTTGCCATCTCCTGTTTGACTACTTTCAATTTACCTTGATTCAGGGACCTAACATTCCAGGTTCCTATGTGATATTGTTCTTTACAGCATCAGACTTTACTTCCATCACCAGTCATATCCACAACTGGGCATTGTTTTTCCTTTGGCTCTGTCTCTTTATTCTTTCTGGAGTTATTTTTCCTTTCTTCTCCAGTAGCTTATTGGACATCTACCAATCTGGAGAGTTCATCTTTCAGTGTCCTATCTTTTTGCCTTTTCATACTGTTCATGAAAAGGAAATTCTCTAAGTTTGTGCTTTGGAGGGTGCATGGGTCCTGCTTGTCACCTACCCTTGACTCACTTGGGGGAATATTTTTGGGGAAGAAAATGGATTTTATCTTTAGAAGGGATATATTGAAGAGACCAGAGACTTGGTAGTTTAGAGCACTAGCCACTAGGGGCTAAAAGAAAAGAGCATGGTGACTGTCTTAGAAAGGAAGTACACTGAGGAAAGATAGAGGCAGTTTGAAGAGACGTACAGGTGTTTACAGGTTTATGGATGAAAAAAGAGATGTAACCAAAAAAAAAAAAAAAGCTCTTAAGATGAACAAAGATATCAAACATTAAGTAGGTAAAACAAACTTTTTTTTTAATTAACTTCATTATGCTCAAAAGAGGTTGCTTAGTACCAAAGAAACCATTCAAAGCCTTTATGACATGCCACTGAATTGTTGCTTGTCTGAAAAAAGCAATATAAACACAGATAAACATAAAAGAAGCCAGTATCTATGAACATCCATTTAAGAAGATAACAGAAAATAGAATTATAGATGTTCTATAGATGAAACAGTAAAAATAGCTAATAATCAGATGAAAACCATTACATAATGTTCCAAGAGGATTTAAATAACATTAAACAAACAATTGGGGCTTCCCAGGTGGTTCAGTGGTAAAGAATCTGCCTGCCAGTGGAGGAGACAGAATAGACATGGGTTTGATCCCTAGGTTGGGAAGATCCCTTTGAGAAGGAAATGGGAATGCCCATTCCAGTATTCTTGCCTGGAAAAGTTCATGGACAGACGAGCCTGGCAGGCTGCAGTCCATAGGGTCACAAAGAGTTACATGATTACTATATTAAAATTTTCTCTATGTTATATAAAGACTTTCTTTGCATTTTAAAATACTCTGGTTATAGTAACCAGGCCCATTGTGAATATATAATATCTAAATCAGCCCTTTTGCTTTTTTTTTTTTTTTTTGGTATATCTCTTAGCATCTTATAACACTATTCTATATTTACTGGAGTCAAACAACTAGATTTCATTTTCATAATAGTTTATATTTTGTTTCAGTGGAGTGAGCGGTTTTTTCAGTATTGCCATAATAGACCAAATTGAGTGGTAGTACTTTCTCCCTCTAAAACTGGCTTTAGCTCTGTCTTATCCATTCAGAAGGAAGTTGTGATCCTTGACTGATTTCTCAGTCTGAGACATTGCAGCTTAAGTCTACTGAAACACTTCAACCTGCTTCTTGTCATCTAAACTGGGAGTTCTGATCATATTTGAGACAAATTCTGTTTCTTGTTTGTTTTTTTCATACCCTTGCTTTGATTGATCAGTCTTACTTAACATGAACTTTGTATGACTTTTTGTAAGCCTTTGTTTAGTGGATTTCTTCTCAGATGTCTGTGTTCAAACAAAATGCCTTTGAATGAAAGAAGCAATCTAACTGTATTAAACCACCAAAAACACTGGTCTTGTTCAAGGACATCTTGTTTGATGACAGATGTGAACATCAGTCTCTTCTCTAGAGCAAAACATGTATTTGTAAGCTTTAAGCAATGTGGTATAAAAGTTGATTCCAGATGGATTGACACCAGCCCCTGCCTTTAAGTTCTCAGTTCTTCAAAATATGTTTGAGGAAATCCATTTAATGCATTGAACAAATATATGTTGAAGCTTGGCAGCAAAAGCTGTTGACTTTTCTCCCCAATGCTGATGCAGTATTTATCACTCACCTCTGTACATGTCTTTATGCTGTGTATTACATACACAAAGATTACAAAAGGTCTAGTTTCAAGGAGTCAAGTACTGATGCAGGATGTAGACACATAAACTTATACTGCTGATTATGTAAATACTATGAACATAAAGGGATATATGCACAGGGTATATGAGAAAAGGGACCTACAAATCAAATCTAAATCCAGGAGTTCATGGTGCTATTTCAGAACTATTAAAAAAAAAACCCTTCCTTATACCATATATTATGTTCATTTTCATCAACAGTAGGACTAAATTTATTCTTTTAGACACCATTATTCATTTAATTTCATTTCCAACATACAATACCATTCTTTTCATCACCATCATTTAATAGTGAAGAAAGTTCAAGAATGTGGGAAGTGAAGTTACATTAGTAAAAGATGGAGGAGATTCAACTTCCCTTAACATAATTACAGTTGAACTCTGTGCCTCATGCTGCCTGCTGTTTTTGTTTTTTTTTAATTTATGGCAGAGATTGTTTTGTATATACATTTCAAACCAAAAATTTTCCCTTTGTTTAGATTTTTGATTCTTTCATCACTTCAGTCTGTACTGGCATGTACTTAATCTTTCGTTTAGAATTTGCAAGGATTTTAGAGAATGACATGGGTAAGATTTCTATCACAGACTCAGAATATTTCACTAATTTTTCCCATGAAAAAGTAAGTCATTTAGCTCTGAGAACTTTGCATTTAAAAGTCCAAGAAAAATTTTACACATTGCAAATTCACTTTATGCTTCCTTCTATAGTGATCCAAACTATAGTGTCTCATGTTCAATATGGTGTTTTTCAGCTTCAACTGTAATGTCTTCCTTTGTTCAGTATAGAGAATAACTATCACCTATAACCCACCAACCTAGAATATTCAACACAATAATGAGGGATATAGAAAACTTTTCTTTAACTGTGACTTTTTATAACAGAGAAAAAGATTTGATCATAAATTTTTGCATTTTTAAATGGTAAAGTATATGATGTTACTTGACATATACTAATTACTAGAAAATATTAGTATCTTCAGTCCTCAATTATAAAAGAGATTAAGAGTCAGTGGCATGGAAAGTAGTATATGCATACTTTTGGTGGAAAGAGGGTGAGAGGATCCATTGGGTTAGGAAAAATAAGTTTTTATATTAAATTTTTAATTATTACATTCTATTATATTATTTTTGTACATTTTATGTTACATATATTTACAAGATTTATAATAATTTGAGTTTTTGATTGGTACATCAACAGACTTTGGAATACACCAGATTAGTTTTGTGCAAACATCAGTCCCTCACTATTTCATCAATTCTGCTCTATTTGACTGTCACTAAAGGTAATTTTAATTCACTACTGAAAATGACACAGTGAAGGGCTTGAATTGGGTAGATGGAAGAATAGATGGATAGATAGATAGATCAAAATCATCATCTTTCTCAGAAGACTTTCAACTAATTTTATTTAATTAATGCTTAGAACATTTATAATCATCCTCAGTTCCACTACAGTAATTCATGTGTTCTATGCATGTCCCTACCTTATTTATCATTTGTCCAAAAAATGGTATCAGTTCAGTTCATTTCAGTCAATCAGTCATGTCTGATTCTTTGCGACCTCATGAACCACAGCATGCCAGGCCTCCCTGTCCATCATCAGCTCCCAGAGCTTACTCAAACTCATGTCCATCAAGTCAGTGATGCATCCACCCATCTAATCCACTGTCGTCCCCTTTTCCTCCTGCTCCCAATCCCTTCTGGCATCAGGGTCTTTTCCAATGAGTCACCTCTTCACATGAGGTGGCCAAAGTACTGGAGTTTCAGCTTTAGCATCAGTCCTTCCAAAGAACACACAGGACTGATCTCCTTTAGAATGGATTGGTTGGATCTCCTTGCAGTCCAAGGGACTCTCAAGAGTTTTCTCCAACACCACAGTTCAAAAGCATCAATTCTTCGGCGCTTAGCTTTCTTCACAGTCCAACTCTCACATCCATACATGACCACTGGAAAAACCATAGCCTTGACTAGACGGACCTTTGCTGGCAAAGTAATGTCTCTGCTTTTTAATATGCTGTCTAGGTTGGTCATAACTTTCCTTCCAAGGAGTAAGCGTCTTTTAATTTCATGGCAGCAATCACCATCTGCAGTGATTTTGGAGCCCAAAGCTAATACCCCCAAAAGATGTCCTTTTCATTACAAGGGACTGGAATGCAAACATAGGAAGTCAAGAAACACCTGGAGTTTGGCCTTGGAGTACAGAATGAAGCAGGGCAAAAGCTAATAGAGTTTTGCCAAGAGAACGCACTGGTCATAGCAAACACCCTCTTCCACAACACAAGAGAAGACTCTACACATAGACATCACCAGATGGTCAACACCGAAATCAGATTGATTATATTCTTTACAGCCAAAGATGGAGAAGCTCTATACAGTCAACAAAAACAAGACTGGGAGCTGACTGTGGCTCAAATCATGAATTCCTTATTGCCAAATTCAGACTTAAATTGAACAAAGTAGGAAAACCACTAGACCATTCAGGTATGACCTAAATCAAATCCCTTATGATTTATACAGTGGAAGTGAGAAATAGATTTAAGGGACTAGATCTGATAGAGTGCCTAATGAACTATGGACAGAGGTTAGCGACATTGTACAAGAGACAGGGATCAAGACCATCCCCAGGGAGAAAAAAAAAATGGTATAGCTGGATGCAAATTGTAGAATGCAGTTGACACTTGTGTGATATATATTAAAATAAATATTAATCAGTTCAGTTCAGTTCAGTCACTCAGTCATGTCTGACTCTTTGCAACCCCATGAATTGCAACACACCAGGCCTCCCTGTCCATCACCAACTCCCGGAGTTCACTCAGATTCACATCCATCGAGTCGGAGATGCCATCCAGCCATCTCATCTTGTCATCCCCTTCTCCTCCTGCTCCCAATCCTTCCCAGCATCAGAGTCTTTTCCAATGAGTCAACTCTTTGCAATAGGTGGCCAAACTAAAATATTAATAAGTTACTATAAAAATAATTATGTAATAATTAAACATTAATACATAGCTATAAAATAATTATGTAATAGTTAAAAGAAATGTTAATATACAACTATAAAATAATTATGTAATAATTAAATAGTAATATGCAGCTATACATAATTATATATTAATTTAAATACTAATACTATAAAATAATTATGTACTAATATTTATTTTAATATATATTATACAAGAGTCAACTGAATTATATAATTTGTATCCAGCTATACCATTTCTTAGGACAAAGTAAAAACTAATTTAGAAGCATTTGAATTCAGTTTGTATACAACATATGAATTACTCATGTGGTACTGAAGATGACAAAATGTTCTAAGCATTAATTAAAGTTTAGCTGAAAGTCTTCAGAGAAAGATGGTGATTTTGATCCATTTATCCATCCATTCATCCCCTCACCCACTCATCTATCATTTTCTAAAAATGATATAATTTGAAAGTCAATGCCATTTAAAATATCCTTCTCATTCACTCTCCAGTACATATACTTCATTCCACATTCAGAGTAATTAACACTAAATGCCCATTTGTTTTGATGACCACAGAGGTAGGTATGTACCATGAACATAAAAGGTGGCAGAGATCTTCAATTTCTGTCACATACTAGTTTTAAATGACTGAGCCATTAACTCGCATTCTCTGAACTTCAGATTTCCTGCAAAGTGAAAATGGCTTACTGTGAATGGCAGATATGAGAATTTGACACAACGTAGAAGAGTAGCTCAGTGTTAGGCACGTGGTAGGCATTCAACAGATTAGAGCTACCAGCTACTATAACTATTAGTAGCTTTTCTTTGCATTTCCACTTGGTCTGAACAATTTTTTTTTTTTTAGAAAGTGTTGTTTTTTTTTTAATTGAAGGATAATTGCTTTACAGAATATTGTGGTTTTCTGTCAAACTTCAACATGAATCAGCCATAGGTATACATATATACCCTCCCATTTGAATATCTCTCCCATCTCCCACCCCATCCCACCCCTCTAGATTTGATACAAAGCCATGTTTGAGTTTCCTGAGCCATACAGCAAATTCCCGTTGGCAATCTATTTTACATATGGTAATGTAACTTTCCCTGTTACTCTTTTCATACATCTCACTCTCTCTTCCCCTCTCCCCATGTCCATAAGTCTACTCTCTGTGTTTGTCTCTCCATTCAGTTCAGTTCAGTTCAGTTCAGTCGCTCAGTCATTTCCAACTCTTTGCAACCCCATGAATTGCAGCCCGCCAGGCCTCCCTGTCCATCACCAACACCCGGAGTTCACTCAAACTCATGTCCATCGAGTTGGTGATGCCATTCAGCCATCTCATCCTCGGTCGTCCCCTTCTTCTCCTGCCCAAAATCCCTCCCAGCATCAAAGTCTTTTCCAATGAGTCAACTCTTCGCATTAGGTGGACAAAGTATTAGAGTTTCAGCTTTAGCACCATTCCTTCCAAAGAAATCCCAGGGTTGATCGCCTTCAGAATGGACTGGTTGGATCTCCTTGCAGTCCAAGGGACTCTCAAGAGTCTTCTCCAACACCACAGTTCAAAAGCATCAGTTCTTGGGTGCTCAGGCTTCTTCACAGTCCAAGTTTCACATCCATACAAGACCACTGGAAAAACCATAGCCTTGACTAGATGGACCATTGTTAGCAAAATAATGTCTCTGCTTTTGAATATGCTATCTCAGTGGGTCATAACTTTCCTTCCAAGGAGTAAGCGTCTTTTAATTTCATGGCTGCAGTCACCATCTGCAGTGATTTTGGAGCCCCCAAAATTAAAGTCTAACACTGTTTCCATTGTTTCCCCATCTTTCCCACAAAGTGATGGGACCAGATGCCATGATTTTAGCTTTCTGAATGTTGAGCTTTAAGCCAACTTTTTCACTCTCTCACTTTCATCAAGAGGCTTTTAGTTCCTCTTCACTTTCTGCCATAAGGGTGGTATCATCTGCATATCTGATGTTATTGATATTTCTCCCAGCAATCTTGATTCCAGCTTGTGCTTCTTCCAGCCCAGCGTTTTTCATGATGTACCCTGCATATAAGTTAAATAAGCAGGGTGACAATATACAGTCTTGATGTATTCCATTTCCTATTTGGAACCAGTGTTTTTCCATGTCCAGTTCTAAGTTTTGCTTCCTGACCTGCATATAGAGTTCTCAAGAGGCACGTCAGGTGGTCTCTCCATTGCTGCCCTGTAAACAAATCCTTCAGTACCATTTTTCTAGATTCCATACATATGTATTAGAATATGGTATTTCTTTCTCTTTCTAACTTAATTGCTCTATAATAGGTTCTAGGTTCATCCTCTTCATTAAAACTGACTCAAATGTGTTCCTTTTTATGGCTGAGTAATATTCCATTGTGCATATATACCACAGCTTCTTTATCCATTCATCTTTCGATGGACTCCTAGATTGCTTCCATGTTCCTGCTATTGTACGTAGTGCTGCAACGAACATTGCTATATGTGTCTTTTTCAATTTTGGTTCCCTCAGGGTATATGCCTAGGGAGTGGGATTGCTTTAGTCCTAGTTTTTAAGGAATCTCCATACTGTCTTCCATAGTGGCTGTATCAATTTACATTCCCAACAACAGTGCAAGAGTGTTTCCTTTTCTTCACACTCTCTCCAGGATTTATTGTTTGTAGACTTTTTGAGGATGGCCATTCTGACTAGTGTGAGGTGATATCTCATTGTAGATTTGATTTGCATTTCTCTAATAATGAGCAATGTTGAGCATTTCTTCATGTGTTTGTTAGCCATCTGTATGTCTTCTTTGGAGAAATGTCTGTTTAGGTCTTTTCCTCACTTTTGATTGGATTGTTTGTCTTTCTGATATTGAGTTGTATGAGCTGCTGGTATATTTTGGAAATTAATCATCTGTCTGTTGTTTCATTTTCTATTATTTTCTCCCATTCTGAGTGTTGTCTTTTCAACTTGTTTATAGTGTCCTTTGCTGCACTAAAGCTTTTAAGTTTAATCAGGTCCCACTTGGTTACTTTTGTTTTTATTTCCATTATTTATTTTATTTCCATTATTTATTTCCATAGGAAGTTGGTCATAGAGGATCTTGCTTTGATTTATGGCATTGAATGTTCTGACTATGTTTTTCTCTAAGAGTTTTGTAGTTTCTGGGCTTACATTGAGGTCTTTAATCCATTTTGAGTTTATCTTTGTATATGTTTTGGGAAAGTGTTCTAATTTCATTCTTTTACATGTAGCTGTCCTGTTTTCCCAGCATCATTTATTGAAGAGGCTGTCTTTGCCCCACTGTAGATTCTTGCCTCCTTTGTCAAAAGGAGGTGCATGGGTTTATATCTGGGCTTTCTATCTTGTTCCATGAGTCTATATTTCTGTTTTTGTTCCAGTACCATAGTGTCTTGATGACTGTAGCTTTGAAGTATAATCTGAAGTCAGAAAGGTTGATTCTTCCAGTTGCATTCTTCTTTCTCAAGACTGCTTTTGCTATTTGGGGTCTTTTGTGTTTCCATATGAAGTGTGAAATTTTTTGTTCCAGTTCTGTGAAAAATGCCATTGGTAGTTTGATAGGGATCACTATTGAATCTGTAGATTGCATTTTGTAATATAGTCATTTTTACAATATTGATTCTTCCTACCTAGGAACATGGAATATCTCTCCATCTGTTTATGCCATGGTTGATTTCTTTCATCATTTTCTGTGTACAGTTCTTTTGTCTCCTTAGGTAGGTTCATTTCTAGATATTTAATTTTTTTTTTGTTGCAATGATGAATGGGATTGATTCCTTAATTTCTCTGATTTTTCATTGTTAGTATATAGATATGCAAGTGATTTATGTGTATTGATTTTGTATCCTGCAACTTTTTAAATTCACTGATTAGTTCTAGTAATTTTCAGATACTACCTTTAGGGTTTTCTAAGTTCAGTATCATGTCATCTGCAAACAGTGAGAGCTTTACTTATTCTTTTCCTAACTGGTTTACTTTTATTTCTGTTTCTTCTCTGATTGCTGAAGCTAGGACTTCCAGAACGATGTTGATAGTGGCTAAAGTGGACACCCTTGTCTTGTTCCTGATCTTGGGAATACTTTCAGTTTTTCACCATTGAAAATAATGTTTGCTGTGGGCTTATCATATATGGTCTTTGCTATGTTGAGGTAGTTCCTTTTTGCCCATTTTTTGAAGAGTTTTAATAATAAATGGGAGATGAATTTTGTCAAAGTCTTTTCAGCATCTATTGAGATTATCTTTTGGTTTTTATCTTTCAGTTTGTTAATATGGTATATCACATTGATTGATTTGCATATATTGAAGAATCCTTGCATCTCTGGAGTAAACCCAACTTGATCATGGTGTATGAGCTTTTTGATGTGTTGCTGAATTCTGTTTGCTAAAATTTTGTTGAGGATTTTTGCATCTATGTTCATCCATGATATAGGCCTGTAGTTTTCTTTTTGTGTGTTACATTTGTCTAGTTTTAGTAGCAGGATAATGGTGGCTTCTTAGAATGAGTTTGGAAGTGTTCCTTCCTCTGCAATTTTTTGAAAGAGTTTTAGAACAATAGGCATTAGCTCTTCTCTAAACGTTTGGTAGAATTCCACTGTGAAGCCATCTGGTCCTGCGCTTTGGTATTTGGGGAGACTTCTGACCACAGCTTCAATTTTTGTATTTGTAATTTGGTTGTTCATAATTTTTATTTCTTCCTGGTTCAATCTTGGAAGATTGAACTGTTTGAGAATCTGTCCATTTCTTCCAGGTTTTCTATCTCATCACCATGTAGTTGTTCATAGCAGTCTCTTATAATCCTTTGTATTTCTTCATTGTCTGTTGTAACCTCTCCTTTTTCATTTCTATTTTGTTGATTTGATTCTTTTCTCTTTTGTTCTTAATGATTTTGGCAAAAGTTTTGCCAATTTTGTTTATCTTCTCAAAGAACCAGCTTTTAGTTCTACTAATTTTGGGCTCTTTTTGTTCTTCTTTATTCAGCTGTTTTAGGTGTAAAATTAGATTGTCTATTTGATGTTTTGTTTCTTGAAGTAGGATTGTATTGATATAAACCTCCCTGTCAGAACTGTTTTTGCTGCATCCCATAGGTTTTTTTGAGTTGTCGTGTTTTCATTGTCATTTCTGTCTAGAAATTTTTTAATTTTCCTCTTGATTTCTTCAGTAACCTGTTGGTTATTTAGAAACCTATTGTTTAATCTCCATGTACTTCTCTTTCTTACATGTTTTTTCTTGTAATTGATATCTAGTCTCATGGCTTTGTGGTCGGAGAAGATGCTTGATATGATTTCAGTTTTCTTAAATTTACTGAGGTTTGATTTCTGACCCAAGATATGTTCTATCCTGGAGAATGTTCCTTGTGCATTTGAGAAAAGGTGTATTCTTCTGCATTTGGATGGAATATCCTGAAAATATCAATGAGATCTATCTCATCTAATGTATCATTTTAAGAATTGTGTTTCCTTAGTAGTTTTCAGTTTTGATGATCTATCCATTGGTGTGAGTGGGACGTTAAAGTCTACTACTATTATTGTGTTACTGTCAGTTTCTCCTTTTATGTCTGTTGGTATTTGTCTTATGTATTGAGGTGCTCTTTTGTTGGGTGCATAGATATTTACAATTGTTATGTCTTTATCTTGGATTAATCCCTTGATCATTATGTAATGATCTTCCTTATCTCTTGTAATCTTCTTTATTTTAAGGTCTATTTTGTCTGATATGAGGATTGCCACTCCAGCTTTCTTGCTTCCCATTTGCAAGGAATATATTTTTCCATCCTTTCACTTTCAGTCTGTATGTATCTTTAGGTCTGAAGTGGGTTTCTTGTAGACAGCATATATATGAGTCTTATTTTTGGATCCATTCAGCAAGTCTGTGTCTTTTGGTGGTGCATTTAATCCATTTACATTTAAAGTAATTACTGATATATATGCTCCTATTGCCATTTTCTTAATTGTTTGGGGTTGGTTTTGTAGATAATTTTTCTTTTGTTGTATTTCTTGACTATATAAGTCTCTTTAACATTTGTAGTAAAGCTGCTTTGGTGGTACTGAATTCTCTTAACTTTTGCTTGTCTGAAAAGCTTTTTATTTCTCCATCATTTTGAATGAGATCCTTGCTGGATACAGTAATCTTGATTGTGGATGTTTCCCTTTCAGTACTTTGAATATATTCTGCCATTTCCTTCTGGCCTGCAGAGTTTCTGCTGAAAGATCAACTGTTAAGCATATCAGGTTTCCCTTGTATGTTACTTGTTGCTTCTCCCTTGCTGCTTTTAATATTCTTTCTGTGTGTTTAGTCTTTGTCAGTTTGATTAATATGTGTCTTGGCATGTTTCTCCTTGGGTTTACCCTGTATGGGACTCTTTGTGCCTCTTGGACTTGATTGACTATTTCTTTTTCCATGTTGGGGAAATTTTCAACTATAATCTCTTCAAAAATTTTCTCATACCTTTTCTTTTTCTCTTCTTCTTCTGGGACCCCTATAATTCTAATGCTGGTGAGTTTGATATTGTCCCAAAGCTCTCTGAGACTATCTTCAGTTCTTTTCATTCTTTTTGCTTTATTCTGCTCTTCAGAAGTTATTTCTACCATTTTAATCTTCCAGCTCACTGATTTGTTCTTCTGATTCAGATATTCTGCTATTGATTCCTTCGAGAGTATCTTTAATTTCAGTAATTGTGTTACTTGTCTCTGTATGGTTATTCTTTAATTATTCCAGGTCTTTGTTAATTGATTCTTGCATTTTCTCCATTTTGTTTTCAAGGCTTTTTATCATCTTTACTATCATTGTTCTGAATTCTTTTTCAGGTAGTTTGCCTATTTTCTCTTCATTTATTTGGACTTCTGTGTTTCTAGTTTGTTCCTTCATTTGTGTAGTATTTCTCTGCCTTTTCATTATTTTTTTTAACTTACTGTGTCTGTGGTCCCTTTTTCCCAGGCTTCAAGGAAAGTTGAATTCTTTCCTTGAAGAAGGTTGAATCCTTTCTTCCTTTTGGTTTCTTCCCTCCTAAGGTTGGTCCAGTGGTTTGTGTGAGCTTCATATAGGGTGAGGTTTGTGCTGAGTTTTTGTTCGTGTGTTTTTCCTCTGATGGGCAAGGTTGAGTGAGGTGGTAGTCCTGTCTGCTGATGATTTGGTTTGTGTTTTGTTTTGTTTGTTGTTTAGATGAGGTGTCCTGTACAAGGTGCTACTCGTGGTTGGGTAATCCTGGGTCTTGTACTCAAGTGGTTTCTTTTGTGTGAGTTATCACTATTTGATACCCCTAGGGTTAGTTCTCTGGTAGTCTAGGGTCTTGGAATCAGTGCTCCCACTCCAAAGGCTCAGGGCTTGATCTCTGGTCAGGAATGGAGATTCCACAAGTGGTGTGTTGTGGCATTAAGTGAGATTAAAACAAATATACAAAAACGAGAAACCAAAGTTGAACCCCAGACAAATGACAGTTACAAAACTCAGGCAAATAATAATTAAAATAATGGAATATACACATATACATAACACCCATGAGCAAAGTCAAAACAGTCCAATAAAAATAAAGTGAACAGAAAAAAAAAAAAAGGAAAACTCCACAGAACTTCAAAAGCCCAAGATAGAAGCAGATGTTTGTAACAACAATAAAAATGTGATTGAGAGAGGAAAAAAATCTCAAAAGCTTAATTGGATTTCATAGTGCCAAGAAAATCAACAACTACAATAGAGAGGGGAATAAAAGAAAAGAAATCCAAAAATTCTACAGAACAAGTCAAAAAATAAGAATAATGTTTTTCTTGAGTCACTGCTATCAGAGTCCTTTCTCTAGCTGGGAGGCACGGTCCACCTTACCTCCCTAGGATGCCCTTCAACACTGTGCTGATCTCTGACCTGCTGCGGGGGCAGCTCAGATTCTAATCTGGTCCTACTCCTGTGCTATCTGAATTAGTGTGTTTTCTTTTGTGGGAACTCTCAGTGACCTTTTATATAGACACAGAGTCTGCCTAGCTGATCATGTAGATTTAATCTGCAGTTTGTACAGCTGGTGGGAAGGTTTTGGATCTCCTTCCTTAGCCACACTGCCCCTGGATTTAAATTGTGGTTTCATTTCCATTTCTACATGTGAGTCATCCACTGGTCTTTGTTCCTGAGGCTTCCCTGGAGGACTTGGGTTGGCCCCTGTGAAGGCCAGGTGTAAAGGTGTTGCAGCTGCTTGGGTTTCGGGGGTTCTGGCAGCACCAGGGACTAAGGGGAATTGGTGGCTAGGGCAGCAGAAAATATAGTGCTCTAGAAGGGTATGACAACCAACGGTGGCCAATATGCTCCAGTATTCTTGCCTAGAGAGACCCCCTCCCTGACAGCCACAGTCTACAGGGTCACAAAGAATCAGACACAACCGGAGGAACCCTGCATGCATAGACCCAAGAATTGTTTTGCCTGTGGCAGCTCTGCCCGAGTGAGAGTTGAGTGTGAAGATGGCACAACTGCTCAGCCTATGGGGACCCTTGTGGCACCAAGTACGTATAGATACCCTCTACCACAGGAGTTATGGCCCTATCAGAGTCTTTTTTCAAGCCTCTTGTAGCTGGTGATCAGAAGGCCTCTTTGGCCAGTCTTTCTCTGTAGCCCCACCCATTCAGGCACATAGAGGGTTCCCTTGCCTGGGGTCCTTCTCTGTTGTTCCATGCATCAGGCACATAGAGAGGTCCTCCTGGCTGCAGTCCTACTCTGTAATTCAGTGCATCAGATATTTGATGGGCCAGCCTCTGTATTGTTCAGTTCTCCATGCTGGCATGTGGGGAGAGTGAGGCTCTGGTGATGGCTCCACCCACTATGCGTGACTCAGCAGTGTTGCCTTGCTTCCATGGCTGCCCAGCTTTCCTCCACAGGCATTTCCCCCACAGTCTCCTCCCTTACATCCGCTCAATCAGTCTCTCACAGTCTACAGCATCCCTCACCCTGGGATTACTCCACAATCCCTAAACTCAAACTCCCAGCTGCTGCACCTTGCAGGATACCATCATCCCTGTCCAAGGTGTGTGTGGCTGCAGCAAAGACTGTCTGATTCTCATTCTATTTAGGCTGCCACAGATCAGCTGTTACACTCGCAGCCTTTCTCCTCTGACTCAGACAATTGCCCCGATGTGGGGATTGGACCCCTGCTTCAGTTCCCCCACCCACCAAGGGCAGGTCCAGTCCTACTAACACTCCTGTTTTTCCCCCTCATTCCTTTGTCCTACCGAGTTTTGCATGGTTCTATATGTTTTTTTTTCCTCTGATCAGGTACTCCAGTCCGCTCTCAGCTGGTGTTCTGCGTGCATTTGTGTCTGAAGGTGCATTCCTGATACATCCATGGAGAGAGATGTACTCCAGGTCCACCTACTCCTCCACCATCTTGTTCTCTCCAAGAGTAACTTTTTAATACTGATGCCATGAATCCAATCTTACTTAATAAGCTTTTATGCGCTGTCCTATCTCTTCCCCATGTCAAAAGCTTGGATTTATGACAGTGGCAAACCAGGAAATTAATTTCAGATTCAATTTTGCAACCAGCAGTATCCTTTTCTTCAGGTATCTAGATGTTGATTTTCTACATCGATGTTCATATACCACATATGAGGAAATGATCTGGTATCTAGTCCCAAAATCATTGCTAGATCTCAGTGCTCACAGCTAATATTGAGTCCTCTCAGACTCATTTCTCTAAGTTTCTGAGTTCCTTGAACTTCATCTAAGGTGGATACACATATCAATCTTTCTCATTCTCCTTTCAAAATGAAATTTCCTCTCGATCTTCTTCTCTGCCCAAAGCAGGAAGCAACTCTCCTACTCCCAAGAAATTCTTGCTGTTTTCACAATATTAGGAAGCACTGTGTGCAATTTGGAATCATTCTGGCTTATTATAAGGGCTCATACTGTACTTCATTAGCAGGGCTGCTGTGAAATTATGAAACATTTTGGTGAAAATTACAAGATATTTAGACTTGTTTTTTTGCTGAAAATATGCAAAGCCCTTCAGGGAAAATACAGGCAGATGGTGTTCAAGACATTTATTGTTTTCCTATGTATTTGTAAACAAATACTATAAATTAAGAGTTTCAGAATGATCTTTAGGAAGTCTAGTAGCAAGTTAACAAATGAACCTCAAATTAAAGAAGCTGTGCTATCCGTTTCCTTTTACCAATGTTTTCCTTTCCTGTATTTAATGTTTTGAAAATGTTTCAGAATTGATCCAAAATTGATTGCTGAAAAACTCCAGAAAAACAAAAGCAGAAGCCTCTTTTTTCCAGGTATAATTTTTGTGAATCCTGTCTGCTTTGTAATTACACTAGTAAAAATATTATTTCTCCTTCTATATATACCCATATTGCTTGTATCTACCCAGAAAATCTTAGGTAGCTCAAATCCACAGCCATCTAGAAGTGAATTAAATTATTCACTTCTTTCCATTTAAAGATCTAAAAATGTAATTTATAGTCTTTTTCAGTTCTTTCTGAGGAAGGGCTGTGATTTTTGGATGTTTACAGATGCTATTTGGAGGACTTTATTGGAGAAGCGGTAGCACATGAGTAACTGCGTATTCATAGCTTCTAGCTGCTTTGGCCATATATTACAAGCATGTAAGGCAAGAAATTATTTACTGGTTATAACAGAGTTCAATCAGGACTCTCATGCAAACCAAGGAGGCGTATTCTGAAAGTATAGACTATCTATATCGCTCCACTAATTAATTTAAACTGTTCCTTTTTACTTTGCCTAATGCTATTTCTCCTTGTTCTCATAGCAGTCTGCCTTCTCATTCTGTCCTTTCATTTTCCAATTTTGTTTACAGAAAAGCAAAGGAAAGGTCTAAATGATGTGTCTGATCATGAGAGGATGTTTCTAAGAGTACTAAGTGGAAATAAAACATCTTTTAGAGCATGCCTTTGAAGATAAGCAATTCTATTTTAGTGCAAGATATTTTATTCTATTTTGACATTCAGATTAATTTTCTGTGGTTGAAGATGAACATAGATACAGGAAGAAAACAATCTTTTTAATGAAAAAGGTTAAGGTAGTGAATCATATTGTTTTTCTGACTTTTACAAATAGACATAGTCATTTCCCCCAGTATTCTCATTAGAATTGAAGTTACAAATTGAAGTGCCCATTCTTTTCCTTTCACTCTCTCTTTTTCTAAATTTCCCTCATATTCTCATATATTACACAAATATACATGTCAGAAATTGCTGAGAGTTTATGAAGAGGTATATTGACTTTGAAGATGCTCCTGACATCAGACAATACCCAGGTGTTCATCTTAAAATTGGTTGCTCTTGAAGGATGAGCTGACATTCTTTACAGACTGTCCACATAGGTAGTTTAGTGAAAATAATTCATACTAAGTTAAGTATCAGGCATTCCAATGTAAAGAAGAAACAGTCTCATCTACTGAAAAGTCCCTCTAGTTGGGAAGATAATTACAATATAGTTCTTTAAGTCTTTATTAAATACAAAAATAAAGTCTTTAAAATGGTTCAAGCAACGCTGAAATCCTCTTCCAGAATGGCATTGCCAAGTTCAGTTCAGTTCAGTTCAGTTCAGTCGCTCAGTCATGTCTGACTCTTTGCGACACCATGAATCGCAGCACATTGGGCCTTCCTGTCCATCACCAACTCCCAAAGTTCACTCAAACTCACATCCATCGAGTCTGTGATGCCATCCAGCCATCTCATCCTCCGTCGTCCCCTTCTCCTCCTGCCCCCAATCCCTTCCAGCATCAGAGTCTTTTCCAGTGAGTTAACTATTTGCATGAGGTGGCCAAAGTACTGGAGTTTCAGCTTTAACATCAGTCCTTCCAAAGAACACCCAGGACTGATCTCCTTCAGAATGGACTGGTTGGATCTCCTTGCAGTCCAAGGGACTCTCAAGAGTCTTCTCCAACACCACAGTTCAAAAGCATCAATTCTTCGGTGCTCAGCTTTCTTCACAGTTCAACTCTCACATCCATACATGACTACTGGAAAAACCATAGCCTTGACTAGATGGACCTTTGTTGGCAAAGTAATGTCTCTGCTTTTTAATATGCTACAGATGTTCAAGCTGGTTTTAGAAAAGGCAGAGGAACCAGAGATCAAATTGCCAACATCTGCTAGATCATCAAAAAAAAAACAAGAGAGTTCCAGAAAAACATCTATTTCTACTTTATTGACTATGCCAAAGCCTTCAACTGTGTGAATCACAATAAACTGGAAAATTCTGAAAGAGATGGGAATACCAGAGCACCTTATCTGCCTCTTGAGAAACCTATATGCAGGTCAGGAAACAACAGTTAGAACTGGACATGGAACAACAGACTGGTTCCAAATAGGAAAAAGAGTACATCAAGGCTGTATATTATCACCCTGCTTATTTAACTTCTATGCAGAGTACATCATGAGAAATTCTGGGCTGGAAGAAGTACAACCTGGAATCAAGATTGCAGGGAGCCAGCACGGGAGATCCCACCCATGGCAAAGGTCATGAGAAAGAGCCCTGAAGGGCAAAGGTGAGTCAGGACTCCAGGGACTCCCTGACCCCACCATGACAAGGTCATGCAGGCGAGGTGGATCAAGACTCAAGAGGTCCCCTAGATCTGCTTGAGCATCTACCCCCAAAATCAAAATCTTTCTGTTATACTACACACTTCTGACATTAACAGGGGCTATCCCTGACCACCTTTCTCTGGAAAATTAACTTAGAGCTCCAGTTAATAGTCTCCTGCATATAAAAGGAGTGTCTCAGATCAAACCTCTCTGCTGGCAGACTAGCTTGTGTGACAGGATTATCCACACTCTTGCTACTATGCATATGATTGTTTACCACCTCTCAACTATAAACAGCATAGAGTTTGGAGTATTTTGAAAGTCTTAGTTAGTATAGGGCTTTTCTAAAGATAAAAATCATGTTGGTGAAGGGTTTCATTGCTGAGTTAATGATTGCTGCCAGGCCTCCATATCCTCAGGCACCTGGGAGTGTATTAATCAATGTAATTGGAATGTAGAAAAAGAAGGATAACGATTTTGATGTTAGCAATACTAGACTTTTGAGTTAATGAATTTTCTCTTTGTTATACATCACTGTACTCCTCTTTCTTTGTTATAAATCCTTGTATCCTTGCTATGTAAGAATGTAACTTTATCACTATCTTAAGACTAAGTAGATCTTAAGGGAAAACAAGTTTTCTGATTGACTAACCTTTATCAATAGAAACAAAGATGGGGCCATAAAGTGTTAAGAAGATATTGTAAACAAGACCAGAAGATATTGTAAACAAACATAAGACCCTTGTAAGAACAAATATATGCAAAGAAGGCTCTGTCTTTAGATAAGGGTCAGAGTAGCTGACCCTGTGTAACTCTGCTTCTTAGATTTATCTCTATGTACAACTTAAAGTATAAAAGCTTTCCTGAAAAATAAAGAGACGGACCAGAACCAACAACTAGTTCCACGAAAGCCTGGTTCCCCCATGTTGTCTTTTCTTTCTCTCCTCTATTCTCTTAACTGCAAATTCTTTCCTTATCTCTCTCTAAATCTATATATCTCCCTCACCTCACCGTCCATGCTTCGGATACCCTGGATCCAACCAGGGCAGGACCCCGGAAAAGATTGCCGTAAGAAATATCAATAACCTCAGATATGCAGATGACACCACCCTTATGGCAGAAAGGGAAGAGGATGAAAGTGAAAGAAGAGAGGTGAAAAAGTCAGCTTAAAGCTCAACATTCAGAAAATGAAGATCACGGCATCTGTTCCCATCACTTCATGGGAAATAGATGGGGAAACAGTGGAAACAGTGTAAAAAATTCTTGGGGTGAAATTTTCAGCTTGTAGCAGAGCCTCTTCATTGCCTGAACACCCAGTCCACACTTTTCTACTTTGTCCTTAAGTAACTAATAAGATGTTTATAAAATATCCTGCAGAAATCCTGATACATCATGCCAATGGATTGAGGGATATGAATAAATTTTCCCCAGAGCCAGAAGACCTAGACTATAACCCACTTTCCTCTGTTCTTCACAAGGAACATAAAAGCACCTGACAATACCATAGTCATCGTTCCTCTTTGCCTCTTCTATCCTCAGATATGCAGATGACACCTCCCTTATGGCAGAAAGTGAAGAGGAGCTAAAAGCCTCTTGATCAAAGTGAAAGAGGAGAGTGAAAAAGTTGGCTTAAAGCTCAATATTCAGAAAATGAAGATCATGGCAGCCAGTCCCATCACTTCATGGGAAATAGATGAGGAAACTGTCAGACTTTATTTTTGGGGGCTCCAGAATCACTGCAAATGGTGATTGCAGCCATGAAATTAAAAGACGCTTACTTCTTGGAAGAAAAATTTTGACCAACCTAAATAGCATATTCAAAAGCAGAGACATTACTTTGCCAACTAAGGTCTGTCTAGTCAAGGCTATGGTTTTTCCTGTGATCATGTATGGACGTGAGAGTTGGACTGTGAAGAAGGCTGAGCACCAAAGAATTGATGCTTTTGAACTGTGGTGTTGGAGAATACTCTTGAGAGTCCCTTGGACTGCAAGGAGATCCAACCAGTCCATTCTGAAGGAGATCAATCCTTTCTCTGGAAGGAATGATGTTAAAGCTGAAACTCCAGTACTTTGGCCACCTCATGCAAAGAGTTGACTCACTGGAAAAGACTTTGATGCTGGGAGGGATTGGGGGTAGGAGGAGAAGGGGACGATTGGCTGGATGGCATCACTGACTCGATGGATGTGAGTCTGAGTGAACTCCAGGAGATGGTGATGAACAGGGAGGCCTGACCTGTTGCAATTCATGGGGTCGCAAAGAGTTGGAAACGACTGAGCGACTGAACTGAACTGAACTGAATGTTAAAATAAGTACAGACACATGAGATACGTTTTCCAGAAAACAATTTCCTGCCACCACCCTCTTTTTTTTTTTTTTTTTTGCCCATTTCCTGAAAAGCAAAATCAACCGTTTAAAGTTTATTCTCATAAATAGAAAAGATATCCAGATAGTATCCAGGAAGTCCTGGAAATGGAAATTTGGTTCCTTCAGAAACTAGAATTTTTAAAAACAAATCTGGAAGCCACTCATGATATAAATACCATAAGAACAAAAAGTAGCATACTTGGTACCTAGTATACATGTCCCACAAAATCAAGCACCTTAATCTTGTGCATTTTATGAAGTTTGTCAACTCAGGTTGTGGAAACTGGCAGCTTAGGAGTACTCAGCTACTAAGTTAGTAGCTTTGTCACCTGATAATGAATATTATCAATATTTTTCCTTCTGGCCTATACTCACATACCAACTATGTTAAGTGACATTTTCTTCTTTGTTTTTCTCTTTTCATTTCTTAGAGAAAATGTATTTATGTTTACAACTATAAAATATAGTGATTATATTGAATAAAGTGATTATATTTTATAAGCTCCTTAAAAAATAAAAGGAAATGGTGGCTAGGGAATAGGGAGACAAGAAGGAAGAGAAAGCTGTTATTTTCTTCAGGGACACCTTCAGTAACATTTACGTGAAAACTGGAAGAAGTGGTCCATGAAACTAGGCTTTTTATTTTTTTTAACTGCCTACAACCATTAGAATTTTCCATTCTATGAAACCAATGCTGACTTTGTATATCACTGACAGTGTGGCCCTAGATGAGGCCACATTTCTTCAGTCCTAGGTGTTAAGGGGTTCAGACTTAGTCAGAAGTAGCTCTCCTGCAGAGACCATGCTCCTTAATCACCTGAGCTAGCAAGCCTCACTGGGTCCTCATTCTCCTTGATCTCCCCATCACAGCTTATCTGTTATGAAATGCCTTTCTATCTTGGATATTGAGAAATGACACAATTGAGATTTTCTTACTAATTCTCCAAGTAGTGCTCTCTTTCGCTCTCTTCTTCACCACCTCCATGACCTCATTTGCCCATTAGTGCAAATTATCATGTTCTGTGATCCATCTCTATTTCTCTGCCATCCTCTTTACTGGCTAAAATTCTGGCTTTGTGAGTAGATTGCCTGGGTTTGAAACCATGACTCTGACACTTGCTAGCTGAATGATTTTGTGGAATTTACTTAACCTTTTGTTCTCTCTTCCCTTGTTTGTTAAATAAGCACAATAGTAATACCTACTTCCCAAGGTTGTTGTGCAGATTAAGTGAGTTAGTTTATGCAAAGCATTTAGGACAATCTGTGGCATACAAAATATGCTCAGTGTGTGTTAGCCATTATTATTAGTCTTAAATGTCACCTTCTTGTACAATAGATTACACATTTTTAAGTTAACAGTATAGGTTCTCAATTCTGTTCTAAGATTTATCTTTATATTTCCTGATTGATGTTGTGAATGTCTTCTTAGACCAAAATTCCAGTACCTCAAATTATTATGTCCCAACTTCACTATTTATTCTTCTCCAAATCACACCTTCTTTGTTTTCTGGACAATCATATCATTACTTTTCTTATACTGTTCTCTACATACAGAGAAAGAGTCCAAATCAGAATATGCCTCCCAAAAATCAACTGTAAATCGGATTTTTTCTTCAGAATTGTCTCATTTATTTTTAAGTAAAATTTAAAACCTAATTGGATAATACCTAAATAGGTAATTATTAATAATATTTTATACTAAAATGACTATCTTAAACCTTGATCTAGAAGCAAAACATGACAAATAAAATTTTGAGTCATAGGACAAATAAGGAAAAGGCAGTACACAAGTTTTATTTCACCTTTTTTTCCTTTTTCTTTGGTTAACATTTCTGCTTTGTTTCAGCTATGACTCTAAAGTAAATTACCATCTTCGTTTTCTATAAATACATATTTATAAATCTACACATGTATATGTACATATCTATAAAATGAAGAAAGAATGTATTTACCAGAGGATCTTAATAACAGCATTCAGAGTGAGAAAATTGTATACTTCCTTGTACACGTGCTATGAAGTTGCTGATCCTCCTACCATCACTAAAGCAGCCTTCATGATTCATGAGTGGCTCCAGATATCCTGGGAGTCACTTCCAGCTGGGAAGCACGTAAAAGACCAGAGAAAACAAAAAGAAGTGAGAAAAAGAGAGAAAGATTTGTTGCAGTTCTCTGTGAAATATGAGAACCCAGAATATGTGCCTGCCAAGAACTGTGTGTTATGTATATAAGACCCTGGGCTGGCCCCCTTAGGAATATATACCTATAAGAAAGGGCTTCCCTAGTGGCTCAGCAGTAAAGAATCTGCTTGCAATATAGGAGCTGTAGGAGAAACAGTTTCGATCCCTGGGTCAGGAAGATTTCCTGGAGGAGGGCATGCCAACCTACTCCAGGATTCTTGCTTGGAGAATCCCATGGACAGAGGAGCCTGGAAGGCTGCAGTCCACAGGGTTGCAGAGTTGGACACAACTGAAGCAACTTAGCACGCATGCTCATACCTATAATGTGTCATGTTATTTAGGGTTCTAAGTGGGATTTGTAGTTTCTTCAAGAGAAACTCCATGGAAACTGAACCATATGTGAAATACATAAACAGAAGATATTAGAATGTAACCCCTTAAAGTTTTATCCTCTATTCTTATGGCTAGAGGTGAACTTATCCTAAATTAGCAGTATGAAGCCGCCAGTAAATAATCTTTATTAAAATCCTACTCCAGAAATTAGTATCCAGACACATACACACAAATATAAACAATATGATGACAAATCTCTTACAGTTCTGATTCTGTGCTGTGATTAGATTTGACTTCAAAATCAGTGACTGTGAATGTAGGAAAAGATGTATTTACCTGATACTATAGGTAAGTTTCAAAATTATGCTGTTATTTAAAAACAAGTAGATGAATCAGAGAAATGTACGGGATCAGCAAAATGACTAACCTGATTCCCATTTCCTTTCTTCCTTCCAGCTTTTGCTAATGTGTCTACTTCCTTTTCTGCTGATGCTGTCCGTTAGAAATAAGACTTCTATACTTATCATCAATAATGTGACTGCCATGGAGAAAATTCAGGCCGGTTACAATGCACGTACAAAGCTAACTAAAATACAAGTGTGGGTGTTTCAGCTTGGGTCTTATCTCATTTGAAATTGAAATATGTTTGCATGCTTGAATGTGGGAAGATTAATTATCACCTCTGTTTCAAAATAAGCAGCAGTAGAAACCCATCACATGAAAATGTGGAAGTGACATTGTTGACAGCTAACAAGAGAGGTTTTCAGCTGGAAAAGGGTGCAAACAGAAACAAATGCATTCATAGTTCTCATCTGCAGTCAAACAAAAATGGTGTATGATAGTGGTGAGCTTGCCTCAGAAAACCAGGTTCCTATTTCAGTTAGGGCACTAAATGTGGCAAGATGAACCATGGAGTTTGCCTCTCAATGATACCAATGATTTTACATTTTCAAAGCAGTACAGATCTCACTTTGGTTTTTTTCCCCTCTAAGAGACAGAAAAATCCTCAAAGGACCACCACTGACTAGCAAGGTGGCAAAGAAATTGATCTCTCTAAGCCTTAGTACCCTCCTCTATAAAATGGACCTACTAAGTACATACTTAATTCATAGAGGCAATATGAGTTCATCGTGTACTGGTACAGGCAATTAGCATAAATTCTGGCATGCAATAAGAGCTCAATAATTGTTAGCTACTGCTATTTCAAAGTCATCCCACTACTCTAAGACATCTAAAACAAAAAGTCTGGCTTCCTGTCTGAATGCAGGTCTATCTCAAGTAGAAAAGGTATTATCCTTTCTTCTTAAACTTCACTAATTATAAGAGATCATTTTGATGCTTTATTCTGTAAAGATACTTCTTTTGTTTTGTTTTGTTTTAAATGTCATGTCAGGATCCCCATAGTTAATATCAGGTCTTTAAGAAAGATCCCTGGGGCCGTTTGAGCACTGGCATTGTGAAACCCAGGTCTTATTACGGATCTCTTTTGTTAACGGGACATTTGAAGTTAGCAAGTCTACTGTCTATACCATGCATTAAGATAATGAGATGAAAATCATATAAATTCAAATCATTTGGCCCTCTATCTCATCTCTATTTCTCTCTCAGTTTGTGTTGCACAATGACATAAAGTACCACTTTTGGAGGTGAGTCTGCCTCATGGTTAATCATCCCCATGCACAATACACCACACTATAATTTAACATGAAGAACAGCTAGGGGTTGTGTTGAAACTGTCATGACTCACAGAAATCTACTAATTTTGTCCTGTTCACCTTCATTCTATAACTTTGCAAGAATTTCTGCTAACATTAGCAAGGGTGGGGAGAGTGGAGGGGAAGAAAGAAAAAGAGACTCTGTGAAATGGCACCTCAAGTCTGTGCCATTGATAGCATCTTCCTGACTCCCCAGGCAAGCTCTTTCTGAGCCACTCTAAGCCCTCCAGAGACAATTTCTTTTATAGAAGTCAAGCTTCCTTCTATCAGGCTCTCACATGTTCGACAATGGCAATCATTTTTGAAGCTGGAAGTGTTGTTTGCTATCTTGATGTTGCTGGTGCTGCAAGAGGCAAACAAAGTCAGCTTGATTGTTTTAGGTTTGGATTAATCTGGAGTGTATAGAGAAACATTTTAAAAGACTTATTTTGACTATCAAAGTGAGTCGATATGACAGCAGTCGTCAGGGGAAAAATGTGCACCATGCAAACACACAAACATCGCACAGCAACCAGCTCCTGCTACTTTGCAATAGCACATTAGAGGGGGAAATTGCTTTCCTGAATAACAGTGAGAAAGACAGCATTTCTCCAAGTTACTTGGGAAAAGATACAACCTCAGAGTGACACCCAGGATGACATAGAGGTCAAAGGAGTTTGGAAATAAATTCTTAAAGCACATAATCTCACTACATTATTCTGTGATTTGGTATGCATGTGTTGGTGAAAATGTAATTATTTATAAATCACTCACAGATAGGCAGATAGTGGTCTATTGTGCCCAGATGATTTAATAGAAAAGAAGGTAATTTGGGTTAGGAAATTGGGGAACAATGAACTAACATTTAACAAAATAAAAAGTAAAAGCAAGATTAATGACTAGCTATGGTAACATTTACTTGCTGAAAGCAGTTTGAGAATACAGCTCAACCACCTAAATATGAGTTTGTGAATGAAAAGCTACCTTGACCATTATAATTATATTATGAGATGCCTTTTTAGATTTGTCGTTCAGGTAAGAAAACTCCCATTAACCTGGCATGGAAACTGCATGACTCCTCACCAAAATGCATGAAATTAAAGATGGATTTTGGTATTACTTCTAAATAATCCAATTCTATTTAATCAGTTAGAAAGGTCATATGACTGCCACTTTTCAAGAGAAATTAAATCTGCCAGGGTCTATCCCAGCAAAATATTGATGTCTACCTAAATACAATTTGCATTAACCAGCTCTTTTGTTAGAAAAATAGAGCAAAAATACCAACTCACTTTGGCACAAACAAGTATTATTTGGAAATAGTCATCTTCAGTATGTTTCCAAGAGGTAGACACACTTGTCGTATGATATGAAAACAAAATGCTGCAATCTATTCCCGTTACTTTAAAAGAGTTGTACAGAATTCTCTTTCAGATCATCTAGAGAGATTATATAAAGTCATATTTTAAAGCACTTCTAAAAGAAAATATTCAGAATACTTTTTCTGTATGTTTATAGAAAAGTATTACCTCTTAGATTCGTATGCCAGGAAACAATACATATTTCCAATTTATTATAGAGATAAATATTTTAAAAGATCATAAAGGTAACAAAATAAAAGTAGACATTCATCTTGTTTGAGAAGCATTTTTATAATTTTAAAGGCACCTGCTCAGAACTTCTACCAAGAATATAGACTTAACAGGAAAGCTTGGGCTTCATACCCACCTCAAGGTAAGAGCTGCTCTGGAACTTGATCCTCTCTTTAATACTAGGAGGGACTTCCAGGTAGCTCAGACAGTAACGAGTCTGTCTGCAATGCAGGAGATCCAGGTTCTATCCCAGGGTCGGGAAGATCCCTTGTAGAAGGAAATGGCAACCCACTCCAGTATTCTTGGCTGGAGAATTCCATGGAGAGAGGAGCCTGGTAGGTTTCAGGAGGACTAGTTCAGGCAGGCCTACAATGAGGTCCCTGATCCAGAATTCCAAGCAAAAGAAAATTTATCTCTGTTCTCTTCATGAATATGTATTCCTAGAATAATTTTCCTTATTATTTCACTTAGAGAGCTTGGATACCAAGTTTAATTTTCTTCTTTCCAAGAATACTCTGTAGGTACAATAGACCCTTCTAGCAGTCAGGGCCATTGAGGTTGGTAGAGGCAGAAATGTAACTTTAATCAGGCCAATAAAAAGGCTTAGGAACATGGGGAGGATAGGGAAGACCCTGAAATGGACCAGGGACAGCGTATTGTTTCTTTTTCCTGCTGTTCCCCACCAGTCGTCTTCCTCCCCCTCCCCCACTAGATGACACCAACAGCTTCTATGCTCACCCTTTCCAAACCCCCCAGGGAGAAAAAGGTTCTTCCTACCCCACTGCACTTCCAAAGATTTGGGGGAGACAGAAATAGATTCTGATTGGCTTAACTTGAGCACATGTTCAACGTTATCTGTGGTCAGCAAGTGATGTGTTACAACCGTCAGACTCTCCTTGAACAACACGTGAAAGATAAAGATTTAAAGAGTTTCCCAAAAGATTCCAGTTGGGGAGAAATGGTGATGCAGGTCTGTGTTATCAAAGAAAGGTCAGGGAATGGGGATGACAGAAAGCATTGATCCCTGCTACATCTTCCTGTGCCACGGGCAGATGGCTATTAGGGATATAATTCATCAAATTAAACACATTCACAGATGTTTGATTTCTCTGCCATTTACCAAATAATGCACCCATTCCACAGAAAAATATAAAATTACCTCTGTGTGCTTACACTCTCTGCGATAGGTTCAGAAGCCAAGGAAAAACATAGAAAGCTTAGAAACCCCAAACAGGATATGGGTGTGCATTGTACTAGACAGTATAGAAACCAACTTTAACTTTTCAAAGAATAATTTACATGACCTACTGCAATCCACAAGAAAAAGAAATTCCTAAATCAGGATATCAGTCCTGAACCAACTGGGTGGGTTGAATGGCAATTCTAGACTTTTGTAATTGCCATAATATAGAAAGCAGGATCTCTAGGCAATCAAGGGTTGCAACAAAGGGAACTCCTCATTACTTCTCCTCACCCTTCGGCCTCAGCACTCCTGTCACTCATGGAGATTTCATGAAAATGGAATGAGCTACTGTATATTTTAATACATTAAAAACATTTTAATGTTTCCCATGTAGTGCTAATGGTAAAGAACCCGCCTGCCAATGCAGGAGATGTGGGTTCAATCCCTGGGTCAGGAAGATCGCCTGGAGGAGGATATGACAACCCACTCCAGTATTCTTGCCTGAAGAATCCCATGGACAGAGGAGCCTGGCAAGCTATAGTCCATGGGGTCACAAAGAGTCCTACATGAGTGGAGCGATGAAACGAGTCACCATCTCAGGTTCAATGCATGATACTGGATGCTTGGGGCTGGTGCAATGGGACGACCCAGAGGGATGGTATGGGGAGGGAGGAGTGAGGGGGGTTCAGGATGGAGAACACGTGTATACCTGTGGCGGATACATGGTGATGTTTGGGAGAAAACAATACAAGAAAATAAATAAAATAAAATAAAATAAAAGGGCAGTTATAAATCAAAATAAAAAATAATTTTAAATAAAAAATAAAATAAAATGTCTATCAAAGATTTTGACACAGAGATACTTGATAAAATTCAGTTCCCTTATTTTGCCTTTTTTCCCCAGAAAAGAGTTAACAGAGCAAGACTAAGATAGCTATAAAGTCCTGCTTCCAAGATTGGTCCTTGGCTAACTTAGAATTTGGCTTTCTTGTAGGTTCCACCATTCCCTGACAGATATTATTAGCTCACTGTGCCTAACCTGTGCAAACTATATGGTTTATGCTGAACAACCACTTTTCTTCTGGGAATCTCAAATTTTCATCCATGCTAGGCAGATTGTGCTTGTCTAACCAAGGCCCAGTAAAAACCTTGGGCACTGAATCTCTAATGTTTCTTCCTAATAGATAATACATCATAATTTAATTCTTGGTGGTACTGAGGGGATCCAACCCAGCCTTGAAATTCCTAGTCACAGTGCTTCAAATTCAATTCAGCTTTCCAAAATCTCTTGTATACAAGCCTATGGCCTATTTCCTATTAGTTCTACATAAACCCCACATGCTCCGAAACTATAAACCTGAATATACACCTAAAGTAATATTAGATTTAGAATAGCAATCATTCTTTCTAAGACAATTTACCAGTAGAGTTAGTTAGCTAAAGAAAATATAACCATATATTCAATATACAAAATTTCAGACTATATCCCTAGTGAAATAAACATATTTTACATATGTAATTAGTGCCCAAGGGTTTATGTCATATGCACAGTTACAGCAGCTTTCCTCTAGAGAAGTTTTAAATCAGGTATAGCCAAGATGACTACCTGAACCACACCAAAAGAAAAGAAACTTGTAGAATGCCTAACTTTTGAGCAATGCTCATTTATAGCAAAATTTCCAAAAATAAAATAACTGTAAGCTCTATATAAAAGTAACTGGGTGAGATGACAGACAAATGGAATTCTGCATAAAACCAAGGGTGAATAAAGGTATTTTTAGTCATGTAAAAGAATCAAAGGGAATTCTCTGGTGATTAAGTTTAGGACCGTTCCATTTCAATACAGAGAGCCTGGGTTCAAACACTCATTGAGGAACTAAGAACTCACAAGCCACACAACAGCACCCCCACCCCAAAAAAAGAAAATGACTCAAAAGTTTAACTTTCTTTTTACCCATACTGTAGGCATGTGCTCACTAAAGTGAAAGAGTAAATCTAGAAAGAGAAAGAAATGGGATCCACAAAAACAGGGCAAACAACAGTTAAAAGGGACAAAGGGAACTCCTAAAATAATGAAGAAAAACCACTGGATAAATATGCAAGGCCCAGCAGTCCAACTGCAGCATAAATATGGATGGTTCTGGAAGAGATGTCTTTCAGAAGAATATGGAACCTTTAGTTTGTTGATGTGCTTGTCCCCAGTGCAAAGAATTTGTCTTTCTGTCAAAGAGTTTAAGGAATATTTTATGAACTATCCATTGAAAAGTTTCACAGGAGAAAAAAAACCATTTTTAACTTATAGGAAAAGAAATAAATGTATTACTCTGTAGATTAATGCTGAATTCTATTTCGGTTCAGTTCAGTCACTCAGTCATGTCCAACTCTTTGCGACGCCATGAATTGCAGCATGCAAGGCCTCCCTGTCCATCTCCAGCTCCTGGAGTTCACTCAGACTCATGTCCATCCAGTCGATGATGCCATCCAGCCATCTCATCCTCTGTCGTCCCCTTTTCCTCCTGCCCCCAACCCCTCCCAGCATCAGAGTCTTTTCCAATGTTGTAGAGAAGAGAATATAGCATTCACTGTGATAAATTGCTCATCATATACAATGAGAGGGCTTCCTTCATAGCTCAGTCAGCAAAGAATCTGCCTGCAGTGCAGGAGACCTGGGTTCAAATCCTGGGTCAGGAAGATCCCCTGAAGAAGAAAATGGCAACCCACTCCAGTATTCTCGCCTGGAGAATCCACGGACAGAGGAGCCTGGCAGTCTGTACAGTCCATGGGGTCACAAGAGTTGGACATGACTTAATGACTAAACCACCATTACCACCACACACATGCACATACATATTTGCATACATGTGCATATAAACATTTATATATAAATATATGTGTATATTATATATATTTTTAAAATAAAGATTTGATTTAAAACTAAATCAATTATGTAATTATTTACTATATGAAAAAAATCATGAGCAAAAGCCCTAAGGAAAATAGAATTTAGCAATAGATCAAATCATAAGTAAGTTGGAAAAAGAAAAACTATAAATAATTTTTATGAATAATATAATATTTAAAAAGATCTATGACTAGTCTAATTTTAGTGTGATATAATTCATAATAAATTTGAATGCCTAGAAGCAATAGAGCATGCAAAAGGGATCCCCATTTTTCTCATATCTCTTAAATAAAAGGATCCTAGTGCATAGACTTTCAAAACACTTATAAAAATCCCCTTTCTACAATACGGGTCTTCTCTAGAGTGTTAGATCACTTGATGCTCTCAGCTGCTATACAGATCTAGTACTCAGGATAATTCATTCAAGGTCCTAGCCTTTGACTCAGTATAACAGACTCAAATGACTCAAAATGCAGCCAGAAATAGGAAAGTAGTAGATTAAAGCTCTTTCAATATGGTTCATTAAAATTTGGAAACCAAATAATTGGCTTGAAATAAGCCAGCTTCCTCACTTGTGTCACTCAGAGCACAAATGTGAATTTCCAAATAGGCCATGGCAGACAGATCCTTGCAGGTCTTTGGTCCACATGCCTACCTTGATTGTTGCAGACAAAAGAATTGACTGAGATGAGGCAGAAATATGTGTTTGAAACAAAACATGTAACTTTGAATTAAAAGAAGAGTGATAATTTAGATTCAATGATTATCATAAACACTGTATGGCTCAGACTGTGAAGAATCTGCCTGCAGTGCAGGAGACCTAGGTTCAATCCCTGGGTCAGAAAGATCCCCGGGAGAAGAGTATGCAACCCATTCCAGTAGTATTCCTGCCTGGAGAATTCCATGGACAGAATTCCATGGACAGTGGGCTATAGTTCATGGGGTTGCAAAGAGTCAGACATGATGGAGCAATTAACACTTTCACTTTCATAAACACTGCAGGTATGGGTGGGGAAAAATTTAAGTCTTATTTTCCATTAATTAGTGGAGGTAGTAAGTAAAGATAAGAAAATATTTTTAATACCCAAGGTTGAATTCAGGGTAAATCAGAAGGAACCAAGAATGGGGACCCGTATTGTACCACTACAGATTAAATCAGGTTTTCACATCCAGTGTGAGGTAATGGTACCTTCTGGAAGGATGGAGAGTATATCTGAATAGACATATATGACAGCATTATTTACAAATTTCCACGTTTCTGTAGTGAAAGTCTAAATTTAGTCCTTCCTTTGAAGAAAAGGGGGTCTTATGAGCCAGGAAGAACAGCTTCTTATTTGAAGTAGTGCGTCCAAATACGCTGAGAGGCTGTGGGCAAACACATCTGATTTGTTGTCACTGACCCTTCCATGTTTCTGACACTATTGGTATCAGGTTTAAGGAGTCTTCCTCTATAGGCTCTGTATTGTGGCTGCAGCTTGAGATGTCTTGTCTGTTGCCCAAAGCAGTTTATTCAAATTTGGAGAAATTGTTTTTCTATATTCTCAAAAATTTGCCTTAGTTTTCTTCATTTAAGGTTTTATGTATTGTGGTTTAATAACTGTTTCTATTCTCCCACTCCCAACACACACACACACAGTTTTTTGCAATTAGCATCTTTTATTGAACATATTTAACATTTCTATTTTTTAATTTAGCATGCTTAAAGAATAGTTCACATAAAACATCCTCTAACACTGACTTATGAATAAGTCACATGGTCATGTATGGACGCTTTATGTCAGGAATCCCCAACCTCCAGGATCTAATGCCTGATGATCTGAGGTGGAACTGACATGATAATAATAGAAATAAAGTGTACAATAAGTAAAATATACTTGGATCATTCTGAAACCATCCCCCCTCCATCCATGGAAAAATTGTCTTCCATGAAGCCAGTCCCTGGTGCAAAGTTTGGGGACTGCTGCTTTACACGATGAAACATGAGAGAGATAACTGTGAACTTACACAGTGTTATCACTGTGAGGATTCAAAACAACCTAAAAAGGTTGAAACCTAAGTAAACTTTTACTGTCTTTTGGAATATAAAATCATGTTTGTCTTCCTCAGGGGACATGATCTGACTGTCCATCAGAATGGTGGTAGTTTTTGTAAGAACTGCTCAATTGTACACTCAGATGATGGATAAAATTGCCCTGATGGTGGGTTAAAAGAAGAAAGATGTAGCAGAGCAATATACAGAACTTCTCTAACTTCATTCTCAGTCACTGAAGACTTCAAAAGCCCTGTGGTCAGTCCCTGTGGTCAGGTTCCTACTAAATCTTCCAAGTATGTTATATGCCATTCTTTGGCTGGTGACCAGTGAAATCTGGATATGGTTGCCTCCAACTCTCAGAGTGATACATTTATTCATTCAGCAAAATAGTTGTGAAACACAGTCTACATCCCAAGCATTATCCTATGTGCTTGGCATACATTAAAATGAGCAAACAGAAATCTCTGCCAACACAGAGCTTGTGTTCTAGCATAGGTGTTCTAGGGATAATGAGGTGTCAAAAAATTAATAGTAATAATAAACAAGTAAATCACAGTATATATTAGAAGTGATAAATGTTATAGTAAAAATGGGGTCTGGGAAAGGGAATTAGAAGTGCTGGGGGCTCTAGTTTCAATATCAAATAAGATCATTAAAATAAGCCACATTATGATGAAAATGATGAGCAAAAACTTGAAGTGATAGGGAGTTTACCACTCAAGTATCTGGGTGAAGTGCACTGAAGCAGAGGATCCAGCCAGTTCCTTAAATTGTGTGGCCAAAGGCAAACAGCAAAATTTTCACTCCAGCTCCAGTGGTCTGTCTCTATCATGTCCTAGATTTTCTGTAAGTAAAGAAAACCTAGTCAAGTCTTTACTTAGAAAGGATGAAGAAAAGAACAAGAGATTATAGAAATCAGAGGAGGAAGAGAAGAGAGCTGGCATTCAAATCTGGGTGAAAAGCATCTGTAGTGTCACCATTCAGGTATGGATATCACACTACTGCCACAGAAAAAAAATGTAACTGCCCCTGTTTCTTACCCACACCCACACCCACACACACACACATTTATGAAACAAACCCTTCTCTATGCTTCTTTACCCTGCTTTCCGCCGTAGGGGTGGCAAAGACAAGTCATCTAGCCCAACGTACAAAACACAAATGTACAGCATCATCTTGACTAAAAGTCTCCATGCATTTTCTGGAATATATGTTGCCTATTTATTGCTCCAGACTTTTAAAGTTGTTCTGAGTCTTCACAGTGATAAAATTGCATAAGCCTACATACTTTTTATCTCTCTCACACATATTTTGTCATGGAAAGGATCCATACATTTGATTTCTTCATAAACCAGTGTACAGCTAAGTGTATGGTCAGGCCATTCTCTTCTCTTGCTCTGGGTACATTCCCTGCTCAACCCGGCAGGGTCATTCACATCACTACCCAATTTTTTTTTGATTACTAGGCTTAGTTAGTCCTTGGTAACTGATGAGCCCACCTGACATCAATTCCCTATAAATGGTAACCTCCTCCTCTCTCAGCAAACAAAGACTGCTGCTGTGTCCTATCCACCGCCTGCTGCATAGGGTCAGGTGTCACTCCAGGATTCTGTGTTAAGAGTCCCCTGTCGAGTAACCCACTGAGGTCTCTGTGGCTGTCTTAGGGTCTTCAGTTTCAAGGCTGGGCAACTACAAGGCTTGCAAGCCTGCAGGGTGCAGCCCAACAGTAAGGTAAGATGCAAATTGCCCAAATCACCCGAAATGAGTGTTCTGTAAAATTGTGTGTATGTATGAAGGAGAGGAGATTCTACCCTGGATTTTTGTTCTTTGTCCACACAAAGGAAAATCTTGTCCTCTTTCCTCTTGCCTCCATTGACCAGTCCCTTTTCTCATGCTTTAATGTCCTACTCCATACTGAAATATGACAGTGTTCTGGAAAGTGACAGTATCAATTTTGATTCCCTAAACCCTGAAAACATCTTTTTCAGTGGTCCCTTTTAAAACTTGCCTTGAATTATCCTAATTTGAGCATACCATCTGTTTCCTGCTGGAACCGTGACTGATAAAGCACCATCTCCCCTTCTTCTAAGCCCACAGAAATAATAAAGTATAAAATGATAAAAAGTGAAATGAAATATTGGTGTCCAAATAGGAAGATAAGCACTGCCATGGTCTCACAAGTGAAAGAGGGACACAAAGAATAATAATCTGTCCCCAAAAGCAGACCTATAGAACCTCAGGCTTGAAAGTGAGGAGGTCTATTCCTTTGCATAATGAGGGATAAAAGTTTTTCACCTGAGGGTAAGGTGGACTGGGTCTAGGTCTCTGACACGAAAAATGTGGTTACAGCTTTCCTTCTCTACCTACTGAAGGAGGCAAAAATAACCTCTCAAACTTGCTCTGAGTTGTGACTGCTTACATGAACCTGAGAGTTTCCCTGGTGGCCCAGTGGTAAAGAATCCACCTGCCAAGCAGGATACGTGGATTCAGTCCCTGGGTTGGGAAGATCCTCTGGAGAAGGAAATGGCAACCCATTCTTACCTGGAAAACCCCATGGACAGAGGAGCCTGGTGGACTACAGTCCATGGCATCGCACTAGAGTTGGATGCATCTTAGCAACCAAACAACAACATGAAGCTGAAAAATCAGGAGAGAAGGTAATGAGACATATCCTGGCACATAAAGACTTGAGACAAGGTAGTATCTCTCAGTGGCCACAGTGTCCCAACTTATCATCTCATCAAGACCTTTGAGCTATGAAGGTGTGATTGCATCAGGACTGGGACCCCTAGGGAGACAGGTAGAAACATTTACAAAATTTGTAGACATTGCAGTGTTTGAGAAAAGGAGGAGAAGGAAGAGCAAGAGAATGTAGGTTTCCTTGTTGATGAGCAATTCAAAACACATGAGTAAAACTCATTGCAAGTGAAGCAAGAAAATCCACCAGCTGAATTCTCCCTGGAAAGACTGAAAACCATAGAACAATCAAAAATGACTTTGGGGAGAGGGGTGGGATGATTCGAGAGAATGGCATTGAAACATGTATACTATCATGTAAGAAACGAAGCTCCAGTCTATGTTCAATACAGGATACAGGATGCTTCGGGCTGGTGCACGGGAGGATCCAGGGAGATGATATGGGGTGGGAGGTGGGAGGGGGCTTTGGCATCGGGAGATCATGTACACCTGTGGCTGATTCATGTCAATGTATGGCAAAACAAATACAGTATTGTAATGTAGAATAAAAAAATAAATAAAATGTGTTGTCTTAATGATATTAAATAATTATATATTAAAATAAGAAAATCATACTAAGAGACATGTAGAGTAGATTCATGAGTTCAAAAGTAGTCCAATAGTGGTAAATAGAAGACAGTGGGGGGTGGGGGGAAATCACTGAAGAAACACTAGCTAGGAATCTGCCTGAATGGAAGAGACACATGCATCCTTATACTGAAAGTGCATATCAAATACTGTTCAGGATCAATAGAAAAGTCACTTCTATTTCTTAAAGACAGAAGTGATACTTCAAATAGTTAACAATCTGAGTGAAACAGGCAACATTGCATTGCAGGGTTGCAAGCCTTAATGCCAAAGCAGAACTCAGGATTCCCACCCTGAAGTTTCTTAAAATTACAGTTGTTTGGTTCATAGGGAAATCTGGAGGTTTCAGGAAATGGGCTGAGTATACAAGTCAGGGGCTTTGGCTAGTAGCTGTGTACCAAAAGCTGTGGAAGAATTTTAGTATTCCTGCAATGAGGACAGTCTTACTGAAAAACAGCAATACCACCTCCTGCCTATACTGCTTGGCTAACTTGTCCTCTTCCCTCTGTTGATAATACAATTGCTGTTTCTCTTCTTATAATTTGCCTAGGCAACTGCAATGTTCTATTAACTAATCCAGATCCCCACATCCTTTCCTCATAGTTCTGCTTTAGATAGTGATGATTCAAACCCTGTCTGTTAGTGTTTTCACTTGTTTTACTTTTGATAATACCAACATGGCTGAGGCATTCAAAAAGAGTAGTTGCTTTATTTTGGCATCTTTATTTTAAATAGAGTAAATATGTGCTTTGGTCAGTGGGGAGGCGTGCTGGCGGTATGGTATGAAAAGCATCATTGAAAGCAGCAAAATTCCAGAAGAAACAAAATAGCATTAAGAAAACACCTTTAAAAACATATTTTTTAATTACCCTGAAAATTTGGAGAAGAAAGCATCACTTATCTTTTACTATAACTGATATAATTGTGCAGTCTCACATTTGGGAACAGATCTTAATCAATAGCTGTGTGGAAGGTGGTAAAAGCTCAATATTTAAGATAAACCCATTTTGTCATTTTAGTTTGTAGCACTGTGTATTTTTCATGACAATGGGTAATATTTAGTTTTTTCCATCTTAGAAGATTTGAAGATGTTTTTGTCTTAAGCATAAATTCAACTTGCATCTTATTAAATAGTAAACAAAAAAATCTGCTAATATATATATTATGGGGATCTTTTCATGTGCTTTCAATGTACAACTAGCAGATAGCAATTATCTGCTAATTTATGCAGCTTAAAACTCATTTGGAAATTAAAATGACCCCATAACACACATTTCAATGTTATTAATGTTGGTCACTTTGTGAGAGTGAAGATAAACAAATAATATTTTATAAATTTCTTAGCATTCTCCTTTCTAGGTCAGGTCTCTTTAAAACAGTTATGTGACTTTCCTTTAAACAAACTATTTCTACTATTACACTATTTAATACTTAATATTCAGTCAATTTTAGTTTTTAATGAAAACATCTATTTCTTTAAAACATTCACGTAATTTATCATAGTGATTCCAAAATACAAATAATGCTAGTATTTTATGACTAAAGATTGGATTCCTGATTTTGGAGAATTCTGAATATAATTTTAGAATCAATGAGATAGGATATTAAAAAGCATGACTAAGAAAATTCAAGATGCATGTTTCATTGCTTGATACAAATCTACAAATGCACTTCTAGTTTCTGTTTCTTAAATTTTCAGAGTGTGTAAGCAAGTTTTTTCACAATAAATGTTACTTAATCATATGTTACAGATCTGCTAGTATTAACCAATATAAGAGTTTCAAATAACATTAAATTTTATTTACAAACAGAATCATCTGTGTAGATACATAGCAATGCATAGTAATATTATATTCATTATTATTATCACCATAATAATTGTGACAATAATATTGTCACCATAGTTAAATCTAATGTGTGTTCTAAAAACAGGAAGTAAAACAGGAAGTAATATTTCAAACAAAAAGCAGGAAGTATTATTTCACTCAAAGGATTGAAATTCTAATTCTTGAGTTTATGGGACATATAAATCCTTAAAAATATTAAGGATCCCAACTTACATCATATTGAGATTTAGGCATAAGCCATTTTTAAATAAAGAGACAAACATTAACCAAAGTGAAGATTTTTATTCTTACTTATTTTTAAAATTGTTTATAACAATGGCCTTCCTACACAAGTAGTTTTGAGATCATAAAGGTTTTAATATTCCCATTAGAATTGAATCCCAAGAAGAACAGGAATTATTTTCTGGTCTATTCATCTTTGCATCACCAGGATCTTATAGGCGTCCAATAAATATTTGTAGTGTGGCAAAGAATTGGTATTCAATTAATGTTTATCTAATATCTTTAATTAAAAATTGATTCTTAGAATGCTGATTCAACATATAAGACTTCATTTTTTTAATTAATGAAAGACAAAAGATTCTATTCTTGAAATATGGAGAAAGAATACAGCAAATCAAGTGAGAGCATGAACAGAAAAGTTACAAAACAATATAAACAATTGATAAACACTAACAGAACATTCCATCTTCCTAACAAGTGTTCATAAAACCGTTCGGATACTATAGTTCATCCTTACAAAATTGGGACTCTTTAAATGACAGTAACCAGTTTGGATGTGAGTAAAGAAGAGCAACTCTAAAGAACTAAAAAGTCCTTTTGAATATTTTAAGATTTACTTCAAAATTGTTCAGAGCAATCCCTAACCACAGGTACAATCTCTAAAAACTAGTCACCATTATGAAGAATCAGGTCTACTGAGGGGGAAAAGGTGGCTGATACCAGGTCTAGGACAGGAAAACTTGTCACACCAGAAAACAAGTTTACAAAGACCACAGGGATCATGTCAAGAAGACACAGGAGCCAAGTCAAAGATTCCCACTGGCCAAAGATGGAACCATTTTAGAATTCTAAAAACTGGTTTTTAAAAATTACATGAGAATATGTTTCTGTATTTTTTAATCTTAAGGATGATTGATAGATATTTTAAAGCTATATTCCAAAGGAAAATCTAATATCCTACAACCGTTGTTATATAAGCACAGTACTATTTCAGTACAGCAAAGATTTAATGCATAACCAAATCTATGAAAAAATGGAAAGGTTTTGTATATAAAAAATGGTTAGTTTTTACATTTGAAATCAATAACCTATACCATTTCATTACAATTTAACTATATTTATCATGTATACATTCAAAATTTTAGTACTTGAATCCTATCTTTGGCTACATCTTCAAAATCACTTTGGCTACATTTTCCTTTTTAAATAAATAATGAATTCTATACCATTTCATTCAAATTTAGATTATGTTAAGAAATTTTAATTCCTGCTCCCAGGATACTCTTGTCTTATTATTAAATATATAAAAATCCATCCTTTCAGTGTTGGAAACTCAGATTCCATATCAGCCCTTTAGGGCTATCATTGAACCCAAAAAAACACTCATTAATCTCCACCTGGATTAAGACCAGCATCTACAGAATTCTTGATAAAATGATCCCCTCTTCTCAGTTCTCTCATACAACCTGATACCATATAGACTGCCCCAAATGTCTCAGATAAATAAAGAAGACATACTATCTTTCTACAGAAATTAACATCCAATTGCTCAGAACTTCCTGCCAATGTTAAACGATAGAAATTTATTTATTTAAATAATCCTAGAATTCTGCATGAAATCACTAACTTCCAAGTGACCAGTTTATTTTCAAAACAGTGAAAGGAGATGTTCAGTTTAATCGAGAAGATTAAACAGCAAATTTTAAATAAAATAAAATGCCAAATTGAGTTTGCTCTCTCTCAAATTACGTAAATAATTTGAGAATGTAGGCAACTTAAAAATGCATATACCTCATTGTTTCTCAAATCTGAGCATGCTTAAGAATCACCAGGAGAGTTTGTTAAAATACAGATTCCTACATCCCTCCCGCAGAGATTCTAAAAGTATGACTGAATTCACTTGGAAGAGAGTTCTAGAATTTATACTTCTAACAAGCTCCCAGGTGGTGCTTATGGCCAACTGGAGCAGCTAGAAGTCAGCACTCCCAGTCGAATCTGTCTTGGTCCTAAGATAATTTGGCACTAATTTTTCCTCAATCAGTTTTTCCCCTTCCAACCACTGTCCCTTATTTTTTAATAACACCTGCTTTTATGTCAGTTTTTATTTTTAAATGCCCTGGGAGCTACCATTCCCATGCTATTCCTTTACCCAGAAGATGACCTTAAGTAGTTCTGATTATCATTTCACTGAAAGAAACACTCTACTATAGGTACAAGTTTAAATAGCCTCTGGGTCTTGGTCATTATACCATACACTGCTGGAATTATAGACAGCTTCATTTCAGTATCTCAAGAAAATCTTTTTACTTTGGGTGATAGTGTTTATGTGGCACAATCCAAAGTAAGAGTCTTGATCTAACGTTACCTTGGAGTTTGAAAAGCTTTGCTCCCTTAATAAACTTGTTGGAAATTATACAATATCCATTTTCTCTTATGTTACTTCCTTTGAAATCATGTTCCATAGATTTAAGACTTATATAGTGTTATGTTAGTTACCAGTTTATGTGTAGATGTCTATTCCTTTAGTATAGTAAGACTAACAGAAAAAAATAATAGCAGATACAAATATAAGATTTCTAGGATAAAAATATATATATGCATACTTGTAATTTACATGTGTTGTGTTAGTCACTCAGTCATGTCCAACTCTTTGCAACCCCATGGACTGTAGGTTGCCAGGCTCCTCCGTCCATGGAATTCTCCAGGCAAGAGTACTGGAGTGGATTGCCATTCCCTTCTCCAGGGGATCTTTCTGACCCAGGGATTGAACCCATGTATGCTGCAATGCAGGCAGATTCTTTACCACCCAAGCCACCAGGAAACCTATAGTAGTAGTGTATATAGTAGTGTATATCTGTTCATCCTAAACTCACAATTTATCCCTCCCGCCTCTCCTCTTTGGTACCTGTAAACTTGCTTTCTATGTCTGTGAGTCTGTTACTGTTTTGCAAATAAGTTCATTTGTATCATTTTTTTCATTCCACATTTAACTGACATCCTATGATATTTGTCTTTTTGACTTCACTTAGTCTGGTAGTCTCTAGGTTCATCTGTGTTGTTGCAAATTACAGTCTTTCCTTCTTTCTGTGGCTCAGTAACATTCCATTGTATATGTATACCACATCTCTATCCATTCATCTCTCAATAGACAGCTGGCTTCCTCCATGTCTTGGCTACTGTCAAGAGCGCTGCCGTGAAGAGGGATGCATGTAGCCTTTAAAATCACGTGGTTTTTTTTTTTTCTGGATCTATGCCCAGCAGTGTGATTGATGGATCATATATCTATTTTTAGTTTTTTGTAAGGAAATTCCCTACTGTTCTCCATGGTGGTTGTACCAATTTACATTCACATTAACAGTGTAGGAGAGTTCCCTTGTCTCCACGTCATATTCAGCATTTATTTTCTGTAGATTTTTTGATGATGGCCATTCTGAATGAAGTTAGGTGATATCTCATCGTAGTTTTGATTTGAATCTCTCTAATAATTAGTGATGTTGATCAGGTTTGCATGTGCCTCTTGGCCACCTGCATGACTTCTTTGAAGAAATGTCTACTTAGGTCTTCTGCCCATTTTTAATTCAGTTGTTTATACACACACACACACACACACACACACACACACACACACACACACCCCCAGTATGAGCTGTTTTTATATTTTGAAAATCAATCCTTTATCTTTTGAATCATTCAAAAATGTCTCCAATTCCATAGGTTGTCTTTTTATTTATGGTTTCTTTTCCTCCTGTTCAAGAGCATTTAAGTTGAATTAGGTCCCATTTGTTTACTTTTGTCTTTATTTCCATTACTCTAGGACACAAATCCAAAAAATATTGCTGCAGTTTATGTCAAAGAGTGTTCTGCCTGTCTTTTCCTCTACGAGTTTTATAGTATCCAGTTTTACATGTAGGTCTTTAATTCATTTAGGACATATTTTTGTATGTGGTGTTAGGGAATATTCTAACTTCATTCTTTTATATGTTGTTGTCAAGTTTTCTCAGCACCACTTAATAAAGACACTATCTTTTCTCCATTGTATAATCTTGCCTCCATTGTTGTCACCATATATGCATGGGTTTATTTATGGACTTTATTTCCTATTCCACTTGTCTATGTGTTTGTTTTTGTACCAATATCATATTATTTTGATTATGGTAGCTTTGTCAGGGGGCCTGATTTCTCCAGGTCCGTTCTTCTTTTCAAGATTGTTGGCTGTTTGGGGCTCTTTGTATTCACATACAAATATTAAAATTATTTGTTCCAGTTCTGTGAAAAATTTCATTGGTAATTTAATAGGAATTGCACTGAACCTGTAGATTGCCTTGGGTAGTATGGTCATTTCAACAATATTGATTCTTCCAATCCAAGAAACCAGTATATCTTTTCATTGGTTTATGTCATCTTTGATATCTTCCATCAGTGTCTTATAATGTTCAGAGTACAGGCCTTTTGCCTTCTTGCTGCTGCCACTGCTAAGTCACTTCAGTTGTGTCCGACCTGTGCAACCCCATAGACAAGCAGCCCACCAGGCTCCGCCATCCCTGGGATTCTCCAGGCAAGAACACTGGAGTGGGTTGCCATTTCCTTCTCCAATGCATGAAAGTGAAAAGTGAAAGTGAAGTCACTCAGTGTCCGACTCTTCACTACCCCATGGACTGCAGCCCACCAGGCTCCTCCATCCATGGAATTTTCCAGGCAAGAGTACTGGAGTGGGTTGCCATTGCCTTCTCGGTTTTGCCTTCTTAGGTAGGCTTATTCTTAGTTTTTTATTTTTCTGTTGTTGCAGTGGTAAATGGGAATGTTTCCTTACTTTCTGATCTTTTGTTGTTAGTGTATAGACATGCAATAGACTTATATAATATTAATTTTGTGTCCGGCAACTTTACTGAATTCACTAATGAACTCTAGTGCTTTTCTGCTAGTGTCTTTAGGATTTTCTGTGTATATTATAATGTCATCTGTCAACAGTTTTACTTCTTTTCAATTTGGATTCCTTCTATTTGTGTTTCTTCTCTGATTGCTGTGTCTTGGACTTCCAAAACTATGTTGAATAAAACTAGTAAGAGTGGACATCCTTGTCCTGTTTCTGATCTTAGAGAAAATGCTTTTATTTTTTAACTGTCGAGTATGATACTAGCTGTGCATTTGTCATATATGGCCTTTCTTATGTCGAGGTATGTTCCCTTTATGTTCACTTTGGGGAGAGCTTTTATCATAATGTTTATGTCTTTTGGCTGGACCATTTAATCCCTTTATATTTAAGATAATTATCAATTTGTATGTCCTTATCGCCATTTGTTAACTGTTTTGCATTTGTTTTGTTTTGTTTTCAGTAGAATCTTTTATATCCCATTCTTTTTTGTTTTCTTGTGATTTGATAATTATCTTTAGTGTTATGGTTGGATTCCTTTTTCATATATATATTTTTATAAAGTTTCGGTTTGCAATTACCACGAAGTGTTTGTTCAAGAACTGATGCTTTGGAACTGTGTTGTTGGAGAAGACTCTTGAGAGTCCCTTGGACTGCAAGGAGATCCAATCAGTCTATTCTGAAGGAGATCAACCCTGGGATTTCCTTGGAAGGAATGATGCTAAAGCTGAAACTTCAGTACTTTGGCCACCTCATGCGAAGAGCTAAGTCATTGGAAAAGACTGATGCTGGGAGGGATTGGGGGCAGGAGGAGAAGGGGACGACAGAGGATGAGATGACTGGGTGGCATCACTGACTTGATGGACATGAGTCTGAGTGAACTCCAGGAGTTGGTGATGGACAAGGAGGCCTGGCTTGCTGCAATTCACGGGGTCACAAACAGTCAGACACGACTGAGCAACTGAACTGATACACACACACACACACAATTGTTTTAAGTCGCTGATCTCTTAATTTCAAATGAATTTTTAAAAACCCTGTATTTGTACTCTCCTCCCTCCATGATTACTGTTTTTGAGATCATATTTTATATCTAATTTTTTTGTGGATCCCTTAACTGCTTATTGTGGATACAGATTATTTTACTAGTTTTGCCTTTTAACCTCCCTACTATTTTGTGTGTGGATTATTTTCTACCTTTACTTTATGGTTGCCTTTACCAGTGAATTTTTCTTTTTGTAATTTTCTTATATCTAGCTGTGACTTTTCTTTTTTGCCCAGAGAAGTATCTTTAACATTTGTTGAAAAGCTGGTTTGGTGATGCTGAATTCTATTAGCTTTTGCTTATCTGTGAAACTTTTCATTTCTTCATCATATCTGAACAAGAGCCTTGCTGGGTAGAGTGTTCTTAGTTGTAAGTTTTTCCTTTTTTATCCCTTTAAATGTGTCATGCCACTCCCTTCTGGCCTGCAGAGTTTCTACTGAAAAATCAACTGATAACCTTATGGATGTTCCCTTGTATGTGATGTGTTGCTTTTCCATTGCAGCTGTTAATATCCTCTCTTTATCTTTAGTTTTTGTCATTTTGATTACAGTGTATCTTTGTCTCTTCCTCTTTGGGTTAATCCTATATGGAACTCTGGTTTCCTGGACTTTAGTGACTGTTTCTTTTCTCTCCCAGGTTGGGGACTTTTTCAGCTATAATTCTCTTCAAATATTTTCTTAGACCTTTTCTCTTCTGCTGCTGCTGCTACTGCTGCTAAGTCACTTCAGCCCTGTCCAACTCTGTGCGACCCCATAGACAGCAGCCCACCAGGTTCCCCAGTCTCTGGGATTCTCCAGGCAAGAACACTGGAGTGGGTTGCCATTTCTTTCTCCAATGCGTGAAAGTGAAGTCGCTCAGTCGTGTCCAGCTCCTAGCGACCCCATGGACTGCAGCCCACCAGTCTCCTCCATCCATGGGATTCTCCAGGCAAGAATACTGGAGTGGGGTGCCATTGCCTTCTCCATCTAGGACCCCTATAATGTGAATATTAGTGCACTTGATGTTTTATCAGAGGTCTCTTATACAGGCCTCATTTATTTTCATTCTGTTGTGTGTGTGTGTGTGTGTTTCTATTCAGTGATAGAGAATTCCATTACTCCAAATTCTAATTCATTGATCAGTTCTCTTGTAGCTAATCTACTACTGATTCCTTCTAGTGTACTTTTCACTTTAGTTATTGTATTCTTCTTCTCTGTTTGGTTGTTCTTTATATTTTCTAACTGTATTAAAAACTTTTAATTTCCCCTTTTTGGTATCTATTCTCTTCCTGAATTCTTTGATCATCTTTATGATCATTATTTTGAGCTCTTTCTTGGATAGATTGCCTATGTCCAAGTATAACTTAGTTCTTCTTCTAGGGTTTTGGAATTTATTCTTCCACTACCTAATTTTATCTATGTTTCTATTTGTATTTTTGTATGAGGTAGGTTGGTTAAGTTCCTAACCTTGGAGAAGTGGCTTTCTGTGTAGGAAACGTTCTGTGCATCCCAACAGTGCATTCCTCTCTCACCATCTAAGCTATGTGCTCCAGGAGTTCCCCCTAAAAGGGCTACATTGGTCCTTCTGCTGTGGTGGACTGACTGTGTGTACAGTTTAGTAGGTTTGGTAGGTTTTGTTGGGCCCTAGTCCAGTTAGTGTTCTTGCCTGGAGAATCCCAGGGACGGGGGGAGCCTGGTGGGCTGCCGTCTATGGGGTCGCACAGAGTCGGACACGACTGAAGCGACTTAGCAGCGGCAGCAGCAGTCCAGTTGGCTGGGCTTCCAGGTGGCACTAGTGGTAAAGAACCTGCCTGTTTACACAGGAGACATAAGAGATGCAAATTCAATCCCTGGGTCTGGAAGATCCCCTGGAGGAGGACATGGCAACCCACTCCAGTGTTCTTGCCTTGAGAATCCCATGGACAGAAGAGCCTGGCAGGATACAGTCCATAGGATCGCAAAGAGTCAGAGATGACTGAAGCAACTTAGCGCACATGTGTGCAGTCCAATTGGTTTCCAGACTCTGCTCTGTATGGATACGCCAGATGCTGCTTAGCAAGCTCTGGTTATGAAGTGACTGGGCTGTGGAATGCTAAGGGGCCCCAGGGACAGTGCTGGCCCACTGGTGGATGGAGTCAGAGCCCCAAAGACTCTGGGGCTGTTGCCCACCCACTGGCAGGTGAAGCCAGGTCCCAGGGTTACTGCCAGACTACTGGCAGGCAGAGCTGATTCCTAGAGAGTGAGGCTGCAAGGCCCAGGGATCCCAGAGCTCATTTCAGATTGCTGTGGGGAAGGGGAAGTTTCTAATACAGTTGGGTATGCTGTCCTGTCCAGGGTGTCCTGAAGGTTCTGTTGGCCTTCTGGAAAGTAGAGTCTGGGCCTAGCTGGCCTCAAGGTAGGTTCTGTCCGATACTGGCAGGCTCATTCCTCAGGCTGCAGTATCATAGTTTTCTTGCACCTAGTGTCTGCCCCCTGGTAGGTGAGGCTCACCTAGAGGCTTGGCAGGTTTCCTGGCAGGAGGAATCAGTTCCTGCCCGTTGGTGGTTGGCTCTGGGTCTTGGCCCTCTAGTGGGCAGGGCCCTTTCTACAGACAACTGTAGGCTCAGGAAGTCCTTAGGCAGCCTGTCTGCTAAGAGATACGGTTGTGTCTTCACCCCGCTAGTGTGGCCTGAGGCATCCAAGCACTGGCATCCACAGACTGTTGGGTGGGACCAGGCCTTGGCGTGAAGGAGCCAAGGTGCCCATTGCCAGCAACTTGGCTGGATTGTTCACTTGGCTGGATGTTCCCAAATATATTTGCCTCCCATATCTATGTCTCCAAGGTGAGTCACAGCCACCCCCCACTTCTCTAGGGGCTCTCCAGCAGGTAGTCTGGCCCAGGCTCCTATCAAATTATTGTTTTTGCCCTGGGTCCAGTGTGTATAAGATTTTATGTACGCCTTTTAAAAGCAAAGTCTCTATTTCCCCCAATCCTTTGGGGCCTGAAGTTAATTCCTCCTCCATTTGGCATTCAGAACCAAATGCTCCAGGAGCTCATCTTCCCAGTGCTGTACCGCTAGGCCAGGGCACTAAGGTCTCACTACTGTGGGAAAACTTCTGAAAATATAATTATTGTCTAATCTGTGGTTTGTCCCCCTACAGGAGGGTATGGGATTTTATTATATCTTAAATGCATCTCTTCTACCCATTTCAATGTTGTTTCTTCTTTGTCTCTAGTTGTAGAAGATCTTCGCTGGTAGATCTCAATCTTTTTTATCAGTGGTTGTTCTGCAGATAGCTGTGATTTTGGTGTGTTCATGAGAGGAGATGAGTTCAGGCTCTTTATACTCAACTATCTTGCCCACAATCCTGCCAGAAAGTATTTTGATAAATCACTGGAGACTGAACATGAAGTGCTGAGGGAGTCCGAGCAATAATAACAAAGGAGATGGCTTTTAAATAAACATTTTGTTGCTTGCTTTATGCCAGGAACTATTGTAGGTAGTAATACAGGTTGACTCATTTAATGATCATAACTACTCCTGTGAATTATGAATTATTTTCTCCTCACTTTTACAGATGATGATCCTGAGGTATAGAGGTTAAATGCCTTATTCAAGGTCATGCCTCTGTAGGCAGTGCTGAGATTTGAACTAAGGAAGCCTCAACCCACAGTCCATGCCACAACCAGCATACAATACTGACTTTATTGATAAAAACATTTGTAGGTATTTTCTATTGTTTGAATTTTTTTAATATGAAAAAGAAGAGAAATGGAGAAAAAATGAAGCAGTAAGAGAAAGGAACCATAGAGATGGAAAAAAGCTGTGCCTTCAGAGCTGTTGTGACTGAAAAATAATTTTTAAGAATTTCATACTGCACAAGTATGAGAATCTCATACTCATCAAGTACAATCTCATACTGCTTGCTGCACAATAGGCCAGTAAGACAAGCTGTTGGGGAAAGAAAGAACTTGCTTTGGAGATCCAGAAGTCTGAGAAGTTAGTGGACCAGAGAACCATCTTACCCAAGTTAGGATTCAGACTTCTTTCATACTAAAAGGGGAGGAATGTGGTTGATTGTTAAAAACTTCTTGAGGTCAGAATCCTTTATTCTTATAGCTGTCCAAATAGACGAGGCCAGATATTCCTACAAACCTCCAATGGGACAAATGTTATTACATGTTCTGCAACTTTTTATCTCTATATGAATGGGAAAGATTTATATCTTTAAAGGTCAGAGCTTTGAGAACTGGGCTATCCTGTATATTTCAGTCTATAAGCAATTCTAAATCTGCAGCAAAAGCAGTAGAATACAAAGGTTAAACTAAAAAAAAAAAAAATAGATCCAATGCGGAGTTAGATTTTTTTTTCCCTGTTATAAGAATAGGAGTGTTTTACATGACATGTTACATTATTTTATTCTTCATGCATATTATGGCCCCCTCTCATGATGCCAAATCAATAGTAAATCTAAAATCATAGTCTTGTAGAAAATAGCAAAGGGGTAAAGTTTTACCTCTGGGTTATTGTTGTACAGGATGTAGACTTCATGGGGGCACACACACACACACACACACACACACACACACACACACAAAAGAAGCAAGAGCCCCAAATTAGAATTGATCAGCTAATCATAATCCCAGGTAGTCTCAGAAATCTTGGATCAGGCTTTGGACTTCCAGGCTATGGAACTGCGGTTAAAATAAAACTTTTCTATATCTCAAGAGGAAGGGAGTTCCAATAGACTAGACACTTGCATTTCATTAAAAAAATATTTTATTGAAGTGTAGTTGGTTTACAATATTGAGCTAATGCCTGCTGTACAGCACAGCGACTTAGTTATACACATACATGCATTCTATGTTTCTATTATCTTCAGCTATGGTTTACCCTAGGAGATTAGATATGGTTCTCTGTGCTTTACAGTAGGAGCTTGTTCATCCATTCTCAGTGTAATAGCTTGCATCTACTAACCCCAGACTCCTAGTCAATCCATCTCCCACCTGCCTCCCCCTTGGCAACCACAGGTTTGTTCTCTGTGAGGTCGTTTCTGTTTTGTAGATAAGTTCATTTGCACCATATTTTACATTCCACATATAAGTTATAGCATATAGTATTTATCTTTCTCTTTCTGACTTACTTCACTTAGTAAGATAATCTCTAGTTGCATCCATGTTACTGCAGCTGGCATTATTTCTTTCTTTTTTATGGCCAAGTATTTCATTGTACGTATGGACACATCTTCTTTATCCATTCATTTGTTGATGGACATTTAGGTTGCCTCCATGACTTGGCGACTGTGAATAGTGCCACTGTGAGCACAGAAGTGCATGTATCTTTTTGAATTATAGTTTTGTCCAGTATATGCGCAGGAGTGGGACTGCTGAATCGTATAGTAACTCTGCTTTTAGTTTCCTGAGGCACTTCCCTGCTATTTTCCATAGTGGCTGTAACACTGTGCTGAAAGCATTTCAAGTTAAGAAAAATATTTTATTTTTCTCCACAATAAACTGAGGATGAGGATGGCCTATATTAGCCAAGTTTAATAATGAAGCACCATTACTCAAATGCCACAAGTACCTATTTTAGTTATACTAGAAAACTACATGAATATTTTTAACATTGAGTGAGTGAAGTCGCTCAGTCCTATCCAACTCTTTGCCACCCCATGGACTGTAGTCTACCAGGCTCCTCTGTCCATGGGATTTTCCAGGCAATAGTCCTGGAGTGGATTGCCATTTCCTTCTCCAGGGGATCTTCCCGACCCAGGGATCGAACTTGGGTCTCCCGCATTGTAGACAGACACTTTACCGTCGAGCCACCAGGGAAGTCCTAAGGTAAGATTAATAAGCGAGAACACTTTCAAAGACTTTCCTTTGTCAGTAGACAACTCAATTTCCAGCGGATAGGTAATTCCCATTCCAGTTTACTTTCAAACCATAGGATGTGCTTTTTTTTTTTTTTATCATAAAGATATATTTCCACGGGGCAAAAGTAAATCATTTTGTTTCATCTATAAAGCCAAAATTTCTTTCTCTTATATGTGGCACCACAGTCCAAACAAGAACAAGAGGGTTGAATAAGGGCCATTTCCAGGCCGGTGACCTGGTTTCTTATGTACACTGGCTATTATTTTGCATCAGAGTCCCTGAGGATTCCCAGACAGGGCTTTAGCAGGTGGGCTTCCTGGTAGTGTCAATGAGAGCACTAATACACTTATCTCAGATAGATGATATTCTGTGCATATCTTTGCATCTCCTTGTTCTTCCAAGGAAGTGCTTCCAGCTCACCACTTACACCGTTCCCATTGGTCTGGATGTTTGCACAGATTTATTTGTTGCACACACAACTAAATTTTTGGTTGTTTCTTTTTAGTTGTCACAAACTTTTTAAAAGAATAAGAAACTTCAGTGACTTAAAAAGAAAATATTTTAGTTCATTCAATAATTAAAACTGTTATGGTGAAGATCAATATAATCTTAACCCTATGCTAGGCATTCTGGGATGTATAGATAATAATAATAGTCTTCATTGTTTGCCACTGTGCTAAGAGATTTTTTTTTTTAATTTTATGTTAGATAAAGAACCTGCTTGCAGTGTGGGAGACCTGAGTTTGATCCCTGGGTTGGGAAGACACCCTGGAGAAGGGAATGGTAACCCACTCTAGTATAACTGCATGAAGAATTCCATGGACAGAGGAACCTGGTAGGCTACAGTCCATGGGGTCGCAAAGAGTCAAACATGACTGAATGACTAGCACTTTCACTTTCTTTTCATTATAGCTAGTTAACAATATTGTGACAGTTTCAGGTGAACAGCAAAGGAACTCAGCCATACATATACATGTATTCATTCTCCCCCAAAATCCTCTCCCATCCAGGCTGCCACATGACATTGAACAGAGTGAGTTCCCTGTGCTATACAGTAGGACCTTATTGGTTATCCATTTGAAATATACCAGTCTGTACATGTTGATGGAAAAGGAAATGGCAACCCACTCCAGTGTTCTTGCCTGGAGAATCCCAGGGACGGTGGAGCCTGGTGGGCTGCCATCTATGGGTTTGCACAGAGTCAGACACGACTAAAGCGACTTAGCAGCACCAGTACATGTTAACCCTGTACTCCCTAACTCAATACACCATCATGTTTAAACCTCATTACAGCTGTATTAGATATATTGCTGAGGCATGAATTAGGAAACTGAGGCTCAAAGAGGTTATGAATTTTCCACAAATCCAAACAGCCTCTAGGTTATAAAGGCTAGGTATTATTTCTGCTTATGTGACTCCAGGATTCATTCTCTTAATACTTACAAGTAACAAATGGTTCTGGTCCTCAAGAAGTCTACAGTTCAGAGACATACAAAACTCAGTTTAAGAAAAATCAGAATGCATTAAGTGCTACAATAATGGCATGATCCAAGTCCATTAACAGGACAGACTGAAATAGCTCCACATTTTGCACTTTTCTTTGGGGACAATGAAAATTAATCCAAATCCTTCAAGCAAGAAAATACAGGGGCAGATTTGGGACAGCATAAAAGTCACTCTAGGAAAAGCATGACAAAGTTGAAAGTGATGCTTGGAAATCCTGTTTGAGGACAAATCAAGGAATGTCTTAGAGTTTACAATCACAATTAGAAAACATCAATGTGTGGTGGTTTCTGGTAAGGAAAACTCAAACTTTATCCAGTTTCTCACATCAGTGTGTTCACTGTCTATTAATTAAGACCACCAGCTTTTGTGAACTTCCTCTATTTCATAGATCTTTCCTCCTCTATCTAGTTAACATAGACTGGATTTCACTAAATTAAGTGAACAATCCATGTAATCCTAGGTCATGAGGTGAGAAATGAAGTGAAAGTCACTCAGTCATGTTCAACTCTTTGCGACCCCATGGACTATACAGTCCATGGAATTCTCCAGGCTAGAATACTGGAGTGGGTAGCCTTTCCCTTCTCCAGGGGATCTTCCTGACCCAGGGATCAAGCCCAGGTCTCCCACATTGCAGGCAGATTCTTTACCAGCTGAGCCACAGGGGAGCCCATGTAGTTGTAACAAGCTACAACTATAGTCTTGTATTCACCCTAGATTCACAGTTTAGGTTACCTTATTGGTGAATGAGACAGTGTCCAATTTTCCTTGATAATTATGTGAATAGGAACTGAAATCAACCTCTGATTCTATTCTCATACAAAGAAAGGAAAAAAAGGAAGGACAGCTGGATATATCAGCGTTCTCTGGGACACATAAATGTTCCTGTTTGTGTGTGTATGTGAGTGTGTTGGCGGGGAAAGCGCTGTGGAAGGAGGGAGGGAGGAGGAGCATGCAGGAAAGTGAATATGGTTTCCCTTCCCTGTATTAAGTGGGCTTCCCTGGTGGCTCAGACGGTAAAGAATCTGCCTGCAGCACAGGAGACCTGGGTTCAATCCCTGGGTTGGGAATATCCCCTGGAGGAGGGCATAGCAACCCACTCTAGTATCCTTACCTGGAATCCCCCAAGTTCAGAGGAGCCTGGAGGTCTACAGTCCGTGGGGGTCACAAAGAGTCAGACTCGACCGAGCAACTAAGCACAGCAGAGCTATATTAAGTAAGTAAGCTAGGTATGTCCATAGTGATAGGATAACCAGTATTTTCCTCTTTTAGTGGAGACTTGGAGTTAATCTTTTGTTCAGGGGAAGAATAACGTGGTGAGAGAAGAGGTAACATATATTAGAATTTAAAAACTAAATATTTTATTGTATGTATCTTATAACATTGAAATTTCTGATTGCTCATCTTTCAAATATGTTTCCTATTCTTGGCTGTTTGGGAATGCTGTGACTTTAATAGAACTTGGTAATGTGTATCCATATTATACTTTGCTCATAGAATTTCTTAAAACTTCAAATGTGCCCAATGGAATGTGAATGGGAAAATTATTTTCACCCTTGCAAATCTATTCACTAGAGAGTTTTAAGACTTTGCCTTTTAAATCAATGTCTTTCTGCATTTCTGAGTCTTACCAGTTAACACAGAGTGAAGTGTTTCCTTCAGGATCCCAAGATAGGGATAGGCAATTGGAGGTCTTCTGTTTGTCTGTCCCTGTGTGAAAAGTTGATATAGAGCAGGACTAATTCTGTAGTACTACTGAATGACCTCTCCTTAGCCCTTCTTTGGGGAAAGGCAAAGTTTCAAAGGTACCATTTTGCCCTATGAAAGAGAAGTTAATACTAGTAAACTGGTGCTTTCTTTCCTAAACTCTTACGGGCATGGAGTATACACTAATAGCTATTATCCTATTTTTGCTATGGCGACAGCAATGCATTGTCACCTAAATCATTGGGCATAACATCAGAGGCATGGTGCCAATAGGACTAACCACATTAGGGTGGGAAGTTAAGTTGATGTCAGTTCCCTTGTTTTGTTTTAATGTCCTTTTGAAATGTCTCTCAAGTCTCACAAGAGACTTTGCTTTGATCAACATCTTTCAACCTTCAAAGCTATCCTGGAGGTGTTTGTAAGACAGCTGCTTGCTGAAATAACCTTGATTACTTGTTCTAAGAATTGTCACTGCATGTCTCATAGACTTGTGGGGAGTCGCTACAGAAAGCTGCTGACATTGGCACCCACATTCAACTATATTCACTGTAATAAGTCCCCTGACTATTGACACCTCAATTTTTGAGTGTACAAATATGTTTAAATACAAATTATCTAAGATACTATCCATCTTCTTATTCTAAATATTCACATAATTTTGTTCTTGCACAAAAGTAACGCACGCTCAGTTATAGAAAATTTGAAAAGTCTCAAATAATAGAGAAGAAAAAGATATCTCACTTTGAGATCACCACTAAAACATAAGAGTACTTTTCTAGTAGTCTGTAATGTGACTGGTTTTAGTTTTGTGTATTACTAAATAATTATAGTAAGAACATAATACAGAGCAGAGTGTACCTGCTGCTGCTGCTAAGTCACTTCAGTCGTGTCCGACTCTGTGCGACCCCAGAGATGGCAGCCCACCGGGCTCCCCATCCCTGGGATTCTCCAGGCAAGAATACTGGAGTGGGTTGCCATTTCCTTTTCCAATGCATGAAAGTGAAAAGTGAAAGTGAAGTTGCTCGGTCGTGTCCGACTCTTAGTGACCCCATGGACTGTAGCCCACCAGGCTCCTCCATCCATGGGATTTTCCAGGCAAGAGTACTGGGGTGGGGTGCCATGGTAGAGTGTACCAGTCTATTTTTAATTAACACATAAAACATGCCTTTCAAAGGTGAAAAAGAATCATCCTGGTGTTACACTGACTCTCTGATGAAAACTTCCCTTATTCCATTCTTATATTTTCCTTTATAAGAAAATAGAAGTTCTTCAAGCTTTACCAATACTCTCTGTTGTGAAAAAGGAAAAATGCCAAGTTAAATGGTTGGGTGATTGAAGAATTGTTGGTTTGGAGCACATAAAAATCAGCTTCTGAATTGTAGTTTCTTTTTATTAGTGCACAAAAACATACTAGTCTTTAAAGTAGTCTGATCCACTGGACTGTGTATAAAGAGAGTTTTGCAATCACTGTTGGAATGCTCATGGAGAATATTGTCAAAGTGATTGGTAGGAGATAATTAGCAGCCACCTGGCATGGACTGTGAAATAGTAATAGCGAGATATTGAAAGCCATATGGAGGAATTGGAGGAAAAAAGCCACAGAGACATAGAAAATTTTGTAAGCATAATAGTGAAACAATGAGATAAGAATAGGAGGAAGATAAGGAACTAATATCTTGATTTGTTATTTGGATCAGGTGCTGGGCTTATCAATTTCCAAATATTGCCTCTTTCAGTCTTTATAATTATACTATAAAATAGAGTGATACAGTGAACACACAAATATTAAGTAACATGATAGTTTTCTTAGAGTCAAGAGTAACAAACAGCTGTCAGGTAGATTTTCAAAGCAAAATGAATAAGGTTTTTTTGTGTGTGTGTGCATGTATTTTTGGTTTTTTAAGCAGCTTTATTGGCATATAGTTCATATACCAATGCAATTTAGCCATTTAATATGTACAATTGAATGGTTTTTGGTAGATTCAGAAAAATGCACAAATTTCACTACTGATTTTATAATGTCTTTATCACCCCTGAAAGAAATGGACCCATGAGAAGTCATTCCCCATACTTGCCTCCCACAAGCCTCTGGCAACTGCTAATCTACCTCCTGTCTCTATAGATTTGGCTATTTTCTCATATCTTATAAATGAATTCATATATGATCTTTTATGACTGTCTTCTTTTCCTTAGCATAGTATTTTCAAGGTTCATCCATGCTGTATCATGCATTTGTATTGCATTTTGTTTTATTGCTGAGCAGTTTTCTATTGCATGGATATATCACATTTACTCTTTTATCAGATATGGATATTTGGGTTATTTCTGACTGTTGGCTACTTTGTATTGTTTTTAATTGAGGCAATATTGGTTTATAATATTATATAAGCTTCAAATGTAAAATACTATATTTCTGTTTCCAAAGACCCTACAGCATGCTGACCATCAAAAATTTAGTTTCCATCCATCACCATACAGCTGATCCCCTTCACACATTGTGCACTGCCCTGAATGGCAGAAAGTGAAGAAGAACGAAAGAGCCTCTTGATGAAAATGAAAGAGGAGAGTGAAAAAGTTGGCTGAAAGCTCAACATTCAGAAAACTAATATCATGGCATCTGGTCCCATTACTCATGGCAAATAGATGGGGAAACAATGGAAACAGTGAAAGACTTCATTTAGGGGGCTCCAAAATCTGTGCAGATGGTGATTGCAGCAATGAAATTAAAAGACACTTACTCCTTGTAAGAAAGTTATGACCAACCTAGACAGCATATTAAAAAACAGAGACATTACTTTGCCAACAAAGGTCTGTCTAGTCAAGGCTGTGGTGTTCCCAGTAGTCATGTATGGATGTGAGAGTTGGACTATAAAGAAAGCTGAGTGCTGAAGAATTGATGCTTTTGAACTGTGGTGTTGGAGAAGACTCTTGAGAGTCCCTTGGACTGCAAGGGAGATCCAACCCATCCATCCTAAAGGAGATCAGTCCCAGGTGTTCATTGGAAGGGCTGATGTTGAATCTGAAACTCCAATACTTTGGTCACCTGATGCGAAGAACTGACTCATTTGAAAGATTCTGATGCTGGGAAAGACTGAGGGCAGGAGGAGAAGGGGACAACAGAGGATGAGATGGTTAGATGGCATCACCAACTCAATGGACATGAGTTTGAGTAAGCTCCAGGAGTAGGTGTTGGACAGGGAGGCCTGGCGTGCCGCAGTCCATGGGGTCACAAAGAGTTGGACATGACTGAGCGACTGAACTGAACTGAGCCTCTTCCCCTCTGTTGACCATTATTATGGGCTCTGTATTGGCGTGTTTGTTTTTGTTTAATTTGTTCATTCATTTTGGATTTAGTTCAGTTCAGTCACTCAGTCGTGTCTGACCCTTTGCAATCCCGTGAATCGCAGCACAATAGGCCTCCCTGTTCATCACCATCTCCCAGAGTTCACTCAGACTCACCTCCATCGAGTCAGTGATGCCATACATCCATCTCATCCTCTGTCGTCCCCTTCTCCTCCTGCCCCCAATCCCTCCCAGCATCAGAGTTTTTCCAATGAGTCAGCTCTTCACATGAGGTGGCCAAAGTACTGGAGTTTCAGCTTTAGCATCATTCCTTCCAAAGAAATCCTAGGGCTTATCTCCTTCAGAATGGACTGGTTTACCTGTTCTTTATATTCCACACAAGTCAAATCATGTGGTATTTTTCTTTTTCTTAGTTGAAGTAGAGTTGATTTACAATATTACTTTTAGGTATACACCATAGTGATTCAGTATTTTTTACAGATTATTCTCCCTTAATGTTATCACAAGATAATGGCTGTAATTCCCTGTACTATACAACATATTTTGTTGCTTATCTATTTTATACATAATAGTTTGCTTCTTCTAGCCCCTCACCCTTAATTTGCCTCTGCCCTCTGCCTTCTCCCCTCTACCATTTGACAAACAAAAGCTTGTCTTCTGTGTCTGTGAGTCTATTACTGTTTTGCATATATACGTTTGTTTTATTGTTTAGATTCCTACCATAAGTGATATCATACATTATTTGTCTTTCTCTGACTTATTTCAGTAAGGATAATATTCTCTAGGACTAGCTACTTTGCTGCCAAATGACAATATTTCATTCTTTTTATGTCTGAGTGATATTTCATTTTATATATTCAATATAATCACATCCTCTTTATCTTCTCAAATGTTGATGGACACTTAAATTTTTTTAGATATTTATACTGACCACTCAAAATTGATAATAGCTAAGATTCTGCAACATCTGTTTGAAATTAAGAATATTTTATTTTAAATTAAAAATAATCAAGAGTTCCCCATATTTCAGACACTTTTATCTTCCTGCTTGCAGAAACTAATACTCTCATTCACAACTCCTGTCTTTCCACCTTATTATTGAGTCTGTTACATAATTTTGAAATGTTTGATTTTAGCCACATATTTTTATTCTGGAATATAGGTAACTATTTTAAAGAAGGTAGTATTTGGAACTCAAATATCAAAAAGCAACAAGTTAGAGAAAAATATAGGAAAGATATTCTACTGAAATTTATGTCAAAATAATTTCTGCCAGAACCAGCTGAATTCATCTTAGCAAATTCCTACATGGCACACCCAGAAAATGTTGAAAAACATACTTAGTAACATTTCTTTTCTGTTGTGATTTTCATATATGAGAAATAAATATATTATAAATAAAATCAGAAATTAGAATTTAAAATGATTCATAGTGGTAATGTATCTTTACAGGAGACATACTTGCAAAAAGTACCTAGTATGGTCTCTATTATTTTGTTATCTAAGACAACATATGGAAGTTATTTTTAATTGCTTAAGAATTCCAAACATGAGGACATGAAAGCAGTTTTCATCCATTTTGATAAAAGCATATATCATCTAAACATAAAAATATAAATAGAGCCTTTACATTTCTTTGTCATCAAAACTATTTTTTCTTACATATTTATTTAATGTGAATTTAAAAATGGAAGAAATCATATAATTTTATATGTATGGATATTTTGGATGTTTTATTTAATTAACATTATGCTATTAGATATGAAACCTGAGTGATTTAAAATATTTGGCTTATAATCTGTGTCAGTTCAGTTCAGTCATGCAGTCCTGTTTTACTCTTTGTGACCCCATGGACTGTGGCATGCCAGGCTTCCCTATCCATGATCAACTCCTAGAGACTACTCAAACAAAAGTCCATCAAGTCAGATATACCATCCAACCATCTCATCATCTGCTGTCCCCTTCTCCTCCTGCCTTCAATCTTTCCCAGCATCAGGGTCTTTTCAAATGAGTCGGTTCTTTGCATCAGAGGGCCAAAGCATTGGAGTTTTAGCTTCAGCATCAATCCTTCCAATGAATACTCAGGACAGATTTCCTTTAGGATGGACTGGATGGATCCCCTTGCAGTCCAAGGGACTCTCAAGAGTCTTCTACAACACCACAGTACAAAACCATCAATTCTTCAGTGCTCAGCTTTCTTTATAGTCCAACCCTCACATCCATACATGACTACTGGAAAAACCTAAGCTTCTACTAGATGGACCTTTGTTGGCAAAGTAACATCTCTGCTTATTAAAATGCTGTCTACATTAGCCATAACTTTTCTTCCAAGCAGCAAGCATCTTTTAATTTCATGGTTATAGTCATCATCTGCAGTGATTTTGGAGCTCAAAAAAATAGTCTCTTACTGTTTCCATTGTTTCCCCATCTATTTGCCATGAAGTGATGGGACTGAATGCCATGATCTTAGTTTTCTGAATGTTGAGCTTTAAGCCAACTTTTTCACTTTCCTTTTTCATTTTCATCAACAGGCTCTTTAGTTCTTCACTTTCTGCCATAAGGGTGATGTCATCTGTGTATCTGAGGTTACTGATATTTCTCCCGGCAATCTTTCCCACTTGTGCTTCCTCCAGCTTAGTGTTTCTCATGATGTATTCTGCATATAAGTTAAATAAACAAGGTGACAATATACAGCCTTGAGGTACTCCTTTCCTGATGTGGAACCAATCTCCTGTTCCATGTCCAGTTCTAAGTGTTGCTTCTTAACCTGCATACAGATTTCTCAGGAGGTGGGTCAGGGGTCTGGTATTCCATATCTTGAATAATTTTCCAGTCTCTTGTGATCCACACACTTAAAGGCTTTGGCTTAGTCAATAAAGCAAAAGTAGATATTTTTCTGGAACTCTCTTCCTTTTTGAAGATCCAGCAGAAGTTGGCAATTTGATCTCTGGTTCCTCTGCCTTTTCTAAATCCAGCTTGAACATCTGGAAGTTCAGGGTTCATGAACTGTTGAAGCCTGGCTTGGAAAATTTTTGACCATTACTTTGCTAGCGTGTGAGATGAGTGCAATTGGCATTGCCTTTCTTTGGGACTGGAATAAAAACTGACCTTTTCCAGTCCTGTGGCCACTGCTGAATTTTCCAAATTTGCTGGCATAGTGAGTGTAGCACTTTCACAGCATCATCCTTTAGGATTTGAAATAGCTCAACTGGAATTCCATCTCCTCACTAGCTTTTTCATAGTAATGCTTCATAAGGCCCACTTGACTTCACATTCCAGGATGTCTGGCTCTAGGTGACTGATCACATCATGGTTATCTGGGTCATGAAGATCTTTTTGTATAGTTCTTCTGTGCATTCTTGCTACATCTTCTAATAGCTTCTGCCTCTGGTTAGATCCATACCATTTCTGTCCTTTATTGAGCCCATCTTTGCATGAAATGTTCCCTTGGTATATCTAATTTTCTTGACGAGATCTCTAGTCTTTCCCATTCTGTTGTTTCCCTCTATTTCTTTGCATTGATCACTGAGGAGGGTTTTCTTATCTCTCCTTGCTGCATTCATATGCTTATATCTTTCCTTTCTCCTTTGTCTTTAGCTTCTCTTCTTTTCTCAGCTATTTTAAGGCCTCCTCAGACAACCATTTTGCCTTTTAGCATTTCTTTTTCTTGGAGATGGTCTTGATCACTGCCTCCTGTACAATGCCATGAACCTCCATCTACAGTTCTTCAGGCACTCTGTCTATCAGATCTTATCCCTTGAATCTATTTCTAACTTCCATTGTATAATCGTAAGGGATTTGATTTAGTTCATACCTGAATGTTCTGGTGGTTTTTCCCTACTTTCGTCAATTTCAGTCTGAATTTGGCAATAAGGAGTTCATGATCTGAGCCACAGTCAGCTCCCAGTCCTGTTTTTGCTGACTGTATAGAGCTTCTCCATCTGTGGCTGCAAAGAATACAATCAATCTGATTTGGGTATTGACCATTCTTGTGTTGTTGAAAGAGGGTGTTTGCTATGACCAGTGTGTTCTCCTGGCAAAATTCTGTTAGCCTTTTCCCTGCTTCATTCCATACTCCAAGGCCAAATTTGCCTGTTACTCCAGGTAGCTCTTGACTTCCTACTTTTGCATTCCTGTGCCCTATAATGAAGAGGACATCTTTTGGGGTGTTAGTTCTAGAAGGTCTTGTAGGTCTTCACAGAACCATTCTGTGTAACTCATACCAAAAACTTGAAGTTAATGAGAAATTTCCATAATTGTTCACTAGAATTATATTATTATGAATGAGTTTAGCAAACTAAAAATAAAATCTCAAACTAAAATGCAGAAACTAAAATTCTGGTTTGGAGATTCTCCAAAGCCTTCATCTTCTGAAATGTTATGACTAAAGGATTCTCATCTAGCCTCCATCCACAAACTGAAGGCCTTGATGGAAACAAATGGAAAACAGAAATAGATAATAGCTGTGGTTAGACAGATTCATGCGTTAAGTATAAAGCAAAGGGAAAAGACTGGATTATTTCTAAGAAAATCTTTAGACCCCCCAACTCCAGATGAACTTTCTTGGACAAAACACTATAATAAAACAAAATGTTAAGCTCAGCAGTTATATGCAACACTAGACCTCAAAACTATTTTGACCAACAGAAATTTATATTTCCTTGACAGCAACGTTTCTAACATTACCATTTATTTTAATTTGTATTTTCTGCACTGTTGGCTAATTAACAAAGTTAAAACATGAAGCATTTGGTAAACCTGTAATGACACAAAATGACTGATGCCCTCTGTCCTTTCTCTGGATTGAATTTCCTGTTGTATTTTGGGGAAGGTAGTGAGTGTGCTAAATAAGTAGTGTACTCTGGTGTGAGAATTATGGAGGAATATATTAAAGGGTTGAATGGAGCATTATTACCAATTACCTAATCTAGTCTTCTGGCACAAAATAAGCAGCCTGCTTTGCACACATTTGGAAGGTTTTAAAAACAAATCAATATAAGACATACACTCAGGACTATGCTAAAAAGAGCCGCTGATCCAGGCTCACTGCTCCTCCACAGTGGACCCATTATGGAGAGCCGCCACATCCAAAGCCCCTTCCAGCTGTCGGAGAAACCCACCAGAGGAGGGCATGCACATGCAGACACCTTCAGTCGGATAATTACCTGGATTAAGACTCTCAGAATTGAACGGAGTTTAATCAAGGACCCTGTGAAATTGTGAGAGCACCAGTTTCCTAGGCTTGCCATCCTTTCCCATGCATGGTGAGTTGCCAAACAAAATCAAAGAAGTTTAATTACAAGGATAAAAGGCAAAGTCAAAGGGAATGAGAGAAGCTGTCCTTTGTGACAGAGATGAACCGGCACCAATCCCAACAAATTCAGCTCTGCTGTGTGTGGAGAGAGCCACAATGCATCTCAGCTGAACACCATCAACATGCCTGACAATTCTCAGGAATTGAATAAATTGAAATGAATAAATAGCTATGCTGGCATATTTAAGGTCAGGGCTAATACTGGATTTTTATGATACAATGATGTATGTGAACTTTTTAAGAAATATTTGGGCTGATGTTAGGAAAAAAGCCCATGCCACTCCTGCTGTTACTAAGAAAGCATGAATCAGCTTACATATAAACTATAATCATTATTGGAAATAAATCTCCACATAAATGGAAAGCCTGAGAATCAGTGATACAGGGAAGTCAATACTTCTTTTGACTTTCTTGCTTCCTTGAATTTGAATCACAAATAGAAGTGATTATAAAAACGATGCTTTCCATAAATATGTCAGTATCTCCTAAAGTCCACTCAACTACAACACTACTTTGTTGACTAAGGTCCATCTAGTCAAGACTATGGTTTTTCCAGTATGGATGTGAGAGTTTTAGTGTGAAGAAGGCTGAACACCGAAGAATTGATGCTTTTGAACTGTGGTGTTGGAGAAGACTCTTGAGAGTCCCTTGGACTGCAAGGATTTCCAACCAGTCCATTCTGAAGGAGATCAGCCATGGGATTTCTTTGGAAGGGATGATGCTGAAGCTGAAACTTCAGTACTTTGGCCACCTCATGTGAAGAGTTGATTCATTGGAAAAGACTCTGATGCTGGGAAGGATTGGGGGCAGGGAGGAGATGGGACGACAGAGGATGAGATGGCTGGATGGCATCACTGACTCAATGGATGTGAGTCTGAGTGAACTCTGGGAGTTGGTGATGGACAGGGAGGCCTGGCATGCTGCGATTCACAGGGTCACAAAGAGTCGGACACAACTAAGCGACTGAACTGAACTGAATGTTCTTTTCAGTTAAGTTGCTCCTAAGCCTTTCCACAGTTCTGTATGTCTATACTTGATCTTGTGATGTGCAGGATCTTATATTGATTTCTATTAGTTTTATTTTCATAAAATTTGACCTGCTATCAATATAATAAGTTTCATCAATGAATCATTACTTCAGTTCACTTCATTCACTCAGCCATATCCAATTCTTTGTGACCCCATGGACTGTAGCACATCAGGCTTCCCTGTCCATTACCAACTCCCAGAGCTTACTCAAACTCATGTCCATTGAGTTGGTGATGCCATCCAACCATCTTACCCTCTGTTGTCCCCTTCTCCTCCCACCTTCAGTCTTTCCCAGCATCAGAGTCTTTTCAAATGAGTCAGTTCTTCACATCAGGTGGCCAAAGTATTGGACTTTCAGCTTCAGCATCAGTCCTTCCAATGAATATTCAGGACTGATTTTCTTTAGTATTAACTTGTTGGATCTCCTTGAAGTCCAAGGGACTCTAAAAGTCTGCATCAACACCACAGTTCAAAAGCATCAATTCTTTGGCACTCAGCTTTCTTTATAGTCCAACTCTCACATCCATACATGACTACTGGAAAAACCAAAGCTTTGACTAGACAGTCCTTTATTGGCAAAGTAATGTCTCTGCTTTTTTAATATGCTGTCTGGGTTGTCATAACTTTTCTTTCAAGGAGCAAGCATCTTTTAATTTTATGGCTGTAGTCACCATCTGCAGTGATTTGGGAGCTTAAACAAATTAAGTCTGTTTCCACAGTTTCCCATTTCCCATGAAGTGATGGGACCGGGTGCCATGATCTTCATTTTCTGAATGTTGAGCTTTAAGCCAACTTTTTACTCTCCTCTTTCAATTTCATCTAGAGGCTCTTTAGTTCTTCTTCGCTTTCTGCCATAAGGATGGTGTCATCTGCATATCTGAGGTTACCGATATTTCTCCTGGCAATCTTGATTCCAACTTGTGCTTCCTCCAGCCCAGCATTTCTCATGATGTACTCTGCATATAAGTTAAATAAACAGGTGACAATATACAGCCTTGAGGTGCTCCTTTCTCGATGTGGAACCAGTCTGTTGTTCCACATCCAGTTCTAACTGTTGCTTCCTGACCTGCATACAGATTTCTCAGGAAGCAGATCAGGTGGTCTGGTATTCCCATCTCTTTCAGAATTTTCCACAGTTTCTTGTGATCCACACAGTCATTACTTACTGGTGCTAATTAACTTGGTTTAACCACTCTGAGGATAGAATACTATAAAAACCATTGTATCCCCTCCCCGAGTCAGACTTATGATAATATGTTTTCACATGTGATTTTCATGTTTTTAAATAATATTTTGTAAATTAAACATAAATTTGTCTCTGTCTATTTTCCTATGATTTACCATTATTATAATCCACAGACACAAACAGTTCCTGGGTAATCAATTTCCTACAGATTTTCCTTAAGTCATTACTCTATAATGTCTAGTTCTAGGACCTTTATTTTTTACTACTTTGCTTAGTCCTTCAAATATTTCCTTTTTTCTTTGTATACTTCCTATATGTTGGCATCTAGAGCTGTATGTTTTCTCTTTTTCTCAGGGCTTATAGCATGACCCTCATATTTCAAAATGTAGTGAAAGATAGATTCTTCTACTTTGGGCTTTTTATTCTCATGATTTAATCATACTTTTTCTTCCATTCACACATCTGGAATGATCTCTGTAGTTTCCATTTGTACACCTCTGTGGACTAAACAGCTAACTCTCTGACCATATGGCTGTTAATTGCTTTCACCCTGCAAGACCCATCTCTACACAGCATTTTTGCAATTCTTGCTCCTCTTGCTTTGTTTTCCTTCCATCTCTTCTCCCTTTATAATTTGCTGTCTTATTTTTTCACAAGATGAAACACAAAATCTGAATATCACTATTAATGAGAGAAGTTGAATGTGATTAAAATGTTATTCCCACAAAACCAGTGTAAATAAAGTTTTCTATAGTAGTAATATTATCATCAAAAAGACAGGTAATATTTTATATTATGATTATGTTGTAATTATTAGTTCTATAATAGTTATTTGATAACCATAACAAATTAAGATATAAAATTAATGAATTAACTACAAATGACAGATATTACATAAAAAGTGTAACTCTGGCAAGAACACTGGAGTGGGTTGGTTGCATTTCCTCCTCCAGAGGATCTTCCCAATCCAGGGGCTGAACCCATGCCTCTTGCATTTCCTGCACTGACAGGAGGATACTTTCCGACTAACACCACCTGGGAAGCCTGCCATGTACTATGTTACAGGTTTATTATTACTTACATAGTGTTTGTTTTGTACCAGATATTTTACATATAATATCTCATGCAATACAGCCATTCTATGAGTCAGGTATTATTATATCTTCCTTATAGATGAAAAAATAAAGTTCAGAGAGGTTAATTACCTTGCCTAAACTCACACAGCTAGTAAGAGGCACAACAGGCTCTAGTGTCCATTGCAATGGATTGAGTTTAGAAGCTGGAAGGAAGGGTTTTAATAATATTCAAATATAATTAAATATAGTGACCTGTGTAAGGTGGTATACTATTCATGAGGTTAAGAAAAAATAATAATGAGTCAAGTTCTATGTGTTTGTAAAAGTCTTGCTAAGTGCCAAGATATTAAGAAGCAGTGGAAAGACTACACAGAAGAGCTATACAAAAAGATATTCATGACCCAGATAATCATGATGTGTGATCAGTCACCTAGAGCCAGACATCCTGGAATGTGAGGCCAAGTGGGCCTTAGGAAGCATCACCATGAACAAAGCTAGTGGAGGTGATGGATCTCAGTTGAGCTGTTTCAAATCCTAAAAGTTGATGCTGTGAAAGTGCTACACTCAATATTCCAGCAAATCTGGAAAATGTCAGTTTTCATTCCAATCCCAAAGAAAGGCAATGCCAAAGAATGCTCAGACTATCAACAATTGCAGTCATCTCATAGGCTAGCAAAGTAATGCTCAAAATTCTCCGAGCCAGGCTTCAATAGTACGTGAACTGTGAACTTCCAGATGTTCAAGCTGAATTTAGAAAAGGCAGAGGAACCAGAGATCAAATTGCCAACATCTGTTGGATCACCGAAAAAGCAAGAGAGTTCCAGAAAAACATCTACGTCATCTTTATTGACTATGCCAAACTGTTTGAATGTGTAGATCACGGTAAACTGTGGAAAATTCTTCAAGAGATAGGAATACCAGACCACCTGACCTGCCTACTGAGGAATCTATGTGCAGGTCAAGAAGCAAAAGTTAAGACTGAACATGAAAAAAGAGACTGTTTCCATATTGGGAAAGGAGTATGTGAAGGCTGTATATTGTCACCTTGCTTACTTAACTTATATGCAGAGTACTTCATGAGAAATGCTGGGCTGGATGTAGCACCAGCTGGAATCAAGATTGCTGGGAGAAATGTCGATAAACTCAGATATGTGGATGACACCACCCTTTATGGCAGCAAGCAAAGAACTAAAGAACCTCTTGATAAAAGTGAAAGAGGAGAGTGAAAAAGTTGTTTTAAAACTCAACATTCAGAAAACTAAGATCATGGCATCTGGTCCCATCACTTCATGGCCAATAGATATGGGGAAACAGTGAAAAGAGTGAGAGACTTTATTTCTTTGGGTTTCCAAATCACTGCAGATGGTGACTGTAGCCATGAAATTAAAAGACGCTTGCTCATTGGAAGAAAAGTTATGAGCAACCTGCAGCTGCTCTGCTGCTGCTAAGTTGCTTCAGTTGTGTCCAACTCTGTGTGACCCCATAGACAGCAGCCCACCAGGGTCCCCCTTCCCTGGGATCCTCCAGGCAAGAACACTGGAGTGGGTTTCCATTTTCTTCTCCAATGCATGAAAGCGAAAAGTGAAAGTGAAGTCACTCAGTCGTGTCCAACTCTTTGCGACCCCATGGACTGCAGCCTACCAGGCTCCTACGTCCATGGGATTTTCCAGGCAAGAGTACTGGAGTGGGGGTGCCATTGCCTTCTCTGTGAGCAACCTAGACAGTATATTAAAAGCAGAGACATTACTTAGCCAACAAACATCTGTCTAGTCAAAGCTATGGTTTTTCCAGTAGTCATGTATGGATGTGAGAGTTGAGCTATAAAGAAAGCTGAGTGCTGAACAACTGATGCTTTTGAACTGTGGTGCTGGAGAAGACTCTTGAGAGTCCCTTGGACTGCAAGGAGATCCAACCAGTCCATCCTAAAAGAAATCAGTCCTGAATATTCTTTGGAAGGACTGATGCTGAAACTGAAACTCTAATACTTTGGCCACCTGATGTGAAGAACTGACTCATTTGAAAAGACCCTGATGCTGGGAATGATTGAAGCTAGGAGGAGAAGGGGACAGCAGAGGATAAGATGGTTGGATGGCATCACCGACTAAATGACATGAGTCTGGGTAAACTCCAGTATTTGGTGATGGACAGGGAGGTCTTGCATACTGCAGTCCATGGGGTTGCAAAGAGTCAGACATGACTGAGTTTCTGAACTGAATTAAACTGTAATGCCAAGTAGTGTGTTCTAAACAGTTCACAATCATTATTATCTTTTTTTCACACCACCGCTTAGATGTTGAGAAGTGGGAACCAAGGAAATTTGATAACTAACTTTCACTAGATTCAGTTCAGTTCAGTCGCTCAGTCGTGTCCAACTCTTTGCGACTCCATGAATCGCAGTACTCCAGGCCTCCCTGTCCATCACCAACTCCCGGAGTTCACTCAGACTCACCTCCATCGAGTCAGTGATGCCATCCAGCCATCTCATCCTCTGTCGTCCCCTTCTCCTCCTGCCCCCAATCCCTCCCAGCATCAGAGTCTTTTCCAATGACTCAACTCTTCGCATGAGGTGGCCAAAGTACTGGAGTTTCAGCTTTAGTATCATTTCTTCCAAAGAAATCCCAGGGCTTATCTCCTTCAGAATGGACTGGTTGGATCTCCTTGCAGTCCAAGGGACTCTCAAGAGTCTTCTCCAACACCACAGTTCAAAAGCATCAATTCTTTGGGACTCAGCCTTCTTCACAGTCCAACTCTCACATCCATACATGACTACTGGAAAAACCATAGCCTTGACTAGACGGACATTGTCAGCAAAGTAATGTCTCTGCTTTTGAATATGCTATCTAGGTTGGTCATAACTTTTTATGCAGCTAGTAAATGAAGAAACCAGAATTCAGACCCTATGACTCCTAAGTCTTGCACTTTTAACTACTGTATTATAGAAAAATAGTGAATCCAAGACAACCAGTGCTGAATGTGAGATGTCTTGTTATTTAGATAAGTATCCTTCTGCTTTGGTCCTCAAAAAACAGTTACAGTTTTGGGGAATATTAGGTAGTCACCAAAGCCATATTATTGATATGATCCATTCTATTTGTGTAGAAAAAAGAGCTGCTACTTTATTTTTAGAAAAGTACAATAAATCTTATTGTACTGATAGGTTTATTACAGCTGACAACACATTTCCAGAGTTAACACACCACCCATTCAAGTTCACCTCTAACCCCTAGAAGTGGTATATAATTGAAGCTGAGAATAAAAGGATTTCTTGGTATGCAAGTTCAGTTTGAGTCTGCAGGTAGGAAAAGGAATTATGTCAGAAAAAAGATTTTGAGTCCTTCCTATTTTGTTTCATCTGAATTGTTTTGTGAATTCTGTTCTGATCTAGACCCAACAGAGAAAGTCAAAACATTGAGTTTAATTATAATTCAATTAAAAATTAATCAATTATACACCAATTAAAAATTAATTAGTTTAAAGAAAGAGATGGTGTATCAGGGTGAGTTTCTCAAAGTATTTCTAATTTTTAGGTAGAAAAAAATGAAAGCTAATTATGAATAAAACCTATAAACAAAACTACCTCCTTAAAACAGAAGAAAATTGTATTTTCTCCCTTTTCAATATGGACATTGAGAAATCCAGCCACCTTATCCCTGGTGAAGGTGCTGGCAGGAGATGACAGCTATGTGACAGCCCTGGAGGGGACTAGGTCCCACACTTCAGTAACCATGGATCTACACATCCATACCATGAGCTCTTGGGCATCAAAAGAGGGAGAGTGGAGATTTCTGTGTAACCAAGCAGCCTCTAATTGCTATGCCTGGGCAGGAGACACAGGGCCTGCCAAGAGGACCAGAGGCAGAAACTCATTATTTACTCAGTGATGGCAAGGAGAGTAGGAGATTGCTTAATTCCATGATTCTGTACAACCGACTGAACTGCCCTGGCTGCCATGGCCTGAGCAAGCACACATTTAGTAACTGGTCATTCTTTCCTGTCACCAAGCAATTTTTCTGAGCTCTAACATATCCAGTTATAGTCAATCATTCTAAAACTTGCTCCAAGGAAGATAGTATGGAGATTCCTTAAAAACTCTAGGAAGAAAACTGCCATATGACCTAACAATCCCAGTACTGGGCATATACCCTGAGAAAACCATAACTGAAAAAAAAAAATTTACCTCAGTGTTCATTGCAACACTGTTTACAGTAGCTAAGGACATGAAAGCAACCTAGATGTCCATCAACAAATGAATGGATAAAGAAGCTGTGGTACATATACACAATGGAATATTACTCAGCCATACAAGGACCACATTTGAGTCAGTTCTAATGAGGTGGATGAACATAGAGCCTATTACACGGAGTGATGTCAGTCAGAAAGAGAAAAATAAATATCATATATTAACACATATATATGGAATCTAGAAAGACAGTACTGATGAATCTGTTTGCAGGGCAGCAATGGAGATGCAGACACAGAGAACAGACTTGTGAACGTGAGAGGAAAGAATTGAATGGGATGAATGAAGAGAGTAGCATGGAAACATATACACTACTATATGTAAAATAAATAGCCAGTGGGAATATACTGTATGGTTCAGGGAGCTCAAACTGGTACTCTATGACAACCTAGAGGGGTGGGATGGGGTGGGCAGTGGGAGAGAGGGCCAAGAGAGGGGGAGACACATGGCAGAAACCAACACAATATTGTAAAACAATTATCCTTCAATTAAAAAAAAAAAAAAAAAAACTGTCCCCAGAATCCTGAGTATCTACTTTAAGATCAAGCTTCCTTTTATAGAGGATACATACAAAGTCCTGGATTTATGAATGCAGTGTTTTACTTTTATCAGCCACAAGTTCAATATTCTCCATATTATATTTATTTGGTCTATTATTTCACCAGCTTCTTTAATGTTTAAAAAGTAACAAGGTTATACATACATGTAATTAGATATGATACATGCTCAAAGAAGTATACAGTGAGAAGTTAAAGTCTCCCACAATCCCACACTCTTGAATCTCTTAGAGCCACTATTAACATTAATGGCACTTGTCTGTAAGTCCAGAAATTGTTTCTGTGGATATAGCTGCATATCTCAATTTTAAAACATAAATAATCATATTCACTTTTCTATACCAGGCTTGTTTATTAATTCAAGCTGTAGTTCTATGCTTCATAGATTAATTGTGGTTTCTTCCAATATGGTATTGGGATATTTAAAGAGTGAGAGGAAAAAACCCTTTTGAAAACTTTTGAAATTAAAGAAGATAGAAAAGTCTATTATAAATTATGTATTTTTATGTCTCCATTAAAAAATCAGCATGGAATTACATAAGAACCCCAAATATTGAATTTTCTGGAAAAACTGAATACTTGTCTTGGAATGGAAAAATCATAGTCACTAAGGATGGTTAAATGAATTTATGAATGAGAAATACATTTTATCACATCACAGGATGTATTTCATTGACATGAAGCTTTTACTATATTGATTTTAGAAAATAATTTTTATTGTGCATTTGTACTCTTTTTAACAGCATAGTCATTGACAAAGAAGAATCAAGGAGAGAGATGGGTCATGGAGGGAGAGGAAGAGGAAAAGAGGTCAGTAGAGTAAGCATAAGGGAGAAGTAGAGGGAGAGAAATACTGTTGTAAAATGACCAGCTTTCATTTCCTTGTGGGATTCCCTTTATTACTGAAAGATATTTCTTTCTGATATAGAAGATTCATGCCAAATAATCCCCATGTATAACATTGTCTTCTGAATTTTGACCTGGTTTTGATGAAGCTGATTCCTGAGTCAACTGGGTTCTCATTTGGGGATTATCAGGTATACGTTAGCAGAAAACAAAATGCTAAGATGAAGATTAATGATAATAGGTACTTCAATTTAGTTTCAAGGAATTCTCATCTGAAGTGATCACTCATGAAATAAACACCATTAGCTGCTTTGTTTTCAACAAAATAGGGCACACGATTCAACTGGATATACAAGTGTTAAAAAAAGAAACAAGCCAAAATGGAATCACTGATGCTAAGCCCCAGGTCAGTAAAGCAAGACTTAATACTTAACCTAATTATAGTTTCAGCCTCTTCTAAGAAGGTAATCTTAACTATTTAGTCTGGAATTTCCTGGCACTACACTCTTGCCTTCCCCCAAAGGAAGATGACCTTACTGAAATAATCCTCTTTTTTTTTTTTTGCTTATGACTTCCCTGTCCCTCCCACTTTAAAAACCTTTCCTTTTCTGCAACTCTTTGAAGCTCCTTCTAAAGAGGTAATGGTTTGCTCCAGGGGGAAGGGATCTATGCTTTGCTCTTTTTGTTCCTGTGACATTACATGACCCATCAAACTCACCTAAAATAATCCTAGGACATTCATAGTCCTGTTGCAGACAACAACTAATACAGAGGTTCACATTGGCAGTGTGACTCCATTTTGACTACTTAACATAGTTTGACATAGCTTAAATCCTGTAAGTTTCACACAAGATGACCAGGAGTCACAACACAAATCACATCATAATAAGTACAGAGCACTTAAATCTTGTGAAAGGCGGTAGACTCAGGATGTACAGGAAAAGCTATATTTATTGTGGATATTTCATAACTGAGGTCACGATTCCTATCTCCAAGGCTTATCATGCTGGAACTGGGTTGCTTTACTCATTATGTTAATGTGAAGGATGAGTTCATTTTTTTTTAATCTTTAAGTATCTCTTTCTTTTAAAGTCATAAAACTAAATTAAGCTCAAAGTCTAATTGCCTGAAAAAGGTTAATCCCTTTGCTTGTAATTTTTTATACTTCTCAAAATAATATGCTTAATGTTCAACTTCAGCCCATTCAAATGATTTCAACCCATTTCAACTCATGAACACATATTCTAACCAGAATATAGCATCTCCTTGGTACTGGTTTTAGGAAATACTTTCAGATTCTTCTTTGGGTATTCTAGAAAGGGTTTTTATTTGAGAGAGTGTGTTTCAAAAGAATGTGTTTGACCTGAGGCATACCTGAAATGGAATAACAGAGACATGAGTCAAAATAACCTATTCTGTTAACTAAAACATTTTCCCAAATCTCCCACTGGTAAAATAATGATATTTTGGTTCTGAAAACTAGGTCCACTCTGATGGGAAAAGGCAGAGTCACAAGATCATTGCTTCTGCATTTCCTAAAATCTTGAGATTTTGTCACATTTTTCCCAATTGAGAACACAAGTTAAAATGACTTAAAAATAGAAAATAGTGAAAACTTTTTTTTTAGATTTGATACAAATATTTTAAAACTTTATTGTGTTTTAGATTTGGGTCATACACACACAAAATTAAACCCTTTTATAATGTTTGTCTCTCTAAAACAAAATGGTTATATTTTGGTTAACCTTATATTGACCATGGGCATGATGGGAATCTGAATTTAGAGCTGCACTTAGAACACTTGCCACCCTTGGGCAAGCTGATAAGCCTCAATTTTTCCATGTTTGGGCTTCCTTGGTAGCTCAGATGGTAAAGAATCTACCTGCAGTACAGGAGGCCTCCGTTCAACCTCTGGGTCAGGAAGAAGCCCTGGAGAAGGAAATGGCTATCCACTCCAGTATTCTTGTCTGGAGAAGTCCATGGACAGAAGAGCCTGGTAGGCTACAGTCCATAGGTGGTAAAGAGTCAGACACAACTGAGAGACTAACACTTTCACTTCACTTTTTCTCCATGATTACTTCAGAGATTTAAAATGAGTATTAAAATATGATTATATATAGCATGGTAGTTATGTAGAAGAACCTCAACAGAAGCAAACTCCCTTTCATTTTGTGGAAAGAATCCAAGAATCCAAGGACATCATCACCCAGATAACTAATAAAAGAAAAAATCAGTATGATTATCTGCCCCAGTTTCAAAGCTATGGGTTCCTGAAATGCACTGCAAGACACAGTAAGTTAGGACAGTTGCATTCATCTGTTCAAGCAGCTAGCAATTAGCCCCCTTTGCCTACTAGCTAACCTGACTGAAGTAACATAGTATAATGTTTAGAGATTGGCTTTTCAAGTCTGCCAGTTATGAGTTCAAATCATAAATCCACCAATCCACCACTTAAATGCTGAATCACTTAAAAGCCACCTTTACTTTCTGAGGCCTAGTTATCTCACCTATAAAATGAGGTTAAGTGTCAAGAACAGTGCTTTCTACTTTATGTTGTATGCTGTTACATTTTCTTCAAATTTTCTTTCACAGGAAAAAATTAGCTAACATATGGAGTTTGAAAATAATTTGGTGGAAAAGAATAACATTAAACACAGGACATTGACCAGCAAGAGAAAATTAAAGTATTAATTCTGTAAATATGGATTAGCAAGTGGCAAATAAGATCATTCCCAAGAAAAATAAATGCAAAAAGCAAAATGGCAGTCTGAGGAGGCCTTACAAATAGCTGAGAAAGGAAGAGAAGCGAAAAGTAAAGGAGTAAAGGAAAGATATACCCATTCGAATGCAGAGTTTCAAAGAATAGCAAAGAGAGATAAGAAAGCCTTCCTCAGTGATCAATGCAAAGAAATAGAGGAAAACAACAGAATGGGAAAGACTAGAGATCTCTTCTGGAGAAGGCAATGTCACCCCACTCCAGTACTCTTGCCTGGAAAATCCCACGGACGGAGGAGCCTGGTAGGCTGCAGTCCATGGGGTTACAAAGAGTCAGACATGACTGAGCGACTTCACTTTCACTTTCATGCATTGGAGAAGGAAATGGCAACCCACTCCAGTATTCTTGCCTAGAGAATCCCAGGGATGGGGGAGCCTGGCGGGCTGCTGTCTATAGGGTCTCACAGAGTCAGACACGACTGAAGCGACTTAGCAGCAGCAGAGATCTCTTCAAGAAAATTAGAGATACCAAGGGAACATTTCATACAAAGATGGGCTCAATAAAGGACAGAAATGGTATGGACCTAACAAAAGCAGAAGATATTAAGATGTGGCAAGAAAACACAGAAGAACTATACAAAAAGATCTTCATGACCCAGATAATCACCATGGTGTCATCAGTCGCCTAGAGCCAGACATCCTAAAATGCAAAGACAAGTGGGCCTCAGGAAGCATCACTATGAACAAACCTAGTGGAAGTGATGAAATTCCAGTTGAGTTATTTTAAATCCTAAAAGGTGATGCTGTGAAAGTGCTACACTCAAAGTGCTAGCAAACCTGGAAAACTCAGCAGTGGTCACAGGACTGGAAAAGGTCAGTTTTCATTCCAATCCCAAAGAAGGGCAATGCCAAAGAATGTTCAAACTACTGGACAATTGTACTCATCTCACATAATAGTAAAGTAATGCTCAAGAATCTCCAAGCCAGGCTTCAAGAGTATGTGAACCGTGAACTTCCAGATGTTCCAGCTGGATTTAGAAAAGGCAGAGAAATCAGAGATCAAATTGCCAACATCCGCTGGATCTTCAAAAAAGCAAAAGAGTTCCAGAAAAAAAAATCTCCTTCTGCTTTATTGATTATGCCAAAGCTTTTGAATGTGTGGGTCACAGTAAACTGTGGAAAATTCTGAAAGAGATGGGAATACCAGACCACTTGACCTGCCTCCTGAGAAATCTGCATGCAGGTCAAGAAGCAAGAGTTAAAACTGAACATGGGACAAAAGACTGGTTCCATATCAGAAAAGGAATATGTCAAGGCTGTATATTGTTAACCTGCTTACTTATATGCAGAGTGCATCATGAGAAATGCCAGACTGAATGAAGCACAAGCTGGAATCAAGATTGCCAGGAAAAATATCAATAACCTTAGATATGAGGATGACACCACCCTTATGGCAGAAACCAAAGAAGAACTAAACAGCCTCTTGTTGAAAGTGAAAGAGGAGAGTGAAAAAGTTGTTTTAAAACTCAACAGTCCGAAAACTAAGATCATGGCATCTGGTCCCATTACTTCATGGCAAATAGATTGGGAAACAGTAGAAAGAGTGAAAGACTTTATTTCTTTGGGCTCAAATCACTGCAGATGGTGACTGCAGTCATGAAATTAAAAGATGCTTACTCCTTGGAAGGAAAGTTATGACCAACCCAGACAGCATATTAAAAAGCAGAAATATTACTTTGCCAACAAACACTGAGTAGTCAAAGCTATGGGTTTTCCAGTAGTCATGTATGGATGTGAGAGTTGGACTATAAAGAAAGCTGAGCACTGAAGAATTGATGCTTTTGAACTGTGCTGTTGGAGAAGACTCTTGAGAGTCCCTTGGACTGCAAGGAGATCCAACCAATCCATCCTAAAGGAAATCAGCCCTGAATATGCATTGGAAGGACTGATGCTGAAACTGAAACTCCAATACTTTGGCCACCTCATGCAAAGAACTGACTCATTTGAAAAGACCCTGATGCTGGGAAAGATTGAAGGTGGGAAGAGAAGAGGGCAACAGAGAATGAGATGGTTAGATGGCATCACCAACTCAATGGACATGAGTTTGTGTAAGCTCCAGGCATTGATAATGGACAGGGAGGCTTGGCATGCTGCAGTCCATGAGATCGCGAAGAGTCAAACATGACTGAACAACGGAACTGAATTAATCCAAAAAAACCTGTTTCAGAAGAAATATATTTTATCTGCAATCCCTGGTATTACAAAAATGCTATGCCATCCATATGACACCTCAAAATGACAGAGGGGACCACTTATTTACCACAATGAGATTCTTGAATTTGATTTCCACCTGTGGATCAAAGTGCTATCTTTAATCCCAACAGTTCTGGTCACTGAATAAACTTCATTAAATTTTATTGAAAAGCTACCTTCATAGTACAGTGGCCATCCAAAGCTAATAAATAATCTGATATATTTTCCACATTAATTCATGAAATCCATAAATAATGATGCGAAATCTAATTAATACATTTTAGACATAAATGCTTATCTTCAAGAATGTTGTGATGGACTATATTAAATTGTAGATGTTGTTCTGTTAAGAAATCTACAATTTAACCTCTATGTCATCTTTATCCTGAACATTTAGCTTAGTCTCTACGTGACTAGCTGTCTGCCACCAAAATAACATATGGTAGGGTTAAACAGAAGTCATTACTTGTAGATGAGGCTTCAGATTTCAAATAAGTGGTACAACTAACTCAGTAAGCCAGAAGAATTCCTCTCCTCCAAAATAAGGTATGTGCTAAGTGGAATACAGTTCTCTCAGAAAATAATCACCTCTGGGAAATCCCAGGGGATAAGTTTCATTCATTGTTTCATAGCCTAGGTTTATTGATTCAGCCTAAGATAGCAAGAAAATTAAAAGATTGGTTTTTTGTACAGAAGACACCATCTACTCAATACTTTTAAGTGAACTAATCTTATTCATGGAAGGAAAACACCCACACACTTCTATGAAACCAAAGTCAATAGAAATATTCATATATCCAAAATAAGTATTTTTGTCAAAGAGAGATATGCCTAGAGTATTCTTAATGTGAATAACTGCATTTTTTAAATTTGATAATTTTTTTTGCTAAAATAAATGGAAATGCAGCTCCAAATTCATAAGCTAAAAGCTGTTTTTCAGAACCTGCCCAAATATCCAGAAGTATGAATTCTAGACCTCTTCAAATGTCAAGTGAAAGAGATTTATCCTTACTTATAATTGTATAAATAAAAATTTTAAAACAGTTATGAAAACAAGGTTTTAACACATTCAGTGTTGGCAAGTGAATGAAGAAACTGGCACTTTCATATATTTTTGATCAGGGTGTAAACTGGAATTGCTTTGGAGGACATCTTGACACTATCAATCAAATTAATCTTTTACAGACCTTTAAAGGCAGAATCTTTCCTGTAAGAATTTATTCTATGAATTTATTTGTATATGTGAACATGAAAATGACAACTGTCATATTTGTTTGTAATAGAAGAACACTGGGGGCTCTAGGAAAAGCCATTGCTCAGTGAAAAATGTATGAAAATAAACCTGGCTGCTTTAAGCAAAGTTTTATATCTGGTTGGGTTAAGCATTCAGTCCCTAGAAGGATCTCAAATAGAGATACCCTCCTATGTGGGCTAGGAGACAGTGAGCCATATTTCTAACATCAGATGGAAGGAACAATGCCAAATGTAAAGAATGAATAAATGAATTAGCATTTCTTTGGTGCTGACGTGGTAAAGCTATGAAGTGCATAACACCTGGTGTTCATCTTTCTGACTTCACTGCGTATAATAGGCTCCAGTTTTATCCACCTCATCAGGATCAGGAGACACATGTACACCCATGGTTGATTCATGTCAATGGATGGCAAAAACCACCACAATATTGTAAAGTAATTAGGCTTCAATTAAAATACATAAATAAAAAAAATTTTAAAAATTTTTAAAACTTCATAACACCTGGCTATCATGAAAGTCTATTTCTGTCTCTTCTTATCATGTTTGTTTTACAAATCATGATTCTAAGCACAGTGATCCCTATAGATATATAGTCTTGTACTCAAAATAATTATCATGGAAATTATCTTTACAATTAATTTTGATTCCACATAGCAATTTATATAGTACACATTAAACTGATACTTGGGAGCTTCCCTCATAGCTCAGCTGGTAAAGAATCTACCTGCAATAGAGACCCCAGTTCAATTCCTGGGTCAGGAAGATCCCCTGGAGAAGGGATAGACTACCCACTCCAGTATCCTTGGGCTTCCCTTGTGGCTCAGCTGATAAAGGAACCACCTGTAATACGGGAAAACTGGGTTTGGTCCCTGGATTGGGTAGATCCCTTGGAGAAGGGGGAAGGCTACCCACTCCAGTATTCTGGCCTGGAGAATTCCATGGACTATACAGTTCATGAGGTCACAAAGAGTCGGACATGACTGAGCGACTTTTACTTTCATTTTCTCTTTTTTTTTTATAAATTTATTCATTTTAATTGGAGGCTAATTACTTTACAATATTGTAGTGGCTTCGCCATACATTGACATGAACCAGCCATGGGTGTACATGTGTTCCCCATCCTGAACACCCCCTCCTACCTCCCTCCCCACCCCATACCTCTGGGTCATCCCAGTCCACCAGCCCTGAGCACCCTGTCTCATGCATCGAACCTGGAAGGGCGATCCATTTCACATATGATAATATACATGTTTTAGTGCCATTCTCCCCAAATCATCCCACTGTTACCCTCTTTTACAGAGTCCAAAAGACTGTTCTAGACATCTGTGTCTCTTTTGCTGTCTCACATACAGGGTTATCATTACCATCTTTCTAAATTCCATATATATGCATTAGTATACTGTATTGGTGTTTTTCTTTCTGGCTTACTTCACTCTGTATAATAGGCTCCAGTTTCATCCACCTCATTAGAACTGATTCAAGTGCATTCTTTTTAATGGCTGAGTAATACTCCATTGTGTATATGTACCACAGCTTTCTTATCCATTTGTCTGCTGATGGACATCTAGGTTGCTTCCATGTCCTGGCTATTATAAACAGTGCTGTGATGAGCATTGGGGTACACGTGTCTCTTTCAATTCTGGTTTCCTTGGTGTGTATGCCCAACAATGGGATTGCTGGATCATACAGCAGTTCTATTTCCAGTTTTTAGGGAATTTCCACACTGTTCTCCATAGTGGCTGTACTAGTTTGCATTCCCACCAACAGGGCACAAGGGTTCCCTTTTCTCCACACTCTCTCCAGCATTTATTCCTTGTAGACTTTTGGATAGCAGCCATTCTGACTGGTGTGAAATGGTACCTCATTGTGGTTTTGATTTGCATTTCTCTGATAATGAGTGATGTTGAGCATCTTTTCATGTGTTTGTTATCCATCTGTATGTCTTCTTTGGAGAAATGTCTGTTTAGTTCTTTGGCCCATTTTTTGATTGGGTTGTTTATTTTTCTGGAATTGAGCTGCAGGAGTTGCTTATATATTTTTGAGATTAATTGTTTGTCAGTTGCTTCATTTGCTATTATTTTCTCCCATTCTGAAGGCTGTCTTTTCACCTTGCTTGTAGTTTCCTTCACTGTACAAAAGCTTTTAAGTTTAATTACATCCCATTTGTTTATTTTTGCTTTTATTTCCATTACACTGGGAGATGGATCATAGAGGATCCTGCTGTGATATATCAGAGAGTGTTTTGCCTATGTTTTCCTCTGGGAGTCTTATAGTTTCTGGCTTTACATTTGATCTTTAATCCATTTTGAGTTTATTTTGTGTATGGTGTTAGAAAGTGTTCTAACAGATGACATGATCTTCTACATAGAAAGACCACCAGAAAAACCTAAAGACCACCAGAAAATTACTAGAGCTAATCAATGAATATAGTAAAGTTGCAGGATATAAAATTAACATACAGAAATCCCTTGTATTCCTATACACTAACAATGAGAAAACAGAGAAATTAAGGAAACAATTCCATTCAGCATTGCAATGAAAAGAATAAAATACTCAGGAATATATCTATCTAAAGGAACAAAAGACCTATATATAGAAAACTATAAAACACTGATGAAAGAAATCAAAACAAATAGATGGAGAAATATACCATGTTCATGGATTGGAAGAACCAATATAGTGAAAATGAGTATACTACCCAAAGCAATTATAGATTCAATGTAATACCCATCAAGCTACCAATGGTATTTTTCACAGAACTAGAACAAATAATTTCACAATTTGTATGGAGATACAAAAAACCTTGAATAGCCAAAGCAATCTTGAGAAAGAAGAATGCGACTGGAGGAATCAACCTGCCTGACTTCAGGCTATACTACAAAGCTACAGTCATCAAGACAGTATGGTACTGGCACAGAGGCAGAAATATGCATCAATGGAACAAAACAGAAAGCCCAGAGATAAATCCACACACCTATGGACACCTTATCTTTGACAAAGGAGGCAAGACTATACAGTGGAGAAAAGATAATCTCTTTAACAAGTGGTGCTGGGAAAACTGGTCAACCACCTGTAAAAGAATGAAACTAGAACACTTGCTAACACTATACACAAAAATAAATTCACTTTCATTTTCAAACTGATACTCACTTAAATGTAAATTTCTCAATGAAATGTAAGTTTCATGGAAGCTAGATTTTGTTTTCTTTAAGTTTTTATCCACATTCCTAGTACCTGGAGAAAGAACAAGAGACTCATAATAAGCAGGCAATATACAAAGAATGCTCAAACTACAGCACAGTCACACTCAACTCACATGCTAGTAAAGTAACGCTCAAAATTCTCCAAGCCAGGCTTCAGCAATATGTGAACTGTGAACTTCCAGATGTTCAAGCTGGTTTTAGAAAAGGCAGAGGAACCAGAGAGCAAACGGCCAACATCCTCTGGATCATGGAAAAAGCAAGAGAGTTCCAGAAAAACATCTATTTCTGCTTTATTGACTATGCCAAAACCTTTGACTGTGTGGATCACAATAAACTGTGAAAAATTCTGAAAGACATGGGGATACAAGACCACCTGCCCTGCCTCTTGAGAAACCTATATGCAGGGTCAGGAAGCAACAGTTAAAACTGGACATGGAACAACAGACTGGTTCCAAATAGGAAAAGGAGTATGTCAAGGCTGTATACTGTCACCCTGCTTATTTAACTTATATGCAGAGTACATCATGAGAAATGCAGGGCTGGAAGAAACACAAGCTGGAATCAAGATTGCCTGGAAAAATATTAATAACCTCAGATATGCAGATGACACCACCCTTATGGCAGAAAGTGAAGAGGAACTAAAAGCCTCTTGATGAAAGTGAAAGAGGAGAGTGAAAAAGTTGGCTTCAAGCTCAACATTCAGAAAACGAAGATCATGGCATCTGGTCCCATCACTTCATGGGAAATAGATGGGGAAACAGTGGAAACAGTGTCAGACTTTTATTGGGGGAGGGGGCTCCAAAATCACTGCAGATGGTGACTGCAGCCATGAAATTAAAAGACTCTTACTCCTTAGAAGTAAAGTTATGACCAACCTAGATAACATATTCAAAAGCAGAGACATTACTTTGCCAACAAAGGTCCATCTAGTCAAGGCTGTGGTTTTTCCAGTGGTCATGTATGGATATGAGATTTGGACTGTGAAGAAAGCTGAGCACTGAAGAATGGATGCTTTTGAACCATGGTGTTGGAGAAGACTCTTGAGAGTCCCTTGGACTGCAAGAGATCCAACCAGTCCATTCTGAAGGAGATCAGCCCTGGGATTTCTTTGGAGAGAATGATGCTGAAGCTGAAACTCCAGTACTTTGGCCACCTCATGCAAAGAGTTGACTCATTGGAAAAGACTCTGATACTGGAAAGGATTGGGGGCAGGAGAAGAAGAGGATGACTGAGAATGAGATGGCTGGATGGCATCTCTGACTCAATGGAGGTGAGTCTGAGTGAACTCCGGGAGTTGGTGATGGACAGTGAGGCCTGGCATGCTGCGATTCATCATGTCACAAAGAGTCGGACACAACTGAGTGACTGGACTGAACTGATACATTTGCTAAAAAAAAATCAGTTATCTCTAAGGAAGGTCTTCAGTTTAACTATTTCTACTATGAACTACAATGTTCTATAAAATAATAATATAACTTTTGTTCAGGATTCACACTTGTCTGTGTACATTTTTACATATTTATCTTAAGAAGATTGGTTAATTTGGGTAGGCCACTGATTTAAGTCTAAGAAATACTAAAAACTAAAAGAACATTCCAGTAGAACATATTTTCATTCTGTATATTTACTAGAATTGTGATGTTTTAGGAAAAGTCCCAGAAATATTTAAAAAATTACAACTTTTTTGTAGAAATGGCTCTACTGCTGATGTTTTATAAATTAATCATGCTCTTCAATCCTGAGTGTCTGTATTTTCTCTGTAAAATTGTAGGATTTGGTCTGGGAAATTTCTGTTTCCTTCTAGCTTTAAGTGTTAAATTATACCACTTCACATCTACCAGTGTTACAAATCTTACCAACAATAATGGAATTATTTTACAGAGTATATACACCAGATAGAAACTCACCAATGAGGAAAACAGAACAATAACAGTCTACTGTTATTTCCTTTCTTGCTCTGTTGTGTTACTTTCAAAGATAACTGGAAAGGAAATTGACATGGATATTTTTCTAAACTCAGTGTCTCTTTCCTCTCTCCCGTATCTGTACAGGTTTTACATTTCCTTAGTCACCCATCTTCAATTCAGAACTTGCTGATACATTTAGTAAAGAGTAGCAATCTCTTTTATACATGGATTATTCATAGATAACTTGCTAATTGGGCAATGAAACAGATATTCACATACTACAGTACCACTTACTGATATAAAATGACAATGTAAAAATAAAGCTTTCAAAATATGTATAACATTTGATCCAATAATTCCACTTCTTCAAATGTACTCTTTTAAATTATTTTGAGATAATTCAAAGTTATAGAAGAGTTGTATAAGTAGTTCAGAGAATTCCTGTGTATCCTTCATCCAGGTTATCCAAATGTTAACATTTTACTACATTGTCATTCCCTATGACTGTGACTGTCTCCATAGACATTAGGGGCTATTCATTGGAGCATAATTTATAATGCAGGAGACTGGAGGACCTCTAAATGGCATGCATCAGGAAAATGGTTCCTAGACAATATCTATTATGTAAAATATTAAACAGGAATTAAGATGTTTAAAGTGATTACTGTGAAATTTAGGTATGTTAGATAATGCTAAGTCAAAATGAAGTTATAAATGGTCATTATAAAGATTAATATAACACTAACTAAATATTATCCAGTGAAAATCAGGGCACATGTGACAGAATGGAAATAGATCCATGTAAAAAAAAAGACAAGGGAAGATGCAAAAATAAATGTAGTTTTACCAAGTTAATTAAGATAATGAATAAAACTTCTTTATTTTCTAAATAGTATACCTCTCTTGGACTGTTCTTTAAGATCTTATGGATGGCTACTTGAAGGTAAGCAAGAGAAAATACTGAATTTGCAAAATTATTGATAAGATTGTTGAGTAGAAGCTACAATTTAAATTGCATACCATAAACTCTTTTGTTTCATGAAAGAAAGAAGAAAAGGGGTCATTTTTCCCAAGGAGAAAATAAATAGGACTCAAAACAGAGAAAGATTATTTGGATTGAGATTTCAAAAAAAAATCAAGCTCACATGGGTTTGTAATGAATGTTTAGCAAACAGAATTCTGTAACATATAAGTTTAAGATTTTTACAGTATTACATGATGAGTTGGATTGCTTCAACCTGAAATTTCACTGGGACATTTATTTGTTAGTAACACTCACCCATTTAGTGGGTGTTACTAATAAATATGTGCAATCTGACTGCCAAACTGAACACAGATATATAAACTAATGAAACAGGTATTTTTAAGCAGTTAGAATTTCTGATAATTAAAATTTAAAAGAAAAAGATTATAATCTTTTAGCAGAGAACAATCCATATACATGACTTTTAAAGCTTAATTGTATACTCAATAGAGAGAGAAACATTTCTGAAAATGAAATATTAAAGAGCCACTGAATTCTGCTGCCAAGCTGATTTGGGTTGTAAATAGATCAGTTTTGGAGATTTCAAGTATGAGATGTTTATTAATCAGGTGACAGGAAATAATATCAACTGGGCAGTATTTGTAATATTACCTGATGAATTTCTAATAAGAAACCTCTTTATCAGAAAATCTAGTTTACATATGGCAGAGATAATCAATTAGTAAATTATTAAACAATCTAGGTATAGATGATCTAAATTCCTTGCTAACATGTTCTTGTTGTGTTAGTCGCTCAGTCATGTCCAACTCTTTGCGACCCCATGAACTGCAGTCCACCAGGCTCCCCTGTCCATGGGATTCTCCAGGCAAGAATACTAAAGTGGCTTGCCATTTACCACCAAAATTTAAAACTTCAGAAACTGGGTCTTGAACCCCAGACTGTATTAATGATGTTATCTTTATTATACTTAAGATATACTTTATGGGGCACCAAAACTACACAAAGATTGTTGAAATTCTAAAGCTGATGTGATTCCAGATTGAGACTGTCTTTTTCTTTTTTAAAGAAAAGGATACATTTCCTCTCCTCACAGCTGAGTTTGTCATCTATTGTTATTTCACAGATGACATAATTCACAAGTTATTAAAGGTTTCAGTGCAGTCTGAACCTTTTATTCCTACTCATTCCAAAACACTCTCAATTTTCTCCCACTACTCTCTAAAGTAATTTCAGCCCCAAAGAATAGAGGAGGAAAAAATATACATTGAATGTATAAAATAGAGGCAGAGTGCTGATCTATTATGACATTTATCTCTATGAAAGAAGATGGAATGACTTGCTCATGGCTATATTATTTATAAGTTCTTTCTTCTTTTATCTGTCTTATAAAGACAGATGTTGTAAGAAAGGTTAAGATTTCTTTACATTTTATACCAGGTGTCTCTCTTCATCCTTCACCATTTTCTTAGTTCTCAACTTTCAAATATTACAGGACAACTTATTTTTTTCATAGGTATCATGATGCCCTTCAAAATATGGGCTACTGTCTAGGTCTTAGCCTTGAATGGAATTATAACCATAGTTAAATATTTTATAAACAAAATAAAAATAAACATCTGTAAAATTCAAAATAGCATTCAGGTGATCTGATGATAATAATCAGTATAAAAGAGACCTTCAGTCCTTCAATGTGATGTTTGTTATTACTTCTCAATTATATAATACTAAAATCAGTTATATAGGATACAATATTGTATCTATTGCTAACAAAGCTGTATTGTGCACTTCAAAATGTGTGACAGGGTAGACACCACATTAAGTGTTCATAAATAAGTAAATAGTTCTATGTCCATCAGTTCAGTTTAGTCGCTCAGTCATGTCCGACTTTCTGCGACCCCATGAATCGCAGCATGCCAGGCCTCCCTGTCCATCACCAACTCCTGGAGTTCACTCAAATTCACGTCCATCGAGTCAGTGATGCCATCCAGCCATCTCATCCTCTGTCGTCCCCTTCTCCTCCTGCCCCCAATCCCTCCCAGCATCAGAGTCTTTTCAATGAGTCAACTCTTCGCATCAGATGGCCAAAGTACTGGAGTTTCAGCTTTAGCATCATTCCCTGCAAAGAAATCCCAGGGCTGATCTCCTTCAGAATGGACTGGTTGGATCTCCTTGCAGTCCAAGGGACTCTCAAGAGTCTTCTCCAACACCACAGTTCAAAAGCATCAATTCTTCGGTGCTCAGCTTTCTTCACAGTCCAACTCTCATATCCATACATGACCACTGGAAAAAACATAGCCTTGACTAGACGGATAACTAACTGAATATATAAAATAATATCAATTAGACATGTTTGTCTACAAGTAAATCATTTAAACTAAATATATGTAAATATATGTATGTATATATGTATGTGTGTATGTATGCAATATGTATGTATGTATGTATGTAAATATATGTAAACCTATGTACTGAATATTAATGATTTTCTTCATGTAGTAAGAAAAAGCAATTCTTACTTTTTATGCATTTTTATATTTACTTTTAAACAGGCATGAGTTATTTTGGAAAAAAGGAAAAACAAAGTTACATGAAAAAGTATGGGAAATGAAATATTTTAATTATGGGAATGAAATAAACATACATGTTATGGGAATGAAATATATACTAATAAATTCAGTGACAAAGCAAATTCAGAGGCTTAATGCAATGTCTTCATAAAGTGATAAAGGTAAAGTGATCTTAGGAAACATGGATCATAAAAGAAAATACTGATGCATTGTTATTTGAAATTATAAACATTGGTCACTGAAATATTCATTGAGAAAATAGATAGGTAAGCATGGGAAAAATATTCACAATATAAATATAAATTGTGACAAAGGACTTGTAGACTATGTAAAGAACATCTTCGATCATAAGATAACATCTCAATAACAAATAGGCAAAGTAGACACTTTGAAAAGGAATATATATATGTTACTAATAAGCAGTTGAAAAATAGCACATTATTTGTCATAAGGGAAATATAAATTTATCTTAATATATCACCATAACTCCTTCGAGAATGGCTTAAAATTTTAACAACCTGACAACACTAAATGTTGTCCAGGATGTGAAGCAGGTAGGATTCTCATGCATGGGTAGTAGGAGTGCACAATGGTACTACCAATTTGGAAACTGGAAGTTTCTTAGAAATCAGCACATACTACTTACCTATGATCACATAAATTCCATGTATTTACCCAAGATAAATAAAAGCATATGTCTACAAAAAGACTTTTATACAATTTGTATAAAATTATTCCTGGCAGGTCTATTAATAATCACGAAAAACTGAAACGGTTCTAAGAGCCACCAACAAAAGAATGGATAAATTGTGTTGTAACCATAAAATAAAACTGTACTTACCAGTTCAAAGAAGGTGATAAATTTGAACATTACTAAGGCATAATCCAGAGAAGGCAATGGTACCCCATTCCAGTACTCTTGCCTGGAAAATCCCATGGATGGAGGAGCCTGGTAGACTGCAGTTCATGGGATCGCGAAGAGCAGGACAAGACTGAGCAACTTCACTTTCATTTTCACTTTCATGCATTGAAGAAGGAAATGGCAACTCACTCCAGTGTTCTTGCCTAGAGAATCCCAGGGCTGCCGTCTCTGGGGTCACACAGAGTCGGGCACGACTGAAGCACCTTAGCAGCAGCAGCAGTCACTAAGTCATGTCCGATCTTTGTGACCCCATGGACTGTAGCCCACCAGGCTCCTCTGTCTATGAGATTTCACAGGCAAAAATATTGGGTTGCCATTTCCTTCTCCAAGATATCTCTGAATGCAGGGATCAAACCCGCGTCTCCTGGTTGGTATGTGGATTCTTTACCACTGGGCATCTGGGAAGCCTCAGAATCAATTTTGCTGCTGCTTCAGTCGTATTCAACTCTGTGTGACCCCAGAGACTGCAGTCCACCAGGTTCCCCCATCCCTGGGATTCTCCAGGCAAGAACACTGGAGTGGGTTGCCATTTCTTTCTCCAATGCATGAAAGTGAAAAGTGAAAGTGAAGTCACTCAGTGGTGTCCAACTCCTAGCGACCCCATGGACTGAAGTCCACCCCGCTCCTCCATCCATGGAATTTGCCAGGCAACAGTACTGGAGTGGGTTGCCATTTTTAGTTAGTGACAAATTTAAAGAGTTCAGTTCAGTTGCTCAGTCATGTCCAAAACTTTGCGAATCCATGAATCGCAGCATGCCAGGACTCCCTGTCTATCACCAACTACCGGAATTTACCTAAACTCACATCCAACGAGTTGGTAATGCCATCCAGCCATCTCACCCTCTGTCGTCACCCTCTCCTCCTGCTCCCAATCCCTCCCAGCATCAGGGTCTTTTCCAGTGAGTCGACTCTTCTCATGAAGTGGCCAAAGTACTAGAGTTTCAGCTTCAGCATCAGTCCTTCCAATGAACACCCAGGACTGATCTCCTTTATGATAGACTGGTTGGATCTCCTTGCAGTCCAAGGGATTCAAGAGTCTTCTCCAACACCACAGTTCAAAAGCATCAATTCTTCAGCACTCAGCTTTCTTTATAGTCCAACTCTCACATCTATACATGACCACTGGAAAAACAATAGCGTTGACTAGACGGGCTTTTATTGGCAAATTAGTGTCTCTGCTTTGTAATATGCTGTCTAGGTTGGTCATAACTTTCTTTCCAAGGAGTAGGCATCTTTTAATTTCATGGCTGCAATCACCATCTACAGTGATTTTGGAGCCCCCAAAATAAAGTCTGACACTGTATCCCCATCTATTTGCCATGAAGTAATGGGACCAGATGCCATGATTTTAGCTTTCTGAATGTAGAGCTTCAGGCCAACTTTTTCACTCTCCTCTTTCACTTTCATTAAAAGGCTCTTTAGTTCCTCTTCACTTTCTGCCATAAGGGCGATGTCATCAGCATATCTGAGGTTATTGATATTTCTCCCAGCAATCTTGATTCCAGCTTGTGCTTCTTCCAGCTCAGCGTTTCTCATGATGTATTCTGCATATAAATTAAATAAGCAGGGTGACAATATATAGCCTTGACATACTCCTTTTTCTGTTTGGAACCAGTCTGTAATTCCATGTCCATTTCTAACTGTTGCTCCCTGACCTGCATATAGGTTTCTCAAGAGGCAGGTCAGGTGGTCTTGTATTACCATCTCTTTCAGAATTTTCCACAGTTTATTGTGATCTACACAGTCAAAGGCTTTGGCATAGTCAATAAAGCAGAAATAGATGTTTTTCTGGAACTCTCTTGCTTTTTCCATGATGGCAGTTTGGTTGTTGACAATTTGATCTCTGGTTCCTCTGCCTTTTCTAAAACCAACTTGAACATCTGGAAGTTCACAGTTCACCCACTGCTGAAGCCTGGCTTGGAGAATTTTGAGCATTACTTTACTAGCATGTGAGACGAGTGCAACTGAGCAATAGTTTGAGCATTCTTTGACATTTCCTTTCTTTAGGATTGGAATGAAAACTGACCTTTTCCAGTCCTGTGCCCACTGCTGAGTTGCCCAAATTTGCTGGCATATTGAGTGCAGCACTTTCACAGCATCATCTTTCAGGATTTGAAAAAGTTCAACTGGAATTGCATCACCTCCACTAGTTTTGTTCATAGTGATGCTTTCTAAGGACCACTTGATTTCACATTCCAGGATGTCTGGCTCTAGGTGAGTGATCACACCATCATGATTATCTGGGTCATGAAGATATTTTTGTACAGTTCTTCTGTGTATTCTTGCCACATCTTAATATCTTCTGCTTCTGTTAGGTCTATACCATTTCTGTCCTTTATCGGGCCCATCTTTGCATGAAATCTTCCCCTGGTATCTCTAATTTTCTTGCAGAGATCAGTAGTCTTTCCCCATTCTGTTGTTTTCCTCTATTTCTTTGCACTGATCACTGAGGAAGGCTTTCTTATCTCTCCTTGCTATTCTTTGGAACTCTGCATTCAAATAAGTATATCTTTTCTTTTCTCCTTTGCTTTTGCTTCTCTTCCTTTCTCAGCTATTTGTAAGGCCTCCTCAGTCACACATTTTGCTTTTTTGCATTTCTTTTTCTTGGGGATGGTCTTGACCCCTGCCTCGTGTATGATGTTACAAACCACCATCCATAGTTCATCAGGCACTCTATCTATCAGATATAGTCCCTTAAATCTATTTCTCACGTCCACTGTATGATCATAAGGGATTTGATTTAGGTCATACCTGAATGGCCTAGTGGTTTCCCCAATTTAAGTCTGAATTTGGTAATAAAGAGTTCATAATCTGAGCCACAGTCAGCTCCTGGTCTTGTTTTTGCTGACTGTATAGAGCTTCTCCATCTTTGGCTGCAAAGAATATAATCAGTCTGATTTTAGTGTTGACCATCTGGTGATGTCCATGTGTAGAGTCTTCTCTTGTGTTGTTGGAAGAGTGTGTTTGCTATGACCAGTGCGTTCTCTTGGCAAGACTCTATTAGTCTTTGCCCTGCTTCATTCCGCATTCCAAGGCCAAATTTGCCTATTACCCCAGGTGTTTCCTGACTTCCTGCTTTAGCATTCCAGTCCCCTATAATGAAAAGGACATCTTTTGGGGGTGTTAGTTCTAAAAGATCTTGTAGGTCTTCATAGAACCATTCAACTTCAGCTTCTTCAGTGTTACTGGTTGGGGCATAGGCTTGGATTACCGTGATATTGAATGGTTTGCCCTGGAAATAAAGAGAGTTCATTCTGTCATTTTTGAGATTGCATCCAAGTACTGCATTTTGGACTCTCTTGTTGATCACAATGGCTGCTCCCTTTCTTCTGAGGGATTCCTGCCCGCAGTAGTAGATATAATGGTCATCTGAGTTAAATTCACCCATTCCAGCCCATTTTAGTTCACTGATTCCTAGAATGTCCACATTCACTCATGCCATTTCCTGTTGACCACTTCCAATTTGCCTTCATTCATGGACCTGACATTCCAAGTTCCTATGCAATATTGCTTTTTACAGCATCGGAGCTTGCTTCTATCACCAGTCACATCCACAGCTGGGTATTGTTTCTGCTTTGGCTCCATCCCTTCATTCTTTCTGGAGTTATTTCTCCACTGATCTCCAGTAGCATATTGGACATCTACCGACCTGGAGAGTTCCTCTTTTGATATCCTATCATTTTACCTTTTCATATTGTTCATGGGGTTCTCAAGCAAGAATACTGAAATGGTTTGCCATTCCCTTCTCCAGTGGACCACATTCTGTCAATTTAAAGAGTAATGTGAGAGAAAGAGAGGGACCAAAGAGAACTTGGATTTTAGCCTACTTGTCTAAGGGAAAAAAAAAATTGAAGAAGCAAATAAATGCATGGAGAGAAGAAAAGGCTTTGCAGTGGGAATAAAGGTATATTTGATGATCCTCTAAGATCTACTTAAAAACATTTTCTTTCCAGGTGTAGTGGATAAAGTTTATCTATTGAATGAAGATTCCAGCTGTAAAAATTCACTTTTTTCCATATATCAACCTTTTCTCTTTTTGTTTTTTTCCCTGCCCGTGGGCAGAATTTTCAATAACTTGAAAGGGTGCTTTGGGATTGTGAGAGTCCTGAGAATGGTCTAGAGAGGAGATAACTTATCATGCTTTAGTACTCCTTGTTCTCTTTTCTCAGGAAGTATTTCAACTTCAGGTATTTGTGGGCCACTGATGAGATGGGTGCCTGTTGTTTTTCCATCTCTTAGGTTGTGTTTCAACTGAGAGAATTTGGACTGAGGTGCACTGTCTTTTTGATATTTGTTTATTTATTTTGTCAGTTCCAGGTCTTGGTAGTACCTGGGATCTTTGATCTTCATTGTGGCATGCAGATCTTTCAGTTGTGGCGTGAGGACTCTTGGTCACAACATGAGAACTCTTAGTTGAGGCATGTAGGGTCTGGCTCCTGGACCAGGGATTGAACCCCCTGTATTGGCAGCGCAGAGTCTTAGCCACTGCACCACCAGGGAATTCCCAAGATGCAGTGTGTTTAGTGTCCAAAAATGATGGTAAAAAGGAAGGGAATTCAGGAATTGATCATCACATTCATCTGTTTTCTATAATACAGTTGTTTTCTTATTAGCTGGTGAATTTCTTGCAGGTAGGCACTACCTCTGTTGTATTTTTAACCTTTCCTTCCTAAAGGAGTAAATGCTTCCATGAAGTAAGCATTCAGTGAAAAGATGCTGAAAGGACTAAATATGCCTCTAGAGATTTTATTATTCCTACTTCACCTGATATATAAAGTTTTGTTATTAAAAAAACAAAGTTGTAAAGTAAACAAAGTTATAAAGTAGATTTTTATAGAACCTTTTCTCTCAAGAAAAAAGAAAACAAAGATAGGCCCAATAATAAAATGGAATATCCTTGACTGAAACATTTAAATATTAGATTGGAAGGATAAGAGAGATAAAGGAGAAGGAAATCAGATACTCAAGCTTTCTGAACTCAGAAAGTGAAAAAGCAGGAGAGACAGATTAAAGAGCTCCAGTACAGGAAACAAATGGAAAGTAAAAGAACTAGGATGTCCCTACTATGGTGTCTAGAAATAGAGGAAGGACACACAGAACCAGAGGGAGATTACATGAAAACTTCCCATGGTTACTCAGGAGCAAAGCTGGCATCGCTATGCACCTTGATTTCACTCTCCACTCAGTGATCTTGTCTCTAGATTATGCATTTCTTGATATTTACTTATAAACCTGGTAACCAATTTAGAGAAAATCCTGCCCATGAAGGACTGATGCTATGACCACATAGCCACCTTGCATATTCCCTGTGCTATACAATAAGTCCTTATTAGTTATCTATTTTATATACATTGTTGTTTAGTCACTAAGTTATGTCCAACTCTTTGAGTCTGCATGGACTGTAGCTCACCAGACTTCTTTGTCAATGAGATTTCCCAGGCAAGAATACTGGAGTGGGTTGCCATTTCCTCCTCCAGGGGATCTTCAGGCCCCAGGGATCAAACCCACATCTCCTGCATTAGCAGGCAGATTCTTTGAGCCACCTGGGAAGCTCATTATTTTATATATAGTTGTGTATATATGTAAATCTCAGTCTCCCAATTTACCCCTCTTCCCTTTTCTCCCTTGGTAACCATAAGATTGTTTTCTACATAGGTGACCCTATTTCTGTGAAAAGCAGTATGGAGTTTCCTTAAAAACTAAAAGTAAAGCTACTATGTGATTCAACAATCCCACTGCTGGGCATATACCCAGAGAAAACATAATTTGAAAAGATACATGCACCCCAGTGTTCATTACAGCACTATTTACAATAGCCAGGACATGAATATCGAATGTAAATGTCCCTCAATAGAGAAATGGATAAAGAAAATATAATACATATACAATGGGGTATGGTGTGTGCTAAGTCACTTCAGATGTGTCTGACTCTTTGTGAACTTATGGACTGTAGCCCACCAGACTCCTCTGTCCATGGGATTCTCCAGGCAGGAATACTGAAGTGGATTGCTGTGACCCCCTCCAGAGGATTTTCCCAACCCAGGGATAGAACCCGTGTCTCTTATGTCTCCTGCATTAGCAGGTAGACCTTTCACCACTGGCACCACCTGGGAAGCCCAGTGGGTTATTACTCAGCCATAAAAGGATGAAAGAATGCCATTTGCAGCAACATGGATGGACCTAGAAATTTTCATACTGAGTGAAGTAAGTCAGAGAAAGACAAATATGGTATCTAAAAACATGGCACAAACTAACTTATTTACAAAATGGAAACAGAGTCACAGATGTAGAGATTTCTGTGTATTAGTTTTGTATTCTGCAAATTTACTGAATTTGTTGATGAGCTCTAGTAGTTTTCTGGAAGCATCATTAGGATCTTCTGTGTATAATGTGTTACCTGCAAATAATGATGATTTTACTTCTTCTTTTTCAATTTGGATTTCTGTTAGCTGCTTTTAAATACCACAGAAATCTTTCCTGAATTTCATCTGGGTTCTTCCTTTCTATGGACAGTAAGCATAGCAGAGTTTAAAAAGTAAAATCCTGTCTTGCTCCAGTTTCGAGTTTCTGGCTACAGGTCAGTTCCCCTGCTTGAGCAGTTGATTAATCAGCTTCCCTCATCAGGTTCTTTCACTGAGGGCCAGTAGGCCACTATGCAACAGCCCTCATTACCTAGGAGCCAGATATCAGACCGCTAACCCCTATGCCCTCGAGTTCACAGGATCATTTAAATTTGCCAGTCCACGGGGAGTCCGGGAAAGCTAGCTAACCACACTCCATCTGCCACGTGTAAGCTGCTCCCTCTAGCTCCAGCTTGCTGTCATCCTGTCCTGGGTGCAACCCCTATATGACCTTGTCTGACAGCCTTCTCTCATTTGGAACTGTAAATTGTATACAGGGTTCTGCCTTTCATCTATCCTGTCTGGGTGTCAGTGTGTTATGTCCCTCCATCAAAGATCCCTTAAGTCTTACTAAACAGTGAGCCCTTTCCTGCATCCACCTGCCGGTCCACATACAAACATTTAATGCCTTTCACTGTGACCAAGTCCTGCGGCAGGCTGCAGAGGTGATTATTGTGGCACCTGGAGGCCATTCAAGAGGCAGATTTTTCTCCTATCTGGGCCTTTGCATGTTGTCAAGTGTTTCTGCACCTCACCTCGCTTTTTAATTTTTATCATTTGTGCTGAAATTAATAGTTCTGTATTGCTTTTGTTCAACTCAATCAAGGTACCTGGAAATCTGTGTGCATATGAGTTTTAGAAATAAGATATTCCATTAGCATTTATACAGATTTAATTTGCCACACTACTGATTGGACATATTCTTTTAAATGTTATGGCCACTTGAAGATACTGACTATTGCCAACAGTTTTCTTCAAGAGGCCTTTGACACGTGAACTACCGAGGAGAACTAGGAGAAAAAAATACAGAAAACCTTTTGTGGTTGACATGGTGAACTAACTATGTAATAAAAGAAAGTCAAGCAACATTTTACCAAATGTTTCCATTTGTAAAAAGGAGTATATCTTTTTCTATGAGAGGCAGAAAGTATCGTGTTTATTTGAATGGCCAGTTCCTTATCTTGCTTTTGTAGGGCAGCCAAAGCCAATTTAGAATGGTGGGAGAGGTTGCAAGCTTATTTGAAACATCTCTCGTGCACAGGGAACTGTATGATTCGCATTGGAAGTTCTCTGTTGTTAGAAAGGGATGAAAACACTTTGACTTCAGTAGTACTGGAGGTGTTAGGAGCTGCCTGGCATTTTGACTGTGTTTTTTGAGACGAATATGTATGTGTGACTGCCTGGGGAAAAAAACCACGCACAACAGAACCTGAAGTGAATAACACTGGGGGATATATCACCCCTTACCATCAGTCATATCATATGCAGTGTAAACAGGGTGAAGCAATTTGCTACTTTCCTGGGTTCCATTATGTATATGTGTTTATTTAATCAGAACTAAATGATATTACATGAAGTTCCCCTTGCCCTCTTGAGAAATCCAGATTCAACACTTTCAGTGCTGTTCAGTGCTGGAGAGCAAAGAAAGTGTAACCATAGTGATGGAATGGAAATGATTTTCTTTGTTCAGAGGCTTCAATATCCAACAGACATCACAGTTTTCAAGGTCAAAAATATATTAGGATGAGATAAAAAATTAAAGAAAAATGTGCTGGCTTAGCTACAAAAGCTAATTTAGTTTATGCATTATAAATTATGTTAAAATGACTAAAATGAGATTTCTCAGCAAGAACTAAATGTGTGGTTTCACAAAACTAATTTCCAAAGATGAACATGATTACAGAATTTAGCTTTAAAAGCTTTTCAGGCCATCAGAGAAAACAGCAAAGCTATCAATTATCAGACTTTAGTGGTGCCTCTATCAGAAATATAATGGTATTTTTAGCATTCTGCTCAGCGTTTACTAAATTAAGAATGTCTACAAACAAATCAATTAATTGGGACATTATTTAATTAAGTAAAACATGTGATCTGCCAAAGAACCTTAAGCAGACAATTATAACAAACATCCCAATAGCCTTCCTCTTCTGTGGAGTGAAATAGCTGGCCGAGCAATAAAAGGAAGATGGAAGCTACAGAAAATGAAACACTGATAAAACCAGCAAACACAGCCGCATGCTTTTCTGATTCATACTGCATAGTTATGTAATTTTTAAAAGTGCTTATTTTGAAAATCTGTGATTTCCAGGGAGAAGGTCAATGCTATCGGTCAGTCATTCCAATCCTATTAGGTGGATATGTGGCATTTGTTTTTTGTGACAGTGCATATATATATATATACACACACACACACACACACACATAAAAGAATCTGTAGTCTCATGCAAGGTACACTTAAGTCTCTGTATGCTAGGAAGTTACTGGGTTCCTGGTATTTGTTCTGGTATTACTGGAAAGCTAAACAGCTCAGATTCAGTAAGAGTTTATTTTCAAACCACTGTAAGTCAATTCAGTTCAGTCGCTCAGTCATGTCCAGCTCTTTGCAGCCCAATGGACTGCAGCACACCAGGCTTCCCTGTCCATCATCAGCTCCCAGAGCTTACTCAAACTCATACCCATCGAGTCAGTGATGCTATCCAATCATTTCATCCTCCATTGTTCCCTTTTCCTCCTGCCTTCAATCTTTCCCAGCATCAGGGTCTTTTCAAATGAGTCAGTTCTTCACATCAGGTGGCCAAAGTATTGGAGTTTCAACTTCAACAACAGTCCTTCCAATGAATATTCAGGACTGATTTCCTTTAGAATGGACTGGTTGGATCGTCTCCAACATCACAGTTCAAAAGCATCAATTCTTTGGCACTCATTTTTTTTAAAATAGTCCAACTCTCACATCCATACATGACTATTGGAAAAACTATAGCTTTGACTGGATGGGCCTTTGCTGGTAAAGTAATGTCTCTGCTTTTTAATATGCTGTCTAGGTCAAGCACTCTGTAAAAAACAACAACAACAACAACTCCCAGTTCAACCTTTTAATAGTCCTGTGAGTTAGAAATCAAGATCCCAGTTATAAACGGAAAGGTAAGGTTCAAGGAGGTGGAGTACTTTCTCTGTATTCATGCACCTGTTACGTTGCAGAGCTAGGATTTAAACCCATGCATATGATAATAATAAGTCCCAAACACTTTCAGTTATTCCAGAAAATCTTCTCTGAAGGAAAGCCAGTGCATCCCAGCTTGAATGTTAATGGGCTGTACCACTGAAATTACTACCATTTTGGCTATGAGTCCATTGAAATACATTGTCTTAAATGAGAGGTAGCAATGATTTTGTTAGGGAAGGAAGCAGAGACCGTTATCAAATACTGCTTGGGCAAGTCAAAGTATCAAATTGCCTAATCCCATTAGGTATCAAGGAAAAGATAAACCACCTATTTACCTACAAACAACCCAGAGTAGACTATCCTTATTTGAAGTGCTGGTAAATGTGGATCAAGAGTTAAAGGAGTGTGATGGTGAAAAGTGGGGTGATGACACTGGGTAGTCAATGGCAGTGCTGTGACCTGTTGGAAACTTTGAAATCTAATTTCTTCCTTTTTGTTAATGAAGATAATCTTTTCACATATATCTAAATGGTGAACTTATGTATAGGGGAACATCTCATGAATTGTATCAAACATCCCTGAAATCATTTTCAGAAATCATTTGACCTGAGCAATTATGGTTATCCTGTCCAGGTGACTCTTGTCATCCAAGACAATTAGGTCTTCCAATCCTTTGTTCTTTCTTTCCTCCCTTGTCTCCTCTAAGCTCCAGGTACACCCTGGTATCATTATGTATCTAGACTTTCTCATCCTGCTGGGTTGGTCTGAAAATTTCTCAAAGATGACACGGATGTAAATCTGTAAGTCACTGACACCCAATTATCTGAGAATGATAAAGAAACCACGAACATGAAAGTGCTTTCAAATTATTGTCTCACTAAATATTAATTTTTAAGTCAAAATTTTGTTACTTGTTATTCATCACATTTTTACTACTAATCAATAGGTTAAACTTTTCATGAAATGCCATTGTGAAATTTGTAATGTTTCCACTCAGTTCTAAAAATAAAGAACTTATGATGTTCATCTTCATACCACAGAGAAAACATCATATTGCCCAGCCCATACCTGATGACTGAGGTAGATATACTGACTAGAACCACAGGGAAGGACACAGACGGACTGCACTCTTTGCCTGGGATTGGCAGCATTTGAGTAAAATGCTTTGCTATAATTAAAGTAATTTGTGTGCAATAGGGAAAAAACAACCCCTTAAATATCAGTGTGGGATTCAATAGCAAAATACGTCTAGACATGTGAAACTTTCCACATTGAAAGAACTTACTGAAAAATGATTCATTTTTACATTCTCCACCTGCTGCCTAATTTTTCATCATATTAATTTGTGAAAGAAAAAACTGTTTCCAAATCATAGTACTGCGCTATACTGCTAATATGATACAGAGTTCTTAGCTCTCAGTCTTTATTGAGCTTCACCCATTCACTAGATGCTGTTTAGAAAAATCAATAAATATCTTTATCTTAATAATTCAATTTTCATAAAAGTTTTCATTGTCATTCATGTTCATTAGAGTTTAAGATCAACTAACATGGATGTTATTTGATCTTCTTAAGAGCAGGAAATCACAACTTTGGGAATATGCTTTTTATGCAAGGATAGATATTTATTATAAGATTAAAGTTGCTTTTCTCTGTTATCTCACTAATCTGGATACTTTAGAGACATTGTTTTAAACATTCTCCTGTATCAATTTTTTTTCATAACCTGTAATTACAAGAAGAACAGCTAATAGTGCTTTAAACAAATAGTTGATTTTTCTTACATAGCAGGGAGTCATGATGTAAGAGGGTACTCTTTGTTGTCTGAGCAGCTCAGTGTCAGAGGCAGCATCTCTGCAATTTTCTTTACCTTTTCCCAATAGTCATAAGATGGCTGCTGTAGCTCTAGACATCCTGCCTCGATTCATGCAGGATCTAGAGGGGCAGATACGCTGCTAGAGAAGTAAATTTCTTTTATCATAAAGCAAAGTTTTCAGATCCACCACAAACTCCCTCTTACAAACCACTGATTAGAATTCAGATGTATGCTCATCCTGAGCTGCAAATAATCAAAGACTAACTATTTAGGTATTTGGGAATGGATTTTAGGTTAGCTATCCAACAATGCTTTATTCTTATTTCATCCAACTTTGTCTTTCAATGACTAGACTTGATGCTGTGGCTGAGTGAAAGCAGCTATACACTGAAGCTGGTTATAAAGTAAAAGGGAATGGACTTCAAATCATCTGCGTTTAAATCTCAGCTCTATAGTTCCTCTGTTAGGATCTTAAGGAAGCCACTTCCTTTTATAAGCTTCAGTTTCCTCATCTCTAAATGGAAACAATAATTCCTTTTAATAAGTGTGATAAGGATTAAGTAAATAAGATGTCTCAGAATATCAAGTATAGATTTAAATAGAAATTTACTAAATTGTTCATATGTTCTCTCTTTCATTCATATATGAAGTTGGTCAATATAACCTTTATCTAAGAGAAGCAATTGAAAAGAGGTTACTACTGGCTAGGTTTGCTTCTGTTGAATATGAGGCCAAAGGTATAGTAGTGATTCACCTCAGGGTCTTATTCCTGAAGGAGTGTATGTCTATATCTGTGTGTGTGTGGTTACTTTAGCCTGCAGATGGCAATGAGACAAGGATGGAGGGAGCAAGGAAATTAACTTTTTTGAAAACCTCTTAAACTACCTCTCTCATCCTCATATCATTTTTTACCTGATAACTAGGCATTTTTCTTTTCTTTTACTTTAAACTAGGCTATTAGGCTAAAAGCAGAATGGCTTTGACCTCTCATACTTCTAAGTTGCCCATATTGTACAGCTTTTCCATCTCATTCACTCTTTTATTTCCTGGGAACCCATCACAAGTCCCTGGAGGCTGCAGAGAAAGATAGTTTTGTTAAATACTGCTCAGGGTCACACACCAAATCTTTCTTTCCTTTCAACCTCCAACTAATATTCCACAAATAGATCAGTACCCAATTATCTCTCTCTGAGAGTACATTTCTTTCGTATCTAGAACTCCTCCAACCACTTCCATCCAGAGATAAAACGAATAGCCATTACTCAACACTAATTTGGAGTCTGAACTTAGGAACTGTTGTCCACTTCTTCAAGTATTGCCTCTTCTCTGACGTTCATTATACTATCTTTGCTGCCCTGCTGGTCTGTCCAGATGTGGCCAACACGGCCTATCCAAATTTGCTGTGTTTTTATTCCTGAATCCTGTGATCTCGGAACCTCGCTGCACGCAGGTTATGTAACACTTTGCCATGTGCAAAAATTTCTACATATGAATATGTGAACCTGTGAACAAAAATGTCTCCTGAACAAGGAAACATCATCTCTTTGTTCTTCCTTCCATCCATCCCTCCCTCCCTCCAGGCTTGTTTGTCTTCTCCCTCCCCTGCCCCTCTTCTCATCTCTCTCCTATCTGGGTAATTTACAGAAGGGGAGGCATCCTGAGAAATGACTGTTAATCTGTGGATGACATACTGATGTGTTAAAATTGATAATTCATCCTTCCTGAAGAATGGTACATGAATCTAACCAGTCATTGAATGGTTGCCAGATATGCTGTGGTCAGTCTCTGTAAATAGATGAAAACAGACGAGGAAGATGAGTAGGGCTAAGTACTAATTTCAGTAATTTTCCTCGAGAGGGAGCAGTTGATCAGATATGAGACTGAGGTTGGTCAAAAACTAGTGAGGAAGCTTTGAATGTAGGCAATATCACAAGACTGGGCTGTGTTCAGAGGCTACGCCGTGTCCAACTCTATGTGACCCCACGGACTGCAGTGTGCTAGGCTTCCCTGTCCTTCACTATCTCCCTGAGTTTGCTCAGATTCATTCCATTTAGTTGCTGATGCCATCCAACCATCTCAGCCCATTGTCTTCCTGTCCTCAATTTCTCCCAGCATCAGGGACTTTCCCAATGAGTTGGCTCTTTGCATCAGATGTCCAAAGTATTGGTGCTTCAGGATCAGTCCTTCCAATAAATACTCAGGGTTGATTTTCTTTGGGATTGATTCATTTGATCTTGAAGTCCAAGAGACTCCCAAGAATCTTCTCCAGCCCCACAATGTGAAAGCATCAATTCTTCAGTACTCAACCTTCTTTATGGTCCACCTCTCACATCCATATGTGACTACTGGAAAAACCATAATTTTGACTATATGTTGGCAAAGTGATATCTTTGTTTTTACTATGCTGTCTAGGTATTAATATGCTGTCAAGATTGGATGGGGCTGAGCAATTTATCCTAAACCTGTGGACTTAAAAATCACTGGAAACCCTAAGTATATTAGAATCATCTTAATGCTATTTACTCAAGCTATAGTCCTAAAATCTTGATTTCATCCCTGGAGACTAATTCAAATGTTTTATAAACTCTGAGGTACCCACCCATTCTTCTATCTACCTCTCATTAAATATTTGCTGAGCTTGTATTAAATGCTTAATGCTGTGCCAAATATTGGATGTGCAGAATTAAATAGTAGTTGTCCCTAACCTCAAGGAAATAAATGAAGAAAGTAAATACATAAGCAGAGAGTTAAAATTTAGTGCAAAAGCACCAAATTGAAAATATGTATATGACATGATCATAGACAAGAAAGCAGATGGTGGATTAATATGAGGCATTGAAATGTGTGTATGGCCCTGCAATGCAGGAGACCTGGGTTCGATCCATGGGTCAGGAAGATCCTCTGGAGAAGGAAATGGCAATCCACCCCAGTATTCTTGCCTGGAGAATTCCATGACAAAGGATCCTGGCAGGATACAGTCCATGGGATTGCAGAGTTGGACACGATGGAGCAACTTTCACACTTAGGGTCAACCTACCAATAGCCATCTCAGAAAAATGGGGAACAGGCTGTCCAGGCATGAAAGAGGGCCATCATAAAAGCCCTGAGTCAGGGGCTCCCCATTACCTTCTCTATAGCCTCTTTGCCTGGCATGCTGGGTTCACCGTTTAATTGTTGGCTCTCAACACCCTTTGGTGGTTCCCAGAACATGTCTTGTTATTTTGCATATTCATTTCATTATATGTGTTGTTTCCCCCACTTGATATCTTCTCCCCTTTCATTCTACCCTCTCTTGTTTCAAAGAACTTGCTACCCTAGGATTTTAGATTGACTTCATTCTTCAGAGGGTATCAGCTAAGTTTTCACTGATTCAGAGATGTCCTCCCTTTTCAATCCTAAAGTGGCAACTCCATCCACATCCACCACCACATCATTCTTGCTTATTTTCCTCATGGCACTTTTCATATATCTGAGTTTCTGGTTCATTTATTTGTTTACCATCTATGTCCACCTTGATTCATGAGTAAACTTCCTGAGACAGCGGCTTTGATAGTCTTATTCTCTGCTCTATTTTCAGGATCTAAAATCAAGCCTGGTAAATAATAGGTGCTTAATAAACACTTCTTAAATTGATAAAATAAGTAATTAACAGACATTTTCCCCCCACTGAAGTGCATGCCTCTTGGGGAAGAGATCATCAGCTTTCATCTCTATGTTCTATATATACTCTCTGACACATAGTAGATGCTCAATAAATATTTATTGAATGAATGAATGGGGCTCAAGAACATTTTTGCAGATGACTCCAGGGCTGGAGCTAAGGTGTTAATTTTGAAGTTCTTTTTGGAACATGAGCTAGCTGCTGAGCCAGGATGCTTTGAAAGTGATTGCTGCTCCAATTGGAGCATGACTACTGACCTGAGACTGCCTCAGTTGACAAATTAAACTTGCTAGCCCTGAGCGCACCAATAGGCTTTGCAAACTCAAATAGCTGGAGGAGGAGAGGACAACCATCACACAGCCCTTTTATTTACCATCATCACAGTTTCTGCAGCAATTATGGAACTGTGGACATCTTTAAAAGTCAAATTTTGAAGATTTTGTATATATTATCTTGAGAAATGGTACTCACAAATTTGGAACTTAAGATTGTTGTAAAATATGGCAAAATTCAAACAAGCGGTATCAAAATGCCAGAATATTTGCCAAATGTTGTTCACTTTGATGTCCCAAAAAAGCAGAGTCTATATGTGGTGCCCCCAATTTACATATGCTTTTCATCCTTTTAAAAAATAAGTTTCTGCTGAAATATAAGACATTTTAACCTTGCTGAAGGGTTTGCCTGTGGCTACATGGAAATTTTAAGATGCAATTGCTTGAGCAGAAAGTTACAATATTTAGTAAAAATGTAAATTCAAAAGATGAGGATATTATTTTTCTTATTCAGACCAGTGTCCAAACTGAGTGTTCATGCTGCTTATAATAATAATAATACAGAGATATTCCTGCATTCATGTATGTAATAATTACTCTGACCAAAGTTTAGAGAAAACAAAAATCATCCTTGGCCTCAGAATCTTTAAGAAAATCATCAGAGACAAGAGTGAAATTATTTGATAAAATTATTAACAATCAAAATATCTTCTCAAAATTTTGGGTTGGCCAGAAAGTCTATTTGGGTTTTTCTATAACATCTGATTGAGCCAACCAAATAGATTTGCCTCAAAAGATTCTCTGTGTATGGATTTGATTTTTAACAGGAACATATAAGTTATGTGCCAAGTGGTGTTGAAGAACCTTTATTTAATTGTATTATCATGAAACAACTGAATTTATTGGTGATGGAAAGAAGTGAGATTTAGTATCAGATTCTGATGAAAGAAGCTTCACTCTTTGGCTTTTATTCCTCCCAAGGCTCTGGGAAAGAGCTGGTGGTAAGGGGGTCACCTTTCTCTCTGAAACCAGCCAGAGTCTGAACCACAAACTTGAAAAGAAAGTAGTAAAATTTCTTTCATGTTAATCACACATTTGTTCTATCAAGATGAGATATTTTGAAATATTATGTAAAGCTGAATGAATCAAATTATTTGGACCTTATTTTATTCAAAGCATTGTCTTAAGTCATTTAGAAGGTGAAAATATTGAATGCTAGCCCTCAAGAGTCTTATAATCAATTGATGTGGAGAGGAAAATTTGCATATAAAATGTAAACTGTGCAATGAATGGGTCAGCTATGAGATGACAGAGGAATTAAAAAATAATAGCTGACATTTCTAGATCTCATGCTGAGCAAAATTTAAGAATCAGTCAATACAACTTAAAAGTTTAAAACTTTTCCTTCTCCTTGAAAGTTTCCTTTAAACTTTTTTACACATATTCTCAGTTGGAGTAGAAATATTAGAAGTGAGGAGCACATATTTCAACCTTTTGAATGATTTGAAGTATCTAATGTTTTGGTGTATGTATTGTTATAAGGTAATATAACTGTTTTCCTACAAGAAAATTGTATACTGTGAAGGTGTGTGTGTGTGTGTGTGTGTGTGTGTGTGTGTGTTCTTAGTCGCTCAGTCATGTCCAACTCTTTGCAGTCTCATGGACTGTAGCCTACCAGGCTCCTCTGTCCATGGAATTCTCCAGGCAAGAATACTTGAGTGGGTAGCTATTCCCTTCTCCAGAGAATCTATCCAACCCAGAGATCGAATCTGGGTCTCTTGCATTGCAGACAGATTCTTTACTGTCTCAGCCACCAGGAAAGTCCATACTATGAGGATAATGATGCTAAAAGCAGTATCCTGAAGAGCATCTCCCCCAACCCCTGTATGTTCCAATGACTTCTAGTACTTCTTCCATATCAATTTATGATGACACATAATGAGTGGTTATCTCCCCAACTCAAACATAAGCTGAACGGGGGTTTGTCTTATTCTGGTAGAGTAGTTGATGGACTTGGTGGTTAATAGTATTTAATGAATTAAAGAGCAAATGAATACACTTTCTGTCTTCTATTGTGATACATCTGGCATATATTATTGGGCATCTCTAACCACGTTGGCTTTGCTTTGGTTTCTGAACATACCAATCTCTTTCCTGCCTCAGGCTTCAAATACCTTCTGTTTTCTTAGAAAATTCTCCTTATTCTCCTTCTGTAGCCTGTCCTCTGTCACTGTTACCTCCTCAGAGAGAACTTTTCAGATGACCATGTCTAAAGACCTTTCTTCTGCTACTAGCTCTGCTGCTGCTAAGTCACTTTAGTAGTGTCCAACTCTGTGTGACCCCATAGACGGCAGCCCACCAGGCTCCCCCATCGCTGGGATTCTCCAGGCAAGAACACTGGAGTGAGTTGCCATTTCCTTCTTCAATGCATGAAAGTGAAAAGTGAAAGTGAAGTTGCTCAGTCATGTCTGACTCTTAGTGACCCCATGGACTGCAGCCTACCAGGCTCCTCCGTCCATGGGATCTAGCTCAGGTCATTTTTTTTCCATAATAGCTTATATAATGTTACATTAGTATTTATTTTCTTCTCCCCCCCTCCATATCTGCTGTATTATAACCTTCACGATGTCAGGCATGTCTTTAATATCTGCAGTGGCAATTCCTGTGCCTAGCATAGTGTTGAATACATAGGAGTCAATAAATATTGGTTAAAAGAATAAATAATGCTCTAGTATAGGACACATTCCTTAGTAAAATTTACTATCAGACTGAGATAGCTTTTTGCATCATTTCCTGTGCACAAGATATAACTCCACATCTTTTCTTTTCAGTGATCTAGCAATTTGGTGTATTGAGACACCATGGCAGAAAACCACTTGGATATAGTATATGACTACAAAGGAACAGAAAGGAAAGCATTTCCTTTAGCACAGAATATCCCATATGGGAATGTGAAGTATGTAACAGCAAAGCACCTCTGTTGATAACCTCTTGTGGCTTACTGTTTTAGACTTTTTTGTCATCTGAATTCTTCACCTCCATTTGTCTCTCTGTCTCTGTCTCTATCTCTGTGTCTCTCTTGCTTTTTCCCTCTCTTTCCCCCCTCCTTTCTTCCCTCCTTCTCACTCTCTCCCTCTTTCTCTTCTCTCTCTCTAGCTCTCTCAGCTGTTTCCCGCTACAAGAATGTTGAAATTCTATATCAGGCTCATCATCTGAATATTCTACTTGCTATACATTATTTTGTCTACTCATGCAAGATTTTTATATTTGAAAATTGTGCCCCACTTGACTCTCTAGCTTCACCTATACTAAGGAAACAGGAGAGAGTGCACCTGCCCACAAAAGTAGAGTGGTTTGGGGAATGCTTTATTTCCAATGACCATTTCAAGGATGTCCTTCTCTTACAGTATGGATGTTGATGCGAAAGATATTTGTAAACAACAATATATACATGATCACATGACCCACATTTTCCCCAAATGACATTCAGTCTGAGACCACCAGACTCACAATAATACCAAGAAACATACATCAACATATTGTAAAGTAATTAACCTCCAATTAAAATAAATAAATTTATATTAAAAAATCCAAAAAAATAAAGTCCATCTAAAAACATAAACAAATAAAGATGAGAAAGCTAAGCTGCAAAAAAAAAAAAAATCAAGAAACATTCTGATTCAGTGTCCTTCATCAGTATCATTGGAACCTCAGCCTAGAACAAATGAATAAACGCTTATATCCTCTATTGTGATACATTTGGCTTATATTATTGGGTCTCTAATCACATTGGCTTCGCTTTGGATTTTGAACATACTAATCCTTTCCTGCCTCAACCTCCAAATACCTTCCGTTTTCTTAGAAAATGGGCCTCAAGGTATCACTAGAAAGTCTCATTTTTCTTGACTGGCCATGACAGTCTGCTGCTTCAGCCTCACAGAGTGGTCATAATTTGCTCTGACAATACAAGCAGTTTACACTAGTCATAACCTGGTTTGACATCAGGTATAAATCAATGTCAACCCTTTCTGGAATTAGCAAGTCAACACTTTCTTCTCCTCCAGAATCCTCTATTTCTGTGCCATGGCAGAGAATGCTCCACCCACCCTTAACATGTTTCAGAAATCTAGTCTTAAACTGTGCTCTCCAGTTTTTAAACTGACCGGTGAAAGTTTTAATCTTCTAGCTTCATCTTTAGGATCCTGGTGAAAATTTCCTTTAAGAATAAATAAATAAAGAATAAATAAAATTTCCTTTAAGAATAGGAAATTTTCACTAGGATTTAAGAATAGTCTAGAATAGATCTTCGCCACTGAAAATATAGTTTGTGGAGCAGCGGTATAAACATCATCTGAGAACTTTCTAGAAATGCAGATTCTCAGGCTCCGCCTCAGTCCTGCCAAATCAGAGTATGTATGTTAATGTGAATTTCAGGTAATATGAGATACATTGATGTCTGAGAAGCCCTCATAGATGATTAAAGCAGTTTTTCCTACTTTCTCCCTGGTGAAGAACACCAGATTAGCTTTTTCATCACTGGCCACCCTCTCTTGCCTCAGTGGTTATGCATAACTGAGTTTCTCGGTGTCTTAAAGGGCTTCCCTGATGGCTCAAATAGTAAAGAATCTGCCTGCAATGAGGGAGACCTGAGTTTTATCACTGGATCAGAAAGATCCCCTGGAGAAGGAAATGACTATCCACTCCAGTATTCTTGCCTGGAGAATTCCATGGACAGAGGAGCCTAGCAGGCTACAGTCCATGGAGTCTCAAAGGGTTGGATACAACTGAGCGATTAACACATAAAGGTCTTAGTTCTATGGACAGCTGTATGCCTTCTGTGATGCCTGCCTCATAGGCTTCTCAGTCACATACATAAACTTGCCTGAATGTACAATAGATCTTTTATGACCCCTTGTGTTGCAGGTTGTTATATAAATTATACTTAAAAAGAGAAATCATAGTACCACCAATAATACCTGCCTTAAATTTCCATGATATTTTTTCTTTTTGAAGCATTTGAATTTATTATATTAACTGTGTTTCCTGAACAATAGCAGCAACTGTGTTTCCTAAACAACTCAGTGAAGGGAATAGAACTGGTATTGTTGTTGTTCGTTTGCTAATCCAGTCCGACTCTTTGTGACCCCATGGACTGCAGCTCTCCAGTCTTCTCTATCCTTCACTATCTCCCAGAGTTGGCTGAGATCCATGTCCACTGAGTCAGTCATACTACCTAACCACATCATTCTCTGCTGCCCCTTTCTCCTTTTCCCTTCTATCTTTCCCAGCATCAGGGTTTTCTCATTGAGTTGGCTCTTTGCATCAAGTGGCCAAAATCCTGGAACTTGAGCTTCAGCAACAGTCCTTCCAAATGAATATTTTGGAGCCCAAAGAAAATAAAATCTGTCACTACTTCCACTTTTCTCCTTCTATTTGCCTGGAAGTGATATTATTATACCTCTTTTGCTGATGAAGAATTGATGTTACTGAATCCAAGTTTATACTACTAATCGTATATCAAGCCAATAAATTGAGGGACAAGGTGTTGGGCCAAGAAATAGCAAATTTATTCAGACAAGATGGTGGAGCAGTGTCCCAAAGAACCATCTTACCCAAGTTAGAATTTAAGCTTCTTTCATACTAAAAGAGTGGAGAAGGCAGCGGCACCCCACCCTAGTACTTAGTCATTTCCAAAGGTGCCAAATCAATATCTCCTTGAGAAAACAGGGTAAATTTTAAAAAATAAAACCGATTCATTTTATGCTTATTCTGGGAAAGAATTTGAAAGAATGCAGCACCCCACTCCAGCACTCTTGCCTGGAAAATCCCATGGACGGAGGAGCCTGGTGGGCTGCGGTCCATGGGTTCGCTAAGAGTCAGATACAACTGAGCGACTTCACTTTCACTTTTCACTTTCATGCATTGGAGAAGGAAATGGCAACCCACTCCAGTGTTCTTGCCTGGAGAATCCCAGGGACAGGGGAGCCTGGTGGGCTGCCGTCTATGGGGTCGGACAGAGTCGGACACGACTGAAGCAACCTAGCGGCGGCAGCAGTATACTAAAAGAGGAGGAGGAGTGTCTGATTTTTGCAAACTTAGTGCAGGAATTCTTTGTTCTTGAAGCTGTCCGGGTAGGTCTAGTCAAAATGTTCCTATAAACCTCCTAACAACAGACAACTGTTACTTTCTGTTCTGCACCATTGTATCTCTGTGGATGGAAAAGTGTTATACCCTTAAGAATGGGCTATCATGTATATTTTGGGCTATAGGCAGCATTCTTTGACAAAGGTGTAAAGCCAGCATGACTAAGCACAGGAAAAGATCCAATGTGGAGTCGGGTTTGCTCTCTGTTACACTGACGCTCATAGTGATAAATGTAGTTCCCAGACAGCACACTTGGCACGTCTTTTGACTTAAGTTCTTCTGTTACTGCACAAACTAAATCAAGTGAAAATGAACATGGGGCAAGTGAGAATGCAATAGCAACAAAATGTGGCTGCTCTTAGATTTGTTAAGTCATTGGGAGAAGTTTAAAATTAGCTTCATGGTCCCCAAAACATGTCTTCACAACTTGAAGGCTTTTAATGCTGAAATCTTTTATTAAACAGAAAAAAATTCACGGAGAAAAACATTTCAAATGAGAGATGCTGCTACAAAATAGCTTAAAGCAATATCACCAACATTTTGACTGGCTTTGTTAGGTTAAAGCAGTTGCTATATACTTTTCGTATCGTTGAAAATGTTAAAGGAATGCTAACCTTGTGTTTGCACATCTTCAGTTTTTGAACTCAAATGAATTTTATTCAAAATTGGTTTGGAATGAAATATTTTATACCAACTTTCAAATAAATCCTCAGGTGTAGTCCTAAGACCGCTATACTATTCAGTAATAAAGAAAACTATTGATTGGAAAGCAAGCTGCTAAGTCACTTCAGTCGTGTCCGACTCTGTGCGACCCATAGACGGCAGCCCACCAGGCTCTGCCGTCCCTGGGATTCTCCAGGCAAAAACATTGGAGTAGGTTGCCATTTCCTTCTCCAATGCATAAAAGTGAAAGTGAAGTCGTTCAGTCGTATCTGACTCTTCACGACCCCATGGACCGCAGCCCACCAGGCTCCTCCATCCATGGGATTTTCCAGGCAAGAGTGCTGGAGTAGGGTGCCACATTCTTTCAAATTCCTCCCCAGAATAAGCATAAAATGAATTGGTTTTATTTTTTAAAATTTACCCTGCTTTCTCAAGGAGATATATTTGGCACCTTTGGAAAGGACTAAACATCCTTTCTTAGGATTTCTTCAGCACACGTTGTTTATTTTTTGTGTCAAATGTAATAAACTTCCTCCCATCCATGGGGAGGGGTGCCTGACTGCTGGGTAGCACCCAGAGATTTTACTGGCTGTGAAAAATAGCAGCCAACAGACAAATTGGGTACTGGCTCAGCTGGCAGGCCTTTCACTGAGATTTCTCTGCTCTGGGTTAGGTTATGTTAGGTGTGTGTGCTCAGCCATCTGACTCTGTGTGACCCCTTGGACTGTAACCTGCCAGACTCCTCTTCCATGGGATTTTCCGGGCAAGAATACTGGAGTGAGTCAGGGATCGAAGCTGTGTCTCTTGCATCTCCTACATTAGCAGAGAGATTCTTTACCGCTGTGCCACCTGGGAAGCCCACTGACGCAACCACATACAGTTATTCCGTTCCCAGGCCAGACCTCACTGCCTGCATCACCGACAAACCTGACCCTTGCATTTCCAGTTGCCTTGGTCCTGTCTGTGTCCTTTCCCTTGGCTCTCCTAGTAGCCTATTGTGGTCCTCAAATTCTCCAGGACAAATGAAGCTTTTTCTTTTCATAGTATTTGTAACACTAATTTCTTTTCCTCTTTAATCTCCCCTTCTTTCTTTTTTTTTTGCTCCTCCTTTTCTTCTCCTTTTTCCTTCCTCTTTTGCCAATCCTCTACTTCTTTCAGTTTCTCTGTAGTTAATTTCTTATTTTGCACTAATACTCAGTCTTCTCTAGTGAAATCATAAAAATCTTCAGAATGTTATGTGACAATCTTAAACAACACTGCAGAAATTTATCTGTTTTACTAGAGAGTAGCATAGTTATTTCAATGACATCCTAAGCTTGGACACTGTGTCTAAAACACTGTGTGTGTATAACCTGAACCAGCCCACTTCTGGATAAGGTGCTTAGCACCCAATAATAGGCCAATTGCCCCAGCTCTATTCATGACAGGAATCTTGTACCTTCTCTTTTGCTATATCTGCTCCATATTTTTTATCTGCAGTTGTTCAGTTGCTTAAGTTTTATAACTTTTCTCCCTATCCTGGACATTAGCCTCACCATATTGGGTCTGTTAATAGACCTAGTTTCTGTGATTTGGGCTAATTTGTGATTTTTTTTTCCTTCTATATGTAGCATAATTAAGCGATGACCCCTGTGACCCAACCCTGGAACTGCTTGATGGGGTTGGTTTTCCATCTCTCGTATCCCAACCTTTAAGGAGTGCTTAATTTGGCAGACCCAAGCCTTAAACTCCCTTTTCAGAATTAAATAGAGCCAATAATCAATGTTCAATAAATCTTTGCCTCACTGTTGCAATGAAGGGAAGGATTACCCCAGATATAATGAATCTGAATTTTCTTACAAATTCTTTACTTCTGTCTCACTGTTAAATATTTATTAAAACTTATTGAAACTTATATAAGTGAAGGCAGCAACAAAGATACAGTTTACTTTCTCCAACAGGTGTTCCTTAAATCATGTGTAAGCATAAGGCCTGTACATGAATTCTTATTAAATATCTTAGGGAGCATTTAAGGAAAACTAAGGATAAACCTTTACAAAGTGAAAAAAAAGTCCCTTTTTTCTGTATCAGTCAGAACAGACTGGTTTATGCTATGGTAACTCCCCAGTAATAACAAACATATTTATTCCTGAAACATTTGTCCAAAGTGGGTTGGTCAGGGAAGCCCTGGAAAGCTGATGGGAGCTTCACCTTCACACATGCTTCTAGGATCGTTCTAATGGGGGCAGAGAACTCAGGAGCATCTCACACCAGCAGTTATTAATAACAGTTCTGACTTGGAAATGTTGGACCCCATGTCCAGACCTCCTGTCATTGTCTTACCCAACCAAAAAAAGGCTAAGATAGTCTTCTGTATGGGTGGGAAGGAAACGCAAATGGGCAACACTAGTGACTATCACAGTCTGCCCTTTTGATTATTAAGTTTTTGTCCCTCTCTCCTTCTTCCCCAGGTAAAATACACTCTTTCTCTCTAATGCCTAAGAGAGACAACTCCAGTTCTGTTCAGTCATAATAACATCAAGCATAAAGTCCAGAATCTCTGGTAATCTTTTTTCAGAAATGAAGCAAGATATTTGCATCAGATCTAGCAATGGTTCCTGATGATCCAGAGACATGTAAGTTAACAAAGCAAATCATCAGCCTCCTCATTCACCCACCTCCCTACACCCAGTGCTGTTGCTGCTGCTGCTGGTGGTGCTGCTAAGTCGCTTCAGTCATGTCCAACTTTGTGCGACCCCACAGACAGCAGCCCACCAGGCTCCCCCGTCCCTGGGATTCTCCAGGCAAGAACACTGGAGTGGGTTGCCATTTCCTTCTCCAATGCATGAAAGTGAAAAGTGAAAGTGAAGTCACTCAGTCACCTACACCCAATAGATGGTGGTAAAAAGGGGCTTGAATAATTTCAACAAATATTCTTATTAAAAGATACAAATGGAAGGCATACCCATCACTGATATATCAGAATCCTTGCCGGGTGGATATTATCAAGGTCTCCTCCCATGGAGCAAGAAGGGCTCCTCGACTCATTATCCCCATGGTCTTTGGACTCTACCCTCAGGGAGAGTCTCCCTTTCCATGATATTCCTTGGCTACATTTGAAGTGGGTGTCAGGGGAATATACCTCCCTGTTGGGAGTTAGGCAGACTTCTTACCTTGCATCTGATCCAATAATGGTTGAAACGTCAGGGTTATTTTAAATCATAAGCTATCACATTTTCTTTTAGTTTAGGCTGATTCTTTTGGCAATATAACTCACTCAGAAACTTCACTGGATTTCTGTCTCTTTGATTTCAGTCAGCTTCATGTACCAAAAATGCATGACAGTTCCTTTCTAGATAAATACTCATATTTGTTCAGTGTCTTTTGGAGAAGGGAAATGGCAACCCAGTCCAGTATTCTTGCCTGGGTAATTCCATGGACAGAGGAGCCTGCCAAGCTACAGTCCGTGGGGTCACAAAGAGTCAGACATGACTGAACATGGATGCACATTTGGTGTCTGCGCTTTCTCACTCCCATGCCTGCCTCCTTTTGTTTCTCTCTTGCCCTTACTCTCTCGATTTTTAACGTGAGTATCTTGTGTCTATCAGATGTCCAGAACCACACTTTTCATCTGTTTTCCCTACTCAGTTTTGCAATTTTAAAGAATTTTCCAGGTCGCAGTGTGTGTATAATAATGGTCCTCAAAAGATGTCCACACCCTAATCCCTAGATTTGTGAATATGATATATCGTGTTGTAAAGGGAATTAACATTGCAGATGAATTAAGTTTGTGAATCAGCTGATTTTAAAACAAGGAGAGAATTCTAAATCGTTCAAGTGGGTCCAATGTAATCACAAAAGTCCTTAAACGCAGAAGTGAGAGGCAGAAGTCAGTGTCAGAGTTAGAATGATGCAATATGAGAAAGATTTGGCCATTCCTGACTTTGGAAATGAAAGGAGGCTAGGAACCAAGAAATGTGGGCAGCCTAGAAGCTAGAGAGGCAAGAAAATGGATTACCGCCTAGAGCCTCCAGAAAAACCTAGACTTCAGCCCAGTTAAGACTATCAGAACTTTAAGAGTAAATGTACATTATTTAAAGCCAACAAGTTTGTGGTTATTTGTTATAGAAACAACAGAAAACTAATACACATCTTGAGTCTGTTCAGAGCTTTCAACACTAGCTTTTAACACTGTTACTATATCCTTAATTTAGTATTAGCTGTAAGGCTGAGTTTTAATCAGCCTTTGTTGCTTAAAAAAAAAAAAAAATTCTCAATTAAATATTTTACTGTTTAAGTATGAGAAGTGGTCATTCTTCTAACACTACATGCCCCTGAATTTGTTAATTTTCTTTTTATTATGACTTGTAAACCAACTAGTTCTTTCTTCTGCACTAAAATACTTTGTCATACGGAACCAATATCAGTCAATATATTACTAATACTTTGTTTTCCAACCTGCTCCCCTAGTTCTCCAAGCTTATTAGATGTATAGTATGCCTTACGAGTTGGAGCACATGCTGCTGCTAAGTCACTTCAGTTGTGTCCAACTCTGTGCGACCCCATAGATGTCAGCCCACGAGGCTCCCCCACCCCTGGGATTCTCCAGGCAAGAACACTGGAGTGGGTTGTCATTTCCTTCTCCAGTGCATGAAAGTGAAAAGTGAAGGTGAAGTTGCTCAGTCATATCTGACTCTTCACGACCCCATGGACTGCAGCCTACTAGGCTCCTCCGTCCATGGGATTTCCAGGCAAGAGTACTGGAGTGGGGTACCATTGCCTTCTCCATAGAGCACATGACATTTTACCAAATACTCTGTTCCCCTACAACATGGGTCACCATCCTTCCACTACCACAGACAGTACCTTCACCACAGTTTCCAAACAATGCTACATTTTTGTTAAAGCATAAATTGACTTCTCTGTACTAATTTCCAATGGTTAGGATCTGTACCCAGTCTACTAAAGATGGGAGAGATTATACTATGTAACAAACAATTCTAAAATCTTAAATCATTTAAGGAAAACAACTCATTTCTTACTCACACTGTATCTATACTGGGGGTTATGCTCTGCCTCATTTTAACTCCAGAATCTATGTTAGTAGAGTAACCACACACTGGAATATTGCCAGGCTCAAAGGCACAGGGAAAGAACGTATGACTAACCACATACTGGCCCTTATACTTTCATAAGTGACACACACATGTTCAGCTACATTACCTTGGACAAATCAAATAGCACAGCTGCATCAAGGTAGCAGAGAAGAACATTCATATGATATGTCTGTAAAGAGAGCAGGAACTATTTGATGAGCAGCAAAAATGATCCTTTAACTGATTTTTGTAAATTGAGGTTTATTATAGTAGGCTACAGTGCATTCAGAAGTGGGTACCATAATCTAGGAAAAGACAAGTCTGAAGAAGTATTTCTTATTCATATTTTCAGTGGCATTGTAAATGATAGGCCCTTGTAGTCATAACTAGATGTTTATTCTGACTTTATATTTTATAAGCTTATTAGTTTGCAAATACATTTTAGAATATAAGAAATAATTTTTAAAAAGACTGACATAATACCCCAACTCAACACCTAGGTGTATATCCAAAAAAACCCAAAATGCCAATGGTATAAAATTGTGTGACCCAATGTTATTTATAATGAAAAATTTCCAGCATCCCACATACCTTTAAAGTACAGTACATTCGTGCACTCTAATATTGTGTGGCAGTTATATAAATATTAAATATTAAATTGTCAAAATGGAAATTGAAAAACTACGTTTGGTGGGCAAAATTCTAATGATGTGCCTCCAAGACTCCCATCATCTGGTATTTAATTAAACACTAATTTAAGTATGCTGTGAGGCAACTTTGAGGCTGGAGTGAATAGTCCTAATCAGGTGATCTTTAAACAGGGAGATGATCCTGGCACAGGTGGGCTCATTGTAACCATGTAATCAGAGGAGAAGGAAAGAAGAGTCAGAGAGGAGCAGTAGAAGGGAAGGTCATCATAACTCTGAGCATGAGAAAGACACAAACCACCATTTCTGGCTTTGAAAAATGGAGGAAGGTGACTGCAAGTCAAAGAAATCAGGTAAGTTCTAGAAGCTGAGAACAGTCCTTGGCTCTCAGTTAGGGAAGTTTGGACCTCAGCTCTATGACTGCAGGGGACTGAATTCTGTCAGCAGCCTGAACAAGTTTGGTTTGGAAGGAGCAATACTTTGATTTTAGCCCAGGGAGACTGTGTCAGACTTCTGATACTTGGAGACTGTGAGATAAATTTATGTTGTTTTAAGCTTTTAAAGAGGTTGTAATGTGTTATAGCAGCAATATAAAACTAATACACCATGAAATGGAGGTGCAGCAAAATAGGCTGATTCAAAGGGCTGATACAGTTATGTGAATGAGGATTAAATGTGGCTTTGAACTTCCTGACAGTCAAAGCAGAAAGGAAAACGGTGGATGACAATTTTATTTATGAGACCACAAAACATCTCTGTGACAAGTGCCTTAACAGGGACCTGTGTGCGGCAACCTCCTCACCCTAAGTTATAGGCCATCCCAAGTCCAGTCTGTATTTACTGCATAGAAAGGTCGTTCAATAGTCAAACTGAATTATGTCACCTTCTTGCTTAATACCCTTCAGTAGCTCTCCCTCACAGGATGAGTTTCAAGCCCCCTCTCAACATGACACAAAGTCTCCATCAAATCCTACTCTTGTTTCTACTTCCAGATTCACCTCCTGCCATTACACAGAAGCACAGTCTACCAGATACTTGCAGGCCTCTCAACTCAACACCCTGTTTGCAGTCTTTGCATTTACACACGGTCTTTCCTGGGCCTAGAATGGCTTTTCCTTCTTTTCCTCCTGAGGAATACGTCATATACTGTGGTCCAGCTAATGTGTGTTCTCTTTGATGAAGCCTCCCTTACTCACCCCTTAACCTGTGTGAAGAGTAGTCACTTCTCTCTCTGTCCTGTATCGCCCTGCCCCTTGTTCAATTGCAATACATAGCTATTGTGACAAAATGGATAGCTTAGATATCGGTCACTCCTAGATCACGGCTATGACATCAAACCCCCAAATAGGAAAAGAATTAGGAATCGAAAGCTTTACAAAAAGCTTTACCAAACAAAACAAAAACACTCCTTACAAAATGTTTTTGGAGTAAAATTATATTTGATATTTTTAGTTAAGGAACTCTCAGGTGAAAAAGGAAAATATGAATATGAAAAGGTGAATTTAGTTGAGCCAATTTTTAAACTGGCATAGTGTGATTTAGATACATTTCTAAATTGTCCCGTAATTCTTGCGTGAGCTACACCTGATGTAGGAAAAGCTCAAATCATCCTCTCGGGTGACCTCAGGTCACTGCCTTGCAGCTCAGTCAGAAACACAGAGTCCATGGGATGGAGGGCAGGAGGAGCAGTCGTTGAGAGCACAGGTGCTGGCTGCTTTCTCTGTTGGCTTGCTATAGCCAAGTTACCCTAGGTTGGTGATTTTATATCTGCAAATCTCATGTTTCCTTACTGAAAAATAGGCAAATCTGGCTGTTGAGAGAATCTAATTATATAATTCATGTAGGATACTCAGCACAGTTCTTGACACAGAAAGCTCAATCTCTGTTAACATTAACATTCTAATCACACATGGCATAATTCATCAGGAAATGTAAGATGACCTTACTTTCTGAATAGTTACTGAAAAGAGACAATGTGAAACTAGCCCAGGGGCTTTGAGACCCAATGCTCAATGTGTAATGAAGTCTTAACCTAGGCCATGTAACCTCTGTAATCAACCTTTAGCTTCTTTCCCTTTAAAATAGTTATCATCTGCATTGCCTCTCCCCTGCGAGCATGTGAAAGTGCTTTGAAACGGTTAACCACAGTGTCTGTGGAATCTACTGCTACCAATATGCCCCCACCATTACTATTGCTAGCATCCTTTTTTTTTTTTTAATTAGTGGCACTATTTCCCACTCTATGAAGGGAAGTCACACCGTGATCTCAGGAAACATCCACTTAATATCTCCATAGCATGTGATCTAGTACAATAGGTATCAGGACTTTAGGAAGGACATGAGATAAAAACTCTAGCCTCAAGCGAAAAGACTGATCTGCTAAGTAATATCAATGACTGGTTTGAGAAAAGGAAGTGGCTGGACTTGGAGAGACCAGTCTGGAGGATTTTGCAATAGCACGGGAAGGAAGTAATGAGGGTCTATCCTAGGATGAGGAGAAAGGAAAAGGATAGGAGGCTCGGGTCAGTGTCTAAGCCTGGGGTTTGGCTGGTGAGAGATTTGCTTACACTGATAGCCATCCTTGCTGCTGGAACTTCATGTATCCCCACCCAGTGACTTCCTGTCACCTCTCGGTCCTCAGGCAGTGATGATGATAGTGATGATCTTCATAATGACACCAACTAACATTTATGGGAGAGCCTACATGTGCCAAGCTATAAACTATAGCTTATAGTTTATTCTCAGAGCAATCTGACAAAATTGATGCCATCATTACCTCTATATTTCAGATAAATGGAGGTAGAGAAATATAAAATAATTTACCCCAAAATGCACTCTAGTATAAGTAGTATATACTAGATTCAAAGTCCAGGCTGGCTCCAGAGTCTGCACTCCTAGCCACTGTTCCGTGTGATGTTAATGATAGTGGTATTAAGAGCACATATTGTGGGCTTGCTCTATCCTACCCTGTGCTTAAGGCCATACGTGAACTCTCTTTTTGATTAATCAAGTAATGGCAGCTTGATCACGTAAGCTCTTGCAGCAAGGCCTCTAATTTTAAAGCATTAAGCCAGGTCGATGTTCCTGACTGCATCTGCAGTTCCTTAAAGTTTCGGTCCACATCCAGGGCATGGAGCATTCAGGGGTGGAAATGGGTCTTGCAGAAAAGAATTTCTATTCTCTGAAGGTCTTCCTGCTGCTGGAAGCCTTTCAGATCTCATTCATTTACTGCATCCAGAAGGAAGCCTGCCAATACCTTGACCCAGTATTGTGACATTCTTAAAACAAAGGATATACATTAATGTCTATGCAGAGAGGCTTCCAGGATACCAGTTGACGAATGTGAAAACCTTGAGCACATTAAATAACTTAACCATTACTATTAGTAATGTCCTTTCATAGGCATTTCTTTTAATTTTTTTAATTTCCTTTATTATACATTACACAATTAATTTTTGTCCCTGAATTTGGACTACATTCTCTTGGGCAGGTTAATTTCTGTGGACGCTAGTTTTCTCATGTATAAAATTAAGATAATAGTTATTCTGGAGTTTAAATGAGATAGTCCATGGAATACAGAACTTAGTTGTGTTTGACCCATTTAGTAAGTATCCAATAAATGTTAGCTGTTAAATCATCTTTTCAACTCCATTCCATGTAAAGTCATCTGGAGCATTCTGGCATAGCTAAAATTTGTAAGTATGAAGGTTTTCACAAAGACCTGCCTTATATAAAAGTAAAAGATGGGATTCTTGTTCCCATCTGATTTCATGCACCTTTGGGTTAACAATAGTGGAGGAAACTTCCCTGGTGGTTCAGTGGCTGGGACTTCACCTTCCAATGCAGGGAGTGTGAATTTGATCCCTGGTTGGGAAGCTAAGATCCTACATGCCTAGCTGCCAAAAAAAAAAAAAAAAAAAACCCAGAACATAAACAACAGTAGCAATACTGTAGCAAATTCAGTAAAGAATTTAAAATGGTCTGCATTAAAAAAAAAAAAGAAGAAGAATGTAGGAATATGGACTGGTAGGAAATAAGCTAGCCTTCTGAAACAAAACCTAAAATGCTAGAGAATAATGCTGCATATTTCCATCCAAAGGGCTCGAAGGGGAGCTTAGACATATTAAATCATTTCAACTTTTCCCATCCCCATAATTAACACTTCCATTTTACTTTTAGCGGAGAAAGGAGATTGAATCTCAAGTGGCTAGGGACTTGGGGCAGCAGGAAAGTGTGGAGAGTGAGTTACAGAAGATTCAACAGACCTTCAACCTACATAGTCTCTGTCAGTGGAAAAAAAAAAATCCAGGGCAAGAGAACAGAATCAAACTCAAAGAATTTAAAATGCAGCAGATTTAGGAGCAATATCTGCAATATCTCATTGACATCACCACGCAAATAACTAAGGAGTGGAAGTTGGAGGGTGTGAGAATTTTTGAACATCGGCTTTTCAAGTAGGCAAAAGTGCTTTTTCCTTTTTTTTTTTTTTAAGCAAAATGAGAGGGTAAGCCACGATACCTGGTGTTGCATTGCCCTTTGGAGCCAAGCTGCCTCTGAGGGGACTTTCCTGAATGTCACGACTGAGAAGTCCCTGGGAGAGGGGTTGATCCTGCTGTGCTCCTTCAAACCTTCACACTTCCACTGTGAACCGGCAGTCAGGGTGCAAATACAGTTGTCACCTCAAGTTTTCATGGTCTCTTGTCTAATCTGCTTCTTCTAACCTGTTTAGCACTCAGTTCCTGAACAATTTCCATTCTTCTCAGGTATTGTCTACATTATTCTCATACATACTTCGGACTTTTCTTTGTCTTTGGACCTATGACTACTTTTGGCTTGAGACAAGGACCTCCTCTGTTCACACATGACCTTGTCCACCCTGGTCCCCAGAGGACCCAATAACTTGGTATAAATAACTGGTTAATACACCCAAAGTGTTCACTTTGGCCCTACAGGGTTGAAGAGAAGTGAAGTCGCTCAGTCGTGTCCGACTCTTTGCGACTCCGTGGACTGTAGCCTACTAGGCTCCTCCGTCCATGGGATTCTCCAGGCAAGAATACTGGAGCAGGTTGCCATTTCCTTCTCCAGGGGATCTTCCCAATCCAGGGATCAAACCTGGGTCTCCCGCATTGCGGGCAGACGCTTTAACCTCTGAGCTACCAGGGAAGCCCTACAGGGTTGAGGACAGGTTAAAAAAAAATTATTAATCTGTTTCAGCCAAAAAGTGCTTGGAGACTGTTAGGAAGATCATCAAGAAATGTATGCCATTAGACTGCTCCTCTTTCCTCATCTGTTCCAAATGAATTACCCCTCTCTCATCCAGGTACGATTGCTCCAGCTCATCTTGAGTCCATATGGGTGGTCATTTGCATATTTGAATTGCACTAGTAAAAAAATTCAAATGAACAAGTCCAAAAAGTAAAGATTTTCCTCAACTGGGCTAAGAAGTATTTTGAAAAAATAAATACAAATTATTTCTAATACAGAATATGCTCAGCCTAGAATAATATTTAGCTTCCCAGAGGGAACAGAGTTTGATTAAAGAAAAATATGCTTTCATGAATCCAAAAGGAACACAAGTTAAATTTGGTAAACGGAGACATTCTGATGAAAGAGGAACAAAGAAAATAGAAATTGAGTGAGAAAATAGCCCCAGATATTAACATATGAAGGAATTTAAAAAGAGGCCCTTCTGCTTCCAACTTTTCTTAAAGTTTTAGGGTTCAGAGCAAATAAAAAATCCTTAGCTCACTTATAAGACTTGATTACCTTTTTCAAAATGTAAAACAAAGAAAATCTTTGAGTATAGAGAAGGTATGGGGAAATGGAAAATGTTTCCATGCAGCATTTTCTATTTTAAAAAGAAAATCTCTTAGACTTGAAGAGAAGTACATAAGCATGGATCAATAGCTCTGATACTTACCTTTCCTTGTGGAAAAAGATTACACCAACCTATAATATCCAATTAGTTGTCTACATAGCACCCTCTAGGGTTGCCACTGCTGAAACAGCTGCACATAACCCTGTGCAGGAGTGACTTTAAGGGAAGAGGAAAAAATCACCATGTACTCCAAGAGATAACTATAGCCTTATTCTCTTAAAACAGGATGCGAAGATTACACTGTAGCAGGAGTGTCCCTTGATTTCACCCCAATATAAGAAATGTAGAAATTGAGCTAAAAGATTAGATTGCTTAATAAAACAATTGGTAAAACAAACCAATGGGGATAGATACAAAGGAGAATGGAGCATGACAACCCTAGAAGATTGTTTAATATAATGTCAAAAAGCTACCAATATAAAAGACTCCAATTTACTCCTGTCTCCAGATGCTGGAAAAGCTTTTGATGCTTAATTGGAAGCTTTTATTTTGACACTGAAAAACGCGGGCTTGCCACAAGAATTCATTTCATGGGTAGAAACATTATCTGATCATCCAAAGGCCAAAATTAAGGCTAATGTGTATAATTGGAGATCATTTCTTTTCTTCTTCTTCTTCTTTTTTTTTTTTTTTTGTGACAAGGAAGCAGCCATAGGTCATTCGCATTTTCCTCTATTATTTGGCTCATCAATAGAAGCTCTATCAGACAACATGAAGAAATAAAAATTGGGTACTTAAGGCCCACATTTTTCATTGTGATTAGATAATGTGGCTCAATTCTGGGTTGCATGTAGACTTGTGAAATCCACTTTAGGGAGTCAAGGGGAGGCCAAATCCCCTCTTCTAGTGGCGGGGTCTATTTGCTTCAGCTCAAGAGGTGTTTTCCTCTTAGGAGCAAGTTCTTTATTGCTAAATAAAGTTGTGTGTTACAGATGGTGACTTCTTTGTCTTTGGAAGCAGTAGCATATCCAAATTTCAGCCTATTTGTTCTTGATCAATTTTTTCCCAGAGTAATCTCTAGAACAGAATAGCAAAGCTCCCAATAATAGACAATAATTGTTATTTATTCTAATTTTCTCTTCTTGTAACAAAATGTATACAGAACTCAGATTACCCAAGATAAAAGGTAAATGAGAACTATAGGGTCTTATATAAAAACAAAAAGTACATATGTTGAATAAATCATAAAGTATAGTAGAAAACTGCTTTAACACTAGTTACACCTAAGAAAATAGTGGATGATGTGGTTTATTGTACTGTCTTCTCCTTTTTTAAAACAGCTTTATTGAACTATAATTCATATTTTCTTGCAATTTTCTCCTTTATACTATTCAATCATTTTTTGGTATACTCAAAGATATGGAACTATCACTATAATCACCTTGAGAATAGTTTATCTCAAAGAGAAATCCCATATTCATAAGCAGTCCTCTCTATTCCCAACTCTGAAAACCTTAGGCAATTATCAATCTACTTTCTGTTTCTATAGATTTGCCTATTCTGGGGATTTCATATAAATGGAATCATACTATATGTGACTTTTCATATATGGCTTCCTTAACTTGTATAATGTTTTCTGGATTCTTCCACATTTTGACATAAATCAGCACTGCATTCTTTTTATGGATGAATGACACTCTCAGTTCAGTTCAGTTCACTTCAGTCACTTGGTCATGTCCGACTCTTTGCAACTCCATGAATCGCAGCACGCCAGGCCTCCCTGTCCATCACCAACTCCCGGAGTTCACTCAGACTCACCTCCATCGAGTCAGTGATGCCATCCAGCCATCTCATCCTTTGTTGTCCCCTTCTCCTCCTGCCCCCAATCCCTCCCAGCATCAAAGTCTTTTCCAATGAGTCAACTCTTCGCATGAGGTGGCCAAAGTACTGGAGTTTCAGCTTTAGCATCATTCCTTCCAAAGAAATCCCAGGGCTGATCTCCTTCAGAATGGACTGGTTGGATCTCCTTGCAGTCCAAGGGACTCTCAAGAGTCCTCTCAAACACCACAGTTCAAAGGAATCAATTTTTCGGTGCTCAGCCTTCTTCACAGTCCAACTCTCACATCCATACATGACTACTGGAAAAACCATAGCCTTGACTAGACAGACGGACCTTAGTCGGCAAAGTAATGTCTCTGCTTCTGAATATACTATCTAGGTTGGTCATAACTTTTATTGTATGGATATACCACATTCTGTTTATCCATTTTTCAGTTAATAGACATTTGGGATATTTCCATCTTTTGGTTATTATGAATAATGTTATGAACATCCATGTACAAGTTTTTATGTAAACATATCTCCTTTTCTCTTGGGTTTGTTCCTGAGAGTGGAATCCCTAGGTCATATGGTAATTATATTTAAACTTTTTGGAGACTGCTAGACTGTTTTTCCAAAGAGGCTGTACCATGTTACATTCCTTCCAGCAGTGTGTATACAATTTTTCAGATCCTCACAAACACTTGTTACTATCTGTCATTCTGATTATAGTCATTCTAGTAGATAAGAAGTAGTATCTCATTGTGGTTTTTATTTGCATTAATATCATGGATAATGAAGTTAAGCATATTTTCAGTTGCTTATTGATTATGTGCCTATTTTTTGAAAAATGTCTATTTTGACCTTCGCCTATTTTAAAACTTGGTTGTTTCCTTACTATTAAGAGATCTTTATATTCCAGATACAAATCCCTTATCATATACAAGATTTGCAAATATTTTCCCCAGTCTGTGGGTATTAGGTTGTATTTTCACCTCGTGCACAGTGTTCTTTGACCTAAGAAAACTTTTAATTTTGACTAAGTGCAATTTACCTGTATTTGTTTGTTTGCACACTGCTTAATCCAGAGTTGTGTCTCTCCTGCCCGTCTCAATGTGGTCGTTTTATCCTTTTTGGAAAGCAGTTCATCTAGTTTTCAGGTCTTTTTCAGAGGAAAATAACCCATATGTAGCTGTAGGTCTGATGTGTCTGTGGGAGGAGGTAAGTTCAGAATCTTCCTACATGGCCATCTTCTTTTTATTCTCAAATTTGGTTTTTTTTCTTCAAGATTGTTTTGGATGATTCATCCATATGAATTTTAGGATCAACTTACCAATTTCTGTAAAGAAGTCAGCTGGGGTTTAGACAAGGATTGTGTTAACTCCATAGATCAAAAGATCTGGGGAATGTGCCATCTGAAAAACATTGCCTTCTAGTCCATGAAGCTGAGATCTTTAATCTCTATACAGAACTTTCTTTTAATAATTTTTTTTTTAGTTTTCAGAATGTTTTGTACTTGTTTTATTAAATTAATTCCTAAATATTTTATTATTTTTGATTCTATTGTAAATGGATAGTCTTCTCAATTTAATTTTCAGATTTTTATTTCAAGTGTCTAGAAATATAACTGATTTTTGTATATCGACTTTTTAAAAAAACTTGCTGAATACATTAGTTCTGAGAGATTTTTAGTGACTTAGAGACCTAGAATTTTCTATATACCAAATCATATTATCTGCAAATGACAACTTTGCTAGTTCCATTTCCAATCTGGATTTTGGTCTTACATAATTGCTTCTCTGGTGGCTCAGACAGTAAAGCGTCTGCCTGCAGTGCAGGAGACCCAGGTTCGATCCCTGGGTTGGGAAGATACCCTGGAGAAGGAAATGGCAACCCACTCCAGTACTCTCGCCTGGAAAATTCCATGGACTGAGAGGCTCCTCAGAGCCTGGTAGGCTACAGTCCATGGGGTCTCAAAGTCGGACACAACTGAGCGACTTCAGTTCAATTCAGTTTAGTCGCTCAGCCGTGTCCGAGTCTTTGCGACCCCATGAATCGCAGCACGCCAGGCCTCCCTGTTCATCACCATCTCCCGGAGTTCACTTTACTTTAATTGCTCTAACTAAAACATTTTAGGGCTTCCCAGGTAGCTCAGCAGTAAAGAAGCAGCCTGCCAATGCAGGAGACATGGGTTTGATTCCTGGGTTGGAAAGATCCCCTGGAGAAAGAAATGGCAACCCACCTCAGTATTCTTGCCTTAGAAATCCCATGGAAAGAGGAGCCTGATGAGCTACAGTCCATGAAGTCACAGAAGACTCAGTCATGACTTAGTGGCTAAACAACAAAATATTTGAAGGTAAGGGGTACAACCAAACATCCTTGTCTTTTTCTTAAATATCTTGTTTGTGGAATTTTTTGTAGATGCTCTTTATTACATTGAAGAAGTGCTTTTCTACTTATAATGCAAATGTTTTGTAATGAAAAATATGTGTTTTACCAAATATTTTTCTATGTCATCTATTGAAATAATTACATGAGTGTTGTCCTTTATTAACTTAATAGGGCATATTACATTGGTTTTTTTCTTTGGGTGTAGATGTTATACCTTGCATTCCTGAGATTAGTGTAGGTTGATCATGATTTATAATCCCCTATGTATTTTGCTAGATTCCGTTTGCTAGTATTTCATTGAGGATTTTTGCAATTCCTAAGAAAATTAGACAAATATCTTTAACTTGTGATGTGTTTGAAATTAAAGACTGATTTGAAACTGGGATAATGCTGACCTCATAGAATGGGTTAAGATGTATTCTATCATTTTCTGTTTTGAAAATGTTTATGAAGAATCATCATTAATTCTTCCAATATTTGATAGATTCACCAGTGAAGCCTTCTGGGCCTGGGCTTTACTTGTTAGAGGCATACTCAGATTTTTAAATTTCTTTTTTTCAATCAAGAAAATTCATCACCTACCTAACAGAAAAGCCCAGAAGTACACTAGCTTTGGACATAATTTAGTCCAGAGGATCATGATATCATCAGAACAATTTTTTTTAATTGAAATATAGTTTCATTTGTGTTTTTGTTTGCTTTTTAACTTTTATTTTATATTGGAGTAGAGCTGATTAATGATGTTGTGAAAGTTTGAGGTGGACAACAAAAAGATTCAGTCACACATATACATGTAACCATTCTCCCCCAAACTCCCCTACCCTCCGGGCTGCCACATAACACTGAGCAGAGTTCCATATGCTGTACGTCAGGTCCTTGTTGGTTATCCATTTTAAACCTTGCAGTGTGTACAGGTCCATCTCAGACTAACTATCCCTTCTCTCTACCCTTCCCCTTGGTAACCATAAGTTCACTCTCTAAGTCTGTGAGTCTGTTTCTGTTTTGTAAATATTTATTCGTATCATTTCTTTTTATATTTGCATATAAGGGATGTATGATATTTGTCTTTCTCTGTCTGACTTACTTCACGCATACGGCAATCTCTAGGTCCATCCGTGTGGCTGCAATGGCATTATTCCTTCCATTTTAATGACTGAGTGATATTCCAACATATGTATGAAGTACAGTTGTTTTACCCTGTTGTGTTAGTTTCAAGTGTATAGCAAAGTGATTCAGGTGTATGTGTATATATAGATATTCTTTTCCACATTCTTTTTCATTATAGGCTATTAAAAATATCAAATGTCCTTGTGCTTCTCAGTTTGTCCTTGTTTATTTTATATATACTAGTGTGTACCTATTATAATTAAACTAATTTATCCCTCCCTCTTTCCCCTTTGGTAACCATAAGTTTGTTTTCTATGTCAATTAGTGTATTTCTGTTCTGTAAATATTAATAAGTTGATGTGTCATATTTTAAATTCCTCATATAAGTGACACTCCATAGCATATGCATCTTTCTCTGTCTGACTTACTTCATTCAAACTGACAATCTCTGGGTCCATCCATGTTGCTGCAAATGCCACTGGTTTTTTTTTTTTTTTTATGGCTGAGTGATATTCCATTGTATGTATATACCACATCTTTATTCATTCCTCTGTTGATGGACATTTAGGTTGCTTCCATGTCCTGACTATTGTAAATGGTGCCACTATGAATTGCAATGCACGTACCTTTTCAAATTACAGTTTTCTCTGGGTATATGCCCAAGTGTGGGATTAGTCATATGGTAGCTTTATTTTTAGTTTAAGGAACCTCCATACTGGTCTCCATATTGGCTGTACCAATTTACATTCCCATTAACAATGTAGGGGGTCTTCCCTGTTCTCTATACCCTCTCCAGCATCTATTGTTTATAGATTTTAAAATAATGGCTATTCTGACCGGTGTCAGGTGATACATCATTGTAGTTCTGATGTGCATTTCTCTAAAAATTAGCGATATTAAGCATCTTTTTACATGCTTTTTTGCCATCTACATGTCATCTTTGGAGAAATGTCTATTTAGATCTTTATCCATTTTCCAATTGGGTTAGGATTTTTGGTTGTTTCTTTGTTTTTAATACTGAGCTGCATGAGCTGTTTGCATTTAACCTGTTGTCAGTTGCTTTATTGGCAAATATTTCTTCCCATTCTGTGTGTTGTCTTTCTGTTTTGTTTATGGTTTCCTTTGCTATGCAAAACTTTTACATTTAATTCAGTTCGGTTGTTCAGTTGTGTCCGACTCTCTGCGACCCCATGAACTGCAGCACGCCAGGCCTCCCTGTCCATCACCAACTCCCGGAGTTCACTCAGACTCATACCCATCGAGTCAGTGATGCCATCCAGCCATCTCATCCTTTGTTGTCCCCTTCTCCTCCTGCCCCCAGTCCGTCCCAGCTTCAGAGTCTTTTCCAGTGAGTTAACTCTTCGCATGAGGTGGCCAAAGTACTGGAGTTTCAGCTTTAGCATCATTCCTTCCAGAGAAACCCCAGGGTTGATCTCCTTCAGAATGGACTGGTTGGATCTCCTTGCAGTCCAGGGACAGTCTTCTCCAACAACACAGTTCAAAAGCATCAATTCTTCAGCACTCAGCCTTCTTCACAGTCCAACTCTCACATCCATATATGACCGCTGGAAAAACAATAGCCTTGACTAGACAGACCTTAGTCGGCAAAGTAATGTCTCTGCTTTTCAGTATGCTATCTATTTTGATCATAACTTTTCTTCCAAGGAGTAAGCATCTTTAAGTTTCATGTCTGCAATCACCATATGCAGTGATTTCGGAGCCCCCAAAAATAAAGTCTGCACTGTTTCCCCATCTATTTCCCATGAAGTGATGGGACCAGATGCCATGATCTTTGTTTTCTGAATGTTGAGCTTTAAGCCAACATTTTCACTTTTCTTTTCACTTTCATCAAGAGGCTTTTTAGTTCCTCTTCACTTTCTCCATAAGGATGATGTCATCTGCATATCTGAGGTTATTGATATTTCTACCGGCAATCTTGATTCCAGCTTGTGCTTCTTCCAGTCCAGCGTTTCTCATGATGTACTCTGTATATAAGTTAAATAAGCATGGTGACAATATACAGCCTTGACGTACTCCTTTTCCTATTTGGAACCAGTCTGTTATTCCATGTCCAGTTCTAACTGTTGCTTCCTGACCTGCATATAAGTCTCTCACGAGGCAGGTCAGGTGGTCTGTATTCCCATCTCTTTCAGAATTTTCCACAGTTTATTGTGATCCACACAGTCAAAGGCTTTGGCATAGTCAATAAAGCAGAAAGAGATGTTTTTCTGGAACTCTCTTCCTTTTTCCATGATCCAGCGGATGTTGGCAATTTGATCTCTGGTTTCTCTGCCTTTTCTAAAACCAGCTTGAACAACTGGAAGTTCATGGTTCACGTATTGCTGAAGCCTGGCTTGGAGAATTTTGAGCACTACTTTACTAGCATGTGAAATGAGTGCAATTGTGCAGTAGTTAGAGCATTCTTTGGATTGCCTTTCTTTGGGATTGGAATGAAAACTGACCTTTTCCAGTTCTGTAGCCACTGCTAAGTTTTCCAAATTTGCAGGCATATTGAGTGCAGCACTTTCACAGAATCATCTTTCGGGATGTGAAATAGCTCAACTGGGATTCCATCACCTCCACTAGCTTTGTTCATAGTGATGCTTTCTAAGGCCCGCTTGACTTCACATTCCAAGATGTCTGGCTCTAGGTGAGTGATCACACCATTGTGATTATCTAGGTCGTGAAGATCTTTTTGTACAGTTCTGTGTATTCTTGCCACCTCTTCTTAATATCTTCTGCTTCTGTTAGGTCCATACCATTTATGTCTTTTATTGAGCCCATCTTTGCATGAAATGTTCTCTTGGTATCTCTAATTTTCTTGAAGAGATCTCTAGTCTTTCCCATCATGTTGTTTGCCTCTATTTCTTTGCATTGATCGCTGAGGAGGCTTCCTTATCTCTTCTTGCTATTCTTTGGAATTCTGCATACAGATGCTTATATCTTTCCTTTTCTCCTTTGCCTTTCACTTCTCCTCTTTTCACAGCTATTTGTAAGGCCTTCTCAGTCACACATTTTGCTTTTTGCATTTCTTTTCCATGGGGATGGTCTTGATCCCTGTCTCCTGTACAATGTCATGAACCTCCGTCCATAGTTCATCAGGCACTCCATCTATAAGATCTAATCCCTTAAATCTATTTCTGACTTCCACTGTATAATCATAAGGGATTTGATTTAGGTCATACCTGAATGGTCTAGTGGTTTTCTCTACTTTCTTCAATGTAAGTCTGAGTTTAGCAATAAGGAGTTCATGATCTGAGCCACAGTCAGCTCCTAGTCTTGTTTCTGTTGACTGTATAGAGCTTCTCCATCTTTGGCTGCAAAGAATATAATCAATCTGATTATAATATTATATTATATTATTATATATTATATAATCAATCTGACCATCTAGTGACGTCCATGTGTAAAGTCTTCTCTTGTGTTGTTGGAAGAGGGTGTTTGCTATGACCAGTGCATTTTCTTGCAAAATTCTATAAGTCTTTGCCCTGCTTCATTCCGCATTCCAAGGCCAAATTTGCCTGTGGCTCCAGGTGTTTCTTGACTTCCTACTTTTGCATTCCAGTTCCCTATAATGAAAAGGACATCTTTTTGGGGTGTTACTTCTAAAAGGTCTTATAGGTCTTCATAGAACCGTTCAACTTCAGCTTCTTCAACATTACTGGTTGGGGCATAGACTTGGATTACTGTGATATTGAATGGTTTGCCTTGGAAATGAACAGAGATTATTGTGTCAGTTTTGAGATTGCATCCAAGTACTGCATTTCATACCCTTTTGTTGACCATGATGGCTACTCCATTTCTTCTAAGGGATTCCTGTCTGCAGTAGTAGACATAATGGTCATCTGAGTTAAATTCACCCATTCCAGTCCATTTTAGTTCACTGATTCCTAGAATGTTGACGTTCAGTCTTGCCATCTCCTGTTTGACCACGTAAAATTTGCCTTGATTCATGGACCTGACATTCCAGGTTCCTATGCAATATTGCTCTTTTCCACATCAGACCTTGCTTCTATCACCAGTCACATGCACAACTGGGTATTGTTTTTGCTTTGGCTCCATCCCTTCATTCTTTCTGGAATTATTTCTACACTGATCTCCAGTAGCATATTGGGCACCTACTGACCTGGGGGCTTCCCTGGTGGCTTAGAGGTCAAAGCGTCTGCCTGCAAGGTGGGAGACCCAGGCTCAATCCCTGGATTGGGAAGATCCCCTGGAGAAGGAAATGGCAACCCACTCCAGTGTTCTTGCCTGGAGAGCCCCATGGGTCGGGGAGCCTAGTAGGTTACAGTCCACGGGGTCGCAAAGAGTCGGACACGACTGAGCGACTTCGCTTCACTTCACTTCACTGACCTGGAGAGTTCCTCTTTCAGTATCCTATCATTTTGTCTTTTCATACTGTTCATGGGGTTCTCAAGGCAAGAATACTGAAGTGATTTGCCATTTCCTTCTCCAGTGGACCACATTCTGTCAGACCTCTCCACCATGACCCACTTGTCTTGGGTGGCCCCATGGGCATGGCTTAGTTTCATTGAGTTAGACAACGCTGTGGTCCTAGTGAGATTAGATTGACTAGTTTTCTGTGAGTATGGTTTCAGTGTGTCTGCCCTCCAATGCCCTTTTGCAACACCTACCGTCTTACTTCGTTTCTCTTACCTTGAACGTGGGGCATCTCTTCACAGCTGCTCCAGCAAAGCACAGCCGCTGCTCCTTACCTTAGACGAGGGTTATCTCCTCATGGCCGCCCCTCCTGACCTTGAACATGGAACAGTGCCTCTCAGCCCTCCTGTGCCCATGTAGCCACCACTCCTTGGACGTGGAGTTGCTCTTCCTGGCCTCCGCCCCTAGCCTCACAACAGCACTATTTTTATCTCCTTTTGCAGCTAGGGATTCAACTGTGCTCTCCCAGGAGCATAGTTGAATTTAATTAGATCCCATTTATTTATATTTGTTTTTATTTCCATTACTCTAAGAAGTGGGCCCAAAAGATCTTGCTGCAATTTATATCAAAGTGTGTTCTGCCTATGTTTTCCTCTAGAGTTTTATAGCACCTGGCCTTACATTTGTATCTTTAATCAATTTTGAGTTTATTTTTGTATATAGTGTTAGGGAGTGTTCTAATTTTATTCTTTTTTTTTTCAAGAAGTAGACATTTAATGAATCCAATATCTATAATATGGAATTTTTCTTTTTAAAATATTTGTATTGCCATTCATAAACATGAATCCACCACAGGTGTACACATGTTCCCCATCCTGAACCACCTCCCTCCCCATACCATCCCTCTGGTTCATCCCAGTGCATCAGCCCCAAGCATCCAGTATCCTGCATTAAACCTGGACTGGCAATTCATTTCTTATATGATATTATACATGTTTCAATGCCATTCTCCCAAATCATCCCACCCTCTCCCTCTCCCACAGAGTCCAAAAGACTGTTCTACACATCTGTCTCTCTTTTACAGTCTCACATACATGATTATCACTACCGTCTTTCTAAATTCCATATATATACGTTAGTATACTGTATTGGTGTTTTTCTTTCTGGCTTACTTCACTCTGTATGATAGGCTCCAGTTTCATCCACCTCATTAGAACTGATTCTTTTACATGTAGCTGTTCAGTTTTCCCAGCACCATTTGTAAAAGATAGTTTCTTTTCCACATTGTATATTCTTGCCTTCTTTGTCATGAATTAGGTGATGATAGGTGAGTGGGCTTATCTCTGAACTTTCTATCCTGTTCTATTGATCTATATTTTTGTTTTTGTGCCAGTTTCATACATTTTATTACCATATCTTGGTAGTATAGTCTGATTTCAGGGAGCCTGATTCCTCCAACTCTTTTTCTTTTTCAAGATTGCTTTGGCTGTTTGGGGTCTTTTGTGTTTCCATACAAGTTGTAAAATTTTCTGTTCTAATTCTGTGAAAAAATGCCATTGGTAATTTGATAGGGATTGCACTGAATCTATAGATGGCTATGGGAAATATAATCATGTTGACAATACTGATTTCTTCCAGTCCAATAACATGGTATATCTCTCCATCTGTGTTATCTTTGATTTCTTTTCTCAGTATCTTATTGTTTTCTGAGTACAAGTCTTTTTGCCTCCTTTGGTAGGTTTATTCATAGTATTTTATTCTTTTCTGTGGCAGTGGTAAATAGAATTTTTCTTTGATTTCTCTTTCTGATCTTTCATTGTTATTGTATAGAAATGCAAGAGATTTCCTTGTGTTAATTTTATATCCTGCAACTTTACCAAATATATTAATTTCTAGTAGTTTTCTGGTAGGATTTTTAGGATTAACTATGTATAGTATCTAAAAGAGATGGAATACCAGGCCACATAACTTGCCTCTTGAGAAATCTGTATGCAGGTCAGGAAGCAACAGTTAGAACTGGACATGGAATAACAGACTGGTTCCAAATAGGAAAAGGAGTATGTCAAGGCTGTATATTGCTACGCTGCTTATTTAACTTATATGCAGAGTACATCATGGGAAACGCTGGACTGGAAGAAGCACAAGCTGGAATCAAAATTGCTGGGAGATATATCAATAACCTCAGATATGCAGATGACACCACCCTTTGGAGAAAGTGAAGAGGAACTAAAAAGCCTCTTGATGAAAGTGAAAGAGGAAAGCGAAAAAGTTGGCTTAAAGCTCAACATTCAGAAAACAAAGATCATGGCATCTGGTCCCATCACTTCATGGGAAATAGATGGGGAAACAGTGGAAACAATGTCAGACTTTATTTGGGGGTTCCAAAATCACTGCTGATGGTGACTGCAGCCATGAAATTAAAAGACTCCTTGGAAGAAAAGTTATGACCAAATAGTATATTCAAAAGTAGAGACATTACTTTGCCAACTAAGGTCCGTCTAGTCAAGGCTATGGTTTTTCCTGTGGTCATGTATGGATGTGAGAGTTGGACTGTGAAGAAGGCTGAGCACCAAAGAATTGATGCTTTTGAACTGTGGTGTTGGAGAGACTCTTGAGAGTTCCTTGGACTGCAAGGAGATCCAACCAGTCCATTCTGAAGGAGATCAGCCCTGGGATTTCTCTGGAAGGAATGATGCTAAAGCTGAAACTCCGGTACTTTGGCCACCTCATGTGAAGAGTTGACTCATTGGAAAAGACTCTGATGCTGGGAAGGATTGGGGGCAGGAGGAGAAGGGGACTACCAAGGATGAGATGGCTGGATGGCATCACTGACTCAATGGGTATGAGTCTGAGTGAACTCCGGGAGTTGGTGATGGACAGGGAGGCCTGGTGTGCTGTGATTCATGGGGTCGCAAAGAGTCGGACAGAACTGAGCGACTGAACTGAACTGATGTATAGTATCATGTCATCTGCAAATGGTGACAGTTTTACTTCTTTTCCATTTTGGATTCCTTTTATCACTTTCTCTTGTCTCATTGCTTCCAAAACTATGCTGAATAATAGTGGTGAGAGTGTACATCCTTGTCTTTTTCCTGATCATAGAGGAAATGATTTCAGTTTTTCATGATTGAGAATGAATTGCTGTGTTTTTGTTATATATGACTTTCTCTCATGGGGTTGCAAAGAGTCGGACACAACTGAGCAACTGAACTGTCTGTTGTTGATATAGGTTCCCTCTGTGCCCACTTTCTGGAGAGTTTGTGTTTTTTTTTTTAATCATAAATGAGTGTTAAATTTTGTCCTAACAAGTTAATTTTTGTGCTGCATCTATTTTTTAAAATATATATAGGCTATTTGCATATCATCTTCTGTGAATTACCTGTTTTTCCCTTTGCTCTAGAAGTCTATTAGTTTATTTTTATTGAAGGTTATTTATACCTTAGCATTATTACTAGTCCTTTCCTGTTTTATAAGATGCAAATATTTCTTCAGGTAAATTACTTGTTTTTAATATATTTGTAGTATCATCATTTTCAAAAATTTTACTTTTGAAATTACCAAACTTGTTAGCTTTTTCATCTCTTTATGTTTGATTCAGAAAGGCTTATCACATCCTAAGGGTTTTAAGGTATTCTTCACTATTTATTTCATATTTCTCCACATTTATGTTTGTAATCTATTTGAAACTAGTTTTTATTTTGTAAGGTGAAAATCTTGCTTTACCCTCATATATAGCCAATTATTTCCATAATTTTCCCCCACTGGTTTGAAATATTAAATTGTATAATATTAAAGGTTTTGAATATATTTAAAATATATTTTCCCATATATTCAGAGGTTAGGCTTTGGTCTTTACTTCATCATTTTTAACTTAGAACCCAGATGACAATATTCTAATTACAATAGTTATATGCCATGACTTCATATTTGACAAGAAATCATTACCTTTTGCTTATTTTTTAAAAACTTCTTGTCTACTCTTAAAAACCTAATCTTTCATATTAAATTTAGAATAGGTATGCATCTATACCTGAAAAATCATATTGAGATGTTCATTTTAATTTATCTGAATTTAAATATTAATTTGTGAAAAATTGACAGCTTTACAGTATTGCATCTTCCTTCCCAGGAACATGAAATATTCCTGTAATCAAGTTTTGTGTTATTTAATAAAGCTTCATTTTCTACATAATTATTTGAACATTTATTTTTCCTAATATTTTATAATTCTTGTTTCCACTGTTTGGTTTTCTACATTTTCCAATTATTATCAAATTCATTGATTTGTATATATTGATTATAATATGGCCTCTTTGCTTAATTATCTAATTTTTAAAATAATTTACCAGTTGGTTAATTGATATTTATAAATAGCGATCATCTATCAGACATGATAGTTCTCTTTGCCTACCAAACCTTATTATGTATCTTTTTCTAACAGTTCAGTTTCCAGTAGTATCTGTAATGGCAGTGAATATGTTCCTTTTAAAAGAGAATGCCTCAGTGATTTACCCTTATATATATACACCTCTGTGTGTGTGTGTGTGTGTGTGTGTGTGTGTGTGTGTGTGTGTATCTGCTATAGGTTTCTGATGGAAATTCTCTATTCTTTGCCAGAGTAATGAGTGCATAGACACAAATACATGTAGATACTCTCACTGGATATAGATCAAAATCCATAGTATGATTTTTTTGTGTTATTTTGGTGATTACTAGTTTTATTCCTTATTTACAATTTTTTTTAAAATTTTATTACTAAAATTTGCAAAATAAAATTTTTCCATTTTTAGGGGAAAAAACATTTAAAATGTGCATTACTCATCTCAAGCTATCAGAAAATGCACAAATTGTCAATGGTATAGTCAATCTTCAACAATATGCTTTATGATAAACTTGTCCAAGGTTTGTTCCTTAGGATGTTCCTTATATTTCTTGTAAAAGTTGTTGTGCTTCAATAAATTTACATTATTAGGGGTAAAACAAAGTTTAGCTTGACTTTTACACACAAGATTTCTTGAAATTTTTAATATACAAATATGAAGAGTGAAATTCCAACAGGAAAATGTAAAATCTAGCATATATTCCGGGAGTACCTATTAACCAGTGTGTCAGTCTTCTCTATTGTTCAGCTGACTTAGCATGTTGTTGCTGTTTGCAAAACAACAGTCACCGTTATCTGTGCCTAATTGAGCACCATTTACATCAGAACCACTATGCAAGACTAACTTGTATCAGTACCTCACTTTAGAGAGCTTTACAGACTTGCTGTTTTTGTTGTTTAATCCTTTAGTCATATTTGACTCTTTTGTGACCCCATAAGCAACTGCAGCCCACTAGGCTCCTCTGTCCATGGGATTTTCCAGGCAAGAATATTGGAGTGGGTTGCCATTTCCTTCTCCAGGGCATCTTCCCACATCTCCTGAACTGGCAGGAGGATTCTTTACCACTGAGCCACTTGGGAAGCCAAACTTTACATGTGCTTGTCTTAAAAAGCAAACCAAGGAAACCAAACAAATTAGTCAACTCTATTCTGTCCTCTAGAATATTGGATCAGATAGTATACATGAGGAGAATAAAAGAACACTAAATGCTGATACATTAAAGATGCATTAAATTCTAATGCATTTTAGCATCCCAATGTTAAATTCCAATGCTAGTGTTCAGTGTTTAAGAATGACTGTGGCCCTCAAGGAGTTCCCAGTCTAATAAGATTTTTATCAGGTATCTTGCTTGTGATCCAAGGGAATCACTGATAGCAATCTTTTTCTTTTCTTTTTTTTCTTTTTATCAAATAAGGACACAAACACACAGATGTGTTGGTGATATGATGAGCCCAAGTGCAAAGTAGATTATCACTTGGGAGCAGAACAGATTCATTTAACTACACTTCCGGTGCCTTATTTAATTGACCTGACTTCCTCTCTGACAAAGTAGTTATAAATAAGAGATTAACTGTTGGAATGAGAAAAATGAGTGGGAGCTAAAAGTTATGAGCAACCTAGATAGTATATTCAAAAGCAGCACATTACTTTGCCGACTAAGGTCCATCTAGTCAAGGCTATGGTTTTTCCTGTGGTCATGTATGGATGTGAGAGCTGGACTGTGAAGAAGGCTGAGCACCGAAGATTAATGTTTTTGAACTGTGGTGTTAGAGAAGACTCTTGAGAGTTCCTTGGACTGCAAAGAGATCCAACCAGTCCATTCTGAAGGCGATCAGCCCTGGGATTTGTTTGGAAGGAATGATGCTGAAGCTGAAACTCCAGTACTTTGGCCACCTCGTGCAAAGAGTTGACTCATTGGAAAAGGCTCTGATGCTGGGAGGGATTGGGGGCAGGAGGAGAAGGGGACGACAGAGGATGAGATGGCTGGATGGCATCACGGACTCGATGGACGTGAGTCTGAGTGAATTCCGAGAGATGGTAATGAACAGAGAGGCCTGGTGTGCTGCGATTCATGGGGTCGCAAAGAGTCAGACACTACTGAGTGACTGAACTGAACTGAACTAAAGAATTTTGGAATATCAAAATAATTTAATTGGATCTCTGAATTAAGATGTGTGGGAGTTCAAATTGTACCTCAAACACTAAGTCTGCAATAAAGCCAATTTAAGAATAATTTAAACAATCTAAATATGACTGTCTCATGTTAATGGAAAAAATGCAAAAATTGCAGTACATATGTTGAAAATAATCACATTCACATCAAATCATAATTATTAAACTCATATTTCAACAAGGAATCTTGTTGAAGTTTAAATCAACTTGAAATATGAAAAAATGATCGCTATCTATACCTAACTTGAAGTACAGGCATTATTGGACAGAGAGTAAATGCATTGGTTTGATTCCTTTTAATGACCAACATATTTCAGAAGGTAACACGAGTTTTTTTTATTTTTTTCCAAGCAATGAATTCTGTCTACACACTTATGAATTGGCACCTTGTTTGTGAAACCTAAATACAGAAGAGAAACGTTCAGTTTTTTTCTTACGTTCTCCCTCTTTACTCTCCTTTTCTCTCTACTTTTAAGGTTCTCTCTTTCACACTTTAAGAACCAAGTGAACCGTACAAAAACCCCAGCTTCTACACTCTTAATTTCTTTTGATCCAAATGAATCTGTGGGATCAAATAAGACTTTTTACACTTTCTGGGAGGCAGCTGGTACCAGGAGTATAACTCAGCACATTCTGCACTGCACATTCTCCACAGTAATAGCTAACTTTTGAGACTGTAATTAAAGAACGACACATGGAACTGAAATCAGTTTATGAGTACAGTCTATATCTGTGAGGGAAAAAAGGAGAGTCAGGACAGAGCACAATGGTCCTTTGTTTTTTCTCGTGATTCCTGGGTTTTTTTACATGGACAGGTCTTCTTTCAGTATATGATTTCCATTACTTAATTGCTCCAGAATTCTCATGTCAAGAGATTTATTTTCTTCTGCATAGATCAAATAAGCCAAATCCCTATCCAATTCTTGACGATGCTGGAATGACTCTACCGTCTCATTTTTTTCATTTTATTGAAGTATCATTGCTATACAATGTTATGTTAGTTTCTGCTGTACAGCAAAGTGAGTCAGTCATTGCTGTTTGTTGTTGTTCAGTCACTCAGTTATGTCTGACTCTTTGCTACCCCATGAACTGCAGCACACCAGGCTTCCCTGTCCTTCACCATCTATCAGAGCTTGCTCAAACTCATGTCCATTGAGTCAGTGATGCCCTCCAACCATCTTGTCCTTTGTCATCCCCTTCTCCTCCTGCCTTCAGTCTTTCCCAGCATCAGAGTCTCTTCTAATGAGTTAGCTCTTTGTATCAGGTGACCTAAGTATTAAAGCTTCAGCATCAGTCCTTCCAATGAATATTCTGGATTGATGTCCTTTAGGACTGACTGGTTTGATTTCCTTGCAGTCCAAGGGACTCTCAAGAGTCTTCTCCAACATCACAGTTCAAAAGCATCAATTCTTAAGCATCCAACCTTCTTTATGGTCCAACTCTCACATCCATACATGACTACTGGAAAAACCATACTTTGACTAGATGGACCTTGATTGGCAAAGTAATGTCACTGCTTTTTAACATGCTGTCTAGGTTGGTCATAGCTTTTCTTCCAAGGAGCAAGCATCTTTTAATTTCATGGCTGCAGTCACCATCTGCAGTGATTTTGGAGCCCAAGAAAATAAAAGTCAGCCACTGTTTCCATTGTCACCCCATCTATTTGCCATGAAGTGATGAGACCAGATGCCATGATCTTAGTTTTTGGATCTCCTTCCCATTTAGATCACCAAAGAGCATTGAGTCGAGTTCCCTGTGCACAGCAGGTTCTCATTAGCTATCTGTTTTATACATAGAAGTGTATAGAGGTTGATCCAAATCTCCCATTTCATCTTCCCCTTTCCCCTCTGGATGTCCATACATTTTTTCTCTACATCTTTCTCTATTTCTGCTTTGCAAATAAGTTCATCCATATCATTTTTCTAGATTCCGCATATATGAGTTAATGTATGATACTTGTTTTTCTCTTTCTGACTTACTTCACTCTGTATGATAATCTCTAGGTCCATCCACATCTCTGCAAATGACACAATTTCATTCCTTTTTGGCTAAGCAATATTCCATTGTATATATGTGTCACATTTTCTTTCTTAAACCACGGAATGCTACCCATGCACTCAGCTACAAAAAGCAGCTTCAAAGCTCAAAGCTTTTGAGCTTCAAAAATAAAGCCCATTTGAGAGACTGTTTGAGGAAAAACATTTAAAGCAATTGCTAACATCTTCCCATTGTTGCTTTAGGCAAGTGTTAGCATTAATGAGTGAACCAGCAAATAGCTAAGAATGACATTTTTGTGGGCCTTAGCTCCTAAAAGTGAAGGATGTTGGATGCTCCTGCTTCACAAACCACTTCAGCTCCTGATTAAGGAATCAGGCAGAGTAGCCTCCTTCTTTGCCCAGTTTATTTTCCCTCAGTGGTTTGGGAGAATTACTTACTTGGCTTAAATAAAAGCAACATTACTTACATTTGTTTGTATTAACTCTCTGACTTTATGCCCAGTGAACTTATGCCATGATAGCAATTATTCATATCATTAAGTATGAGTTGGATTAACTTTGTTATAAATTGCATGCGATAATAATGCTGAGTTTTATTTAAATGAGGCTAATGGTCTTTCTCATCAAATGTAATTATTTGACTTTAAGTATTAAAATTAAGGAAACTTCAGAAGTTGGCAATAATCAAAATTGTTGCAATGAATTACTGAATACCATTAGGACTAAACTATGGATTTATTTTTTCATCCACCCATTTATTCTTGAAGTCAGTTACTATTTATTCAGCATCTGATACTATATAAGGAATATGAAAGCCGTAGGTCCACAGTCTAGGATGGAAGGCATTTAAGTAAGCTGACAATTATAACACAATGAGACAGGTTATAAGATAATAAGGATATATGTGGGGCCCCTCAGTCTCACTGAGGAGCAGGGCTGGGGAGATCAGGAGAATTCCTAGAGTAGACTACATTGGAGCTGAACTACAGGTGACACATAAGATTTATCCTCGTAGAGAAATGGGAAGGAAGATGAAAGCAAGGAAATAGCATCATTAGGAGCATAGAAGCAAGAAAGGACATGACATATTTACAGCACTCCAAATATTACTTTGACTGTAGACTGTGAAATGGAGACAGTGTTGAGTGTGACTGTACGCTAGTATGTATTAGCGCAAGTGGAAGAGGTGATGTTGAAGAGAGAGGCAAGAGACAGATGACAGAGGGCTTTGGATGTCTCTTCCTTAAGAGGAAAGAACAATTAATATAACAAACATTTCAGTTTCTTGACTGGAAGCTACTCTGTAATGTAATGCTTTTTCATTGCAATAAGTATTTACCATGCTCCCACTAGACACCTAGAATTGTACTCTGCCCTGTGATGAATATATTTGCTATAAAGAGGTCTCAGATGAAGTTACCATCTCAGCTTGGGTTTTTATATATAACATAAAATTGGTTAACTATAACTGGTAGAATTCAGTTCAGTTGCTCAGTCATGTCCGATTATTTGCAACCCTGTGGATTACAGCATGCCAGGCTTCCCTGCCCATCACCAACTCCCAGTTTACCCAAACTCATGTCCATCATGTCAGTGATGTCATCCAACCATCTCATCCTCTGTCATCTCCTTCTCCTCCCACCTTCAGTCTTTCCCAGCATCAGGGGCTTTTCCAGTGAGTCAGTTCTTCACATCAGGTGGCCAAAATATGGCAGCTTCAGCTTCAGCATCAGTCATTCCAATGAAGATTCAGGACTGATTTCCTTTATGATGGACTGGTTGGACATATTTGCAGTCCAAGGGACTCTCAAGAGTCTTATTCAACACCACAGTTCAAAAGCATCAATTCTTCGGCACTCAGCTTTCTTTATAGTCCAACTTTCACATCCATACATGCCTACTGGAAAAACCATAGCTTTGACTAGACAGACCTTTGTTGATAAAGTAATGTCTCTGCTTTTTAATATGCTGTCTAGGTTGATCATCCCTTTTCTTCCAAGGAGCAAGCATCTTTTAATTTCATGGCTGCAGTCACCATGAAATTGCCAACATCTGCTGGATCATCGAGAAAGCAAGAGAGTTCCAGAAAAACATCTACTTTTGCTTTATTGACTACGCCAAAGCCTTTGACTGTGTGGATCACAACAAACTGTGGAAACTTCTTAAAGAGATGGAAACCAGACCACCTCACCTGCATCCTGAGAAATCTGTATGCAGTTCAAGAAGCAACAGTTAGAACTGGGCATGGAACAACAGAATGATTCCATATCGGGAAAGGAGTACCTCAAGGTTGTATGTTGTCACCCTGCTTATTTAACTTATATGCAGAATACATCATGCAAAATGCGAAGCTGGATGAAGCACAAGCTGGAATCAAGATTGCCGGGAGAAATATCGATAACCTCAGATATGCAGATGACACTACCCTTATGGCAGAAAGCGAAGATGAACTAAAGAGCCTCTCGATGAAAGTGAAAGAGAGTGAAAAAGTTGGCTTAAAGCTCAACATGCTCAACATTAAGAAAACGAAGATCATGGCATCCAGTCCCATCACTTCATGGCAAGCAGTGTAAACTGGTAGAGTATAAACATCTTTTTCCTAATTAAATGTTCTACACTTTAATCAAAATTTATCATCTATCTATTCAATTAAGATACATCAGGGGCCTTGATTGAAATTGATCAGTGTCTTTCCAATAAGAAGCATCTTTAGAGTTTTCTTGTAGTTGTGTTTTTCAGATAATTAATTTGCCAAAGCATAGAATCTCCAAAATATAGGAGACTATATAGACTATATAGGAAATATAGGAGACTTTAAATCACTATGGTATAAAGTTAGGGTGTTTCCAGGATGCACAGATACTCATAAATTAGGAAATGACATTTAATTTTTGCCATTTTATGGTGAGGAAGTAGTAGCTCTTAATAGGTTCTATGCATGTAGTGCTGCTATCACAGTTCTGCTTTATTTATTTATTATTATTATTATTTTGGTTTGATGTAATCATGCCACTAGATGAGGCTTCAGATGGTAAAGAGTCTGCCTGCAATGTGTGAGGCCCTGAGTCAGGAAGATCCTCTGGAGAAGGGAATGACAACCAACCCAGTATTCTTGCCTGGAGAATTCCATGAACAGAGGAGCATTGTGAGCTATAGTCTCAATGGGGTTGCAAAGAGTCAGACATGCCTGAGTGACTAACAAGCACATGCCACTGGATACCACATCTCTGGATGCTATTTTGGTAGTCTAGAGCAATGGAGAAATCTCATGTTAGTTGTGAATCTCAATATGTAAATTTTGTAATATCCTTGGTCAATTGTTGATTGAGAATCAACTTTACAACAGATGGTTTTATACATGTTATTTCTACATTTCTGAACAACATTTAAGGAGCCCTTATTTTTAGGTTAGGAAGCCATGGCCAGCAAAATAACCATGAGAAGCAAAATAATGGTCCTTATCTTGAAACCAAAGCCCTTCCTCCTACTTCACACATACCCGCACAAGAAACATTGATTCTGTATATCAGGCTAGCGTTTCTTCACAAAAGGCTATAGGCTTTTTCTCCTTTAACTATTTTTTAAATGGAGATAGAATTCTCATATCATAAAATTCACCCTTTCTCAGTAGTGTTTGACTTGTTGTGATCCCATGGACTATACGTAGCCTGCTAGGCTCCTCTGTCCATGGAATGCAGGAGTGAGTTGCCATTTCCTCCTCCAGGGGATCTTCCCAACACAGGAAATGAACCTTTGCCTCCTGCATCTCCTGCATATGCAGGTGGATTCTTGACCACTGAGCCACCTGGGAAACCCCTTAAAGTGTACAGCTCAGTGATTTTCAGTACATTTTTAAGTTTGTGCAGCCCTTCATCCTCTAATTTGTGAGCACTTTTATCCCCTAAAGAAATTTTGAACCCATTAGCAGTTATTCTTCATTCCTCTCATCCTCCAGCCTCCAGTAAACACGAATTTGCTTTAGTCTGGCTGGATTCACCTATTATGGGCATTATATATATAAAGTGAATAATACAATATGTGATTTCTTTGGCATAATGTTTTCAATGTCCACCCACCTTGTAGTATGTGTTAATGCTTCACTCCTTTTATGGCTGCATAATATTCCTTTGTATGGATATACCACATTCTGTTTATTGATTCATCAATTGATGTTTGGGCTGTTTCTACTTTTGTCTATATTGAATAATCCTGCTATGACTTATGATTTTAGACTGTCCTAGAAACCTATTATCAGAGGATACATCACCTTGTCATATGATTATTGTCTTTCTGCCGTTTTGTAAACTCTGTAAGTGTACAACATATATGTCTTGTTAGCCATTATATCAAGCTTAATCCATCCATATAAGAAGTATAGGAATGAATAAATTAAAGAAGGCAGTTCTGTAGCTCTAGGTGAGAACTTTGAACTGCACATCTAGCTTGCCTTGTGTCACTTAACTTGAGGGGCTGTAATCCTCACTCTGTTTGGAGTGTGTGTTTAAAGTTGAGGATTCTGCTCTAGATTTTTCCTGACATTTTTGATTGTTGGGAGAGAGGAGGTTACATTGATATAGCAGCCTCACAATTTGTCTGGTTGAGTGGAGTGTTAACACCTATCAACAAAAGTCAGGGTAAAGCTAGATTTGTTTTGACAGTTTGTGCTGGGAGCACTTGGGACATTTATTAGTAACGGAAGAAGACTATGATCCCAAGTTTGTCTGTTGTCTTCCCAATTAAAGTTGCCTGTCTGGGCCTGTGTCATCGTCCCCCACTGGGATTCTTTCCACTGGGGACACTGGAAAAAGTTCATCAGTGTTTAAAATTTATTTTTCCCATTTGCTCCTCTCACTCCCTCTTCACCTAACTCTTCACTGATTCTCTGAACTCTTTCAGGCAGATTTTCTGTGTTGAGTACAGAATGTTGCCTAACTCCCAGTTGTTTCTTTCAAAGATAAGAGGATTTAATTAGGGTGTAAAATCATCTCATTTATTTGTTGTTTCAAGGAAAGCCCCAGTTGTTAAGGCTACCTGTCCTATGGGACACTTTACTCAGGTGCTCAGACCCATTTCTCAGTCTTGACCCCAGAAAGAGTTCCTGAGGAGCACTGGGCACTGGGTAGGGGCTGGTACTGGCACGTCTGAATGTAGCAAGTGCTCTGGCAGCCTTTGCTTCCCCCCACCACTCCCGCATCTGCCTCCTCCTCAGCCTAGTGAGAATGACAGGAAGGGAGAAAGGAGCTGCCAGGTTTCCTGCACACGTGTCTGTGGGAGGGAGACGCAGAGGGCTGGCAGCCGTGAACTAAGTGGGCTCCATTCCATCTACCTTTTCTGATTAAAGTGAAGCAGATTCAGGCTTCTTCCTGTGAGCTGTGATGGGAGCCATAGCTCACAGACAATTCCTGGAATGACTATTCTAGACATTGCACCCATTTCTACCTGAAGTGACCTACAGGCTGATGGGTTTGTGAAGCCTAGAGTTGTCTGTAGTGCCTGCTCAGTATTTGGATGATAATTTCCATGTTTTTCCATAATTTTCACTATTATATAAACTTCAAAGAATATATTGTAAAAATAAAAGATGTCCTTAAAAGTATAATGTTTTTTTGGCGTGGCATCCCATGGCTTCAATTTGTATGCTATTTTACTACTGTTGATATCTCCTGTTTGGGGGCAGATGGGTTTGGCTTCCAAGTAGCTGTCATTAAAGGTCATGATTTAAGACTCAGTGTATCCCTAGTTTCATTAAGATGCAGTGAATGCACTGTTTCATTTAAGCTTATGTGCCAGATTATTGCAAACAGATTCTAGATCCTTCTGGATGGTTCTATAAACATTTATCCTTCTTCCCATGAACTCTTAATTAAAATCTGTGTAGCAATCACTGTGACAATAAAATCCTATTTTGAGTATGAGCCTCCATGTTGAAATTTCCTGTAAGGCCCCCTCCCTCCTTCCACTTAAGCAACATCCTGGTATAGCTCATCAGCTCTTCTTGGACCAAATAAAGATCTGCTATAGGCTCTGGGACGTCCCTGGTGGCTCAGATGGTAAAGCGTCTGTCTACAATGCGGGAGACCCGGGTTCAGTCCCTGGGTTGGGAAGATCCCCTGGAGAAGGAAATGGCAATCCACTCCAGTATTATTGCCTGGAAAATCCAGTGGACAGAGGAGCCTTGTAGGCTACAGTCCACGGGGTTGCAAAGAGTCGGACAGGACTGAGTGACTTCACTTTCACTTTTGCATAGGCTCTGGGGTTAATCTCTGCTCCAGCCATAGAAGGTGTTAACAGCCTGCAGCTCACTTCCTAAGATGTCACTGCCATACACGTGGGCACCATCACTCCTCCTACTGCTGTGGGGCCTCTTGGTCTCCCAGTCATTGTTCTCACATCCATGATCATTTTAAGAACTGCTAAAGCAACAAAAGGTGCTCCAGTAAAATTCTTCTGTTTTCATTTCCTTCTCCATTACTCAGAGAGTTTCTGTTATTACACCTGTTTTTTAATTAAACTTTTAGGTTAACCTCCCACTTTCTGGAAAAACTTGAAATAAATTCTCTTGGGATGTATCAGAAGATATTTCAGGGGCATATTTCTATACTGCCCTTCAAAGTAACCTTCTCTAGGATCAGAGGCCCAAGATAGATACCAGGCACTTCGACTCTTTCATGTATGTGGATAAATTCTCTCATTTTAAAAAATGTTGGAATCTCTCCTTAGACACACTGGATTCCTTAGTGCTATTCTCCCTAAGGTGAGAAGGAAAGATTGCCAAGTGCTCACAAAAGGATTTGTTTTGGCTTTATTTAGGATGAACTATGTCATGCTATGGTAACAAACAACCCTAAGATCTTGGTATCTTAAAATGCAAGGTCAGGGACTTACCTGGAAGTTCAGTGGTTAACATTTTCCTTCCAAGATGGAAGGTGTGTGTTCGATCCCTGGTGGAGAAGCTAAGATCCCATGTGGCCCATGGCCAAAAATCCAAGAAATATAAAACAGAAGTAATATTGTAAGAAATACAATAAAGATTTTTAAAATGAGCCACATCAAAAAAAAATATTTAAAGAACACAGCAAAAACACAAGGTCATTTTTTGCTTATACTACATGTCCACAGATAATTGTATTGTGGTTATCTAAAGGCTCTGCCTAATGAGTGTTTGTTGTCTTAGGCAGCATCCATCTCACCATGGTGTCCAGGGTTCACTGCAGTAGAGAAAGAGCATAGGTGGACACAGCTCTTAGACACTTCCTCCAGGAACTGAGACTCATCACTTCTGTTTCCCTTCGTTGGGGCAAGAAAGTCTTTAAACAGGAATCTTAGTGAATTCTGGAAGGGACTTGGCCAGCGAGTAGCTTAAGAAGAGAATAGAATGTGCTGCAGCCCAGAGCTCCCACAACTGATTTTCTATTTGTGGCATTTATTGTTTCCTTCAAGGGAGCCTAAGGAAACTGCCATCTGTAGGCATGAGCCTGGAACCAAATGATGCCCTTGCAGAAATAAAGCCATGTATGACTTCACTCTGAGTGTGAAATGCCGCGGGAGTGGCTGGAGTCAGCTTGTGAGGTGACTCTGCTGTGCCTCTCGTCCACTGATCACTATCTCAGGATTGCTGGAGACAGTGGGGATTCTTGAAAGTGCGAGGTCCTGCTTACTGCACCTGCCCGGGGAAGCACACCCCATCTGCCCATAGGGAGGACAGCACTCTCTGTGGGTCAGAAGCAAGAGTCTGCTGTGAAGCCAATCCCACAGCTACTTGGTGACTTTGTGAGAGGCACATGACACACCTGAAAGCTGCCTCCGGTAAAACCAAAGCACAGGAAAAATGTAACTTTTTCAGTAGTACAGGATTTTCAACACTGCCCGATACTTCTCTAAGCTGTTCTATTATTGTATACTATCATTTTGGTTCTTAGGAAGTATGTTAATCATTTTAGCCTCTTGCCTGCTTTATCTGCTTAGCACTTACCACCATCTAATTTTCTAAGTATTTTGCCTGTTTATTTTAATTGTCTGTCTTACCCATTAGAATTAAAACTTCTTGAGGCTTTTTTTTTTTTTTTTGGGGTCTAACTGTTACATCCCCAGAACTGAGAACAGTACTTGGCATAGAGTAGGCCCTCATCAAATATTTATTAAATACATGAATGAATAGTAGTAACTCTTCTTGAAGCTAGTTTCACAGCTCAAGGATGCATGGTAATGCCTTAAAGCATTGCCTTATTATCTTCTGTGTTAACTTTGCTGATTTTGGAAAAGCTTCCTGATTTGCCTTCATTCACTATTCAATATTGATACTTTTTGAGCTAAATGCCAGGCATCATGCACATCAGTGAAGAAAACAAAAATCCCCAACCCCACAGAGCTCCATATTCCCAACGGTTGGGATGGAGGGAGACAGTCAACATGGCAATAAATAAAGTAACATTTGGGGAGTGAAACATGCCATGAGATAAAAAGTAGGTGAAGGGATTTGAAAGTGCCAGAGATGGGTTGGGGGAGGAAGCAGCAGAACCTTAATCTGGGTGCTAGTGGGAAGTCTCATTGACTAGCTGAGATTCAATCATGAATTTGAACGAGGGAAAAGAGTGGACCTCTCCAGCAGATATGGTGGGGTGTAGAGAAGGTGACTGGCACTAGGGCCAAGGCAGGAGGATTGGAAAAGCATAAGGAAGCCAGTGCGGCTGATGCTGAGAGAATGGAGGGGGAAAGCAGTAGGAGATGGAGTCAACGTGGGACCAGGACGGGAAGGGCCGCTGAAGCCATCATGAGGACTGGAGGGTTGTTTTTGTTTTTGTTTTTGTTTGTTTTGCTTAGAGTGAGATGGGCAGCCTGGGGAGGGTTTGAATAGAGGAATAACACAGTGTGACAGAGGTGAGCATCCCTCTGGTGCTAGCTTTGAGGATGGGCCGTAGGGCAGGAAGGTGAGAGCCCTCAAGCCTGTGCGCGGCTAACGCTGAGTCCAGGCTCAAGGAGACAGTGACTTTGAGGGGGACGGTGGTAGTAGAGGTGTTGAGAAGTGGTCAGATTCTACAAATATTTCCACCAAATTCACGTCTGCTGGCTGCTTTCTGCTTTGCCTAATTGTTGATAAGGGCAACTTGAGGAACGCTGTGAGGTCACTGGAGTCTGCCTGCCACACCCAGACTCCTCTCTCCCCATACACTCTAACTTCCTTTGCTGAGACCCTTCCTCTCTTGTGACTGTGTTATGTCCCCTTGTACCCTCTTCCATGTCAAATGACAACACTTATTTATTGAAGTACTGTGGTTTGAAATCCATTTGCATTTCCAGCCTTTACTACTTGCATTGTTTAATAGAAACTATATGCGTCTCCTTCTCAATGAGGAGCATGGCCTTGGAGCCCAGATGCGCTAGTTTCATCAACTAATGCTTCTTGCTTTTCAAGTTTGACCCTAAATCACAGCATATTAAAAAACAGGGACATCACTTTCTGAAAAAGGTCCATATAGTCAAAGCTATGGTTTTTCCAGTAGTCACATATGGATATGAGAGTTGGACCATAAAGAAGGCTGAGCACTAAGAACTGATGCTTTTGAACTGTGGTGTTGGAGAAGACTCTTGACCTCTTTGTCACAATTTGTGTTATTTACCTAAATATATACTGTCTAAAAATTATACAGCATTTTTTCTCTGATTTTCTAAAGCAACGTTGGTAAGCATACTGGATACCAAACACTGTGTCCAATCCTGAGGTCCATATGACTGGGTTACATTGTGAAGGAGGAATTTAAGAGGGAGTGGTTATTGGAAATATTTAGGATATCCCTAAATATTTAGGACATGCCTAAATATTAGGCATCAGGACTTGGTGGATGTGAGGAGGGCATAAATGAGAAAATCTAAAGGATGACTCCTATGTCTGACTTGACAGTGGCTGGAGAGTGTTGTCACAAACTGAGGTGGGAGATTCTGGAAGAGCAAGTTTCAGAGCCACTTACAGTTTGATATTGGATAAGTTGACCTTGAGGCACTTTGAGACCTGCTTTTCTCAGATGCTTTTGCTGACTACCTACCTCAGCATTTCTTCCTCTTCTTGATTTAATTTAAATATTTTCCATATACACATAAATATATGTATGTATGTGTGTATATCTAGAGGGCATGGCAACCCACTCCAGTATTCTTGCCTGGAGAATCCCATGGATAGAGGAGCTTGGCGGACTAAGTCCATGGGGTTGCAAAGAGTCAGACATGACTGAGCAACTAAGCATGTGTGTGCATATGTGTAATATTAATGTGTGTATATACAGATGTATACATATATACCAACATGAGATATTATCCCTTTGGGGACTGTACTGTAATCTTGACCCACTTGCTTCACATAGAAATTCTGGTAAGAGATAGGATAGCTATTTTGAAACCAATTTATAGAAAAAGAAAGAACTAAATAGCAAGTATTTCTTAAGCACCAGGTATAGATATATTTTATTTTATTCTTACAGTTAATGTATGATGTGATGTCTTCTCTGTTATACTGATATGTGAAAAGAAGCATACCAAGATTAATAATTTGTTCAACATTCCAATTAAGATTTAAACCCAACCAGCTCTTTATTATTCTTGAGTGAGCTGATATATGTGTAAACAACCTGTTTACACAATTATGAACAACCTGTTCATAATTGTGCACATTAAATGACATGTCAGCTGGGAGGTCTTCTCAGATCACTCCATCTCTAACCCTAGAAATATAGTCTAGATATCCCTTTCTATGAGATCCCCAAACTCCATGGGTTTCCTTTTCCATGGAATTTATTAAATTGCCTTCATACAAAGGTTTTTGAGGGCAAAAATTGTTTTTCTCCATTTCCTAACGTAATACTGACCACCAAATCAGTCCATGTTTTTCTGGTGTAAGAGTTAATCCCTTCCCTGTTTCAGGGGTACTGAACTGATATATTTTTGCCTTTTATAGGATCTTGAGCACATATCACCGCGGAGTCGTTCATTAATATGAGACATCCGTGTTCTAGCGCTACTGTAATTCTGTTCTGGAGGACTTCCTTACTAAAAGGAAAGCAATGCAAACACAGCAAAACAGAACCCAGTGGGATAGCAAAGCACTAAGACATGCATCTCCAGATCAGTGGAAGTCTGCGAGGAGAAATGGTTTTGAGTAGTCAGTCCTTTCACCTAAAGGGAAGTGAGCTTTTGAGTAAAGGATTGCCCGTGAGATGACATTAGTCAGCTTCAGATACTGGTTGAAGCTCATACTTGAGTCAACTTAAAATGACTATTATTGCACGTCCTGAAGTATATATTTTAGATATTTTGTTTCATCTAATCCTCACAATTTTGTCGGGTTTCTTTATTATTTAACATAAGAAAATTGAGAACTAGAGATGTAAGGTAATGTGCCCAGTGACACACAGCATGTCAAGCCTCGGAATGACTCCTGCAAAGCCCCTGCTTTCCACTCAGAGTAGTGCTATCCATTCACTGGTAATTTGGGAACTGACAAAAGGTGCAACCTTCCAATTTTTCCCTAAAGCACATCTAAAAAGTTATATGCCTCAAAATCACTTGAGGATCTTATTAAAATGTTGCCAATTCAATGTGAAGCTCAAGGTTCCACATTTCTAACAAGTTCCCAGGTGGTGGCCACGCTTCTGGTCTACAGACCAGACTTCACTAAAGGGAATGAGAGACTACTCAAGCTAATCTCCACTGTGATAAATAAAATAAGGTACAAACTGTTTCAAACAATAAACAGTGCCAAACCCTGGGCTCGGGGGTGGGGGGGGCGGGGGGTGGATATGGGGAAGCGGCTGCGGTCGTGCTTGGTGCTGCTCTTGTGGACATGTTGGCTTATAGGGGAAGGAGAGATTGATGACACTGGGGGAAAGAAAGAAAAGCAGGAAAGAAAAAGTGGAGATTTGCCTGCCATACCCTCCATCAGCAGTAACTGCCTTTGTTATGCTGTTATTTTTCATTTCTCAATACAAGTTCACTGGTTTAGCTGGCTGTTGTGTCAGAAGAAGGACCACATATAAAAATCTCCTTTCATTTTGATCATTCTTAGAGATCTAGTCTTTTGTCACCACAAATCTCTGAAGAGACAGGTGAGATGATGACCTCTCTTCTCCCAAACTCTTCATGCCTGGTCCAAACTGTTGCAAAAACTAGGATTGCTTAGCATGTCGGGGCTAGAGCAGAACCCTCAGTAAAAATGTACACAAGAAATGGCACACATGGCCACACCAGCCTCTCAACCTCCAAAATTGCTTATTTGTATGTCCTGGCTTTTGGCTTATGGATCAGAAAGTAGTGAATTATATTTTTATAAGATTCCCATCTTCTAAAAATGGATTTGAGTCTTGTGAATCTCAGCATCTCACAGTTAACCATGAAAAAGTACTGAAAAGAAAGGAAAGTGAGAGAGAAAGCAAGGAAGAACAAAAGCAATAGAGAAAGCTAATTTATCTTTTGTCTTTGCCATTTCAATTACTATTTAATATTTCATTCTATGAGATTCTCTGGTGGCTTAGATGGTAAAGCGTCTGCCTGCAATATGGGAGACCCAAGTTCAAGCCCCGGGTCGGGAAGATCCCTGGAGAAGGAAATAGCAACCCACTCCAGTATTCTTGCCTAGAAAATCCCATGGATGGAGGAGCCTGGTGGGCTACAGTCCCTGGGGTCGCAAAGACTTGGACATGACTGAGCGACTTCACTTTCACTTTATTTCATTCTGTAGCAGGTGTTTGAAGGTATCTTCAGTACCTAAAAAGTATATTTCAATTAAAAGAGCATTTCTTCTCTTTTATCTTGCTATCCATATATTTTGTTCCATGTTTACATTTTGTATGGCCTCTTAAACAGACAGGAATAGAAAATGGAATTGAGGCAACATGAAATTGTGGCACAAAAACTGACCTAGACGCTAAAGCCTGGATGCAGTGTTTTTCTGTCATTTTCTCTGTCTACTGGGGAAGCCAGCTGGGAATCTATGGGATTCTAAGATTAATTAAAACCTTCTTCCTAGAACTGTGGAAGTCTGAATGAAGCCCTTCCCAGAATTTATCAGGTTCCATGGAAACTTATACTTTTATGGTCACCTTATGCTCTATTTTCTACCACTGCTGAATGTGTTTTCTTTGCTAAATCTTTTATTCCCAACTAAATGAGAGCCAGTGCAGAAGCCAGAAAGATCCCCTGGAGAAGGAAATGGCAACCCACTCCAGGATTCTTGCCTGGAAAATCCCACGGACAGAGGAGCTTGGCAAGCTACAGTGTATGGTGTCACAAAGAGTCAGACACAACTCAGCACGCATGCAATACAAATGAGAGCCACTCACAGCAGTCACAAATGTAAGGCTGCTGCAGACAGCGCAACTTCTGAATGTCAGCGTCAGGGAGCGGTCGTATTGCACACAGCTCAACTCTTACAACTATGACTCTTTCCACGTCATCACCAGGGACCACTTCCCCAGCACAGTACTCCCTCCCTTTAATACTGGAGCTCTTTGCTTCTAATTGACAAGCTCAAAACAAAACTGTGAACTCCTCTAGTTTCTTAAGGAGAACACTTTATCTGTAATATTCAAGATCTCACTTCCTATCACATTGAAGTCCTTTTTATAAAACAAGGAACTCTGATGCCATGTATTACTACAATAAAGTTTTTATCTCATTACATGTGTCAATTAACATGAAATATTTTATCTTTATGGTAGGTGACAGATCAGAAATGAATTGACTCAAGTTTATAGTATTGCAGATAAATACATGGGTGTTGCAGATACCCATGCCTGATTTAGTTAAGAATAGGTACTCTACAAAGCCTAAGATTTACAAATTTTATTTTTTGAAATACAGGTTAATGAAATAAGTAGAGAAAGTATCTGGGATTGGAAGGTATGTTGCTAAGAGAAAAACAGGCATGGTGGGTGCCTACTGTTCAGTCACTGAATCGTATCCGACACATTGTGACCCCATGGACTGTAGCACGCCAGGCTTCCCTGTCCATCACCAACTCCCAGAGCTTACCCAAACTCATGTCCATTGAGTCAGTGATGCCATCCAACCATCTCATCCTCTGTTGTTCCCTTCTACTCCTGCCCTCAGTCTTTCCCAGCATCAAGGTCTTTTCAAATGAATCAGTTCTTTGCATCAGGTGGCCAAAGTATTGGAGTTTCAGCTTCAGCATCAGTCCTTCCAATGAATATTCAGGACTGATCTCCTTTAGGATGGACTGGCTGGTTCTCCTTGCAGTCCAAGCGACTCTCAAGAGTCTTCTCCAACACCACAGTTCAAGAGCATTAAATCTTTAGCACTCAGTTTTCTTTATAGTCCAATTCTCACATCCATACGTGACTATTGGAAAAACTAAACCTTTGACTAGACAGACCAGACCTTTGTTGCCAAAGTAATGTCTCTGCTTTTTAATACGCTGTCTGGGTTGGTCATAACTTTTCTTCCAAGAAGCAAGTGTCTTTTAATTTCATGGCTGCAGTCATGGCTACAGTGATTTTGGAGCTCAAAAAAAATAAAGTCTCTCACTGTTTCTACTGTTTCCCCATATATTCGCCATGAAGTGATGGGACCAGATACCAAGATCTTAGTTTTCTGAATGTTGAGTTTTAAGCCAACTTTTTCACTCTCCTCTTTCACTTTCATCAAGAGGCTCTTTAGTTCTTCTACACTTTCTGCCATAAGGGTGGTTTCATCTGCATATCTGAGGTTATTGATATTTCTCCCCAGCAATCTTCATTCCAGCTTGTGCTTCATCCTGTCCATCATTTCTCATGATGTACTCCGCATATAAGTTAAATAAGCAGGGTGACAATATACAGCCTACTGGATCCGTCTCACCTAGTATGGGGACACAGGACTCCTTCCCAAGTGCTATTCCTTAGGCAACAGCTTCTTTATTTAACAAACTGAATGGGACCAAATACATACTTTCAGGTATTTTAAATACTGTGATTAAATATTTTTCCTAATCCAATTGCAGTTAGAAATTCATGAATAAGACTTTAAAACATATAAAGCCTTTAAAAATTACTAGAGCAACATGTCAGTACTAGAGAAACTATACAAAAAGACAAAAGAAAGTTTATTTGTAAATACTATACTCAGGTAAAAGAAGCATTGTTTTATATTTTACATACTATCAGTATGCTTGCTATAGTCTTGTGATCATAACAGCTATACATTTAATTTTGTATCCTGATACATTTCATAAGCACTTCCCAGCTTCCCTTATAGCTCAGTCAGTAAAGAATCTGCCTACAATGCTTGAGACCCAGGTTCTACTCTTGAGTTGGGAAGATCCCTAGAGAAGGAAATGGCAACCCACTCCAGTATTCTTGCCTGGAGAATCCCACAGACAGAGGAACCTGGGAGGCTACAGCCCATGGGGTCATAAGAGCTGGTTGTCCAACTGTTTAGACTTAGCGACTAAACCACCACCACATGTTCTACATAGTTTTCATGTTACTGTCCGAAATAAATTTGATCATTGTCTTTGATTTATATTAAACCTGTCTATGGTTTTGCATTATTAGAAATAATGTGACTATGATCTACAAGTAGAATATATTTTCTTGGCATAAATTTCCAGAGACTGAATTATTGAATCAAAACGTTATGCCAGCATCTCATGTTCCTATGCTATGGTAAACAGCTTTCTCTATCAGATAGTATCAGTGGATAATTTAATAAGTGAAAAATAGGATATAGTTTTCTGAATGTTTTTTTGATTATAGTCAGTAGAACGTTTTCATATTTTTCATTTTCCTTTTAATTTAGTATATATGCATATGTATATATGTATATATGTGTGTGTATACATGCATATGTATATATGTATATATGTGTGTGTATGTATGTATATGTATATATGTATATACTATATATATGTATATAATAAATTAAAAGGAAAATGAAAAATATGAAAAACGTTCTACTGACTATAATCAATAAAAAGAACATTCAGAAAACTATATCCTATTTTTCACTTATTAAATTATCCACTGATACTATCTTTAGTACATTTGTCTGTTGTCATTTTATTCCTTACCCATTTATGGCTATCAAAAGGCTTTTTAGAATTATAAGAATGATTAAGCTAAGTGGCACTTTGTTTAAAAACTAGACTTCATCTGATGAGAGTTCTTTGCTACAAAAGGCAAAGGGAAGTGGAATCCCATTCCATCCTGGCATGTGTTGACTTCTTTGGCAGATTTCAAAGCTGTCTGTGGGCCTCATGTCAGTGTGACCTAGAAAGGAATGAAAGCGCAGCCAGCTCAGGTCGCTGTCAGAGCTATAACCTTCACTCTGATTTCCTGTTTCCCTAAGGTTGGCCTCAATATAGATTCCACATTCTCGAGCAAAGTGCACCATCAGATTTATTTTCTTTTTGCTTTGTCAAAGCAGATTAATGCACACAGAGGTTAGAGACTGCCTGAGAATAAATGGTAGAGAAGGAAAAACTCATTTGGGGATCGTCATGTCATTGATCAGTCATCTCTTGCCACCCACAGAAACTTTAGGATCTTCCTGTTGTAGCTCGTGTTCTGGACCTTTCACAGCCTTCCCTTGACCATTAAAACCTCCCTGTCAATTATCTTCTTTCCTCTGAATCCTGTTGTCTGTCAGCTGTTCACTATAGTGTCCTTGGGTTAGGTTTTATCCATTTTGAATTTGCCCATTTTGAAAGAAACATAAAAACCAAGAAGTCTCTTTGATTTTGCTCATATGCCTGTTTTACTTGCTTTCACTATCAGTTATATTAAAAATCTATCTTTTTACAAATGAATTTATTTATAAAACAGATTCACAGACTTAGATAACAAACCGGTTTATGGGGTAGGGTATGGAATAGTTAGGGAGTTTGAGATTTACATATATACACTGCTATATTTTAAATGGATAAGTAACAAGGACCTACTGTACAGCACAGGGAAATTTGCTTAATATTATGTAACAGCCTAAATGGGAAAAGAATTTGAAAAGAAATAGATATGTGTATGTGTATAACTGAATCACTTTACTGTACACCTGAAACTAACACATTGTTAATCAACTATACTCCGATAGAAAATAAAAATATTTAAATCTGTATTTTAAGATTCTTTGCACATATTTTCTTGTCTATAAAGATTTTCTCAATTGATTTTCTCAATTGGATTGTATCTCTTCTAGCTTTGATCCCCTCTAGTATATTTTGAGTGTATATGTGTTTTATGTATATAGACTTAGCAGCAGCATACTGAATTATAATTATTTTCTTATTCATCCTTTGCCTCTGTGGGTTATATACTCTTTAAAACAGATTTTTTTAACTTTTTCAAAAACTGATCAATACATTTCACTCATGTAGTAAGCTCTCAATTGTTGTTTAATTGAGTAATTTGATACTAGTGGTTAGAATTTTAAGTGCTATGGCAAACTGAAACAAAAGAAGGCATTTTTGCCTCACAGATTATTTAATTCAAGTGGATGCCCAACATGGCTTATAGAAAGGGCAAACAGTCAAGTAAAACAGCTCCTCAAGGAAAGCTAAAATCAAGTTTTAGCTGGTTTGGTTGTGATCACTCATAGTAATATCTTTAAAACTCAGTCTTATACCTTAATTTTGTAGGAGACAAAATTGCTGGTCAAAATGAGTAGGAAAGGATTTTGGAATACTTAGCCAGCCAGTAAGATGTAGTTGTTCAGAAATCCATTGAGTAAACGTTGTGTTCTTCTGGCCATCGGTATTGTTTCAGATTACATGGTTTTACCTAGACAAACAGTGATGCCATGAGACTAATGCAAGATTTTTGCCCTACTCTTTTGACTCTTATCTGTTGTGAAGAGCTTTTAAGCCAAAGCTCCAGTGTTGGCTCTTGGGGAAGACCCCACTTCACTCCTGTTAGTCTACTGAGATGTATCTGTACAAGAAACATGATTTCTGGAAGTGAAACTTTCATCCAGAATTACCAATAGGTCTTGATTTTTCAATACAATTAATGCACAACTAGTTTACAGTCTTTATTCTGACAATCTTGGTTTTTCTTTCTTTTTAACTGGAGTATAATTGTTTCTCAACCTTGTATTAGTTTCTGCTCTACAACAAAGTGAATCAGCTATATGTATACGTTATCCCTTCCCTCTTAGGCCTCCCTCCCACCCATCCCCTCATCCCACCAATCTTGGTCTTTCAATTAGTAAAAGATTAAACATTAAGGATTTAGACTTTCTATTTTAATGTATTACAAAGAAACACTCTAGACAGATCTCTTTCTTATATTGTTAGAGCATACTATAAACAAGTCAGTTATTTTCAACAGCTTTTCAAACCAAGCAATTATTTTTTAATAAATTTATATTGATAGCTATTAATTAGCACTATTCCAAGCACTAGAGAGTACTATAAAGATGGGGAAGATCTTGTCCTTATTTGAGATACGTGAAGCAATGTACTTCTTACCACAAGCCCGTTTGTGGAAGGCCATGTGACGGAGGTCAAAGTGTTGTGAGGTTCATTAGCAGGTGAAGTGAGGTAAACCAGAGACTCTATATCTAGCCAACTGTGCTCATAGAACTTTTCAGAAGAAAAATATTCAGGTTTCAGTTCACTTTTTAGTCACTGGAGTCCAGTTAAGTCAATTTGAAATTAGGAGCAGTGGACCTGGCCAACTTTCTTCACTCTACATCAGTGAAATGAAGGTTTAACGGCGTTATAGCTTTTTCAACTTCTGGAAAGACCGTCACCTTCATTGTGACTGGTGCTTTCACTCATCAGTGCTGTAACAGTCTCCATTCCTGCGTCGGCAGCACAGTGGGCCACAGGCAGCCTCTTGTTCTCTTCTAAGTGTGTACTCACTTGCTCTTGACCTGATTTTTGTGGTTAAGATACTTGATTGTTTCTGAATTCTGAGTTACTGGGAAAGGCCAGTGGTAATGGGAAACACAATCATGTAATAAAACTTTTAGACGTCACAAAATTTAGACTCTACAAAACTGTTTTGTCTTGTCTTCTGATTCCTCTTTTCCTTCTTTCTTACACTGAAATTCTTACAGATCAGCATTGGAAACGCTTCTACAGAAGGAAGGATATGATTACTGAATTGAGAGCAAAGTAAATTAAGGTAAAAGGCCAGATTGACATTTAAATTTATTAAGTTTACGTTATATGCAAAGAATCTAAATTTTGTTTGGGAGGCGTGCCCTGTCCTACATGACTAAATGGTAGTGTGAGTAGTCTAAGCCAGGCATAATTTCACATTGTCTGTGACAATTATGGGTTAGGAAGGAACATATGACATCTGAGACTATTATTGTTCAGTCACTAAGTTATGTCTAACTCTTTGAGACCCCATAGACTACAATACTCCAGGCTTCCCTGTCCTTCACTATCTCCAGAATCTGCTCAAATTTATGTCCATTGAGTTGGTGATACCATCTACCCATCTTATCCTCTGTCATCTTCTCCTTTTGCCTTCAATCTTTCTGAGCATCGGGGTCTTTTCCAATGAATCTGTTCTATGCATCAGGTGGCCAAAGTATTAGAGCTTCAGCATCAGCCCTTTGAATGAATATTCAGGGTTAATTTCCTTTAGGATCGATTCATTTGACCTCCTTGCTGTACAAGGGTATCTCAAGAGTCTTCTTCAGCAACACAATTCGAAAGTATCAGTTCTTCAGTGTTCTGCCTTCTTTATGGTCCTCTCACATCCGTACATGACTACTGGAAAAACCATAGTCTTGACCATACAGATCTTTGTTGGCAAAGTGATATCTCTGCTTTTAATATACTGTCTAGGTTTGTCAAAGCTTCCCTTCCAAGGAGCAAACATCTTTTAATTTCATGGCTACAGTCACCATATGCAGTGATTTTGGAGCCCAAGAAAATAAAGTCTGTCATTGTTTCATGTTTTTCCCTATCTATTTGCCAAGCAGTGATAGGACTGGATGCCATGATCTTCGTGTTTTGAATGTTGAGTTTTAAGCCAGTTTTTCACTCTCCTCTTTACCTCATTGAGAGGCTCTTTAGTTCCTCTTCACTTTCTGACATTAGGGTGGTATCAACTGCATATCTGAGTTGATATTTCTCCTGGCAATCTTGATTCCAACTTGTGATTCACTCAGCCTGGCATTTCACATGCTATACTGTGCATAGAAATTAAACAGAGTGACAATATACAGTCTTGTTGTACTCCTTTCCCAATTTTGAACCAGCCAGTTGTTCCATGTAAGGTTCTAACTGTTGCTTCTTGACCTGGGTACAGGCTTCTCAGGAGACAAGTAAGGTGGTCTGATATTACAGACTCTTTAAGAATTTTCCACAGGAGAATTCCCTGGTGGTCCAGTGGCTAGGACTCCCCACTCTTGATGCAGGGGACCTGGGTTCAAACCCTGGCCAGGGAACTAGATCCTGCATACTGCAATTAAGACCTGGCACAGCCAAGGGAATAAATAATAAAATAAGTATTTGTACACCTGTGGCTGATTCATGTCAAGGTATGGCAAAACCAATGCAGTATTGTAACGTAGAATAAAGTAAAAATAAAATTTTAAAAATAAATAAATAAATAAAGAGAAGAATTTTCCACAGTTCGTTGGGATCCACACAGTCAAAGGATTTAATGTAGTCAATGAGGCAGAAGCAGATGTTTTTCTGGAATCTCCTTGCTTTCTCTATGATCCAATGGATGTTGGCAATTTGAGCTCTGGTTCCTCTGCCTTTTCTAAACCCAGCTTGGTTCTGAAAGTTCTTGGTTCACATACTGCTGAAGACTAACTTGAAGGATTTTCAGCATAACCTTGCTAGCATATGAAATGAGTACAGTTGTACAGTAGTTTAAACATTCTTTGGCATTGCCCTTCTTTCAGACCTTTTCCACTCCTGTGGTCACTGCTGAGTTCTCCAAATTTCCTGTCATAATGAGTGTATCACTTTAACAGCATCATCTTTTAGAATTTAAAGTAGCTCAGCTGGACTTCCATCACCTCTACTAGTTTTGTTTGTAGTAATGTTTCCTAAGGCCCACTTGACTTCATACTCCAGGATGTCTGACTCTAAGTGAGTGACCACACCATTGTGGTTATCGTGGTCATTAAGAAATTTTGTATAGTTCTTCTGTATATTCTTGCCACCTGTTCTTAATATCTTCTGCTTCTATTAGGTCCTTACTGTTTCTGTTCTTTATCATGCTCATCCTTTCATGAAATGTTCCTTTATATCTCCAGTTTTTTTGAAGAGACCTCTAGTCTTTCCCATTGTATTGTTCTCTTCTATTTCTTTGCCTTGTTCATTTAAGAAGACCTTCTTATCTCTCCTTGCTGTTCTCTGGAACTCTGCATTCAGTTCGGTATATCGTGCCATTTCTCTCTTGCTTTGCACTTCTCTTCTTATCTGAGCTATTTGTAAAGCCTCTTCAGACACTTTGCCTTCTTGCATTTATTTTTCTTTGGGATGGTTTTGGCCACTGCCTCCTGTACAATGTTACAAACCTCTATAGTTCTTCAGGCACTCTGTCTACCAGATCTAATCCCTTGAATCTATTCGTCACTTCCACTGTAAAATCACAAAGGATTTAAGTCATACTTGAATGCCCTAATGGTTTTCCCTACTTTGTTCAATATAAGCCTCAATTTGGCAATAAGGAGCTCATGATCTGATCCACAATCAGCTCCAGGTCTTGTTTTTGCTGACTGTAGAGAGCTTCTTTATCTTTGGCTGTAAATAATATAATCAATCTGACTTCAGTATTGACCATTTGGTGATCTCCATTGTTAGAATCATTCCTTGTGTTGTTGGAAAAGTATATTTTCTATGATCAATGTGTTCTCTTGACAAACATCTTAGCCTTTGCCCTTCTTCATTTTTTACTCCACTTTGTAGCTTATTGGACAGCTTCCAACCTGGGTGGCTCATCTTCCAGTGTCATACCTTTTTGCCTTTTCATATTGTTAATGGGGTTCTTGCAGCAAGAATACTGTAGTGGTTTGCCATTTCTCTTCCAGGGACCACGTTTTGTCAGAACTCTCCAGTATGACCTGTCCATCTTGGGTGGCCCTGCATGGCATCCTTCAGAGTTCACCGAGTTATGCAAGCCCCTTTGCCATGACAAGGCTGTGATCCATGAATGGGGTGAGAATATTGCTTGTGAGCAATTATAAAACATTTCTCTCTGATAAATAAGGGGATGAGTTATCTGCTTTTTTCTGAACTTGGTTGTGTCATCATGGGCTACCTTTATGATGAACATCTTGCCAACATAAGAACATTTAGCTGGGACAAGCTGCGGAACAGGATGAATTGGGCAAAGTGAAGAAATGGTCACCAAAGCATCTACTAAGTACTTTATTTCAGTTCTCATATGGCATAATAAAATACTCCTATCATTTTGTTCATTCAAGTCAGATTTTCTTACTTGCAGCCAAAGCCATCCTAATCACTTAAGTGCTGTTTGCTCGAGTAGGCTGGAAAATATCACAGATTTTTTTTTCCATGCTGCCATGATTCTAATATGTTCTTCTCTGAGTTATGTCATTGAGGCTGCTGTTGACTAGAAATCTGCCTTTTGGAGGATGTAACACATTCACTGTTTATCTAAGCATTTAATAAAACTCATGTATCACTAAGCTCCTGAGAATGTAGCAAATGAAACAGCAAGGTTTGATAGTGAGAGAGTACTCTTGCCTGGAGAATCCCATGGAAGGAGGAGCCTGGTAGGCTGCAGTCCATGGGGTCGCTAGAGTCGGACACGACTGAGCGACTTCACTTTCACTTTTCACTTTCATGCACTGGAGAAGGAAATGGCAACCCACTCCAGTGTTCTTGCCAGGAGAATCCCAGGGACAGGGGAGCCTGGTGGGCTGCCATCTATGGGGTCGCACAGAGTCAGACACGACTGAACTGACTTAGCAGAGGAGCCAGGAAATACTGGAGAATAAGATAATACCTGGAAGGGCAGTTTGAGAGGATGGGTTTCAGAATGGGTGAGCTGTGAGCAGCGTGGTGACAGCACCAGGGAAGCAGTGGGGAGACACGCAGAAGGAAGGGCAGAGGCCAGAATGGGCACTAGAGGCCGATAAGACTTATCCCAAATGCAAGTCTGAGAATCCAGAGCTGCCCACAAAGGCATGGTTCTGATCTGGGGCCCAGGAAACTGCAAGATTCCTCATTTAAACTTGGGGATTCTGTGCTTCCTGTGTCTCTGCCTGCATAGATGCTATCAAGTTTTACCTGTCATGGTTTTTTCTGGTTGGCTGAAGAAACTCAGCCTCTGTGACATAATGGGATTTAATCCTTTGGCAAAATATTTATTTCTAACAAGTAGACTCTGGGTCTAATAACTTTGGTATATACAATTTGATTTGGGTTTGATAAAGATGTATTGATTTCAAGTCTGGAAGAGTATTTTCTTTTTCCTTTTTTCCCTCCCCTCCCACTGCCCATCATCCTCTCAAAAAAAAGAGATTATTTTCTCCTTTGTGTTCCACAGTAATAGAAAGTTTTTTTTTTTTTTAGATGTTAACACATTTTATTTATTAAAATATACAGATTGTAAGTGTCCAGCTCAATAAATGTTTACATACCTATGTAAAACAATCTAGAACAAGTTTTAAAATATTTCATTTTCTCTGCAAAGTTCCCTCATGGTCTTTTCAGTGACAATCCACCCCCCTCCTCAATCAAAACTACTGTTCTGACTTCTTATGAATTATTTTTTCCCATTAATGAATTCTCTATAAAAGAAATACAGTATGAGGGGTGGGATGAATTGGGAGATTGTATGGACATTTACACACTGTTGATACTATGTGTAAAATAGATAACTAATTATAACCTACTGAATAGCACATGGAACTCTACTCAGTAACGTGTGGTGACCTAAATGGGAAGGAAATCCAAAGAAGAGGTAATATATGCATACATATAACAGATTTACTTTGCTGGACAGTAGAAACTAACACAACATTGTAAAGTAACTGTACCCCAATAAGAATTTTAAAAAAGAAAAATTAAAATTAAAAAATAAGCAAATATCTGTGCAACAAAATGGATAAATCTTGATGACATTTCATTTAGCCAAAGAAACCAGACACATAATAGCACATACTATAATTTTTTTCTTTTTGGTGGACATAGAATTAAAAAAATCCAAAGAAATATATTCTGTGAAGGCTGAAGACGCCCTGCAGTCATACTACATCTCATTTTCTAAACAGAATCTTCCCACCTCTCCACTTAGTCGGAAGCTGATGTACTCCCCCAGGTGCTGCCCACGTGGGCAGAGCATATGGTTCTGCTAATGTACAATAAAACTTGAGAGAAACCACTGAAGCCCACTCTTTTCTGGGAGCAGAGAGTCTTTCCCATCAATTCTCCAATGATCCACCCATGTCCTCCTGGCACCTCCCTTCTGGGTCCTGCTAGGCATTAGCTCCTAGCTCCATTTCACCTCTGCCTATTTGCTCCTCTTATGCTAATCTCACGAATTCCATTTGTTACTTTTACAAGAGGAGGAGGAGGTAAATCAAGAGATGAAGTTGTTTTGGAGATCACCTTAAGGTAATTTCAATAATAAATTACTACAGGGCTGAGTTTCACAGCCTAATTATAAATGACTGCTTGAGTGAATGGGCTTCTCTTCAAAGCACTTGGAGTTATGGCTTGTTCTTAGCCCAGCACTATTTAAAAAATATGCCTTAAGTTTATTATGCAGCCCACGAGTGACCAGTATAATCAAGTTGCCAAAGAGCTTCCCACCCACTCCCCTTATCACCCTCTCTTTTCAATTACTGCGAAGTTTCTGAAATATACAGCTTAGTGCCTTCAGTTCCCTACACTTGATCCAGGCAGATTAGGCCAGAGTAAACAGACGGTGTGGCCACAGACCTCCCACCGGCCAGCAGCCTTAGACGCTATTGGATGAGAAGAAAATGCTAGGATTGTAGAGCTTCAGGGTCTATGCTCTCCACATCTTTACAAGTCGGAATCATAGGTCTTTCAGTCTGAGCAATGGGATCACCTGAGCTTTGTGAGAGAGTGCCCAGGGTAAGAAATAGTGTAAAGGGCATCAGCAGAGGAATTCAAAATTTTGATAAATATTTACACTTTTGTTAAGGTGAAAATTAGTTAATCTGGTACTCTATCAGCTTGAACCCTCAATTAAGTAGCAATTATGCCCAACTATAGTAAAACACAATTAATGCCTATAATGAGGGCCCTGAATCCTTGCAATTACTGGATGACTTCTGAATCACCCAAGAGAGATACCACTATGATCAGCAGAGTCGGTATTACATTTACTATATACTTCTTTTAAAAGAACTTAGTCCTGTAATGATAATTGACAACCATATGAAACCTACTCTTGTGTCTTCTATTGGGATACTGCTGAGAGTCCTATATTACACAGAGCATCAATTTCACCTGTGATTCTCATGAGCCAATTTTTTTAATGTATTTCTATTTTTTAAAATTTTCTTGGAGTGCAGGTGATTTATAATATGTTAGTCTCAGGTGTACAGCAAAGTGAATCACTAATACATGTATCCATATATCCCCTCTTGTTAAAGATTCTTTTCCCTTATAGGCCATTACAGAGTATTAAGTAGAGTTCCCTCTGCTATACAACAGGTTCTTATTAGCTATCTATTTAATTTATAGTAGTGTGTATATGTCAATCCCAGTCTCCCAGTTAACTCTTTTCTCCCTGCTGTGAACCAATTTTTATATCTTGCTGATTATCTGACACTATTGACTTATATAAACAATCTTGTTTTCTGTTTTGCTTTGACTTGTTGGAAGCTCAGTATCTATAGCCTACTGTTGACTATATGGGTAGGATGTTAATCTCATTTCTCTATTTTATTTGCAGCCAGTTTTCCTCATTCCCTTGTTCCCTCAATTATTTTATCCTTTTTTATATGTGTTTTGATAAACTATATCATCTTGTCTGTAGCATCATTGGAAATATAAATACTGTGTTTCCTTCCCAGAGCCAAGTGAATGTCTGCTAAGAGTTAGATTTTATGAGAACTATGAAATGAAACTCTTAGATCCTTCATGAAAATTTATGAATAGATAGCCATCCACTTTTTTCTAGATTTATGTCTCTAAAACATGAACATGACTTAAAACTCTTGAACTGATACATGCCCCCATCCACCACAGCTGGGATATTCAAACAGTTTTTCTACGATGTCTGTTACCTAATACAGACAATTATGTGGCTTTAAGTCTCAGCAATCTGACTCCAAGACAGAATCTGGTTTTTTTTTCTGGTAATGCACTGTAAGATACTATATAAAGAAGAGAATAAATTATGCAGCTAATTAAACCTTGAATGTCCTGTCTTGGTCACAGTCTCGTTATCCACTTTTAATGGACCATTGTACAGCATTAATACTCATTTTTTAAAGTCTGTACCCTTTCTGCAAAACGTGTTTACGCAAAAAGTTGAGCAAGAATTCTTTCCTAAATAAACTGATAATGAATAAGTGGGCCACATGCTTTCAGTGGTGTCTTTTGGGGTGACAGAAAACAAAAACATTCAGAATAACAGGGGTGTCAGGTGAAAGCTGGAGCCATCCCAAGTTCCCACATTTCTCAGGAACAGTAATCCCAACTCCATTAGTACAGAATGAGAGGCCATTTGGGTAAATACAGCCACATAAATATATCATTAGGCAGTTTTGTAAAATTCACATTATTTACTCAAGCAAATATGTAATTAGAACATTTTTTAAAACACAGATTATCTACCAGAGAGATTCAAACTGTTCCTTTGGAGCATTTAAGCCTATTGGGTAAAACTGTAATTAGGCCATTAATTAAACCCAAATCATATTATTTATTAAAAGGTGCTTTGCTGATCTGATAAGCATTTTCTTTGCTCTTTTAAGGCATTTTAATAATTGATTATTGTAAACCCCTTGGCTATCACTTGCCCTTCATTCATTCCTTCCTGATTTGCTTCTTGTTTTATTTTATGATGAGGGTTATAGATTTAGATTTCCTGTGGGTAGTATGTACAAAAATGCCTGATTCAGCATCACCACCCTCCAACCCTTCATAGTCCTTCAAAGATGTGAGGATGAAAAGCCAGCCCACTGTTTTTTAAAACTACATCCTCTTTGAATTCTTCTTTTTAGAGAAGGAAGTAGTTACTAGGATAATTATCCTTTTACTTTTTCCTCATTGTTACACATGGACTTGATATGACCACATTTCTTTAAACTTCTAAAACAGTGAAGTTGTGTGAACTTTCTTGAAATGGATTTGTTTTGAACCAAGTCAGATTCCCTTTGGGGGCCATTTTGTGACCAAAGCATGCATATGGTAAAATGTTGAGTTCAGTGTTGTCTTCTGCTTGTGGTCTTGAAAAAGAGAGATGACCCCTGTAGAAATCAAGCCTTAATCCATCTGTGGTGTGTGTGGACTTCCAAGCAACACAGGTCCCAAGGATTTTAATGGTCGGATGTGAGAAAAGGATAACCTGTTTTTGGCTGGCCTTGCTCCAATCTAATTGCCACGTTATAGCTAGTGTTTGGGTTTATTTTTTGTTTTTTTCTTTCTAAAAATGCTATCAATCAGTTTCTTAGAAGCTTAAAGTTCCTTTTTACTCTGAGCCATCGTTTTGCTGTAGCCTTTGTTTGGAGCCCTGCCGTCTCCAGTCTCTCTTTTGCCCAGGCAACTCAAAGGTTCGGTGCAGTGTGGAGTTTTTAATAATGACACAGAAGTGGGAGCAAGACTGTCTAGGTTTGAATCCAGTTCCCCTTATATTTAGCTGAGCAAACTTGGAAAGTCATATACCTTCCTTGTTCCTCAGTTTCCTTATTTACTTCCTTGTTAACACTAGTAGGAAGCACTCTACATAAAGAACCTAGGGATCCCTATGACTCAGGTCTTTTGTTTCCGAGAAACCTTCCTTAACCTTCTACATCTTAGTTCTCCTTGGAACCTCTCCTGATTTAACCCCTACCATAAATGGCATTGTACTTACTTACTGATTACCTTTCTTTTACACCAAACACTCTATGAGCAAAGAGATGAAGTCCATCTTTTCTAATGTTCTATGTACAGCTCCCAGCACACTGCTGGCTCCAGGAACACCTATATTGCTCAAGGAGCTGTAATAGGTGCCAAGGATACATTATTAAACAGAAAAGATATAGCTCACCCTCATATAGCTTTCAGTCTACTAGGGAGATACTGAGCCAATAATTATGCCAAAAATAGAAAAATGCAATGAGACAAATGCTATAAAGGATAGGTATGCAGTTTCATCAGATTCTAAAATGGAGGGTTCAGTCTCATATGGGAATTGAAATAAACATCTCTGAAGAAGTGATGCTCAGATAAAATCTGAAGGATGAATGGTTACTAAGTGAAGAGGAAAAGAGAAAAACACATTCCAGGTATATTAATAGCTTGTGCTAGTATCCTAGGTATGAAAACAGCAGGTGTGATGAACTGCAAAGGTCCATGTCTTCCAAGTGAAGACACTGAGGAAAAGATAAATGCCAGACTCGGCTGGAGAGAGAGACAAGGACCACTCATAGAAGGCACTCAAGCTCTCTGTGCTTCAGGTTCCTCACCTGTAAAATGCAGATGGTGATAGCTACATGAGGTTAATGCATGTGAAGTACTCGGTAGACTTCCTAAGTGCTGTTTGTAAGCGATTTTAAATTTAGTGAAGATGATAACAGTGATTAGAAAATCAGGAAGAACATTATTTCTTTGTACCATTACAAGGAATGAAATAACTAGTTTCCATCGGAATATATATTAAGGAGAGGAAAATGGAGTTTACTTGGTAGCAAAGATGAAGAAAGCACAAACTGAAAGTATGCCTCATTCTCTGCATGTTTCAATATCTGCTTTGTAAAACAGATGTTTATTGAGTTCTTTTCAGTCTTGTACCAGCTTGATTGTGAGTGAGTGTGTGTGTGTGTGTGTGTGTGTGTGTGTGTGTGTGTGTGTGTGTGTGTTGGGCATCTATGTAGATGCATTTCTGGGTTAGGCATCTTACATCTTGAAAACGGTGTTAGTTGCTCAGCCGTGTCCAACTTTTTGCAACCCCATGGACTGTATCCCAGCTGGCTTCTCTGTCCATGAGATTCTCCAGGGAAGAATACTGGAGTGGATTGCCATGCCCTCTTCCAGGAGATCTTCCCAACCCAGGGATTGAACCCAGGTCTCTCGCATTGCAGGCAGATTCTTTATCATACATTTCACAAAAGAACCTAGCTTTATCCTTCATTCTTTTGATTACTAAAGCCTGAAGCTTTATCATTCATATGTAATCCTTGGTTTTGCCAGGCTATGTTAATTGTGTGTTGTTCAACTTTTATCAAAATCTTTGTTAAAAACCAAGTGACTGATATTCTTGGAGAATTACATTAAAGCTAATCAGTTTGACATTTCCTCCAAGTTCTTTAAAATTTAACCCAGTTCATCAGGCTATGAAACTGGTTGGTTTATAACTCGTTATTGTAACTTTGTGAAATTGCTTCTTGACTGCTCTGTGTACTGGGCCCTATGCATGCCTCCAGGCATGCTACAAGAAGGAGCTCTGTGGAAGTCACTCTTTGGAGTGCCCATGGGAGATTTTTAATCTCAGACCTTTTCATAAAGCACTGACATATTATTAGTAACAAATGCTCAGATTTGGGGAACTAATTATGTTTCTCATTTTGCTCTGGCTGGTGGCTACTGTGTCTGTAATGGTGTTAGCAAGTATGTATGTGGTGTTAAGTATCTTCTCCTCACCCCTCTTTACTGCACATAGCTTGGGACTCTGGGACCTGACCTGGATGGACTATATTGGGACCTTCTGTCTTTAGGCTTCCGTTAGATTTGGCCCATGAAAGGAACCAAGAAAAAGATCTAAAGTTGGGAAGAGAGAGACTAGGTACTCATTCCATGGCCTCTGCAGGTTTGGACGCTACAGGTGAGCGCCTTCCCTTGGTAAGTTCACAGCTCCTATCAGGCTGTGCCTTAGAGTTCTTTCTCTGGGTTCTAGTCACAGCATTCAGGTCTAGAGAAGTCAAAACTTGTGGAGTTAGTTCAGTTATCTTCCCAGAGGCACCGCTATACCCACTTTTTCCGTTTCTTAAGCCTTTCTAACACTTTGGCAAATCGTCCCTTTATTCAACCTCTCCTTAACGGATTCCATCTGAATGTGCCATCAGATTCCTGCTGAGACCCTGATGGATAGACTCTAGCAGCTGTGCCAGGCACTGACTAACCGCCTTTGATTTTTACTCTGTTCTCTTTTATTTATGGATTTATCTTTTATTCCTTTGAATTATAAATGCCTCTATTCTATAAAGCACCTCAAAAATTCTTTTGCAGAGAGTCAAGGTGTAAATAAACAAATGCATATGCAAATAAATATGAGAGGTGCTCTGCTCTATGCTGGGAATGAAGACAGTTAAGACCTAGTCCCTGGGGGAGATGACAAACTGTGGGGAAGATGTGCAAGGAAAGCAGATAATCGCAGTGCATTGTGATGAGTTATGAAGAAGACATAGACAGAGTCCTGTGGGAGCCTAAGCGATGGAGCCTGTGCTCAGAGGTGGGTGTTCAGAGGGGCCAGAGGTGAAGAGGACTGAGGGTGAGGCTATTAAGATCAGGTAGTCACAGGAACTTTATATAGAGGTCTCATCATCTCTCTCCCTGAAACATCCATGATCTTGCTTGGTGTGTTAGAGTTCTCATTTATTTCCTTTGGGATTTATTATTATTTTAAAAATCTTTTAATTTTCAAGTCCTGATTCAAGGGGGAAAATAACTTGGGAAATGCAAAATACTTTGTTATTCTCCAAAGATTTATGTTTAATTCAAATGCGACTAATGAGCCTTGCGATAGATGCCTAATTCCTTTTCCATTCATGTACTACAAGGCTTACATAAATCACATGCCCACTTCTTCAAAAATGTTTTTAAAAGTAAGATAGATTGTAACTGGGAATATGAGCAGCAGGTAAGTAATGCCTAAAGTAGTAGAATACATGTACTTTGGTTTCAATAAGAGGTGAAAATTGTAACAGTACTTTAAAAAGGAAATTGTGATTTACTATCTGATCTTAGAATAAGCTGAAGAATGTGCCTTCAAGAGCCTGCCACAAACACAGTGTGTCCTTCTATGTATACTAGAGAAAGCTATTTATTATCTGTCACATTTGTTAAAAAAAAAAAAAAAGACTGATCAAAATCTCTGAATTGTTTAATTTTGGATTAATCAGAAGATGAGACGTGGACTCTCAGTCTTTCATCAGCCTTCAAAATGAGCCCCAATCCAGTCTGCTAACTTAAAAATAAAACCAAATGCTCACCTGCCCTGCTGTGTGAAAAGGTTTGGCTAACAGGCCTCCTGGACTTTTTTTGTCTGTTGGCTTTTTAATGAGGACCAAAGCCTAGGTTCTGGAACATTGTGAATTTTGATTACAGTGGGGTTCCAGCCTGGTTGGAAGGGGGGAAATGTCAGAAACCTCAAGAGCTCACCAGCCAGCTTCTAGATGAAAGGCTTTGGAGAGGCTTCTCAAATGCTGTTCACCTCTTAGTTTTCCCCCAAACCCAAACTCCGAGCCCACAGAGGTTTAGTAAGCACAGAATCCCAGCCAATCATTAGCTTTGTGAAATGCCAATCCCACTTTCAGCAAACAATTATAAGGCATAATTGCTAGTAGAGAAAATCAATCAACCTTCATAGATTTTTAATTGCCCACTTCGCTTCCTCATAAGTATTAAAGAGATGGCATTGGATTTAGTAGAGTATCGTGTACCTGTTAAAATCCTAACATATGGAAAGTAAGGAGGAGCCTTGATGGTCTCCCTAATCAAGGTGCCCTCTGACAGCTCTGATCTCCAGGGAAACCAGGTTCAAGAGTATGCTGAAGCCAGAGAGCACTTAGTTTCTTAGCTTCTCTCTAGACACTTCTACAGAGTGTGCCAATTATTGACTTGATGGGTGGTTTGAATGTGTTGATAGACACCAAGACATAAGGATCATTCCAGGCAGTGATCACTGAGTCATTTAGCTATTAGATGTCTATAATTAAGTTTAACCCTTATCCAATTAAGAGTAAATAAGCCTCTAAGATAACCACCAGATATCACTGTTGAGATTATGTGCATTCAGGCTATAGTGCTAAGGTGGTAGATCTCAAACACTTCATCTTTCCATCCCACACAGAGATGCATCAGTTCTATGGGCCACTCGGCAGTTTGGTTCTGTTTGCCCTGATAAGGTGAGGAGATGGGGTATGTCAGTAAGTATGTGTATGTATACATATATGTGTGTGTAGGGAACAGACCTTGTTAGAAGGTGAATGACGTCGTATTAGGTGGGACAAACTAAATTGGTAGCTAACTTTTATTATATATAAATTGGCCGTTTATTGTCCATTCTCTGAATGTTTATTGAACCCTTAAGCCTGTGCCAGAATTCCACAGTAAAGGTTAGTTTTTATAAACACCCTGATCATTAAGCAGGAAGTGCTGAGGAAGTTCACAAGAGGAACATCTAAGATCAAAGGAAGGGAAGTTTTCCTTGAGAAGGTGACCCTTGAGCCAAATCTTGAAGACAAAGGGAATCATTAAAGAGAAAAAAAGTATATTAGAGGAAGAGGGACCTGCACTATGAATGGCAGAGATAAGAAAGAACTGACATAGGAACAAATTTTCTAAAGCAGACACCATCAAAGGTTAAGACTTTTGGATAAGGTAGATATCTGGATCTACAGACATACCTAGTATATGAATTCTGTAGATCAGCCTCATGTTGGGGCATTATTAGGTGATAGAACCTGTATGTCCAAACACATTTCAAGTAGGAGAGAAATCACTGTCTTTTTCCGTAATAGCATCCCTTATTTTTTGTTTGAAAAATCACCCTCACTCCACTCTCCAGGTAGTTGAGATGATGTTGATTCATTGATTTAAGTCTGAGTTGTAGGAACCTGGTATGCCCTGGCCAACTACAACTTGTGTTCAAAGGGATCAAGCATAGAGGATTAAGAGGGAAGACTTGGGAGTGATGAGGCTAAAGCAGTGAGCTGAGGCCAGACCATGAACAATCCTATAGACTGTGATCACAAGTTTGGACTTTATCTGAGGTCAGCTGGTAACTGTTAGTTTTAAATAGTGGAGTGACAAAAATCATTTGACCTCCTGGATAAAACTTAAGAGGTGATGGGAACTGATTGAGGTGTAGCAAGAAGTCTTCCCAAAACAGATTAAAGTGGAAAAGGGCCTGAACTAAAACAATGACAGTGAAAAAAGATGGTTATGTGGATTTGTACGATATCAAGCGTATTCAAAAGCAAAGACATTACTTTGCCAACTAAGGTTCGTCTAGTCAAGGCTATGGTTTTTCCAGTGGTCATGTGTGGATGTGAAAGTTGGACTGTGAAGAAGGCTGAGTGCCAAAGAATTGATGCTTTTGAACTGTGGTGTTGGAGAAGACTCTTGAGAGTCACTTGGACTGCAAGGAGATCCAACCAATCCATTCTGAATGGAGATCAGCCATGGGATTTATTTGGAAGGAATGATGCTAAAGCTGAAACTCCAGTACTTTGGCCACCTCATGCGAAGAGTTGACTCATTGGAAAAGACTCTGATGCTGGGAGGAATTGGGGGCAGGAGGAGAAGGGGACAACAGAGGATGAGATGGCTGGATGGCATCACTGACTCAATGGGTGTGAATCTGAGTGAACTCCGGGAGTTGGTGATGGACAGGGAGGCCTGGTGTGCTGCGATTTATGGGGTCACAGAGTCGGACACGACTGAGTGACTGAACTGAACTGAAGGGGATAGAAACCACAAAATGGAGTATTAGGTTAATGAGTTTGAAAATTCTCTGTACATGGGAGTAGTCTAGTCAGATAATTGGATATAAATATATAGAATTAAGCTAAGGTAAATGCACTTAAGGTACAAATTCCAAAGTTATCAGCAATAAATTTCCTGTCTGTGATGGCAGTGTGTTTGGGTGGAGTATAATTTGTGTAATAATTGGCAACTAATCAAGTCAAGTCATTGTTACCCCTCAGTGGAGGGCCCATGGGAGTGGTGTTTTGGTTAAATCAGATGTCACAGTAATGCCATTGAAAGAGCCATTGTCTAAAACTCTAGTTATGAGGACTTATTTCCAAAAACTATCATCTTTAAAAAAAAAAGAAAAGAAAAATTTGCAAAGCTACCTAGCTTCTGAATGTGTGTGTGCTAAGTCACTTCAGTCATGTCTGACTTTCTGTGACTCTAAGGACTATAGCCGGCCAGACTCCTCTGTCCATAGGATTCTCCAGGCAAGAATACTGGAGTGGGTTGCCATTTCTTTCTCCAGGGCATCTTCCAAAACTGCATCTCTTATGTCTGCTGCAGGTTCTTTACCACTAGCGCCATCTGACCGCCAATCAGATAAAATAATCTCATGAATTTAAATCAGACCTCTGCCAATATAGAAGAAATTTCTGTAAAGAATACACTTAGCTGAACATTTCCCAGAGAGATGGGATGTAAGGAAGAGTTAAACTGTCTGTAAACCATCTTCAACTTCCATTATACTTTGCCATCCCAAACTCCTAAATTGTCTGCAAATATTGGTGGTCACAGTTGGGTGTGGAGGTAAACTTGGCTCATAGATATGTTTATTTAGTTTGCATAGTGCTTTGTTTTCTTCACTGAAATTGTTGCATCATTGAAAAATCAGGTTTTATGTAAAAATCTAGCTTTCTGGTTTGTTGAAGAAATAGAAGACTTGGAACACTGGGTTCAAGTGCTTTCTGTGGTGATAGTATAGTAACTGGGAACTGGAGAAAGGTTGCCCCTTCACAGGTCACCCCAGTTCCTACCATTCCCTATTTCCTTACACATAGGGATACATTCTATCACACACCTGGTTTAGCTGCATAGGTTTAATTATGACTTTGGATGACCCAAATTCCCAAATAATAATTGAAAATTAATTCAAAAATAGGAATAAAGGATAAAGTAAGTTGTGTTTTCATCATTCCTTTTACCCTGCTTTCTTCAAAGCAGTGATTTTTCACTTACATTAAAATGCATTTTAAGTAAGGATAAAGACACTAATTGTAGATTGTGATACCATTCAGTTTCAGCTCTTGCCCCTGAAGAATTAAATCTGCTTTATAAAAAAATACAAAATTCTGTTCCTGTGAAACTTTGTTTTCAGACTGTGGTATCTACGATGACATCTTTTAGGGAATCCATAAGAGCTTAGGAGGACTGAAAAGCTCTGTTTTAACTTCCAAATGACTTTGAAAATAAGTATTAACATAACCTGTCCTACTTGGATGGCTAGTTTTACTCTTCACTTTATTTGTGGAGACCAAATCAAGACCAAATTTGCAATTGTCTTTGCAATCGCATTGTTTTGTGAGTGATGGTAGAAAGAGAAAGTATTTTTACTTTGGTACTGTTTTTTTGTAACGTAAGTGCTCAGGTGACCACAGCTGTGCTCATCCGTGTCATTTCCCATACCCCTTATTTTAAATGGTGGCTGTTTATTTCTCAGTTTTGAGAACTACTACAGAACTTTTTGGAGTTGGTATACTGAAATTTATTTAAAATCTGTCTATTGAAGTGAGGGCTATGAGGACTGATCAAGAGGGCACATATTTACTTACTGAGTATATATGCCAGGTTTTATAACTTTGTTTAATCCACAAACCTATGAAAAGTTATCAACCCTGTTTTGATGAGGAGGAGTAAAGGTGTGGAGAATTTAAGTGCTTTGCATAATATCACACTTTTAGGACTAAAATCTGGCCTCTTGGACCTGAAGGGAAAGTGATATACAGAAGAAGGGAAAAGGCTATGGTTTTTCCAGTAGGCATGTACAGGTGTGAGAGCTGGACTATAAAGAAAGCTGAGTGCCAAAAAATTGAAGCTTTTGAACTGTGGTGTTGGAGAAGGCTCTTGAGAGTCCCTTGGACTGCAAGGAAATCCAACCAATCCATTCTGAATGGAGATCAATCCTGGGTGTTCATTCGAAGGACTAATGTTGAAGCTGAGACTCCAATATTTTGGTCACCTGATGTGAAGAGCTGACTCATTTGAAAAGACTCTGATGTTGGGAAAGATTGAAGGCAGGAGGAGAAGGAGACTAGAGGATGAGATGGTTAGATGGCGTCACCAACTCAATGGATGTGAGTTTGGGTAAACTCCGGGAGTTGGTGATGGACAGGGAAGCCTGGCATGCTGCAGGTCATGGGGTCACAAAGAGTAGGACATGAGTGAGCGACTGAGCTGAACTGAACATCCTCAACAATATTTGCTATCTATAGACGTTTTTAATGATATCCACTCTGAAAAATGTGAATTAATAATCTCATTGTTTTTATTTACATTTTTCTATAATTAGCAATGTTAGGCATCTTTTCATTTGCTTATTAACCGTATGTATCTCCTGTTTGGGAAAACGTCTATTTAGGTATTCTGTCCAGTTTTGATTTGGTTTTTTGGGTTTGATACTGACCTTTATGAGCTGTTCATATATTTTGGATATTAACCCTTTGTTGGTCATATGACTTGCAAATATTTTCTGCCCGTTTGTCAGTTGTCCTTTCATTCTGTTAATGATTTTCTTTGCATGCAAAAGCATTTAAGTTTAATGAAGTCACATTTGTTTTGCTTTTATTTCTTTTGCCTTAGGAGATAGATTCAAAAAGTATTGCGATGATATTTAAAATAGTGCTCTAGGAGTTTTATTGTTTCAGGTCTTACATCTAAGTCTTTAATCCATTTTGAGTTTATTTTTGTATATGATGTAAGATAATGATTCTAATCTCATTGTTTTAGATGTAGCTGTCCAGTTATCCCACTAAGTTTTCTAACTGAAGAGGCTGTCTTCTGTCCATTGTACATTAGTTGTAGATTAATTCAACATAAGCGTGTGTGTTTGGTTCTGAGCTCTCTGTTCTCTTGCACTGATATATGTGTCTGTTTCTGTGCCACTTAGGCTGTTTTTCTTACTGTGGCTGTGTAGGATAGTTTGAAGTCTGGGAAGTTGATACTTCCATCCTTTTGTTTCCCCTCAAGATCATTTTGACAGTCTGGGTGTTCCATGGTTCCATATGAATTTCAGAATTATTTGTTCTAATTTGGTGACAAGTATCTTTTGTATTTTGATAGGGATTGCATTAAATCTGTATATTGCTTTCAGTAATATGGACATTTTAACAAATATTAATTATTTCTAAGAGCACAAGATATCTTTACATTTTTTGTATCATTTTCAATTTGGTTTATCAATATTTTATAATTTTCAAATATAGGTCTTTCACCTCTTTGGTCAAGTTTGTTCCTAGGTATTTTCTTCTTTTTGATGTGATTTACAACAGAGTTGGTTTTATTTTCTCCTTCTGATTACTAGTGTACAGAAAAGCAATAGATTTCTTCATATTAATCTTGTACCAAAAGCAAATTGGCTGAGTTCATTTATCCTAATAGTATTTTGGTGGAGATGTAAGGGCTTTCTATATAAAGTATAATATCATCTGTAAATAGTGACAGTTTTATTTCTTCCCTTCTGGTTTGGATGCCTTTTATTTCATGTCTGATGCTGTGAACAGGACTTTGATACTAAATTAAACATAAATGGTGAAAGTGGGCATCCTTATCTTGACCCTGAATTTAGAGGAAAGGCTTTCAGCTTTTCACCATTGAGTATGTTAGCTGTAGGTTTATCAAAATGGGCTTTATTATGTTAAGATACATTCCTTCTGTACCCACTTCAATGACAATTTTTATCATGAATGGATGTTGAATTTTGTCAAAAGCTTTTTATGTGTCTATTGAGATAGCTGTGTGATTTTTGTCTTTCCTTTTAAAATATGATATATTAAATTTATTTGTCTATGTCAAATCATCCTTGCAACCCTGGATAAATCCAGCTTGATCATGGTGTATGATCATGTTCATGCATTGTTGGACTCAGTTTGCTAATATGTTTTTGAAGATTTTTGTACCTATATTCATAAAAGACAATGACCAGTGATTTTCTTTTACTGCAGTGTCTTTGTCTGGTTTTGATATCAGGGTAACAATGGCTTTGTAAAATGAGTATGGGAGTATTCCACCCTCTTCAGTGCTTTGGAATAGTTTGATAAGGATAGATACTCGTTTTCATTATATTTTTGGTAGGGGGTCACCAGATGGCCCCTGTGAAGTCATCCAGTCCTGGACTTCTATTTTCTGGGAGCTTTTAAAATTACCAATTCAATTTCACTTCTAATGATAAATCTATTCAAATTGCCTGTTTATTCTTGATTCTGTCTTAGTAAGGTGTATGTTTCTAGAAATTTATCCCTTTTTTTTCTAGATTGTCCATATTGCTGGCATAGCTGTTCATAGAATTTTCTTATTTTTTTTTTTATCTCTGTGGTATCAATTTTTATTTTGCCTCTTTCATTTCTTATTTTATATACTTGGTATAATTTATATCCTCTTAAATTTGTCAAGACTTCTTTTGTGGCTTATCAACTGATCTATCCTGGAGAATGTTCCAAGTGTTTATAAAAAATGTGTGTTCTGATGATTTTAGATGGAATGTTCTGTAGATATCTATTAAGTCAAACTGGCTATTGCATTGTTTAAGACCTGTTCCTTATCAATTTTCTGATCTGTCCATAGATGTCAGTTGATGTTAAAGGTTATTATATGCTATTGTCTTATTGTAAATTTCTCCATTTATGACTGTTAGTATTTGCTTTATATATATATATTTATGCTGTGCATGCTAAATTGCTTCAGTCATGTCCAACTCTTTGTGACCCTATGGACTATAGCCTGCCAGACTCCTTTGTATGGGATTCTCCAGGCAAGAGTACTGGAGTGGGTTGCTATGCCCCCTCTTTATTTTTAGGTGCTCCTATATTTGGCTTCCCTGGTGGCTCAGGTGGTGAAGAATTCACCTGCAATGTGAGAGACCTGGATTCGATCCTTGGGTTGGGAGGATCCCTGGGAGAAGGGAATAGCTACCAACTCCAGTATTCTGTCCTGAAGAATTCCATAAACTGTATAGTCCATGGGGTTACAAAAAGTCAAACATGACTGAGTGACTTTCAGTTCACTTTCACTTTCATATTGGGTGTATATATGTTAATGAGTATAATATCATCTTCTTGTATTGATCCCTTTATCGCTATATAATGCCCTTCTTTGATTGTCATTATAGCCTTTGTTTTCAAATCCGTTTTGTCTAATTAGGGGTATTGCAGCAAGAACACACCTCTCTCTTCCCTGCACATGCTCCTTATGGGTGGATTCCAGGCTCTGCCTGGTCCTCCAGTTAATCCCAGAAGTCATCCAACCAGCCAAATGGGATCATCTTAGGACACCAGGACTGGGATGCCCAATCCTGGGTGCCTCTTACTACTCACTTCCCTGGGTGGGGGTCCATATCTGTATTCTCTCTTTTCCTAAGTCCCTCTCAGGGACACAGGCCCTGACTCCAATTGCTTTTCTCCACTTCCTCCCTAATTATGTGTACATCTATTCTACAGCCTTCATTTTACAGAAATCCTTTTGCCAGTTTTCTGATAGCTTTCAGTAAGGATTGTTCCATATAGATATGTATTTTTGATGTGTTTGTCAAGGGAGGTGAGCTCCATGTCCTCTTGCTCTACCATCTTGATCAAGCTCCAAAACCTAAATGTTTTTATGCTTCTGAGAGAGCGCAAATATTTCAAGGTTCAGCTACATTTCAATAAATTTGGAATGTTATCCTCACATCTTAATATTCTGCAAATGTTTAGATAATTATCTTTTTCCATTAAAAGAGTACCATTGTTCTCTAGATAGCATTTATGATTGATTATCATACAGTTTCCCAAACTGTAGGTTAATTTAATTTTTTTGAAACTAGATAGGAGAATAATTTATTTGATAAAACTCTAAATGTAGATGTGAAAGGCAATACTTACTCCTACTAGTGATCAAAAACAATATAACTTTACTAATTTCAAAGCTCAGAAATTTAGGATGAGGGTGACTTTGAACATGAGAAGCCCTCCAGAATAATGAAGAATTTAATCAGTAGTCTTTGAATGTCCATACCCCTTTATCTATTTTTGGCACATCTAGAACATTTAGGGAGAAGGAAATGACAACCCACTCCAGTATTCTTGCCTGGAGAATCCCGTGGACAGAGGAGCCTGGTGGTCCGCTGTCCATAGGGTCGCACAGAGTCTGGCATAACTGAAGCGACTTAGCTGCATGCATGCATGCATGCATTGGAGAAGGACACGGCAACCCATTCCAGTATTCTTGCTGGAGAATCCCAGGGACAGAGGAGCCTGGTGGGCTGCCGTCTATGGGGTCGCACAGAGTCGGACACGACTGAAGCAACCTAACAGCAGCAGCAGCAGCAGCAGCAGAACATTTAGTGTTTATATGACAGCTTTTGGAGGGGCGGTGACTTGTAAGAGTACAATTGAAAAGACAATTGCAAATTTGGTCACAGATCAAATGGAAAGTTTAATATCTAGCCTTCCAAATAGTCCAGGTTATGTTTGTACTAATTTTAAAAATCATTTTGAAAAACAGACATGAGAATTTCCAGTCCTCAAAGCCTCTGTGGATTCCCTGAAAAGATGTCGTTATGGATACTAGCTTAAAAACAAAGTTTTGGAAGCAATTTTTGGATTTGGTCATGTGACAACTGTCCCCTTGGGTAGGAGTTTTATCAGTGAGTATTTTCTGAGCAAAGCACTTTCATAGAGAAGTGTAAACTAGTATTTCCTTCTTGTATAGTGTTTGGGAAAAGTACCCACTGCTAGAATATACAGAAAGTAAAAACTAGGCTAGTTTGGACAGGTTAGGGGAGGGTGATGGTGCAGAGGGAGAAAGAAGGAAAATCTAAATGCTGAAGTAGACAAAATGGAACTGTAAAATTAGGAAAGACATCATCAGAATCTACCCATAAACTCTTTGTGTCTTACTTACCACATAATTGCTTAAGTGTATAATTGCTCAACTCTCTAGACCAAGCAAATAAAAATCAGGTGAAAATCAGCATTTTCACCTCATGGTCTATGCCTTATGCTTTGTTCAGTTTTTATACATCCTTTGAATCAAATACCTTAAAAAGTGTTTGAATAAGTAATTCTAGGTTTTCCCACAAAAATTCTGAAGTGAAAGAGAGTAATGGGAGTAAAGAAACAGAAAATGCAGAGACTGCATGATTAACAAGGAGACCCCTGAAAGAAATGTATTCAGAAAGAATTTTGGTTCAAAATCCCCACTCTATAGAGAAAGACACTGTGAATGGGCATTCTTAGATGTTTAAAAGCTAATTGTACCCAGAGTTAATGCTAGAGGAAGAACAAACTTCAACAAAATAAAACCAACAAAAACCACCACCCAAAGCCCACAGACAGATGATCTCTATGTTCTATTTATTAATTCAAATATATGAAGGCAAAAAACATATTACTTTAGATGGAGTGATGTTCTCATATTTTCTAAATGCAAAATGAAATAGATTCTTCTTTGTAGCCCAGTTGCCACTTATTTCCTGTTCTATTTAAATGTTGTCTTGGCTTTTAAAGTCCCCTGAAATTATGTTGTGTCCTTTATTGATGGTGACAGTCAAGTACCTGGTGAGCTGGCATCTGCTTCCAAGTTCCCCATCTCTATTGGCACAAAAGGTAGTCCTTCACTGGACACCTTGGATGAACGACTGGGCATGGAGTGAGGTCATGGCCAATGTATAGCTCACAGAAGTACACTCTTTATCCCTTACTCCAAGGCAGCTTTGGCACTTTTCTCAGTTGCCTTCTTGAAGAATCCATCTGGTTAAGAAATTTCCAATGATCATTTTTCAGAGTCTTTGAAGAAAGAAGAATGGATTAAATCATTAGATAGGAGAAAAGGGTTTAAACTGAAAACACAGACTAATCATTGTGGTGAACACCGTCTGTTCACTGGTGATCTGGGCAAGTGAGTGAGTCCTGGAGACCTGACAGCTGGCTGGCAGATTTCTGAATGAGTAAGGAAATTTTCCAGTTCATCTGTGGAGAATTTAGTCTGACATTACAGTGTTAGGCTACCCATCTGCAGCCTGCAATTGGTACAGACAAGAGAATCACTATTACTTTGTGGAGACAAGCCACAAATCTGGAATGAGGCAGACCAGCATGTCTGTTTGGGGTTGGCAGGGCCAAGGTTTAGTCTATTGTTGCAGGCCTGCCTTGCCAAAGGAGAGTGAGAGTCCGATTGCATTAGGCACTCATTACACTCAGTGTCTTAGAATGGACAGAATGTGTGGAATGAACTGAGAAACTCTGACTTTTGAAGGCTATTGTTCACACTCCCTAGCTTGTTGTTTGTGCCTTTCCTAATGGACTGGTATCTTTTCCCTCCAAAGGCCATTTGTTACTCAAGTTGGATGACTCTGTTTTGATGCTGATATCAGTTTATGGGTTATTATATCCATTTGCAAATCATGACTCAAAAGAGGAAATTCTGGGATCCAAAACACTCCATATGCCCATAAATCACAAACCGAATCAAAGTTGGCAATGTGAAAGTGATTGTGTTGGGAGTTTGAAATCCTCAGTCAGTCATCCTTTATTGAGCCTCTGCTATTGTATGCTGCATTACTTGAGGGATTGCAAAGGAAATAAATAATATGGAAGAATATATGTACTGAAAAGAACTTAGAGGTCATGCAGTCCAAATGGCCGTCTCAAAGAGAACACTGGTTCTTTGCCATTGAACTTGTATTTTAAAGGAGAGGGCAAGTAAAACAGTAAGAGCTTATGTGTTGGCCCAAATAGAGCAAATAAAATGGGCCTTACTTTTCGTGTGTGTGTATTTTGATGAAGCTGATTGGTTGATTCTAAAATAGTTTTATTTTTTCACTGATATTGCTAGTAGTAGAAATGGTTGCAGTTTACTGAGCTCTTTCCAAGTAACTTTTACAAGCAATGTATCACTAATTTTCACAAAATTCTAAGGTAAAGGCTATTATTTGCTTCCACTAAAAGTATATTAAGGTTTTGAAGTACACCTAGATTTCATGATTTGCCCAAGATCAGAGAGATAGAAGTGGACAGAATCAGGTTTTAAACCCAGCTAACGAGTCTCAGTTTATCTCTACATGGGAGGAGAAAGCAGATGTAGAGTCCTAAGAACAGAGATGAATGCCTTTTCTAGCACTTTGAATAACTAGGATAAGACTTTCATCTCTGAGTCTCAATTTACTCATTTGAAATGGCAAAAAATAGTGGCCTGTCAACACATAGGTTGAGATGAACATACAAGATAATGTATGTGAACTTGCTTTAAAAATTCAACACCATTACTAACACAATCTTTCATTTAGGCAACATACATCAACCTCCATTGTGTTCACACTTTGCTAGTATAGTGCTAGAATAATAAGACATGGTAGAGACCACAGACAACCCAGCCTGTGTGGGAAAGGACAAGCACATGATTACATTGTAATGAGATAAGTGCCATGTCCAAGAGGAGGAACAATGAACACCATCTGGAGAGGTTGAAGATTACTTTATAGAAGACACAATGTCTTAGATTTTTGTCAAAAGGAGAAGCAGGCTCATGTCTGACCAAAAAACATCATGAGAAGTAGAGATGAGAAGAATATGGTATGTTAGAATAAAGATATTTTTAAATATTTTAAAATAAGCTGTTTATTTCAGATTTACAGAAAACTTGTGAAGATAACACAGAATTCTCATGTATACCCTGTGCCCATATTTTCTTATTAATATCTTAGTATGATAAGGGGATGACAGAGGATGAAATGCTTGGATGGCATCACTGACTCAATGGACATAAGTTTGAATAAGCTCCAGGAGATGGTGAAGGACAGGGAAGCCTGCTGTGCTGCAGTCCAAGGGGTAACACAGAGTCGGACATGACTGAGTGACCAAACAAATGATAAAATTTTCAGAATTAATGAAATAATATTGACATATTAATGAAAGTCAATGCTTTATTCTGATTTCCATAGTTTTTACTTATCCTCTTTTTTTCAGTTCTGGAATCCAAGCCAGGGTACTACATCCCATTTAGTCTTATCTGTTTGGGCTCCTTTTAGCTATGACAATGTTTCTTTGTTTTTGATGATCTTACAAGTTTTGAGGGGCACTAGTTAGGCAATTTGTAGAACATTCCCCATTGGGGATTTGTCTGTTTTCTTTGACTGAATTATCAATGTTTGTCATTTTTTACATTCATATTGATCACCTAGCTTTAGATAGTGTCACGTTTCTCCATTATGTTATTTTTTCCCCTTTTCTCCCTTTTGATACTGTACTTCTAAGAAGAAACTCACTATGCACAGCCCTACTAAAAGAGTGAAGAATTATGTACCACTTACTTTAGGGTGGAGTAGCTACATAAATAACTTGAAATTATTTTGCATGGTTAATTTATCTGTTATCCTCATTTATTCAGTCAATTATATGTGTACACATGCTAAGTCACTTCAGTCATGTCTGACTCTTGGCAACCCAATGGACTGTAGCCTGCCAGGCTCCTCTGTCCATGAGGATTTCCAGGCAAGAATACTGGAGTGGGTTGCCATGCCCTCCTCCAGGAGATCTTCCCAACCCAGAGGTCGAACCCACATTTGTTATGCCTCCTGGATTGGCAGGCAGGTTCTTTACCATGTACAAATTATATATCTATATGAATCCATGGAAATTTATCTTATACTTTAGACTATAAATTGGGTTGACCAAAAGTTCACTAGGGTTTTTCTGTAAGATAGTGCAGAAAAATGCAAATGGACTTTTGGCCAACCCAATACAACACTGCTTTGCTTATTTAAATGGTTCCAGCTTTGCCATTAGGAGTTCCTTCAGTTGGCTCCTGTAACTCTTTGGCTTACTCCTCTCACTGTGTTTTTTCCTCATATTTTCTTTCTGATACTACTCAGCACTCCAGGCTCATCTTGTTATTTTGTATCCTAGCATCATCCAAGGATCTGTGACTCATTTTATTGAATAATGGTATTAGAAATCAAGATCTGGGTGCTAGTTATGCTTGCTGCTACTGTAACATCATTGCTCCTAGGCCTCCTCAGCTGACAGAGAAAGAAAAAATATATGTATAAATTAATCAGTGTAGATTTAAGATATTTTTGTATGTAATTATCTGATCAATAGTGAGCTAAGCATGAGTTCATATTAAAGTCCCAAACTCGAATCCATACAACATGACTCATTCTAGTAGTCTCCTCTTGTAGATTTTTCAGAAATGCCTACCTAAACAGTCATATCAAATAGCAATTTCACTTGTTCCTTTCAAACCTGTATAACATTCACAGGTTTTTCTTGTTATACTGCATTAGCTAGAACTTCCATTAAGATGTTGAACAGGATGGTGAGGAAGAACATCAGTGTCTTGTTCCTGATCCTAGGGAGGAAGCATCTATCCTCCCATCATTAAGTATGACCCAGAGTATAGGTTTTTGTAGTTGTTCTCTGTCAGGTTGAGACAGTTCTCTTCTATTAGTTTTCTGGGGAGCGGGGGGGCGGGGGGGAGCTAATTTTTAAGTCCTAGTTTTCTTACTTTAAAAAGAGCAAAAACAGGATTGGATGTTGAAAGTGCTAGTCACTCAGTCCTGTTGGACTCTTTGAGACCCCATGGTCTGCGGTCTGCCAGGTTCCTCTGTCCTTGGAATTCTCCAGGAAAGAATACTGGACTGGGTTGCCATTCCCTTCTCTAGGGGATCTTCCCAACCCAGGGATCAAACTAGGGTCTCTTGCATTACAAATCAGATTCTTTACCACCCGAGCCACTAGGGAAGCCTTTGACTGGATGTTAAATTTTGTCAATGTGGTTGGCTATGAATGGATCCATGGAGCAGCAGCTGCACAGGCATAGGAAGGCCGAGAAAGGCTACTCCACATCAAAGGTCAGGAGGGCCGGCCATGAGGAGATACCCCTAGTCCAAGGTAAGGAGCAGCAGCTGTGCTTTGCTGGAGCAGCTGTGAAGGGATACCCCACGTCCAAGGTAAAAGAAACACAAGTAAGAATGTAGGTGTTGTGAGAGGGTATCAGATGGCAGACACACTTAAACCAACCAGACACAGAAAACTAGCCAATATGATCACACAGGCCACAGCCTTGTTTAATTCAGTGAAACTAAGCATCGCCATGTGGGGCCACCCAAGATGGGTGGGCCATGGTGGACAGGCCTGACAGAATGTGGTCCACTGGAGAAGGGAATGGCAAATCACTTCAGTATTCTTGCCTTGAGAACCCCATGAACAGCATGAAAAGGCAAAGTGATAGGATATTGAAAGAGGAACTCCTTGGGTCGGTAGGTGCCCAATATGCTACTGGAGATCAGTGGAGAAATAATTCCAGAAAGAATGAAGGGATGGAGCCAAAGCAAAAACAATATCCAGTTGTGCATGTGACTGGTGATAGAAGCAAGGCCCAATGCTGTAAAGAGCAATATTGCATAGGAACCTGGAATGTCAGGTCCATGAATCAAGGCAAATTGGAAGTGGTCAAACAGGAATTGGCAAGAGCGAATGTCAACATTCTAGGAATCAGCAAACTAAAATGGGCTGGAATGGGTGAATTTAACTCAGATGACCATTATATCTACTACTGCGGGCAGGAATCCCTCAGAAGAAATGGAGCAGCCATGATGGTCCACACAAGAGTCCAAAATGCAGTACTTGGATGCAGTCTCAAAAACGACAGAATGATCTCTGTTCGTTTCAAGGCAAACCATTCAATATCATGGTAATCCAAGCCTATGCCCCAACCAGTAACACTGAAGAAGCTGAAGTTGAATGGTTCTATGAAGACTTACAAGACAGGACTAACACCCAAAAAGATGTCATTTTCATTATAGGGGACTGGAATGCAAAAGTAGGAAGTCAAGAAACACCTGGAGTCACAGGCAAATTTGGCCTTGGAATGTGGAATGAAGCAGGGCAAAGACTAATATTGCCAAGAAAATGCACTGGTCATAACAAACACTTTCTTTCAACAACACAAGAGAAGACTCTACACATGGACATCACCAGATGGTCAACACTGAAATCAGATTGATTATATTCTTTGCAGCCAAAGATAGAGAAGCTCTATACAGTCAGCAAAAACAAGACCAGGAGCTGACTATGGCTAAGATCATGAAATCCTTATTGCCAAATTCAGACTTAAATTGAGGAAAATGGGGGAAATCACTAGACTATTCAGGTAGGACCTAAATCAAATACGTTATGATTATACAGTAGAAGTCAGAAATAGATTTAAGGGACTATATCTGATAGACAGAGTGCCTGATGAACTATGGAATGAGGTTCGTGACACTGTACAGGAGACAGGGATCAATACCATCCCCATGGAAAAGAAATGCAAAAAAGCAAAATGGCTGTCTGGGGAGGCTTTACAAATAGCTGTGAAAAGAAGAGAGGCGAAGAGCAAAGGAGAAAAGGAAAGATATAAGCATCTGAATGCCGAGGTCCAAAGAATAGCAAGGAGAGATAAGAAACCTTCTTCAGCGATCAATGCAAACAAATAGAGGAAAACAACAGAATGGGAAAGACTAGAGATCTCTTCAAGAAAATTAGAGATATCAAGAGAACATTTCATGCAAAGATGGGCTCGATAAAGGACAGAAATGGTATGGACCTAACAGAAGCAGAAGATATTAAGAAGAGGTAGCAAGAATACACAGAAGAACTGTACAAGAAAGAGCTCCACAACCCAGATAATCATGATGGTGTGATCACTCACCTAGAGCCAGACATCCTGGAATGTGAAGTCAAGTGGGCCTTAGGAAGCATCACTATGAACAAAGCTAGTGGAGGTGACAGAATTCCAGTTGAGCTCTTTCAAATCCTGAAAGATGATGCTGTGAAAGTGCTGCACTCAAATGCCAGCAAATTTGGAAAGCTCAGCAGTGGCCACAGGACTGGCAAAGGTCAGTTTTCATTCCAATCCCAAAGAAAGGCAATGCCAAAGAATGCTCAAACTACTGCACAGCTGCACTCATCTCACATGCTAGTAAAGTAATGCTCAAAATTGTCCAAGCCAAGCTTCAGCAATACATGAACAGTGAACTTCCAAATGTTCAAGCTGGTTTTAGAAAAAGCAGAGGAACCAGGGATCAAGTTTCCATAATCCACTGGATCACTGAGAAAGCAAGAGCATTCCAGAACAACATCGATTTCTGTTTTATTGACTATGCAAAAGCCTTTGTGTGCATCACAATAAACTGTGGAAAATTCTGAAAGAGATGGGAATACCAGACCACTTGACCTGCCTTTGAGAAAACTATATGCAGGTCAGGAAGCAACAGTTAGAACTGGACATGGAACAGACTGGTTCCGAATAGGAAAAGAAGTACCTCAAGGCTGTATATTGTCACCCTGCTTATTTAACTTCTATGCAGAGTACATCATGAGAAACACTGGAATGGAAGAAGCACAAGTTGGAATCAAGATTGCCAGGAGAAATATCAGTAACCACAGATACACAGATGACACCACCCGTATAGAGAAAGTGAAGAGGAACTAAAAAGCCTCTTGATGAAAGTGAAACAGGAGAGTGAAAAAGTTGGCTTAAAGCTCAACATTCAGAAAACGAAGATCATGGCATCCGGTCCCATCATTTCATGGGAAATAGATGGGGAAACAGTGGAAACAGTGTCAGACTTTATTTTGGGGGGCTCCAAAATCACTGCAGGTGGTGATTGCAGGCATGAAATTAAAAGATGATTACTCCTTGGAAGGAAAGTTATGACCAACCTAGATAGCATATTCAAAAGCAGAGACATTACTTTGCCAACAAAGGTCTGTCTAGTCATGGTTATGGTTTTTCCATTGGTCATGTATGGATGTGAGAGTTGGACTGTGAAGAGAGCTGAGCACCGAAGAATTGATGCTTTTGAGCTGTGGTGTTGGAGAAGACAATCTTGAGACTCCTTGGACTGCAAGGAGATCCAACCACTTCATCCTAGAGGAGATCATTCCTGGGTTTTCATTGGAAGGACTGATACTGAAGCTGAAACTCCAGTACTTTGGCCACCTCATGTGAAGAGTTGACTCATTGGAAAAGACTCTGATGCTGGGAGGTATTGGGGGCAGGAGGAGAAGGGGATGACAGAGGACGAGATGGCTGGATGGCATCACCGACTCGATGGAGTGAACTCTGGGAGATGATGGTGATGGACAAGGAGGCCTAGAGTGCTGCGACTCTTGAGGTCGCAAAGAGTCAGACATGACTGAGCAACTGAACCAAACTGAATGTTAAGGTCCACTATATCTTTATTCATATTCTGCCAGTATTGATCTATTACTGACAGAAGTGTGTTGAAATCTTTAGTAGTGAATTTATCTATTTTCTTTTAATTCTGTTGATGTTTGCCTCATATATCTTATTGGTTTCTTGTTAGGTACATACCTGTATAGGGTTGTTGTATCTTCTTAGAGAACTCATCACTTTGTCATTATGTCATACTTCTCTTTATCCCAGACAATCTTCCTTTTTCTGAATGTATATTTGTTAAAAATTAGTGTATCTACTTTAGCTTTTTGGATTAGTGTTACCCTGGTATATTTTTCTCAATCTCTTTTCTTTTAACTTATGTGTCTCTTTATATTTAATGTGGCTTTCTAATAGACAATATGTGGTTAGGTTTGTGTCATTTATCCAACATGACAATGCATATTTTTAATAGGTGTATTTAGACCATTCACATTTAAAGTAATTATTGATATAATTGCATTAACATCTACTGTGTTTGTATCTGCTATTTTCACTTTGTTTTCCCTCCTTTTTTACTTTGTTTTTCCTTCCTTTACTTTCTCTCATTTTAAAGTAAAATCATAAAATGTTTAGTAACTCCTCAGCATTACAATTATACGTCTTTTCAAACTGTTTATTTACCTACAATTTACATATACATTTTTAACAATAGAACTCCACTTTCAAATAATACTCTATTTATTCACTTATAAATAGTACTTTATATTCACAAGCAGGTATTTTATAACAGAGTATTGCCAGTTTCTCCTTTTTATCCTTTGCGATACTGTTTTCATTTATTTCACTTAGCCACATGACACAGTCATCCAATAAATTTTTACTATTATAACTTAAAAGTTATATATTAAATCAATTAAGAATAAGCAAATCAAAATTACTTTTTTTCCCTTTCTCTTTCTTAGGGAGATCCAAGTTTCTGACCCATATCATCTACTTTCTGCATGAAAATCTTTTTTTAATTCAGGGTAGGTCTGTTGATGATAAATTTCCTCAACTTTTGCTTGTCTGGTAAATTCTGTATTCTTCCTTGATAAAGAATGATTTCCCTTAATATAGAACTCTAGGTTGGTGGTTTTCTCTTTTAACACTTTGAATATATTGCTCTAGTCTCTTCCTTAATATATGATTTCTGATGAGAAGTCCATTGTCATACTTGCTCCTCTATTAGTAAGCAATTATCCCCCCACCCTCCTGGTTTCTTTTAAGATTTTCTTATCGTCTCAGTTCAGTTCAGTCACTTAGTCGTGTCTGATTCCTTGTGACCCCACGAATCGCAGCATGCCAGACCTCCCTGTCCATCACCAGCTCCCAGAGTTCACTCAGACTCACGTCCATCGAGTCAGTGATGCCATCCAATCATCTCCTCCTTGGTTGTCCCCTTCTCCTCCTGCCCCCAGTCCCTCCCAGCATCAGAGTCTTTTCCAATGAGTCAACTCTTTGCATGAGGTGGCCAAAGTACTGGAGATTCAGCCTCAGCATGATTCCCTCCAAAGAAATCCCAGGGCTGATCTCCTTCAGAATGGACTGGTTGGATCTCCTTGCAGTCCAAGGGACTCTCGAGAGTCTTCTCCAACACCACAGTTAAAAAGCATCAATTCTTTGGTGCTCAGCTCTCTTCACAGTCCAACTCCCACATCCATACATGACCAATGGAAAAAACATAGCCTTGACTAGATTGACCTTAGTTGGCAAAGTAATGTCTCTGCTTTTGAATATGCTGTCTAGGTTGGTCATAACTTTCCTTCCAAGGATTAAGCGTCTTCTAATTTCATGGCTGCAGTCACCATCTGCAGGGATTTTGGAGCCCCCAAAAATAAAGTCTGACACTGTTCCCCACTGTTTCCCCATCTATTTCCCATGAAGTGATGGGACCAGATGCCATGATTTTCGTTTTCTGAATGTTGAGCTTTAAGCCAACTTTTTCACTCTCCTCTTTCACTTTCATCAAGAGGCTTTTTAGTTCCTCTTCACTTTCTCCCATAAGGGTGGTGTCATGTGCATATCTGAAGTTATTGATATTTTCTTTGGTCTTCTGTAATTTTAATATGATATACCTTGGTTGGGGGTTAATGTATGGAAGGAGGTGGTTTGTAATTATTTCACTTAGTTGAGCTTCCTGAAGCTATGGTGTGGTATCTGTCATCAGTTTTGAAAGTACTTGGAAAGTTCTCCATTCTATTTCTTCTCATTCTAATTCTTCAAGTATGTGTTCAATACACTTTTTGAAATTGTCCCACAGTTTCTACATGTTCCATTCTGTTCTTTTAATTCTTTGTTCTCTCTGGATTTCAGCTCATAATTTCTTTTGTCCTAACTACAAACTTGCTAGCTTGTTCTTCACCTATGCCAAGTTTATTGATAAGTCCATTAAATACAATCTTCATTTCTGTTATGCTTTTTGTGATTACTAGAATTTCCTTTTAATTCTTTTTAGATTATGTATCTTTTTGCTTACATTACCTAATTTGAACCATGAACTCCCTGATGTTCAAGCTGGTTTTAGAAAAGGCAGAGGAACCAGAGATCAAATTGCCAACATCCGCTGGATCATGGAAAAAGCAAGAGAGTTCCAGAAAAACATCTATTTCTGCTTTATTGACTATGCCAAAACCTTTGACTGTGTGGATCACAATAATCTGTGGAAAATTCTGAAAGAGATGGGAATATCAGACCACCTAACCTTTCTCTTGAGAAATCTGTATGCAGGTCAGGAAGCAACAGTTAAAACTGGACATGGAACAACAGACTGGTTCCAAATAGGAAAAGGAGTCCATCAAGGCTGTATATTGTCACCTTGCTTATTTAACTTATATGCAGAGCACATCATGAGAAACGCTGGACTAGAAGAAACACAAGCTGGACTCAAGATTGCTGGGAGTAATATCAATAACGTCAGATATGCAGATGACACTACCCTTATGGCAGAAAGTGAAGAGGAGCTAAAAAGCCTCTTGATGAAAGTGAAAGAGGAGAGTAAAAAGTTGGCTTAAAGCTCAACATTCAGAAAACAAAGATCATGGCATCCGGTCCCATCATTTCATGGGAAATAGATGGGGAAACAGTGGAAATAGTGTCAGACTTTATTTTGGGGGCTCCAAAATCACTGCAGATGGTGACTGCAGCCATGAAATTAGAAGACACTTATTCCTTGGAAGAAAAGTTATGACCAACCTAGATAGTATATTCAAAAGCAGAGACATTACTTTGCCAACTAAGGTCCTTCTAGTCAAGGCTATGGTTTTCCTGTGGTCATGTATGGATGTGAGAGTTGGACTGTGAAGAAGGCTGAGCACCGAAGAATTGATGCTTTTTAACTGTGGTGTTGGAAAAGACTCTTGAGAGTCCCTTGGACTGCAAGGAGATCCAACCAGTCCATTCTAAAAAGAGATCAACCCTGGGATTTCTTTGGAAGGAATGATGCTAAAGCTGAAACTCCAGTACTTTTGCCACCTCATGCAAAGAGTTGACTCATTGGAAGAGACTCTGACGCTGGAGGGATTGGAGGCAGGAGGAGAAGGGGACGACCGAGGATGAGATGGCTGGATGGCATCATGGACTCGATGGATGTGAGTTTGAGTGAATTCTGAGAGATGGTAATGAACAGTGAGGCCTGGCGTGCTGTGATTCATGGGGTCACAAACAGTCGGACACGATTGAGTGACTGAATTGAACTGACCCATATGTTCTTGCATGTTATCATTAAAGTCCCTAACATTTGAATCACAGTTATTTTAAATTCCTTTTCTGATAGTCCCCAAATCCACACTATTTCTAGTTCTGGTTCTGATGATTTCTTTACTTCTGCATACTATTTTTTTCCTCTCACATATCTCATAGTTATTTTGCTTCTGTTGAAAGTCAGGTGTTTTTATGTTAAAACATTAAATAGGTAATAGGAATGGAGGCATGTGAGTATTTGCTCTGAGATTTATGTAAGATGCTTAGGAGTTTGATTGTGTTTAGTATTTGTTCTAGCTTTATGTACTCAAGTCTTCAAATTCCTGTAATGTCTGAGTTTTTGTCTTCCTATTTGACTTGAGCTTCCCTCAGTACTCCTCCTTGCAGAGTTCATGTCTTGCTGCTCATTCAGCTACAATCCACTGTTATTATACCAGAGCCCTATTGGTATAGTTGTATTTTATGGAGGAGAGGAGCATTCTATAAACTTTTCATTAAGTCTGTTTAACACACCCTGCATCTTGGTTCTGTGACTTTCACAAGTGTTATTCCATTGATGTAGCTTTCCTCCAGCACCCCCACCTTCTCTCTCTTCTTCTGGGCTGCAGAATTCTCAATATGTTTTTTGAGGCCTGCACACCTGTTGTCTATGTTTTTATATTGTTAGATGAGACCAGAAGACTGGAAGTGACTAGAGTGGGTGGCATGCACTTCCCTAGCAGGAAAAATGTTCTAGAAACCTTTTCACTTGAGGTGTTGATATTTATAATGGATAAATTTCTGTCCATATTTCACAATGATTACTCTTTCCCTCCCCCTACCAGACCCATGAGAAGATCTTTCTTAGATCTTCACCACGAGAATCTGGTGAGTTTCTCAGTAGTAAAACCAGTGAAAGGGCATCCTACAACCTCCAAGACCACAGCCTTCAGGAGTTTGTCACTCTCTGGCTAATCACTGTCAGTTTCCAGCAATTCCTCAAAATGCCATTCAAGTATTACTACAATTGTATGGCTCCAGTGGGTTTCTGCTTCAGATAAGATCTTGATTGTGTCTCTGGATGAGTCTAGTTTTACAATTTTAATATTATAGCAACCGGCAACATCAGTTCTCTTTGGTCCCAAGTAAAAATAATTTTCAGTTTTTCTAGGTTTTAGTTGTTATGAGGATGGTATTGATAACTTCTAAACTCTTGCTCTCTTGGAGTTGAAACTGAAAGTTCAAGGAGATAATTTTCCTATGGCTGGAATATAGGAATTATAACTAAGTAAGGGAGGCAAAATGTTAGGTCCATACCATTTCTGTCCTTTATTGAGCCCATCTTTGCATGAAATGTTCCCTTGGTATCTCTAATTTTCTTGAAGAGATCTCTAGTCTTTCCCACTCTGTTTTTACCTCTATTTCTTTGCATTGATCGCTGAAGAAGGCTTTCTTATCTCTTCTTGCTATTCTTTGAAACTCTGCATTCAGATGCTTATATCTTTCCTTTTCTCCTTTGCTCTTCGCCTCTCTTCTTTTCACAGCTATTTGTAAGGCCTCCCCAGACAGCCATTTTGCTTTCTTGCCTTTCTTTTCCATGGGGATGGTCTTGATCCCTGTCTCCCGTACAATGTCACGAACCTCATTTCATAGTTCATCAGACACTCTATCTATCAGATCTAGGCCCTTAAATCTATTTCTCACTTCCACTGTGTAATCATAAGGGATTTGATTTAGGTCATACATGAATGGTCTAGTGGTTTTCCCTACTTTCTTCAATTTGAGTCTGAATTTGGTAATAAGGATTTCATGATCTGAGCCACAGTCAGCTCCTGTCTTGTCTTTGTTGACTGTATAGAGCTTCTCCATCCTTGGCTGCAAAGAATATAATCAGTCTGATTTCGGTGTTGACCATCTGGTGATGTCCATGTGTAGAGTCTTCTCTTGTGTTGTGGAAGAGGGTGTTTGCTATGACCAGTGCATTTTCTTGGCAGAACTCTATTAGTCTTTGCCCTGCTTCATTCTGCATTCCAAGGCCAAATTTGCCTGTGACTCCAGGTGTTTCTTGACTTCCTACTTTTGCATTTCAGTCCCCTATAATGAAAATGACATCTTTTTTGGGTGTTAGTTCTAAAAGGTCTTGTAGGTTTTCATAAAACTGTTCAACTTCAGCTTCTTCAGCATTACTGGTTGGGGCATAGACTTGGATAACTGTGATATTGAATGGTTTGCCTTGGAAATGAACAGGGATCATTCTGTCATTTATGAGATTGCATCCAAGTACTGCATTTCAGACTCTTTTGTTGACCATGATGGCTACTCCATTTCTTCTGAGGGATTCCTGCCCACAGTAGTAGATATAATGTCATCTGAGTTAAAGAGAGATCCAACCAGTCCATTCTGAAGAAGATCAACCCTGGGATTTCTTTGGAAGGAATGATGCTAAAGCTGAAACTCCAGTACTTTGGCCACCTCATGCGAAGAGTTGACTCATTGGAAAGACTCTGATGCTGGGAGGGATTGGGGGCAGGAGGAGAAGGGGATGACCGAGGATGAGATGGCTGGATGGCATCACTGACTCGATGGACTTGAGTCTGAGTGAACTCCAGGAGATGGTGATGGACAGGGAGCCCTGACATGCTGTGATTCATGGGGTCGCAGAGCGTCGGACACGACTGAGCAACTGAACTGAACTGAAGGGAGGCAAGGCTAGAAAAATACATGAGGTCACACTTCTCCAAGACTTTTTGTGCTATGCTGAAAGTTTGGATTGTATGCTGCCACAGGTCAGAAATATGAAATCACAGAAGAGTTTTGTCAGCGTAGTGATGCAACTGGAATGATTACACTGATGTTAGAGTAGGAGTACTTCTGGAGACCAGAGGCACAGATGTTATCTGCTGAGACACAATTGCATCACACAAACATGTCCCATTTAGATATCTCAGGTGAATTTGATGGGACTGTTGTTAGTTCCACAGAGCACATGTCACTGTTTACTTTAAGTGAATTAGAAAGAATGCTTTTTGTGTTCTGTTCTACATTGCTTCCCCAATAAATTGGGCATGACATGAATGTGTGTCCAACTCTTTGGGACCCCATGGACTGTAGCCCGCTAGGCTCTTCTGTTCTTGGGATTTCCCAGGCAAGAATACTGGAGTAGATCATCATTTCCTCCCTCCAAGTGATATTCCTGACCTGTGGATCAAACCTGTGTCTCCTGCACTGGCAGGTAGATTCTTTAATAGTATTGCCACCTGGAAAGCCCTGAACTGGGTGTAACACATCCTTAAGTAGCAATTGACTGGAGTGAGCTGAGTCATTGAGGAGTTTCCATGCATTTCAGCCCATGTAACCTGTATCAGCTAAGTTGTTAGAAATATAGGTTAGAGGTAGATTTATATATTATTTTCTAAAACCTTTATAAAATAATGTTAATTTCCTACTTTGCAGTAAAAAGGAGATAAAAAGGGTACGTCTCTGTCATGCTGCTTTTGGGGGATTATTATGTGAAAATTATAAAGAGGACAATTTATAACAGCTTATATTTATACTGTTAACACACATGAATTAACAATTGTGATACAGTGGTATATTTTCCCAGCCAAGTTTAGGAGATCATTATATCAATGATTAGGCAGGCATGCGGTTATCTATACTACCAATCAGATTGTGATGAAGGAGGAAATATTAATACAATGATTAAAGCAACATAAGTAACTTCGTTTGAGTTTTGACTATGTAGCCAAGACCTGTGCTAAGCATTCTGTATCCATGATCACAGTTAATCTTTACAGAAAATCTGACATGTTGATATGATAATATCCAGTTTATAGATGAGAAATAAAGTCCTTAAGTGTTTTGTCCAAGGTCACAGTGAGCAGAGGAGCCAGGATTGGAAACAAGATCTTTCTGGCTCCCCAACTTCTGCTTCCATCTGTTCACCCTACATTAAGGTATGGGAACATAGAAAGTGTGATTAATTCTATCTGGATGAGTCAAGGAATGCTTCACAGAGAAGGTGGCATTTAAACTAGATTTTGACAGAGTAGTTGGATACTGTCAGGATTAAAATGAGGAAAGAAGCATGTAAGACAGAAGAAAGAGCAAGAGGAAAGGTATGAAAGAGTTCGAGGTTGGTGAAACATGTGGTATGGCAGGAACATGGCACATGGATGTGATCTGTGGGTAAGGAGACTGACCTAGATGAGGCTGAAAATAGAAGAAGATGAAGAGCTTTTGCTGCCATGCTAAGGCATGAATTATGAACCATGAAGGGATTTTGGAACATAAGAGTTAGTGACCTGATCAAATCTGAGTTTTATCAAGGTTATGCTGGAGGCGTGTGGAAGATGAAGAGCAAGGAAGCAAGCCTGGAGGCAGGGAGATCATTTTGAAGTCTGTTATGAAATACAGGAAAAAGAAGTTAAAGACCCAATTCTTAATAAGTCAAGAGAGTCCGAAAAATTTATATGCAGGATCAGAATATTTTAAGTTCCTTTATAAGAAAAAACTTTTGATTCCCTTGAAATTTCTAACCATTGAAGCACTTAACTATAATTTGAAATGGTTTCAATGCCTGGGTATAGTAAGAATTAAACCCAAACTTAATGTTCTGAATTCTAGAGAGATGTCCTCCTGTTTCTTTAGAATGTAAGACAGAAATAAAAATGAAAGTGTTCCAGCTTAGTTATGCCCAGAATGTGAGTCAACACTCATTTATTATTTGAGAGAGGATAATTACTCAGTTTCTGCACTGCACTACATATTTCTTTATTGAAGGACTTTATCAAGCACTCCTAGATATCAAACACTATGGTAGCCATTAGAGAAAGAGTGGTGAATAAAACAGATATGGAGCTGCTTCCAGAAGGTTTATCATCTAACAGACTTGGGGTATGGCAAGAAAAATGCCCAAACTTTAACTGAGAAAAAGACTTATCAAAGTTTAAAAGGAGCACAGGGCCAGGTTCTTTCCAGAGATGATGTAAACATGCATGCATACCTTATTTGTTCCCTACGCTTTTGTATTGAATCCACTACCCTCTTCCACTTTACGATTTCCTTCAGCTTTTCTTCAGGTGTGCAAGTTTTTGGCCTATTACTTTGCTATGTAGCTCATACCTGGCTCTGTGTTACTCAGGCTGTCTATTCGTGACCTGACCGACCCGGTCGAAGAACCCTCTTATAAACAGAAAACTCCCTTCTCCTCCTTCAAGGAAGACTTCTGCTTCTTGGTACCAGACTTTTGATCTTGATGGCCTTCAGACTCATATTGTTCTCATTAAATAACACTAGAACTCAGGATCCTAAGCCTTGAAAGTTAAAATAACGCCTGCTAATCGAAGTATCTTTATACAGCTATTTATGTGAAACTTAAATGCATTCTATTTATCTAAAATGTTACAATCCTAAAATGTGTTTAAAAAGAACAGTTAACAAAGCCCGTTTTTGTGGCAGAAGGTAGTCCAAACAAATCTCATGTTTAACCCATGTCTTCAAAGTTCTTTTACAAAGCATGGGCACATTTCTTCCTTAGTGTTCAAGCTAGAAGGGGTATGCAGACAAAATGCAGCCTAAAACTGGGGCAAGAAGTTTGGGTAAAATCCAGACATTCACTAGTCATTATCAATGAAATATTTCACATAACTGGTCATAAGGGGCTTCTTTATTCCTGGAAAGGGCAGTGATGGAACAGGATAGTGACAGAGTCAGAAAATGGAAAAGCTGATTATCTGTCAAAGGAAAGTACAGATTCCCTTAGCCAAGACCTCTTTTAATTGGCAACTGGTCTGCTTGGGATTGGATCAGCCTCTCATCAAGTAAAGGCAGACCATCCTAGATGGACCATCTGCTCCATTTCCTGCTCAATGGCACTTGTTCAGTTCTTACCTTTAGAACCTGCTCCTCTTGATGAGATAAACAATATGCTTGAAGCACCAGAGACGCTGTGCAGCTTAGCTGAGAAATAATGTTTTATGAAGTGTCATCCTGTGCAGCCATCTGCAGAGAATCACATTTGACCATCCTTGGAGACTGCTCCATTTATCCTGAATTCTGATTCCATAAATTGAAAATTGTCCATTTTTTTCTTGGTTTAAAGACAGTGTACTCCACTGCCCTTTTCTTAGTTTGAGAAAGGTTTTTTATTATACAGTGACTCATGGATGAGAGTCACTAGAGATGAATTATTTAATGGGAGTATGTGTAAAAGTTGATAATGCCTCACAGTCTAACAAGAGTTAGTTATAAATCTGTTTCCTGCTTTCTGTGAATTATTCAGAAATAGGAACTACCCCCACCTCAAGATTAGCTAGGAATTGAGGTGGTATAAATAAATGTTATAAAAACTTACATTGTACTTACATTGGTCATTAATGCAGAATGTAAAACATCTAAAAATGTATACAATGCATGTAATGAAACACATATAACATTTAACACTGACAATAAATATCATGTCATTTTAATCTACTTCTTTATATATTTTTAAAACAGGTATTTTCTCATATAACCATAATACTATTATTATAATACCAAAAAAGTAATTCACTAATAACTTATGTCTGCTGCTGCTGCTGCTAAGTCACTTCAGTTGTGTCTGACTCTGTGCAACCCCATAGATGGCAGCCTACCAGGCTCCCCCATCTTGGGGATTCTCCAGGCAAGAACATTGGATTGGGCTGCCATTTCTTTCTCAAATGCATGCAAGTGAAAAGTGAAAGTGAAGTCACTCAGTCTAGACCATGTTAAAACTTTCAGTGATATAAAAAATGTTTTTAGTCATTTTTTTTCTCAAAAAACACCAAAAGAATCTACTCAGTGCATGTGACTGTCATGGCTCCTAAGCATCTTCTTAAATATTTCTCCAGAATAATCTTTTCCTTTTTCTCTCACATGCCATTGACTGATTTAAAAATTGGACCAGTTCCTTGTACAACTGGGTTTCCTTCTAAGTGGCACAATTTTATTTGCTCCTTCATGTTCCACATTATTACAGGATAAATGTAAACATAAAGGCATGATTTATGGAACTTCCCTGGTGGCTCAGACGGTAAAGCGTCTGCCTGCAATGCGGAGACCTGGGTTCAATCCCTGCGTCAGGAAGATCCCTTGGAGAAGGAAATGGCAACCCGCTCCAGTACTCTTGCCTGGAAAATTCTGTGGATGGAGGAGCCTGGTAGGTTACAGTCCATGAGGTCGCAAAGGGTCGGACACGACTGAGCGACTTCACTTAAAGGCATGATTGGATCACACTATATTTCTTCCCTAAACCTCAGAAATTGGTACTGTGTACCTCAAATTCACCTCTAGAGGTGAGTCAAATATTTGGCTTCCTAATGTTTGGCAATGCTAAATGACTGTTGGGCACTTCAGCTTTTCTCTCAGTAGTGTACATTTATGACAGTTGTTTGAAAATGATTTTTCACTAAAGTGAAGTCGCTCAGTCGTGTCCGACTCTCTGCGACCCCATGCACTGTAGCCTACCAGGCTCTAAGAAGCCTCTCAGTCCATGGAATTTTCCAGGCAAGAGTACTGGAGTGGGTTGCCATAGACCTTGCAAAATGACACGTTTCTAATTGTAACATTTCTCATATATTGTTTGCTCTTATTATTCTGTATAGAAAAATCGCCACTCATACACTCCATCAAGAGAGTATGAGCTATGGTGGACTTGGTTTCAATCCCTTCCCAAAGAACTTGATCTTTCCTTTCTGTGAGGAATGGGAATCAGAGATCACAGCCTGGGTTCTGGGGTTGCTCATTGATCCTGGCGTGTCACTGTTTCTAGGTCTTTTTAGTAAATTGAACTAGTCAGTACATGGTTTTAAAACAAAAGAAGTTAATTTTTAATTTCTAATTCAATTTTAAGGTTAGAGTTTTTTTATTTCTAGGACTTTTCTCTCTCAAACTGAAAATCTTCATTTTCACCAATATTAAAACACTTACTATATCCAATGCAACTATAATGGTTTAAAAATAGAAAAAATATTAGCATTCAAAGTAAGTGTCCAGAAAATAGTTTAAAATCTCTATTTCCCTAGTTAAGGGTGAGAAGTTAGCATTATTTTCACACACACACAGATGCATTTTAATTTTTCTTTCTATGTTGTACCTCTTGTCAATTTTTGTTTTAAGCATGATCATTTTCTTAATTATCAGGAGTGCTTTAATAAGGATATCAAAGCTCTAAGTTTCAAACATTTTTCTCAGTTTATCTTTAACCCTTTAAAAAAACTGAACATAACCTCTAACTTTTATTATCTTTATATTAAAACAAGAGATGACACTTAGAATTGGATCATTGGCCTTCCTAATTTCTTAACTCCTCCCATTTCAAAATGTTTACATCTCTCTTAGATCTGCAGTTGGGCTCAACACATTCAGACTTGAGCACAATCTTCTTTATAGTTTTAGCCTTATTCTGGAAAACTGGCTCCGTCTGCCTGCCACAACCATTTGGCTTTCTGTCATAAAGCCTCCTTCGCTGGTCATACAGAAAACCCTCACCTTTTTTCTTGTATGGTGCCACTTTGTGGGGTTGGTGCTTGCCACATGTGTCACAGAAAGTCCCACAGGTCTTAGGAACATTTACCTAGTGTAGTGAGACATTATCATCATGGAGAGAAAGCTTATCTACATTTTTACTCTGTATATAGCATTTCATAATGCATGTCTTTTAGTTTTTAATTTTGATATAGTTAAATTTATCAAGTTGTTCCTCTGTTGCGTCTAGATTTTGAATCAAAGGAAAATTTTGTCTACCTTTGGCTTATAAAGGAATGCATTCTTGTTTTTCCTCCTATGTATGTGGTTTCTTATTTTGATCCATTTGATATTCATATAGGTATACAGCAAGAAGAACAGATTCAGTTTTACCTTTTTTCTATATGGCTGCTCAGTTGGCACAACACTGTTTATTAAAATCTACTTTAGACCTTTAGTTCTGGATGGAATGGACTAGCTTGTCCCTCAATAAGACAAAAACAGTAGAATAAAAATAATAATAATATATGAAATGAATTGTTTACAGCTGTTGCTGAGCTTTCATGTCCTTTGGGACTTGAGGGTCCCATTTACTGGAGAGCAGGAAAATGCATTGAAATGAACCACATATTCACATTGTCCTTACCCTCAAGGAATTTGATGATATATAAGTGTCCAGGGATGAGAGGCTGAGAAGCGCAGCATAAAGCAGATTAAAAGTCTGAGACGATCTTGAGTTCACAATTTAATGAATTTTGACAAATGTAGCCTGTCTTATAAGCAACACTCAAACAAGATATAGAATATTTCATCACCCTAGAAAATTCCTCTGTGCTTCTTTCCAGTCAATACTCTGCAAAAGCAATTACTGTTACGATTTCTTTCGTCATAGACTAGTTTTAACTTCCCTTGAACTTCTTCTAATGGAGTCATAGAACATAAGACTCATTTATGTCTTCCTAATTTTATTAAACATAATGTTTTTGATATTCATCCATGTTGCTGTTTATATCCATATCTGTTTACTTTTCAGACTGGCTAATTTATTTTGGGAGATGTAGCTGTATTCTAAACTAAAATCCAGTTGCTTGGGTCATTGGACATCCTGTATCCCTGCTTTACTTAGTCACCTTCCCACAGGTATTAGATTTTTCTGTTCTTTGTGCCTCTACTGAACCTTACATATCCTTCTCCTGTGATACTTGTACTCTTTGTAGGTAGAGAGTTATGGCTTAGCCATCCTTCATCTCCAAGTTTAGCACAGTTTGATTACAGAGTGGTGGCCAGGATATGAAAGACCTGGCCAGGGTGCTGCTTTGATGGATTGATCACCTGTAACTACCATTGCCACCCCACAGTTCGTTGCCTTTAAGCCGACTGTCCTCCCTTGCCTTGAACAAACCTTAGATTTGGTGTCTTGGCTTGATCTTTTAGATAATGGGCCGATATTGTTAGTGCCAACCTAAGCATTGAATCAGGTAAATAAAAATGCAGACTAGCTACAATACTACTTGGCATGGATTAGTTGCTCAGTTATGTGGAAAGAAAGTAGTAGGGAACTCAAGCTCAACCCTTCTTGGGCCAGTCATTCAAGCCAGAATGCCTACTGTGTTCTGAAGCTCATCCTGGTCCTTAATAATAACAGATTTGTTTTCCTTAACTTGTGCTTCCTATGTAAACATTTTTCATGCTATTTGTATATTCTAAATGTATCTCCATCAGAGGGCTTCTCTGGTGGTTCAGGGATAAAGAATCCATCTGCAAATGTAGGAGACACAGGTTCCAGAAGATCCCTGGGGAAAGGAATGGCAACCCACTCCAGTATTCTTGCCTGGGTAATCCCATGGACAGAGGAGCCTGGCAAGCTATAGCCCCTGAGGTCACAAAAGAGTTGGACATCACAGTGACTCAAACAACAAACAACAATCTCCATCAGAAAGTAGGTACCTTGCAGCAAGGAACTATGTTTTCGGTACTTCTTTCACCTGCCACAGGACCAAGCTAGTTTTATACACACTGAACACTCAAACATGTAGAAAAAGAGGTAGTAATGAGTACAGAATGGAAAAATGAATAGATCTAATCCCTCAGGTGCTTGAAAACATACAATGTCACATAAAAGCTTATAACAACCATCACTCTTAATAGCGCAGCAAAGGGAACAAAGAGATAAAAATCAAAGAGAACATCTGAATCAAAAGTGAGAGGAAGAGATGAGAAGCTTAGCCATAAGAATGTTGTATAACTGAATTGCCAACCTCAAGGGAAAGGTTTAGAAAAATATGATAAGCTCCACTTACAGGGAACTTGGTTTTCTTAGCAAATGGATTCGGTAATTGGAATTTTTGTTCCTTCTTTCCTCTGGGAGCATGTGGATGAGAGTTAATTAATGTGGTAAGATTGTGCAGTATCTTTGAAAATTGTAACTTGTTAATAAAGACCCAAATTGCACTACAGCTGTGTAATTTGGGTGATGATATGGGAATGGCTAAAGACCCAGACCTACCAAAGCTATTCCCACTGAGATTTCAGGGCCCAGATTTAAGATTATATATAACTGGAGAAGAAATAAAATGGAGGGAGACAAATACTACAGATTTATAACAGATGATTGTACGCCTAATTGCATAGCTCTGAATAAACCTTACCTGTTAGTCTACTGCGGCAACTTTCAAATTTGCATACTCAAGATGAATTCCACAGTCTCTAAGTCTCCATTCACTTCATTATTTTTTTCTTACTGCTCATGTTTTCAAGAGTTGCTCAAGTATAACTATTGCTGAGTAATAAACTATCCCAAACTCAGTGATATAAAACCACTCTTGTAACACAAATTTGGTGGATCAGAAATTCAGACAAGACATGGAAGGGGGGATGGTTCATCTGTGTTCTAGGATGTATCAAGCTCCACATTGCTAGGAGTGAGTGGAACAGTGGGGACAAATATCTGGAGGCTTTGTTCCTCACATATCTGATGTCTGGGCTGGGATGACTCAAAGCTGGGCTCAGCTGGGACTGTCTCCACAGCCCCCTCAGCATTGTGGCTGGGTTCTGAGACAGACATTGTTGGGACCAAGCATTCCCAGAGAGTCAATCAGAAGTTCTGGTCTTAGAGCCCACCCTATCCCACCCCCTCACTACCCGCCACCTCCTTGCCCACAAGTTTCGTGAATTCACTTCTCCTGTACTTTATCTTCAGAACAATCATAAGGATCTCAAAATTCTAGGGGAGGGAGAAAACATAAACATACCTCTGCATGGGAGAGATGTCAAAGAATTTGCATCCATTAAAAAAGTGGCCACCATATCTGTACATTTTTAAAAAGACAAAGGAGGCTATTTTTAATAAGTAACACTTTTCAGACTTTGCTCAGAGGACATGTTATGTGTTTGGTTTTGGCCCATTGGTTATTGATAGTAATGAGCCCTGGTTAATAGAATTCTAGGTTAGTTTCTGCCAAAGAGACATTTGCATGATGTTTGGAAGTGAGGAAAGGGGTCACTTTTGTTAGCAGTCAACAGTGGGCACATGACAGATCTCTGCTTCAGCGGGACAGTCAGCTGAGCTCGTTGCTGAAAGTTTCCTTGTGTGTGTGTGTTCAGTCACTTCAGTTGTGTCCAGCTCTGTGGCCCCAGGGACTGTGGCCCTCCAGGCTTCTCTGTCCATGTGATCCTCCAGGAAAGAATACAGAAGTAGGTTGCCATGCCCTCCTCCAAGGATCTTCCTGACCAGGGATCGAATCCATGTCTCTTATGTCTCCTGGACTGGCAGGCAGGTTCTTTACCACTAGCACCACCTGGCAGTTTCCTTAACCATCCTAATTTCCCAAAACCTAGCAGTCTTCTCCCCCTGCCAACCTTTCTATCAGCTCTGTAAGCACTAACTCTCTGTATTCAGTTCTTTCTTTGAAACACCTAGAGAATTTCCCCTCTTTTTACAACTGACCCCTTTTTATGATAAAATTTATTTACACACTTACATTTAATTAGATCAGGAGTTCTTTCACAGGTATATTTCTAGTGGTCAGACATATTGCATTTGGGGATTGACAAAAATTACCTTTATTATATGGTAATAACTCATTTTATTTACTCAATTAATTTGTACTGAAGGTCTTCAAATAATTTAAATAGGAACATAATTTTTGCAGTCAAGTTATTAATTTGAGCCTGAGATAATCTTTAGTAAGAAAAGAAGAAAAGATAGAATATTCTGACAAAATCCTACTTTGGAATAAAATGCCATGAATATAAAGAACACCTAAATAATAAACCCCTAAGGAATATGATCTATATGGAATAAACTAGACTAATACTCAAAGAACTCTGATATTTAAAAAGACATTTGGAATAGTAAAGAAGAAAATGTGTTCTAGTTTAGCTCATTTTATCCTTTTGGGTTTTTTTTTTCCCAGTTGAATTTTTATCAGAGTATATATCTGTGTTACATATGCATGTGTGCCTATGTATCTATGCCACTTCTCATCTTTATCTATGGAACAGAGAGTGGTAATGAGATGTTTTCTATATTTAGTCTATAAATATATATCAAATGTGATATAATATATAAGAAAACTACTAATCCTGTGGAAGACAAAAGTAGAAACAACATTGTCTTTCTCCTCAAGATCATAGTATTCCATTAATTTCAAGGAAAATAAGAACAGGTTTTAAAATACAGTCAAGCTAATTTGAGGCAAAGTTTCCATGACTTCTGAATACTTGAAACAAATTAGGAAAAACAATTTTTCTTCATCCTGTTTATATCTAGACTCTCAAAAGACTGTTAAAAATTTTTTTAACTTGGAGTTTACCAGGCAAATATAACTTTGCTAGTAGAGATACTATTAGCTAAATTTAGGAATCCAATTTTGATAACTGCATGCCCTAAACCCTTTGTACTTTGTCAGTTTATCAACAGAGCTTCATGCAACACCTAGAGAGTGTGGGTGTGTGAGTGTGTGCACACACAGATGTGTGAATGTGTGAGACCTATTAGTGTGTTGACTGTGCTGCAATACCATGCTCCACTGGTGAGAACACAAGGCTGCTTATTGGGCTATGTCACTTGTACCACCTGGAAGCTCTTTCCTTTTGACCACATCATAATCCCTGCTAATTACCTTACTACTGAGTGTTTTTGACCACAGAGATTGTTAAAGAATGAGAAAAGTATGCATTGTTCAAAAGCAAATCCTGGATTGATGCTTGTGGATTGATGGAATGATCGTCGCCTTATAGAGCAATATTATCAAATATAATTTCCTGAAGCAAAATATCTATATCCAGTGATATGCTAGCATGCATTCTGGGTAAAATGTAATTTGCATACATCCATGGAGCCTATGTGCTGCGATTCATGGGGTCGCAAAGAGTCGGACACGACTGAGCAACTGAACTGAACTGATGGAGCCTACAAGGCTTCCCCAATGGGTCAGTGGGTAAAGAGTCTGTCTGCAATGCAGAAGGCACAGGAGACATGGGTTTGATCCCAGGTCGGGAAGATCTCCTGAAGAAGGAAATGGCAACCCACTCCAGTTTTCTTGCCTGAAAAATCCCACGGACAGAGGAGTCTGGCAGGCTACAGTCCACTGTGTCACAAAGAGCTGGGCACAGCTGAGTGACTAAGCACACATGCATGGAGCCGACAAGGGACTTAAATAGTGACTTCTAAAGAGAGACGTGTATTATAAGTAAATGAACATAACAAAGAGTTGTCAGGGTCCTGATAAGTCTATATAATTGAAAGTAAGTTGGGGGCATGAAGCAAGGACTACTATAGCTATAGATTTAGGAATGTCTTGGGCAGAGGAAACAACACAGAATATACTGTGAGAATCACTGAGCTTTCAGGGTGAAATAGGGAGAAAGGGAAACTGTCCTCAAACACTAGCAGCTTTGCTTCAGATTGAATATATGGAGCAAGCAGGCTTTGGAGGAAGTTCCAGGGAAAAGAAGGGGCCCAGAGAAAGGCAAACCAGATGTGGAATAGCCTGTCTTGTCTCAGAGTTTCACTTCATACAGATAGTGTAGTCAGAAACTATTTCAATCATCATCATATCGAAAGGCCAGCATTGTGTCTTAGTGAAGATCACTCTGGTTGCAGTATGGAGAATGCATTAGAAGTTTACTGAGGGACGACTTGAGAGAACTTTAATAGTTTATATAAATGAGGTTAAAAAACATTAATCTTCTTAAAGGCTGAATGTGGGTGGGGCAACCTTTGGGCTACTCCTCTAATACTTTTCACCTTTCATTGTGTATGCATTTGGCTGGAGGGTGGAGCGAGGGGGTGCTAATATGTGGGGGGTGGTAGATATGTCCACAGAAAATGAATCTAGCATAGTGCAATATGTATAATTATTTCTCTCTAAACATGTTTGTAATTCAGACCCTTTATCTGCCTCTACATAGAATAAACTAGTGTGATGAGACAGGGAGGAAGAAGGGAAAGGAAGTATTTAAAAATAAAATCAAGGCTGGAATAGTCAAACATGAAATAGACAAGCACAACAATCCCCAGTGTCGACCATTCCTCAAAGAAAGCAAAGGGCTAGATAGAATGGAGATGGACTAAAAGTTAGCAAGAGACTCCATGTAGAAAGAAGTAAATAAATGAAGTAGGAGCAGAGAAAAAAAAATTTACAGTTAAGAAAGACAGGCCTAATATATGGATACTTGCTGAAGTAGGTCAATCTATCATTAAGGTTGGTGATGTCTTGAAGAAGAATAGCTTTTAAGTAATCATCGGGAAAGACAGAAGATTTAAGGAAAAAAAGAGATAATTAGAAATATACTTGTTAGAGGAAACATTGTATTGATTTCTCAATAAAAATGTTAACAGGCTCCTCAGAAGAGTTCTTGGCTTAAAATTGGGGGACGTATTATACTTTGTGAAGAAACTAAGACGTGCAAATTTATCAAACTACTGGCAAAGTAAAATGATTCAGGACTTAACTTTAAGGATACCAGTACTAGACATAGACAAAGAATTAAAAATGGACTAACTCTAAAACAATTTCATTCACAACTGCCAAACAAATTATAGAAAAATTATATGGGTGTGAATTTATGGTAATTAAAGTTGAAACTATGACAACTCCCAGGAATATAGCTTAACTGAGCTATTAACCTTCATTACTATATACCTTTATGAGTCCTTAAAAATCTAAGATTTCATGTCTATAAACTTAAATGTTTATATTTTTCAGGAGTGATCTCTTCTAGATGAGTTACACTAACCAGACTCATACAAGAGTGATGGACAAACCAGATTAATGCACACATTTTTAATGAGAAATTTAGTTTTCAAGAAAATTGGTATGATTTTGTCAGCTGATATACTTACCGTCAAAAAACTATGTAGGAAGGCAACCTATAATGAGCAGACTGCTTGGTGATAGAAACAACCAGAATAAGTGGTATAATGCAAATATCTGAAGTCTTAAGATCATGGTTTACAAATGGGTTTATAAATGGACCAAAAGCACCAACTAGGCTTACTTGGTTCTCAAGGCTATGCTCAACCCATGTTTAAAAATATTCCCCTTTGTGCTATCTTTCTGGGCACTGGATAGGATATTTTCCTTTCTAGTTCAGGCAAATGTTAGAAACAAGAAGTGGGAAATCTAAGACATTTTTCATGACTTTAGTACAAACTAGAGGGAGGGGAGAGGCAGGAGATCCTTAAGGCTGGAGCTAAGTTAAGCTTGAGGAATGTAAAGAAGTTATAACTTGAGCAATTTTCACCTGAAGCAAGAATGATGAATCAAGTCTCCAGGGGCAGGCATGAGGGATGCCAGAACTGCTTAGAGCTGAGGGCAGCATGCGCTTACCATGATAGGCAGCTGTGATGTCGGTGGTTTTGACCTGAAGCCAGAGACAGATGTGGAGAGGAAAGTCCTTTGCTTAAGTACGTCAAGGAAAAAAACAAATTTGGGCAGGAACTGAAAAGTCAAAGGCTAAACATTCTAGTTCAGAGGTCTTAACACATTCTAGACCAATAGTCTAATCATTCTTGACCAATAGTCTAATACACCCAAGTCTAAAGTTCACAGAAAATTTACAAGTGATGTTAAATAGTGTGGATATTGCTCTGTGCTGAGCAAAGGGTAGATTGCTGTATGTGAGGTGCTGTGAACATATCTGAAAATTACTTTTGTGTTTAATACAGTCTGTGGGAAACCCAAAATGGCTCAGGAGGTAAAGAATCCACCTGCAATGCAGGAGACATGAGAGACATGGGTTTGATCCCTGGGTCTGGAAGATCCCCTGGAGAAGGAAGTAGCAACCTGCTTCAATATCTTGTCTGGAGAATCCCATGGACAGAGGAGCCTGAAGGGCTACAGTCATGGGGTCACACAGAGTCAGACACAACTGAGCAACTAAGCACACATAGCACATGCAAGAATATTGGAATGGGTAGTTGTTCCCTTTTCCAGGGATCTTCCCAACCCAGAGATCAAACCCAGGTCTCCTGCCTAGCAGGCAGATTCTTTACCATCTGAGCCACTAGGGAAGCCTCTTGCTCAAGTTGCTGTTGTTCAGCTGCCCAGTCATGTCCAACTTTTGCAACCCCATGGACTGTAGCATGCCAGCTCTCTCTCTCCCTTACCATCTCCCAAAATTTGCCAAGTTTATTTCCATTGCATCAGTAATGTTATCCAGCCATCTCTTCCTCTGATGCCCTCTTCTCCTGTTCTCAGTCTTTCCCAGCTGCTGCTGCTGCTGCTGCTAAGTTGCTTCAGTTGTGTCTCAGCATCAGGGTCTTTTCCAATGAGTCAGCTGTTCACATCAGATGACCAAAATATTGGAGCTTCAGCCTCAACATCAGTCCTTCCAATGAGTATTCAGGGTTGATTTCCCTTAAGATTGACTGGTTGGATCTCCTTGCTGTCCAAGGGACTTTCAGGAGTCTTCTCCAGCACCACAGTTCGAAGGCATCATTTCTTTGTCATTCTACCTTCTTTATGGTCCAGGTCACAACCATACATTACCACTGGGAAGACCATAACCTTGACTATATGGCCTTTATCGGAAGAGTAATGTCTCTGCTTTTCAACACATTATCTAGGCTTATCATGGTTTTCCAGCCATGAAGCAATCATCTTCTGATTTCAAGGCTGCAGTCATCATCCACAGTGATTTGTGACCCCAAGAAGAGGAAATCTGTCACTACTTCCACATTTTCCCCTTCTATTTGCCATGAAGTAATGGGATTGGATGCCATGATCTTAGGTTTTTAATATTTAGTTTTAAGCCAGCTCTTTCACTCTGCTCCTTTACCCTCATTAAGAATCTCTTTAATTCCTCTTTGCTTTCTGCCATTAGAGTGGTATCATCTGCATATCTGAGGTTGTTTCTCCCACCTGTCTTGACTATAGCTACAACAGGGTAACACACTGCCCGGGGCCATGTGGCAAGACTGTCAGGGCAGAGCTGGTATGAACAGACAGCCTGTCGAACTCCTTTCTGAAACTTGAACTGATCAGTTGTTGCTTCTTGACCCACATACAGGTTTCTCAGGAGACAGGTAAGATGGTCTGGTATTCCCATCTCTTTAAGAGCTTTCCACAGTTTGTCATGATCCACATGTAGTCTATGTAACAGAGAAAGGTGTTTTTCTGGAATTCCCTTGCTTTGTCTATGATCCATTGAATGTTGGCCATTTGATCTCTGATTCCTCTTCCTTTTCTGAGCCCAATTTGGACATGTGGAAGTTCTTGGTTCACATAATGCTGAAGCCTAGCATGCAAGATTTTAAGCATGACCTAACTAGCGTAGGAGATGAGTGCAATTGCCTGCTGGCTAGCACATTCTTTAGTAGTGCCCTTCTTGGGAATTGAGATGAGGATTGACCCAGGATTGAACAATGATGCTTGAGTTAGCTAGGCAATAAGTTGCATATAGTGTTCATTCCATGTACATAATGTTTTTAAAAATTCCTTCATCCTTTTCATGAAGTCTTGGTTACAGACAACAACACAAACCAAAAAAAAAAAAAAAACAACAGCTACTACAACAATCACCTCTGGTATTGATACAGATGGTATTTGAAATGAGCACACTTGACTGATGGCCAAAATCTAGGCTCTGGATCTCAGTGGGATAAACAAGGTGGGCACTAACAGCTATTGTGGTTTTTACTCATCATGCTCCTTTCTCAGAGATACACTTTGAAAACCTAGCGAAAGCAGATATAGCAATTGTCCTAGCACCAATGTTGAGGACCTGTGAAGGTAGATGGAATGACTGGCAGAGATAAGAATGTAGGTCAAGTGGGCTATTAATGGGTAGATATGATAAAGGCTGGTAGCTTAGACAGTAAAGAATCTGCCAGAAATGCGGGAGACCTGGGTTCATTCCTTGGGTTGGGAAGATCCTCTGGAGAAGAGAATGGCTACCCACTCCAGTATTCTTGCCTGGGAAATCAGAGGACAGAGGAACTTGGCCAGCTACAGTCCACGGGGTCGCTAAGAGTCCGACACGGCTGAGCAATAACACTTTCACTTTTCACTTTCATGAAAAAGTCTATGCATTCATGCTAAGTTGCTTCAGTCGTGTCCTTTGGAACTGTTTTAGGATCTCATTTGGTGTTGGTTGGTTGGGATTCCCAGTCAAGCCCTGGGTATGGCTCTTGTTGGCTCTGGGTCTACTGTTCAAGGAAGCTACAAAGTGACCACTGTCAGTAGGCACGAAACAAAGTTGCTAATTCTAGATTTGCCTCTCTATGGACTTGGGAGAAGGACTCAGGTGGTAATTTTTAAATCCTTGGATTTTACAGCTGTATAGGGCTGGGAAGTCTTGTTCTGCCAGGAGATGTGAACATTTTGTAAAAACTGCCAGATGATGGCTGCTGATGGAGCAGGATAAAGGGCTAACCGATTTACTGGTGCAATCAAGGGCTTCAAGCTTTGGCTATTTATTATTAACTGCACTCTACAAGACCTTTTGTTTACACATTATTTAAATTAGTTTTTCCTCCAGAGGGCTGCTGATTAACTCACAAACTCTGGAGGAAAGTAGAGCTGCAGCAGGGTGACACACTGCCCAGGGCCCTGTGACCAGGCTGTGGGGGCAGAGCTGGTATGAAAACATAAGTCCCCAGGGGCCTCTCTCAGCCCCCCAAGTCCTAGCGCTGCCCTCTCCAAGCGAGGTCTGTGGCTCTTAAAGAGACTCTCGCCAAAGGCAGTTCACAGATCATCTATTTCGTGTCAACAACTATAAATTATCTCTTGGCAAAATGTATTTGAGCTGCAGAATAAGTAATAGAGTTTAAAATGCCTTTATTAGACTTGAGTCTGGTTTAAAAAAAAAAAAAAAAAAACGGTTTTCTTAAGCCTTCCCTGTGCTCAGTTTATAACTTCTCTGGAGGCCTTTCAGCCTCAAGAATATTCAAGGAAAGATACTTTGTGTTTAAGTGAAAATATGTTCATTTCTGGCCTTGAATGGCTAGCATGATAGTCTGAGAAATGTATGCACAAGATGGAGAATTAAGACAATGCCTCATATGTGACTCCCACATCTGACAACCCAGCTGCATAAACTGATAGGCTTTTTGACTTCCTTTTCATTTAAATCAGTCAGGCTACTGTAAAACAAAGTTTTTATCCTCTTACCTGCCTGCCTACTAAGTCACTTTAGTTGTGTCCAACTCTGTGTGTTATACTTTGGCCATCTCATGCGAAGAGTTGACTCATTGGAAAAGACTCTGATGCTGGGAGGGATTGGGGGCAGGAGGAGAAGGGGACGACCGAGGATGAGATGGCTGGATGGCATCACGGACTCGATGGACGCGAGTCCAAGTGAACTCCGGGAGTTGGTGATGAACAGGAGGCCTGGTGTGCTGCAATTCATGGAGTTGCAAAGAGTCAGACACGACTGAGTGACTGAACTGAACTGAACTCTGTGTGACCCTATGGACTGTAGTCTGCCAGACTCCTCTGTCCACGAGATTTTCCAGGAATACTGGAGTGGGTTACCATGCCCGCCTCCAGGAATTTTCCCAACCCGGGGATTCAATCCACATCTCTTAAGTCTCCTGCATTGGCAGATAGGTTCTTTACCACTCGTGCCACCTAAGAAGCCCTTATTCCTCTTAACTGTTATCAAAATTTAGAATATAAATTTATATGGAGATTTTTAAAATCATATAATAATGAGTTTTGAGGTGATGTATCTGTTTCTATGGTGTCTGAGAAGATGAAGGCTGATTTTAACAGTTACCATTTGGTGTTCATTGCTCAGCCATGTCTGACTCTTTGTGACTCCATGGACTATAGCCCATCGGGCTCCTCTGTCCACGAAATTCCCCAGATAAGAATTCTGAAGGGTAGTCATTCTGTTCTCCAGAAGATCTTCCCGACCCAGGAGTCAAACCCAGGTCTTCTGCATTGCAGATTCTTTACCATCTGAGCCACCAGGGAAATATGTTATGTCTAATAGTTGAATAGTCAAGAGTCAATATTACACTGAAAACTGGGAGTATGTCAAGTTCAGACAAATTTTTGAAGTATTAATATTTATCTTTTGTTTTTAGGGCCTCCTCCTCCTTCTTTTTATTTTTTTCTTTACTCCTGTCCCTATTTCATCACGCCTCTGGCTGCTCTAAATTTCAGTTTTTAAGTTCAGCCTAAGCATGTCTTTACCTAAGCCCGTCTCCTCATATTCCAAAATTGCTCTTCTGCTTTCTAAGTCTCTACTATCAAAGTGCTCATTACTCTCGGGATATCTCAACTGGAGTTTAGGAGGGAAGTAATTTAAGGCAACTGTGCACTCTCCATAAAGGACTTAATTGTTAAACTAATTTTGTTAGTTATTTACCTTTCAAAATGGTCTTGTTAACCAAAGTGAACCTTGATGTGGTGGAATTTCACACCTGAGAAGTGAGAATGAGACATAGTTAGGCAATGCAAAGAACAGATATTTAGGAGTGGGATCCTCTCCATGTTTATCACACATGCTTTACATGAGGTTGCTGCTGCTGCTGCTAATGCAAATATTGATCAAATTGCTCAAAATGTTATCATCACTGCCCTGTGGAATATTTATCAATACAAATAGATAATTTTGAGATAACATAGATGAAGAGTTAATGAGAAGCATCTGGCTTGTTGCTCTGGTTCCCATCTCAGAGACAGTTGACCACCATGTAAGGTAGATGACTAGGTTGGACTCTAATGTACTCCTAAGTGTTCTGCCTTGCTTGGCATGGTACCCTTCTCACCCCCTGCTTGAAGTTCACACTATAGGTCACCAGTGGGTTCTAAAACAAATACAAATAAGCTGTGTCATTTAGTAGTGATTTTCTCTCCTTCAGGTGGTGCTAGTGGTAAAGAATGCACCTGCCAATCCAGGAGACACAAGAGACATGAGTTTGATCCCTGGGTTGGGAAGATCCCCTAGAGCAGGAAATGGCAACCGGCTCCAGTATTCTTGCCTGGAAAATTCCATGGAGAGAGGAGCCTGATGGGCTACAGTCCATGGGGCCATGAAGAGTCAGACACAACTGAGCATGCACATTGTGTGCTGTGCACTGAAACCTCCTAAGCCTCTCTTCCTCTACTGGTGCATGGTGAGCTGATGGCATTCACCACTCGGTGACTTAGATTTTATAAGGATGAAATACTATGGTTTTCTCACAGCTGAAAGGATGACAGCATATATTCAAAGGAACTGGTTGAGAGCTGTCAATAATGGGAAGAGGAAAAAAGAAGCATGATAGCCAATTTCACTCCTATCCTATTTCCCCCACGGGGGCTTGCAGATTCAGGCTTGGGTGAAATGGAAAAAAATTGATGTCTAGTACTTAGGATTTCAATTCATTGTTCACATTCCTTTGAGTTTCTGGGGTAATTTAATAAAGAAAAAGACCAATTTGGTTTTCAGAAGCTTAAGAAAATCTATTATATTTGGAAGCAAACAAGCTTCATGGGAGATAGGCAACTAGATAAGACTATTTGAAAACTATGTCTGTTGGATAGAAAACAAGTATAGATCAAAGAAATAAATTCTTAAATTAGTCTTACATAAATATTTCAGCTTCCAGATGATGTGGTTACTTGAGAGGGTGTGGCATGAAGGAAAATATTTACAGGAGAGACAAGAGGAGTCAATGATTTAGACTTTCATTGGAGCCTGTTTACCCTGTCAAGTCCCCCATGCATGTTCTCCTTACAAGCTCCAGGTGCCTTCTAACATTCAATTTTTGTGCATAAGAAATAGGTATTTCTTAATACCTTAGCAGCAACTGTACAGTTTGTATTTTACATTATAGGCAATGCTAACAGATCATATGAACACTAAAATGGCTTAAACTTCAGTTATCTGCTCTAGGAAGTTAAAAATCATCAGAAGTGATAAGGGACTACAGGTTGTGATGAGTTAGTGCTCTCTAGTAAATGAAGAAAATTAAAGCCCTGAAATTTCTTGAGACTACATGGCAGAGATGTTTATATTATCTGGTTCCAAACAAAATTGGGGAACTAATTTTAATTGCTACAGATTTGAATTCAAACCCCTATTGCTTTTAGGAAGTGGTCTAGGATAGAGCCCTGCTGCTGCTGCTAAGTCACTTCAGTCGTGTCCAACTCTGTGCGACCCCATAGACGGCAGCCCACCAGGCTCCCCCATCCCTGGGATTCTCCAGGCAAGAACACTGGAGTGGGATGCCATTTCCTTCTCCAGTGCATAAAAGTGAAAAGTTAAAGTGAAGTCACTCAGTTGTGTCTGACTCAGCGACCCCATGGACTGCAGCCTACCAGCCTCCTCCATCCATGGGATTTTCCCGGCAAGAGTACTGGGGTGCCATCGCCTTCTCCAGGATAGAGCCCTACATTCTGCAATTCTTCAGATGCATCCGAGAAGACTAGCTTTGTCCTGCAAGAGCAGCACTTGTAAAACTTGAGACTCTTGGAAAACTTGCTCACATCTAGTGGTCAATGGGAGGAATTTTGCAAATTTGCTCTGCCAAAGAGAAGGTTCGGGCAACTTCACTGTCATATCTCCCTTCCCTGGGTCTCTAGGTTCTTCAGTGAACTGAATGGTCTTCCCTGGAGCAGGAACAGAAATAGCCAATTTGGGAGGAGGGTTATGGTCAGAGTATAGAACAAATGACAATTTTCTTCTTTGCATTTCCTTGCAGACTGCCTTCTTGGAACATATACATATAGATAGTTGTCACACAGCTTAATTATATGGAGCACAACTGTAGATGACACAGAAAATATATTTGCTTCTCTTTGGAAATACATAGAAAACATGTTAACATAAATCTGAAAAACCTCAGAGTTCTTGTGATACAGTGGGAATATCCTATGGATATGAAATGCATGCTTTGAATTGCCTTCTAACACTCTGCTTTCTTTTCCTCACAGAGCTAGCACCAATGTTAAGGTCATTAAAAGTACCACTTCCAGTTAATGAATGAATGTCCCACTATTGGCTTTACTTATATTGTTTATGAAGTTTTGAACTAAATTATATTTGGTATCATCCAACTCAAGGAAATAGCACACTTTGTTTATAATCACATTACAAGACATTTTGATATCCCTTGTCTATTCCCTAAACCTAAGTCAGTTAGCCTGATAATACTCTCTAACATTTGCCTTTCTTCACTTCATTTGTTAGTTTACTATCTAGTTAATTATCTAATTTATTTACCCTGTTTATTGTTTATTTATGCTAGCAGAATATAAGCTTCTTGGTGGCAGAAACCACGGCTGTCTTACTTGCCATCATATTCTAAAAAATTAGAACAGTTTTTGGTCTACAGTAGGCATAGAATAACAGAGAAGGCAATGGCACCCCGCTCCAGTGCTCCTGCCTGGAAAATCCCATGGACAGAGGAGCCTGGTGGGCTGCGGTCCATGGGGTCGCTGAGAGTTGGACACGTCTGAGCGACTTCACTTTCACTTTTCACTTTCATGCATTGGAGAAGGAAATGGCAACCCACTCCAGTGTTCTTGCCTGGAGAATCCCAGGGACGGGGGAGCCTGGTGGGCTGCCGTCTATGGGGTCGCACAGAGTCGGACACGACTGAAGCAACTTAGCAGCAGCAGCAGGCATAGAATAAATATTTGATTAAATGAAGTAATGAAACAAAGCTAGAAATACTGTTCTGAGCTGAACAAATAAATGAACAAATAAAACCAGTGCTGCTGTTTCTGTCCTAATCTGATTTGACTTTCTCAGAGCTCTTGAAATAACTTATCATCCTTTCCATTGCAAAGCTCACACTGCCCTTGGATTCTGTAAGACGTTTTGTCTTTTCCGACGCTTCTGCCTGTGCTTCCTCTGCTGCTGCTGCTAAGTCGCTTCAGTCGTGTCTGACTCTGTGCGACCCCATAGATACTGACAACTCCCAAATATATGTAACCAGCCAGGATATCTCTCATGGACTCCAGACTTGAATAGACTACTTCCTGCTTGATCTGGATTTGAATGTCTCAGCTGTCTTAAAATTAACTTTTAAATCGAACTCTCAAACTGTCATGCAGCCACCCTTACAAACCAGTGAATGAAAAAATGGAAAAACAGAAACCTCCTTTCTCTGTCTTAACTTTGTGAATGAAACTGCTTCCCACACAATAACTCAAACTCAGATGAGAAATTTAGGAGTCATTCTTGAGTCATATTTTCCTTAACTCACATAGCTACTCTACCATCAAAAATTATCTGGAAATTTTATCTTTTCTTTCTCTACTACAGGTGGATTTCTTTCCACTTTTATTTTAACTAAAAGTATTTTTTTAAGTTGAGGTATAATTTATACACAATGTTATATTAGTTTCACATATTCAACATAGTGAATTAAAATTTATATACATTACAAATTAAGCATCATGGTAAGTCATCTGTCACAGTACAAAGTTATTAAAATATTACTGACTCTATTCCCCATGCTGTAAATTATATCCCCATTACTTATTCATTTTATAACTAGAAGTTTGTGTTTCTTAATTCCCTATAGCTATTATGCCCAACTCACCAACCCTCTTCCCTCTGGCAATCCATTACTTTGTGTTCTGTGTCTGAGTCTCTTTCTGTTTTGTTTGGGGTTTTTGTTTTTTAGATTCCACATGTGAATGAAATTGTATATTTGTCCTTATCTGACTTATTTCACTTAGCATAATACCCTCTAGGTCTATCCATGTTGTTGCACACGACAAGATTTCATTCTTTTTATGGCTGGTAATATTCCATTTTGTGCACGTGTGTGTGTTTGTATCACATTTTCTTTATCCATTCATTCATAGATGGACCGTTAAGTGAAAGTGAAAGTGAAGTTGCTCAGTCCTGTCCAATACTTTGCAACCACGTGGACTGTAGCCCACCAGGCTCCTCCATCCATGGGATTCTCCAGGCAAGAATCCTGGAGTAAGTTGCCATTTCCTTCTCCAGGGGATCTTCCCAACCCAGGGATTGAACCCAGGTCTCCACATTGCAGGCAGACGCTTTAACCTCTGAGCCACCAGGGAAGCCCAGATGGACTGTTAGGTTGCAGATATTATAAATAGTACTGAAGTGAACATAGAGGTGATTATCTTTTCAAATTAGTAGGGGCTTTTTAATACCCAGAGTTGGAATTGCTAATTTGTATAGTAATTCTACTTTAATTTTTTGAGGAAGCTCCATACTATTTTCCATAGTGGCAGCACCAATTTATAGTCCCACCACTGTGCACAAGTGTTTCCTTTTCCCCACCATCTTACCAACGCCTGTTGTTTGTTGTCTGTAATGACCATTCTGATGGGTATGAAGTGACATCTCAGTGTGGTTTTTGTTTGCATTTCCCTTATAATTCATGATGCTGAGCATTTTTCCATGTGCCTGTTGCCCATCTGTATGTCTTCCTTGGAAAAATTCAGGTCCTCTGCCCTATTTTTTAATCTGATTGTTTTAGGATATTGAGTTTTGCGAGTTCTTTATGTATTTTAGATATCAACCCTCATTACATATATTATTTGCAAAAAGTTTCTACCATTGAGTAGGTTACCTTTTCATTTTGTTGATGGTTTCCTTTACTCTGCAAAAGATTTTTAGTTTGATATAGGCCCATTTGTTTATTTTTGCTTTGTTGCCCTTGTCTGAGGAGACATGTCCAAAAAATATTACTAAGACTGATGGCAAAGCGTACACTGCCTATGTTTTCCTCTAAGAGTTTTATGATTTGGGATATTACATCTCAGTCGTCAACCCACTTGGAGCTTAGTTTTGTGTGTGTTGTAAGAAAGTAGTCCAGTTTCATTCTTTTGCACGTAGCTGTCCAGTTTTCCCAACACCATTTATTGACGAGATCAGCTTTTCCCCATTGTATATTCTTGGCTCCTTTATTGTAAATTAATTGATCATGTAAACATGGACTTGTTTCTGGGCTCTCTATTCTGTTCCACAGAGCTATATGTCTATTTTGTGGCTGTCCTATAAGGTTTTGATTACTATAGCTTTGTAGTATAGTTTGAAACCAGGCAGTATGATACTTACATCCTCTTTCTCAAGATTGCTTTGGCATTTGGGGTCTTTTGTGGTTCTATACACATTTTAGGATTGTTTGTCCTAGTTCTTTGAAAAATGTCACTTGTGTTTTGACACAGATTTCATTGAATCTCTAGATTGCTTTGAGTAATATGGAAATTGTGACAATATTAATTTTTCCAACCCATGAGCACAGTATAATTTTCCATTTATTTGTGTCAGTATGGATGCTAGCATAATGGCCACTATCTTGAGTCCTTACAGTTTCTCCTATCTTTCTGCTGATGCCATCCAGGACTGTACTGTGCAGTAAATTATCATTCTGTCATCAACCGCCTGGTAGTCAGTCAGTTCAGTTCAGTCACTCAGTCATGTCCGACTCTTTGCAACCCTATGAATCACAGCACGCCAGGCCTCCCTGTCCATCACCAACTCCTGGAGCTTACTCAAACTCATGTCCATTGAGTCAGTGACGCCATCCAACCATCTCATATTCTGTCATCCACTTCTCCTCCTGCCTTCAATCTTTCCCAGCATCATGGTCTTTTCAAATGAGTCAGCTCTTCACATCAGGTGGCCAAAGTATTGGAGTTTCAGCTTCAGCATCAGTTCTTCCAATGAATATTCAGGACTGATTTCTTTTAGGATGGTAGTTAATAAATATGTTAAATAATCGTTAGGACCAGGTGGCCTCTATGCTCTCTTAGTCCTCAAGCAATGATTAAAATCTTCACTAATGTGTTCCTGATACCCACAAGATTAGTTATTCATTCATAAATCTTGACTTTAGGAAAGCACATCCTATTTCAAAGCACCTATCATCATACTCTAGGGTAACTATATAATTATTTTAATGGCCCATAAGTGATGTGCAGTGCAGCTGTGATATATGATCACCATATGATCATAACCCTGTGAGTAAGTTACTCTTTAAAAAGCAAATCCATTGATCATATGGAGCTCCTTGCTTTGTTTTTTAGTGTCAAGGTTAGTTAAGTAGGCACTCTTTTATTTCTGTCATCCAACAGCATCATATTCAGTTACTTTCATCAGTGCCTTATACTTTTCAGAGTACAAATAATCACCTCCTTAGTTAAATTTATTCCTAAGTGTTTTATTCTTTTGATGCAATTACTAATGGGATTATTTCCTTAATTTCTCTTTCTGGAAATTTATTAGTGTATAGAAATGCAGTATATTTCTATGAATTGATTTTGTACTCTGCAACTTCACTGAATCCATTTCTCAATTCCAGTAGTTTTTAGTGATATCTTTAGGATTTTCTATATATAGTATCATGTTATCAGCAAATAGTGACAGCTTTACTTCTTTCCAAATTGGATGCTGTTTCTTTTCCTGCCTGATTGCTGAGACTGTTGAATGTAAGTGGTGAGAGTGGGCATCCTTGTCTTGTTCCTTACCCTAGAGGAAAAGCTCTCAGTTTTTCACAGGGTTTGTCACATATGACCTTTATTATGTTGAGGTACGTTTTCTCTATACACATGCTGAGAAATTTTATCATAAATGAATGCTTCGTTTTGTCATTTTATTCCATTAAGTTCAGAAAAGACGCTTGATATGATTTATATCTTCTTAATTGAGACTTGCTTTGTGGTCCAGCATATGACCTATCCTGGAGAATATTCCAAGTACAGTTTAAAAGAATGTTTATTCCTCTGTCTGGGTATGAATTACTTTACTGGGATATTCACTCTATTGCTCTGGTTTGAAACTGAACCTGCAATAACTCTAAAGTATACCTATAGTTTTTCTCTTCCTGCTTTAAGATTCTATTTTTATCTTTAATCTTTGACATTTTAATTTGAGTATGTTTTGGTTTATGGGTCTCTTTGGTTAATCTCATTTGGGATTCTCTGGACTTGTTGGATTTGGATGTCTGTTTCCTTCACCAGTTTAGGGGTGTTTTCAACCATTATTTCTTCAAATAAGTTTTTTGTCCTTTTCTCTCTCCTCCTTATGGAACCCCTATAATACAAACATTCATATGTTTGGTGCTATCCCAGAGATCCCTTAAGCTATCCTCATTTAATTTCCTTTAATTTTTGTTCTTTTGCTGTTCTAATTGGGTGATTTCCACTACCATGTCTTCCAGATCGCTGATTCAGTCTCCTGCATCCTCTAATCCCCTGTTGACTACCTCTAGTGCCGTTGTCCTCGCAGTACTATGTTCTTAAAATCTTTTGACTGGTTCTTTTTATATTTTTCTGTCTTTTGTTGACGTTCTCACTCTGTTCATGCATTCTTTTCCTGAGTTCAGTAAGCAACTTTATGTCAATTACTTGGGACTCTTTATCTGATAAATTGCCTATCTTTGTTTCCTTTAGTTCTTTTTCTGAGGTTTTGTCTTTCATTTGGAAGGCATTCCTTTGTCTCTTCATTTGCTTCTGTGTGTGTGTGTGTGTGTTTTCCCTGTGTAATAGGTGTATCAGCTGCATCTCCTGTTCATGAAGAAATGGCCTTATGTAGAAGGTGTCCTGCGGGACCCAGGATGCAATTCCCCCTGGTCACCAGAGCCAGGTGTTCCAGGGTAATCCCCTGTGTAAGCTTTGTATGGCCACCTAGTGTGGGTGGGTCACAGTTACTGTTGGCTCTTTCCACTCTTAATAACCCTGCATCACTGCAGTTCCTACTCTTGACCTGCAGCGTTATGCTCCACATGGCAGTCATAAATCAGATGATGCTACTCCACGGCTTAAAGCTCTCCTTGACTTCACACTCGTAACTGTGGCATATGAGCCCTAAAAGACCTTATCCCAGCCCCTTTTTCTAGTCCCTTCCTTACCTATCATGCTTCAATTATGCCAAATTTTTTTCTAGTCCTTGTAATGGCCCAGCTCTTGCCAACCTCAGAATTTTTACCCATGTTAATAAGATTTTTTTCTTCTGTTCATTACTTGGCTAAGTTCTTATCTATTTAACACTCAAAAGTATATTCAGACAGCCCATGTATAAGGGTGTTTTTTTTTCTTATCTTAATGCTATAGTTTCTTTCTCTAGACTCTCTTCATTTGAAATTTTATATTGTGGAAATCATAACATAAAGCTATTCATTGAATATGTTTTACTTCCTTCCATCTGGACACATTGTAGGGCTATACTTCTTTATTCCTTGAATTTAAGTATGTACATGTGACTTGCTTTGCAAAAGGAAACATAAGCAGGAAGGGATATGAGTCACACATGAACAGAAATTTTAAGAATGAGTGTAGGATTTGCCACACTCGTTTCCCACTGCTGTGGAGATTATAGGGAGCACATGGTAAGACAAAGCCTCTGTCAGCCTAAGTCCCTAAGTGACAAAAATGTGCAGACCCTGACTTGCACTGAGAAAACGGAATGAGCAAGGGAAAAAGCTTTGCTGGTGTCAAGTCACTGAGATTTGGTGGTTTCTCATTAGCATAGCTTAATCTGACACATCCTGACCAATGCATATACTAACTTGCTTGTTTCATTTCTTTATTATCTTTATCCCACTAGCAGGAGTTATGCTTGATTTATCAATGAGTTTAAAAATTAACTAATTGCATAGCACAATAGGCACTTTAAAAATAATTTTTAGCAAATTAAAGAACAAAAGAAAGCCCCCCTTGATTGTAAATATGACCTGAAAACATGTTCTAAACATTTTGATGAGGTTAATATAGATAGTAATGCTAGCATGTGTTCAATATTTGAACAGTACTTAACAAAATCCCATAAAATTCTTCACCCAATATGGGTTGAATCTATTACGCTTCAACATCTGGTTTGTGTGGCAAATGCTGAAAGTATATGAGTATAGAGAAAGACGTGGTGGTCATCTAATGGATTGTTAAGGATGCAGTACAGTGTGTGGAATAATTAATTCAAAGCAAATCCTCTAGTATACATGTTATCATTGCCTTCCTGTTCCTCCGTGCTGATTTTGTAGTATAGGTGGACTTCTTAGGACTTCTGTCCTTGATTTAAAGGGAATAGGACACCTCCTCTCTATAACAATCATAACAAGAATGGCACTGAGAGGATGGTGGCAGAACAGGAAGTAAATGTTTTGAGTGTGAGAGATTCCATCAGATGTGTGCACGTGTGCATGCTCAGTCGTGTCTGACTCTCGGCAACCACATGGACTATAGTCTTCCATGCTCCTCTGTCCATGGAATTTTCTAGGAAAGAATACTGGAGTGAGTTGCCATTGCTTACTACAGGGGATCTTCCCAATCAGGTTGGATTAGGAATCAAACCTGTGTTTCTGGCATTTCCTGCACTGGCATGTGGATTCTTTACCACTGGTGCCACCTGGGAAGCCAGATTCTATCATATACCAAGAGATTAACAAATTCCTATAATTCCATAGTTCAAATTTTGTATCATCATCAAAACATAATTAGATAACTTAGGCTGGTAGACACAACTAGCTTCACTTTTCATTTAAGAAAACTGATTCATAAAGCCCACAGTATAATGAGAAGTGGCACAACTGAACCTTACCCACACACCTTTGCTTCTAATACTGCAATCAAATATTTTTATATGCTTATATATACAAAATGTTATACTCCTATTGAATATTTGTTATTGAATATGAATGCATTAGATAAAAACAGTATTCCTATTGTACAAATCAATAAATTATGGCTTGTCCAACCTCACAAGTTGGACTTAGAAATTACATAGTAGGAGAGCTTTTTACATACTTCCTCTGCTGTCTTCTCAATTTCTTCTTTAATCAGCTATTCCTGTGGGATTGTCTGGCCAGAGACTATTTCTGGCAAAAGATATCATGCTATCAGTTTTCTTCAATTTTTTGCCTTTTTTTAAGCTATAATAATTAGCATTTGCCTAAACTACTAAGACTCAAATATAAATATTAAAACCCCAAAATTGTCACTACGCATAATGCAACAGCAATGCTGGGGTACTTAGTATAAAAGTGAAGAAGGAGCTAACTCATATGGACAGATACACTAGTTACTAGTAGCTAGTTCAACCCTAGTTACCTACCTGCTCCAGCAGCATTCTGTAGCATCTGTTCATGTCTGCCACTAGGAGGCAGAGCGTGTATAACAGTAGCCTTTTGAATGGCAAATAGGAAGACCATTTTAGGAAGTTTGAAGACTGTTAACCTTGCTAACTGGGCCCTATATTCAATGATTGTTTGAGGCAATGTAGCTTTTTCACTCGTACTTTTTCTATACTAGAATGTACTGTTAAGGATTAAACATATAGGTTCAAGTTTTGACGGAAAGGCCCAGGAACAAAGACAATAATAGTGAAACAGGTGTTTGACCTTAACGAAAATGCTGATTAAAGCATTTAGCCTGATACCTAAAGTGTCCCTTTCTGCCCCTTACTGTCCCATTTCTTAATATGAAATCTGATACTCCAACTCTTCTTTATATTAGGATGATGCTTTGTATCAAGCACACTCCCTCAGAAGTAAAGATTAGCTCTTAATGATATTAACGATTGCAAAGATCTTAGGAAGTGATTAACTTCAGTTTTCTCATTTGAAAAGAGAAGATAACAGTATCTTTCACGAAAGGGCTTGTAGAGTTATAAATGTAAATGTGATTATAAAATGTAAAGGAGGCTAGTTTTTATTAATATAGTAATGTGTTAAATATAGAGATAATAGTGACTACCTCTCAAACTTATGGAAAATTTGAGAAAACTAATGAGATTATATTTATAACACTCTCAGGCTTCCTCACAAATAATTGGTATATAATGTCATGCATAATTAAGGATTAGTTATTTAGTAACTATAAAATTAGTTATTTTATATTTGTACTCAGTTCAGGAAGGCAGTGTCTTTTACTGTTTGACTAAAAATAATTATTAATTTGATAGACCACACACCTAGGCATACCACTAGAATTCCTAAGATGTCATATTTATCTTGAAGATATTGGACTTAAAGAATATCTAGCTCTTGTCTAGTATTTCTCCAGGCTCTGTGAATTTAATGAAGATAGTCTCAGCGGTTCAGCATGGTAGAACAGAATTTGAAGTTGATTGTTAACCTTGATCGAGTGACCAAACTAAAGTGCTATTTTTTAAAAGGTACATACATCGACTGGAATAAAAGTTTAAAAGTACCAGACCAATTGTGTATAATACTGGTCAATAGTGAGAGTTGTTAACACTCAAAAGAACAGGCAACGGAAGCTCTGAAACTTCCCCTTTGTAGATAGGAAGAGAAAAAAAATAACTATGTTTGATCTTCCATGGGAGAAAAGGTCTTTTGCAAGTCTTCTGATTCCCTAATCATCAGTATTCAACAGCTGCTCTCTGCAGTGTAACGTGCGACAGTACATTTGAGGAACCAATCTGGGTTCCTCAAAGATTTATAACATACTGTTTAGTGACATTTCCAAATCTATATACCAGTTTAGTAGTCAAGGCATGCATATGTAAGGACAAGTAACAACACATGATAGACAGTAAGTGCTAATGAATGATATGGCAAACAAATATAGAAAAGTTTGAAGAAGAAGAGATTCTTGAGCGTGTTCTTGAGGGTGTTCAGGCTTATAAAAGTGTGAAGAGTTTATTATCTCATTCATATGTTTTTTGTTATAATGTCTATTCAACATTTTTTTTAACTGGGTTGTTTTTCTAATTATTGACTGGTGTTTTTTATGTATCATGGATACAAGGTGTTTAAAAATATTTTACTTGCAAATTCTCCCCGTCCGTGGCTTAATTTTTCATTTTCTTATAGCACAGAACCTTTAATTTGATCATGTCCAGTTAATCAGTTTTTTCTTTTCTACATCATGCTCTGGGTCTTGTATCTCAGAACTCTTTGCCTAACCCAAGGTCTCGAGGGCATCTTTCCTATAGGTTCTTTTAAAAATGTAATAGTTCCTGCTTTCTTCATTTAGATATAATATCCATTTTGTTAATTTTTGTGTTTAGTATGAAGTAAGGGTCTAAATTCATCTTTTTATATGTGACTATTCAATTGTTTCAGCACTATTTATTAAAAAGACGATTTTTCCCCATTGAATTTGCCTTGCCACATTTGTTAAAGATCAGTTAACCAGAAGTGGAAGAAATTACTTCTAGATTCCCAAATGTTTTCCTTTGATTTATATGTCTTTTCCAGTGCCACACTATTTTGATTACTGTATGATTATAGTAATTTTTGAAATTGAAAGTATAAGTCCTCCAACTTTGTTCTTTTTCAAACTGATTTTGGCTATTTTCAGTCCTTTGCATTTCATCATAAGTTCTAAATATAGATTGTCAATTTCTGAAAATAAACCTGATGGTATTTCAATAGAAATTACTTTGAATTTATAGATCAGTTTGAGGAGAATTTCCACTGTAGCAATATTGAACGTGAAAATAGAATATTTCTTTATATATCCTTTCATTTCTCTCAGCAATGTCCTGTTTTTGGTATACAGATTGTCATACTATTTTTAAAATGAGCGTATTTCATTGCTGATACATAAAATTAATTGATGTTTCTGTAGTATTTTATCTTGGGTCCTTTGATTTACTGAACTCTTGTATTCAAATGTGTTTTTTTCCCTTATTGTTTTCTACATACAAGGTCATCTTGCTTACAAGTAAAGATGATTTTCTTTTCTAACATGGATTTCTTTAATTTATTTATATTGCCTTATTACACTGGCTAGGACTTACAATATAATGTTGAATAGAATGATGAAAGTGAACTTGTTTGTAATTTCAGAAAAAACATTCCATCTCTCATATTAAATATGATATTAACTATATATTTTAATAGATGCTTTACCAGGTTGAGGAAAATCCTTTATATTTCTAGTTTGTTTAGAGATTTATCTAGCATGGATATTTAATTTTTCAAATACTTTTGTGTGTCTTGAAATGTTTTGTATACTTTAGTTATTCTTTTAATGCAGTAAATTAAAATTACCACAGAGATATAAACTACTCAAAAGAACCAAATGGAAATTTTGGAGATAAAAATAAACAAATTTACTGAAGGGATAAGCAGCAGGTCTGAGATAGTAAAAGAAAAAGCAAACTCGAAGAAAAACAATTCAACAGAGGGAATAAAATTTAAAAATAGCTTTAGAGACCTGTGGGAAACTATGAATGTATGCAGAGAGGACTCCTAGAAGAGGATAAAGGGAAAATGAGAGAAAAATACTTAAAGAAAATAATAGCTTAAAACTTCCCAAATATGAAGAAAACATAAATTTAGATTTTCAAGCAGGTCAACAAACATGAGGTAGGACAGACACACTTAGAAATATTATAGTCAAAGTGTTCAAAGCCAGCCATAACCAGAACATCTTGAAAGCAACAGAACAACTCGTAAAGGAAGAGCAATATTATTAACAGCCAACTTCTCACCAAAAATGATGGTCAAAATGTAGTAGGTGCTGAAAGAAAGAAAAAGTAAACCAAGATTTTTTATCACAAAACTATAAAGATGAGAGTGAAAATGCTTATATTATTTGGATATAGGAAATTCCAAAGAATCTACCAAAAACTTCTGAAACTGATGAGTTCAGCAAGGTCACAGGTTACCAGGTCAATATTCAAAAGTCAGCTGTGACCCTACACATACCATCAACTACATGTCGAATTTGAGACTTTAAACAACGGCCTTTATAATAGTGTCCAAAAACAAAGTACTTAGGTATTAGTCTAACAAAATACGCCATAGGATCTGTATGTGGAAAAAATAAAAGAGATTGAGGAAGATCTAAATAAAGGTAAAACATACTGTGTAACTTGAGTCTTTTAAATTATTTATATCTCTATTGATATTCTCTGTTATATCACAGTTGCCATACTTTCCCTTTAATTCTTTACATGTGGCTTCCTTTCATTCCTGAACCATATTTATAATAGTTCCTCTGAAGTCTTTGATTTCTTAGTTCAACATCTGTGCCCTCTCAAAGACAGTTTCTATTGACTTTTTTCCTCTGAGTGTGGTCATATTCCCCATTTCTCTTCATGTCTTACAGGTTTTTTTGTCTGAAAGTTAGATATTTTAGAGAATATTTTCTAGCAGCTCCGCATCTGAATCCCCCCAGGACTTTTTTTATTGCTGTTGGTTTGGGTTTGGTTTAGTGACTTGCCTGTACTAATACTGTGGACGTGCTTTTCCCCCATGGTGTATGATGGTGTGTAGCCACTGATGTTTGCTCAGATTAAAAACACAAATCATGTTTTAATTTTAAGTTCCAGTTTTCTGGTGGGAGGTTCATCAGCCATCAATTGGTCCAAGGTTGTACTCAAATACAACATAAATTGAGTCAGGAAGGTTTCTGCCCCTTTGCCTGTGGATCTGTGTTTATATTAGGGAGAACATTCAAAGTTCAGGCAATTTACAAATTTGGCCCAACTTTTACTTTCTGCTCTCTTGTCTCTTCTATGCACACATAATGGTTTATGTTCATTCAGGGGATGTGTAGCTGACTAGTCCCCTCCCCACCCCATCCCCACATTCTCCACTGATCCTGTGAGCAACCTTGTAAATTCACAGTTTTCCAGACCACCAAAGTATATGGGAATTTCTCAAAGCCTACTATGACTTTCCTATTCATTCCATGGATCTCTCTATTATATTTCCAGCTATTCAGCTGGTCTGCTGCTTGCCAAAATCAAGATTGCAATTGCACATTAGATATGGATGACCTTCCCATTTGGCTGCCAACTATATTCAGGAACATGTCATTTTCCTACAGTCCACTTAAACATCAATTCAGCCCCCTCTGGCAGCAAAGCTTCTGTTTTTCAGAGCTTAAATCTGCTGTGGTAGGATTACCATTCTGCTGAAACTAGGAGGTAAGCTATATGATTGTGTCCCACATTAAAACACCACAAACTCCTATGGTTCTTATCCAAGGTTCAGTTGCTTTTCCTGAGCAAACACTTCTAAATTTGTTGTAGGCCTGTAGTTGATTTCCAGAGCCCTGAAATTATTGGGGATTTTGTGACAACTTTATCCAGTTTTATTACTGCTTATTGGGGAGAGGATTTGATATTCTGCCATTTTGGAAGTTTCTTTCCCAAATAATCTTTTAAGGAAATCAAAACATGAGAAAACATTGTATTTACCCACATATTTACCATTTTAGTGCTCTTAATGCCTTTATGTAGGTCTGAGTTTATATCTGATACATGACTCTTTCTACCTGAAGAACTTTAATAAATTTCATGCTGAAAGTTTGCTGAATAATGAGTTCTCTCACCTTTAGGGTTTCTGAAAAAAACTTTGGTTATCTATATTCATGAAGGACTTATTCTTTTTAAATAGAAGTTGGAAGTTTTGTTTTTCATTATGTTAAAGTTGTTGCTCTTATGTTTTTCATTTTGATAACAAAAAAATCAGGGAAAATTCTTACTTATTTTCCCCCATGTGCTGTGTTACCTTTTGCCTCTTGCTGATTTTAATACCTGTTATTTATCACTAATTTTCAGCAATTTGTTTATGATGTACCTAAATATGGTTTTCTTAGTGGTTCTCCTCTTTGTAAGTTCCACAGGTTTACATTTTTCATCAATTTGGGGCAAATTTAATTGTAATTTCTTCAAATCTTTTTTTTTCCCTGTAATCCTATTACTTCTCTCCTTCTGGGAATCTCTCCTTACATGTTAAATTGCTTGAAATTGTTGAACATGTCACTGAGTCCTTTTTCCCATTCTTTTTTTTTCCCCTATAATTGTTTAGATATTTTCCATTGCTAAATCTTCAAGTTGACTAATCTCTTTAATTCTGCTGTTGGATTTAATTTGTTATTAATCACATCTAGGAATTTTTTTCATACATTATATTTTTTCAAGTCTGGAAGTTTCATTTGGTTCCTTTTAAAATTAGCTTTCATTTCTCTCATCATTATTGTTATAGCCTTGTGTACACTGAACATATTTACAATAGCTTTGTAAAGGTCCTTGCCTGCTAATTCTATTATCTCTGTCATTTTTCAGTCTATTTCTATTGGCTTTTTTTCTCCTGATGGTGGATATTTTCCTGCTTCTTTCAGGTCTAAGAATATTGGATCAGATGCCCAAGATTATTAATTGTACGTTGGGTGGGGTGGTGGTGCTCAGTTGTGTCTGACTCTTTGTGACCCTATGGACAGTTGCCTCCCAAGTTCTTCTGTCCATGGAATTTTCCAGGCAAGAATACTGGAGTGGATTGCCATTTCCTACTTCAAGGAATATTCCCGACTCAGGGATCTGGGTCTCTTGTGCCTCTTGCATTGGCAGGCAGATTCTTTACCATGGCACCACTTGGGAAGCCCAATTATACATTGAGTAGTAAACTTTGGGGTATTCAGTATTGGACCTCAGTCTGGCCAGCAATTAAGATACTTATATATGAGCTTCATTCTTTTGAAGCTTGTCATTTATCTTTTGTGATCTATCTAGAGTAGCATTTAGTCTAGTGTTTGTTCATCCCCACTATTAAAAGTCTATCCTTCCAGTCCTTACTAACAGTTCTATGTACTTAGTAGAATCTTTCTACCTTGACTGATAGAAACTCTGGTCTTATGTGAGCTCTGGGAATTATTTAGCTTACAGTCCCTTGATTATTTTTCTTTCTTCAGCAGTTATTATATTCCTTGCCTCATGAAATTTTATCCTAAGCAATCACAGCCAAGGACTCAATGGATATTGGATTTGCAGAGATGTTTCCACATACTCTCTCCAGGATTGTATGTTGGCCTATGTTCAGCCACATTAATCTCCCTGAAATCCAATTTTTTTCTACAGGTTCACTTTGGTTCAAATTTTCCTGGCTCTGTTTGGGTTTCCTTATCCAGAACCATAGTCTAGAATTGTCTCTAACCTGAAAGCTAGAAATGCCAACTTCATTATTTTCCCTCCTTTCAACATTCTACAGTACTGTGACTGTTTTCCAGTAATAGGATCACTAAACATAGCAAATAAAAATATAAGGCATCTAGTTGGATTGAAGTTTCAGATAAACAATTTATCTGAATTTCAGTATGTGTCTCAAAAGTTGCATGGTACAAACTTACACTAAAATTGTCTGAAATTCAAATTTAACTCAGCATCCTGTATTTTATCAGAAATACTGAAAAACAGTCGTTTCATATATTTTTCACCATTTGTGTTGTTTATTGTGGAAACATTGCTGTAGTAGTTATTCCTTCACAGGTAGAAGCAGAATCTTGATGTCATTTGTTTATGAGTGTTGTACATTGTGAATTTCACATTGTTGATTTTTTTGTCAATCATCTTTTAAAGAGTGCTAAAATTTGTTTTCCTGATAGCTAAGGAACTTATGGCTTAGTGTGGTCATTTTGAGTCTTGCTTTTCTTCAGGGTTTCTTCTGGTATCTCTAGAGTAGCCTGTATTCTAGGACTGGCTTAGTTAACTATTAAGATGTGACCCTTCTGGAGTTTCTATTGAATCTTAGTTTTCAACAGTTTTCTTTACTTTGTCTAGTCAGAATGCTAATGCCTCTTAGCCGCATGTAAGCTCTGAGGGGTGTTCAGCTCAAGTCTCTCTGATTGTTCGTTTCCTGTCTCATAAGCCTTTACTTTATATAAGTACAGCATAATATTCAGCCAAGATTTAAGAAGATCCCTATGAAGATATCTAGAAGCTCTTTCTGTGCATAATTCTCTTCTTTCTGGTACGTTGCTCTGCAAATTGAAGCCACCTTAGCTTTTCTAAACTCCAGTCTTTGTCTCCATAACTCAGCAAAGCCATGGTGCTTTGCTTGGAATCTTACTCTCCAAACTGCACTCTAAAAAGTACCTTTAGGCTTTCCAAAGCTGATGCAATCTTAGGATTCATTTTGTCTTTCTCTTTTCTCAGGGGTAATAGTCCTGTGCTACCTATTTCCCACCAACTGAAAACAGCCATTTCATATGGTCTTTCCATTTTTCTGGTTGTTTATGGTAGGGGGCAAGTCTTGTCCACTTATTTATCATGGTCAGAAGTGGAAAACTGACTTCTTTTAAAAGTTTGATCTTCAGTCTCTATAAATTCTGCACATGGTGGAGTATCTGTCATACTCTTATACTGGTAACTTCTTATCCATTTTTTTCTCAGTTGGAAGTGAAACCAGCTTTAGCATTATGCTAAAGCTCTGTTACATGGTGTCTCTGAGGTCTATGCTCTAGGCAGGTCAACATTACTCCCCAGGATCCAGTGGCAGGAATGTAAGACACGTGCAACAAGCTCTTCATGATTATAAAAGCAATGTATGGCAAAACCAATACAGTACTGTAATGCAGAAGAAAGTCTTAAAAATAAATAAAGGAGAAAAAAAAACAATAAAAATAAAAGCAATAAATGGCAAGTCAGGGGGGTGGAAACTGACAGCTGTTTCCTGACTTGCAGACTGAGTAGTTTGGACATTGCCTTCTGAGAAATTAAAATCAGTTTAAATACAGATGTTGTTGTTTAGTCACTAAGTCGTGTCTGACTCTTTTGCAACCCCTTGGACTATAGCCCAGGATCCTCTGTCCATGGGATTTCCCAGGCAAGAATACTGGAATAGGATGCCATTTCCTTCTCCAGGGAATCTTCCCAGCCCAGGGACTGAACCCACATCTCCTGCTTGACAGGCAGGTTCTTTACTACTTAGTTACCAGGGATGCCCAAATAGGGACAAGATATGTTCAGAGTGGTGCTCTTTAGAATCGTGGTGTAGAAGGATCTCTAGAGAGAGCTACGCTACTGTGATGTTTCAGTCTAAGAAAAACAAAGGGGAGGCAAATAAAGGAAGTACCAGTGAAAGATAATCAACAAATCATATAGTTCAGCTAAGAGCAGGCATAAAATGGACCTAGATTCTGAAATTGAGTGAAGAGGATCACAGTCTTGTAGTCCTGTCACTGGAGAGCCAAAGAAAATCTGACAGATCATTTGTTGGTTGTGCTATGGAACGTGTTTTAAAAGTCTGTGGAAACTAGGGCTGTCTGATCTTTATTCTCCACTTAAAATATTCATTCTTTGATGCATTCACTCATCAAGTACTTATAAGTGAACATATCCTTTGTTCCAGCAACTGATGTGTTGGTGGCGGTAGTGTCCAGTCACTAAGTCATGTCTGATTCTTTTTGACCCCATGGACTGCAGCACACCAGGCTCCTCTGTCTTCCGCTATCTCCTGGAGTTTACTCAAATTCATGTCCATTGAGCCAGTGATGCTCTCTCTCTCATCCTCTGCTGCCCTCTTCTCCTTTTGCCCTCAATCTTTCCCAGCATCAGGGGCTTTTCCAATGAGACAGTTCTTTGCATCAGGTGGCCAAAGTATGGGAGCTTCAGCATTAGTCCTTCCAATGAATATTCAGGTCTGATTTCCTTTAGGATTCACTGAATTGATCTTGCAGTCCAAGAGACTCTCAAGAGTCTTTTCCAGCACCACAATTCAAAAGAATCGATTCTTTGGCACCCAGACTTCTTTATGGTCCAACTCACATCTGTACATGACTACTGGAAAAAACCATAGCTTTGACTATATAAACCCTTGTTACAAAGTAATGTCTCTATTTTTTAATATGCTATCTAAGTTTGTCATAGCTTTTCTTCCAAGGAGCAAGGCTCTTTTAATTTCATAGCTGCAGTCACTGTCTGAAGTGGTTTTGGAGCCCAAGAAAAGAAAATCTGCCACTATTTCCACTTTTCCCCCATCTATTTGCATGAAGTGATAGGATCCAATGCCATGATCTTAGTTTTTTTAATGCTGAGTTTCAAAGCTGTTTTATCAATCTCTTCTTTCACCTTCATCAAGAGGCTCTTTAGTTCCTCTTCACTTTCTACCCTTAGAATGGGGTCATCCACATATCTAAGGTTGTTAATATTTCTTCAAGAAATCTTGATTCCATCTTGTGCTTCATTCAGCTTGGCATTTTGCTTGATGTAAAATGCATATAAATTGGTGGCTCAGAGGTTAAAGTGTCTGCCTCTAATACAGGAGACCTGGGTTCGATCCCTGGGTCGGGAAGATCCCCTGGAGAAGGAAATGGCAACCCATTCCAGTATTCTTGCCTGGAGAATCCCATGGACGGAGGAGCCTGGTGGGCTACAGTCCATGGGGTCGCAAAGAGTCGGATACGACTGAGTGACTTAACTAACTAACTAACAGTATACAGCCTTGTCAACTGATGGGGTATAACAAAAAGATTGAAACATCTCCTTGTCTTAAAGGAGTATGCATTGTGATAAGAAAATAGATGAGTAAATGAGTAATTGCAACATGGTAAGAAAGTTCTTGAAGTCTTCATTTTTCCCTTTGAAGGTCATTGCTGGGGTAGCAGGGGAGAGAGGCAATAGTTTAAGTAGGGCCCATGTGATTCTGAATTAAAATTTTAAAGTAGTATGCAGATTAGACTTCCATTGCTGCCGTACTTAGACATTTTGAGTACCTCTTAGGAAGTCAGCAAAATGAAGACAAAATTGAGCTGGAGAGTGGTGGATGTATATTTCTTCTGTACTTGTGTTATAAAAAGACCTGTCTAAGCCACGTTAATGATCATTCTGGGAGGACAAGGAGGCCTGGCATGCTGCAGTCCACGGGGTCACAAAGTTGCCATGACTGGGCAACTGAACAACAACAATGATCATACTATTTAGTATTTATCTGTATAAGGAAAATTGATATGCTAGAATCTGATTAGATTAATGCTATTATCATGATTGGAAAATACTTATTTTAATTTTTTTTTAAGTCCCAAGTCAGTACCATAAACAGAGATTGAGGATATATTCCATGGGTACTAATGTATCCATTTGTTCCACTTATAGTGTAGAGGAAAATGAAAGAACATTATCTTATTTAGTGTAAGGGTTATTTCTCTGAGTTACTAGTTAATCCAGTAACCTCTGTTTTCATTAATGAGAATATTGGAATTTCTTTTTACTCTAGAAACTTCTTTTGTCATGAAGTTCATTTATGGTTTTCACTAGGAAATTAAATATTAATTATACAAAGATAGGGAAACAGAATGGTAAAAAGATAAACATCTGTTTTTTCATCATCCAGAATTATCACTGTTAATAACTGTTTGCATTCTGCATTTCTTTTCTGTACATATATTTATTGCTTTGTAGGCTCGACATTGTTCAGATTGTACATAAAATATCTATATTTTTACTATTGTTTCAGCATGTGAAAGTGTTAAGTTGATCAGTCATGTATAACTCTTTGCAACCCTGTGGACTGTAGCCCACCAGGCTCCTCTGTCCATGGGATTTCCCAGGCAAGAGTACTGGAGTGGGATGCCATTGCCTCCTCCAGGGCATCTTCCCCATCCAGGAACTGAACCCAGGTCTCCTGCATTGCGGGCAGATTTTTTTACCATCTGAGCCACCAGGGAAGCCTTTATGTAAAAGCAAATACAAAATAGGCATGTCAAGCCTTTCATATCTCCTGTTACCAATCACTTAGTAGAGGGAGAAGGGAAGGGGAAAAAAACAACTAAAATGAAATCTATATGTGTGCATCTTTAATTTATTAAATTAACATAAAACCTTGTAAGGAAATGTTCTCTTAATTTTAAAGAAATCTTACAGAAAGACTTGCCTGAATTTATAGAATAACTTTGTAAAGGTGTACTTGAGATTTGAACCCAGAACTACAAAACTCCTAAAAATGTTCTTAGACTTCTCAACAGAATCAAGAGAGAAATAAAGAATGAAGGAACCAGCATGAAAGCTGCAGAATGGTCGGCAGAAAGATGAGGGGATAATAAGATAATAGGTTCATTCCAAAGAGCAAAAATTTCTTCAATTTAACCTTCGTGATCTAAAATTTGAGAAAATCCAACTAAACAAAGGGAAAAGTGACAGGAATAAGAAATGGGTCAAATTCTAGTTCTATTAAATTTTAAAATATTTCTTAGCTAAGCAATCCTATAGCTACTGGAGTTACATTTATATGCTATATTTGGAACCTGCTTATTTTAACAGAGCTTCCCTTGTGGCTCAGTTGGTAAAGAATCCCCCTGCAATACGGGAGAGCTGGGTTCAATTCCTGGGTTGGGAAGATCCCCTAGAGAAGGGAAAGGCTGCCCACTCCAGTATTCTGGCCTGGAGAATTCCATGATGGCAAAGAGTCAGACACAACTGAGCAAAACTTTCACTTCCACTTTATTTTTTTTTAATTAAATTTATTTAATTTTTTTATTACAATACTGTATTTGTTTTGCCATACATTGACACGAATCAGCCATAGGTGAACACAGTCTCCACTTTATTTTAACAAGTGCTCACCATTGACCATATTATTTAAAAGGAAAGTGTCTTATATTTCTTACTAGTCGTCATTTCTAAAATATGGGCCTATGTTAAGGGCCTATGAAGAGTTATGTCTCCTATCTATGCAGAATAGGCTGCTTCTGCTTAGGTAAAGTCATCAGAGATGGTTTAAAGGTTGGATTTTATTGTTGGATGACCTGGATGCTAGTTTGTGAATCTGAGTTAGTAATAAGCTATTTTTCTCAAAACATAGTTGAAAGTTCATTTATATTTATCTTCGGGGTTTCAGAGAAAAATGAGGTGAGGACCAATACATCTCTTCTAGGGAAGTCCTCACTTTGAATTTCTGTCTATAGAATAACCTTGAATAATCTGCCCTCAAATCAAAATTACTGCATAGAAATACCAAAAACCCAATGAAAACTCTTGTTTTTCCCACAGTCATCTGCCTAGCAGGTTTTGCTTTTTTTTTTATCCCAACAATTCCATATCTGTAAGGAAAACTGTGATAATTTCCTATGAAGGAAACCAATGAAGATATGTATCTATTTCTTCTCTTCCATCTATCCAACCACTTTATAAAATTCCATCACTTTTTTTTTTTTTCAACTTCACTCTGTTTTATTCTTTGCTCTTCATGACCTGGAGTCATATCCAAATCATTATTCCCTTTAAAATTCTTTTGTTTGTTTTGTTGTGGCAACTGCCTCCTAATTGGTTTTCCAGGTTTCAGACTTCCTTCTGTTATCATCATACATAATGATACCCAGGTAGTCTCCTTCAGAAGCCACTTTGATCATATTATCCATTGCTGGATGCTTCATTTCTGCCTCTATTGTCTCTAACCTATAAGCTCCCAGAGTCTTATCTCATTTCATGCCTGTGATAGTGCCTGGTATCTAGCAGACCATGAAGATTTATTTAGTGAATAAAAAGTGAATTTCCACTAAAGTAATGGATGTAGGAGTTGGGAAAGTAGTATAACTATATGGATTTTTTCTATTGTCTGAGAATTTTAGGTCAAACCCCAAAGCAAGCAAAAAATCTCTGAGAGAACACCCAGATGCAACTGGGTGCCATGCCTCTAGGCCAGTGAATCTCAACAAGGGGGAATTTTGCACCCAAAGACAATCTGGCAGTGTTTGGAGACATTTGGTTGTCACACCTCAAGGGAAGAGAAGCTTCTGGCACCTAGTGAGTAGGAAGCAGGAACCTGGTTAAGTATCCTAAAATGTATAGCTCTGCCTCCTCAAACAAACAGACATCTTATCTAGAGTGTTAATAATGCTATAGATTAGAAATTACCTCTAGGATTTAAGAAAATCCTTTAAGTTCTTTTCTCACTCACTCACTGTTCAACTGATACGATGAAAAGAGAGAGAATGAATAAAAAAGTTGTAGAAGTTAGGAGTAATAGGTTTAGGCATAAAGTATTTTTGATTTTCTCTTCTCCTTTACCCTAAGTCGAGTGATGGAGGCTCCAAGAAAATCTCTTGAAGTTTTTTGGAAATGGTGGCAAGCTGGGGAAATGGCATCTCACACCTGAGCTGGATGTCTGCTGAGCTAGAGATGAGTCTATTTACTCGCTTCTAAGACAGGAGTAGAGTGAGCGAGGCAGTTCTTAGAAGTGCTTGACATGCATTCTGAGAGCTTGAGAGTGTATGTGAATACATACAGGCAGTTTTGCTCCTGCCTGGAGAATTCTTAAATTGAGACTGAGTGGAGAGGTCTGGGACAGCAGGCCAAGGGAGGAGGGCAGTGAGAAGTGGATGGAATCTTCACGTTTTGGTTTGACAAGAAGACATGCGTTTTCTACCTCTAAAGGTAACTGGGTTCCATAGCTTAATGGAACTATGCTCGTGAGTATAGCCTGCTTGAGCACGGAGGCCCTGGCAGTATGAAGCTCTAGGCTATCTTGCAAGAGTTCAGGTGGTTATTGCTTTGTTTGTTTGAGGAAATTGTGTCAAAGAAGATCACTGCGGGGCTTATGAAAGAGCCAAGAATATGCTTGGTGAGAAAACTGGTGTTTGGCGTCTGCCACACGAAGAGAACGAATGGTCAGGTTACAGTAGCTCTTTACGCTTGTTTCCCAAACCCGGCCTCCTCCTGAGTCCTGATATAACACAGGAGGAAGAGGACCAAGGAGCATCTGAGAGGAAAGGTGGAGTAAATGAAAGGAGGGAAGAAAAAGTCCAAGAACAAGAAAGAGTAAAAGCCTGTTTTCCCATAGAGGTTTCTCAGCCTGCGTAATATAGAAACTGATGTGAGGAGAGAATTGGGTATGAAACTGCAGTTTCGGTTTAGACTTGACTAGGCTGTGTAATAGCCGAAATTCTCTGTTGCCAAAGTGTGATCTTGTTTTTTCTGTGTAAATGAAAGTGACCAGAAAGCCAAAAGAATCACTCCAGGTGTTATCTAGGACCAGCAAAGAAATCTAGACCAGAGCGTCTTGAAGGCACTAGTTGGCGCCGGGACGGGGGGGTGGGGTTGGGGTGGGTAGGGGGTGGGGGGTGTTCCCGGCTTGTTTTCCATGGCGTTTACCTTGATTTTTTTTTAATCAGTTATGTTAGCCTTTACTGCACATATCAGATTTGTTAAATGTTTACATGTGCTAAAGCATTTATCAATTCCAATATTCCTCCCAAATAAGAATTGCCACTTTAAAAGGAAGAGGAAAAGGTTTGTCAAGGTCAAATAACACATCATGGTGAAATAAGGGTAAATCCTTTCTAGAGCCTTCTGTTTTGAATGTTTTCTCTAATAGCTAATAATTTAAGAACAAAAAGTTTTATTTCTGGGAGAAATTTTGAACAAAATGGAACTTTAGCCATATTAATAGAAATTCTTTTGTAGAAATTAACAGGATAATTTAAGCATCAGAACAGTCATGTTTGTTCTGCTTTGACTCCTAGCCACATGTTCTGTCATGCGCTCCTAAGATCATGCACTATCCTGACAGATGTATCAGTTCTTGCCTTACATATTGACGTTGCTAGCAGTGAAAGCAGCCTATCCTTTAGTAGTAGGCCTGTCTGCATTCTGAATTCGTAAGTGTGCTGACAATTGAGTGAGAAATGAGTTTGTCTGAGTTATACTGACAGCAAGGGGTGGAAGAGTTCATTCAGGTGATGATGTGATAATTTCACACACACTAGCTGATGCCCCTTCTCCACTCTCACTTATATGTGTGTGCAAATATGTATGCCCAGAGAGGTGCTAAAATGCAGCAAGTCAAGAATTAATTTCTATTAGATCTTGCTTTTGGTTTTCACCATTTTGACCTTAAAACTCCCAGAGAGTTCTGTTTCCAGGGGGTGAAGTGAAACCACGTTGCTATCTTATTTGTCTTTTATAAATCATACTAAAATTGATCATTAAATAAGCATGTATACATCTGAGGAGGTGGTGAGATAGACGTCAACACTCATTATGCCAGAGTCTAAAGTCTAAATTGGGCTTCTTTGAAGCATTAACAAGGATACCATTATTTATAACTGTTCATCTCCTTGGGTAAAATCAATACCATAAAGTATGCAAACCTCTGTTTGCATTCTTAAATGAGGTTTCATCAGGCCTCAGTACTGTTTCTCTTGTGGATTTTAGTTTTGCTCTGCATTGCGTATCACAGGTATTAGACTACCTGAAATTGGGAGACTGACTCCATTTTGAGTGTAAGATTTACCAGCCTTGCTAATGAAAATAATATTTTCCTGTGCCCATTGTCTTCCTCCTTCTGTGAATTTTCTCTCATCTATTTACTCCTTCATTTCTTCATGTATTTCTTCATTTGTTTATTCCCTCACATCCATTCTGAATTCAGTCATTCATTCAGTAAACCTTTATTGAATCTGTTTAATGAATACATGTCTATAAAAGGAAAAACTCGACACAGGACTATTTAGTTCTGTTAACAAATCACTGAGGATGATGAATGCCTCTTGCTGTCATTTTTTATATTCTTCTAACTTCTCTACTAACAACTCCCTTTTTATACAAAGCAACACCATTTTCAGAGCTGTTCATACTGACTCTGGGCATCACTTTGATCTCTCCACTTTTAGTCAATTACTGAATTTCATTGATTCTTCAGATTATTGTCTTGAGAATCCAGATCCTTCTCTCTCACCTCATTGCTCCTACCTTGGTCCAGACTACCTTCTTCTATTCGTATGGGTTATTGCAAGAGCTTATTAACTGAACCACTAGACATTAGTCTTGTCTTCTTCTCATCTACTTTCCAAAGAATGATATTTAGAAAGTAAAAAATTTTGTAGTGTTAATCCCCACTGAACAATGTTTCATTAGCATTTATTGTCCTTATTAAAAAGTCCTATATTCATGGCAAACAAGTAAGTCCCTTCACAATATGGTTCTGCTTTCCCTACAGCGTCGTAACTCAACATCATCCATTGTGCCAATGGACACAGAGAAAGACTTCTTGTAAAGCAAAAAGACCATTCTTTTGTTCTGTTAATCCTTCTGCCTTGAACATTTCCTTTGTTTCCTCACAACACCCCTCCCTTCCTTTTAGTCTTTGCCCGATTTGCTTTCAATCATCTTTTTTGGGGGTTGCCTTCGGTATATTTTATTTTGTTTTATTTATTGGAGGATAATTGCTTACATTGTTGTGTTCGTTTCTGCTGAAAAATGAAGTAAATCAGCTACATGTGTACATATATCCCCTCCCTCTTGGCTCTCCCTCCCACCGTCCTCCTCCCATCCCACACCCCTCTAGGTCATCGCGGAGCACCAAGCTGAGCTCCCTGTGCCTTACAGCAGGTTCGCACTAGCTATCTATTTTTGTAAGTTTTGACTCCGTTTCATTACTTTCCACTTGAACTGACTTGGGTCTCTGGTTACCTGCTCCTTACAGCTATGTACTTGCTCTGACATACCATTTACCGCACTCTGGGCTCTTGGCCCTGGGAGGCAGAGGCTATGTCTACATTTTTTTCCACTGAATTCACAGAGCTTGACACACAGTAGGTGCTACATAATGCTTGTGAATTTAGTGGATTTCTCTGAACCTAGTACTTATTAATATTTCAATCCTAGATTTAAAAAATTCTTCTTTTAATTTAAAGATCTTCAACTTAGAGATGCGATTATGTCCAATAAGCCCATCCTAAGGTAAAAATATCGTAGGTTGAAAATGCATTTAATGCACCTAATATACTGAACATCAGAACTAATCTAACACAAAATGTGATCTAGAATAGTGTTGAATATGACATGTAATTTATTGAATATTCTACAGAAAATGAAAAACAGAATTGTTGCATGTGTACAGAATGGTTGCAAATGTTTATCAGTTGTTGACATCCCTGACCAAGAAGCTGACTAGGAGTGGCCCAGAGAGTAGCACCACATATTAGTATCTCTAGCCTGAGAAAAGATGAAAATTCAAAATTTGAGGTATGATCTCTACTGAGTACATATCAAATTTGTACCATCATAAAGTCAAAGAAACCCTACATTGAACCACTGTAAGTTGGGGAATGCCTATATACAGCTATACACCCTTTCTTTCCCTCAGTCATTGTATTTTATGTACCATAGTTGGGGAAGAGTGTGCTACAAGCCTAAGAACTGGATTGGAAAATAATTCTTTACTTCATCAGGCTGTTAATCCTACATGCCTGTGGTGATAAACCCCAGAAAATCTGGATAATCCTATATAGTATTCAGAGAGAGCCGGAAACAGCTATAAATATCATACTGTCAAATGCCATCATCATTTAGAGAACTCCGCAGTTCTTTTCAAATTGTATTGGGCTCTGCTTGCCTCATGAAGTCTCTGCGAGCCTTTTCCCACTTTTTCCTATTGCTCCCTTCGCTTTCTATGTTCCTTCTTGATGTCCCCCATCTGTCCCTTCGGCCTTCCTTTTCATTCATTTCTGGCGCTCTTCCCTTCTACCTTAATCCTGTATCTAGGAATCCTGTCCTTCCCCCTGACAGTGCTTTTCCTTGCTTCTCTCACCTGTCCTTCCTTCACTCCATTTGTTTTCTGGAGATACTTCTGTCTGTCTTCTTTCTCTTCTTTTACATTCTCTTCTGTCTTTTCTTATACCCTCTGCTTCTAGAGGGGTAATGTGGGTACCTGGTGTGTGTGTGTGCGTGCGTGCATTCATGTCTGTGTCTGTGTGTCTGTAGGGGAAGTTGCCTGATGGCCACAGTAAACCCCAGTGTTCTCCATAGCCCCATTTATTCTAGTATCCATATGACTCACAGGCACAGAAAGTAGTTGAAATTCCATAGATAAGCAAATAATTCTTGGCAGTTTCAAAATGAAAGCAACCGCACTGCCAAAAGGCTTCTGTTTACCACACAAAACAAATGTTGTTACTATTTCAATTCCAAAAAGCATCTTAAAAGCATCCTTTCACAAGAACATTGTTCTAGCCTTTATGTCTAATTAGATGTAAAGAAAATCTTTTGTTATTTTTGTTACACAATTTAGGCTTGGCTAATAACCAGAGATAAATAAGGGTTTACCCCTGCTGGGTTCTGTAGCAACACTCTTCTGAATAAAATAAGGGCACATGTGCAGTGCAAATCCCATGAAAGGCCTTTCTTCTCGACGCTTATTTTTCTTTCATCCTCATCCTGATTCCTTTCACCTCAGCATAATCCTCTTTTATTTTTTCTTGAGGAGCTCTGCAGCATGATTTCCATAAATATTTTGGGCAAAATAACCTAGTTTTTTTTTTCCTTCATTTCCCCATTTTGTATGTTTTCAACTAGAAGCTACCCTAAGTCTACTGGTTTCTTTAGTTATAACTAAGCTATTCTGTTGAGACAGGATGGGATGGGGTAGTAAAAAGGCATCCAAATAGAGAGGTGATTGGCCCTTGCTGAACTGGCAAGGTAAACCACCCTAGTGGGTATTTTTTTCCTCTCTACACACCATTTTTTTTCTCTTCCCCAAACTGAGATTCCTTTATTCAGTATGTTGTTTGTTCTTTTTGCTTACACAGATTTAACTTTTTTTTTTTTTTTTTGCACAAGCAACACATTGTGTATGCTCTGAACACAGTGAATATCTGATTTTCTACCTACTTGTGTTTGCTGCTGCTCTGATATTCAAGGACAGATAGGAGGACTAATGTGTGGCAAGCACCCCAAACCCTGGAATAGATGCCACCTGCAGCTCAGCACAGTGTGCATTTTAGCACCTAGCTAAAGTCAGGAGACTTGGGCCTTTGTTCTGACTTGACCACAGATTTCCGTTTGGCCTTGAGCGAATCTCTTGACTAATCTTGAGTCTTTAAATAAGGCTGTACTTTGCATTCTCATTGAGATGCCACGCCTGACATTTATTTATTTACTTTTGGCTGCTGTGGGTGCTCACTGCTGCGTGTAGGTTTTCTCCAGCTGCTGTGAGCAGTGGCTACTGTCTAGTTACAATGCACGGTGGCTTCTCTTGGTTCAGAGCATGGGCTCTAGGCACGCGGGCATGAGTAGCTGCGGTACACGGGCTCAGTATTTGCAGTGTGTGAGCTCTAGAGTGTGTGGGCTGAAGTAGTTGTGGTGCTTGGGCTTAGTTGCCCTGCAGCATGTGAAATGTTCCTGAACAGGGATCAGACCTATGTCCCCTGAATTGACAGGCAGATTCTTAAGCGCTGGACCACCAGGAAGTCTTGACAATTGTTGATAAAAAGCTTGAGTACTATTGTAATATAACATGTTTTATGCCTCTAAAAGGGTTCAATTGTACGTATTATTTTATGTGCTATGTGTGCTTAGTCACTCAGTCATGTCTGATTCTTTGTGATCCATGGACTGTAGCCCACCAGGCTCCTCTGTCCATGGGATTCTCCAGGCAAGAATACTGGAGTGGGTAGCCATTCCCTGCTCCAGGGGTCTTCTGCACCCTTTGGGGGTAAATGTCATGGCTATTACATTTCTTTGGGTAAATGTTACAGGGATTGAACCTGGATCAATTAATCCATCAAAAAATGTTTTTCCTTAGTGTACCAGTAAGGTGCCCTTCAGTTAGGGGAAATAGTAAAGACAATATTAGATCAATCATTTTAATTTCCTATTTTCTAATTATAGTTTCCTAATTATAATTACACCTTATAGTTAGCTATCAGTAAATGCTTATTTATCAATATTTATTCTAGTAAATATTGCTGAAAGTGCTTGTAATATACAATGAGGAGAACTGCAGGCAGATTCTCTACCATCTGAGCCGGCAAGGAAGCCCCATGTATTATTTTACCTTCTTCAACTGCTAAATAAGTTAGTTTCCACTTTCCCTTGGAGAAACATGATCTAAGAATATGTGGATGCCATGCTCCAGGCTAGACCCCGAGCACCACTGATGCGTTGTCCTCTCAGAGTAATAACTTGAAGTAGCTTCTATTATGCCATTTTTCAGATGAAGACACTGGGGATCAAATAAATTTTGGAGTGAGTTTATGAATGCACATCAATTGAATGGCAGAGGTAGAATTGAACTCCAGGGGTTTTGGACTCCAAAGTCATTGCTTTTTCCATTACCAACATGAATGTAGACAGTCCATGACTTAACAAGAATTTGGCTTCGTTTTTCTTAAGTTAATGAGAGTGTGAAAGCAATATCCATTCAGTTAAAAAAAAACAAAAAACAAAACTGTACTTGGAATTTGGACTTTTGATCTTTTCTGGACTAGCAACATGCAGTATACTATTCTCTCTTGCTGCTGGGCAGCGGCAGTGAGCCACAGCTCCCAGTCAGCCGCACAATCATGACGATAAACAACTGATTGATTTAACAGCCATTCTGTACCTATACAACCATTCTGCTTTTTACTTTGAGTGCAGTATTCAATAAATTACATGAGATATCCAATACCTTGTTATAAAATAGGCATTGTATTAGATGGTTTTGCCTAACTGTAGGGTAATGCAAGTGTTTTGAGCAAAATTAAGGAAAGCTAGGCTAAGTATGATGCTTGGTAATTGGTGTATTAAAAATTTTTGAACTTAGGATTTTTTCAACTTAAAATGGGTTTGTGGAAATGTAACTCCATCATAAATCAAGGAAGATGTGTATACTCAATTGTGAATAATTTCTTATTCACCTGCTAATTCTTCCCCCACCTTGCATTTTAGCCGCTACTCTTAATAGAATTAATCCATCAAAAATGATTTTTTCCTTACTGTGCCAGCAAGGTACCCTTCAATTAGGGCAAATAGTAAAGATAATACTAGATCAATCATTTGAATTTCCTATTTTCTAGTTATAGTTTCCTAATTATAATTATACCTTATAGTTATCTATCAGGTAAATGTTTATTTATCAGTATTTATTCTGGTAAATATTGCTGAAAGTACTTGGCAATATTTACCCAAAGAAATATAATAGCCATGGCAATTTACTTGTTTAAGTAAACAATGATTTAAATAAATAATTTAATCCAAATTGGTATTTGTCTTATTTTATAAAAACATATTTGTAATACTATGCCAGGTAGAGGCAGAAATGATGCATAAATTTAGTGTTGTTTAGACTGTGTAAAGGTAAAGTCAGAAATAATGTGCAAATTAGAAGGCATAGCAAAGTTTCTAAAAGCTAGTTATCATTGTTATGCATTTTTTCAGGTTTGGTGAATTAGCCTTACTCACATCTGTGAATAGAATTATTGTTCTTTAAAATGATAGAGATAAATTTTTACAAATAAATCTTTTAATGTGATTTTCTTTTCTTTCTTTACGGTATCACAAGGGACAACAATGACGATTTCCAACCCAGCATGATCTGTGGGGCAAGCATTTTTGTAGTACTTACTATCTGGCTTTTAATTGATTCTAGATAAAGTGTGAGAATGGCTTGCCAACAATGATAAGAGGAGATGTAGCACCAGCAGTAGTAAAACTTGTAAGAGTCCTACCTGTAGTTCTTCAGTGACTCGGTCGTGTCTGACTCTCCATGGCCCCATGGACTGCAGCACACCAGGCCTCCCTGTCCTTCACCATCTCCTGGAGCTGGTTCAAACTCATGTGCATCGAGTCAGTGATGCCATCCGAACAGCTCATCTTCTGTCGCCCCTTCTCATCCTGCCCTCAATATTTCCCAGCATCATGGTCTTTTCTGATGGGTCAGCTGTTCACATCAGGTGGCCAAAGTATTAGAGCATCAGTCCTTCTAATGAATATTCTAATCTGATGAAAGATTTCTGTTAGGATTGACTGGTTTGATCTCCTTGCAGTCCAAGGGATTCTTGAGAGTTTTCTCCAACACCACAGTTCAAAGCATCAATTATTCCGTTCTCAGCCTTCTTTTTGGTTCAACTCTCACATCTGTACATGACTACTGGAAAAACCATTGCTTTGACAATACATACATTTGCCATCAAAGTGACATCTCTGCTTTTTAATGTGTTGTCTAGGTTTGTCATAGCTTTTCTTCCAAGGAACAAGCATCTTCTAATTTCATGGCTTCAGTCACCATTTGCAGTGTTTTGGAGCCCAAGAAAATAAAGTCTTTCTCTGTTTCCATTGCTTTGTTTTCCATTGTACTAAATATTGACTTCATAGTCTATATCATATAATCTACATGATAACCTTATAGAATAGATACTAAATATTATTTTTATTGTAATTTTATTATAAGGATATCAGAATTTAAGTAATGTAAAATTACACTCAAGAGTTTGACTGAACCCAGTTTTCTCATTCTATACTGATGATCTTAGCATATATGCTCTGCTTAGTTAGGGCAAGTTCTGCTTGCTAATTTATGGTGTTAGAAATGGGAAGGGGGACATAAAGAAATGGTATTTGTTAGAGAAGAATGGGCAGGGGCATAGGAAAGATGTAACTAGTCTTTTTAGAATGGTAGGAAACACAGAATGGAAAATCATATTAGCTCTTGGGAAGAATTTTTTGACCATAACATTTGTAAGCAGGAGAATAACTTACTGAGGGGGATAGTAAAATTAAAAGCTCTAATAAAATATTAAATAACTATTCATATGGAGCAGTTTATGTAGGCTTTAATGTGAAGGCAGGGAATTGGAATTGAATTCAGCCTTGAAAAATGTTGTGGACTGTTGAGTGTAAAAATTTAGTAGCTAATAAAAAGATTTTTAATCCCCTTAAGGAGATGCACAGCTTGTAATATTATAAATATCAAAATTATTTATTTTAGTCTAAGCATGAATGATCAGAAGTAGTAGCTGATTATAAAGACAGGGATTAAATGGAATTTTAAACTCCTTTGCACATATACAGATTAACATGGAAACATACTGATTATTACTATTTGGAAACACCCTCAAAGCTGGAGATGAGTAAATTCCAAGTTTTCACATAAGGTAATATAGATTCTTAAAACTTTAGGCAAATAATTCTGATCTCAGTCTCTTTAATATTTGGAGCTGTATGAGAAAGTCTAGAAAAGACTGGTAATCCCCAGAGACCAGCGTCAACTCACTAAGAAAAATCAAGTCTCTTTATTCTCATTTCCAGTTTGGAGACTTGCTAAGTTTTTTAGCAGGAGAGGATCAGTGTCATTGAATATCATGGTCACAGATAGTAATGAAAAAATCAAATTGGAAAATATGACCAATATTCTTAAAAACATTTGAAATTAATTGTCAACTATTACAAGAGTACATTATTAAATTTTTATTCAGTTTGAAGGGATAGTCTTTAATAAATTTCCACATAAAGTCTGACTGTTGTCATCTCTGGTCCAAAAATGTCACCAAGTGATTGATTATTGTTGTTCAGTTGCTAAGTCATGTCGGACTGTTTGCAACCCCATGTACTGCAGCACACCAGGCTCCTCTATCTTCCCCTATCTTTTGGTGTTTGCTCAAATTTATGTCCATTGAGTCAGTGATGCAGTCTAACCATTTCATCTTCTGCCACCCTCTTCTTCTGTCTTCAGTCTTTCCCAGCATCAGGGTCTTATCCAAAGAGTCTTTTCACATCAGTGGCCAAAGTATTGGAAACGATGTGTATGTTAGTCACTTAGTGGTGTCTGACTCTGCGACACCATGGACTATACCCCACCAGGCTCCTCTGTCCATGGGATTCCCCAGGCAAGAATACTGGAGTGGGTTGCCATTTCCTTCTCCAGGGGATCTTCCTGACCCAGGGATTGAACCCTGGTCTCCTGCGGCTCCTACATCGGCAGCTGGGTTGTTTGCCACTGAGCTGCCTGGGAAGCCCAGTCTGTATACCCAGTACCCTTGATGGGAGAGATGGATTTGATGTGAACAGAAGTGCACTGGCAGCTTTCACCTTCGCATGAGGTGAGGCCAAAGATGAAGGAGCTAAGGCCAGAGCCAGCTGAGATGGGGCCTCCCTCTGTTCAGTGGCCTTCACTGCCCTATAGCGGGCAGGACAGATCCCAGGTTGATGGAGCAGTAGCCTTGTGGGTTGGGCAGACCAGATGGGTTCCCTTTCAGTGTGTGGTCTCCCTTCTCCCAGCACCAGCACTCTTGTCTCAGAGGGGAGCAGTACTTTAGAAAGAGGGACCCATGAAGACTCTCAGCTCATGAGGGGACGTGGGCTGTAGCAGGCTGGGCAGACAGAGGTCTGGGCTGCTTCCAGTGTGCCACCTGTGCGGGCACCAGCCCCTCCTACATCTCAGTCTCCTTGGTCCCTCACAATCTATCACTCCCCCAGCCATTGCCACCCCATCCTCTTGTGGAATCCTGCTGCTGGGCAGGGAAGGCCTGCGTGGGCCCTTGATGTGTATCAGTGAAGACTGTGGTGGTCCAGCCAGCATCAGAGATAGGGACCCATCCTGGTGTGCTTGTAAGCACCCAGAATGGCTGCCCCCACTGTGCTCAGGTGCCACCATGGTCCAAGTCACCCCCTGCGTCCCATGGCCAAGGTCTCTCGCCCTCCATGGCAGTGCTAACTCCTGCTGTGAGGTGAAGTCAGCAGGGCTGGAGCATTTGCTCAGCTCAGACTGGGCATGTGCCAGAGCAATCTTGGAAAATCTGGGAGACACTGGAGTAGTCCTCAGTCCATCACCCTCTGTGCCCTGCCTCAGGAGCGAGCCAGCACTCACGCGCTCCTCACGGGCAGGCTTCCCACAGCCCCCCGTTCATCCCTGCAGCCCTCCAACCAACGAAAGGGGCTTGCCTTCCCTGGGTTAGATGCCAGGACTGAGATGCCCAGTGTGTGGCTTGAACCGCTTACTCCCCAGGGCAGATTTCCTCGTTCCTCTCAGTCCCTTCCCAGAAGCACAGGTCCCAACCCAATCCCTTCCCTTCCCTTCCTATCTGATTCCATGCCAATCTGTTTTTACAGCCTTGGTTGCAGAGTTTCTGTCAGTTTTCAGTGAACACTATTCCACACGTAGATGTATTTGATGTGTTTGTGGCAGGAAGTGAATTCCGTGTCATCTTCCTCCATGATCGTGATCAATTCTCCCTTGCACATGTGTTTTGAATCAAAGTTTCTAGTTTTAGCACTTCCATTTAGATCTTTGATCCATTTTGAGCTAATTTTTGTATACGGTGTGAAGTAGGGTTCCAGCTTTATACTTTTGCATGTGGATATCCAGTTGTTTCAGTACCATTTATTCAACAGACCACTCTTTCAACCCCAGTGAATTTTCTTGGCCCATTAGGTAAAAACCAACTGGCCGTGAATGTTTTGTGGTTTTTATTTTTCCTCATACATCATATTTAGCACTATTCTATATGCTTATTGCCATTTAGAGAGATTCTTTTGAAAGTCTTCTGCACATTTCTGCCATTGCTTTAACTGATTTATAGGATTTCTATACATATTTGTATATTAATCTCGTCAGTATATGTCTTACAAATATTCTCTCCTACTTTGTAGCATGACTTTTTATTCTGATGTTTTAACTGGTGGATGTGTAAATTGGTTTCATGTGTAAATTTGCTTTGCAGTGCTTCTTGGTTTCTGCCATACAACAGCACAAATCAGTCATATATATATGTGTGTGTATCTCCTCCCTGTTGAACACCACCCCCACTCCCTGTCCCCTCAACTCCACCCTCTAGGTCATCACAAAGCATCAGGCTGGGCTTCCTGTGTTGTATGGCAACTTCCCACTATCTATCTATCTTGCACATGTTAGTGCGTCTACGTCAGCGCTACTTTCTCAATTCGTCCCACCCTCAGCTTCCCCCACTGAGTCCCCAAGTCCGTGCTCTTCTAGGTTCCTCAGCACCATGTTTCTAGATTCCATGTATATGTGTTAATATACGATACTTATTTTTCTCTTTCTGACTTACTTCACTGTGTATAAGAGGCTCCAGGTTCATCCAATTCACTACAACTGACTCAAATTCATTCCTTTTTATGGCTGAGTAATATTTCATTGTATATATATGTACCACACCTTCTTTATCCACTCATCTGTCAAGGAACATCTAGGTTGCTTCCATGTAGCATGATTTTGACTCTCTTAAAGGTGTCTTATTAAACTCTTCAAAGTTTTAGCATAGTCCAATTACTTTTTTTTCCTTCACAGTTACTGTTTTGTGCCCTTATTAAGTAATTTAAGTAAAATGCAAGAATATGCAAGTTCTTGAAAATATTTTTCTAAAATCTTTATTGTATTATGTTTCACAGTTAGGTTTATGATCCATCTGGAAATGATACTTGTGTTTAGTGTGAGACTAAATTTAGTTTTCAACATATACTGACCTAGATGATTTACTAAAAAGACTATCTTTTCTTCACTGCACTGTAGCATCAGCTAAGTTATAGGCAAGAGTGCCACATTTATGTAGGTATGTGTCTATACTCTCTCTTCTATGTCAAGTATCTTTTCATCTTTCTATATATTACACTGGTATTTCTTAACTGCATTTAGCAATAGTATACTATTTGAACTGCTACCTCTTTACAGTAAGCCATGATATTTGGATAAATCTTATAGATTTTTTTCTTTTTCAACACCATGTTTGCTATTCTTGGCCTTTTATTTTCCATGTAAGTTTTAGAATCAACTTGTCATTGTCTTAAAAAAAAAAACTTTCAGGATTGTGATTGTGATTACACTGGATCTAAAAATCAATTTGGGGAGAACTGATATCTCTATAATATTGAGGTTTCTACTCCATGAGCAGCCTATGTTTATTTATTTAGATTTAAAATTTTCTTTCAAATAATATTTTAAATTTCTCACTGAAGAGGTCTTCTGAATATATTGTTGGATCTAGTTCTATATATTTGATTTACTTGATACAGATGAAAATAATACCTTCCTGGTCTAAGGAAGACTATTCTTCTAAGGAAGACTGTTCTTCCTGTTCTTCCTGTTCTTCTACTGTTCTTTATCATTGAGAAATATCTTTATCTCCCTCACTGCCTCAAAATTGTTTTTGATATTACTAATAGTTATACAAGTTTATTATTGGTTAATGTATATCCTTTTTATTTTTACTTTTTTATAATTTGTGTATTTAAGGTGGTTTCTTACAGCAGCATGTCATAAAGTTTGACTGTTTTATCCAGGCTAATAATGCGGGGCTTCCCGGGTAGCTCAGTGGTAAAGAATCCACCTGCCATGCAGGGACCCTGGTTTAATTCCTGGGTGGGGGAAGATCCGCTGGAGAAGGCATAGACTACCCACTCCAGTATTCTTGGGCTTCCTTGGTGGCTCAGCTGGTAAAAAATCTGCCTGCAATGTGGGAGACCTGAGTTTGATCCCTGGGTTGGAAAGATCCCCTATAGAAGGGAAAGGCTACCCACTTCAGTATTCAGGCCCAGAGAATTCCAAGGACTGTATAGTCCATGGGGTTGCCAAGAGTTGGACACAACTGAGCAGCTTTCAATACAATATGCAATCCTAGGTGGCTTCGTGGTTAAAAATATATACATATCCCCCTGCCAATGTGGGAGACATGGATTTCCATCCCTGGGTTGGGAAGATACTCTGGAGAAGGAGATGGCAACCCACTCCAGTATTTTTGCGTGGGAAATCCTGTGGACAGAGAAGCCAGAGTCAGACACAACTTAGTGACAAAACAACAATAACAATTATACTGTGATACATTTTTTTGAGTTGATTTATTTTGGTTTACCCCATGTGGTTGCAATTTCCATTGCCTGTTATTTCTTCCTGAATTTACATGCTTCCTAATTGGGGGGTTATTTTTCTTCTGTCTGAAGAACTCCCTTTATCATTTCCTTTTTGCATGTCTAGTGAGGACATGTTTTCTTATTTTTGTTTGTTTACTTTGCCCTCATTTTGGCTTGGACAAAAGGATCAGGTGATATAATAATTAATTCTTTATCCCCTTCTACTTTCCCTCTAGCTGTAGAAACAGCACATCTGAGAGACGTTTTGATTCCCCAAAGATTCATTTTCCAGTATCATGTTCTCATGGTCACAGGCAGAGAGGGAATGCAAAGACCAAATCACTGACATTTTGTTCTTTTAACAGATTAAATCCTAAGAACTGAGAAAAGTGGACCCATGGATATCTTTCACCTATTGGGTACCTTACTCTTCTGGTTCACACTGCTAGTGCCAGGGCCTAAAGCTGTATCTCATCTCCTGCATTGGTAGGTGGATTTTTTTTTTTTTTTACCACTGAGCCACCAGGGAAGCCCCCAGTTAATAGTGTGCTCTACCTAGGCATGGCACTAGCAGTGTGAACCTAGAATCTTATTAGTGCTCTGTGACATTAGCAGAACTCAACTGCCTTTGCAGGCCTGGTCTTCTTGACTACAAATCACACTGAGAAAAATAAGTCATTAAAAAGTCATTCTCCTAATTCTTAAAAGCCCATCTATACAAACACTCTTTGCTATATAATTAAATCTGCCTCAGCTGTGCTGTTTAGATAAAAGTTATACCTGTATATTTCAAGGTCATTTGCTGAGGATCACACATTAATGATTTGTTATCTTGAATTTTCAAAACACTCTAACCCATTAAAAATAACCTCAGCTATAAGTTGTTGTTTAGTTGCTAAGTCATATCTGATCTTTTGCAACCCCACTGACTGTAGTCTGCCAGGCTCCTGTGTCCACGAGATTTCCCAGGCAAGAATACTGGAGTGGGTTGCCATTTTCTTCTCCAGTGGATCTTCCTGACCCAGGGACTTAGGCTGTGTCTCGTCTCCTGCATTGGTAGGTGGATTCTTTACCACTGAGCCACCAGGGAAGCCCCTAGCTGGTAAGTATTAGCCACAATTAGCTACTGTGGTCAATCCATGTCAAAGTCCTTTGTGGCCCAAGTTTACTTAAGTCCAAGTCCTTAAGCATTCTCTAAATACAATTCATAATCTTTTTTCCTAAACACCAAATCAGAGGACTAAATACTGAGATTTTAGGGGCTAATAAAAACCCACTATGGTTTTCCCAAGAATCATGTATGGATGTGAGTTGGACCATAAAGAAGGCTGAGCACTGAAGAACCGATCCTTTTGAACTGTAGTACTGGAGAAGATGCTTGAGAGTCCCTTGGACAGCAAGGAGATCAAACCAGTCAATCCTTAATGAAATCAACCCTATTAATCTTTTGAAGGACTGATGCTGAAGTTGAAGCTCCAATACTTTGGTGACATAATGGAAAAGCCGACTCATTGGAAAAGACTGATCCTGGGAAAGATTGAGGGCAAGAGAATGGGGTGACAGAGAATGAGATGGTTGAATGGCATCACCGACTCAATGGACATGAGTTTGAGCAAACTCCAGAAGATAACAGAGGACAGGGAAGCCTGGCATGCTACAGTCCATAGGGTTGCAAAGACTCAGACACAACTGAGCAACTGAACAACAACAGTAATTAATGCCCATTCTTAACTGCTGCTGCTAAGTCACTTCAGTCATGTCTGACTCTGTGCAACCCCATATATGGAAGCCCACCAGGCTCCCCACCATCCCTAGGATTCTCCAGGCAAAAACACTGGAGTGGGTTGCCATTTCCTTCTCCAATGCATGAAAGTGAAATGTGAAAGTGAAGTCGCTCAGTCGTGCCAGACTCTTAGCAACCCCATGGACTGCAACCTACCAGACTCCTCCGTCCATGGGATTTTCCAGGCAAGAGTACTGGAGTGGGGTGCCATTGCCTTTTCCATCTTTCTTCACTAGTAATTAATAAAATTTGATGGGAGTATCACAGTTAATTCTGTTTGAAAAATATGGCTAGAAAATGATGATAAAATGTTATTTCTAGTCTCTCTCCTCCCCCACCAGCTAGCCCTCATTCTTGCCTTATTTTCAGTCTATGTTTTTGCACTGTTTACCCCAAGGAAAATTTGGTTTTCTCCAAGTCATTGTCTTTGCCTGGTATTGGGCTGAGAGGGAAGAGACTTAATCTGCACTGCCTCTGACCTATCAATAGACTACTGTTACAAAAACTAAAGCAATGGTCATCACTCATGGAACTGGCAGCTCACATCCTCCTGGGATGCATGAGTAAGAGATGGGCAAGAGGCCAAGAGCATTACTCTAGGAAGGCCCACACAGAACAGGAGAAATGAAGAACTGGCATTTAGTTCTCATAAATAAGTATTTGACTATTAACTCCAGAGATCTCCCATTTTAAAAATCTTCAATTTATAAGGCATATCAGCATATTATTATGAAAATGTCCACTGTAGCTCGTCATTGCAGAACAAGCGCTATTCATTTGTCTTCGGGAGAGGTGGCATGCTTTCTAACCTGTTGACATCTTTCTGTGGAAGTGGTGCAAAGAAATGAGCAAGAGCAGAGAAACTAGAATTGTTTAGTGTGGAGAATAGCAGGCTGGAAAAAAATTGTATAATGACGGCTCTTTGCAAGAACCTTAAGAGCTATCATATGAAAGAGGCACTTAATTGATTGTGTGTAACTAGAAAAGGCAGAAATAAGGGCAACATGATAGAAGGTTCAGGGAAGTAGGCTTAAATTCACTAAAGGATTATTTTTAATAGGAACTGAAAAAATGGAAAGGGCACACTTGCAAAATACTCATCTTGTATCATTTGTATGTGGGCAGAGACTGGGTAAATCAGGAAAGCTAGAGGAGAAGATATGGTGTGGGGTGGGCAGAGGACCAGATCACTCAAGAATCCTCAGACTTCTGATCATGTGAGGAGATTGTCATGGTAACAAGGACACTGCACAAGCACTGTGACTTATTCGGTCTTCCATAGTTCCTTCATATCTGCTCACTGGGGCTAATTTCACTCCTGACCCTGAATGAAAATTTGGGCAGACAGTAAGATTTCTCTTAAGGAAATAAAAAAAGCTGAAAAGTGAAAGTGTTAGCCACTCGGTCGTGTCTGACTCTTTGCGACCTCATGGACTGTAGACCATCAGTCTCCTCTGTCCATGGGATTCTGCAGGCAAGAACACTGGAGTCGGTAACCATGCGCCTCTCCATGGGATCTTCTCAACCTAGGGATCGAATCTGCATTTCCTGCATTGCAGGCGGATTCTTTACCATCTGAGCCACCAGGAAATGCAAAGGTGTGCAGTAATTTTTAGTTGCAGAAAAGAATTTCCAATTCCATAGTTACAATGTTCTGTTCCTTGTTATAATATGACAGCAAATGTGATAGAAGGTTGTGGCTTTTCCTCTTTCCTTCTATGTTGGGCCTGTTGCAAAGGGGAAGACTTTCTAGGGGAAAGATTCAATATCTTTCCATTAGCTCACCATTCTCCCTCTCCTTACCCATCGTATGACTCAAGATTCCTGGCTTCCTTGGAATGGATGCTGAGGGGTAATGAGGTGAAGAGAGCTGAGACATAGTTATTGCCTAGGAGAGCCGTGGTGATCCAGTTTTGACACTTTATAGATGAGGTGCATCCCATTAGGCACGTTGTTTATCTTGAGAGAGTTCTTACTTGCATTGCTCTTTTGAGGGTGATAAAATCATCTTCAGTGTCGTGCTTATTCCTTCCTCATTCCCTGGGAATCTGAGGATACCTTTAACACCCTTCTGTTGACAGCAGTTTTTGTCCTTTAAGAGTTATGTAGATAGGATGTGATGAGCCCACCACCAGCCTTCTTCCTGCTTGATTTGAAGGCCTTGTCCAGCCCACAGAAAATTCTGAGAGTGTAGTTATTTATGTCTTGGTCCTTTAGTCTGTTATCACTAGCTCATTAGTTCTGCCTCCTAATTAGTAGAGGATTGTTCTATAGGAGACACATATTAAATTCCCCACCCACATTGTAGGTCACCCACTGGAGAGCAATAGAAACCAGAGTAGCACCCTCTCAAAACAAAAGCTTCATGCACAATTCTTTGGCAATTTTTGTTTTCAGCCCTTTTATATAACTAAAATGGAATAAGAATTCTCTTACACAAAGAGTCTTATATATATTTTTCACACATCTATTTTGAAACTGTCACAGGAAACTCTATATTACAAATGCCTTTGGTAGCTAGTTATCTATTGTCAAAGGGTCATAGCCAAAACTTCAATTTTAATGCTCTGTTATTTAATTTATTGAAAAACACTTGAACATCAGGTAAGGAGAGGTAACCCAAAGAAGGCAGTGAGACAGAACCTACCAATAAAGGAAATAACAGATTACCTAATATTACTGTAAATAAAGTGACTTTCAAATGAACAGTTGTGGTAGTATACATGTTAATATTTTTACCCCCATAATAGCAAAATTTTCAGCTTCCTAATCGTCTTCAGAGATCAACCCTGGGATTTCTTTGGAAGGAATGATGCTAAAGCTGAAACTCCAGTACTTTGCCACCTCATGAGAAGAGTTGACTCATTGGAAAAGACTCTGATGCTGGGAGGGATTGGAGGCAGGAGGAGAAGGGGACGACCGAGGATGAGATGGCTGGATGGCATCACGGACTCAGTGGATGTGAGTCTGAGTGAACTCCGAGAGGTGGTAATGAACAGGGAGGCCTGGCATGCTGCGATTCACGGGGTTGCAAAGAGTCGGACACAACTGAGCGACTGAACTGAACTGAATCATCTTCTCAAGAGACATCCCAAACTCAACCAGTTCAAAAGTTGCCATTTCCTTCTCCAGATCTTTATCTTACTCTGAACAAATGTATTCCTTTTCCTAGGATCTCTCTTTTGGTTAATAGCATCACCAATTTGGAGTAGGAAATGGCAACCTACTCCAGTATTCTTGCCTGGAAAACTCCATGCATAGTGGAGCCTGACAGGCTACAGATTATGGGCTCGCAAAGTCTGACATGACTGAGCATGCATGTATGCATCACAAACTACTCTATTTCCCAAGCTAGAAAATTCAGTGTGAAAGCTTGAAGCTCTTAGAACAGACCATGGAAGAAAACTCATAATCTTCCAGAATATAACCGGGTAGATGCATTGGTGACAATTCCCTTTGTGTCAATCCTAGACTAAGGAGGTAGAACTGTATTGCTACATTGTCTAGTTTCTAGTTGCCAGGTAACCAGTTGTTACATGATAATCAGCATTGTTTGTTTTTTTGTTTGTTTGTTTTTCACAGACCCAAGTCATCTGCCTGTAAGAGGCAAAGGTTCTCCTTTATATATGTTATTGAAATTGCTTGTCTCAACATTTCTACCAAATGTATGACATGCAAATAGATGCGTATACAATGTGCTGGGGTAAACTACATCACAAAAATTCTACCCAGATACATACACATATTCCATTCTACAGAGGGTGAAGTGGGAGAATAACATTATTTTCATTTTTATGAAGCCATGTGTAGGGTCAGTGGACTAATAAATGAAATCCGAATTATTCATCCATCTGTATGTCATTCAGATCTTTCAAATCCATGCTGATGGAGAGGTAGAACTGCATCAACTCTCACCAAACCAATATAATGGTCTCCTCCTTTCTCTCGCTTTCATTTTTAACCATTTCCTTTTATTTGAGATTTTGGAATCTGGATATATTTCTGTACATTGCCCCTAACAACCATAACAAACATTAATAATTTATGGGCCTGAAGTGTGAAGGGTGTTTGTGAAGAAGCATTCACACAGAATGTAATCTCACTAAAGTAATGCCCCAATTTCTGATTCATATTAGTTTATTTAGGCAGAGATTAATTGAGGGATTTTCTTATTAATAAAGAGGATATGTGAATTCTTTGGAGTCTATTAGGCAGTCTATTAGTCAGACTTTCTGTGTACTTTTAGCAAACAGATTGTTTTCCTTTTTGTTTTTAATACAAATCCACATAGAGAAAATGGAATTCATTCTAAAGAGTGATTTCTGATTAATTTCTTTTCCATTCCACTGATTTTTGCCTCTACGTTTACCCTTTTCGATAATTTCTTTGCATTTTTCTTTGATTTTTTTTGAATTACCCATAATAAATGCTTGGTATTTGCTATGCAGTTCTCTCTCCTGTGTTGCTTTAAAACACACCAGATTAAAAAGGATATGTAGAAAGATCAATTCCTGAGCTACTGAAATTTTTTTTTTCCATATTAACTCCTTTTTTTTTTTTTTTTTGTAAGCTTACTTTCAGGAACAGCTACAAAAGAAGGACTTCCTATTTCATAAAATTACTGAAAATAGAAAAGGGAAAACCCCTGACTGCCAAGCACGCACTGGCTATATGTCCTGGACTTAGATTAATAATAGTAATTACTGATATTAATAATGATATCTGACATTTATTGAAGGTATACTATAGCTAGACAGTGTTTCAAGTATTTTATATTTATTGTATTTAATTTTTCACAACAACCAGTGAGATAAGTCTTATGATTATAGTACTTCTCTTACACAGGAGGAGTGGGAGACACAGAGAGTTTACGGAACTTGCCCATGTTCACACCGCTGCTAAATGGAGGAGTCAGGTTTAACCCCGCCTGCCTGGCTGCAGAGCTTTCACTAAAGGTGCTGCCTTTTAATGTCAGGGCCAAGCAGTGCCCTGTGTGTCACAAAATGATACGGAGTTATTTCCTTTCCACTTAAATAATGTGAATGTGTGTTCTGGGTCTTCTTTTGCATGTAAATCGAAATGCTTTCCACTATCCCACATGCTCTCTGTCTGGGGATGAGTAATATGCACATAAATGACATTTCTGTGCAATCTTTAAAGATCCCAGATCTATATTCTTTGTGGGTGGGACCTACATATTAACATTCTTCCTAAGTTCCCCAGGAGGTTCTGATGCAGTTACTAGTCAGATAAGCCTCTGAAACAGCTATTTTAAATCAAACCTATGACAGACTATGCCCATATCTACACAATAACATGTGATTTTTTGGCCAGGAACCAAATGGCGCAGATGGGTGTAGGTGGTAATTAGTTCAGCTAGAGCTACCCTGTAAAACATTTCATCACACCGTTGGTTTCAAAGCAGTGTGTCTTGGCCCTGGAGGGTGGGGAGGTTGACTGCCAATTTTCCAGGAGCTCCATTTAGCCACCAGGATGGTGTTCTGTTCATAATGGTCATTCAATAAATAACATAATGATAATAATAAACTTTTATTCACTATGTGCATGCCAGATGGTAGTCAAAGTGCTTTACATGCATTAACTCTTAATCTTCTTATTCTTTGTATGAGTTAGATTCCTTTTCATGCCCTTTTTCTGATTAGGAAACTGAAAACGGAGATATTAAGAGCAAGTAAAAAATACCAGAACTAATATATACGGTAATAGGTTAAGACACGTAACTGTGCTCCTCTTTGCTCTGCCAATTTAAAGATGAAGATGATGGGGATTTTATATTATTACACTTTCAAGATATGTCTATTTAGATATAAGCCATTCCTCTTATTGATATATATCACTCTTCCTCTCTGGCCCTTTCTTCCCTTCCTTCTCTCTCCTCTTTTCTCCCTACCTCTCTCTTTTTTTCTTCTTTCTTCCCTCTCCTCTTTATTCCTTTGTTATACTTTAAAATGTTTATCAAAGCCCATATTTACTAAAATAGAAAGGGAAAAGAGTTCTTATCCAAAAACTTTAATAGATATATTTAAAAATATTATTTAGAATAAACATAAATTACAGGTGACCATAAACTAAATCCGCTTTTAAGACAAATATCCATTTTTCTGTTTTAATCTTTTATTTTCTCCTTTGGCTTCAAAATTGGAAGAAACAGTTTTAACTATTACTTGTGTTTTTAGTTAATTTATTTTAATTGGAGGCTAATTACTTTACAATTTCTGGTGGGTTTTGTCCTTTTATCTGAGCACAGTCATCAGTTCTCCTTGGCTGAGTAAGAGAGAGCTATGATTTCTTCTGTACTTGGCTACCTGTGTCTCTCCAAGGAATACTCAAGATTGGAGAAAGTGTTAGGGCTTATTAAATATTTCAACTTGCCTGAAGGCCGTTTTAGGCTATTGCCTCTTGTATTTTTAATATTATAAAGGAAATAGTGACTAGCAGGGAAAATTTTTCACTGATTTAGAGAGAAACGATGAAAATAACTCTCCTGAGCTTCCAATTGCCTGGTATTTCTGAAGCAACCTTGGGATAAAATCCTGGAGCAACATGGGCTTAGCTTCATACTGTGGACACTGAGCACACAGAACTTCTGTATTTTTCCAGAGCAGGACTATGGTTTTTATCTCTGTATTCTTCATACTGAAAATAATGGTGGCTATACTATGGGTGGCCAAAGAGAGATTTTCTCTGCTGGAAGTAAAAAATTGAATTTATCCATTCAGTTTCCAAGCAATAAAACAGGTTCATTACCAACTTTTCCATAAATATCTCAGTTTAAAACCTCATCATAAGAAACACGGCTTTGCACAACTTCAGTAGTTTGTGTCTCCTTCTAAGGAAAAAAATTCAACAAACACCAAGTATTTATTTAAAATTTTATCACATTAGATAACACTAAGCATAAACCCCTTGTGCTTATAATTCCTAATTAAATCTAAAATCAAAACAAATGTAGAAGTTAAATACAAATAAAACAGCAAAACAATAGGATTTAAGATAACGTTTATTTAGTGTCACAGGCCTTTTTTTTTCTGCTTAAACCAAGGTGCCAAAGTTAGATTTACTATTGAAAATGTATTATAAAGTTCTATGTTTTAGTTATTGTCCAATTAATTCTTTTGACTTTAAATTGTTGTTTATGTCATAGTCACTCTCATCATGATCATTTTAGATACCTTTTAAACAATGATACCTTAATGACCAAATACTTATCTTAATGGGTCTATCAACTTAATGGTGTATCACAGAGTTAATTGCTATCAAAATGTAATGGAAAGTTCTTTTACTGTATGTTTACTGATAACCTTCTAACTGGTATGTATGATAACAGGAATTGTACGTTTGATGCTACAGCACTGCTTCTTTCTAGTTTATTAAAGTATATGCTACATGATAATCAAATTTTCTTGTCACTTTTTCTCATTTGAAAATTCATCATTAAAAATCTGTCTTCATTCTTTTATTATTTGACTTAGACAATGAAGATAGTATGTAAATAATTTGTCTATTACACCATTCTCATGATATCACATCTAAGTCTCATTTTATTAAATAACTTAAACTAAAGCCTTATTCTATGAAAAATGTCTTTCAGCTGAGAATTATAATGGCAAAAGAGAATTTTATCTTATTAACTGGTAAAAGAACAATAGGAATACAGGATTGTGCCTGACACCTTGTTGTCATTTTGGCATTAGGAATACGAATGCAACAAGAGGGTTCCAAGGCAGTACCTGGATATAAGATTGTCCTTCGTACGCTCAAACACTATTTCTTTGTTTTACTTTTAAGTCTCTTGATGTTTAAGAATTCATTTACTTTTAAAATCTAGTCTGCTTTGAGCAATTTTGGTCACCTTGTCTCGCTATCTGTGGTTTTGATCTCATTACATATATTTTTAGACTTTTAGACTAAGACTTAAATAATGTATCTAAGATGCAAGTCTGTTCAGTTCATAGAGCTATATAAAATCCTTCAACAACTCCATCTCGCCTGAAACCTAAATTCCAAATTCTTTACATGACATAAAGACCATGATTTGACTCCACCTATCTTTTAAAATCTTGTCTCTGTTCATTCCCTTTTGAAGGAGCTTCATGCCATGAGTCTTAAATGCATCTTGCTTTTTTTCATACCTCCATTCTTTCACATTCTGTTCCTTCTGCCTTAAATGCTCTCTGCCTTCTCAAACCTCCCCTTTCTACTACACACCTCTAGAAAATTTTCCTTTCACAATTCTGATCTGAATTGATTTCCTTGGAGGTTTGCCTAAGCCCCACCAAACGGTTTGGCCATCTCTGTGCTCCTACAGGAACCAGAGCATGCTTTCCGTGTATCAGGCTGTATGTATTGTTTTGTTTTCTTGTTCCCACGTGTGTCTTCCTACATACACAGCTTTACTAGTAGATGGTGACTTTGTATCCACAAAGTTTAAGAGTACTTATGAGGTTAATGTTTACAAAGTGAAAGTCGCTCAGTCACATCCAACTCTTTGCGACCCCATATATTAAACAGTCCATGGAATTCTCCAGGCCAGAATACTGGAGTGGATAGCCTTGCCCTTCTCCAGGGGATTTTCCCAACCCAGGGATTGAACCCAGGTCTCACACATTGCAGGAGGATTCTTTACTAGCTGAGCCACCAGGGAAGCCCCAAGATTTACAAAGGAATGGCAGTAACAAGAACCCTCTCCCTTTTAAAAGAAACTCTTCAATAAAGGGTACAGTAAGTCCACTACATATGAACCTTCAAGTTGGGAACTTTCAAAGATGCAAACATACCCAGGTGTTGTTCTGTTCTATTGTACTTTCCAAGGCACTGTACTGTAAGGTTAAAAGTGCTTTCTTTATTTTTGTATTTGTTTTTTCATGCATTATTTGCATGAAAAGCATTATAAACCTATTATAGTACAGTACCATATAGCCGATGGTGTTAGTTGTGTACATAGGTTAACTTTGCTGATCTTACAAACAAGCTCTTGGAACAGAACTCCTTTATGTAGGGAACTTACTGTATTTGATAATTGTATCCTTAAGTGTTGGGCTTCCCTGGTGGCTCAGACAGTAAAGAATCTGCCTACAATGCAGGATACCAGGGTTCAATTCCCGGGATAGAAAGATCCTCTAGAGAAGGGAATGGCTACCCACTCCAGTATTCTTGCCAGGAGAATTCCGTAAGTGTTGATTAATTTCATGCTTTCTATGACTTAACCTTTCCATTTTACCCTAATTGGCCAAATAAAGTAAAGAGCCAAAGGTTTGGATTCATACGTTTAGATTTGAATCCAAGCTTTTTCCCTAATCATCCATGTGACCTAAGACATATTCACTTGTATTTACTTGCTGTGTAAAGTTTTTCTTAATGATCACATGAGATGATATTATGGTTAAGCATTCAATGCAAGTTATCTATAACTGATAATAAATATTAACATATAAATTTACAAATAAAAAGTCACACTTAGATAGTAAATAGTAACTTGGGACAGAAAGTAAGACTACCACATCAAAAACTAGAGGAAAACCCCTTTTGCCTGTTAGGCATTCCGATTTTGCCCTGTTGACAAGCTGGAAAAATGAACCCTGGATTTATTTTGTGCTACTAAATTAATTTTTTCATTCCTCCTCCCAAGTTCCTCCCCTATACTAACTTGTACCAATTTGAATTCTCCATGTATAACAGTCTATATTTTTAAAATGTACAGGTAATGAAAATTTCTTAAGAAAATATCTCTTATATCCTCTATCCTATATAATGAATCCCCAGTAGGTTGTGCCACTAAATAAGTCTTGTGAATTTTCTCAGAAACTAATCCAAGGTACATGTAGAATACATCTGTTTTTTTTTAAAGAAGAAACAAAGTTGTTGTTTCTTCCCCCCCCCTTAGATCACGGAAGTGTCATTTGGAATCATGGTTGAATTTTCTGTCATTCTGAATGGCAAGATAATGGTCTTATGTTAGTAAAGAGAGAGATACAAATGATGTGTTGCAAAGTAATAACAGAAGATTGCTTAACAGGTATGTGAAAATGGCACTAATGCTTATGGATACAAATGCAATGTGACAGCAATCTGTTAGGACATGGCGCTACTTGTGGAATGCACATATGCTCGTGCAATGGATATATTTTAATTCCCTATGAATACTGTGTATCTATGTATTTATGTGGATTTATAAACAGAATACAATAATAGCTTCCAAGGATTCTAGTTTAGAGTTCACATGAGTTTAATGTGCATTATATCATTTGTTCCATAGGAAAAACTCCATGAGGTAGAGATGCATAGAAAGGGAACAGGACCTGAGATAAATGGATATATGTGAGGTCACTTAGGTAACACCAATAGACTTGCCTTATCCAACTCTGTTGCCATTCTACTATATAACAGTCTGTTTTTACCACAAAACAATCTGTTTCCCATACAAACACATTTAGAATACATAAACTTATAACTGCACTGAGTCATGATTCCTTAAGAATTAATATAAAACATCTCCTTCTTCTGATTCCCAGAAAGATTTATGATTTCATTTTTCTTGATGACCAGGTTGTTTTGTTCTTCTGCAAGGATATTATCAGAAGGGAAGTCACAGCAATTTTCTATACTATGTCTCTAGATTCATAAGGTAATACTCAGATGAGCTTAATGCTCTATAAATGAAGCCTTTTGGTGATGGGCAGAAATGATGAAACCAATGTATGGCTATTTTAAGACCCACGGTGGTTTTTATTTGGCCGAAGAGAACTCCAAATTCATTGTATTTTTGTTTTAAATATTTATTTTTCTCTTTCAATATTTATTTTTGCTGTACTTGAATTTTGTTAACAAATATTTAGTGCACATAAGGTTTGCTTAATACTAACGCTGTGCTCAGTATGTCATTTCTATTTATATAAAATGAGTCAATATTTTTCAAAATTTTGGTTATTTTTGTGGGGGGGTGTTAGAAATATTTGCTTTTGACATACTTTATCCATCTAGATACCTCTCAGTCTATCTTGTATGTATTATGTTGAGTGTTATCATGAGAATATAATGTAATTATGACTTATTCCCTATGTTTGTCTTGATAATAATAACACAAAAATGAACAAAAGTTTAACATCAAATTTTCCTTGAAAGAATTACATGATTACACTTGCAAAAAGGAAATTAGAAGATAAGGTATAAATGAGCATCACTTTATTAAGATTCCTGAGATCTACAGTTAATTTCTCCATATCATTTGCTTTCTACCATGTAGTTGTGCCTTCAATGGACAAATATTTCTCCAATGTTAAGCACCAAAAACAGAAAACTTAACAAAAGTGAGTTTCAGTCCTTAAGGGATTCTTTGGCTGCCACTTAAGACAGACAAGTTAAGTGCACAGAGGTATGAGGACAGCTACCATGGAGGTATTGTGCAGACAACTGGGGTATTGTAGAGTCAACCATCTTCCAGGTAGGCTAAGGAAGGGTGGACTGAGGAATAATGCAGGGGCTTCACAGGAAGAAAAAGATTTAAACTGAATTCTAAAGACTGATTTTAATGGTAGAAATATTGAAAAGAGTATTACAGGCCCTAAAATAAGTGCATCCAATGACATGGATATGGTGACATGGGAGAAAAACTGAAAATTATATTTGATTTCTTTTATCCAACTTTCTACATCTTTGTGGACAGAGAAAAATTTTACTCCATTCGAGTAAAAAAATTATCTGATTTCTGGAATCTCCAGAAAGCAGGTCCAAGCAAAAATATAATTCAATCGGATTCTTTTTATCTCTAATACTAAGAAGAATTCCTGTCAGGAAGTGGGGATAGGTAGAGAAGTGGAGAAGGATTCTTCCATGTAATAAAAATAATCATGGTAATGTATCACTTCTAAACTATTTCCACCTCTCATGGTCTACTTAAAAAAAAATAAACTTGTATTTATTGGTCAGGTAATAAGGAACATTAAGTAATCAAACTGATGTATATAAGGCGACAGTATTTTAATTTGTATTTCTATTGGCTACGTGTGCTAAGCTGCTTCAGCCTGCCCAACTCTTTGTGACCTGTGGGTTGTAGCCTGCCAGGCTCCTCTGTCCATGGGATTTTACAAGAGAGAATACTGCAGTGGGCCCCCATGACCTCCTCCTGGTGATCTTCTCAAGTCAGGGATCAAACCCGCATCTCCTATGTCTCCTGCATTGGCAGGCAGCTTCTTTGCCACTAGCGCCACCTGGGAAGCCCTTTATTGGCTATATTGCCCCTCTTTTTGGGAGGCAGTGAAGTCAAACTCAAATTAACACTTTGGCATTCTCTGTCAGATCTTAGATAAGTTGTTAATGTCCCTAAGCCTCAATTTCTTCATGTATATTTTGAAAGATTGGTATATATCTATAGACTTGTTTTCAGGACAAAAGGATGGTTTCCTTGCAATGCCAAAATAGGTGGAACTTGATAAATATTGTTGTTGCTGTTCAGTTGCTAAGTCGTGTCCAATTCTTTGCAACCCCATAGACTGTAGCATGCCAGGCTTCCCTCTCCTTCACAATCTCCCAGAGTTTGCGCAAACTCATGTCCATTGAGTCAGTGATGCCACCCACCCATCTCATCCTCTGTCACCCTCTTCTCCTCCTGCCCTCAGTCTTTCTCAGCATACAGGTCTTTTCAAATAAGTCAGCTCTTCACATCAGGTGGCCAAAGAATTGAAGCTTCGGCATCAATCTTTCCAGTGAATCCAATGAATATTCAGGGTTGATTTCCTTTAGGATTGACTGGTTTGATCTCCTGGCTATCTAAGAGGCTTGATAAATATAAATATATCTTTTATGAGAAATGACTTTTCATTTTAAATAACTCATTTACATAAATTCACTTAAATATATGAGTGAAAGTAAATTGGCTTTAAAGTGTTATGTATCCATCAAAGTTTCACCTACTGAGTAAAAGACACTTGAATCACAATTTATAGTGGGAGATGACCAAACTAATCCATGGTAGTCTTTTTCAAAAATTATGACAGATGATTTTTACCCCTTGTATTTGAGATAGTTTTTGTGCATCTGAAACTTTTCAGTAGATTCTCTCTACAATTTAGTGTGTGTAAGCATAATTATTATAGATTCAGCTTTAAAAAATAACAGAATATGACAGTTTAACTGTATTCATGCTCATTTGACTGTAGTAGCAAAAATATTTATTACTATCACATATCATTTGCATTAAAAGCTGAATAAATAGAGGTATGGCCAAGAGAGTAGAGTAGGAAGACCCTGAGCTCACATCCTCCCATGGGTACACCAAAATTACAACTATTTACAGAGGAACTATCTATGAGAATGACCTGAAAACTAGCAGAAATTATTTTCCACAACTAAAAGTATAAAGAAGAAAACACAGTGAGATGAGTGGGAGGGATAGAGATGTAGTATAGCCAAGACCCACAACCCTGGATAGGCAAGCCGCAACTGAGGATAATCACAATTGGAGAAGTTCTCCTCAAGGAGCCAGGAGACTAAGCCCCACATCAGGCTCCCCAGTCTAACACCAAGATGTTTTCCTTTGAAAACCAGTATAGCCAGGGAGCTATAGGATACAGATATTCAGCTCATCAAGAGCACACACAAAATCTCATATGCTCTGAGTCCTAGCAAAAGGTAATAGCTTGATAAAAAGCCAGGGTCAACCAACTTGCTCATCTTGGAGAGCCTCCTAGAGTGGTAGGAGGCAGTTAAGACTCCCCTAGGATGAAAACATGGGTAGCAGCTATTTTTGGAAGCTTTTTACTACAAGGATGTGGGTGCTTAAAAGTTCTATTTTAGAGTCCTCCCTCTAGCCTATTGGCACTGAGGCCACCCCCAGCAGGCTGGCACCAGTTCTAGGACTCTCCAGGTTGAGCAGCTGGCTACCACCAAAGACCCTGGCCCTGCCCAATAGCGGGTCTGCAGCAGCCGTGGGACACTGAGAGCCCCACAGGCAAATATACCAGAATACAGCCTTGCCCACCAGGGGGCTGTCAACCAACAAGGCCAGAAGCCAGCTCTGCCTACTGGCATGCCCACAGTTCTTGGCCCCGCCTCAACAGAAGGGTTCACATAGAGGGCACCACTGGAGCATGTAGCTGTAGTAACCAGAGAAGAGTGAACTTATGGTCCATTTATCTTCTACACAAAGACACTTTTCCAAAATTGGAAAACTAACCAGCCTACCTAACACATAGAAATAAAAACAATCAGGCAAAACCAGGAGACAGAGGAATAAGTTCCAAGTGAAGGAACAAGATAAAACTCCAGAAGAACTAACCAAAGTAGAGATACACAAACTATCACATGAAGAATTTAAGGTTATGATTATAAAGATGCTCAATAAACTCAAAAGAATGAATAAATATGGGAGAAGTTTAACAAAAATTAGAAATCAAATAAGCAAATGGAGCTGAAGAATACAATACTTAATTTAAAAATACAGTAGAAGGAATCAACAGTAGATTAGATGACACAAAGTAATGGATCAGTGAACCAGAAGACTATCCCAGCTGAACAGAAAAAAAAAAAAAAATCAAGAATTAAGAAACCTTTGTGACAACATCAAGCACACTAACTTTAATATCATAGGTATCCCAGGAAGAAAAGAAAGAAGGGGCAGAGGATTTATCTGAAAAATAGCTGAAAGCTTCCTTAACCTGGGAAAGGAAACAGACATTCAAGCGTAGGAAGCAGAGAGATTCCTAAATAAGATGAATCCAAAGAGATCTACACTGAGACATATTATAAATAAAATGGCAAAGATTAAATATAAAGAATCTTTAAATCACAAAGAAGAAAGCAATTAGTTACGTATAGGGGAACTCTCATAAGACAGCTAACTTTTCAACAGTACTTTGCAGGCCAGAAGGACTGGCACACTACAATCACAGTAATGAAAAGAAAAAGTCTACAACAAAGACACTCTCCCCAGCAAGACTACCAATCCTATTTGAAAGAGAGAGTTTTATAGACAGCCTGGTAGCTCAACTGGTAAAGAATCCACCTGCACTTCAGGAGACCCCTGTTTGATTCCTGGATCAGGAAGATCTGCTGGAGAAGGAATAGGCTACCCACTCCAGTATTCCTGGGGTTCCCTGATAACTCAGCTGGTAAAGAATATGCCTGCCACGAGGAAGACCTGGGTTCAATCCCTGGGTTGGGAAGATCTCCTGGAGAAAGGAAAGGCTACCCACTCCAGTACTCTGGCCTAGAGAATTCCATGGACTGTATAGTCCATGAGGTCGCAAAAAGTGACTTTCACTTTCAAAACTGAAAAGAGTTCAGCACTGCTAAACTGACTTTACAAGAAATGCTAAATAAATTTCTCTAAGAAGATAAAAGATCACAACTAGAAATTTGAAAATTAAGAAATGAATCTCATTGGTAAAATCAAAATTATATTAAAGGTAGTAGATCAATCATTTACAGAGTCAGTAGGAAGGTTAAAAGACCAAAGTAGTAAAATCTTCTATATTCGTAGTAAGTATTTAAGGGATATACAAAACAAAAGATGAAAAATGTGCTACCGATATATGAGGTAATAAAATACATGGATGTTAGAATGCATTTGATCTTACAGATCATCAACTTGAAATAATTATATATGAACCTCATATAAGTAATTGCAACTCAGAATCTATAAGGAATTCAAATGTAACATGCTCAAGATAATCATTAAGCCTCATCAAAAGAAAAGAGCAAGGAAAAAGAACAACAAAACCTACAAAAACAACCAGAAAATAATTAATAAAATGGCAATAAGTACATCAGTTCAGTTCAGTCGCTCAGTCGTGTCCAACTCTTCGTGACTCCATGAATCACAGCACACAAGGCCTCCCTGTCCATTACCATCTCCTGGAGTTCACTCAGACTCATGTCCATCGAGTCAGTGGTGCCATCCAGCCATCTCATCGTCGGTCGTCCCCTTCTCCTCCTGCCCCCAACCCCTCCCAGCATCAGAGTCTTTTCCAATGAGTCAACTCTTCGCATGAGGTGGCCAAAGTACTGGAGTTTCAGCTTCAGCATCATTCTTTCCAAAGAAATCCCAGGGCTGATCTCCTTCAGAATGGACTGGTTGGATCTCCTTGCAGTCCAAGGGACTCTCAAGAGTCCTCTCAAACACCACAGTTCAAAAGCATCAATTCTTCAGCACTCAGCCTTCTTTACAGTCCAACTCTCACATCCATACATGACCACAGGAAAAACCATAGCCTTGAGTAGATGGACCTTAGCTGGCAAAGTAATGTCTCTGCTTTTGAATATACTATCTAGGTTGGACATAACTTTTCTTCCAAGGAGTAAGTGTCTTTTAATTTCATGGCTGCAGTCACCATCTGCAGTGATTTTGGAGCCCCCAAAAATAAAGTCTGACACTGTTTCCACTGTTTCCCCATCTATTTCCCATGAAGTGATGGGACCGGATGCCATGATCTTTGTTTTCTGAATGTTGAGCTTTAAGCCAACTACCTATCAATAATTACTTTAAGTGTAAATGGATTAAATGCTCCAATCAAAAGATATATTGTGACTGAATGGATACAAAAGACCTGTATATATTATCTACAAAAGATTCACTTATATCTAAAAGACAGACTAAAAGTAAGCAGAATTTTATAAATGAAATATTTCCAATCCTCTACACTCCCTCCCAAATTCTAAACAATGAGGCTTATTGAACTATACTTTTAGAATCAACTTAAATAAATCCTTGTGTGATTCATCCAAATCATACATTGTCTATAGTTACAAATCCATGTAGAAAAAAATACATAAAATTATTCACATATGAGAACACTTCATACAAAAGAAATATTTAAAAAAGAAAGCCCAGACAATATTGAAAGGAAATGCACTAAACTTTGAAACATTATTTTGGACTATTATATAAAATACCAAAAGTTTCAGAATTGTTGAACAGAAGTTCATGCAGTACAAAGCCAAAAAGTGAAAAATTATTAAATGTATAAAATCTAAAACTTTAGAAACATGCTTAAATGCATTTTCTCTGTACAATTCAACTGGATACCACATGCAAAATTTGGCAATTAATTAAAATACAATTAAATACAGATTTGCAAGCTTTTGGCAATTATGTAAATATGAAAAAGTTAAGTGAATCACCAGTTGGAAAATAAAAGGTTATACACATGCCAGAAAAGCACAAATCATCAAAAGTTGTATTTTTACAATTTCACTATAAAATATTGTGAAAAAACAATAATTTCTTGGTTTTGTCATTTTGCCTAAAATAAGATATAAAGGGACAAAAAATAAAATAGCCTGTTTTGTATATGTGAATTATATTTGTAACAAATGCTTTTGTATGACCATGTTATACTTTATTTTAAACTTAAAAAAATGTGAAGGGATGGAAAAGGTATTTAATGCATATGGAAGCAAAAGGAATTCTGGGGCAGCTATATTTACATCAGACAAAATAGACTTTAAATACACTGTAAACAAGAGACAAAGACATTGCATAACGAATAAGGGATAAATTCAACAAGAGGGTATAAAACATGTAAATATATGTGGTCCCAACATAGGAGTAGTCACAAAATTAAAAGACATTTGTATCTTGGAAGAAAAGCTATGACAAACCTGAGATTACAAAGCAGAGACATCAGTTTGCTGGCAACAGTTCATGTAGTCAAAGTTATGGTTTTTCCAGTAGTCATGTACAGACGTGACAGTTGGACCAGAAAGAAGGCTGAGCACTGAAGAATTGATGTTTTTGAATTGTGGTGCTGAAGAAGATACTTGAGAGTCCCTTGGACTGCATGGAGATCAAATCAGTCAATTCTAAAGAAAATCTGCCCTGAATACTCATTGGAAGGACTGATGCTGAAGCTCCAATACTTTGGCCACCTGAAGCAAAGAGTCAGCTTGTTGGGAAAAGACACTGATGCTGAGAAAGATTGAGGGCAGGAGAAGGAGGCAACAGAGGATGAGATGGTTAGATAGTATTACTGACTCAATGGACGTGAGTTTGAGCAAGCTCCAGGAGAGGGTGAAGGACCGGGAAGCCTAGTGTGCTGCAGTCCACGGGGGTCACAGTGAGTCAGACACGACTTAGCAACTGAACAACAACTAAGGCAAGGGGAACAAAAGCAAAAATAAACAAATCAGACTACACCAAAACAAAAGGTTTTCTCACAACAAAGGAAACTATCAACAAAATTAAAAGGTAGCCTACTGAAGAGGAGAAGTTACTTGTAAGTGGTATATCTAATAAGGATTAATGTCCAAACTACACAAAGAACTCATAAAACTCAGTTTCAAAAAAAATTCAAAAAATGGGCAAAGAACCTCACTAGACATTTTTAAAAGTCATAGAGATGACTAACCAGACACAAAAAGATGCTCAACATCAGTAATCATCAAGGAAATGCAGATCAGAACCTCTGTGAGATATCACCTCACACCTGTCAGAATGGCTATCATCAAAAAGACAAGAAAAACAAGTGCTGGCAAGGATGTGAAGAAAAGAGAACCCTCATGCACTGCAGGTGGAAATGGATATTGGTGCAGCTACTCTGGAAAATGGTGTGGAGTTTTCTCAGAAAGTTATAAATATATCATACAATCCACTAATTCTAATTCTACTTCTCCACTAATGAAAAGATACATGTACCCTTATGTTCAGCTACATGACTGGTAGCTCAGTCAGTAAAGAATCTGCCTGCAGTTGAAGAGACCCAGGTTTGATCCCTGGATCTGGAAGATCCCCTGGAGAAGGAAATGGCAACCCATTCCAGTATTCTTGCCTGGAAAATCCCATGGACAGAGGAGCCTGGTGGCTACAGTCCATGGGGTCATAAGAGTCAGACATGACTTAGTGATTCAACCACCACCATGTTCATTGCAGCATTACTTTCAATAGCCAACATATGGAAGTAACCTAAGTATCCAATGATGGATGAATGGATTAAAAACAATGTGGCATGTAAATATAATGAAATATTACTCTGCCATAAAAAAATAATGAAGTCTTGCCATCTCTGAGGACATGGATGCAGCTATGCTAAGTGAAATAAGTCATACAGAGAAGGACAATTATGGTATGATTTTACTTACATGTAGAATGCAAAAAACAAATATAAGAAAATAAACAGACTCATAGATACAGAGAGCAAGCTGGTGGTCACCAAAAGAGGAAAGGTGGAGAAATAAGTATAATTGGGTTGGAGATTAAGAGGGATACACTTCCAGTTCTAAACTTAATGTCGTGAGGATATAATGTACTGCATAGGGAACATAGTCAATAGTATTGTCATAACTTTGTATGGCAACTAGACTTGGTGATCATTTTGTAAATGTATAAAATACCAAACACTACTGGTACATCTGAAACCAAAATTTTAAGCCAATTACATGTCAGTTGGAAAAAAAAAAAAAAAAAAGACTGTATAAAATACTTCTGGAATCACATTTGTACTTGCTATTTGGGTGATCATCAGAGATTGTGGCAGTCATGAAAATGCGCTGGTCAGATCTCCAGCTATAAGCAAGATAATTATTAATACTCCCATCTCCTCCTCCTCTGGACCCACCACTGTGTTTACTTTGAGGCCATCCTTCCTGTGGGTTGCTCTCAGCCAAAGACAGAGCATGGTGTTGTAGTTCAAAGGTCTCTCTCCCCAGCCCTGCTTCCTTCATTCTCTTGCCATAAGGGACAGACCTGTGTTGCATTCTGAAGGCTCGCCTCACTTTGGCTGCATCCTATGCCATCACATCTCATAAATTCTAATCCTATCTTGGTGTCTTCTTGGTGAACCACTTAATCTCTTTTGGCTTCAGTTTCCTCATTTGTAGTTTGAACATAATGGTACCCTTTCCTGCTTATCTCACTCGGTTATTGTCAGCACCAAACATTAGAATGTGTAATAAAAGAACTTGCAGTTATAAATGATTGTAGACTACTTCCCATCACTTCTTGTCTGTACAAGAGACTTTGTTCCCACAGTCAGTTTCCTTTTACTTTTTCAGAGCTTGGGGGAAAAAATGTAGGTCCTAATTATCATATGAAAGTCCAGTCTCAATTCATCTGTTTCTATACCTCAAAATAGTGATGTATTAAACCCAACCTTGCCATATTCTGGGATTCCATTCATGAGAGAGAAACTTTGACCATAATACAGGTATATCTTGGAACCTATCTAAGCGGATTAGCTACTGAGATTTCAAAATGACCCAGTTATTAATAAACCTCCCTGGAAGTTATCCTCACAGTAGAAAACCCAGAAATAGAGCAATTCTGAATATTATAATAATTCAATGGAATTACATAATATGTGTATTTATTTTAGAAAGAACATGTAAGTAGTAGAGGGAAGAAGAAACATCATATTACACTCCAAATAATTTTGTTATGTGTATCAATTCCACAAATTAATCGATTTTAGAAATTAACCTGTTTTCTGGGCTTCTTTCGGGACCTAACTGAGGAAAGGAGCAGAGAGGCTAATGTTGGCTTTGAGAAAATAAACTTAATTTAGTTCTCATGGTTTCCTGTTTCACTGTACAACCTGAGTTAAATGGCTCTTTTATATACATGTATGGCAGCATACTAAACCTAGACAGCATATTAAAAAGCAGAGACATTACTTTGCCAACAAAGATCCATCTAGTCAAAGCTATGGTTTTTCCAGTACTCATGTATGGATGTGAGCGTGGGATTATAAAGAAAGCTAAGAGCCGAACAATTGATGCTTTTGAATTGTGGTGTTGGACAAGACTCTTGAAAGTCCCTTGGACTGCAAGGAGATCCAACCAGTCCATCCTAAAGGAAATCAGTCCTGAATATTCATTAGAATGACTGATGCTGAAGCTGAAATTCCAATACTTTGGTGACCTGATGCAAAGAAGTGATTCATTAGAAAAGCCCCTGATTCTGGAAAAGACTGAAGGCAGGAGGAGAAGGGGATGACAGAGGATGAGATGGTAGGATGACATCACTGACTCAATGGACGTGAGTTTGAGTAACCTCTGGGAGTTGGTGATGGACAGGGAGGCCTGGTGTGCTGCAGCCCATGGGGTTGCAAAGAGTCGAACATGACTGAGCGACTGAACTGAACTGATGGCAGCATACGAAACAGGATCAGAGGCAAAACATCTGTGTCTATTCCCAGTCCTGTCCTTAATTTTATGTGCTACATGGGGTGGGTCATTTAATTGCTCTTCATTTGAGATTTCTTTCTAGTTGAGTAAATATAGCTTATCTTCTCAGTAAGTGGTAGCTATTTTCCATCATCCTCAGAGCAATGGTGTTTTGCAGGAAAACCTAAAATTTTCCCTCCAGTGTGTCTTTACATAAACAACTTCACTTCTGATACATCTGGTCATCAAATGTGTGGATTTTTTTCCCCCTATACCAAGCAATTCTGAGACAAACTGGGTGTCTTACAATGTAACTCAATTCTGATACATTCACTTTACCGATTGCACTGTATCCCACATGTTAAGGGCTCAGACCCACTCCGCTCACTGCACTCCCGATGCCAACCATCAGTCCAGGTTGCCCTCTGGGCTCTGGCTGAAACTGGCTATCAGTCTAAGGTTCCTATGATTCTTAGATTCGATTAACTTGCTAGAGGGGCTCACAGAACTCAGGGAAACATGTTTACACTTTATTAAAGGGTATGTTAGGGAGTATTTCCTGGTGGCTCAGAGGTTAAAGCGTCTGCCTCCAATGAGGGAGACCCAGGTTTGATCCCTGGGTCGGGAAGATCCCCTGGAGAAGGAAATGGCAATCCACTCCAGTTTTCTTGCCTGGAGAATCCCATGGACGGAGAAGCCTAGTAGGTTACAGTCCACGGGGTGGCAAAGAGTTGGACACGACTGAGCGACTTCACCTTCACCTTCAAAGGGTATGTTAAAGGACACAGAAGACAAGTAAGATGATCTGGAGAGTCCAGCTCCTGCCTCCATGGAGTTGAGATGCATTAACTTCCAGTATGTAGTGTTCCAGTATGTAGAAGCATTAACTTTCAGTGTGCATGTACTTGGGAACTCACCATACTACTGGGATTTTATGGAAGCTTCCTTATGTGGGCATGATCAATTACTAACTTCATTTCTACCCCCTCTTCCCCTTCTGAAGAATAAGGGGTAGGGCTGAAAATTTCAAGTTTCTAATCCTGACTTGGTCTTTCTGGTGAGCTGCTCCCACCCAGGAGCCATCTAGGAACCCACCCAGAGGCCTCCCCAAGAGAACCAAGGATGCTCCCAGTGCTGTTGTTTAGTCACTCAGTCACATCCGACTCTTTGCAACCCCGTGGACCGTAGCCTTCCAGGCTCCTCTGTCCCTGGGATTTCCCAGGCAAGAATACTTCAGTGGGTTGCCATTTCCTTTTCCAGGGGATCTTCCCAACTCAGGGATCAAACTCGCATCCCTTGCATTGGCAGATGGATTCTTTAACTCTGAGCCACCGGGGAGGCCTCCTCGTGCTATTACCACTGAGGAATTTACCTTCCCTTTAGGAAGAGTTTTAGAGCCCTGTGGCAGGGACAGGGTCAAAGACCAAATACTAGAACAAAGTGTATTCTTCTCACATCAGGGATTGTAGGAGCTATGTGCTGGCCACAGGGACAGAGATCAATACATGTATTTTCTATTATCTCACAAGTTCATTGTTGTAGTGGTGAAAAGAGTTTTTAAAGTATTTATTTATTTCGTTGCTATGCATGGGCTTTCTCCAGTTGTGGTGAATGTGGGCCACTCTTCTTTGTGGTGCACGGGCTTCTCATTGTGATGGCTTCTTTTCCTGTGGAAAACAGGCTCGGGGACACATGGGCTTCCGTGCTTGCGGCTCCCGGTTCTAGAGCAGGGGCTGTCGCTGTGGCGCGTAGGTTTTGTTGCTCTGTGGCATGCAGGGGTCTTCCTGGACCAGGGATTGAAACTCTGCCTCCTGCACTGGCAGGCAGATTCTTAACCAATGGGCCACCAGGGAAGCCCCAGGACGGAGAGTTTCATCTCGACACTCAGCCATCCTTCATACGCAGCCTCCTGTTTGGATTCTTCCAGTAGAAGACTACGGAGACCCACTGTTATTTTAGTGGTGCAGCCGCTAATCACAGTGGGAAGAATATGGCCCTGGAGTTGGATGTGCTATAAACCAAATCCAGGTTTTCACATTTTCTAGGAATAGGGCTGGTTGCTTGAACTGTTTGAGCCTTCGGATAATATTATCTCTTCTTCCAGTTTGATGTGAAGACTGAATAAGGTAATTCTGCAAAGACACTTAACAATACATAATTTTTCACCCATCTTCATTTAAGCAGTCCTTTTCTGGATGCCTGCTCATTTTGAGTGATGTTGTACTACACTGCATTGAAAGAGCTCTCAGTGGTTATCTGTAGACTTAATATACATATCTCTAAGGAGTGGAATAATGTGGTGTCAGGTAACATTTCCAGCTGTTTGATGTTATACAACTGGTATAACATTTGTTTTTAAGATAGTGGCTTTATCACCTGAGGCAACTTGCTTAATGTCTCTGGTTCTTCGTTAATAAAATATAGATCTTGGTAATACCTATTTTATAGAGGTTTTGGAGACTGAAGTGACATGATACACAGGGAATGCTTAATAAAATACAAGATACAAAGTCAACACTTAACTTTTAATAAAAATGTGGCAGAAGGTGAAGTTTCTCACTAAGCTTAGAAATTAAATATAGTCAGTAGATACTCGTCAAATTGAAAATTAGAATAAAACGATGAAATTAAGCAGTTGTTCTGACTGAAAGATAAAGCGTGGAATGGGGAGACTGGTTGATATGGAACTGATGATTTCCTTATTACAGAATAAATGATACGAGTAAATTCATCCTAGGTGAAATCTTAGTCAACAGTTGACTCCAAAATGTACATCTACTAGATATCTTCCTTCAGCACTGGATTCCTGTATCCAGTTGTTTACTTGACAAATCTAATGGAAATCTAACAAGCGTTTCAAGTAATATAGCCACACCCCAAATCCTGATTTGTCTCCTAAGCCTTTACTCACCATGGGCTTTCACGTCTCATTAAGATCTATATTTTATTTTATCATCTATATATTTTTTTTATTCATATGCTTTGTTGACTGTCTATCTCCTTTCATTAGATTGGCTCTTACCTCTGTAATATCAATTCCTAGAACTTTTCCAACTCATAGGAACTTTCTAGGAATGTTTGTAAAATGAATAGGTGAATCCAGAAAGTACTTCATTTGCTTAGAGAAATGTAGTTTTTTCTAATTCTTGCCATAGCAATGTCAGGACACAAAGCAATGAAGCTGACCAAAATATTAATATGTGGAACTCTGAGAACAGGGGAAAGCAAGGGGGTTGTTTGACCTAATGTCTGTGAAATAGCATGGTTATCAGAAGTTTAGTGTTCTAACTCTGGTGAACAAAATGTGAAGAACAGTTTTAAATAACAAGATGAGAATCCCTTTCAGGCATGTAGGTGGCCAGCATGAAGTGTCTAAACACTGGAATCACTGAAAATTTCTTCCCGCCAGCTCTAGAAGGCAGGTTACACTTTCAGTTCTCTTGATAGGTTGTTGGCAGGGTCCTGCCTGGAGACATGGTTATGTACTTGAATGCCACATGAGCTCTCAAGCCTAAGGCTCCTTGCCCTGCAAGTCTGTGAATTAACACATCTCTTTGAACAAACTCGTTTGATAGTTTGTGAAAGAAAACAGACTTAAAGAGCAGTTTGGTGAAATTTGAAGGCATGTGAAAGACTCATTTTTCAATAGAGAACTCAGAAAAATCTCTAGAGTAGAAGAACAATTATATTCACAGTTTCCCAAATATGATCTAAAGAATGACCTGTTCTTTTCAAAATCTACCAGTTTAACCACTCTGCCATCTAAGTCTAAACATGTGCAAGTGATTTAAAGGAGCAGTGACTGGAAGTAAAACATGGCTTCTAAAGGAAATTGATATTTTGCCATAATCATGACATTTATAGTGACATAGAGTTAGACATGTATTTAACCTCGCTGAATATGGATGCTGCCCAAGATGTGAATCAGCTAAGCTCTCAGACAGATAATGTGAGTTAGAAAACATCCAAGGATGGGTTGTTCCCTGATTTTAAAAGCATTATAATTTCTCCTAGATTGGGTTTGTTGCATAACCTGCTTGCCCTTGTATGTGTTCAGAGGAGATTCTCCTCCTGAATGATAGAGGGCGTGGGGGATTGTTGTGATAGTTTTCCCCTCTGTGTTCCAGCTTAAGGGCAGTTTTTAAGGGCACCTGAATCAGTCTTGTCCATGGGAACTCATGCCCCCAAGGGTCACATTGCATCTCTAAATTAAAATGTCTTTGAGCAATCAGATCCAAGAATATTCTAAAAAAGGTCTCCCATCTAAATTCTAATTTGGTTTGCTGCTGTAGACACCAGCTTTGGGTGAGCCAGCTCAGCATGTGTCCCTACTATTTAATGTCAGCCCATGACTATTCTTAGCCTTGACACCTCCAAACAGTTTACCCGGATGAACAGATTTCTCCAACCCATCACATTTTCTATCCATTGAGTCGCAGATGGAAGAGGATAAAAAGGATACATATATGAAAGGGGACTGGTACACGTTTCCCCACCCTCATGAGCTAATCTCAGCAACCGAGCTAGTGTCAGTTGCATGAGAAAATAGGGTTTTATTTTTTATTTTTTTCCTCCTCTGCTCGGTTCTGGGAAAGTGAAGCAAAGGGATGACAATAATGTATCTCTGCCAGTTTTGGGTAATTTAGCTTTCCAAGTTGGCAGATACTATACTTAACAAGAAAGAAAGACTTTCTAGCTAAGGAGGAAGGACAGCTATAAAGAGATTGAAGTAAATGAACATTTACTTTTTTGGAAGGCAGGAAAATCCATTTTTAAATAGGAGCTAATTGATGGTATTGAATGTGAAGAAATTACCAGCATATTTTCTGAAGTACATTCTAAGAAACACAACTGCCCAGACAGAATCTCAGGGAAAGAATAGAAAATTGGGTAGTTGGCATTTCCATTTCTATCACTAATAATTGTTCAAACTCTGACAAACTACTTCACAGAGTTTTGCTTTGTTTCTTTTCTGAGGCGAAAGAGTGAGGATAGTTTCTTGTCAAGTAGAAACACAGAAATATCAGGAAAATACCCCAGACAGTACTTAAGATAGGGATCATCATGGGAGAATTAACTCTCTCTAGCCCACATGGCTTTCCCAGCTCCTTTGTTCTTCCAGATGGGTCAGAATTAGAACTTCAGCTCATCATCAAGCAGGAAAACATGGAGACAGGGATAAAACCAGGGGTGCAAGATCAGGCTTGAGAAAATAGGGGTTTACCTTATGTTTTTACTAGGAAAAATTAAGAGGAAAGTAAGTTGGAGCTAAAGTGATTTTTAAAAAGAGAGAGGAAAAAAAAGGAAAAATGGAGAAAAGAACCTGAGTCAAGATAAAGCAGATACGGAAGTAATTTCTAGAAAGATTTTCACCTTTAGAAGACAGTTAGCCATCCATCCACCCACCCCCGAGCCCAGAAAAACACTGGCAAGCCATCTTATTTCAAGAGCTGCTCACAAGTCAGAAAATAGCCAGCTCTGTCTATTACTTGAGAGAGAGCTTACCCTAAGGCATTTGGGGGTAAACTTTTCAAAGTTTTTGATGGCATTAATATTTTATTTTTTTCTTCTACTTGAATCATTCCTGAATCTGTGCAACATTAGTACTTTTTCATAAAATCACAGCTTGGACAATGAAAGAACTAGTCCCAGCTCAGATTCAGATAGTCAGCAGTAGAGCCGGGGCTACTAACACGTGTGATATCCTTGCCACGATGGACTGAGGTCTTTCTCCCGGCAACTCTCTATGAAGTGTGTGCCCGAGCTTTTGCCAGGGCCCCTCTGTACTCTCTGATGCCAGGTTCCCAGTGATTATGAATAAGGAATTATGAGAAGATGTCAGCAAGACATCTTCATATTTGCATACTTACACACGACTTGGTGTTTTAATCCAGTTTTTGAGCTTTCAAATCAATCAAGGTTGATGCCTAAAATATGACGGGAAATTTTAGAATGAATTGTTCTTTTTATTCAGGTTTAGTTGATGTACAATATTATGTTACAGGTGTATAATATTATATGTTATAGGTGTACGATATAGTGATTCACAGTATCTAAAGTTTATATTCCATTTATAGCTATAATACACTGATTATATTTTATAATTGCTAATTCTTGCTGCTGCTGCTGCTGCTGCTGCTGCTGCTGCTGCTGCTATGTCGCTTCAGTCATGTCCGACTCTGTGCGACTCCATAGACGGCAGCCCACCAGGCTCCCCCGTCCCTGGGATTCTCCAGGCAAGAACACTGGAGTGGGTTGCCATTTCCTTCTCCAATGCATGAAAGTGAAAGTGAAGTCGCTCAGTCATGTCCCACTCTTCCATGGGATTTTCCAGGCAAGAGTACTGGAGTGGGGGTGCCATTGCCTTCTCCATTGCTAATTCTTAATAGAAAAAAATTTCAGCTAATTAGTTGATAATGCTAGGAAATTAATCATATGAAAATAGGCGGGATCAAATTTCTAGGAAATACTGATACAAATTAATGCAGTTTACCCAATTTTTATGTGTCTGTGCAAGTGAAGTTACATTGGAAAGGTAAAAGATAGTAGCAATTTTATAAGAAATAGATGTTTTTCTATTCAAAGTCAGAAATTGCATATAGTTCCTCATGTATTGGAAGAAGTATAACTGTCTTTTTATGTGGGAAAAACATGTTATTTCACTCACACCAAGTTGAATATTTTACTAACACAGCCTTACAATCAGTTTTTATAACATTTGGACCATGTTGCATTTGTAAAATGTCACTACTAGTTATATGCAGATCTCATACACTGAAAACTGAATTCTCTTTAAGTGCCCAAAAGTTTCAGAAGCTTTGAGTATCTTGGGTTTTCCTGCCTATACACACTTTTTAAAGGTTCACTTTCCACGTGTCACCCAAACTAGGCAAATAGGAAAATGAAATTTAAAACAAAAACTCATGTTGATGTTCAACAGAAAACAACAAACTTCTGTAAAGCAATTATCCTTCAATTAAAAAAATTAATTTAAAAATATTTTTCACATTGACCCTGATTAAGTGACTAATCTGTGATGCTGCCTGATTGATAAAAACATAAGTTTCTTTAAAAATTAGCACTGACATGCAGAAGAAAAGGGGGAAAGCCATGTAATAGGAAACCTTAATTTTTTGTTGACTACTTTAACCTCTTCGTCTTAGGTTCAGCTTATCCTATAAGGTGTTTTCAATACAAAAGTATTGTACTTTAGGGAGCCAGAGATTTTCTCTATGATATTGTAAAACTTTAGTACCTTGGAAGTTTTTTCTAGTTTAGAATTGGTGATCATTCTAATAAAAGTAGTGATAACTCATAAAATTCTCTCATAAAAGTAACTATAGAAAAGATTGTAAAGTGGATTCTGGAATTCTTAAATCCGAATAGATAAAAAGGAGAAAGATACTGGAAGAGAAGAAGTGAAATTGGTTGTGTTTATGTGGTGGAATTATATGTAATTTCCCTTTATTTTTGCCACTTTTATATAATGTGTTTGTATTTTTTATGATGAAAACACATTGAGAAAAACAAAATGGGCCAAGCTTTGGGGTATTTTAAAGTATTTCTGGGCTATTGAGTTGTTTGCAAACAATTGAAATATACATTGAAAACTGTTCTATTACCACAGTTTTTCTTACTCTATCTCATATAGCTGAAAATATTACAATAATTTTTCTCAAAACCAATAATATACACTCACCTTTTACCCAGCAGGTATTGGTTTTAGAAGAACTCTTTATAGATCTAATCACACATGAAATATGTTTTGAAACCATGTTAGTGTCTTAGCCAAAATGGTATACATTGTAAGGATATAGACATCAGTGTTTTAACTATGTGTCATCTTTGACACCTTTCTTTTCATATTTTTTAAAAACTTTGCTTTTAATTGGAAGATAATTGCTTTACAACATTTTGCTGGTTTCTGCCATTTATCAACATAAATCAGCCATAGGTATATACATGGCCCCTCACTCCCATTCCATCCCATCCCTCTGGTTTATCACAGAGCACCAGACTTGAGCTCCCTGTGAAGTGAAAGTTGCTCAGTGGTATCCAACTTTTTATAACCCTGTGGACTGTAGCCTGCCAGGCTCCTCTGTCCATGGGATTCTCTAGGCAAGGATATTGGAGTGAGTAGCCTATCCTTCCTCCAGGGGATCTTCCCAACCCAGGTATCGAACCCTGGTCTCCCACATTGCAGGCGGATACTTTTAAATCTGAGCCACATGGGATTCTCTAGGCAAGGATATTGGAGTGAGTAGCCTATCCCTCCTCCAGGGGACCTTCCCAACCCAGGTATCGAACCCTGGTCTCCCACATTGCAGGAGGATACTTTCAAATCTGAGCCACCAGGGAGCTCTGCCTCATACAGTGAATTTCACTGGCTATCTAATGTTACATATGATAATGTGTATGTTTTAATGCTTCTCTCTTAAGTGCAAGTTCTTATAAATCACAGTGGAGACTGGGGATCATTTAAAATGTATGGGAGCAGATGTTGCTCAAGAAATGGACAGTTCAGGACAGTGCAGTGACCTAGCCCATAATTGGTTGGTGTGTTTTGTGACATTGTTAAGTCATCATATTTTCAACCATCATATTTTTAACTTCTATCATTTTTTCATGTGTGTATTTTTAAAACAGTGAAATATTCATAGAGGTTTGAGTTACCTCAAATGTCACTTGGTAGAAAGCTATATTTAGCTGAATCATTAACTAGCTAACACTAAAGAGACTTGCTTATTTATGAAGGGGATTTTTGTCTTTGAGAATATTGTATATTTTTGTGTGGTCAAGCCTATCAATATTTTATCACTAAATGTCTGCTGTCATTGTTAGATAGGCCTCCTTTATGTCACAACTATGAGACTAATAACCTATATTTTCTTTTAATACTTTACGTATTTCATAATTAAGATCCATCTGGAATTCCTTTTAAAATATTTTATAACACAGGAATTCAAGTTTGTTTCCCAAATAATTATCTAATTGTCTTTTCCCTACTGTGTGAATAACATGTCTTTTCCAAACTGATTCTTGACCTTGTATTTTATGCATTTTCATATTTTCATGATTACCTCCATTGGTCTATTTATCTGTATTTGTAGGTCCTTTCTTAATGTGGTTTTAATCTAGCACTATCATTATAATAGATGAGTGAATCAGATTGTCATCTGCAAAACCCAGGCTTAAGAAAATGCAAACCTAAATTTAAAAAATTACCCCAAATAGCTTTGTGACTGAGATTAGTCGGATGTTTACTTCATCTCTTGATTTTTTCTTTGATTTTGAATAGTACTTGTTCTTCTAAAACTGGTTTGTGAGAAAGATGTTTGTTTTTGATGTATGTCTCAACTGGCATGCATAAGCTTAGGGTCACAATGATTTTTCCCTTGGCTATGCTTTGGGTGAAGGATGAACTTGTCATGGAGTGTCACTGGTGGCTCTATTTACCTATCATTTTGAAGTGCTGGTTCTGCAAATTTAGAAGCTGAAGAACTGTCAAGCTATATGCAGAGGCTGTAAGAGAACTAAAGTTTATGTTCTCGATTTTTAGTTTCATAGGTATTTCTGAGATTTATTTCAAGAAAGGTATAAAAAGATAACACCATATAACCCTTTAGATATGGCTTTACTGTTAAGAGTCAGAATATGTGTAATATGTGAACATCTATATAGCCTGAATTAGTAAATGGAAATGATCATTAAATTGTTTCATATTTTAGATGTTATGAACCAAAGTTATTTATTCCTTGATTCTTCCTGGATGGAAAGAGTGATACTTTCTTTTGTACAGTGCTTCTTCTTGTGACCCTGAAGGTGTTTCACATTCTCTAATGAGTTTGGAACATGATTGCCTCTGGTGTAAATCTCAGCTCTGCCAGCTTAATTCCAGGACCGCTCCTCCTTGCTGGGGTTGCTGAATAGGTGCTCTTACACAGACCTCACGGAGAAGGCAATGGCACCCCACTCCAGTACTCTTGCCTGGAAAATCCCATGGATGGAGGAGCATGGTAGGCTGCAGTCCATGAGGTCGCTAAGAGTCCGATGCGACTGAGTGACTCCACTTCCCCTTTTCATTTTCATGCACTGGAGAAGGAAATGGCAACCCACTCCACTGTTCTTGTCTGGAGAATCCGAGGGATGGTGGAGCCTTGTGGGCTGCCATCTATGGGGTTGCACAGAGTCGGACATGACTGACGCGATTTAGCAGCAGCAGCAGCAGCACACAGACCTCATTCTCAGTGCTACTGAAGGAAAGGGCTTTGCAGTAAATGCTAGATTTCTGAGAGAGTTTCTGGGAGGAGAAATGCTTTTGATTTTATTAAAGGAAATTAGGCTGGACTGTGATGGCCCCACAAAGATGTCTTAGCAAATGTTCTAAGTGTGTATAAGAGTGTCTTATGACCCAGCAATCCCACTGCTGGGCATACACACTGAGGAAACCAGAATTGAAAGAGACACATGTACCCCAATGTTCATTGCAGCATTGTTTATAATAGCCAGGACATGGAAACAACCTAGATGTCCATCAGCAGATGAATGAATAAGAAAGCTGTGGTACATATACACAATGGAGTATTACTCAGCCCTTAAAAACAATAAATTTGACTCAGTTCTAATGAGATGGATGAAACTGGAGCCGATTATACAGAGTGAAGTAAGCCAGAAAGAAAAACAACAATGCAGTATACTGACACATATATATGGAATTTAGAAAGATAGTAATTATGACCCTGTATGTGAGACAGCAAAAGAGACACAGAGGTATAGAATGGACTTTTGGCCTCTGAGAGAGAGGGAGAGGGTGGGATGATTTGGGAGAGTGGCATTGAAACATGTATACCATCGTGTAAGAAATGATGCGCCAGTCTATGTTCAATACAGGATACAGGATGCTTGGGGCTGGAGAATGGGGATGATCCAGAGAGATGATATGGGGTGGGAGGTGGGAGGGGTTTCAGGATTGGGAACTCGTGTACACCTGTGGCTGATTCATGTCAATGTATGGCAAAACCAATACAGTATTGTAACATAGAATAAAGTAAAAATAAAATTTAAAAAAAAAGAGTGAATTGGAGCTTTTCTCCAAACACTTAACTCCATATGTGTGGGTAAAAGGGCAAAGTTTAAAAGAGATAGTGTTGCTAATTTAGAAAAATTTGGTGGATTCAGTGCTAGGGACTGGAAAATAATTCCCTGAGTTCTTATTCTCTGTTTCTGTCTCTCCTTCTCTGTGTCTGTGTGTGTAAATATATATAACATATACACATATAAAGTAATGTACTATTCCCAGAATAAAAATAAAGAAAACTTTTAACAAGAAAATATATACTTTGCAGACACAATCATGTTCATGTTTTTGGTATTTACTTACAGTTTTTCACTTTATTACATATGTCTATGTGCATACAGAAAAATACACATATACACATACATATATTTTTATTTTTTACTTACAATATAAAAATTTCCCTGTGTTAACCAGGACTCATAATGTGCTGTGCTTAGTTTCTCAGTCGTGTCTGACTCTTTGAGACTGTAGCTCGTCAGGCTTCTCTGTCCTTGGAGATTCTCCAGGCAAGAATACTGGAGTGGGTTGCCATGCCCTCTCCAGGGGATCTTCCCAACTCACAGATTGAACCCAGGTCTCCTGCACTGCAGGCAGATTCTTTACCATCTGAGCCACCAGGAAGCCTAGGACTCAGAATAGCTATGTACTCTTCCATTCTATGGCTACACTTTATAAATGTTCAGTATTTCTAATATTTTTAAGCAGATTTTTTAAATCTTCAGATATAAATCTTTGATTATGATATTGAAAGGTAAATCTTTAGTAACTGTTGGAAGGGCCCAGTGGTTACTATGAAAGACTAAAGAGAAAAGTAAACCAAAACAGAGTGCTAAGAATTCAAAACTACAAAAACACTGTAGATAAATTTCAGCATTTCCAGAGAAGAAAAACAAATTGTTGTTTTTGTACTGTTCATAGTTGATACAAATAAATTAGGCATGCATGTTGTAAGCTCTAGGGTACTCCTAACTGATTGGAGATATGAAAATATTTACAGCTGACTAGTAGCAGCAGGGCAAAAGTTATCACTAAAGAAATACGTCATTAATACCAAGATAGGAGAAAAGAAAAATAATGGAAAAGACAAGTAAACTAACAGCACAGAAAGTGAGATGGTAAATTCAAGCAAAAAATATTAACAATAATTACACTAAAGGGAAAAAATATTTAGTTTAAAACCAACACTTGACAGCTCAAATTAAAAAAAGAGCTTGCTGCTTACAAGACCTATTTAAAGAATAAGGATCAATAAATGTAATAAAGACATAAAACACAAAAAATTCAGTTATCAGAGTATGTTTCAAATATGAAGCAAGTAGTAATAAAGAGGGATGTACCATAATAACAGTGTCTACCAAAGATGAAACAAACCATAAGTATGTATTCAGCTATTAACATAGTCTCAAAATATACAAAATAAAATCTGACAGAATATAAAGCAAAATAGATAACTCCATAGTCATAGAGATTTGTCTTTGTACACACAATGGAATACACAGACAAAACTCAGGAAGAATGAGTAAGATTTGAGAAACATGATAAAGTTTATTTTATTGTATATATATTTACGGTAATCTACATATTTGTGTGGGCTTCCCTGGTAGCTCAACTGGTAAAGAATCTGCCTGCAATGCAGGAGACCCCAGCTCAAGTCCTGGGTCGGGAAGACCCCTGGAGAAGGGATGGGCTATGCAATTCAGTATTCATGGGCTTCCCTGGTGGCTCAGATGGTAAAGAATCTGCCTGCAAAGGGGGAGACCTGGGGTGGGAAGAGCCCCTGGAGGAGGGCATGGCAACCCACTTCCATATTCTTGCCTGGAGAATCCCCATGGATAAAAGAGCCTGCTGGGCTACAGTCCACAGGGTCACAGATAGTCGAACAGGACTGAGGGACTAGGCACAGCAGAGCAGCACATATGTGTGTGTGTGTGTGCCCAGTGCCCAAACAAATAATCTCACAAAAGTCAGTACACGTGAACTATAGAAATGATAAGTAATAAAGTGTATACAGTGATATATATAAAATACTGCTCAGTTAACTGTAGAACATATAGTTTTTATAGCATTATTGAACATTTTTAATAGCTCATATATGTGGCAATGAAACGAGTCTTAAAGGCTTGGAATTACAGAATATGGTCTTTGCTCATAGAAGAATTAATATGGCAATAACAGCTAAAAGATAACTGAAAATTCCCACGTGTTTGGAACAAAAATAGAAAATTCTTACATGCTTGAAAGTTAAATATATTCCTAAACAAATCATGGCCCAAAGAAGAAATCACAAGGAAAATTTAAGTACTATTTTGAACAAGTGACAAAATATTTCAGATCAATATTTGTGGATATATCTCTATCAGTATTTATAGAAAAACATATAGCTTTCAATGTATATATTAAAAAGAAGAAATGTTGAGAATTAATGATCTAACTTAAGTTTTAAGACACAAACAAAACCAAAGAAACTGTAAGGAAAGAAATTGTAAAAATTAAATCAGGACTCAACTAAATAGAAAGCATAAGTTAAATAAAATCTAAAATTCCCTCAAGTTGATTCATTACAGAGATTAATAAAATTGGTAAACCCTTAGCAAGACTGCTCACAAAAAATAAACACAAAGAGTGGCACCACTTCAGATCACATAAAAATAAATTCTACAACTTCTGTGAGTGAGTAAATTCGTTGAAAGAAGTATCAAGACTTACAAAAGGACAATCTGAATTGTATAATGTCTGATTAAATGAAAATATAATATTTGTAACTTAATACATCTGCTTAAGGAAATCTTTAGATCCAGATGACTACTGATTTAGTTCTTCCAAACATTACAAGAAAAATATAGACCATAATCTTCCATGAGTGTAGAAATAGCCTAGATCAAATAGTACAAAATATTACAAAAGTCCAGAGATACATGTAAAGGGGAAAACATCGTGACAACCGGGGTTAATCCAGGAATGCAAGTTTGGTTTAACATGCAAAAATTAACCAAGGTAATTCACCCTACTAACAGAATAAAGGGGGACAAATGTCATCTCAATAGAGCCCCAAAAGCATCTGCTAAAGTTCAGTATCTGTTCATGGTAAAACTCTAAACAAACTAGGAATAGAAGGGAATTATCTAATGGGGAATGTCTATTAAGAAGAGATTTCTGATAGCTAACATCACTCAGTGTAAAATATTGAGCCCTTTCCCCTCTGAGGTTACTAACAAGATAAAGATGTCTCCTATGATCCTTTTTATTCAATATTATATTGATGATTTGAGGAAGTGGATTAAGAGAAACAGAAGGAGAGAGGGAGGAAGAGAAAAAGGAAAGGCATAACCCTGAGAGAATCAAAATCATTTTTATTTGTAAAAATGTTTGTACATAGAAAACCCAATAAAAGAATTGAGCAAATTTAGATTGCAATATATCAGGCCAATATAAAAAAATGAATGATTTCTCTATATACCCTACAACATATGATCAGAAATTAAATAGTGTATAATAATGCCATTTACAATGTTATCAAAAATATTATCTAGGAATTGATGAAAGATGAGACTCCATATTTATTACTAGACAAAACAAGTCTAAATAAATGGAAAGATGCTATGTCACACCATGTTCATGGAATAGAGAAGACTGCATTCCAGTTAGGTGACTTAAGACAGTAAGATAATTAAACAAGAATTCACAGATAGGCAAATGGAAGAAGTAGAGTCCGAAACAGATACAGATACATAATGACAGTTGATATGCGACACCTCTCATTGTCATCACCAGCAGCCAAGTGTGAGAGGTACAATAGTCCTTGAAAGAAGAGATTGAAATGCTTCAGAGCTATTCCAGAACATAGAAAAATGAGGAGCTTCCTTGAGTCATTCTAAGAGAACACTGTCATCGTCACCATAAACTGGTGAAAGGACAATTTAAAATAAAATACACAAAGTGGAAAAAATATAGCATGTTAGGTCTCACAAGAAATCTTTTTATGAATATCAAAATTGAAAAATCAAATACAGTAGTATATTAAAAATTGTTACACCTCAGATATTTAGTGTTTATACTAGGAATAAAAGTGATGGCCAGCATTAAGCAACCTGTAAATATAATTAATAGAATGGTGAAAAAATATCTATATAGATGCTGAAATTTTTGACAGTCAACAATGCACTGAAAAATTTATGCTTTCAAATTGTGGTATTGGAGAAGACTCTTGAGAATCCCTTGGAGAGCAAGGAGATCAAACCAGTCAGTCCTAAAAAAATCAACCCTGAATACTCATTGGAAGGAGTGATGCTGAAGATGAAGCTCCGACACTTTGGCCACCTGATGAAAAGAACCCACTCATTCTCTAATGCTAAGAAAGACTGAGGGCAAGAGGAGAAGGGGGTGACAGAGGCTGAGATGGTTGGATGGCTTCAGTGATGCAATGGGCATGAGCTTGAGCAAACTTCAGGAGATAGTGAAGGACAGGGAAGCCTGGCGTGCTGCAGTCCATGGGGTCACAGAGAGTCAGACATGACTGAGCAGCTTTCACTTTTCAGTGTTATGAGAGGTTATATCTATCATCTTATTACCTACCTATTTGTTTCACTTCTTTTCTGTTACTTTTTCTCTTTTCATACTTGCTTTAGAGTTTTCATTGTTCCAATTGTCCTTTACCTTTATAATTAGTACTCTGTTTCAAGAATTATATTACAGCCTGCATACTTAATATATATGTATACTTTTACATTTCCTCAGAAAATGTAAGGCCTTGAAAACACTATGACTCTGTCCTATTCTACCTTATGTTTTTTTTTCTCAAATTGTTCTATTTTTTTAATTTTATTTTTTTACAACACTGTATTGGTGTTGCCGTACATTGACATGAATCCACCAGAGGTGTACATCAGTTCCCAACCCTGAACCACACCCCCCCACCTCCCTCCCCATATCATCTCTCTGGGTCATCCCAGTGCACCAGCCCCAAGCATCCTGTATCCTGTATCGAACCTAGACTAGCGATTAGTTTCTTCCATGATAGTATACATGTTTCAATGCCATCACATGTATTATTATTTATTATTATTTTGGTCTTGTACAGACAGCATTTTTTTTAGATTCTTTTAATCATCTTGTGTCTTATAATGGACTGGATCACTCTGGGTGATTTTCTATTGTCTAACTGAACTGAACTGAATGCTCCTCTTGCTTTATGATCCTGTTGAGTTGTAATTCCATGTTTGATTATTTATATTGTGTGCTGGATACTGTATATAAAAAGTATAGAGACATAACCTACATTCACTTTACGTTTCATCAGAGAAATTTGGTTTGCTTTTGATCAAAGGCAAAGCTATGGTTTTTCCAGTGGTCATGTAAGGATGTTAGAGTTGGACTGTGAAGAAAGCTGAGTGCCAAAGAATTGATGCTTTTGAACTGTGGTGTTGGAGAAGACTCTTGAGAGTCCCTTGGACTGCAAGGAGATCCAACCAGTCCATTCTAAAGGAGATCAGCCCTGGGTGTTCTTTGGAAGGAATGATGCTGAAGCTGAAACTCCAGTACTTTGGCCACCTCATGCGAAGAGTTGACTCATTGGAAAAGACTCTGATGCTGGGAGGGATTGGGGGTAGGAGGAAAAGGGGGCGACAGAGGATGAGATGGCTGGATGGCATCACTGACTCCATGGACGTGAGTCTGAGTGAACTCCGGAAGATGGTGATGGACAGGGAGGCCTGGCGTGCTGCGATTCATGGGGTCGCAAAGAGTTGGACATGACTGAGCAACTGAACTGAACTGAACTGAAGGAGGACAAGAAATTAATTCTTTTCCAGCTGGATTTATGTTATTTTCAGCAGGGATTACCTTATTTCAATTAGGTATTGAAAATTATTTGAGGGCTTCACTCTTAAACTCAAGTTCATTTAGTTCCTGACTCAAAGCCTAGGGTTTGACTTTATCTCCCTCGGTGGGTTCTTGGGCCCAAATTTATTGATGTTCTGCTGTGTTTCTCAGTCTCTCAGTTTCCTCTTCTCTAACAGGCAGATATTTACAGAGGTAAAGATGGTGCCAAATGCCTAGTTCATCTTTCTGCATTTCTTTTTTTCCCCAGACTGTTGTCCTCTAATTCCTAATTGCCTTTAAACTCTGCAGTATCTTTTAACAGATTTAAAATATCTTTTGACCAAGTTCTTTGGTGTTCTCAATGAGACATCACTTCACCTCACCCAGTCAACTTTTAGAGGAAGTGACTCACTTTATTTCTTTTAAATCTCCACATGCACACACCGATTAAAAAATTAAAATCAATAACCTTTGAATAATAAGACAAGAATTTTAGAAAGCTCTCACATTTCTTGGTCTTCTTTCCCACCCCAATTTATTGAAAATTACGTTGTGACTTGGAGTTTTATGACTATATTTTCTATTTTTTTCTCTCACTTAGTCTTGTCTACTTTTAAAGACCACAACAAACATTACCTAATGTTTATTCACTTTTGCTTCATGTATCTCCTTTATCATTTGTATTTAATTTTCCTCCATCTTAAGTACTTAATCCAAGACTGTTTCACAAGTAGGTATTTATGTGGCAAATTTTTGAAAGCTGTATGGCTGATAATATTTTTTATCATTACCTTCTGTTTGAATGACAGTTTGGTCAAATATAAAATTATTGATTCAAATTCTTGATTCTCAATATTTTGAAAACATTACTCCATTGTTTTATTTCCTCCAGTATTTTGATTCCTTTTCATGTGCCCTACTTTTTCATTCTTGAGATTAACTCTAAATTTTGTCATAGTTTAAAATTTTCTATACAGTTTTTAAAAAGCCCTATGCTCTGGAACTCTATGGACCCATCAAATTATTATTTTTTTAATCTCTTTTGAATTATGAGAAATTTACTCTCATTTTTCAAGTGTTTCTTTCTCACTGCTTTTATATCCCATCTTTCTGAATCTCTTGTATTCTGGATCCTAGCACTTTTGTTCTATCTTCCTTATCTCTTAAACTTATTTTTATATCCTCTATTTCTTTTTCTTACACATATTCTTTCTTGGAAAGTTTTTCAGTTTTATCTCCAAATTACTAATTTGTTTCCCATTTGTAAGATAACCAATAAAATGGTATCTGTTATAATTATTGTATCAACAATACTTTTTCCAGACTGTGTATCTATCTGGTTCTGTTAAGATTTATTTCTATCCATAATTAAAAAAAAATTTTTTTTTACCATTTTTAGCATGCTTATTAAGCTTATTTTAAATTCTGGTGCACCTGTTCTGATTTTAGACTTTGATCTCTCTAATGTATAATCCAGGTTATGGTTTTTCTTTCAAAACAGTTGGTCCATCAATTGTCTTAGCTTTTGGATTTACGAGTCCATCTTCTCCTAAGATCCTTCTCCCATGTGGCAGGCAATGTGCATGCAGGGGTGAAAACAGGGAGCTCATTTTTTGACCACATGAGCTGGGCAGGGGGAGGTGTTGAATAGACCTAAGAGATACCTAAGACCTTGGAGAGAGAGACCTGGCCTTGGAAAACACATTCATTTACTGCTCTTTCCCCAGAACTGCTCCTCAGGTCAGGACTTAAGCCCCATCAGGCAGAAGCACTATTAGAAGAAAAATTTTAAATGAAAATTCTTAAGTCTGGGGATTTGAAGAGGACAGAATGGGGAAGCAACTGCCCTAGGCCATTCTGTCCCTGGATTCCTTCAATTTATTAATAAAAACAGGGCTCTTATTCTCCCTGATTTTTCTCTTGTTGACATTTGCACTATAGGTATGAAATTCTATTGCGGAAACAATTATTAGTTATCCAAAACAATGTGGAGGAAACACAAAAAGAATGCCAACTACTCCTATATTTTCCTCCTGTATCAGACAATAAAGAATTATCCTGCAATGCAGGAGACCTGGGTTCGATCCCTGGGTCAGGGAATATTCTCTGGAGAAGGAAATTGCAACCCACTTCAGTGCTCTTGCCTGGGAAATCCCACAGACAGAGGAGCTGGTGGGCTACACCCCCATGGGGTTGCAAAGAGTCAGACATGACTGAGAAACTAACATTTGATATCCATGCTGAGCTGCCTTTTCTCCAACCCAGAGTCACAGCTTCAGAAGACCAATTAATACAACTATCCCATCCTTACAAATCACCTCTACCCTCCACAAGACTTTAAAACATTTTCTTTGTAAATTAGATCTCTCTTATAGAGAGATCTGCAGTTGACCTCGGGAAGAGCCAGTAATGTTGCTAGTTTAACATCTTTGTAAGATGTTTTTAGTCTAATTAGGTCCCATTTGCTTATTTTTGCTTTTATTTCCATTACTCTGGGAGATGGATCATAGAAGATCTTGCTGTGATTTATGTCAGAGAGTGTTTTGCCTATGTTTTCCTCTAGGAGTTTTATAATTCCTGGTCTTACATTTAGATCTTTAATCCATTTTGAATTTATTTTTGTGTATGGTGTTATAAAATGTTCTAGTTTCATTATTTTACAAGTAGTTGACCTGTTTTCCCAGCATTACTTGTTAGAGAGATTGTCTTTTCTCCATTGTATATTTTTGCCTCCTTTGTCAAAAATAAGCTGTCCATAGGTATGTGGATTTACCTCTGGTCTTTCTATTTTGTTCCATTGATCTATATTTCTGTTTTGTGCCAGTACCATATCGTGGTTGATTCATGTCAATATACGGCAAAAACCACCACAAATTTGTAAAGTAATTAGCCTCCAATTAAAATAAATAATTGTTTTTTTAAAGATGTTTTTAGTCTCATAATGTCTCATGCCCAATCAACAGTCCCTTTATTTCACACTTTTTTTCTTCTTAATTTCTTCAACCATATTTATTATGCCTCTTTTATTCCCTCACTAAGTGTCTTTCATGCATCCTCCCTTGAATCTCTTGTCGTCTTATTCTTGTATTTTTCCTTTCTCTCTCACTGATGTCTGTTCTTGTGCCCCTTGTTTTCATTTCCAATACGCGATTTTTCTCTTATCAGTGCTATCTGTGCCAGGCCCTTCCTATTCCTCTGTATGGCCCTACTTCCCGTTCCTTATTCTTTTCTTTTCTTCCCTCCTGTTCTCAGCTTCTCACCTTCCCATTCCAGTATTTGCTCTTTCTTCTTAACTCTCATTCAGAAGCTTTTGAGCCAAATTTCTAAGACATCTTTTTTCTTATAAAATTAATCAACATTTTGCATCAAAAATCTTACTCAGCTGAGTCCCTTAGAAGTAGAATCTATTTTATCACTGCATCACTAGTGCTTTAAAATCTATCAAATATTTAATATTTAGTAGATGATTATCTGATACACATTTGTTGAAAAAACACTGAAAATAAATTAATGTAAAGAAGACTTGTACAGTAGGAAATAAATGATGACCTTTGACTGAGCGTTATGCAAGTGATTATTTAAGTTTTACCTAGTTTCCAAGATATTTTTTCCCCTGTCCATAATACCCACTGTTGAATTATTCTGTAAAGTATTCATAAATGGGCAAAAGTGATTTGCACTTTCAGGTTTTCTGGATTTCTTAAACTCTTATTCATACTGTTCTATGTGATTTTTTTTTCTTTTTTTCTGCCCATGGCTATGGATACTATTCTGGAAGAAACTCAGTAAATGTGTACTATGGTAGATACAATAACATAAGACCTTTGGATGTGGTTATGAAATTCCTACAGTCAGAAAGATCACAACACATCAGTCCCCAGGGAGCACTGATTCTTTTGCCTCCTAAGTCTGATATGCATTGACTGTCAGATATTTTTGAGTGCTTATCCTAGTTAATGTATGATGTTCTGCAGACTGCCAGCTTGTTCTGTACTCTGTGGAACAGTTGATCTTGAAAGATGTCATTTTTTTTTCTCATTTTCTGATTTGTTTTGTTACATCAGAGTTGATTTATTTTGCACTTTTGACAATCTGAATTTTTTAAAAACTGATCACATCTCAGAAACTTTAAATTAATGAATTGGATGCTGTAGGCAGAGGGAAATAAAAATGAATCTCCCTATTATCTTTTCTTTTCCTGCCTCATTTTTTTCTACTTCTTTTTCTCCAATGCATAAACAGCTATATTTCAAACACCTTAAATGCAAATGTTCATAGAGATGCACCATTTAAATTGCTAATCATAAAAGCTTTCATTTAGTATCCACTTGTGGCATGCATTCTACTTTCAAAACAGGGATATTGGGCTTATTTTAAACCAAGTTACAATGGAGTAGGACCAGCAAAATTAAGGTGGTGATCACTCTGTGACCTCACGTTTACCTGTTTATTATAATTTGAGTGTATACCCAATGATATCTTCTGTGCAACTTAAGGGTGAATCAGTAATTAAACTTACAGGACACTTTGGAGGATGAATTACTCACCAGGCTCTGTTCAAAGAGCTGCCTGAAGTAAGGTAGAAATCAATGTGTGGTGCATAGATTCTGAGTTAGACAAACTTGCACTTGATTCAGGTTCCACTGCTGGGTTGCCAGTTGAATTTAGGTGAACTAGAATGAGTCTCAGCCTCAAGTTTTTTTTTTTTTTTTTTTTTTTATCTTTAGTAGGTATAAAAACACCTTACAAGTATAATTAAGATTTTATGTGTGTGTGTGTGTGTGTGTGTGTGTGTGTGTGTATATATATGCATCTACGTATATGTACATACAAATGTACATTTAGAATCAAACCTCATATCCACCAGAGACACTCAGAGGGTTCAAACAAACCTTGTGTGCACCAGGACCCAGAGACCCCACAGACACTGAGCTGGATTTGTGTTTGAGTATCTCCTGTGGAGGTACAGGTAAGCAGTGGCCTGCTACAGGGGCAGGGCTCTGGATGCAGCAGACCTGGGTATGGCATAAGGCCTCTTGGAGGGCTTGAAGGAAGTCTCCATTAACCCCATCATAGAGCTACCAAAACTTACATAGGACTGGGGAAACAGATTCTTAGAGGGCACGAACAAAACCTTGTGCAGACCAGGACCCAGGAGAAAGGAGTAGTGACCCCAAAGTAGATTGACCCAGGCTTGGCTGTGAGTATCCAGGAGTCTCCCACAGAGGCATGGGTCAACGGTAGCCTGATGCAGGGTTGGGGACACTTAGTGCGGCAGTGCATGCATGGGACCTTTTGAAGGAGGTCTCCATTATTTTCATCACCTCCACCATACTTTGGCCTCAGGTCAAACAACAAGGAGGGAACACAGCCCTGCCCATCAACAGAAAATTGGATTGAAGATTTACTGAGCATGGCCCCAGCCATCAGAACAAGACCCAGTTTCCCCCCACAGTCAGTCTCTCCTATCAGGAAGCTTCCTTACATTTCTTATCCTTATCCATCAGAGGGCCAACAGAATGAAAACCACAGTTACAGAAAACTGATCAAACTGATCACATGGAACCCAGCCTTCTCTAACTCAATGAAACTATGAGCCATGCCATGTAGGGCCAGCCAAGGACAGCTCATAGTGGAGAGTTCTGACAAAACATGGACCACTGGAGAAGGAAATAGCAAACCACTTCAGTATTCTTGCCTTCAGAACCCCATGAACAGTATGAAAAGACAAAAAGATAGGACACTGAAAGATGAAATCCCCAGGTCAGTAGGTGCCCCCAAATCCTGGAGATCAGTGGAGAAATAACTCCAGAAAAATTGAAGAGATGGAGCAAACCAAAACAACACCCAGTTGTGGTTGTTATTAGTGATGGAAGTAAACTCTGATGCTATAAAGAGCAATATTGCATAGGAACCTGGAATGTTAGGTCCATGAATCAAGGCAAATTGGAAGTGCTCAAACAGGAGATGGCAAGAGTAAACATTGATATTTTTGGAATCAGCGAACTAAAATGGACTGGAATGGGTGAATTTAATTCAGATAACCATTATATCTACTACTGTGGGCAAGAATCCCTTAGAAGAAATGGAGTAGCCATCATAGTCAACAAAAGAATCTGAAATGCAGTACTCGGATGCAATCTCAAAAATGACAGAATGATCTCTGTTCATTTCCAAGGCAAACCAATCAGTATTATAGTAATGCAAGTCTATGCCCCAACCGGTAATGCTGAAGAAGCTGAGGTTGAATGGTTCTCTGAAGACCTACAAGACCTTCTAGAACCAACACCCCAAAAAGATATCCTTTTCATTATATAGGACTGGAATGCAAAAGTAGGAAGTCAAGAGATACCTGGAGTAACAGGCAAATTTGGCCTTAGAGTACAAAACAAAGCAGGTCAAAGGCTAACAGAGTTTTGCCAAGAGAATGCACTGGTCATAGCAAACACCCTCTTCCAACAACACAAGAGAAGACTCTACACATGGACATCACCAGATAGTCAACACCGACATCAGATTGATTCTATTCTTTGCAGCCAAAGGTGGAGAGGCTCTATACAGTCAGCAAAAACAAGACTGGGAGCTGACTGTGGCTCAGATCTTGAGCTCCTTATTGCCAGATTCAGACTGAAATTGAAAAAGTAGGGGAAACCACTAGACCATTCAGGGATGACCTAAATCAAATCCCTTATAATTATACAGTGGAAGTGACAAACAGATTCAATGGATTAAATCTAATAGAACGCCTGAAGAACTATGGACAGAGGTTTGTGACATTGTATAGGAGGCAGAGATAAAGACCATCCCCAAGTAAAAGAAATGCAAAAGGCAAAATGGTTGTCTGAGGAGGCCTTACAAATAGCTGAGAAAAGGCAAGATATACCCATCCAAATGCAGAGTTCCAAAGAATAGCAAGGAGAGATAAGAAAGCCTTCCTCAGTGAACAAAGCAAAGAAATAGAGGAAAACAATAGGACGGGAAAGACTAGAGATCTCTTCAAGAAAATTAGAGATACCAAGAGAACATTTCATGCAAAGATGGGCACAATAAAGGACAGAAATGATACAGACCAAACAGAAGCAGAAGATATTGAGAAGAGGTGGCAAGAATACACAGAACTATACAAAAAGACCTTTACAACCCAGATAATCATGATGTTGTGATCACTCACCTAGAGCCAGACATCCTGGAAGGTGAAGTCAGGTGGGCCTTAGGAAGCATCACTATGAACAAAGCTAGTGGAGGTGATGGAATTCCAGTTGAGCTAGTTCAAATCCTGAAAGATGATGCTGTGAAAGTGCTGCACTCAATATGCCAGCAAATTTAGAAAACTCAGCAGTGGCCACAAGACTGGAAAAGGTCAGTGTTCATTCCACATATACACATATTTGTGTGCTGTATGTATACACACATACAACACTGAACAACAGGCATATGTATTATGTATATATACAACACAAAAATGTGTGTATATATGTATGTTCACACATACAACACTGAACAACAGGCACATATGTGTGTTTATATACAACACACAAATATGTGTATATGTGTATGTTCAGATCAGTTCAGTCACTCAGTCGTGTCCCACTCTTTGCGACCCCATGGCTGCAGCGCATCAGGCTTCCCTGTCCTTTACCATCTCCTGGAGCTTTTTCAAACTCATGTCCATTGCATCAGCGATGCCATCCAACCATCACCATCTCATCCTCTGTCGCCCCCTTCTCCTCTTGCCTTCAATCTTTCACAGAATCAGAGTCTTTTCTAATGAGTCAACTCTTCACATCAGGTGGCCAAAGTACTGGAGATTCAGCTTCAGTCTCAGTCCTTCTAATGTATATTCAGGGTTGATTTTCTTTAGAATGGACTGGTTGGATCTCCTTGCAGTCCAAGGGACTCTTCAAGAGTCTTCTCCACCACCACAGTTCAAACGCATCAATTCTTTGGCTTTCAGCCTTCTTTATGGTCCAACTCTCACATCCATACGTGACTACTGGAAAAACCATAGCTTCGACTAGACAGACCTTTGTCGGCCAAATGATGTCTCTGCCTTTTAATATGCTGTGTAGCTTGGTCATAGCTTTTCTTCCAGGGAGCAAGCATCTTTTAATTTCATGGCTGTAGTCACCATCTGCAGTGATTTTGGAGCCCAAGAAAAGCCCAGATAAAGCCATGGCAGGTTTGATTTTTCTTGTGGCTTTGATGGTTTATCATTATTATTTGTTTGGATTCTAGGGCCTGTTGAATATTAAATCAGCATAAGCACTAAATCTAGGCTCAAATTCACTGAAGGAAAAAAAAATAGAGAACTTAACATCAGATAATACTCCCCTGTAACTGTATTAGTCATTTTTAGTTTTTCTAAGGTGGACAATGCAAAAGCACAGTAGATGAGAATTCAGCCTGTTCACAAAAGATGAAGGTAGAAATGTTATGAGCCATAAACGATTTATCTTTACATATTATCTTTCATGTAATTTTTGAAATAATTTCATTTTAAAATATCCACAGGGAAGTTGAAACTTGGAAAATAGGTTGTAGGAGGATAAATTTTTTTACTGATTTCCATTAGAATCATATTTTCCTTTCCTGTTTCTCACCACTCCAAATTACAGAAAATTCTGCACTTTGATGTCTATTTTAACAATTGTATTGATGGTACTTAATAGGGTTTTGGCTAGGTTATGTATTTTAGCACTTTACTAATTAAGGTGGATGAGGTCAGTAAGAAATTTCTCTTGAGTAACTAAAAGATAGCTCAGTTTTAAAATATCCAATGATAGCTTGCTTGTTTTCAGGTTACTATTATTATTTTGTAATCTTCATATTCACTGATTTTGGAAAAAGGCAGCCTTATTGTTTGTCATCTGTTTGTCATTTTTAGCTTGCTACATAAGCATAAATAAGAGAATTCTACCACCTAAAGAAAAAAAAACAAACCCTTATCCTTTGTGAATATCCTTCCTTTCAAGCTTTTGTCAAAATACATATTTTCTAAAGCTTCAGGTCAGACTATATATTTTCTGTGCTATTAGATACTGATGAGACTAGTAGTAAAATAATCTCATATTTTTGTAGTTTCAAATTTGGGAATAAACTGTAGGTGTTTTGTAGTCAGCCAACAATACATCATGGACATCTTTGAAAGCCATTATATATTCTTCTAAAACACCATTATTAATGGCCTCAATAGTAGCCTGTTGCATGACTGTGCCATAATTCATTTAACCAGTACAGTTGGTGCATTCCTGATGCCATAATATTGGGGATATTGCAAGTGGAGTTACTTGAAATAGTTTATTCATATCTGCATTTACTCTGTTTCTCCAACTTGATTTATTTGCAGCCCTAAGAAATGGAACACATTATGTTTTGCTCTGAGTGCATCAAGCATAAACTTATACTCAAGCCTAAAATAATGGATGTGCGTATATATTCCAGTACGCACACACGTGTGTGGTGAGGGTTGAGGAGAGGCTGGGAGTAACGTGTGGCCATAAACAGAGCAGACAGGCAAGAGCAAGAATATATTTCTGCTAATCCTTTCCAAGATTCTAATTGCATCACAGTTTCAAGTTGTAATCTTGCAGTGAAAAATCAAAATTGCTTGGCTGTGACTTTCTGTAATGAAGACTTTTAGAAAGGAGAGAGACAAATATTAAGGAACTCAAGAGAGTAACTTCTTGTCAAGTTTTTATTATATGGAAAAGGAAATTATGTTCAGCTCCCAAATCATTTTGCTCTACTGAAAATTGGGAAGGGCGCCTGCTCTCCTCTATTTTAAATGCACAGATACAGTACTTGCTTACCTTCTGGAGGCTGTTAACAACCAGAAGCATAATCTCTATATAAACACAGTGAACGCTATGGATTCCATGGTACTTTTCTTTGGCATTTTCATCACATTTTCTCTTTGGCATTGAAACAGTATTACAAATGAAAAGGGAAAAATGTGCAGGCTTTTTTTCTTTTTCATTTTAGGTTAGTGACAAAAAAAAATCAGAATTAGTTTGTTCTCAGGTACAGTGGCATCCAAGAGGGCACAACTTTTCTCCTCTAATCACCCTTTTCTTTCTCTAAATGTTCATGGCTAACATTCCTTGCAAAGAGCCTCCACTTGCTCATCATTCTTTGAGCCCCGAGCAACAATCAGTGTGTACTCATGTGGCAAAGCCCTGGCCTTTCCTATCAATTCTCTTGACAAGAATGTTGTCAAGTCTCGTTTGTTCTTTTCTGAGCTGATGAACTTATTTCAGGAGGCTGGTAGTTATATTTCACATCTGTCTGTGATGTGAGTTTGAGCCTTGAGGCTCTGTATCTTCTTTGGTTTTCGAAGAGCCTCTGCAGAGATGATGTGAGCTGTGCTTTGATGGTGGCAGAGCACAGGGTACCTGCGCCCCATTGTCCAAGCGGTGCAGGGAGATCCTTTTGTTCTGGTCAAAGGGGCCTTAGTATGCATGACAATTTCCTAACATCCCTGCCTTCCTTATGAGAGGAAAACTATGAGAGAGAGAGAAGGGTGCTTTAATTAATTTCTAGAGTGTCAGTGTATAGATAGCTACTACTACCACTGGACCAAGGGATAGAAAACTACCACACCGTCCCTTGGATAATGTATCACAGGTTCTCCAGTTCATCATGGACTAAACAAACAAGCTGAAATTTCTCAAAATGCTGGCAAAATTGCAGATCCCAATGGAGGATGATTCAATTAGTTCAGTCAGCGAGCTCCTGTACTAGAAACAATTTTAGGTGAATAAGATCCTAAATTCACTGGTCTGTGGCTTCCTGTAGTTTGGTAAAATGAGAAAGGCAAAATCCAGATAATGGATTGTAAAATGTAAAGTGTGGATGCTGTAAAGAAGGAATCAATGAAGGGTACTCAAACCAATTTGGAGGTTAAAGAAAGGTATCACAAAAGATACGATTGCCTCAACTTCTATTTTTGTTTCTGTGCTTTTTCCTTCGGGGTGAGAAGGTATTTTCTCATTTTGGTGTGGCTATATTTAATTTTCACATCTGAATATAGCGTACATGAGCAACAGAAGCCTGTAACTGGCCAACAGAAGTGGTTGGTTGAGAGGCGATCTGTGGTTTTAGAGCACACACTTTAGTTTTCGGAAGCCTCATTCTCTATTTTATTAGCCCCATAACGCTAGCAATTTAACTAAGCTCTCTCATCCTCATTTTCCTTGTCTATTAACAGAGAATAATGTCATCTTTTTTTTTTTAATTAAATTTATTTTTAAAATTACAATACTGTATTTGTTTTGCCATACATTGACACGAATCAGCCATAGGTGAACACAATCTCCCAATGCCGAATCCCCCTCCCACCTCCCACCCCCCATCCTCTACCCGAATCATCCTGTGCATCAGCCCCATGCATCCTGCATCCTACATTGAACATAGATTAGCGTTTCGCCTCTTACGGGAAAATATACATGTTTCATTGCCATTCTCCCATACCATCCCACCCTTTCCCTCTCCCCCAGAGTCCAAAAGTCCACTCTATACCTCTGTGTCTCTTGTTGTCTCACATGTAGGGTCATCATTACTGTCTTCTAAATTCCATATATATGTGTCAGTATATTGTATTGGTGTTTTTCTTTCTGGCTTACTTCACTCTGTATAATCGGTTCCAATTCCATCCATCTCATTAGAACTGAGTCAAATTTATTGTTTTTAAGGGCTGAGTAGTATTCCATAGTGTATATGAACCACAGCTTTCTTACAGAGAGGTATGGGAGACAGCTGAATTTCCTAGCAGAGTATTTTCGAACCTCGAAATCCTGACACAGTTTTTCTTTTCTCCTACTTGTAAAGGGAAAAGTTACCCTTTGAATTTCAGGCAAGTGATATGTGCATAGTTCGTGTCATGCATTTGAGGAGTACACTTCTTTATCTCCTATTGTTTTCATCATTACCTCTATAACTGCCTATTTAAGAATCCTTTTATTTGTATTTCAGGTTCCAGTCTGTTTTCTAGTCTCACATTCAAGAAATGTGATGCTGACTACAGTCAATTTTTATAGGCAGCATAAGAGTAGTAATTATAGAAAGCAAATCAGGCAACCAGGAGCAGTAGTATACAGCAAGGATATTATGTATTCAGGTCAGAAATTCACCGTATGTGACAGTTCTGATAGGATCCTAGATAGAGGAATTAAGACTTCAGGCATCAAATTGGCAGAAAGTAACCATGTATCAGGAGTTACTAATACAATGGAGGATGAGAATAAAGTTCCAAAAGGAGGATGCTGTTGGAGAGGCATGGTATTCTACGACAGACAGACGGGGCTAGAATCCTATCTTTGCTGCATACTCACTGTCTCTTTAGAGAAATATGTTTTGTTTTTTTGCTTAGTATTGTGTGTGATTGGGAGTTGTATTTAGGATTAAAATGACACATAGGAAAACAACGTGTGCTTATTTGATGCTTGGACCTGTTCTCCATCTGGATGGTGTCTGATGATGGTTCAGTCACCGTGTAGCAAAGTAACCTTGGTCTAGTCAGTGACTGCTCTGCCACTCAGGTTTTCCATCTGGGTCCTTTCCAGTTTGCATTTTATGTGAAGGTTCCTGACCTTACGTGCGGACGCAGGCATTTCTAACACCATCGATTACAGAGTCGCTGATCCTTTTGGGAATCTAGTGTGTGTATTTACACACATTCGATGCCTTCTAGGGCAGCCCCGATTCAAATAAAAACAAACAAAAACACAGTCAGTGCCAATCTTTCTCTTTATTTCCGTTTAATGCCATCTCCTGCCCTGTGTTTCTGATCTTGCTATTTGCAATTCTGAAGCAGTGGTGGCGAAAGATCACAGTTCACTTTTAAATGCCTTTCTACTGTGTTGATAAGATGTATTCATTGACTTGCACTGTCCTTTCTGTGCACTTTAGCAATTCATTAGAGAGATAATTATTTGGTGTTTATTCCAGTCTACCCATGTCATCTCATTTTCTCCTCACCTTTAACAGGGCTTGGGAGAGAAAAGAAGGGATTGTGTATTATGATTTTCAGCATTTATTTAAAACTTCATAAATGTTGTTAAAATAAATGAACTTTAAAAATCAAATGATTGCTCTTCCTCCCTCTCTTAAATGGAAAGAAGGAAGGGGACAGAGTAACAGAAAAAGAAACAGGAATTTTTTTGATATCTAAAAACTCTGGAAATGGATATGAGTTCCTTATCCTTTTAATTTCTTAATCTGCCATTTGAAATAAAACCACATTCTCCAGATCTGTTTCATTCTGTTACATCTTCTCTTATACTCCTAATAAGTAGAACTTTAAAAATAAAGGCATGAAAAATGTGACCTAAAACCCTAAGACTGTGTCTAAAGTATATGGGGTCTTACATGCAGACTTCAGGGGCTTCTGTACTGTCAGCGTGCTTTGCCTTCCAAGTATGTCTCACTCCAAATACTTTGAAGCAGTTATCATTTTGTATGAATACCGACAACTATGTGTGAGCTTAGCACCCACAGACTGTCAGACAGGAAGCAAGTTAGAAACTTCAGCATTACCTGCAATTTCAAGGATTTATTCTGTATTTTTTTAAAGGCATTTTGTTTCTGTGATTTAAAAAAAAATGAGTAATAGCGCTTTAAATTGCAGACTATAACTGGATATTATAAAGAGAACCTACAAACCTTAGAATTATGTTGATCTGTTTTTAAATTCTGGCTCTAGTGGGTTTTTTTTTTTTTTTCCTGTTACTTTGAGCATGTCACAAATTCTCAAAGCCTCAGTTTCCTTTCCTGTAAAGAAGAATGAAAGATATTTCTCCAATGGGTTACCTTAAAGGATTAAACCAATAATGTACGTAAATCCTCTAGCACTTTGCGAGGCACACCATCAGGACTCTAAATTTGGTCGGCAGTACTATTATCTGGTAATTACTATTAATTTTAAGTAACTTGAACCTTTTGGGTTAAAAAAAAAAAAGATACCCTACAAATACAAAGAAGTGACCACCATTAGGAATAGAATCTTTACATATGGAATCAACTGAAGCTTGGAGGAGCCTTAAGGAGGTTTAATTTTAAGAAGCTTACTCAAATTGATCTGTGAAGAAATCCGCATTTCTTAATCCTAAATGTCCTACTCTCTTAACAAATCCTGACCTCTGAATACATCAAACCTGGTTACATTAGTGGCCTTTAAAAATACATAATTTCCTACCACAGTCAAGTGATAAAGTGAGTGCCTTTCCTTGCCATATCTCATATCCAATAACATTGGCAACGACTATCGATAGTAATCCTTCCAAGATCTGGAAAAGACTTAAAAGAGTGAGGGAGTATTTTGATCCAAGTTTTCATGGAGGAAATTCAGGGGAAAAAATTAAGTGTATAGTCTGTTCATCACTGATCATTTTGGGTATTATTAAGAACTTGTTTGCATATATTCTTGAGGGAGTAAAAACAAACAAAAGAAAGTGGTACCAGACTGAAAAAACTTGGCTAACAGAATCATGTTTTACCTTTAGGGTAGTTGTTCAATGGCAATTATACCTTGTGCTTGGGATAATCTAGGTTCCTTCCTCTCTGCCTCCCTCCCCTCCATCTGTCTATCAGGAAATGTTAGTGTTTATGTCAGACTTTATCTGAGGTTCTAAAGATATGCTGATGATGAATATGGCAGAGTACTTGCCCTGAAGAAGATCATCCTCTTTGGGAGGAAGCAAACGGTACTATGTTGCACTGTTGGGTTAGCAGAAAGCATGGAGTGTTTAAGGACGTTTAAGTGAAAAACCTAATTCATGTGTAGGGTATATCTCTGCATTTTGCCATCTGGCTTTACAGTACCTCTTACTGAAGAGAGAGTGCATGTTTCTCTCCCTTTAGATTTGGGTTTGGCCTTGTGATTTGCTTTGGATAACAGAATGAGACTTGTGACTTATTTTCGAAAAGAGAATGAGCTAGAAGTACCAGAACGCCAGTTTCAGCCTTAAGGAGACCAGAATATTTCTACCTGCTCCTGTGCACCTCTGCCATTCCATGAGTAATACATGCCTGAGTTAGGCCTGCTGGTTCCACGAGGAGGATGAGATGTGTGAGCAAGTTTAGCTAAAACCAGAAGAGCTACTCAGCTGAGCCTATTTGACCCACAGATACATGAGCAAAAGAAATACACATTGTCCTGTGCTACTAAGGTTTTATACCTGGCTGTTATTTAGCTTTATTATGACAAATCAGTGGGTTAAGGGGATAGTGTAAGGTCAGAAGATACGGTGGTGGGGGGAGGGGGTGGGGGAAAGACCGGAGGGGGAGTCTGAAAAGCTGTTACATTCATATTATCAAGAGAGCTTGATGGGCCAATATCTTTGTTGGACAGTACCTATAATACTATTTAAACTGCGTTATACAAACACTGTCAGGTGATAGAACCCCTTTCCAGATTACCATTTTTTTTTTGTTTTTTATAATGACCTAAATCATATGTATACAAAGTAAAGAGTAACCCAGGAGGAGAAACACCTAATCTGAAAAGCTCTTTTCAGTAAAGGTCTGGGAGGACTTCAGGAGAGGACTGTGTTAGGCAAAGGATGAATTCATAGGAGAAAAGTTGCAGTTCATCTGTACTACTGATTTCCTACGGGCTTGTAGATTTTCAGTAGACCTTACGGTGTTTCCCACTGGTGGTATGAACACCTGGATATTGCTGTATCTGCACTGCGTTACCTCTTCTACCTACTGCCTATTGATGTAGGGCAAGAGGCCCCATGAATGGGCAATAATATAATTTATTCTAATTCAGTGTAAGAACTGCCTTGAGTCACAAACTATTGTGGCAAGTTTCTATTTGCTTGGCTCTTTTCTTACATCAAGAAGACTATGGCACAACCAAAAATATTAGGGGAAGTAGGGTTGTCAAAACCCTATACTTTAGACTCTCATTCCATTTCCTTCCTTTCTTTTAATTTGGCTGCACTGCATGGCTTGAGGGATCCTATTTCCCCATCCAGGGATCAAACCTCTGCCCCCTGCAATAGAAAGACAGAGTCTTAAGCACTGGGCTTCCTGGGAATTCCCTCACATTCCGTTTTCTAATTGTTCAAAATAAATTTCAAGTGTCAACTTTATTTAAAGACTTTGAAAATGCTTTTGCATTCAAAAACAATCTTGCTTTTGTATGAAATTCCCTCTCATTTTACCCATGCCTGCTTTAGAACCTTTCTTACCATCTATGTCATATCATGCTTTTCCTCAACTTACTGTTGACCCTAGAGAGTACAGTCCAGATGGCACACTGGTGAAGAAGTCACCTGCCAGTGCAGGAGACCCAAGAGACATGGGTTCGATCCCTGGAGGAGGAAATGGCAACCCACTCCATTATTTTTGCCAGGAAAATTCCATGGGCAGAGGAGCCTGGATGGCTACAGTCCATGGGGTTGCAAAGAGTAGGACATGACTCTGTGTGCACACAAACACACAGAGTAGAGACCATGCCTTACTTCCTGAATATCATCCACTACAGTGTTGGTATGCATGCAATTCATATAGATATTTAATGTAGTTCAAACCTTCAGTGGACCCATATGCCACAAAACCAAAACTTAAGCAGGAAATAAAATTAAGTTAGAAGCATTGTTTTCCACCATTTGTGGAACACTTTTTCTAGGGAGAGTGAGATAACTAAATCAAAGTGTAATTTCAGTTCTGATTCAATTTGGGCTTCCTCCCTGCTTATAGACTTGGTTCAAATTCATTCTGTATACTGTTTCCTCAAAAAATTGGACTTGATTTAACACATTCTAAAGTAAGAGAGGCAAAAACTGCAATTTCTTATCATAGAGGAAAACACAAACTAGTGAAGACTTGATAATTTGCCCTGCGCAGAGAAGATGCCTGTTATGGAAACCAAAACAAAGTGTGAAAAATCTAACATTTAATTTCTTCAAGGAAGGCTATACTTGCTTTTGCTGGCAAAATTATCCAGACATGAGGAGTTGTGACATGTTGCATCAAAATGTATATTAACGCCCTTTTATATCCACACACAAAGGCATTTCAATGAAATCATTCATTCAACGGGAAGATTCCTGGCAAAAGTCATATTTCTATTATTTTTGCATTAAAAATTAGAAAAATTTGGCTTAAACATTTTTTTTCAATGCATTTTGAGACTCTCAGCAACATAACTCTACTGTAAAATCTGAATCAATACTTCTTAAAATTTCAGGAACATAAGCTTAAGTGGAATGCTTATTAAAAATGCAAGTTTCTAGATCACACTTGAGATATTCTACATCTGCCCAGGAAATGATAGTTTTTAACAACCATTGCAGGTGATCCTACTATAGGTTGTACATGAACCACTCTAAGATAGACTAAACTCCCTATAATACATGTAAGTAAATTTAAGACCACCAGATCTACCAAAAAAAAAAAAGTCACCCTTGATTAAACACTGTTATTCCTTAGTTATAGCAGTGGCTACTATTAAAAGTGACCTCCTGAAAATGGGACAGAAGTGTGGGCTTCCAAAAATCTCTTTAGTTCCATTAGTTGTGTCCTGGGCTAAGTCACTTCAGTTGTGTAGACTCTTTGTGACCCTCTTGACTATAACCCTCCAGGCTCCTCTGTCCATGGGATTCTCCAGGCAAGAAGACTGGAGTGGGTTGCCATGCCCTTCTCCAGGGGACCTTCCTGACCTAGAGAAGGAAGCTGCGTCTCTTACAGTCTCCTGAATTGACAGGTGGCTTCTTTACCACTAGCGCCACCTGGGAGGCCTAGTTCCATTACATATGTATACGAAGGGGCAGGCAGGTTCCTATCACTCATCTTCCCACCAGACATTTAATGTAGCTTTGATGGGATCAGTTTCAATTTATACAGAAAGATGTTCTTAGCCAAGACTAATTGGAAAAGGATGTAATATAGTAGCATGGTCACCAATTTATTTTTTTCAAAATTACAAATTCCTGTGTATTACAAATAGAAACCACTCCTGTACCTCACTTAATAACTCTGACCCATTCCAATTTGTCAATTTTCTTCATCTACCCCTTCTCTTTAAAAACTAAAGCCTGGCAGAACATATGGACATTTAACTTCCTGCTTTCATTCATACATACACACACACATTTTTTTTTTACTAAAGTGTATCAAAAATCTATTACCACAGTGCCATCAGTTCTTATTTCTTGATGTCATCATTAAGTTTTTTGCCATATTTGTGTGTGTGAGAGAGAGAATAATAAATTGGCTTCAAGGCTAACACTCAGAACATGAGGTCCTAGATTAACTTATTTTCTAAAAGTTAATGTACACAAACAAAATCAATAATTGTTTGCCATAGAAGTAGGAAGGAAAAAGTCTTTCCTTAAAACCTAAATTGAAGACTGTCTTGAAGTGAAGCAATGCTGAAAGAAATATTTCTTGAGCACTTAGTGATATGTGCTGTGGCGAACAGGAATAACTTCAAGTCCAACACCTCCTTGTATTTAGAAGTTAGATGGGAGACCATTTGAGACTATGTGCCATATACCATGCCTGGTACTTTTTGGCCCATCCATTTAATCCTCATAATCATATATATGATGATTTCATGTACATAATGAAAGTAACATACATTTAAGTGTATTTCATGATCTGATATATATCTTGACAGTTACATAATTGTGTGGCGATATCAGAGGTAGGAGCCATTCTACTTTGATTTGAATTTTGGTCTCACTGATTATTAGCTTCATGCCTAATGGACAAAGCTAGTTTCTCCAAGTCTCTGTTTCTTTACTAGTAAAGTTGAGATATGAACGGTCTGTATTTCACAAAGTAGTTATGAAAGTCAATGAGATAGTTTGAGAAAAACACACAGCCAGGTGTTCTGCAAAATGAAAACACCCCATGAATGTCATCACTGTTATTTTGTGACTGTATAGTAACCTACTTTGGTGTCATTTATATACATGAACTACTAACAGTTTTCCCTGGGAAGAGGAATGTAACCAGTGGAAGAGGATGAGGCATCTGAGGAGCCCTTCAGTGTCTTTATTTATGTTTTGCTTTTGCAGTTTAAACAATCACTTGTTAAAAATCAAGATAAAATATTTTCAAATTCAAGATTATCAGAAATTTTTACAAAATCTAATAAATCAGGTTTCATAAGGTATTCATATTTTAAAAAATACACCAATGCTTTTCTTTAGGTTTCTAAATTCTTATTGAAAGTGAAGTCGCTCAATCATGTCCAACTCTTTGCAACCCCATGGAACTGTAGCCTACCAGGCTCCTCCTTCCATGGGATTCTCCAGGCAAGAGTACTGGAGTGGGTTGCCATTTCCTTCTCCAAATTCTCATTAGTGACCTTAATGTTAAATTTTATCTTTTGGTATCTTGTTTCCCTCAGGATGTAAGTCTGGGGAAACATAGGTGTTTGTTGTTTTCTGTATTTCTATATGTAGTAGGTACTTCGGGAAAACATGTGGATCAATATTGGTTCACGGTTCCAAGGATTTATCTTTCAACATGATAGACAGCATAGGGAGGATAAAGTAGCAACTTAATTTAGACTATAAAGACAGTAAGTTAATCACTACTGAATGAATATTGGTACTGCTAAAATATTCCAAGCACTTGACTAAGTACACTATATGGTGAGCAAAAGAGAAACATTCAGTTCAGTTCAGTCGCTCAGTCATTTGCCACTCTTTGTGACCCCAAGGATTGCAGCAGCCAGGGCTTCCCTGTCCATCACCAACTCCCAGAGCTTGCTCAAGTGCATGTCTGTAGAATTGGTGATGTAATCCAACCATCTCATCTTCTGTCATCCCCTTCCCCTCCTGCCTTCACTCTTTCCCAGAATCAAGGTCTTTTCCAATGAGTCAGTTCTTCGCACCAAGTAGCCAAAGTATTGGAGTTTCAGTTTCAGCAACAGTCCTTCCAGTGAATATTCAGGACTGATTTCCTTTATGATGGACTAGTTGGATCTCCTTGCAGTCCAAGGGACTCTCAAGAGTCTTCTCCAACAACACAGTTCAAAAGCATCAATTCTTCGGTGCTCAGCTTTCTTTATAGTCCAACTCTCACATCCATACATGACTACTGGAAAAACCATAGCTTTGACTAGATGGACCTTTGTCAGCCAAGTAATATCTCTGCTTTTTAATATGCTGTCTAGGTTGGTGGTAGCTTTTCTTCCAAGGAGCAAGCGTCTTTTAATTTCATGGCTGCAGTCACCATCTGCAGTGATTTTGGAGCCCAAGAAAATAAAGTCTGTCACTGTTTCCCCATCTATTTGCATGAAGTGATGGGACTGGATGCCATGATCTTAGTTTTCTGAATGTTGAGCTTTAAGCCAAGTTTTTCACTCTCCTCTTTTCACTTTCATCAAGAGGCTCTTTAGTTTTTCTTCACTTTCTGCCATAAGGGTGGTGTCATCTGCATATCTGAGGTTATTGATATTTCTCCCAGAAATCTTGATTCCAGTTTGTACTTCATCCAGCCTGGCATTTTGCATGATATACTCTGGATATAAGTTAAATAGTCACGGTGACAATATACAACCTTGACGTACTCCTTTCCATTTGGAACCAGTCTATTGTTCCATGTCCAGTTCTAAATGTTGCTTCTTGACCTGCATATTTTTTTCTCAGAAGGCAGGTCAGGTGGTCTGGTATCCCCATCTCTTGAAGAATTTTCCACAATTTGTTGTGATCCAAACAGTCAAAGGCTTTGGCATAGTCAATAAAGCAGAAGTAAATGTTTTTCTGGAACCCTCTTGCTTTTCTATGATTGAGACTATATTAATAAACATGGGAATGTATCAGTAACATTTCAGTGGTACAATATAATGTTTAAAAAGTGCATAGTTGTTGTATGGTTGGGAAAAAAAGGAAGCAGTATGGGCATTCAGAGGAGAGAGATTTCAGTGGAGGCAGGTGAAGACTCTTAGTTGAATCTGAAGTATGGAAAGGTGATGAATAAATACAGAGTAATAGGGAATGTCTTGTATAAAAAGAGAATAATGAGGACCCAGATACTCATACAAAGAGCACATGAGATGTGTCTGCTATTTGTTTTCTTTGTATTCTTTCTCCATTCTCTACATCATAGTCAACTAGTATTTCTCCAAAACCTTATTGCTAGGTCCCACTGCCAACCTACTGAATTTGACTTTCTGAAACTTGTACTTAAGTTTAAAATTTGATCCTTCAGTAACCTTGTGAAGACAAGTCTGAGAATTTTCAATCCCCTGATGCTTTGTCTTTATCAATAGTAAGTTCAATAACTACTACTAGTATCTGAGTATCAGAAATTAAGTAGAAATGAGCATACGTTGTTGAAAAACTATGCCGCCGTGGATGCCATTTTTCAATGAATAATAGGACATTATTTTAAATTTATTCATACTCTTTTTCCCCACTAACTCCCAATATTGTCACATTTCTTTGGAGAAGAGTTCTCCAGTTTCTTCCCAGAGGCCAAGTGTCATCAGGACAGCATTCTGTACAGAGGACGGTACTGTGGTCAGGGCTCTTCCAGTTGTTCTGCAGGTAATCTCATTACTGATTATACTGATTTCAGCTCTAGAGCTCATGGCTGTTCTACAAATCTGCCAACTACAAGGCTGGCACCTCTCCAGGGCATTGATGGAAATGGTGTATTTCACCTTCCTTGCCTTTTCATATGCACATTCTGAACTTTTGCTTTCTACATTACAGAATCTTTAAAAATGATCCTATCTGAAATTTATCCTCTAGAAGTTTGTCAAATTTCTTATCTGTTTAGAGTCCTCACTGCCCTTGGTATTATCATTATACATCTTGTATGTATACATCTCAGCTCTAATTTCAGTGGGATTTTGGCTGAGAGGATAGACAAATGCAAACACTCAATTAATTCTGAACCTGAAAATCAGATGTTCTTTTGAACAATTCAAACTTTTACTAATTTGATGCCAAATGGAATTATATTGTTGATTAAATTCATGTGGCTTTGATTACTAGAAAGGCTGAACATTTTTTTTATGAATTTACTCTTCCCATGTATATGGGAAGACTTTAGGGGAGCCAGAACTAGCTCTGTGGCTGACTCAGGCAAAGCAGCTGTTCACAGCTACACAAAAATATGTGCTGCCAAGCTCAGGTTTCACAGAGCCTTCCTTTAAGGATTTCCATTCAGAGAAAATTTTCCTATATAAATGTCCTTCTAAAAACATCTTCTTTCCCAAGTTAATATGTTTCCTTCTTCCTTCCCTAAAATGTTATAGATGGTATCTTTCCTTTATAGGGAACACAAAGGAAGTCTCTGGCCAGTCTAACACTGATGGGTCATCATAAATTCTGAACTAGTTAAGCCTGAGTCAATACATTTTCAATAAATAGCCCCAAAGAAGTATCATTTTCTTACATATTAAATTTGGTTTTGTTATGCACATGCTGAAATCAGACCTCCCAAAAGAAAGTAAATGGCAACTACATCCTTCCAAGGTGCGAGAACAAAAGCCTTGACGTTACCCTTAAATCTTCTCTTTCCCCAACACCTCCCCATCCATCAGTAACTTTTACTATCCCAAACAGATCCACGAACCCACTCTCATCTCTCCACTGGCTTTACCTTCTTCTGAGCTCCCATCATCATTTATCCACACTAGAGGGACTGTCTCTAAACTAGCCTTCTTCCACACAATTCACCAAAAGAAGTCAGAGTGAAACTTTAAAAATGTTAAGTCAAGTCGTCGCCTGTCTTCTAACACTCTGCCATGCTCCCCGTTTCATTTAGAATGCAGTGACACAGAAGAGAAATAGAATCCCATACCCCTATTTTCTGTGTTCTCACACGTCTCTCTCCTCTCCCTCCCCTTCTCATTCTCCTTTAACCACTCATTACTATCTCCCTGAATATGCCAGGCATGTTCCTATTATAGGAATTTTGCATTGACTGTTTCCTCTACCTCCCTCTCCATCTTCAAGGCTGTGTCCAATAATAACATGCCCAAGATAGTCCTGATCCCTCTTTAGAATAGAACTCACCAAGCCCCACTCCCGGCATGTCCCATCCCTAACTCTTTTCTAGTCCTCACCCCCTGTTGACACTTGATCAACTTCAATGAGGACAAGAATTTTAGATTATTTTGTTCCCAAATGTGTTCCTGTTGCCTGGAATACAGTCTGGCAGATAAATATTCTGTGAGTCCTTGTATAAATCTGGAAACAGACCCTTCCATGTATATCCTATAACCCCAAATACCTTTGCTAGATAGATGCATATTAAACGTTTTTATTCCATGCCAACAAAACAGATGTACTACTACTTGAGGGACCTCAGCCGAACTTCTTCAGCTCAGCAAATCAAAATATTTATCTAACCAGTGTAGATCTGTAACACTGAAATGCCTTCAGCTGAAAAATGCTAAGAAATAGTGGGTGGAATTTCAGGTACTTTTATCAGAATTATAAAATTCCATGTAATGATAACATTTTTTAGTAAATGCAAATGCTGAATTAACTTTATAATCACAAAGCCTAGGACAAATAGTTTCTTTAAATCTGTATGTAGTATTACCTAGTGTGTATAGTAATACAGGAAAAGCAAGATTGTTATTTTTGATCAAAAGGAGAAATAATTTTATTTTAATCTTTCTACTCAAATTGTTTTGTTGAAGCAAAATGCTAGTGTACAAAATACAAAGAAGTGGGAGTATATGTTTAACATTTGGATAGACAGTTTCTTAAAGCTAGAATTACATTCAGTGATTGCATCCCCTCAATCTGTATTCAAGTAGACTGGCAATTAAGCACTTGGATTTCAAGGTTCAATTTGTATGTTTGTTCAAATACCTGTGTGTGTGCACCCTTCCTTTTTCTATAAATTCTTTTTCTACCAGTTCATCAAAAGCTTTTTCAAATTAATAATCAGTCTCCTGAAATAACAAACCATCTCTTCACAGAACATATGAATGACAATGAGGATACATATAAACTTGATAAAGTCACATGTCAGAACAGATCATTGCTTTCTGCCAGTTTTCTCTCTTTCTCCACATTTATATTGCCAGAATAACTCTACCTGACCAGGTCATATATTTAACTAAAACTTAATAAACATTATTCAGTTCTTTAAGGAATGCCATCTAATCTGAGAAAAGATTATTACAGGGTAAGCCAGAATAAATGGTTATGTACATTTAAAGGTATCTTTGCTAAAATGTAATGTTTACCAGATTTAAGTGAAAACTTTTCTTTTAGGTACTAACCTTCAAAAACTGTTTAGAGCATGCAGCTGTTAGAAAATTATTCAGTTCCGTTCAGTTCAGTTCAGTACACTCACTCAGTCGTGTCCGACTCTTTGTGACCCCATGAATCGCAACACGCCAGACCTCCTTGTCCATCACCAACTCCTGGAGTTCACTCAGACTCAAGTCCATCGAGTCCGTGATGCCATGCAGCCATCTCATCCTCGGTCGTCCCCTTCTCCTCCTGCCCCCAATCCCTCCCAGCATCAGAGTCTTTTCCAGTGAGTCAACTCTTCGCATGAGGTGGCCAAAGTACTGGAGTTTCAGCTTTAGCATCATTCCTTCCAAAGAAATCCCAGGGCTGATCTCCTTCAGTTGGACTGGTTGGATCTCCCTGCAGTCCAAGGGACTCTGAAGAGTCTTCTCCAACACCACAGTTCAAAAGCATCAATTCTTCGGCGCTCAGCTTTCTTCACAGTCCAACTCTCACATCCATACATGACCACTGGAAAAACCATAGCCTTGACTAGACAGACCTTTATTGGCAAAGTAATGTCTCTGCTTTTCAATTAGCTATCTAGGTTGGTCAAGTGAAGAGGAACTAAAAAGCCTCTTGATGAAAGTGAAAGAGCAGAGTGAAAAAGTTGGCTTAAAGCTCAACATTCAGAAAATGAAGATCATGGCATCTGGTCCCATCACTTCATGGGAAATATATGGGGAAACAGTGGAAACGGTGTCAGATTTTATTTTGGGGGCTCCAAAATCACTGCAGATGGTGACTGCAGCCATGAAATTAGAAGACACTCCTTGGAAGAAAAGTTATGATTAGGCTCTACCAAAAATATTCTTGTGACATGCAGTCTCGGGATGTCACAATGAGTGTGGCTGAGAAAACATATCTATGTTCTGTATGAAAAAGTCTTTCATGACCATAATATAGTCTGGTGTCATGTTCACAAGATGCTGTAAAGATTAGCTTTTATTCCATGTTCCATTGAAACCTTCTATTTTGAGCTTTAAAATCTTGCCAGAGGAAAATGAATATGGCTGAATTGAGGGATTGATTTTGCCATTCACATACCATGGGTTTGCATTCAGAACTTAGGAATAGAGAGGGAAAAGGAAAGGGAGTATGATTCCTTTTGTTGGAGCTGGAAGGCATGTGTATCTTCAGGCAACCATTTACCTCTAGATGAAGGATTGTGGTGCCTTCACTAGAGGTAAAGAAATGCTAGTAAACTGTGAAGTTTTACTGTGTCTGTCATATGTTTAATTATATATGGTATTTTGCTTTCAACTTTTTTATCTCCAGTCTCTTAACTTTTCTAAGCTTCTCTCTCATCACCTGCACAATCACCTTCTCTAACTAATTTTTGTGATTTCTTTATCTTCTCCTAGTCTTAACCCTCTATATTCTTTCTCCAGCTCTCTGTTCAGCATTTCATTTTCTATTGTTCACTACGATGGGTTAAGACAATCTCTGGTGTCTCCCTCTCCTATTTCTCACATCCAGTTATTTGCTAAGTCTAGTATAATGTATCTGAAATACCTCTCACCTCTATTCTCTCTCCTTGATTTTCCTCTTGGCTGTCCCATTTATACTTTCATTCCCATTTCCTGAGAATGATGCAATAGGCTCCCAGATGGTCTTTCTGTCTCTTATTGTCTTTGTCCAAAGCAAAACAAACTGAAATCAATAGAAAAAAGTCTTACTTTATTATTGAATACCTATTGAACTGGGCAGACTTCAGCTTGAAGTCAGCTTTCATTCAGCCCGTTTACAAGAGTACAACAACTTATCTTTCAGCTTTTCAATTCCTTTTCTCTAAAGTTAAACTTCTCCCTGTTCCCCATAAATCAGTACAATGGAATTTACAAACCATGATATTTGGCCTTCCCCTTTTTTTCTGACTCAAAATTATATATACTCTTCCTTACAAGACCTAGCTCAAGTAATAAGTTTTCACGATCAGCCATAAATATGACTCTTCCTTCTTCAATCTCTCACAATATTGGTGGTGCCTCTCTGAAGGTATATTTAAGGTTTTGCTTTTTAAAAATATATATATAACTCTTTCATCTCCTGTCCCAACCTCCTATTAGAATAAAGAGTTTAAAGTCAGGCATTGTGTCCTACCGATTGTTATTTAAACCTTAAAGTGTTAGTGCTGTGCCTTGCAATAGGACAGAACTCAATACATTATGATTTGAATTAATTTCCCTGACTCAGTCCTATATCCATGACATTGGGTTCACAGCACCTAATGCTTATGTTTCCAGAAAAACAGCTAATGGCTGCCTTCCTCTGAACTCTGGAAGTGTTATAAGACCAAGGTGATGGGACAGCTTTTATCTCTTTCCAGACTATTGAACTTTTCTCAAAATTTATGCAAACCTAAAGAACTGTCACCAATGGCTTACAGTCACAAAATTGCTAAACAGATGTGACTTACTCAGGCATCCGTTTGCTAGATCTTGCTGCTAGGACAGTTTTAAGCCAAAACAGGACACTAAGTTCCACAGTAGATGAGATCCATCCTGCTAAGCCCAGGAAAGTCCTAGAAGATAAGGAGAATATGTTTAATGACATTTGTTGGCACATGGGACTGCTATGAGTTTTAGTAGTAAATATCAAAAAATTAACATTTGTGTATTCTTTGGGGGTGCAATTTTCTTTTGTTATTGTTATTCCTCAGAATAATCTGAAGCACTGTCTAATTTTTAAAACTTATCTTGATATAACTATACATCCACTAATATCTGACATTTATTTTCATACCACGGTCATCAATGTAGACCACACGTATTTATATGCCAATAAAAGTATGAAAAATGGCACAAAAATTCAAGGGAATTATTGCATGGGCATTGCAGTAAGACTGAAACGTTACAAATTGGACTAGCAATGAGTGAATAAAAAGCTAATAATATTTCATTTAAAAAAGAAACGGAAAACAAAGGACAATTTATTTTTCATGTTTGACTAATTAGTTGTCAATCTTATACCTCATTATACTTAAATCTGATGTCAGACCTGTGTATAAGACATTGATTTGCAAGGCAGTTTTTTAAACATGAATATGATGTTTTACTCATGTTTAACTTGCTATTTGAATGACATATAAAATCAATACATCTATATATTTCCATGTAAGTTGATCTTATTGAAAAGCAGTGAAAGACGGTCAGCAATCATTTGATTATACTTTAATGTCTTTGTTGTTAATATATAATGGTCATCAAATTAATTTTACTTTAGGATTCATTTTAGAGCACCTTCTAAGTATCATACATGAGAATTGTACTTAGCTGTCAAAGTATTTATGAAAACAGACTTGATCCCAATTTTTAGGTATACTATAGAATCTCATTGAAATATAACTTACTACCATGTGGATTCAGAAATAGTAACAATGCTCTTCTGAAGTATAAGTGGTCAATAAAATGTGAAACAAATTTAGACATTCCATAATGTTCAAGGTTACCAGTTTATTTCTTTATGGTTATAATTATCCTAAATTGTCTTTCAAATGCTAATCACTACGTAAATCATATAAATTATGCTTTTTTGAGTAAAAATCTGAGTGTTAAACTTGGGCACTTTCAAATTACTTTCTAAAGCAGCAAGGGATGTTCCAAAGCATGCCAGAAAATATTACACCAAACAGTGTGTGCCCTGGCTAATAATGTTGACTTCCACAGAACTGAACCTGTTTCTTTAGGGCTGGACCTCTCAGTCTTTGAAATGCTAATATGGGCTGTGAATATCTCTGTAGGAAATATCATGTTCCCCAAATTTCTTTGAACCAAACTTTTCCTGGGCAGCCCCATGTGAAAGCAGACAAGACTGCCCAACATCCTTCCGGAAATACTACTCTGAGTATTTGTCTTTGTTATGATGAGTATATTGTTTAGTTGCTAGGCCATGTCTGACTGTTTTGTGACCCCATGGACTTTAGCTCGCCAGGCATCTTAATCCATGGGATTTCCCAGGCAAGAACACTGGAGTGGGTTGCCATTCCTTTCTCTATGGGATCTTCCCAACCCAGGAATTGAACATGTGTCTCCTGTACTGGCAGGTGGATTCTTTCCTACCACTGAAGCTCAATGAGTATATTAGGATTGGGTAATTTTATAAAATTACAAGAACAACAGTGCAGTTTGGGAAGACATAGTAAAAACTTTAAAAACATGATATATTTTTTTAAAACCAGGATTTCACTTTTATTAAAAAGTAGGGCTAATGAAGGATGTTTGTTTACAATAGTAAAATGCTGACTGTAGCCAGATTTCAGAAAATAAAGTTCAATAGACTAAGGCTCATTCATAACATGCAGCATGAAATAGTATGCAGCCACTAAAATCAATATAAAAAAGATATTTGTTGATATGAAAAATGATTCCAAAATATTACTGACATAGGCAGATAACAAAACAGTGTCTACAAAATGATTTTTGTAAATATATGCTTTAATATGCTTAGAGAAAATGAGAAAGATGTAATAAATTGAGAATGGTAGTTACTATGGGTGGTGGGGTTTAAATGTGACTAAATTTCTCTTTTATGTTAGTATTTTATAAATCATCTGAAATTACTTCAGTTCAGTTCAGTTGCTCAGTCGTGTCCGACTCTTTGTGACCCCATGAATCGCAGCACGCCAGGCCTCCCTGTCCATCAACTGTCTCGGAGTTCTCTCAAACTCGCATCCATCGAGTCGGTGATGCCATCCAGCCATGTCATCCTCGGTCGTCCCATTCTCCTCCTGCCCCCAATCCCTCCCAGCATCAGAGTCTTTTCCAATGAGTCAACTCCTCGCATGAGGTGGCCAAAGTACTGGAGTTTCAGCTTCAGCATCATTCCTTCCAAAGAACACCCAGGACTGATCTCCTTTAGAATGGACTGGTTGGATCTCCTTGCAGTCCAAAGGAGTCTCAAGAGTCTTCCCCAACACCACAGTTCAAAAGCATCAATTCTTTGGCGCTCAGCTTTCTTCACAGTCCAACTCTCACATCCATACATGACCACTGGAAAAACCATAGCCTTGACTAGACGGACCTTAGTCAGCAAAGTCATGTCTCTGCTTTTGAATATGCTATCTAGGTTGGTCATAACTTTCCTTCCAAGGAGTAAGCGTCTTTTAATTTCATGGCTGCAGTCACCATCTGCAGTGATTTTGAAGCCCCCAAAAATAAAGTCTGACACTGTTTCCACTGTTTCCCCATCTATTTCCCATGGAGTGATGGGACTGGATGCCATGATCTTCGTTTTCTGAATGCTGAGCTTTAAGCCAAGTTTTTCACTCTCCTCTTTCACTTTCATCAAGAGGCTCTTTAGTTCCCCTTTACTTTCTGCCGTAAGGGTTGTGTCATCTGCATATCTGAGGTTATTGATATTTCTCCCGGCAATCTTGATTCTAGCTTGTGCTTCTTCCAGTCCAGGGTTTCTCATGATGTACTCTGCATAGAAGTTAAATAAGCAGGGTGACAATATATAGCCTTGAAGTCCTCCTTTTCCTAATTGGAACCAGTCTGTTGTTTCCCGTCCAATTCTAACTGTTGCTTCCTGACCTGCATATAGGTTTCTCAAGAGGCAGGTCAGTGGTCTGGTATTCCCATCTCTTTCAGAATTTTCCTTATGTGGAATCAAATTTTTTTTTCAAAATTTTAAAAATAATGTTTTTCTGAACTTTGTGCTTTCCAATGACAGGGAACTTCCAATCCTTGTGATCTTCACCAGGGCCTGCCTGATGATTCATGCTTGGTGAACTTACTAAACCAAACCTAGTTGGGCCAAAGCCCTCCTGATAAAATAGGCAACAGAGATGTTTCTTCACTTTACAAAATGCATCTAAAAATTTTAAAAAGATCATGAACACTGATCATGTTTGACATGCCATGGTCTCCCATTTCCTTGATCTCTGTGAAGTCTATGACACTTGGGAAGGAAGAAGGAAATGCAGGAAGAATAGAGGAAATGTTTATGAATAAGTAGTCTGTGTGGGTTGGAGAAGGAAATGGCAACCCACTCTAGTACTCTTGTCTGGAGAATCCTAGGGACAGAGGAGCCTGGTGGGCTGCCATCTATGGGGTTGCACACAGTTGGATACGACTGAAGTAACTTAGTAGCAGCAGCAGTTGTGTGGGTCCAATAGAAAAAAATTTAACAGATTTACTGAGATATAATGGGTATACAAAAAACTGTACATGTTTACTGTATACAATTTGCTGAGTTTGGACCCTCAAACATATCCTTCACTCCTAAAGTTTCCCGTAACCCTTAGAAACTAGTAACTTACATGAAGGATTGTATTAAAAAATTAACTTGCAGGTATTTGAGAATTTAGATATTCATAAATCCTATGAATACTACATTTTAAACACTTGTATATTTGAAATGAGTTGGTAAAATTTTCTATCGGTCCAAATATACAGCCTTTCAAGTTATACCCCCTACTTTTTTCAAAGTTTCCCTTTCCTGTTAAATCTTAGATCAAAGAATTGGAAATGATTCATAAAACTCCTGCCTTCAGGTAGGATTATGTTAAATCATTCCTAACAGAAATGAACCTAATTTTGATTCCCAGTTGGTTTTACCCCCCAACCCTCACCCCTGAGTGAATTATTCTGCCCTCATGTTCAACCATGAAGGTGCAGTTTCAAATCCTGATCCAAACTTCACGACCAGGTTATTGTATCCAGGTTACTGATGAAAACTTAAAGCATCTTGAGCCCAAGCAACCCTGTATCACACTATACTTAACCTTTGAGCAACACATTAGTTAACCCGCATACAATTTATACTTGGCTTTGTGTTAACTCCAGTTCCTCTGCATCTGTGCATCTAACAAACCAGAGACCATGTAGTACCATAGTATTTACTGTTCAAAAACACCCACATTTAAATGCACCCATGCAATTCAAACCCACAGTATTCAACAAAGGTCAACTGTTTATCTACATTTCTCCCCTTTCCTCTATGGCCAAGATTATCTTTGCTCTAATTATGAATGCATTTGATTTAGTTAGGAATAGATGATTCCACAAACTGGGATGAACAAATGACCACTAAACCAGTATGTGAGATGTTTTCCTTCTCTCATTCCTTTAACTAATATATACAAATCCCTGAGGTGCTAGTTACTCCCTCTACCCTTTGAGGTAGTCCAGAACCACGATTAAACACACGGAAAATATCCACGTAAGTGAACACCTGATAGTCCTGCTAGTTCAGATCCCTGACTCGTGTAAAATGGAAATAAAGTATATGGAACTTAACTTTATGTACAAATTATCTCAAACGTAGAGAACTGCGGTGTGGGTTTTTGGCAATACAGTAGACCTGCCTAACTTTTGTGTGATATATCTGGATAAATGCTGCCACCTTGGACTAACGGGGACTGAGACAGTATAAAAGAGAGGCCACTGGACCTCGAAACTTCTTGTAGGAGAAAAGCAGAGAAAATTACTCAGCCATGAACGTGTCCTCAGTTCAGTTCACTTCAGTGCTCAGTGGTGCTGGATTCTTTGCAACCTCATGGACTACACACGCCAGGCTTCCCTGTCCATCACCAACTTCCGGAGCTTGCTCAAACTCATGTCCATCAAGTTGGCGATGCCATCCATCCAACTCATCCTCTGTTGTCCCCTTCTCCTCCTGCCTTCAATCTTTCCCAGCATCAGGGTCTTTTGAACAGTCCTCGCTTTCATTAAAAAGGAAGGATGACTCATAGTGTAGAACCAAGAGCCCAGATGGTGGCGCTGAAAGCCGTGGAGAATTATTTCCAGGCCATGGGACCTAACTCATGTTTTTTCAGCTGGACTTGGAATTGCTAAGAACCAATGACTCCTTTGAGCTACCATTTCCCCCATTTGTGAACAGGAATGTCTATAGCTGTTGTGGTGAATAGGCTCAAAAGTGGTCGTATGATCCCTAATTCCTGGGCATATATACCTTTTCATAAACTCCTGGAGTGTGAGAACTTGTGACTGGCTTCCCATCAATAGAATATGAACATTTTATGGGATGTCACTCCGGTGATTAAGTGACATTTTAAATACTCTGTATTGGTAGTCAACTATCTCTTGTTCTGTCTGGCTTTGAAGACGCAGCCTGTCATGCTGTGAGCTGCCTGTGTAGAGGGCCATGCGATAGGGGACATGGTCAGTCTTCAGGAGTGTAGGGTGACCTCCTGCTGATAACCAGCAAGAAGCATGTCCTAAGGTCGGATAGCTTTAAGGAAGTGAACTCTGCCAGTAGCTGAGTGAGCTTGGTGGCAGATCCCTGTATAGTTGAGCTACCAGATAAGAACTGAGCCCTGGTCAATATCTTATTAGCAGCTTTGCCGAGGGTCCCACTAAACCATGTTTCGATTCCCCACCTCTGAGGTTTAAATAATGAACGTGCATTCTTTCAAGTAGCTAAGCTGTGGCAATTTGCTACACAGCAACGGAAAATGAACACAGCAGTTATTCTATGCCTGTCTTGTTATTGGATGTTTGGTGTATGTGGGGCAGACAGTTTTTAGTTTCACAAGTCCACATACCAAGAGAAATTCTACTCTGGCTACCCTATCTGCACTTGAACCCAGTTTAAATTCAAAAGATTAGGAATTCCGAGCTGATAATAAAAGGCTTTTAAGAACCTTGGGAGTATTTAAGTGCATTTTGCAAGTGAGAGGAATGTGAATCACTGGGGGCTTAAATGAATCACTGAATCAGCCCACATTCAGGGGGTGCAAATACCAGAAACAAGAATCCCTGGGGCCATCTTGAGGGCTAGCTACCACACAATATTTGACTTTTAACAAGGCAAGGATGACCACACTTGTCACTGCTATGCAATATAGTACTGAAAATTCTAGCCAGAGCAGTTAGGCAGGAAAATGAAATAAAATGCATCTAAATCAAAGGTGAAGAAGTAAAACTGTCTCTGTTTGCAGATGACATGATCTTTTATTATCAGTTATAAATAATTATGTTACAAACAAATCAGTTATAACTAATTTAAAATGTTGTGTCAATCTCTGTATATGGCACAGTGACATTTATTATATATATATGTAGTTATATATATACACATATATATATTTTTTATATTGTTTTCTATTATGGTTTATCTCATGAAACTAGATAATGAGGGTCTATGAAATGATCATGTGGTAGTCATAACTTTAAGACTAGTGGAACCCTTATTCGGTTCCCTGATAAAAAGTCCCTTCACATCTTTTGCTTGCAATAAGGACTGCTGATCTAGAAGAGCCAAATTTGTAGGCATGGAAGCATATTTTTCCTACTGGGTCTCTAGATTGATGGTAAGAGGCACACTCCTACTTCTTTCTACTGATTCTTAATTTTCAAGGATGCCTCAAGATATCATGATCTTTGGCCCAATGCATATCGGTTCAGTTCAGTCATTGTGTCTGACTCTTTACAACTCCATGAATTGCACCACGTAAGGCCTCCTTGTCCATCACCAACTGCCAGAGGCCACCCAAACCTCTGTCCATTGAGTCGGTGATGCCATCCAACCATCTCATCCTCTGTCGTCCCCTTCTCCTCCTGCCCTCAATCTCTCCCAGCATCAGGGTCTTTTCAAATGAGTCAGCTCTTCACCTCATGTGGGCAAAGTATTGGAGCTTCAGCTTCAACATCAGTCCTTTCAATGAACATCCAGGACTGATCTCCTTTAGGATAGACTGGTTGGATCTCCTTGCAGTCCAAGGGACTCTCAAGAGTCTTCTCCAACAACACAGTTCAAAAGCATCAATTCTTCGGTGCTCAGCTTTCTTTATAGTCCAACTCTCACATCCATACATGACTACTGGAAAAACCATAGCCTTGACTAGACACACCTTTGTTGGCAAAGTAATGTCTCTGCTTTTAATACGCTGTCTAGCTTCATCATAACTTTCCTTCCAAGGAGGAAGTGTCTTTTAATTTCATGGCTGCAATCATCATCTACAGTGATTTTGGAGCCCCAAAAATAAAGTCTGACACTGTTTCCACTGTTTCCTCATCTATTTCCCATGAAGTGATGGGACTGGATGCCATGATCTTAGTTTTCTGAATGTTGAGCTTCAAGCCAAGTTTTTCACTCTCCTCTTTCACTTTCATCAAGAGGCTTTTTAGTTCCTCTTCACTTTCTGCCATCAGGGTGGTGTCACCTGCATATCTGAGGTTACTGATATTTCGCCCGGCAACCTTGATTGCAGCTTGTGCTTCCTCCAGCCCAGCATTTCTCATGATGTACTCTGCATAGAAGTTAAGTAAGCAGGGTGACAATATACAGCCTTGAAGTCCTCCTTTTCCTATTTGGAACCAGTCTTTGTTCCATGTCCAGTTCTAACTGTTGCTTCCTGACCTGCATACAAATTTCTCAAGAGGCAGGTCAGGTGGTCTGGTATTCCGATCTCTTTCAGAATTTTCCACAGTTTATTGTGATCCACACAGTCAAAGGTTTTGGCATAGTCAACAAAGCAGAAATAGATGTTTTTCTGGAACTCTCTTGCTTTTTCAATGATCCAGCAGATGCTGGCAATTTGATCTCTGGTTCCTCTGCCTTTTCTAAAACCAGCTTGTACATCAGGGAGATCATGGTTCACATATTGCTGAAGCCTGGCTTGGAGAATTTTGAGCATTACTTTACTAGCATGTGAGATGAGTGCAATTGTGCAGTAGTTTGAGCATTCTTTGCATTTCCTTTCTTAGGGATTGGAATGAAAACTGACCTTTTCCAGTCCTGTGGCCACTGCTGAGTTTTCCAAATTTGCTGACATATTGAGTGTAGCACTTTCACAGCATCATCTTTTATCATTGGAAATAGCTCAACTGGAATTCCATCACCTCCACTAGCTTTGTTCATAGTGATGCCTCCTAAGGCCCACTTGACTTCACATTCCAGGATATCTGGCTCTAGGTGAGTGTGAGTAATCACACCATCGTGATTACCTAGGTTGTGAAGATCTTTTTGTACAGTTCTTCTGTGTATTCTTGCCACCTCTTCTTAATATCTTCTGTTTCTATTAGGTCCATACCGTTTCTGTCCATTATTGTGCCCATCTTTGCATGAAATGTATCCTTGGTATCTCTAATTTTCTTGAAGAGATCTCTAGTCTTTCCCATCCTTTTTTTTTCTTTTTTGCATTGATTGCTGAGGAAGGCTTTCTTATCTCTCCTTGCTATTCTTTGGAACTCTGAATTCAAATGGGTATATCTTTCCTTTTCTCCTTTGCTTTCACGTCTCTTCTTTTCACAGCTATTTTTAAGGCCTCCTCAGACAGCCATTTTGCTTTTTTGTATTTCTTGTTCTTGGGGATGGTCTTGATTCCTGTCTCCTGTACAATATCACGAACCTCTGTCCATAGTTCATCAGGCACTCTATCAGATCTAGTCCCTTAAGTCTATTTCTCACTTCCAGTGTATAGTCATAGGTATTTGATTTAGGTCATACCTGAATAGTATAGTGGTTTTCCCCACTTTCTTCAATTTAAGTCTGAATTTGGCAATAAGGAGTTCATGATCTGAGCCACAGTCTGCTCCTGGCCTTGTTTTTGCTGACTGTATAGAGCTTCTCCATCTTTGGCTCCAAAGATATAATCAGTCTGATTTAGGTATTGACCATCTGGTGATGTCCATGTGTAGAGTCTTCCCTTGTGTTGTTGAAAGAGGGTGTTTGCTGTGAGCAATGCATATAATACATCTTAAAGAATAGCAGAACTATACGAGGCGTTATGCCTAACCTAATCCCTTAATCATACCTCTATGAGACTATATCAGGTAGTGCTCCCCCCGCCTTATAGTGAACTCTGTATTTATGTTCCAATTGTTGAATTTCCTTCAACAAAAAGTGAGTGGCTTATCAGGGACAATACTATGAGAAGGCTCTTGAAAATAAAGCAGACCCACTGTGAACTCTTGAAAGAGTTGCTGGCCCCTCAGTGCTGGTTGGGCTGAGGTCTGTTTAGAGTAACTTTATCACCTAGGCCCAGGCTGAAGGGTAGCAGCCTCTCTTAAGTCTTCCTCTCATGGTAATGGCAGACTGCAAAAAGGAAAGCTCAGCTGTGCAAGCACATTTTCATTCTCTGCTAGTTTCATGTTGATAATATCTCAGTAATTCTCGCCAAGTCATTCACATTGTTGTGCCACGAGTCAAGGAGTAGGATAATTGAATCTACCACAGCCTGTTCTCTTGTTCATAAATATTTTTATCCCTCCAAACTGCTAAATACAGTCACCTCCATTTAATACTCCCCAAACTTTTAATTAATTGTGGCATCAGCTTCACCAGTAATTTATCATCCAGATGTGGCTCCTCTTGATCTGGAGAACAATGAACTAAAAATTATGTGGCCCATGCATACTCAATACACAGTGGTGAAGTGGGGGCAGGAGAGACCCAAGAAACATCCTCATTTTAAAAATGAAAAATAGGAAGACAAATTAACTACTTTATAGCATTTTTTATATTCTTCTGAGAAAAAAATGTGTCAGGACCCTTTCCCTAGGACATAAGGATATAGCTTTGTTTGGTCTGTGATTTTATTTCTTGGAAGTAGCTTCCAGTTTTCTTATCTTCCATGTCTCTTATTAGCTCTGGTTTCTAAAGCTATTGACTAGTATCCTCCTCTATAATTTCTGAAGAAAGCATGGTAGAATAATTTTTTTTTTAATGGCTAGGCAACTTTCTCAATCTTTTTCTTGACTACAACAGAAAGTTGTAAACTGAAAGGTCTTTTTACATTTCTGTCTCAATAACATTTAGTCCATGTTGACTGTTTTAATCAGTACAGATTTCTCAAGATTTTTTTACTTTTTTAATATATATGAGTTATACTGACTCATACAATTCGGTTCTGGGACATAATTCTCCTTCTAGATTCAATTATGTATTTATTAGACATGTTAGGATTCTGTGAGACCATGCCCTAAATCATCCTAGGAATTCTTTCATTAAGCAGAGAGAATGAACAAGGCTCCAATTTTGTTACAAGTCTTAACAAAGGGTCCTACTCTGAAAGTATGCTTGTTTGGAAACTCCTGGACTTGGTGAGATTGTATTATAAAGGATATAGCCTTTATCTGGTGGGAAAGAGTTAAAATTTTCAATGCTGTGGTGTATGGGTTTCAATAGCCTCTCTAAATAAGCCTATGAAGTAGCCAGTTCTTTTCTAAGCATACCTCATTCTTATAGTACCTTGTCAATGTGCTGGCAGCAGGCACCTCATTCTTTAAAGTTTCATTGATTTCTCCTAACTCTACTAGTTCATTGTGCACCTGTTTTGCAGTATTAGTCACTCAGTCGTGTCCGACTCTTTGAGACCCCAGGGACTGTAGCCCACCAGGCTCCTCTGTCCACGTCTCCAGGCAAGAATACTGGAGTGGGTTGCTATTTCCTTCTCCATGGACTCTTCCTGACCCAGGGACTGATCCCAGGGCTCCTGCACTGCAGGCAGATTCTTTCACCATCTGAGCCACTGGGAAAGCCCCTATATTGATATGAAAGTGAAAGCCACTCAGTCGTGTCCGACTCTTCATGACCCCATGGACTGTACAGTCCATGGAATTCTCCAGGCCAGAGTACTGGAGGGAGAAGCCTCTCCCTTCCCCAGGGGATCTGCCCAGCCCAGGGATGAACCCAGGTGTCCCACACTGCAGGTGGGCTCTTTATACCAGCTGAGCCGCTGCAGGCACTAGTTTTAAATGTTGCTGCCACATGACGCAGGCCACCATTTTTTGAGCCTTATAAGATAGTTTCATTACCATGTTTTCCCCACCGTTTATTTACTGCCCACTGTCACATTAGAAAACTAGTTAAGAATCTATTTTGGGGGATCTTATATCTATCGTTATCAAACAAGCCACCACAGAAACTTAGTACTTTAAAACAGCAATTTTTTTTTTTTTTTTTTTTAATTTGTGAGTTGTGTGGGGTTCAGCTGATTGAGGCTGGGATGAGTTGGGCAGCTCTGCATCAAGTTCTGTGTGTCTGGCTGGGCTTGGGTTCATTCCATATTAGTTCATTCTTTCTCTGGCTGAAGTGGCAGAAACAACATAGAAAAACCTCTTCTCAGGGTGATAGCAAAGAGAGAATAGGCCCAACTGCGTATTAACATCTCAGGTCTCTGCTTGTATCATGCTGGCTAGGATCCCATTGGTCAAAGCAAGTCTCATGGCCAAGGCAGGTATACTTTGCTATGGAGATGAGGAAGGGAAGTAGTACACATCTTTGAATGATAACTTAATCTACCACAGAAACTGAGCTGCCAAGTATGTCCATCTTGACAGTATACTCAGGCACTGCGAAAACTGCAAGTGGGTTCAGGAACCCATTGGTCACAGTCTGAGATACATCTGAACCAGGACATACACATCCCTGTTCTAACAATGGTGGGTGAGTTTTTTGGTATGTGTTAATTCATGTATTAGATCCTACATCCCCTAAATGATTTGGATATCCTTTTCTCTATAGTATACAATTACTCTGATAAATGCCCATAGCCCTTTGGGAAAGAAATGGGGCAATCATTACTATGTCAACTTGCAATAATACGCAAAGTCTTTCCCCAAGTAGCCTATCCTCCCTTTTAACTGGTGGGCTTTGGATTGGGAACACGCTCAAGACTGAAAATTGAGCAAGGGATCATCATTCTCTATTTTTGCTGTGACTAACATCATCTGCTTTCTGCTCACTCACTCTTGGTCTGTATGTTATGTATCAATATCAAACAATGCTCTCACTGGCTACCCAACCATCTCACCCTTAGGAGCTCCATAGTCTCAAACATCATGATGGGTCAGAACTTCCTAGATGCCATTTGGCACTTTTTGCCCCCAAACTCATATGGTAATTGCACCCACCTGGCCTCTGACAGTTCAGTGTTATATCTACTGACCTCTACTGGGCTTCCCTGGTGACTCAGAGGTAAAGAATCCGCCTGCAATTCAGGAGATGCGGGTTCGATCCCTGGGTTGGGAAAATCCCCTGGAGGAAATGGCAACCCACTCCAGTATTTTGCCTGGGAAATCCCATGGACAGAGGAGCCTGGTGGGGTTGCAAATAAAGAGTCAGACACGACTTAGTGACTAAACAACAACACAGTAACTGGCCTCTATTACTCCATAATCCTATCATACTCTAGACACTAGAGAGCCTGTTTCCATAAAAATATCCCTTAGGTTCAACCTTGGCTCGCAGAGTACACCCAGTGTGGACTTGTGATGCTGGCAGCACCCTCACTAGCACACTGCTCTTTGCTGTAGTAAAGAGAATGTCTTCTTGAGCTTTTCCAGCTAATACAGGCACCTGATGTTTTCTGTTTATATATACTGATCTGTGTGCCACTGTTTTGTTTTTTCCATGTTCTGTCAAGGCAGTTTTAACCTCTCCCCTTTATTAACTATTGGTCTTTTTTTTTTTTTTAAATCAAACTTAAAGAAGCTGTCCCACCTGCATATTAGGACTGGCTCCAGTGTTCTTGACAAGTCATTAATTCCTGAGTTGTAGAAAAGCAACTTCCTGTCAGTAAATGTTCCCTATCCTGTCTGATGGAATGTCTCCACCGGTCCAGCGCCCTCAAGATCCATTCCCTAGCCTGGCCTCCCAGTTCCTGTCAAACAGATCATCCATATCCTGTAGCTCTTTTGGTAATAGTCTCTTCCCTCCCACAGCAGAAACAGTACTTCCACAGTTGGTCCTTGATGCAGTTTAGCTTAGCTCTATCCATTGATCTAGATCTGAAAGAAACAAGAGGAGGTATGAAAGATCTTAAAGTAAGCATCATCTTGTTTGGCATCTGCTTCAGGTGAGGATTTTGCATGGCCTCCGATAGGTGGAGGAGGTTATTACCCTTTAGCGTGCAGTTGGTTGTAGGCCATTCAAACTTGTCCAGATTCATGGGGTGCTGAGTTTTCTAGGCTCATAAATGCATCCTCTCAGATATTCCCATTCCTATCATCAGAGTACAGATGCTTTCCCAGTAGGATCTGCTTCCTGTACAGACTTGCTAGTTTTGTGATCTCAGCCTGCTTCATAATTATACTATTCTCTTAATCAGGCCTTGCTTCTGATTTTCAGCAGTCCACCATAGGCTATGGGAGATGAAAATCACTTCAGTGCTTTTACAGAGGGCTTCTGGCTTAAATATGGTGTCTGAATTAATAGCCAACTGATGTGAGACAGCTGTTCTTCTTTTAACCCTTTAACTTAATAATAAATCAACTACCTAGACCTTGTAATTACCATTGATCCCACATCTGAAATACTGTTGTAAAAGCACTGCTGTATTATTCTTGTAAAAGTAAGTATATCCATCTTCACCTTCCTTCCCAATTCATTGCAAGTGGGAGTCTTGGTAACCCTCACCCTTAACAATCCAGGGTTTATCACCACCCACTTGCTGCCAGCATCAGGATCCTTATTCCTAACCACAGAGTTATCAAATCCAGAAATCCATCCTGAAGTTCTGCTTCCCAGGGAAACTTCCATCTTAATTTTGATTTCTTTTAAAATAAGATCCAGAGATAACATTTAAATGCTAGTGGCTTATTTTGGATGCAGTTCCAGGAAACTTCAGTAGTGAATGGGGAAATATGAAAGGGAAGATGGCTAGTAAAAGGTACAATATCAAGCCAGTTTTGACAGCAGGCAACTGGTTCTAAATTGCACTAGGCAACTCTGGGGCCCCTGTGAGACACATACCCCAGATTCATATGACTCCACTGAGAAAGTTATGATATTTAGAAACCAACTCTTATCACCTGTGGAGGGTTTATCCAAGATAACAAACTGGGTATTTCTGGGCTTCTTCATAGCTGGGAAAAGTTAGCTCCAAGCCCGACAGTTCTCCAGTAAGAGATGTAGGACAGTTAGAAGCTGGATGGCATGGACTGTTAAATAAGATGCAGGGAAAATGGGAAGGGCGCAGTCGCAATTTGTGGTAACATCTAATGCAGGCATGGCTCTCAGCCACCATCTCTCACTGGATTCTTGCAATTGCTTCCTGTTTGGTGCTCCAGCTTCCATTTTTGCCTCTCTTCACAATACTCTCAGCACAACAGTGAGAGGGATGCTGATAAAATTGAAGTCAGATGTGTCTTTCTCTTTGCTCAAAACGCAGCTGGCTCCCCATCTTACACAAGGTAAAAGTGAAGTTCTTGCCATGAGATTGGAGGTCTCACAAGATTGGCTCCACTCAGACTTCCTTCACTACCACATCTCCTTTACATTTTGACTCAATAAACCAGTATCCTCATTCTTTAAACATAAAGCGCAGGCACTGTAAGGCCATTGCAATTCCTGTCCCCTCTGCCTGGAAAACTCCTAACCCTAGATAGAGGCATGGCTCCTTCCCTCTCTCTGATCTTGACCACTATCCCCTCAATGGGTCCTTTGAACTCCTCAATCTCTATTTCTTTCCTTTCTTTGTTTTTATCCCTCATTCTTATCACATTTAATATTCAATTATTTTCTCTATTTTTTAAAATTGAAGTACAGTTAATTTATAATACAGTTAGTTTGAGATGTGCTGCAAAGTGATTCAGTTATGTAAATATATGTATTTTCAGATTATTTTCTATTATAGGTTATTATATAAGATACCAAATATGGTTCCCCATGCTACACAGTAAGTCTTTGTTGTTTGTCCATTGTATGTATAGTAGTATCTGTTAATTCCAAATTTCTAACATCTCCCTACCCTTGCTTTTCTCTCTGGTAACCATAAGTTTCTTTTCTATGAGTCTGTTTCTGTTTTGCATACAGATACATTTGTATAATTTTTAGATCCCACATAAAAGTGATATGTCTTTCACTTCACTAAGTGTAACACTCTCAAGGTCCATCCATGTTGCTGCAAATGGCAATATTTCAATCTTGGGCTAATATTCTATTGTATACATAGACTATATCTTAAACCACTTAGGTTGCTTCCATGTCTTGGCTATTAAAATAGTACCATGAACACCAGGGTGTGTGTACCTTTCGAATTAGCATTTTCATCTTTTCTGGATATATACCCAGGAGCAGGAGTGCCAGATCACATAGTAGCTCTATTTCTAGTTTTCTAAAGTAACCTCCCTAACCTGCCTCTTGAAAAATCTGTATGCAGACCAGGAAGCAACAGTTAGAACTGGACATGGAACAACAGACTGGTTCCAAATAGGAAAAGAAGGACTTCAAGGCTGTATATTGTCACCCTGCTTATTTAACTTCTATGCAGAGTACATCATGAGAAACGCTGGACTGGAAGAAATATAAGCTGGAATCAAGATTGCCAGGAGAAATATCAATAACCTCAGATATACAGATGACACCACCCTTATGGCAGAAAGTGAAGAGGAACTAAAAAGCCTCTTGATGAAAGTGAAAGAGGAGAGTGAAAAACTTGGCTTAAAGCTCATCATTCAGAAAATGAAGATCATGGCATCTGGTACCATCACTCCATGGGAAATAGATGGAGAAACAGTGGAAACAGCGTCAGACTTAATTTTGGGGGCTCCAAAATCATTGCAGATGGTGACTGCAGCCATGAAATTAAAAGACACTTACTCCTTGAAAGAAAAGTTATGACCAACCTAGATAGTGTATTCAAAAGCAGAGACATTACTTTGCCGACTAAGGTCCGTCTAGCCAAGGCTATGGTTTTTCCAGCAGTCGTGTATGGATGTAAGAGTTGGACTGTGAAGAAGGCTGAGCACCAAAGAATTGATGCTTTTGAACTGTGGTGTTGGGGAAGACTCTTGAGAATCCCTTGGACTGCAAGGAGATCCAACCAGTCCATTCTAAAGGAGATCAGCCCTGGGATTTCTTTGGAAGGAATGATGCTAAAGCTGAAACTCCAGTACTTTGGCCACCTCATGCGAAGAGTTGACTCATTGGAAAAGACTTTGATGCTGGGAGGGATTGGGGGCAGGAGAAGGGGACGACAGAGGACGAGATGGCTGGATGGCATCACGGACTTGATGGACGTGAGTCTGAGTGAACTCTGGGAGTTGGTGATGGACAGGGAGGCCTGGCGTGCTACGATTCATGGGGTCACAAAGAGTCGGACACGACTGAGTGACTGAACTGAAAGTAACCTCCAAACTACTCTCCACAGTGGCTGTACCAGTTTACATTCCCACTAATAGTATAGGAAGGTTCCCTTTTCTCCACACCCCTCTTCTTCATCATTTGTAGACTTTTTGATGATGGCCATTCTGACAGGTGTGAGGTGAAAACTCATTGTGGTTTTGATTTCTCTTTCTCCAATAATTAGTGATGCTGAACATCTTCACATGTGCCTATTACCCACCTGCAGGTCTTCTTTGGGGAAATGTCTATATTTAGGTCTTCTGCCCATCTTTTTCAATATTGAGTTGTATGAGCTATTTGTATATTTTGGAAATTAAGCCCTTGTGAGTCATATCATTTTCAAATATTTTCTTCCAGTCTATAGATTGTCTTTTGTTTTGATGGTTAACTTCACTGTGCAAAAGCTCTTAATTTTGATTAGGTCCCACTTACTTACTTAGCTTTGGGACATTGATCTAAAGAAATACTGCTGCGATCTGAGAATGTTTTGCCTATGTTCTCTTCTAGTTTTACAGTGTCTTTGTATTTAGGTCTTTAAACAACTTTGAGTTTATTTTTGTATATGGTGTGAGGCAGTGTTCTAATTTATTGATTTACATATAGCTGTCCAGATTTCCAAACACCACCTGTTAAGGAGACAGTCTTCTCCATTGTATATTTTTGTTTCCTTTGTCATACATTAATTGATCATAGGTGTGTGGATTTGTTTCTGGGCTTTTTATTCTGTACCATTCACCTATATGTCTGTTTTTCTGCCAATACCAGATTGTTTTGATTACTGTAGATTTGTAGTATGAAGTTTGGAAGAGTTAAGCCTCCAACTTTGTTCTTTTTCTTCAGTATTGTAATTAGCAATTCTGGGTCTTTTGTGCTTCCTTATAAAAGAATTATTTGTCCTAGTTCTGTAAAAAAATGTCATTGGTATTTTGATAGGGATTGCATTTAATCCATATATTGCTTTGGGTACTTTGGTCATTTTAATACAATATTAATTCTTTTAATCCACGAGCATAAGATACTTTTTTTTTTTTTGAATCATCTTCAGTTTCCTTGATCAATGTTTTGCAGTTTTCAGTGTATAGGTTTTTCACCTTGGTTAGATTTATTCCTCTATATTTTATTTGTCTGATGCAATTTTAAATGAGATTGATGCAATTGTAACTGAGATTGCATTTTTACTATTTCTGATATTTGTTAGTGTAAAGGAATATAATACATTTCTTTCTGTAAATTAATCTTGTATCCTACCTTGCTGAATTCATTTATGAGTTCTAATCGTTTTTGCATGGAGACTTTATTAGTTCTGTATTTAGAATACTGTGTCATCTGCAAATAGTGACAGTTCTCTTTCTTCTCAATTTGGATACCTTTTATTTCTTTTGCACGTCTGATTACTGGGGTTACCTTACCCCAGTGCATGCACTGGCAACGTCTGCCCAGTTCCATCACTGCCCCTGTGCTTATGCTGATAAGGGTCTCTGAAATTTGGCCCAGACCACACCACAGGTGTCCAGCTCTGTCTCTGAGCAGCTGGATTAAATCTCTGCGCTGGACTCTCCCCAGGCTGTGGTGTGGAGCAAGTGGGGCTGAGGTGGCAGCTTCTGTGAACTGGGAAGTGTAGCAAGTTGGCAGCTGCCAGTACAGGTGTCTCTCTGCCCTGATCGTTATTAAACCAACTCATATGTTCTCCTCACAAGCAGATCCTAGGCTTCTCCAGGCCTTTTATCCATCTCAGTGGACTTCTCAGCAGTCGAGGAGGCTCCTCAGGTTTAGGGTCTGCCCATGTGGACCTTCTTTTCCTTAAAGATCCCTCCCAGGGGCACCAGTCCTGCCCCGATGCCTTTTTCCCCCAGACTACCCAGTTACGTGGAGATCTGTCTTGCAGCTTTGGTTGTATAGATCTTCTGCCAGTTTCTAATTGGTTTTCTTTGAACAATGTTCCACATAGAGATGTATTTTTGATGTGTTTGTGAGGAAAGGTGAGCTCCACGTCTTCCTACTCTGCCATCTTGACTCCTCCCTCAGCCCTTCTCTTACATTAACTTTTCTAGGATTTTGACTGAATGTCCTGGGCCTTTCTGAGGTCCTTCTATTTTAGATGGACATAACTCCATTGTCCTGTGCTATGCAAACTCCAAGATTTTGTTCAGTTCAGTTGCTCAGTCGTGTCCGGCTCTTTGCGACCCCATGAATTGCAGCACGCCAGGCCTCCCTGTCCACCACCAACTCCTGGAGTTCACTCAAACTCACGTCCATCGAGTCGGTGATGCCATCCAGCCATCTCATCCTCTGTCATCCCCTTCTTCTCCTGCCCCCAATCCCTCCCAGCATAGGAGTCTTTTCCAATGAGTCAGTTACCCAATAGCTATCCCTCTGCCTACTCTCGCTGAATCTTTATCTGTGCATACAAAGCTTTATATTCACCCCAAAACTCAAGGGGACCCTCATACAGATTTGTGAGGCTGTCTTACCTGTGCATCTTCCTTTTAATCAGTAATGTGATCTGTAACTTCCAGCTACATCAGCATCCCCAAACTCATTTCTCTTGTCTCTACCCACTGAAAGCAATGCTTTAAAAGATACAAAAATATCTTAAAAAATTGGGCTTCACTTCTCTGAGCTGAGGTTTGAATAGTGGTTGCAAGCAGAAAACTGGAATGAAATATATTTTTCTTATCTCAAGCATCACAGACCTATGCTCTCTGTTGTCCCATGTCTGCAAACAGTTTCTTCATACATTTTGTCCAGTTGTACAGTTCTTCACTGGAAAAAAAGATCAGTCCAATAACCACTTCTCTATAATGTTTTGTACTGTATCTTTGCTTAAATATGATGTCTTATTTCATCCTCCAACATCTCAAAGAAATGTTCTTAAACTACTTTCTGGCTAAGAAAGTCAAACTTAAATGAGTTAATCCCTTTCTCTCATCCTTTAGCTCTCTCAAAAGTAGAAGCAAATTTTATTCACACTGCTCTTCATTCCACTTAACTCAGTCCTTTGCACACAACAGATACTCAATAAATAAACTAAACTTTAGGTAGATGCTTTTTCAACATTATATACCTGAAAAAATACTAAATTTCAAAGATGACAGATTGGAGAAGAGGAAGAAACTAATATTGGTTAGGAGCTAGTATTAGTAAAGTACAGATCAGAGGCCAAAACTGGCCCACTTGTCTTTTTAAATAAAGTTTTATTGGAAAACAGCTATCCTGATTCCCTTACACACTCACTGACCCTGGATGTTTTCATGCAATGATGACTAACTCAAGCAGTTGGGCCATAAAGCCTAAAGTATTAACAATCTGGTCCTTGAAAGATCTCTGCCAACCTCTGATTTAGTATATGTTATATACCAGGCAATGTACTCAGCAGTGTATATACTTTTCCCTTCATTAAATTTCCCAGTCATGTTGTGAATATTAAGTAACGACATTATCAGATGTGAACTCTGAAACCGACAAGGTAACATGTCCCAGGTTCTGTAGCTCATAAGTGGCAGAATATAAATTTTAATTCTGATTTGTGAGATTCTGACACCTATGTTCTTTTACTTCTAACAGAGAATCTTGAAAGAAAATAGAAGGCTGTTTTCACTGATTTGTGTGTCACCACATAGGGGCAAGTGAAAGCAAAGATAAACTAAAGAGCTGCTTTTACCTTTGTATCCTAAGAATAATCTATACCACTACTACTTATAAATAACTTTTTATATGCTAAGAATTATATATATGCGTATGTGTGTCTGTACATATAAATAATTTATTTCTCATATTCTATGAGGATACTGTTATACGTACAGAAAGAAATGCTTAGAAGGATTGAAGAAATTCTTAGAAGGATTACTATTACAAAATAGTAATCAGTAAATCAAAGATTCAACCTAATTTTCCTAACACACAAAACCTCTCTCCACTTCTCTCCTATGCTTCCATGACTGCATCACTATCCCACGGCCTGAGAAAAGACAACGCCTTGGGGGTCCGCTGTGGTCACACACGGCGCCATGAGGCCACTTGCCAACAGCTCTTCTGGGCCTCCTTGACGAGCTTTCCAACATCACTCCCAGTCCTGTCCAGATGTGACACTTTTCTTTCCTCTCTTCTTCTAAATGTGTTAAGCTCCGAGCCCTCATCATTGAATTTTAAACTATCTTCTGATTTCCTATGTGGGCCAAGAATGAGAGAGGAGTATGGGGGAAAAATGGTAGTGACAATAAATGGGAAATGTTTATGAAAATCTTTTTCTTCTTTTGCAAAGGAGCTGTCATCATGTTTTGTATCAACAGGACTCCTTCCTTCAGCTGTGACAAAGTTAGAGAAAGTGCAGTGCTATAACCTGAGAGTTCAGCAGGTGACTCTATTGACCCAGTCTTTTCAACGGGATTGGTATTACAGGTTTCCTGCACAGACACCAGTGCAAGAGTATTTCTAAAGCAATCTCATCTTTGCTAGGATCCCTCTTCTCTCTCCTTATGCCTCTTCTCTTTCCCATAGTGTCTCTGAGTTCTCTGTTCTCCTGGTTTCTGCTGGGTATGTTCTCCTTCCGAACCTCAGTAACTTTCCATGGTGCCCAAGATCCAATCACCCAAGGGACAGAGTTAGGGACATAATTTGGCATTTGCCTGATTGAGTTTTCTGAGAACTGGTTCCAAAGACAGCCTTCTCTTTATAGACCAACAGATTGTTTTATATAGACACAGAGAATGCCAAAATGATAGAGCAGCTAAGTGTTTGATGAAATGTAAGATGCCATATATGTCTACAGACAATTTGGGGAAGGATTTTTGTTCATGTAAAGAGATAGAGATACAGGTCATAATTATCCCACATGGATGCTCTGATGTGCGTTTTACTTGTAGAAATGTTCTAAAGGTGACAAATGGCAGTGGTGTAAAGGTATAAAACCTGAATGCAAATATGCATAGCCAACCAGAAGAAAACTCCCAGGGTTTTAGGACTGAATATTCACTTCTCTGACAGGAGACATGCACGACCATCCTATCCCAAAGGAAGCAAGGGTGGGCCCAAGGGCTTTGGGGAGACCAAGGAGTCGGTAAACCACAGCAAAAGGAAGTGAACCACAAAGGGGGACAACAGTCCCACAGCACCCGGGCGCTGGCCACCCTTTCAGCTACATCCTCACCAAAAGTTCTAATTGAGTCTTTTGAGGATTTTCTTTTTCCTTGTGGGGATACATCCTTGATTCTATCATAGCAGTTAAGAAGGAAAATTGAGTTCATTTTAGAATCAATAGCTGGAACACATCAGTTCCACAAAGCAAAAGTTGCCTTTCCATTTTAAATCATCATGTAAGACTTTCTGTCATGTCTGTTGGATTATGCCTATGCTGAACTAGCTCTCTTTTTCCAGTTTTCCTCCTGCCATAAATGTCATCTTTCCTGGCATCCAGACCTTAATCTGCCTTCCCTTTCTCCTTCATTTTCCTAAACCAAGCCCAAAGGTAAAACACTTGCCTTATAGACCACATCAGTAGCAGATCAGTTACCTGAAGAACTAGGAACAGTCAGAAAAGACAGCATCAGTTAAGAGTCACTTGACCTTCACTATTTCCCTCTTCGCTGACTTAAATGCCTGTGAAAAAGAAAAAAGAGGGAATAAAAGATTAAATAAACAGACTAAGATGAAGGGAGGGAAACAAATGAGACAACTTTTAGATTTAAACTAGCTGGGTTTTGTCACAAAATGGCCCAAAATGCAATGGAATCTTCCTAAAAGGTTAATAGAGGACAAAAATGGAGTATATAGGAACTGCATATTTAAGATAGTGACTAGAAAACAGTAAGGCCTGTGGTTTATATGCCAATGAATTCAGACTGATTAACAGATTATACTGTTATAATTCATGCAACCAAGATGAAGCCTAGGCTAGTGCAGAAAACATGCTTTGCAATCATGGAAGTCTGGCTTCAAATCTCATGTCACTTAATACCTGAGTGAACTGGATCACTTCACATCTCTTGAGTGTCTTTTACATCTATAAAATGAAGTACCATTCCCCTAGTGCACAGTCATCATGAGAACCACTCGATGCTGAGACAGTGCATCTAGAGTAACTAGCACAGGGCTGGACACAACAGGCACTCAGTGAATCATTCTATCATCACCACATCTGATTACCTAAAAGGTCTGCTTCTCTCATTTGCACAAATCCAAATGCTATGAATTTTCTTTAGGTGCCAGCCATCTCTTTATGAATCCATCCCTAACTGCCATAGTGGATAATTTTACTCACGGATTTGAAAGTGATTGACTGTCAGGAAAAGGAAAGGTGGACATTCAGTTCTACTCCCACAGGTCAATTTTATATAGACATAAAGAGAAACAGATTTTGGTTCCGTATCTGAAATAGCTTTCTAACAATTTTAAGTCAATCAATAACAGATTAGACATCATGAACTCATCTCCACTCTAAGGGACACTGCTGAGTACTGACAGGTCACATCGAACCTCTCTTTGGTTCCTGAAAACAGGTTCAATACTGGTTCTTACACTTACCAGTGGCAAGAACTTGGCCAAGTTGCATAACCTGCGTCTGCTTGCTTCATGTGAAAATAAGTGTTAACAGTACCTACCGGGTCAGTGTTGTTCTGAGGATTAAATGTTAAAAGAACCTTTCCCAGTCCACTACCAAAAACAAAACAAAATACTGCCCTGACCTCTGGGGACCAAGCTAAGGACAGAGTCCTGTCGGGCTCATAAAGTCTTAGGAAAAAGTTCAGTTCAGTTGCTCGGTCCTGTCCAACTCTTTGCGACCCCATGGACTGCAGCATGCCAGGCCTCCCTATCCATCACCAACTCCCGGAGTTTTACTCAAACTCATGTCCATTGAGTCAGTGATGCCATCCAACCATCTCATTTTCTGTCGCCCCCTTCTCCTCCCACCTTCAATCTTTGCTTTTAAAGACAAAAAAAGAAAAAGAAAAAGAAAACCCTTCTCACACTTGGAACATACTCTCATGGAAACCTCCAATAGCAGACCACATTACCATACTATCCCACATCCAGTGACTGGAGAGCAGGGTCATTTTACAAAAGGAATGAGATGATAATATGCAAGTTAGATGATGTTTCCTTTCCAGAACTGTGCGTCTTTTGTTCTTCTGGGCTTTAGGCATCTTTTTATATGGTATAATCCATTAGGTATTATCAAAAGTTCCAGGTATGTCAAGATGTTCTATACCAACTATTTGGAACAATACTATTCTCTGTAACATCTATTATCAATATGACAAAGTGACCACCAATATTACCAAGATCCTACAGATTTTCCAGCTTTATTGAATGATATCAACATATAGAGCAGTGTGCACATTTAAGGTGCACAATGTATTAAGTTTTTATTTTGACTGCAAATTGTTTAACCACCACTGCCTTAGCTAACATCTGTGCTACATCATCTAATTAGGATCTACTGCCCTAGCAACTTTATATAGGTATATAACAAGGTATTAGCAACGATCATGATGCTGTACATTAGATTCCATACCTTACTCATTTTATAACTGGAAATGTATACACATCAACCAACATTTCCAGATCCTTTCCCCCAGCCCTAGCCACTGGTAACCACCATTCTAGCCTCTGTTTCTATAAGTTTGGCTTTTTCAGATCCTACATATAAGTTATATCACACAGTATTTCTTTCTGTCTTATTTCACTTAGCATAATTCCCACAAGGACCAACCATGTTATCACAAATGGCATAATATCCTTCTTTCTCATGACTGAACAGTAATCCATTGTACACCAAATCAAATCAACTTGATAGACTAAGCTTACAAGTTTACCTCTCAATATAAAAAATCCTTTGAAGTGACTGAAAAAATTTTCTTAAGAATTAATCCTTCATTTCTGACAAATTACAACTGCTCTCTGGCTATGCTCTTGGTGCTACTGTGGTGAAGAGGTTAAGCAAGGTTCCTGATCTCAGGGAGCTTACAGGTCAAGGTGAGGAGGGCAAGAGAAATAATACAATAAACAACATAACTGTAGCCAAAGGTCTATACTATGAAAGTAATTAAAGAGAATAACTGTGGTTGAGAGTGACTGGTAGGAGGAGTTTGGGGACCTGTTTCCCCTATAGCAAGCAGAAACTCCTTTTCAGTTCAGTTTAGTCACTCAGTCTTGTCCGACTCTGTGCGACCCCATGGACTGTACCATGCCAGGCTTCCCTGTCCAACACCAACTCCTGGAGCTTACTCAAACTCATGTCCATCGAGTCTGTGATGCCATCCAACCATCTCATCCTCTGTCGGCCCCTTCTCTTCCCGCCTTCAATGCTTTTGGAGGAGGTACATGTGGCTTAGTGGTAAAGAACCTGCCTGCCAATGGAGATGCAGGTTCCATCCCTGGGTTGGGAAGATCCCTTGGAGAAGGAAATGGCAACCCGCTCCAGTATTCCTGCCCGGGAAATCCCATGGACAGAGGAGCCTTGGGGCTACAGACCATGGGGTTGCCAGGCGTTGGACACGGCTTAGAAACTAAACAACAGCAAAAAATATGTGATCTGAGACTTGAATGATCCAAAGATACAGACTTCCAAAAATCTTAGAATGTTCCCCATAGAGGAAGTAGTCCAAACGTCTAGAGTGGTCTGAGCTTGGTCTGTTCAAGGAACAGAAACCCCATTCGTAAGAGCGAAGTGACATCCATGAACCAGAAATTTTGAAGACTGTCTAGTTTAGAGAAAACAGAAAGGATTGGATTACCAGAGAGACAGTTACAAATTTCCTAAACTACATCAGGTAATTCCCAGGTATGAAATACTAGACAAAAGCAACAGGCAAGATACAACACAATGTAGAGTGAGCACCAGCTGAGGAAGTGCAGACTCATTTCATTCAAATGACTCACCTGTGATGTTCCCCTGAAGAAACTGTACGCTGTACTCACCCAAGTCCTTTCCATATTTCTCTCTTACAGAAAGGAGTCCTATAAGAGACATTCTTCTAGACATTCCTTCCAGGTACACAATTCCAATACTCCAATGGTAATATTATAAAATTTCAGCAACTCAATTAACTCAGGTAAGCTGTTTCCTGTCATAAGTTGAGGAACAATCAAATTCCATAAGGAAATAACTGGACTTTAAATATAAAATATGTTTTACTAATATTTATGAACCCACTAAATATTCTAAAGGAGAAATTTTGCAGAGGTTTCAATTCTAAATATTTTTTCTTCCACTCTTATTAATATATAATTGACATACAGCACTGTATTAGTTTAAGGTATATGTAAGAGATACGGGTTTGATCCCTGGGTTGGGAAGATCCTCTGGCAGAGGAAATGGCAACCCACTCCAGTTATCTTTGCCCAGAGAATCCCATGGACAGAAGAGCCTGCAGGCTATAGTTCATGGGGACACGAGTGAAGTGATTTAGCACACAGAGCACAATGAATATACAAAACTGTTTATAGAGTGAAAATGAAATGAGAACTCTTAAGATTTACTCTCAACAGTTTTCATATGTAATATAGAGCAGTGTTAATTATACTTATCATGTCCTTAGTACTTATTTATCTTTATACCTGGGAGTTTGTAGCTTTTCACTGCCTTCATCCAATTCCCCATGCCCCGCAACCCCACCTCTGGTAACCACAAATATGAGTTTGTTTTTGAAGTATAATTGACTGACACACTCCTGTAATACAACATAGTGATTCCATAATTCTACACATTTCAAAATGATCACCGTGATAAGGCTAGTTACAATGTAACCATATAAAGATTGTGCATGGTTATGGACTATATTCCCCACACTATTCATTATATACCTGTTACTTATTTTGTGTTGGAAGTTTGTACCTCTTAATCTATCTTACCTATTTCTTTCCTTCCTGACCCCTCCTAACCTCTGGCAACCACCTGTTGGTTCTCTCTATCTACAACTGTTTGTTCATTTCTTTTGTTTTTGAGATTCCACATATAAGTAAAATCATATAGTATTTAAATGTATACCTCTTCACTTAGCATAATAGCCCCTAGGTCTATCCATGTTTTCACAAATGGCAAGATTTCATCCTTTTTAATGGCTAATATTCCTTCATATATATGCCACTTTTCATCTATTGATGGGCACTTAGCTTACATCCATATCTTGGCTATTGTCAATAATATTGGAATGAACATATGGAAGTATCTTTTCTAATTAAGATTTTTCTTTTATTTGAATAAATACTCAGGAGTGGAAGTTCTAAATCATATGATAGCTTTATTTTTAAATTTTTGAGAAAATTCCATAATTCTTTTCATGGTGGAAAAGAGTGATATTGGTTGTAGCTTTTTAATTTTATTGACTTGGGCCCTCTGTTTTTATTCCTTTCTTCCCATTTTAATCTTTCTTCTACTTTATTCAACATATAATAATCTTACTTACCTTAATGCTATACAGATTACATTAAGAAACCGTATATCTTTTCATTTGAATAAAAACTGATTTGAAGCATGGTTACAATTCTTGCTACCAACTACTGCTACAGCAATATTTCATAGTTTACTAATAGTAATTTGTTTTTATATTTTTTAAACTGGAGGACAACTGCTTTACAATGTTGTGCTAGTTTCTGCTATTCAACAGTGTGAATCAACTCTAAGTATACATGTGTCCCCTCCATCCCAAGGCTCCTCCCGCCTGTCCAGGTCATCACAGAGCCCTGAGCTGGGCTTCCTGTTGTACGCAGCTTCCCACTGGCTATCTGTGTTGCACACGGTCGTGTATGTATGTCGATGCTACTCTCCCTTTGTTCCAGCCTTGCTGTGTCCACAGTCTGTTCTCTAAGTCTGCATCTCCACCCTACAGTTACATTAGCACCTTTTTTCTAGATTCCATATATATGCATTATTATTCATTTTAAAACTTGGTTTACCAATCTTTCATGCAGTGTTGTGCAGAAAACAGATGAATTTCTGGGCTTAGTCATACTGCCAAATACCAGTATGAATGTGGGCAATCCATAACCTCTCTTTACATCAGATTCCTCAACAGAAAACTGGAAAAAAATGTGCTCTGTGGTGTTTAGACACTAAGTTGTGTCTGACTCTCGTGACCCCATGTAATGCAGCCCACCAAGCTCCTCTGTTCATGGGATTTTCCAGGCAAGAATACTGGAGTGGGTTGCCATTTCCTTCTCCAGTGTGTTCTAGTTACCCCCAAAGTTATTCTTTACAGCCCTAAAAATGTTAAATTGTGAAGTTTTTACAAATAATATGTATTATTGAGATAGTCATCCATCTATTCATCGGAAAGTTTAAACTTCTTACTACATACAAAACTCTAAGACAGAAACTTGCAATGTTTCCAGGATAGCAAACACAGTTTCTGTGCTCCATACCATATAGAAAGGTAAGTAAGTAGTCAACATTTCTGACCACAAATAAGGATGTGTGGGAACCATTTCTGCTCTCCTAGATGAGAATGATGGTTGTTGTTAAATATGTTTAAGATATTTTGATTTTCTAAAATTCTTTTAGAATATCCTACCCCTTTGGGAGAATCTTCTAAGTGAGAAGTTACAAAGAGCATATAAGACATGAGCCAATCTGGGAGAGTTAACCACAGGAAGACTTGTTCATTCCTGTAATTCATGTTGATTAGGTTATCCTGGTTCTGAGAAAAGTTTAGAGCTAAAAATATTTTTCAGAGAGAGGCAAATTTACAGGTCCATCAAGAAGGGAAAACACTGGGGAAGGAAGATGACACATTTTTCTATGAGTTCTGTAATGGCGTCAGCTGATAGAAACCATGGATTGGTGTGTGGGTGCAGGAAAAAGAAAAAGGTATGGCTGCCAGGGTGTTTTCAAGGAACAATTTCTGTGAGTCATAGTGACTGATTACTATGTGTAATGAAAGATAGGGAATGTCAATAATGATGGAGTTTCCAAGCCTTCCTAAGTGGGGAAATGTTGGTGTTATTGATGAAGGAAAGGAATTTGGCATGCTGAGCCCAGAGTGGATGGAAGAAGGATGAGCTTAGTTTGGCAGTGTTCATTTGAAGAAAGAAAATTGAACAGCTGAGTGTGAATGTTCAGCCGGAATTTCAAACAACACAGCTGGAACTCAGGTGAGAGAACAAGATGGAAGGGAATAGATGTGGGTATCATTTGTACAGACATTATCCAGGAAACTGACGGAACTTTGTAACAGGAGAAAGAGCCCAGCAATCAGGCTGAACTTTCAGAACTGCTCAGAGATAAGGACACACAGAGAAGAAAAGGCAGGGGTAGAGACAAAAATCAAGCTTCTAAGAAGGTAGTGACTTACCTTGGAAATGAGTAGAAGGTATTTCAAGGTTGCAACATAGGTGATGAATATATCCTTGAGTTTCTTATTCAAGAACTGTGTCAGTAAAAACAAGATAGTATAATTTTGGAGTTTGCTCTAGATACCAAGATTTTTTTTCAAGGTGAAGGAGAAATACACAAGTTATGCTGAAATACCTCTATGAAGAGGGAGAGTCTGAAGGTGCCAGAGAGAGGAGGAATAAATATAGCAACAGTATCACTCAGGTGGGGATGTGGCTTGAGAGAAAAAAAAGGACACAGATTCTGCGGACTGGAGAGGAGAGTAGAGGGATAAACATGAAGGTTGAAACTGATTTAAAAAAAAAAAAAAAGGAAGGGAACCTCTGAAGTTGCTTATTAAAATGGAGTGATTGCAGCCATGAAATTAAAAGACACTTACTCCTTGGAAGAAAAGTTATGACCAACCTAGATAGCATATTCAAAAGCAGAGACATTACTTTGCCAACTAAGGCCCGTCTAATCAAGGCTATGGCTTTTCCTGTGGTCATGTATGGATGTGAGAGTTGGACTGTGAAGAAGGCTGAGCGCCGAAGAATTGATGCTTTTGAACTGTGGTGTTGGAGAATACTCTTGAGAGTCCCTTGGACTGCAAGGAGATCCAACCAGTCCATTCTGAAGGAGATCAGCCCTGGGATTTCTTTGGAAGAAATGATGCTAAAGCTGAAACTCCAGTACTTTGGCCACCTCAAGCGAAGAGTTGACTCATTGGAAAAGACTCTGATGCTGGGAGGGATTGCAGGCAGGAGGAGAAGGGGACGACCGAGGATGAGATGGCTGGATGGCATCACGGACTCGACGGACATGCGTCTGAGTGAACTCCGGAGTTAGTGATGGACAGGGAGGCCTGGCGTGCTGCAATTCATGGGGTCGCAAAGAGTCAGACGCGACTCAGTGACTGAACTGAACTGAAGTTGTCATTTATCAAGTCAAAATGCAGATTTCAAGAGAATTAAAGATTCTGGAGTAGACTGCTGGTACACATGTGGTAGGCCATCATCCACAAATAAGGAAAGGGACTTCAGCTAAGGGCTGATTTTGGTGTCAAATATTTGTTGAGTTCCTTCTATGCAGGCACATGTACTTGAAGCCAGAATACAGGGTTTACACCTTTCAAGTGTAATGCCCTGTGACTCAGACTCAGGGATGCAGAGTCAAGAGAGAGGATTATTTAGAGTAGAATTGAGGACAGTATTGAAGAAAGTGCCAGGCAGGCGTCCAGAGGATTGCGCCTCTCATAAAATACTGTTTCAGATTCTGATTCTTTCTCTTAAACTGACAAAACTCACCCCCCTCAACATTGTTCAAAAACTGCATTCAAATTTTAAATAACACTCAGTTCACTGTTGCTTTTAAAAGGGGCTTCTGAGAAGTGAGGCAATGAAGCAATGAAGCTCCACATTTATCAATTTTATATATTTTAGTTTGTATCATGTGTGTATACTAATAAGATTTGTTTTGACTATACCAGAGTACTAACCTGAACTAACTTAAACTAAGGAGGGATTTAATGGACAAAATAAGTAATTATAGGAAGATCTGGTAGGGCCTCGAGGATAAATGAAGCCAGGGATACCACCAGGGCATGCTGTCCACGCTGTTCTGCCATGTGGTAGCTATACGGTCCCCCGTGCAGAGGGACACGTTCCTCAGTGGCCCCAGTCAGATGCAAAATCTCGCAGGATGACTCGCTGTCTGATCCAAGGTCAAGATTCTTTAAAAGAGTGCTCTGATTGTGATAAGTCCTAGACATAGGGATTGTGGGCATGAGCACAGGGACTATGACTGTACTCAAAATACGGTACTGGCATAAAAACAGAAATATAAATCAATGGAACAGGATGGAAAGTCTGGAGATAAACCCACATACCTATGGTCAATGGATCTTCCAACAAAGGAGGCAAAGAATACGCAATGAAGGAAGCACAGTCTCTTCAATGAACAGTGCTGGGAAAAACTGGATAGCTACACATAAATGAATGAAACTAGAACACTCCTTAATACCATACACAAAAATAAACTAAAAATGGATTAATGTAAGACATGATTCTATAAAATCCTTACAGGAAAACATAGGCAGAACACTCCTTGACATAAATCACAGCAATATCTTTTTCAAGGCATCTCCTACCGTAATAGAAATAAAAATAAAAATAAACAAATGGGACCTAATTAAACTCAAAAGCTTTTGCACAGCAAAAGAAACCATAGACAAAATGAAAAGACAACCTACAGCATGGAGAAAATATTTGCAAATGATGCAAGTGACAAGGAATTAACCTCCAAAATCTACAAACGGCTCATGCAGTTCAAGATCCAAAAAACAAACAACCCAATCAAAAACTGGGCAGAAGACCTAAATAGACATTTCTCCAAAGAAGGCATACAGATGGCCAAGAGGTATATGAAAAGATGCTCAACATCACTAATTATTAGAGACTGCAAATAAAACTACAGTGAGTATCACCACACAGCAGTGAGAATGGCCATTACCAAACCTCTATAAACATATAAATAAATGCTGGACAGAATGTGAAGAAAACAGAATCCTCCTACACTGTTGGTTTGAATGTAAACTGGCACAGTCACTATGAGAACAGTATGGAGTTTCCTTAAAAATTAAAACTAGAGCCACCATACGATCCAGCAATCCAGGATACATTCACCCCTTTGCACACTGCAGCACTGTTTACAACAGCCAAGACAAGGATGCAATCTAAACGGCCATGGAGGGAAGAACAGGTGAAGATGTGGTATTAATACATGTATACAGTGGAATGTTACTGAGACATTGAAAAGAATGAAATAATGGATTTGAAGCAACATGGATGGACCCAGAGCTTGTCATACTGAGTGAAGTAAATCAGAGAAAGACAAATATATGGTATCACTTATATGCAGAGTCTTAAAAAATGATATGACTAAACTAAATTCACAGACTTAGAAAAAAAAACTGATGGTTATCAAAGAGGAAAGGGGATAAATTGGGAGTTTGGGACTGATACATACACACTACTATATTTAAAACAGATAACAAACAAGGACTTACTGTACAGCACAGGGAACTCTTAAGTATTTCAGAATAACCTAAATGGGAAACGAATTTGAAAAAGAATAGGTGTATGTGTGTGTATAACTGAATCACTTCACTGAACACCAGAGACTAACACAACATTGTTAATCAACTATACTCCAGTATAAAACACAAATTTTAAAAAACAGATAAACAAGGACCTATTGTATATAGCACAGGGAACTATATTCAACATCTTATAATAACCTATAATGGAAAAAATCTGCAAAATGAGATATATATATATATATATATCTCAGGCTGAACATCTGAAACATTGTAAATCAACTATACTAAAATTCAAAATCAAAATATTCACATAAATAGAATAAATTATAGTCTGTTTACACAATGGGATACTAGACAGCAAGCAAGGCAAATGTGGTTATAACAGCATGGATGAAGCCCACAAACACAGTAAGAAAAATTAGAGAAAATAATATATGCTAACTTTTTGCATTTATGAGAACTCTATGATGTTGAAAGAGGAGCTTCTCATTGTCTAAGAAGGCGGGTACCAGAAAACTGGTAATACTCTGTTTCTTGATGCATGTAGTGTCATTCGGATGTGCTGACCCTGTGATAATTCAGTAAACTGTACACTTCTAGTTTGTGTGCTTTCTGTAGTATATTATACATAAATGAAAAGTTTTTTTTTTCTACAAAAATGACTGTTAACAAGGGGATGGGAAAAAAAGAGAAATCCACTTGAGTTTAGTTTAAAGGTGGGTTACCACTACTGAAAATCACTGATAGGATATCCTACCTCCTATTTCAAAAAACTAGGAAACAGATATTCACATGTATTCAATTCCTGATTCTGGGTTTCACAGATAATTACAGAGTCAGAACTGAAAGCTGTTCTTGAATGCAAACCGAAATCCAGAGCCTTCCACTAGTCTGCCATGATATAAATGTAATATACACAAATATATGCAGATCCCCTAGCTCTGGGACCAAACACTGCCTTCAGTCATTCTTTCAGCATCTATTACAAGGCAGCCACTGGACTAGGCTCAGGGAGCTCTGTCTCCTCCCTGAAGCACAGCAATACTATGACAGAAATATAAACAGGGGGTGAGGAACACATGTTAATTACCCCTGGGTGGATCAGGATGTCTTCACAGATGTATATATTTATATATGTATATTAGATATTTCACAAGGCAGATATTTAGGTGAAATCATGCTATATTGCTGGATTAGGCAGTATGACCAAACTGCATGTAAACTTAGATTGGTCACATGATCTCTGTGCTTCAGTTCCCTCAGCTGTAAAATGGGGACAAATTATGGAAGTTAATATATATAAAAGCTTAGAAAGGTGCTGGGCACACAGAGTGGGTACCAAGGATGCAGGGGGCTGAGGAGTCTGAGCCCGTGGGGAGAAGTGTTTTATTGCTGACGTTGTTTAGGACTGCCAAAATAGGTCAGAAAAAAAGCAGAATCAGTTTTTGCTTTTAATATGTTTTTTAATTCTCTGTAGACAATGCAACTCCTTATCGGCAAGATCTGAAGCAGGTATTCCCACCACCTCACCGTTCAACCCTCTACACTACCAGATGCATAGTAAGTACTATAAAAAGGCTAGCTAGTATCGTTGTTATTGTTTAGGTAAGGAAGGCCACACGTAGGAAATTCTCTAGAAGTGAGGTGGGGGTAGGGCTGGGGGATGAGGGGTAGGCTTTCCTCAGAGAGGAAACAGTGCATATGAAGGCAAGTAGGTAAACAGATTATGTTCATTCAAACCATTAACACCTGTGCCAGGAAGCAAACTGGGCTTTCCTGAGGATAGCAAAGTAAAGCACTGTGACTCTTCTTTGACAGCCATCATTAAAGGCCACTCGCAATTTCACATGAGATCCTTCTACCTTCAGGTCAACATTTTTCCCACTCCTCAGCATTGTATGTAGTTGCCTTTCTGCTGGAGACTTAAGGATGGCTTGAAGATATCTGCCCTTGAGAGTACAGTTCTGCCAACAAGCTATTTCTGTGCAGTACTTAGTGTGCTGATATGAGTACCTACTTTGATGATAAGAATAATCAACTGCTTTGTCTTTTAAAGGGTTCTTAATGCCAACACTCCATAGCTTTTTCCGGTGAGTGCAATTAATAAAGGCAGGGACAAAGCCCAGCTAAGTAATTCATAAAAACACATCTATGGAAAGAAAACTGTAGCTTGGTTTTTCTATCAGTCAGTGTCTGAGCTGCAACCAAGGTAAGGGGCTGCCTTACAGTGCGGACTGTCATGGCTTTGTGGGGCCCACAGCAGACATGAGTCATCTTACTGAAGACCCACAAGAGGACTGTGCTAAGTCTCCTCAGGCTGCTATACAAAAGTACCAAACACTGGGTGGCTTAAAGGACACTCCTTTCTTGCTATGTCCTCACATGGCAAAGAAAAGGAGAATGAGCTCTATCTAATCCCAACACAGAGCTTCCCCTCATAAACTCATCCAAAGCTATTTCCCAAAGGCCCCCCACCTCCAAATACCACTGCATCAGAGATTGAGGGCTCAGTATATGAATTCTGAAGACACACAGATTCCATCCATAGCAAGGATGAATGGTAGGATCATAACAATGCAGAATACCAGGTACCATATAGGTGACTTCCCAAAAAATGGCCAGAAAACAAAATTTATTTCGGTCAGTATTAAAAATAAGCAATAAATTTACTTTACTGCAACCCACTCCAGTGTTCTTGCCTGGAGAATCCCAGGGACGGCGGAGCCTGGTGGGCTGCCTGCCATCTATGGGGTCGCACAGAGTCGGACATGACTGAAGCAGCTTGGCAGCAGCAGCAGAAAGAAAATATCACCTGTAACTATAATCCTGTATGACTCCTCCTAAGGAGGGCCCCCCGCCAAACTAAAAGGTGAAAAAAAAAAAAACAACAAAAAACAGATCAAATACAGTAACATTATCTAGAATGAAATAATAGGCCAAATACAATTATTTAGAACCACAATCCAGAATCATTCCCATTGGAGACCATGGATTAGACAGAAGAATTTTTAATCCATGGAAAAAAATTAGTCTGCAGTAAATACCATATGATATCCCTTATATGTGGAGTCTAAAATATCATACAAATGAATTTATCTAAAAACAGACAAAGAACAGACTTGTGGTTGCCAAGGGTGAGGGGAGGCTGGGAGATGGGTGAATTAGGAGTTTGGGATTAGCAAATGCAAACTATTATATACAGAACAGATAAACGGCAAGGTACCACTGAATAGCATGAGGAACTATATTCAGTATCCTATGAGAAATCATAATGAAAAAGAGTATGTAAGAGAATGTGTGTGTGTGTGTATAACTGAGTTACTTTGCTGTACAGAAATTTACATGCAAATTGACTACTTAAAAGTTTTTTTTTAATTAGTCTTTGAATCTGCACACCTCTGAACACTATGCATTAATAAAATAGTTTGGACCAAATAAGAATGATTTTTAAAAAACAAACAACCAACCTTATTATAAAACACCCTCATGGACAGGACACAGAGGATTGCCTAGACCAAATGACATATCCTAGCATAAAGTTTAGGTTCTGGAGCCCTCCACCTCCATTTGCATCCTGGATTCACCACTAATTAGTTATATCATCTTGCACATGTTGGTTGACCTCTATGAGCTTCCATGTCCTCACGTATAAAACGGCCTTAATAGTACTACCCACCTTTAGAATTGTTGCTAAAATTAAACAAAACTTGAACAGAAAGCATTTCCAGTAGTGCCTTAAAAAGAGTAAGTATTCTAATTATTAAAGAAAGGGAAAATAAAACCATAGTGAAATACAACATCACACAGGTCAGAAGGGCCATCATTTTTAAACAATATATATAAACAATAAATGCTTGAGAGGATGTAAAGAAAAGGGAACCCTCCTACACTGTTAGCAGGAATGTAAGTTGGTACAGCCACTGTAGAAAACAGTATAAGTTCAATTCAGTGCAGTCGCTCAGTCATGTCTGACTCTTTGCGAACCCATGAACCACAGCACACCAGGCCTCCCTGTCCCTCCCTGTCCATCACCAACTCCCAGAGTTTACCCAAACCCATGTACATCGAGTCAATGATGCCATCCAACCATCCCATCCTCTGTCGTCTCCTTCTCCTCCTGCCCTCAATCTTTCCCAGCATCAGGGTCTTTTCAAATGAGTCAGTTTTTCACATGAGGTGGCCCAAGTATTGGAGTTTCAGCTTCAACATCAATCCTTCCAATGAACACCCAGGACTGATCTCCTTTAGGATGGACTGGTTGGATCTCTTTGCAGTCCAAGGGACTCTCAAGAGTCTTCTCCAACACCACAGTTCAAAAGAATCATTCATTGACCCTCAGCTTCTATAGTCCAACTCTCACATCCATCCATGACTACTGGAAAAACCATAGCCTTGACTAAACAGACCTTTGTTGACAAAGTAATGTCTGCTTTTTAAGATGCCATCTAGGTTGGTCATAACTTTCCTTCCAAGGAATAAGTGTCTTAATTTCATGGCTGCAATCACCACATGCAGTGATTTTGGAGCCCAAAAATTAAAGTCTGCCACTGTTTCCCTGTTTCCCCATCTATTTGCCAGGAAGTGATGGGACCAGATGCCATGATCTTCGTTTTCTGAATGTTGAGCTTTAAGCCAACTTTTTCACTCTCCTCTTTCACTTTCATCAAGAGGCTTTTAGTTCCTCTTCACTTTCTGCCATAAGGGTGGTGTCACCTGCATATCTGAGGTTATTGATATTTCTGCCGGAAATCTTGATTCTAGCTTGTGTTTCTTCCAGTCCAGCATTTCTCATGATGTACTCTGCATATAAGTTAAATAAGCAGGGTGACAATATACAGGCTTGACATACTCCTTTTCCTATCTGGAACCAGTCTGCTGTTCCATGTCCAGTTCTAACAGAAAACAGTACAGATGTTCCTCAAAAACTAAAAAAGAGATACCATATAATCTAGCAATCCCAATCCTTAACATATATCTACACAAAGCTGTATTTCAAAAAGATACATGTACCTCTATGTTCACTGAAGCACTAGTCACAGTAGCCAAGACATAAAATAACCTAAATCTCTATCTAAACAGATAAATACATAAAGAGTATGTGGTACATGCATGCATTGGAATAGTACTCACCCACAAAACATGGAATGGAAAATGTCATCTGTGGCACCACGGATGATGGACACAGAGACTATCATACTAAGTCAGTCAGAAAAAGAAAAAAATGTGTAATGGAAGCACCCAAATACATAAAACAAATATTAACAGACATAAAGGTACTGTTAATGTTCAGAGGAATACAATATAAATAAGAGACATTAACACTCCACTCACATGAATGGACAGATCTTCCAGACAGAGAATCAGCAAGGCAACAGAGGCACTAAATGATACAATAGAACAGTTAGGCTTAGTTGATATTTTCAGGACATTACATCCAAAAATAAAAATAAAAAAACCAGAATAAACATTCTTTTCAAGTGCTCAGTAAACATTCTCTAGGACTGACCACATACTAGGGCAGAAAACATGCCGCAACAAATTTAAGAGTACAGAAATTATCGCAAGCATCTAACTACAAAGGGATGAAGCTAGACATGAACCACAAAAAAAAAGAAATAATAAAACTATTTCATGGAGACAAGACAACACGAGACTAAAAACTAACAGGTTAAAGATGACATCAAAGAGGAAATTAAAAGATACCTAAAGACAAGTGACATTTCATCTGAAAGCAGCAGAACACACTTTATTCTCAAGTGCACATGCAACATTCTGCTGCAAAGAGTACATCTTCAGTCAAAAATCAAGCCCCAGTAATTTAAGAAGAATGCATTCCTACCAAGCATTTTCTGACCACAATGCTATGAGATTAGAAATCAATTACAGGAAAAAGAAACCTATTAAAAAAAAAACACACACATGCATGGAGGCTAAACAACCCACTACTAAATAACCAAGAGAGCACTGAAGAAATAAAAATGAAGTTAAAAATACCTAAGAAAAAAATGAAAACATGACTCAAAACCTGAGAGGCAGCAAATGTTCTAAGAGGAGAGTTTATAGCAATACAATCCTACCACAAGAAATAAGGAGAATCTCAAATAAACAACCTACCCTTATACTTAAGAAAACTAGGGGAAAACAAACAAACAAAAAAAAAGAAAAGTAAGTAGAAGGAAAGAAACAATAAAGATCATGGCAGAAATAAATGAAAGAGAAATGAAGAAAACAATAGCAAAGATTAATGAAAATAAGGGCTGGTTTTGAGAAGATAAACAAAATTGACAAACCTTTAGCCACTTATCAACAGGCAAGTTTGGCCCTGGAGTAAATGAAGCAGGGCAAAGGCTAACAGTTTTGCCAAGAGAATGCACTGGTCATAGCAAATACCCTTTTCCAAGAACACAAGAGACAGCTCTACACATGGACATCACCAGATGATGATACTGAAATCAGACTGATTATATTCTTTGCAATCGAAGATAGAGAAGCTCTATATAATCAGCAAAAATAAGACCAGGAGCTGACTGTGGCTCAGATCATGAACTCATTATTGCCAAAGTCAGACTTAAGTTGAAGAAAGTAGGGAAAAACACAGGACCATTCAGGTATGACCTAAATCAAATCCCCTACGATTATACAGTGGAATGAAAAAATTGATTCAAGGGATTAGATCTGATAGAGTGCCAGAACTATGGACAGAGGTTCATAACATTGTACAGGAGGCAGCAATCAAAACCATCCCCAAGAAAAGGAAAGGCAAAATGGTTATCTGAGGAGGCCTTGCAAACAGCTGAGAAAAGAAGAGAAGTGAAAGGCAAAGGAGAAAAGGAAAGAGATACTCATCTGAACGCACAGTTCCAAAGAATAGCAAAGAGAGATAAGAAAGCCTTCTTAAATAAACAACACAAAGCAATAGAGGAAAACAATAGAATGGGAAAGACTAGAGATCTCTTCAAGAAAATTAGAGATACCAAGGGAACATTTCATGCAAAGATGGGCACAATGGAGGACAGAAATGGTCTGGACCTACCAGGACCAGAAGATATTAAGAACTGACAAGAATACACAGAAGAACAATACAAAAAGTCTGAATGACCTGGATAACCATGATGGTGTAATCACTCACCCAGAGACAGACATCCTGGAGTGTAAAGTCAAGTGAACCTCAGTAAGCATTACCACAAACAAAGCTAGTGGAGGTGATGGAATTCCAGCTGAGATATTTCCAATCCTAAAAGATGATGCTGTTAAAGAACTGCATGCAATATGTCAGCAATTTGGAAAACACAGCAGTGGCCACAGGACTAGAAAAGCTCAGTTTTCATTCCAAACACAAAGAAGGACCATGACAAAGAATGTTCAAACTACCAAGCAATAGCACTCATTTTATATGCTAGGAAGGTAATGCTCAAAACCCTTCAAGCTAGGCTTCAACAGTATGTGAACCATGAACTTCCAGATGTTCAAGCTGGATTTAGAAAAGGCAGAGGAACTAGACATCAGGTTGCCAACATCTACTGGATCACAGAAAAAGCAAGGGTATGCCACAAAAACATCTACTTCTGCTTCACTGACTATGCTAAAGCCTTTGGCTATGTGGATCACCACAAACTGGAACATTCTTAAAGAAATGGGAATACTAGATTGCCTTACCTGCCTCCTGAGAAACCTGTATGCAGGCCAAAAAGCAACAGTTAGAACCAGACATGGAACAACAGACTGGTTTCAAATTGGGAAAGCAGTCCTTCAAGGCTGTATATTGTCACCCTGCTTATTTAACCTATATGCAAAGTACATCATGAGAAATTCTGGTCTGGATGACTTTTTCAAGCTGGAGTCAAGATTGCCAGGAGAAACACCAATATTTTCAGATAGGCAGGTGACACCACCTTAATGGCAGAAAATGAAGAGGAAAGAGAGAGCCTCTTGACAAAGGTGAAAGAAAAGAGTGAAAAAGTTGGTTTAAAACTCAACATTCAAATAACTAAGATCATGGAATCTGGTCCCACTGCATCCAAATAGATGGGGAAACAATGAAAACAGTGACAGACTTTAAATTCCTGGGTTCCAAAATCACTGCAGATGGTGACTGAAGTTATGAAATTAAAAGAAGCTTGCTCCTTGGAAGAAAAGCTATGACCGACCCAGACAGTATATTAAAAAGCAGAGATATCACTTTGCTGACAAAGGTCTGTATAATCAAAACAATGGTTTTTCCGGTAGCCATGTATGGATGTGAAAGCTGCACCATAAAAGAGGCTGAGTGACAAAGAACTGATGCTTTTGAACTGTGTTGCTGCAGACGACTCTTGAGAGCCCCTTGGACAGCAAGGAAATCAAACCAGTCAATCCTAAAGGAAATCAGTCCTGAATATTCATTGGAAGGACTGATGCTGAAGCTGATGCTCCAATACTTTGTCTACCTTATGACAAGAGATGACTCACTGGGAAAGATCCTGATGTTGGGATAGACTGAAAGCAGGAGAAGGGGATGACAAGAGGATGAGATGACAGAGACTGGCATTCATTGATGCCATCCACTGAATTTGTGGATGGCATCACAGATTTAATGGACATGAGTGTGCACAAACTGAGGGAGATAGTGAAGGACAGGGAAGAGGGGCATGCTGCAGTTCATGGGGTGGCAAAGAGTCAGACACCACTGAACAACAACAAATTCTCATCAAGAAAAAAAGGAAGAGGACTCAAATCAATAAAATTCGAAATGAAAAAGAAGTTACAAAAGACACCACAGAAACACAAAGGATCATAAGAGACAAGCAACTATCTGCCAATTACATGGACAACCTGGTTGAAATGGACAAATTCTTAGAAAAGTACAACCTTCCAAGACTGAACCAGGAAGAAACAGAAAATATGAGCAGATCAATCACAAATACTGAAATTGAAACTGTGATTAAAATTTTCCAACAAACCAAAGTCCTGGACCAGATGGCTTCACAGGCAAATTTTACCAAACATTTAGAGAAGAGTTAACAACCACCCTTTGCCAAAACTACAGAGGAAGAAACACTTCCAAACTCATTCTGGAGGTCATAATCCTCCTGACACCAAAACCAGACAAAGATAACACAAAAAAGAAAATTATAGGCCAATATCACTGATGAACACAGATATATAAATTCTTAACAAAATAGTAGCAAACAGATTCTAACAACACATTAAATAGATCATACACCAGGATCAAGTCAGGCTTATCCCAGGGATGCAAGGATTCATCAGTATAGGCAAATCAATCAATGTGATACACCATATTAACAAACTGAATAATGAAAACCATATGATAATCTCAACAGAAGCAAAAGAAAGGTTCTGACAAAATTCAACACAAATTTCTAATAAAAAATTCTCTAGAAAGAGGGCATAGAAGGAACCTACCTCAAAATAATAAAGGCTATATACAACAAAACCACAGCAAACATTATTCTCAATGGTAAAGAACTGAAAGCATTTCCTCTAAGATTAGGAACAAAACAAGGGAGCCCATTATTACCACTATTATACAAAACAGTTTTGGAAGTCCTAGCCTGATAATCACAGAAGACAAAGAAATAAAAGGAATCCAAATTGGAAAATAAGAAGTAAAACTGTTACTGTTTACAGATGACATGATACTCTACGTATAAAGTCCTAAACACATTGCCAGAAAACTACCAGAGTTCATTGATAAATCTGAGTAAAGTTTCAGGATACAAAACTAATCCACAGAAGTCTGTTGCATGTCAATACACTAAAAATTAAAGATCAGCAAGAAAAATCAAGAAGACAATCCATTTACCATTGCATCAAAAAGAATAAAACACCTGGGATACACCTACCTAAGGAAAACTCAGCAGTGGCCACAGGACTGGAAAAGGTCAGTTTTCATTCCAATTCCAAAGAAAGGCAATGCCAAAGAATGCTCAAACTACCACACAATTGCACTCATCTCACATGCTAGGAAAGTAATGCTCAAAATTCTCCAAGCCAGGCTTCAGCAATACGTGAACTGTGAAACTCCCTGATGTTCAAGCTGGTTTTAGAAAAGGCAGAGGAACCAGAGATCAAATTGCCAACATCTGCTGGATCATGGAAAAAGCAAGCGAGTTCCAGAAAAACATCTATTTCTGCTTTATTGATTATGCCAAAGCCTCTGAATGTGTGGATCACAATAACAATAAACTCTGGAAAACTCTGAGAAAGATGGAAATACCAGACCACCTGACCTGCCTTTTGAGAAATCTGTATGCAGGTCAAGAAGCAACAGTTAGAACTGGACATGGAACAACAGACTGGTTCCAAATAGGAAAAGGAGTATGTTGAGGCTGTATATTGTCACCCTGATTATTTAACTTCTATGCAGAGTACATCATGAGAAACACTGGACTGGAAGAAATACAAGCTGGAATCAAGATTGCCGGGAGAAATATCAATAACCTCAGATATGCAGATGACACCACCCTGATGGCAGAAAGTGCAGAGGAACTAAAAGCCTCTTGATGAAAGTGAAACAGGAGAGTGAAAAAGTTGGCTTAAAGCTCAACATTCAGAAAACGAAGATCATGGCATCCGGTCCCATCACTTCATGGGAAACAGATGGGGAAACAGTGGAAACAGTGTCAGACTTTTGGGCTCCAAAATCACTGCAGATGGTGATTGCAGCCATGAAATTAGAAGACGCTTACTCCTTGGAAGAAAAGTTATGACCAACCTAGATAGCATATTCAAAAGCAGAGACATTACTTTGCTGACTAAGGTCCATCTAGTCAAGGCTATGGTTTTTTCTGTGGTCATGTATGGATGTGAGAGCTGGACCGTGAAGAAGGCTGAGCACCGAAGAACTGATGCTTTTAGAGAAGACTCTTGAGTCCCTTGGACTGCAAGGAGATCCAACCAGTCCATTCTGAAGGAGATCAACCCTGGGATTTCTTTGGAAGGAATGATGCTAAAGGTGAAACTCCAGTACTTTGGCCACCTCATGCGAAGAGTTGACTCATTGGAAAAGACTCTGATGCTGGGAGGGATTGGGGGCAGGAGGAGAAGGGAATGACAGAGGATGAGATGGCTGGATGGCATCACTGACTCGATGGACGTGAATCTGAGTGAACTCCGGGAGTTGGTGATGAACAGGGAGGCCTGGCGTGCTGTGAGATTCATGGGGTTGCAAAGAGTTGGACATGACTGAGCGACTGAACTGAAGGAGACAAAAGACTTGTACTCCAAAACCTACGAGATGCTGATGAAAGAAATCTAAGACAGCACTGGAAAAATCAATATTGCAAAAATGACTATACTACCCAAGGCAACTGACAGATTCAATGTAATCCCCATCAAATTACCAATGGCATTCTTCACAGAACTAGGACAAAAAATTTTACAATTTGTATGGAAACACTTAAGACCCAGAATAGCCAAAGCAATCTTCAGAAAGAAAACTGGAACTGAAGTTATCAGGCTCCCTGACTATACCACAAAGCTGGAGTCATCTAGACAGTATACTACTGACAGAAAAACTGAAATATAGATCAATGGAACAGGTTAGAAAGTTCACAGAGTAACCCACCCACCTATGGTCACCTAGGCTGTGACAAAGGAAGCAAGAATATACAATGGAGAAAAAGCCTCTTCAATAGTGGTGCTAGGAAAACTGGGCAGCTACACATAAAAGATGAAATTAGAATACTCTCTAACATCATACATAAAAATAAACTCAAAATGAATTAAAGACCTAAATGTTAGGCCTGATACTATAGATCTCTTAGAGGAAAAAAGAACCAGAACACTGACATAAATCACAGCAACACTGTTTATGTCCCACCTTCTAGAATAAGGAAAATAAAAAAATTAAAAATGGGACCTAATTAAATTTAATTTTGCACAGCAAAGGATACCATAAACAAAAAGACAACCCTCAAAATGGGGAGAAAAAAACTGAAAACAAAGCAACCAACAATGGATTAATCTCCAAATGTGCAAACAGCTCAAGTAGCTCAATATTAAAAAAAAAAAGAACCTCATCAAAAGATGGACAGAATATCTAAACAGACATTTCTACAAAGAAGACATACAGATGGCTAAAAACCAAATGAAAAGATGCTCAACATCACTAATTATTAGTGAAATGCAAATCAAAATAACAACATGGCATCAGTTCAATTCAGTCACTCAGTTGTGTCCGACTCTTTGCGACCCCATGAACTGCAGCACGCCAGGCCTCCCTGTCCATCACCAACTCCCAGAATCCACCCAAACCCATGTCCATAAAGTCGGTGATGCCATCCAACTATCTCATCCTCTGTTGGCCCCTTCTCCTCCTGCCCTCATTCTTTCCCAGCATCAGGGTCTTTTCAAATGAGTCAGCTCTTTACAACAGGTGACCAAAGTATTGGAGTTTCAGCTTCAACATCAGTCCTTCCAGTGAACACCCAGGACTGATCTCCTTTATGATGGACTGGTTGGATTTCCTTGCAATCCAAGGGACTCTCAAGAGTCTTCTCCAACACCACAGTTCAAAAGCATCAATTCTTCAGCAATCAGCTTTCTTCACAGTCCAACTCTCACATCCATACATGACCACTGGAAAAACCATAGCCTCGACTAGACAGACTTTACTTCATACCAGTTAGAATGGTGCTCACCAAAAAATTTACTAACAGTAAATGCTGAAGAGGATATGGAGGAAAGGGAACCCTCCTACACTCTTGGGGAGAATGTCAGTTGAATGTGGAAACTATGAATAACCATAGAGGTTCCTTAAAAGAGTAAAAATATAGCTACCATACAATCCAGCAATCCCAGTCCTAAGTATATACTGAGAGAAAACCATAATTCAAAAAGAAACATGAATTACAATGTTCACTGCAGTACTATTTACAGTAGCCACAACATGGACGCAATCTTAATGTCCATCAACAGAGGAATGGGTACGGGCTTCCCTGGCGGTTCAGTGGCTAAGACACTTTGCTCCCAGTGCAGGGGGCCTGGTCAGGAACGAGATCCTACATGCTGCAACTAAGAGTTCACATGGTACAACTGAAAATTCCACACACCATAACTAACATATCCAGCATGCAATAAAGACTGAAGGTCCCACATGCCACAGCTAAGACCTGGCACAACCAAGCAATAAGTAAACATTTAAAAAAAAAAAGGGGAAGGAATGGATAAAGATGTGGTGTGCATATATATATATATACACAATGGAATATTACTCATCCCTACAGGAGACTGAGCCAGACCTGCCTTGGAATGCTGAGTGTCTCCTGGGGAGACATGGGTCAGCAGTGATCTGCCATGGGAACAGAGGCTCTGGCTGCAGTGGATGTGCAAGGAAGAATGTGGCTTAAGTATTCCTGCAGGAGGTCGCCATTAGCTCCACTGTGGAGCAACTGAGCAGAGGACCCACAAACTGGAGAACAATCATACCAAAAAGTTCTCTCGCTGTTGTGAAAGTTCCAGGGCCCACAACAAACTTCCCAGCCTGGGTATCCGGCAAAGGACTGAGAACCTCCAGGGAAACAGACTCTCGGAGGGCACAACCAAACCTTGTGCGCACCAGGACCCAGGAGAAAGGGACCGTGATCACACAAGAGACTGAGCCAGACTTGCCTTTGAGTGTCTGGGAGTCTCCAGCAGGGCTGTGGGCTGACACTGGCCTGCTGCAGGGTCAGGGGCACTGACTACAACAGTCCCAGGAGTCACGGCGTGCTGGCATTAAGTACTTCTGAAGGAGGTCTCCTATATCACCATTACCCCACCATAGTTTGGCCTCTGACTAAACTACAGGGAGGGAATACAGCACCACTCATCAGCAGAAAATTGGATTAAAGAATTACTGAGCCTGGCTCTGCCCACCAGAGCAGAGCAAGACCCAGTTTTACCCACAGCCATTCCCTTCTTTCAGGAAGCTTCCACAAGCCTCTTATCCTCATCCATCAGAGCGGAAGACAGAATGAAAACCACAATTATAGAAAACAAACCGAACTGATCACATGGATCACAACATTGCCTAACCCAATGAAACTATGAGCCATGCTGTGGCCACCCAAGAAAGATGGGTTATGGTGAAGAGTTCTGACAAAATCTGGTGCACTGGAGAAGGAAATGGCAAACCACTTCAGCATTCTTACCATGAGAATCCCATAAACAGTATGAAAAGGCAAAAAGATTGACAGTGAAAGATAAACTTCCCAGGTCAGTAGGTACCCAATATGCTACTAGAGAAGAGTGGAGAAATAACTCCAGAAGGAATGAGGAGGCTGAACCAAAGTGGAAACGACCTCTGTTTGGAAGTGTCCGGCGTTGGAAGGAAAGTCCAATGCTGTAAAGAACAATATTGGATAGGAACCTGGAATGTTAGGTCCATGAATCAAGATAAATTCAAAGTGGTCAAATAGGTGATGGTAAAAGTGAACATTGACATTTTAGGACTCAATGAATGAAAATGAAACAGAATGGGAGATGACCATTATATCTACTACTGTGGGCAAGAATCACATAGAAGAAATGGAGTAGCCCTCACGATCAACAAAAGGGTCCGAAATGTAGTACTTGGGTGCAATCTCGAAAATGACAGGATGATCTCTGTTCATTTCCAAGGCAAGCCATTCAATATCAGTGTAATCCTAGTCTATGCCCCAACCACTAATGCCGAAGAAGCTGAAGGTGAACAGTTCGTTGAAGACTATAAGACCTTCTAAAATAATACCAAAAAAAAAAGATGTCCTTTTCATCATAGGGGATTGAAATGCAAAAGCAAGAAATAAGACATACCTGGAGTAACAAGCAAGCTTGGCCTAACAGTACAAAATGAAGCAGGGCAAAGGCTAACAGTTTTTCCAAGAGTATGCACCAGTCATAGCAAACACACTTTTCCAACAACACAGGAGACAACTCTACACATGGACATCACCAGATGGTCAATACCGAAATGAGATTGATTATATTCTTTGCAGTCAAAGAGGGAGAAGCTCTATACTGTAAAATATACAGGAAAAACAAAACCAGTAGCCCACTGTGCCTCAGATCATGAATTCTTATTGCCAAATTGAGACTTAAATTGAAGAAAGTAGGGAAAATCACTATACCATTCAGGCATGACCTAAATCAAATCTCTTATGACTATATAGTGGAAGTGACAGATTCAAGGGATTAGATCTGATAGACACAGTGCCTGAAGAACTATGGACAGAGGTTCATAACACTATGAGAGCTCAGTTCAGTTCAGTCTTTTGAGTGGTCCACTCATTGCGGCCCCATGGAAAGCACATGAGGCTTCCCTGTCCTCCACCAACTCCCAAAGCTAGCTCAAACTTATGTCCATCAAGTCGGTGATGCCATCCAACCATCTCATCCTCTGTTGTCCCCTTCTCCTCCTGCCTTCAATCTTTCCCAGCATCAGGGTCTTTTCTAATGAGTCAGTTCTTCGCATTAGGTGGCCAAAGTATTGTAGTTTCAGCTTCAACATCAGTCCTTCCAATGAATACTCAGGATTGATTTCCTTTATGATGGACTGGTTGGATCTCCTTGCAGTCCAAGGGACTCTCAAGTGTCTTCTCCAACACCACAGTTCAAAAGCATCAATTCTTCGGCACTCAGCTTTCTTTATAGTCCAACTCTCACATCCGTACATAACTACTGGAAAAACCATAGCTTTGATAAGACAGATCTTTGTTGCCAAAGTAATGTCTCTGCTTTTCAATATCCTGTCTAAGTTGGTCATAGCTTTTCTTCCAAGGCGTAAGTGTCTTTTAATTTCATGGCTGCAGTCACCATCTGCAGTGACTTTGGAGCCCAAGAAAATAAAGTCTCTTACTGTTTTCCTTGTTTCCCCATCTATTTGCCACGAAGTGACAGGACCAGATGCCATGATCTCCGTTTTCCTAATGTTGAGTTTTAAGCCAGCTTTTTTACTGTCCTCTTTCACTTTCATCAAGAGGCTCTTTAGTTCTTCGTCATTTTCTGCCATTAAAGTGGTGTCATCTGTGTATCTGAGGTTATTGATATTTCTCCTGGCAATCTTGATTCCAGCTTGTGCTTCATCTAGCCTGGCATTTCACATGATATACTCTGCACATAAGTTAAATAAGCAGGGTGACAATATACAACCCTGATGTACTCCCTTTCCTATTTGGAACCAGTCTGTTGTTTCATGGCCAGTTCTAACTGTTGCTTCTAACTGCATACAGATTTCTCAGAAGACAGGAGAGGTGGTCTGGTATTCCCATCTCTTTAATAATTTTCCACAGTTTATTGTGATCCATATAGTCAAAGGCTTTGGTGTAGGCAATAAAGCAGATGTTTTTCTGGAACTCTCTTCCTTTTTGATGAAAGATGTACAGGAGGTAGTGATCAAAACCATACTCAAGAAAAGAAAAAAATGCAAAAAGGCAAAATGGGTGTCTGAAGAGGCCTTAAAAACAGCTGAGAAAAGAAAGTGAAAGGGAAAGGAGAAAAGGAAAGATATACCCATCTGAATGCACAGTTCTAAAGAACAGCAAGGAGAGATAAAAATGCTTTCCTAAGTGAATAGTGCTAGAAATAGAGGAAAACAATAGATTGGAAAGATTAGAGATCTCTTCAAGAAAATTAGAGATACCAAGGGAACATTTCATGCAAAGATGGGCTCAATAAAGGACAGAAATGGTCTGGACCTAACAGAAGCAGAAGATATTAAGAAGAGGTGGCAAGAATACACAGAAGAACTATACAAAATAGATCATAATGACCCAGGTAACCATGATGGTGTGATCACTCATTTAGAGCCAGACATCTTGGAGTGAGAAGTCAAGTGGGGCTTAGGAAACGTCACTAAGAACAAAACTAGGGGACGTGATGGAATTCCAGCTGAGCTAATTCAAGTCCTAAGAGATGATGCTGTGAAAGTGCTGCACTCAGTATGTCAGCAAATTTGGAAAACACAGGAGTGGTCATAGGACTGGAAAAGGTCAGTTTTCATTCCAATCCTAAAGAAAGGCAATCTCAAAGAATGTTCAACCTACTGCACAACAGCACTCATCTCACATGCTAGCAAAGTAACGCTCAAAATTCTCCAAGCCAGGCTTCAACAGTATGTGAACTGTGAACTTCCATATGTTCAAGCTGGATTTAGAAAAGGCAGAGGAACTAGACATCAAATTGCCAAAATCCTTTGGAACATTGAAAAACAAAAGATTTTAGAAAATTATCTATTTCTGCTCCAATGACTTCACTAAAGCCTTTATACGGATCACAACAAACTGTGGAACATTCTTAAAGAGATGGGAATACAAAAGCTCCTTATCTGCCTCCTGAGAAACCTGTATGGACTTCAAAAAGTAACAGTGAGAATCGGACATGGAACAATGGACTGGTTCAAAATTGGGAAAGGAGTATATCAAGCTGTATATTGTCACCCTGCTTATTTAATTTATATGCATCATGAGAAATGCCGGGCTGGATGAAGCTCAAACTAGAATCAAGATTGCTGGGAGAAATATCAATAACCTCAGATATGCAGATGACACCACCTTAATAGAAGAAAATGCAGAGTAACTGTAGAGCCTCTTGATGAAGGTGAAAGAAGAGAGTGAAAAAGTTGGCTTAAAACTCAACATTCAAATAACTAAGATCTTGGAACCCAGTCCTATCACTCCCTGGCAAACAGATGGGGAAACAATGGAAAGAGTGACAGACTTTCTTTTCTTGGGCTCCAAAATCACTTCAGACAGTGACTGCAGCCATGAAATTAAAAGATGTTTGCTCCTTGGAAAAAAGCTATGACAAACCTAGACAGCATATTAAGAAACAGAGACATCACTTTTCCAACCAAAGTCCGTGTAGCCAAAGCTATGGTTTTTCCAGTAGTCATGTACAGATGTGAGAGTTTAACCATAAAGAAGGCTGAACACAAAAAACTGATGCTTTTGAACTGTGGTGTTGGAGAAGACTCTTGAGAGTCCCTTGGATTGCAAGGAGATCCAACCAGTCAATCCTAAAGGAAATTAACCCTAAATGTTCATTCAATGGACTGATGCTGAAGCTGAAGCTCCAAAACATTGTCCATCTGATGTGAAAAGCCAACTCATTAGAAAAGAGCCTGATGCTGGGAAAGATTGAAGTAGGAGAAGAGGTGACAGACAATGAGATGGTCAGATGGCATCATCGACTCAATGGACATGAGTTTGAGGAAACTCAGGGAGATAGCCAAGGATAGGGAAGCCTGGCATACTACAGTTCATGGGGTCTCAAAGAGTTGTACACAACTGAGTGACTGAACAGCAACAACAATTTATGGAATCTAAAACAAGGGTACCAATAAACTTATCTACAAAACAGAAATAGACTTACAGATGTAGAAAAGAAACTTAGAGTTACCAGGTGGTACAGGGGGACTGACACAAACACACTACTATATATAAAATAGATAGAATAAGGACATATTGTATAGCACAGGCAACTCCAATCAATATTCTGTAATGACCTATATGGCAAAAAAGTGAATATATGTGCCGAAGAATTGATGCTTTCTAATTGTGGTGTTGTAGAAGACCCTTGAGAGTCCCTTGGATTGCAAGGAGATCAAATCAGTCAATCCTAAAGGAAATCAATCCTGAATATTCACTGCAAGGACTGATGCTTAAGCTCCAAATCTTTGGCCACTTGATGCCAAGAGCCGACTCACTGAAAAAGACCCTGATGCTGGGAAAGGTTGAAGGCAAAAGGAGAAGGGGATGGTATAGGATAACATGGTTAGATAGCATTACTGACTCAACAAACATGAATCTGAGCAAACTCCAGGAGATAGTGAAGGACAGGAAGCCTGGTGTGTTGCAGTCCATATAGTCACAAAGAGGTGGACATGACTTAGCAACTGAACAATAACAAATGCCTGATTCACTTTGCTGTACACCTGAAACCAACACAACATTGTAAATAGCTATACAGCAATAAAATTTTCTTAAAAAAGAATACACAATGGGAAAAAAATCAGTCTCTACAAGTGATGCTGGGAAATTTGGAACAGCCACATGTAAATCAATGAAGCTAGAACACACCCTTCTCAGTAATCTTAAAAAAAAAAAAAATCACAAAATGGCTAAAAGACTTAAATACAGACATGACACCATAAAACTCCTAGAAGAGAATGTAGGTAAAACAGTCTCTGACCTACATCATACCAACGTTTTCTTAGGTCAGTCTCCCAAGGCAATACACTTTACCATAGCCAAAGGTCTAGAAGCCATCCCATGGCAACAGAAACAAACAACAGAAACAAAGAAATGGGACCTACTCAAACTTTAAATATTTTGCATCACAAAGGAAATATAAACAAAATGAAAAGACAACCTACAAATAGAGAATATTTGCAAATGATGTGACTGAAAGGGCTTAATTTGCAAAATATGCAAACAACCCATGCAATAGTAAAAATAAAAAAACTCTATCCAAAAATGGGCTGAAAATCTAAATAGACATTTCTGCAAAGAAGGCGTAGAGATGGCCAATAGACACACGAAAAGATGTTCAACAACACTGATTATTACAGAAATACAAATCAGAACTACAATAAGGTATCACCTCATACCAGTCAGAAAGGAAATCATTTAAAAAGCTACAAATAACAAAAGTTCGAAAGCATGTGGAGAAAAGGGAACCCTCTTACACTCTTGGTGGGACCATGAGTTGGCGCAGCCACTGTAGAGAACAGTATGAAGTTCCTCAGAAAACTAAAACAGCTTTCTATATGATCCAGCAATCCCACTCATATGAAAGTATAATTCAAAAGATACATGTACCCTAATGTTCATAGCAGCACTATTTACAACAGCTAAGTCATGGAAACAGTATAAATGCCTGTCAACTGACGAATGTATAAAAAGGTGTGGTACATATATACAACGGAATACTACTGAGCCATCAAAAAGGATGAAACAACATGCCATTTGCAGCAACACGGATGAACCTAGAGATGATCAAACTAAGTAAATAAGAAAGAGAGAGATACCATATGACATCACTTATATGTGGATTCTATAACACAACATTAAATGGCATTCTGTATGTCATTTTATACACATTCTATAACATGAATCTACCTGTGAAACAGAAACAGAATCACAGACGTAGAGAACACACGTGTGGTTGCCAAGGGGGAGAAGGATGGGGGAGGGATGCATTGAGAATTTGGAGTTAGCAGATGCAAAGTATTATACAGAGAATGGGTAAACAACAAGGTCCTACTGTGTGTGTATATATCATAAATATGCACATATAAATGAATCATTTTGTTGTACATCAGAAATTAACACAATACTGTAGATCAACTATATCTTAAGAAGTTTAAAAGGGGAGCTTCCCTGGTGGTCCAATCATTAAGAATCCACCTTGCAATGCAGGGGGCTTCAGTCGGATCCCAGGTCAGAGAAGATCCCATATGCTTTGGAGCAACTAAGCCTGTGTGCCACAGCTACTGAGCATGCACTCAAGAGCCCACAAACTGCAACAAGCGAAGGCCATTTGCCTCGAGCCTGTGGTCTGCAACAAGACAAACTGCCACAATGAGAGGCCCGCTCAACGCGATGAAGAGTAGCCCTGCTCACTGTGACTAGCGAAAGCCCTTGTGCAGTAACAAAGACCCACAGTAGTCAAACAATAATTTAAAAAATCATTAATTTTTTTAAAATTTCTTTATTAAAATTAGCAATTAAAAAAAAAACCAAAACTTATCCATTGCCTCAGCAGAGGTACATGACCAACGTCTTTGTGAAGTCAAGACACTGGTGAAACCAGAAAAGCAAAGTGCTATTTGCGCTGCCAAAATCTGCCAACAAGGGTCTCATGCATCCCTGTGGTCCCAGTGAGAACGCAACAATTCACGCTGCAGCAGTCAGAACAAAATCAACAGGCTCCCAGAAATCTGAGAAAATGGAAAGCCCTCACACACAGGGATGTGAAAAATTCCAAACTCAACTCATTATCTTCTCACCCCCTCCCACCCCGTTTTCCACACCCTAGTCCTGCTCCTGTTCTCTGTACTGTACACCCAGCAGACAACTTCCCCGTCACCCTCATCCCTTGGCCCTCCCATCACGAGGACCTTTAAAACATCATCTTCATCCACTCCCAGCACACTGCTGCTCCCCTATACTCTCTCTTGGCTTAGCAGCTGTAACAGCCTTCTTACAAGTCTCTCTTCTTACAAATCCTCCACACTTGCTCCAGGCCAATCATTTTCTTCAAAATCTCCAGAGGAACCTTTCCAGCTTCAAAAACCAACCAGGACACTTCTCCAATGAAATCTCCAGCGCACCCCTCCTCCTCTCTCTGCTCTCAATTCCTTCCACCCTCACAGTCCTATTTTACACGCACCATATGGAATTAAGACAGGTTCCTCAAGCTCCCACACTCTCTCCCACCTCTGTACCTTGGGCGCAGGCTCTTGCTTCTGTGTGAGATTCTTCATTGGTTTCTACCTAGAAAACTCCAACTCACCCTACAAGGCCCCATTTAAAATGCTGCCACCTCTCTGGAGCCTTCAGTACCTTCCATGCAGGCCGACCCAAATGCTCTATCTTCTGCACATGCATGGTCTCATATGCAGCTCCATAATCAATGTGCTCACCATTTTGTAGTGGTCTGTTCGCAGGAATATCCTCCAGCACTGAGCCTGAATATGCATGCCATGATAACACTAATGAGAACAATGTAATAACAACAATAAGAAATCCTTTGTTTCTAAAAATGCTGTTAATGTTGAGTCTTTGGTAGATTCTAGGTACTTTGCTAAGCCATGATAGCTTGAACGACATAAAATTGCTAGTTGTTAATTGGTCAAGATGGTCACAAAATGATGATTTCATGTACTTCAACCCAAACATGGATCTTTTAAATTTAATCCTCATAACAACCCTAAGAGGTAGAGATAATATTTATTGAGATAAATATGATGCTATTTCCATTCTATGGATAAGAAAATTGAGGCTCAGAAGCTTCAAGTGACTTTGTCCCAGGTTCCAGGACAACAACGTGACAGACACAGTCAGGAAAGTGAAAAATAAAGTGAACGTGTGTCCAACTCTTCTGTAACCCCATGGACTGCAGCCCGCCAGGCTCCTCTTCGCATAGAATTCTTCAGGCAAGAATACTGCAGTAGGTTGCCATTCCCTTCTCCAAGGGATTGTGCCTACCCAGGGACTGAACCTAGGTCTCCTGCATTGAAGGCAGATTCTTTACTGTCTGAGCCACCAGGAAACCCGACAGGAGTCAGGACTCTGATCCAAAACCACTGCCTCTCCATGCTCTTAGCCAGGGCTATATCCCAACCCCCAAATTGTTTATTTAATTGTTTAATCACCTAATGAGGCAATGACATGAGGATCCCTGGAGTTAGGATGATGGTCACCTAACAATGAGATACAAGTCTGCATTCAGCAAGCACAGAAAGGACAAATTCTGATGTGCGTGTGGGAGTTAAAGCAGGTTTCTCAGCTGCCAGAGAAGGCTGTTAAATACTGAAATGAGTTAATAGAGAAGGTTATAGAATCTCTTTCAAGGGAAGGATTTCTTCCCCCAATGGGGGATAGATTCTCATCTGTCTGAGATGGTTTAAATATAATCCTCTGTGAAGGTCAATAAATTGGGCTCACCAAGTCCTTTCCAGATTCCATACGATACTCCGATACATGAGCTTAATGTGGCTCAGAGTGGGGCCTAAAATTGGGAGGGGGCTGATCCTTCAGCCGGACATAATCTCTTCCTCCTTTAAATGCTCTCAGCCTTCTGACTTGACCTTCTTTATGACATACGCAGTGATTTTTGTATGTTGTTGTGCTTTCTGAAAGAGAAACACAATTAAAGGATGAAATGTGTGGGGTTCATTTTCATATCTCCCACAGTGCCTAACAGAGTGTTCAGTGCTACATTTAAAAATTTGTTATTTTCTCTTCTTTCCTCTTCTGAAAGAATCATACAGTCCCAAATTGAAAATAAGCCCTGATTGTCATCCAAAATCCATTATCAAAACTCAGCAACTCACACCATGAGTCAAAGGTTTCTAAAATATGCTTTTGGTCCAGTCATTACTGGACACATTTTTATTTCTCCTTGCATCATTTTGAAATATGGTCATTCAGATGTTAATTCCTTTCAGGTAAAATGTCTGAAAAATGAACCAGCATTTCAGCCAATAAGCAAGCAATCTGGCTAGATTACTAATAAAAGATAACACACTCACATATCTAAGTGTTCCACAATTCCCAGTTAGAGTCACCAACAACTTGAAATAATTTCAATGGAAAATTTTTTCCATAATTGTCACTCCATAGAAGCATAATTTTTCATGATAATAGATACAATAAGAATTTCTCCAGCTGTATACCTGAAACTAACCACAACATTGTAAATCAACTATACCCCAATAAAAATTTTTTAAAATTGCTCTAGACCCTTATTCTCAATAAAAATAATACCTGTACTGAATATTAAGATAAAAAAACTTTCAAGTGATCTAGTTCATCTGATCCATGTAACAGTCCTTACCATTTATATCACCACTTTTGAAGATATTTAGAGGAAACTTGGATCAGAGAGATGAAGAAAATTGCTATGACTCACAAAGCTAGGAATAGCAGAGTCTAGACTGGAACCCAAGCATTTTCCTGATTCCAAATCTCATGATCTTTCTACCAAATCTTTCTGTCCACATGGCCAATCTAAAAAAAAAAAAAAAAATTTCTACCTCATCAGTATTAAAAAGAAAATCAAGATCCAGAGATAAATGATTAACTTAATAGAGGGGGCATATTTTCTTAATTTTAGTAATTGAGCTTGAACATTAACTTCTCACATCTGGTTAAAAAATACTACCAGCTAACATTTTGAGTATTTACATCTTGCCACTGCACAAAGTAGGAAATGGCACCCCATTCCAGTACTCTTGCCTGGAAAATCCCACGGATGGAGGAGCCTAGTAGGCTACAGTCCATGGGGTCGCTAAGAGTCAGACACGACCGAGAGACCTCACTTTCACTTTTCACTTTCATGCATTGGAGAAGGAAATGGCAACCCACTGCAGTGTTCTTGCCTGGAGAATCCCAGGGACAGGGGAGCCTCGTGGAGGCCGTCTATGGGGTCACACAGAGTCGGTCACGACTGAAGCGACTTAGCAGCCGCAGCAACTGCACTCAGTACTTTATATGATCAATTCACTTCATAGTTACAAGTTTAGAAAGTTACTTCTCTTTACATTTTACAAAAGTGGAAACTGATTTACAAAGATTAAATTGTGAGGCCTTAGCTGTCTCAAGGTCACATGATTAAGAAAGTTAAGTGGCAGAACTGTGATCTGAACCCATATCAGCAAAACCTATAGCCTAGACTCTTAACCACCAGAGGTTCTCAAGGCTTGGTCCTGGCTAGGTAGCATCAGCTTACCTGGGAACTTGTTAGCCATGTGAATTCTCTGTCCACAACCAGATCTACTCTGGGAGAGGGGCCCAGAAAGCTATGTTTTAAAAAGCCTTCTAGGTGCTTCTAAGTTACACTAAAATCTGAGAACTTCTGTGCTAGACTTAAATAAGAGTAAATAGTAACCATATATATATATATATATATATATATATATATATATATATGGATTCCGCATATGCTCTGTGCTATCAGGGAATGCCAAAAGGAAGTGAGAGGAGTTGGAGATAACTAATACGGTTTTCGTAAATGAAAATCTTCAGGGGCTAGAAAAGCCAAAAAGGGAAGAAATAAGCTTAACTAGTGCACACAGAAGCTGAAAACAGCAATGATGAGCAATTAATCAGGCAATATGTTACACTGTAATCAGGGATCAGAAAATTCCGGAAGGACTAAATGACACAGAGTTTATTACTGCAATGGTAAATGATCATTAATAAAACGTGGCTATTAAAAGAACTAAAGAGATGAATAATCATAGAAAGGAAATATCAGCTGTAGAAGGAAAAACTTGCTGTCTTAATCACTTGAAGGAATTACAGGTCTGGACACAGAATCAAAAGAAAAGAATGGAAATTAGCAGTGTTATGAGAATACGGCACAAACCTGATTGCTTTTTTCATATACAAAAAAAGCTAGTTACAAAGACACCATGCACTGGAGAATAAAAAGTCTGGCTAACATCTCAACCACTAAAAATAAATTTACATAATTATAGTTGCATATTGTTTAGCATCAATTCCCATCTCTGGTGTATAAATAAGAAATTATCTTGTTGAAACTGCTAAAATGTAGAGATTACCTGACTTGAATTTATCTAGCTCCACTGGTTATTCTTCAGATTTATCTGGCTGATAACCTTTGCTGACCTGTAAACCTCCTAAAGGACTAACTGCACAGGAGTTTCCAAAGAGAGAACCAGAAGCAGCTTCCAGGGCATGTCATTCCAATATCATTCACTGTATCTCTACAGAGAACTGCTTTTTCAAAGCATAATATGGCGGGACTGAAAAGTGATATCAAGAAGAGAAAAAAACCTGCAACAAAGTATAAAAAGAAAAGGATTACAACAGAGACACCAAAAGTCATTACCCTACAAAACTGTGGGTTGGTCCTTTCATTTAAGGACTACTGGTTGAGATCTTTAAAAAAGAAAAATTGTCAGTTAAGTAGAAGCAAAGAGAATATGGCAATTAAAGATATCAAAGGAAATACTAACCAGTAAAATCTAACTGGAATTATGAGAAAATATCATAATTTCCATGGAGGAAAAATTATGTTCTTCTCCAACTTGCTGTTTTGCAGGAATTTTTCATTTTCTCATAGCAATGAAAATTAGTTAAATTAGTTAAAATGTAGTGGGACTTCCCTGGCGGTCCAGTGGTTAAGACTTCATCTTTCAATGCATGGGCTGAGTGTTTGATCCCTGGTTATGCAACTAAGATCCCACATGCCTTGTGGCCAAAACAAAACAAAACAGAAGTAATACTGCAACAGTTTTAAAGACTTTAAAAAACGGTCCACATCAAAAAAATCTTTCAAAAAATGTTATCAACTACTTGCTATGTGCCAGGAATATGATTTTTATACCAATTCTGTGATGTATGTGTTATTTTTCACTCTCTCTCAATTTCCTATTTTATAAAGAAATTTTACGGCAGAAAATTATTCTCCAAAGTGAGTCTCTAATAATTCTGCCCCTCTGTATATGTACATGGTGTTTCTCCCATAAACAGGTGGCGCTTACCTTCTTTCCCTTCAAATCTGCTGAGTCTAAGACTAATTTGACCAATAAAATGCAGAGAAAGAAATATTATGAGTATTCAAAGCAAAGTATTAAGAACACCAGGTAGTTTCTACATCTTGGAATCTAGCCACTGTGTTGTAAGAAAGCCCAAACAGCACTTGTGAAATATAATCCAAACCTCTGGCTGACAGTCTTCATTTGAGCTCCCAGTCAATAGCCAGTACCAACTTGCCAATTACCCAAGTGTACCATCTTGAAAGTATATCCTCCAACCCTAGTTAAAACACCCCAGCTGGTGACACATGGAACAGAGCTGAGCTCTATCAAATCCTATCCAAATTGCAAAATCATTGTTGTTTTAAGTCACCAAGCTTTGAGGCAATGTATTACACAGCAACTGAAGCACTAAACTACCATAATGAGACGGTCCCACATCAAGTAGGCCATGCCTTTCTCTTTCATGTCAATTAACAAACTGCATCTGAGGATGTGCAAGGAAGGATTTCCAATCAGAGGCAAGTGTACTGGAGGGAAAAATGCTTATATGGACAGTTTATGCCAACAAATAGTCACTGAGAACCTGGGAGGTGCCAGGAACTGAGCCTAGATGCTACAGGTAAAAAGCTGAGTAATCAGAGACCTGAACTCAAGAAATTCTCCATGCAAGGCCACTAAGCCAAAATTCCAATACCACAGGAAATTGGGGATCTGAGTTTAAAAGTTAATACTGCCGGGCTTCCCTGGTGGTCTAGTGCAATGCAAGGGACACCGGCTCCTTCCCACGTCTGGGAAGATGCCACGTTCCTTGCTGCAGCTAGGCCCCTGTGCCACAACTACTGCACCTGTGCTCTAGAGCGTGCCGGCTGCGACTGAGTCCATGTACTGCAGCTACCGAAGCCTGAGCACCCTAGAGCCTGTGATCTGCAAGGGGGGAAACCTCTGCAGCCAGAAGCCCGAGTTCAGCCACTAGAGAGCAGCCCGCCCTCCACCCCCGCTACTCTGAAACTAGAGAAATCCAGCACACGACAATGGAGACCAAGCACAGCCAAAAATAAAAGCAATAAATAAAGTAAAAGCTTTTTAAAAGTTAATACTCTTGGCACTGCAGCCAGGTGGCCCACCAGTTCGGTCTCTGGTTTCAACAGTGTTTAGACGGAAGAGACCCAGGGCCGCCCTGGCTCCTGGCCTCCGACCCCACTCCAATCCCCTTCCAAATGCAACCTTTGGAACCTAAGCTGAGTTTCATATCCTCACTCAACCATGGCCTTCCCAGATACTCGCAGAATTATTCCACCGAGCTGACTCAGACAACTGCCCGGTCCACATGTACCTGCAGGGCCCCTTCCACTTACCTATCGCTGGGCTTCTATTTTGTCTCCGACCATGTGGCTCGGGAAGACATGAGCCGAGGAGAAAAGCGAGAACGCCAAGCCGCTCTTTAACACACATACGACTGCAGCTGAGCCCTCCTCCAGAACTTGCGGTGGGGAAGCCGTTCCAAGACAAGTGAGGCAAAACCTTTGACGCTGTGGAACCTACCGTCGTTATGAAGAACTCGAACAAGGCCCTTTTGGATCCGAACGCCCCAGGTTCAGGCGGCAGGCCCCTAGCTCTCTAACTTCTGAGATGAAGGACTTCCCGGGTTGAGAGGCGAAACTCACCAAGATAGCAACCTCGTGACTAATCTCCGTCAGCTGGCAGCCCACGGGCTGGGTGCGTATCTGCTCAATAGGCTCAGCCTCAAGCACGTACTGGAGAAGGAAATGGCAACCCACTCCAATACTCTTGCCTGGAAAATCCAATGGACGGAGCAGCGTGGTAGGCTACAGTCCATGGGGTCGCTAAGAGTCGGACACGACTGAGCGACTTCGCTTTCACTTTCATGTATTAGAGAAAGAAATGGCAACCCACTCCAGTGTTCTTGCCTGGAGAATCCAGGGACGGGGGGAGCCTGGTGGGCTGCCGTCTATGGGGCCCGCACAGAGTCAGACACAACTGAAGCGACTTAGCAGCAGCATCAGGCACGTACAGAAGCCTCCATGGCCCAGCGGGCCTTGAGAGGCCCCTTTGACATCCCCTTGGTGTCAGGGCTTCTGTCAGAAGCCTCCCTTTGCAGACACTAGGCAGCTTTTTAACCACCCTGGGGCCTTCTCCCAAGTGAAGAAAATGTTAGTAGCTCAGTCGTATCTGACTGCAACCCCATGGACTATAGCTTGCCAGGCTCCTCTGTCCATGGGATTCTCCAGGCAAGAATACTGGAGTGAGCTGCCATTTTCTTATCCAGGGGAATCTTCTCAACCCATGGACTGAACCCCAGTCTCCCATATTCCAGGCAGATTTTTTTACTGTCTGAGACGTCAAGGAAGCCTTGGAGCCTTCTCCCAAGCTGTGAACCAAAGGTAGGCAATAAAGATATTTTCAGGGAAAAACAAAAAAGTTAATGCTCTTGATTTTTTACATCCACCCTAAGGCAAGGAATTACTGGGCAAGATTTGAAATAAACTGTAGTGGGGGTAATAGAACAGTGCAAGTAAGCTTGCAGGGTAGATCAACAACAATACAAAAGTGTGTGTGTGTGTACACATGTGTGTAAGAAAGGAAGGCAAAATATGTAAAATGGGTATTAGAGAAAGGAAAATTTAAACCATTCAAATTTGTCTTTGTACATGCAACCACACATGCACACACGTGCACATAGACACACACACACACACAATATTCTAATGACAAGGTACATGGAAATATTCTTACCAAATAGCATGTCAGTACAGTTCAGTTCAGTCGCTCAGTCGTGTCCGACTCTTTGTGACCCTATGAACCACAGCATACCAGGGCTCCCTGTCCATCACCAACTACGGAGTCCACACAAACCCATGTCCATCAAGTCAGTGATACCACCCACCCATCTCATCCTCTGTCATCCCCTTCTCCTCCTGCCCTCAATCTTTTCCAGCATCAGGGTATTTTCAAATGAGTCAGCTCTTTGCATCAGGTGGCCAAAGTATTGGAGTTTCAGTTTTAAAATCAGTCCTTCCAATGAACACCCAGGACTGATCTTTAGGATGGACTCATTGGATCTCCTTGCTGTCTAAGGGACTCTCAAGAGTCTTCTCCAATACCACAGTTCAAAAGCATCAATTCTTCAGTGCTCAGCTTTCTTTATAGTCCAACTCTCACATCCATACATGACCACTGAAAAACCATAGCCTCGACTAGATGCACCTTCGTTGGCAAAGTAATGTCTCTGCTTTTAATATGCTGTCTAATTTGGTCATAACTTTCCTTCCAAGGAGTAAGCATCTTTTAATTTCATGGCTGCAATCACCATCTGCAGTGGTTTTGAAGCCCACAAAAATAAAGTCAGCCACTGTTTCCACTGTTTGCCCATCTATTTGCCATAAAGTGATGGGACCGGATGCTATGATCTTCGTTTTCTGAATGTTGAGCTTTAAGCCAACTTTTTCACTCTCCTCTTTCCTTTCATCAAGAGGCTTTATAGCTCCTCTTCACTTTCTGCCATAAAGGGTGGTGTCATCTGCATATCTGAGGTTACTGAGATTTCTCCAGGCAATTGTGATTCCAGATTGTGTTTCTTCCAGTCCAGCGTTTCTCATGATGTACTCTGCACAGAAGTTAAATAAGCAGGGTGACAATATACAGCCTTGACATACTCCTTTTCCTATTTGGAACCAATCTGTTGTTCCATGTCCAGTTCTAACTGTTGCTTCCTGACCTGTATACAGATTTCTCAAGAGGGAGTTCAGGTGGTCTGGTATGCTCATCTCTTTCAGAATTTTCAGTTTATTGTGATCCACACAATCAAGGTCTTGGGCATAGTCAATACAGGAGAAATAGATGTTTTTCTGGAACTTTCTTGCTTTTTCAATGATCCAGTGGATGTTGGCAATTAATTAAAAATAGTTACTGAGACGTTTAGTTCCAATATTGGAGTAGCCCTGTTTCCACCTCTGCAGAAGGCAATGGCACCCCACTCCAGTACTCTTGCCTGGAAAATCCCATGGACAGAGGAGCCTGGTGGGCTGCAGTCCATGGGGTCGCTAAGAGTCAGACACGACTGAGCGACTTCACTTTCACTTTTCACTGTCACACATTGGAGAAGGAAATGGCAACCCACTCCAGTGTTCTTGCCTGGAGAATCCCAGGGACAGGGAGTCTGGTGGGCTCCCGTCTGTGGGGTCAAACAGAGTCAGACATGACTGAAGCGACTTAGCAGTAGCAGCAGCAGCAGCAGCATTCCACCTCTTAGGCAGAGTTCCTCCCTCTTCAAACTAAGATTTCGAGAACATATATTCTAGACATGGCAGAAGCCTCAAACCAGAAATCACCAACAAGCATGGACAAAAAAAAATTACTTGAAGAAAAGCCTGTTTCCAAGTCAAAATATTTGAAAAGAGGTGGCCTATCAACAGAAAGCCTTTTGGTAACACTGCCTTACTCCAGGCAAATTCCTAAGGAAAAACTGCATTTCTCCCACCCCACAGTTTAAGGGGGCTGAGTGGAAAGCTGCTCTGCCACCCTACAGCATTCTGGTAACCCTCAGACTCTTCCATCAGGATAGCATCCAGTGAGGTCCAGCACTGAGCAGATCATCCCACCCCCATCCGGCAGCAATGAAACTCAATGAACAGTGAGGCACATCTAGTCGGCACTTGCTTTCCTCATCACTCATGTCACTAGAACCCAGTAGATGGCTGAACTCCATGCCTACGTGGCAACAATGAGGTGTGAGATGCAGTTGGCACTCAACTCCCTTCCTCTCCCTCATTGTCAAGGATGCCTTGTTGAATTGCCTCCCTCCCCTGTAGCAACAAAGCAGGTGAATCAGCCCTCTGCACCCCCATCCTTGATGTCAGCAAGACCTGGTTCGACACCACTTGGAGGCAATGAGGTGGTATCAGTTGATGTCCCACTTTCACTGGGAAGGTATCGGTAGGACGAAGTGGGAAGCATCCACTTGCAAGGAAACATAAGCCAGTCCTCTACTTCCGATATCAGCAGAGACCCGTTAGGAACCTGACACACACCCCCATCTGGTCCTCCCTTAAGCTACACCCTAGCAGGGAGATTACCTCATAAAGAGGAAAAGGATTCAGTTCTCAAGAAAATGATATCCAGACTGTCCAGGATACAATTGAAAATCACTTCTTATACTAGGAACCAGGAAAACCACAAGGTAAATGAGTAAAGATAAACTTCAAGAAAAAGAAATGCAAAAGGCAAAATGGTTGTCTGAGGAGGCCTTACAAATAGCTGTGAAAAGAAGAGAAGCTAAAGGCAAAGGAGAAAAGGAAAGATATACCCATTTGAATGCAGAGTTCCAAAGAATAGCAAGGAGAGATAAGAAGCTTTCCTCAGTGATCAATGCAAAGAAATAGAGGAAAACAATAGAATGGGAAAGACTAGAGATCTCTTCAAGAAAATTAGAGATACAAAGGGAACATTTCATGCAAAGATGAGCACAATAAAGGACAGAATGATATGGACCTAAGAGAAGCAGAAGATATTAAGAAGTGGCAAGAATACACAGAACTGTACCAAAAGATCTTCGTGAACCAGATAACCATGATTGTGCTATCACTCACCAAGAGCCAGACATCCTGGAATGTGAAGTCAAGTGGGCCTTAGGAAGCATCACTATGAACATAGCTAGTGGAGGTGATGGAATTCCAGTTGAGCTATTTCGGATCCTGAAAGATGACGCTGTGAAAGTGTTGCACTCAATATGTCAGCAAATTTGGAAAACTCAGCAGTGGTCACAGGACTGGAAAAGTTCAGTTTTCATTCCAATCCCAAAGAAAGGCAATGCCAAAGAATGCTCAAACTACCGCACAATTGCACTCATCTCACATGCTAGTAAAGTAATGCTCAAAATTCTCCAAGCCAAGCTTCAACAGTACATGAACCATGAACTTCCAGATGTTCAAGCTGGTTTTACAAATGGCAGAGGAACCAGAGATCAAATTGCCAACATCTGCTGCTGGATCATCAAGAAAGCAGGAGAGTTCCAAAAACATCTATTTCTGCTTTATTGACTATGCCAAAGCCTTTGACTGTGTGGATCACCACAACTCAGGGAAATTCTGAAAGATGGGAATACCAAACCATCTGATCTGCCTCCTGAGAAATGTGTATGCAGGACAGGAAGTAACAGTGAGAACTGGACATGGAACAACAGACTGGTTCCAAATAGGAAAAGGAGTATGTCAAGTGTGTGTATTCTTTAACTTATGTCCTGTGTATATCATGAGAAACGCTGGGCTGGATGAAGCACAAGCTGGAATCAAGACTGCTGGGAGAAATATCAATAACCTCAGATATGCAGATGACACCACCCTTATGGCAGAAAGTGAAGAAGAACTAAAGAACATATGATGACAGTGAAAGAGGAGACTGAAAAAGTTGGCTTCAAACTCAACATTCAGAAAACTAAGATCATAGCTTCTGGTCCCATCACTTCATGGCAAATAGATGGGGAAACAAGGGAAACAGTGACAGACTTTATTTTTGGGGGCTCCAAAATCACTGCAAATGGTGATTGCAGCAATGAAATTAAAAGACACTTACTCCTTGGAAGAAATGTTATGACCAAGCTAAACAGCATATTAAAAAGCAGAGACATTACTTTGCCAACAAAGATGCATCTACTCATAGCTATGGTTTTTCCAGTAGTCATGTATGGATGTGAGAGTTGGACTGTGAAGAAGGCTGAGCACCGAAGAATTGATGCTTTTGAACTGTGGTGTTGGAGAAGACTCTTGAGAGTCCCTTGGACTGCAAGGAGATCCAATCAGTCCACCCTAAAGGAAATCAATTCTGAATATTCATTGGAAGGACTGATACTGAAGGTGAAACTCCAATACTTCGGCCACCTGATGCAAAGAACTGACTCATTTGAAAAGACCCCAAAGCCGGGACAGGTTGAGGGCAGGAGGAGAAGGGGACAGACGATGAGATGGTTGGATGACATCACCGACTCAATGGACATGAGTTTCAGTAGATTTCAGGTGTTGGTGATAGACAGGGAGGTCTAGGGTGCTGCAGCCCATTGGGTTGCAAAAAGTCAGACACAACTGAGCAACTGAACTGAAAACTCTAATCACCGACACTGGAAATTAATCAGATACTGGAATTATCTACAAAGATTTTAAAGGAACCATTTATAAAAATGCTTCCATGGAAATTACAAATTCCCTTTAGACAAATTTAAAAAAATTATTATCAACCACATGCTCTCGTTACTAAGTTTATACAACTGGCACCTTTTCTTCCGGAGATGCACAAGTTGTTTGCTCCTTAACCATAATAATACTGTATCCAATTTAAAGTATTTATAGTTCTGGTCTTCATTTTCTAAAGAACCTAAGACATTATTAAGCAACTGAATCTTCTAAAGAACCCATAGCCAACGTGATGCTGTTGTAGGAGGTCATCAAGGGGATGTGACCACCAGTTGAACTGCAAGTTAGATGTGGGAAATTGGAGGCTCCTTACACCCTCCCATCCTCGGAATGTACACTCTGCCCACCATTCCCACACTAGGAGTTTCAAGCACATAGTCTAGAGAGAGTGAGGTGTTCTTAAGACCATTTGAACTGCATAGTGACTGAAGCAGTTAAAGCCTCCATGTAAACTTTTAAGATTCTGGCAGGTGGATAAGATTGCCCTGTCTTGTGACTGCCCAAGACAAGCCTCGTGTGTAAGTTGCCTTGCTTATTAAACCTCCACCATTCTTATTAAACTTACCATTATTACCATTACACTTATTAAACCTACCATTCTGGAGTGATCTGCCTTTCTCTTCTCTCTCCTTCCCCACTGTGTATAGGGGCCAGTTTTAGATTTCACCTGGGAAGTTCCTCAGTTTTGAAGTAGTAAGTGCACAACATATGCCCAGTAATAAATTCCATTGTCACATTAGCTGCTCGCCAATTTCCTATAAATTTCATGCCCTGTATTTATTTGCTTAACATCTCTCTCAAAACTTAAAAACCTCTATTAAAATGCTCTGTGCTGTGCTTAGTTGCTCAGGCATGTCCAATTCTTTGCAACCCCATGGACTATAGCCTGCCAGGCTCCTGTGTCCATGGGGATTCTCCAGGCAAGGATACTGGAGTAGGCTGCCATGCCCTCCTCCAGGGAATCTTCCTCACTCAGGGATCAAACCCATGTCTCCCACACTGCAGGTGGATTCTTTACCATCTGAGCCACGAGGGAAGCCAAAGAATACTGGAGTGGGTAGCCTATCCCTTCTCCAGGGGATTGTCCCAACCCAGGAATCAAACTGGGATCTCCTGCATTGCAGGCAGATTCTTTACCAGCTGAGCTACTAGGGAAGCCCAGTAGCTCTAGAACATAGTAAATAAAAGAAATCCTGAGTATTTTGGCTTGGTACTGACTTTTGTTTACCTCTGACACATAAAAGTGTACTTCCTTTTTTTCTGAATAAAAGTATTTGTCAAATACTTACCATGGGATAAGACTTCAGAGGGAGAAATGCTTCTGATGATCTTCCTTAAGATTTTGGCTTCCATGGTATAAATCAAGAGGTGCCACCAAAGTATACCTTTGGCTAATGGCTGCCATAAAACCTGAAATTACAGTTAGAGTCTTTATGCATTAAACACCTTTCCATCATCAGTATGTCTTCTCTCAATGTGAAACTACTCAATGAGGAAACGCAGCTCTGTGATGAACGCCCTGTTAGGACTCAGAAAACACCAGGTCCATCTGACACCACTGCTCACTGCCCAGTGTGACTTTGGGCAAGTCTTTTAACCCCTCCAGCCCTGTATTCAGAGAAGGCGATGGCACCCCACTCCAGTACTCTTGCCTGGAAAATCCCATGGACAGAGGAGCCTGGTAGGCTGCAGTCCATGGGGTCATTAAGAGTCAAACACAACTGAGCAACTTCACTTTCACTTTTCACTTTCATGCTTTGGAGAAGGAAATGACAACCCACTCCAGTGTTCTTGCCTGGAGAATCCCAGGGACAGCAGAGCCTGGTGGGCTGCCATCTATGGGGTTGCACAGAGTCGGACGCGACTGAAGTGACTTAGCAGCAGCAGCTTGTATTACTACTGTTTGTAAAATGTGGATAACCTACCTGTCTGTTCCACTTGGCAGTTAACAAGAAAAATCAGAGTGCATATGATGGTACTAATAAAATGAGTTACACAAATACAAGTGATTACTATCAGCAGATAATTTTTTGCAGAATTGTATAAAAGTTAACACATCAGAACAAAATGTTTGGTAATGAAACATACAAAGAGGATTTTAGGGGCTGTAAAAGGGCTCATACAGATATCAAAAGAATGAGAGGGAAAGGGGGATGTTGACAGAGACACATTTTGCTCCATCTCAAGTTGCCCCTGCAGGTGTTTCATTGGAACGAATGGTCCTTGCGACATGTCCATGGAGTCTATGCTCAGGACTGAGAGGAGGCCTGGAGCAGAAGATCCCCTATGCACGATATGTCTGTGCGATACATGGATTCGAGGGTGTGGGCAACCTCAAAGGTGCTCAGAACTTACAGACCTCCCTCTACAGTTAACACTATTCCTAGAGTGTCTTAAACAGTTTTTCCTTGACCATTCATTTTGATTAAAAAGTTTTTCTCTCCCAATACCTGAGAAGCTTCAGAGGAAAAAGTAGAATCAGGAAAGAGTAGTGGAATGAATGTCCAAAGGCTGGATATGATTCCATTACTAATTTACTGTATAACTGACCTTGAGAATGTCTCAACCTTTTCAGAACACTAAACTAAATATTATATATATAAAATACTTATTTATTCTCTGGGGTTGGGAGGCTTTTTTTTTTCTTCACTCTTTTTTGGCATCTGTTTTTATACATCCCCTCCCCACAAAGGGAATGGCAACCCACTGCAGTACTCTTGCCTGGAAAATTCCATGGCCAGAGGAGTCTTGTAGGCTACAGTGCATGGGGTTGCAAAAAGTCAGACACAGCTGAGTGACTCACTTTCTTTCTTCCTTTCTTTCCCCACAAAAGTTACTGGTCTTGGGAACTATTTCTTGACAGGGTTTAATTTCCTTGCAGCCAAGCTGTATGTAATATCACTCAAGAGTAGTGACTCACACTAGTCTCACAACTATGTATATGTGTGGATTCTCATCATTTTGTACTCTGTAGGGGAGGAAGAAAAACACATCTCAAGTTGAGAAAAAAATTATCCTCAAGAATATTTCTTTATCAATGTTTTTAGAGACCTTTGTTAAGATTAGAGTTGGAGATAGTGCTAAAGTGGTAAATGAGGCCAGAGGACAATGGAAAAAGGGCAGGCTCAGTGGCCAGAAAGTCCCAAGTTGAATCCTTGGTTCTGCTACCCACCAGCTAGTGACTTTTATACAGCTGTAGACTGGGTAACATCTAGATTGCGGGTCAGATTTTCAACAGTGATTAAAAATAATGCAAATAAAGGTGTTGCACATATAGGGAAGAAAGACAATGATACCTGTATTATGACAACAGCTGTGGGGAGCAGAGAGAGAGCAACGAAGGAGGAGGTAATCCTTGGTTCCTATAGCAGCAAAGTCAGTCTCAGTGTTGTAGAGCCTCCCAAGAGGGACCTGGAAGCCTGCCATGCATTTTGAGAACTTCAGTCCATGTCCTCTGGTTTCTTTGCAACAGACCACAGTATATCCTCTAAGATGCCAAACTGTCCTCCGTGAGTTTCCCTGTGAGGAGTAAAAGGCCCATCTTCTAACTTTTGTAATAGAAAATGGTGATCATAGCTATAATAAGAATTAATATAATAATTATACTTATCACTTATTCAATTATTGGGTCCACTCTATATAGGGCAAGCATTGTACTAAGTCCTTTACCTATATTATCTTATTTCATCTTTTCTTCAATTTTGTGAGATAGATATTATTACTTTATTAAAAGATAAAATCTCAAGTTTCAAAGAAGTTAATAACCAAAATAGCCAGATTCAAGCTCACTTGCTTATTCATTACTCTACTCTGCCTTATGTAATGCACTAAAATACTTAGCCTTGTTTAATACTTAACACAGACTCCCTAGCTGCTAAAAATTTATGATAATTACATAATTAGAATTTCAAATTTAAGGCAGTGACTGCAAATTATTATACTTCATTATGTGACCTTACAAAAGTATTTACTATAATAAGTTTGTCTGCACTATCTTTTGCAGAAGCCTACAGTCTTCTTAAACAGTCATGCATACTTAAACAGAAAAGGAGTATGAATGAGACTATATCCTCAACAAAGAAGATTCTCAAATTAATAACTGCAAATATTGTCACTGGAAATATATATGTGCAAACACTAAGTACCAGGCACAATTATAAATATCTTACACATATGATTTAATTTAATCCTTACAATAATTTTATAAAGTAGATACTATTAAAATTCCCATTCTCCAGATGAAGAAACAAAGACAAAAGAAGTATAAATAACTAATTTTAAAAGAGTTGTTTAACATTCTGGACAGGAACAAGTTTTTAATAAGAACACAGAAAAGATGCAAATCCAAGAATCATTCTTCATTTTTAACTGAGAACAAGAACAACATAGGAGTTGTGCCTTGACCAAGGGACATTAATGATCAATTTACAAATAAATTGAGTTTGTGCAGATTTGTGGACACCACTGAGCCAAAGTCATCAAACTCTTTCATTTTGTTAAGATTGACTTCTCAGAAATTTTGACTGCACACCTATTATTATTAATATTTGGTTTTAGACATCCACCATACTTTTCTGTACTTCTGGAATTGCTTTATAAGACCCATCACTTAGGTTTCGTAATCTTGCATCAGTACTTGTTCTCATTTTTCTTATAAAACTTAACAGTGGGTTGCAATGCCTTCATTTATAGAATTAGTGATATGCACTAAGTCATCTGGCTAATCCATAGTTAACTTCTCTCTTGTGTCTGTGTCCACATGTGCTCAGTTGTGTCTAACGCTTTATGACCCATTGGACTGTAGCTCACCGGGCTCCTGGGTCCATGGGATTCTTCGGGCAAGAATACTGGAATGAGTTACCGTTTCCTCCTCCAGGGGAACTTTCTGACCCAGGGATCAAACTTGCATCTCCAGTGTCTCCGGCATTGCAGGCAGATTACTTCTCTTCAAATAAATCAGTACCTGCTTGTGCTACTTTTAATGAGATTAAATGAACAGAAACCTGGCCCATCCTTTATTATAGGGAGTCAGTAATTTCAAATATCCCCAAAGTGACCTTGAATCTGTGAGATTCATTGCCAGCCTCTGGTAATTTTTAACTGGAACACTTTATTCCAATAATGTGAGACACAGCCTGAGGGATGCGTAAGTTCACCATTTGAAAATGAAATTAAAAAGATTTTTAAACATTAGCTGATTGCCCTTCTCGTTTTTCCTAGAAGTTGTGCTGGCTTTAATATACATGTTCGAGAAATATAAATACTAAATACTTACTAAAAGCCAGGCCTTGTGCAAGGTGCTGGAGATACAAAGATAATTAAGACCTATCCTCAAGGAACTGAGCCAGACAGGGCACCAGAGCCACTCAGCTAACCATCGTCTTGAAATTCTGGATTCTGTGTCATAACTTATCACTCACATTCAGCCCTAGCCTTTCTCCTACTTGGCATGATTTTTTCTTGTTCTCAGCCCTGACCTCTCCTTTCCTATTCTCTGCACAGGGAACAAAGGTCCCTTGGAATTGATGTAAAACTCAGCTGTAACCAAAGATGTAAAGATCAAAGTTGGCAGCGACACCTGAAGTTCAGGATTAACAGACTTCCTCTTTAAGATCAAAATTCCAGATGATCCAAATATAGGCAAATGAGCCCCAGTAGAACACTCAGTTTTCTGCGCTGATTCCAGGAAAGAAGCAGACATCACCACAGAACCGACTCCGTTTCACTTTCCAACCCTGTGGGCTTGATGCTAATTGCCACTCCAACAGTGAGATCGCATTTCAAAATATGGTCAAACACAAAACAGCCAAGTCAATCAAGCATTAAGTATTCAAGCACAATTACCCCCACACATGCCCAAGCACCAGCGGTGAAGCAGCTTCGTTTGGGAGCAGCTCGGTAATCATCTCTCCGGGCAGCTGAGAGTCTAACCTCTCACCCCAGGGCCTTCTGCTGGGGATGCCGGGCGGGCTCCCAGGGCGTGAACGTCGCAGCGCCAGCAGCGGCTCCCCGCCCCCTACCCAGCCTCATTTAAATAAGCGCTCGCGGTGGGGGAGGGGAGGGGCAGAAGGGCCGCACAAGCCCCCCATTGTTGGGGAGCGACGTGTGGAAGCAGATGGTGAGGCTGGTCACTCAGTCTGTTGGCAGACGCTTTCTGCCCAGGTCCCTGGGGGCTGCGGGGCTTTCTTTCCAGGCTCCACTCTGGTGGTGTTTGCTCAGTGTGAGCAAGGGCGCTCTTTCTTTATCGCCCCTCACGTTTCAAGGAGGTCGAGTTGCTGCCTCCTTCCTCCATTCCTTCCTTCTGCTTCCTCTTGCCTTTTCCGGACTAGCCAGTTCCGAGCCTCCGAGGGCCCACTTGATGCAGAGAAAACCGAGCGGTTCCCTTTGTCTCTAATTGATGCCGCGCTCTCATCCGGCGGGCTTCCGAGTGGCATGCTCACTCGGTTATTTAACAAATTACTCCACAGTCCTTGTTAGGACTATTGACATTTACAGCTAACCAGCCCCTACAGTTAGGGGCGATGTGGTGACTGACTTGCACAGTCTTCCTTCCTTTTATTTCAGTCCTGCGATGGGGTGAGTAGAACGACCTCGTACTTCGGTTTGACCTGATGCTCTCCTTTCATAATAATGTCAGCGGCTAAAAAAGTAAATAAATAAAGCCTGGGTTACAGATGCAACTCTTATTTGCATCTGTAAAGGACAAACAGGAGCCTCTGTATATATAACTCTTGTCTCTAAAGTATTAACTGTTGAACATAAATCTTGGCCTCAAAACCTACTGCATTTCAAGATGCCACACAGCTTATGCCAAGGCAGCTCTCCCTAGCAGTTCTCAGTTCAGATTTCCTGCAGCTCAGGGTGTTAAATTTGTTTTAGCTTTTAAACCATACTGGCGGCCTGGTGCTTTGCTAATGTTGTCTCTGTGAGCTGGACGAAGTCAACATAAGCCCAGAAGACTGCTGTCTGGGGTTGAGTGGCAAAAATAAAGTCAGAAATACCATCTATTCCCCCTCATCTGCTTGGGATTAATCTTTTCCTCCCCAGTACTATTCTCTAGGCTTAAATGCTTCAATGTTTCATTTTGCACTCACCAACAGAATTTCCATTTCATATGTCTTCCCTTCTCCCTAAAATTGTGAAAGCTGTGAAGATCAGGCTCGTAGTATTCATATTCATCAGTTCAAGATTCAATATTAATTCCCTGGTACAACCAAGCAGTGCAGTAAATATTGAATGAATAAGTGAAATTATAAAATGATAGAAATTAACAAAATGGAATATACTGAAATATGAAAGAAGAGTATGTCTAAGTGTCACATATTTCCTCCAAATACCAACTACTTCAGGTACTCCTGTAGTAAAAACTACATTTTACTTCTAAGTAAAATAGCAGTGAGGAATTATAGAGAACACCTGAAATCACTGGAAAACTCATGGCCCCAACTATCTAAGAACTCAGGTGTCTGAGGAGACTGGACTCTTGCTAATGTCCCAAGGAAACCGGCCCCCAACTGGCGATCTGTAGAAGCAGTGTTGCAAAAACTCCAGGGATACACCTTGGGATACACCTTCTGGACCCCACCTACTCTGCCATGTGAGCCCTCTGCAGACAGGGGCTGCAGTGCAAAAGTTGTGGAATCTACGTGAAATGCTGCTGCCTTAGTGCCCAGAATGCAAAATGTGTCCATCCCCCTACTGAATAGCAACTGCCACAAGCCCTCATCAGAGCATCTATAGATGTCATCCTTGGCACTGACATCAAACTTTTTCCAGCACGACACCATCAAGTGGCTTCCCAGACATCAACGTAGATGAGGGTCAGGAGAGAAAAGGGAGAAATTCATGTGTCCCACTATGGGAGAGAATACTGTTGCAAACACCCTCCAAGGAAAATAAAAACTTGATTGAAGACTTGAAGCATATAAACCCTAACTTTAGCAGACAGAGGTAAAAGCTAGGACATTGATTATGCACACTTAAACACACAATTTTTCCTTTTCATTGCATGTAGACATAAGCACCAAGAAAATCCATCTTGCACACATAACAATGAATCCTCCAATTTGAAATCATAAAACACTCTGCTTAGATAGGGATGAGTATCTCTTTAGTTTATGTCTTATCACTTTTCTAAGAAAAGCTCCTCTAATCCATTCAGTCTGCTATTTTATACCTTAAAAAGGTTATTGTTTGCACAAGAATAAGAAAGACTGTAAAATAGGATTGGCAAATGCATTATGGGCACACTGCCATCATCCCTTCCCATATCCATTACAGACATTGCTAATCAATCAAGGCGTGGATTGTAGCCTTAGAATCCTGATAAAGCACAATAAAGCAGCAGCCTCTCTATCAAGCACTCTGTGCTGGTATGTGAGGTTACTCCTATTTGTCACATTCACTTTAAAGATAATAATCATATACTCCAAAGATTAAAGAGGCTTCCCTGGTGGCTCAGTGGTAAAGAATCCACCTGCAATGCACGAGCCACAGGAAAGTGGGTTCGATCTCTGGGTCAGGAAGATCCCCTAGAGCTGGGCATGGCAATCTACTCCAGTATTCTTGCCTGGAAAATCCCATGGACAGAGGAGCCTGGGGTCTACCGTCTATAGGGGTGCAGAGAGTCAGAGATAACTGAAGCAACTTGGCACAGCAAAGATTAAAACATAGAAAATGAACTTCATTGCTCAAGAGGTACTGAGAATAACCTATGACGCAGCCTTCACTGTTAAAGGGCATTGTCTACCATTGCTGGTTCCCACAGTCCATACAGTACAGCCTGGGGGATGGGGATAGGAGTCAACATTCAAGAAGAGCTTGCTCAGGTGGCAACTTGGTAAACTTGCACTGGCCTTAGTGCGTGTCCCTGTGGCACTGTTGACTATTCGGTTGCATTGAGGAAACCAGGGAAGCCTAGAACAATTTCCAAGGAGGTCATTTCTCAGGATTAGCAGGCTGCAGGATTAGAACAGGAGGTCCATTCTCTCCCTGGCCTTCTCTTTCTGGAAGTGACAAGGCAAAACATTGGGTCTCATTTCCTTTCTCCTAGGACATAACCTTTTCAACTTGTGAAGGCCCTCAGTCAATATGCTCATACATTACAAAGGCCATCGCAGAAACAGACAACACAATACAGAGTGCCTCACGTCAGGCTCATCTTCCCAGTCTTCTCTTCACATTGCCTAGAAGAAAAAAACTGAAGAGCAAGTTGCTTGTTTTGCAGTTGTTTCAGTTATAAATTGAGTGTTATGTGTTTTGCATACACACCTTACCTCATTTGACCCCCATAACCACCCTGTGAATTCTCCCCATTCTGAAATGAGGACATGCCGATCCAATGGAACTGAAGTGCCCACAGTCACAGAAACCAAAGTGGCCAGATCAGTACTGAGCGCAGGTCCATCACAACAAACCCAGCGTTCTCTCCCCACACACTGGAAGTCCACCTCAGGGCTAAATCATCTGAGCACCCAGAAGACTTTGAGGACCAAGTATGTCCCTTCCTTTCCTCTCTGTGGCCTGAAGTTTTGAGGGTTGTCTTTATCCCTGGCCCATGCTGACTGTTCTGCGTGCCATGTTGGGGTCTGGTAACAGAACCAGAGAGATGACCCACCCCTACAGTTTCACTGTCTGCAACACCATAGAATCCAAGGGACTCTTATCTGAGGTTTTATTCCCTGATCCAGGTAGTATCTAACCAGGCTATTAAAAGCCTCTTGTGGAGTCTGTCTCTGGTTGTTTTCATCAAACATGTGTTATTGATAGGCTGTTCACTGGTGGGAGTAGGAGACAGTGAAAAGAAAATTAGACCATTGTCTGAGATTTCAACTCTTCAATTGCAACAGGAAACAGGTGTCAAACAATGAGATCCTGGAAAGCTCCCCTGCTGTGGCAGACATCATGAAGCTACAGACTGCTGAATTATGGAGAGATGTGGCAGGATGGTGGGGTGCAGTGGGAGAACTCAGGACAGTGACTGCACCCATGAGTAAGAAAGTATTCTAATATTTTAGAAACTGGTAGGGCCATGAAGGTGGTACAGCAGTGGGATATCAGCCCTGGAGATGCTCCCAATAACGTGCTGGGCTGAACATTTTATCACTCAACAAGAGTATATTGATCAGACGAGGGAGGAGGTTAGTCACAGAGTCAAATGCCAGTATCCAGGCTCATTTTGATGTTGATTTAATTTCTCTAATCTGAAGAGATTTTGGTCCATTCAGCAAGACTAATCAACGGTGGAAACTGACCCAGCTTGCTCTCTGCACCTGCATCTATTAAACACTCAAGCTACATAACATCCTATTTCCATATCTGTTTTAAAATGTTTTGTTTGAACTTCTCTGCTGCTTTTGCTCTGTGAAACAGCGAAGATGAAAATATTTTTATACACTCAAGTGCATGTTGAGCTAACGTGAAGGAAGCAGGAATACCATCACTGCTTTCAGCACCCTTCCCCAGTCAAGTTTAAGCCCAATAATTGATACAGATATTGGGCAAGGGGATATTCCCAGGAAAAACTTGATTTTGCCATGCCTCATATGTTTAATCTGGTGAGTCTTGAAAGAACTGTTAGGGTGACACCAGCCAAGTCTTACATTAAATTTGAGTTATAAGGAAAAATAAAAGAAGACAAGTGGAATTTTCCTAAGCGTTGATAAAGCTGAAAATGTTAACAGGTTCAAGGAGGGTTTGATGAGGCCAAGGATGTCAAATCTGAGCAGATTAGTGTCTTAAGTCCTTTGACATTTACATGATAGAGAGATACTGTTTTTCAGAAAGATGGTGCTATCAAGGGGGATTACTGGGCTGGCTGAAGAATAAGATGCCAAACCCTAACCACCAGGCCACCAGGAAGCACGTTAAAGGAAGAAATTGGACCCATTTGATGACATCCTATGGGACTATGGAAGCTGTAGTCAAACCAGCTAACAGAACCAAGCCCACACCCCAGTGTCTAAACGTCTCACCTTTCAGTGTTCCAGACACGAAGGGTTTGAATCCAGAGGTTCCGAGGCTTGCACTGTCACTGAAAGGGCTCATACCAAGCAGGACCCTGTGGGGCTCCAGGACACATAAGTGCTTCTGTGTCCCCCCACTTCTTGATGACATTCGTTTAGCCTCCAAGACCTTCCCTGTGTTCCAAGAGCAGGTTCAAATAGTTGCTAATTAGGGAAAGGAGGGGAAGTGGGTAAACAGTCAAAGGAAGCAATAGTGTAGCCTCAGGGATAGTTCCCCCTCAAGGGATATAACAGTAACTGTGAGCTGTTCCACAGACACTGAAGCTGCCCCACCAGGTGCTGCCCACAAGCACGGAGATCCCGGACAGGTTGAAACCAGAAGGTTCATGATGCGAATTCCCACTTACCTCACCACCAGCTAATCAAAAGAATGTCCATAGGCTCACCACATCTTCTCTGAACCACTACTATAAAGCTTCTCACTGCCTCCTCCAAGATGGGACATTTGTTTTCTGCTCATTAGCCCGCTGGGTCCCCTTTGTCTGGCAAAGCAACAAAGCTATTCTTTTCTGCGTGTGTATATGTTATTCAGTAGCATCCAACTCTTTGGGACCCTATGGACCGTAGTCTGCTAGGCTCCTCTGTCCATAGGATTCTTCTCCAGGCAATACTGGAGTGGGTAAGTTCAGTCACTCAGTCGTGTCCGACTCTGCAACCCCATGAATCTCAGCATGGCAGGCCTCCCTGTTCATCACCATCTCTCGGAGTTCACTCAGACTCACGTCCATTAAGTCCGTGATGCCATCCAGCCATCTCATCCTCTGTCGTTCCATCTCCTCCTGCCCCCAATCCCTCCCAGCATCAGAGTCTTTAGCAATGAGTCAACTCTTCACTTGAGGTGGCCAAAGTACTGAAGCTTCAGCTTTAGCATCATTCCTTCCAAAGAAATCCCAGGGTTGATCTCCTTCAGAATGGACTGGTTGGATCTCTGCAATCCAAGGGACTCTCAAGAGTCTTCTCCAACACCACAGTTCAAAAGCATCAATTCTTTGGCGCTCAGCCTTCTTCACAGTCCAACTTTCACATCCATATATGACCACTGGAAAAACCATAGCCTTGACTAGACAGACCTTAGTTGGTAAAGTAATGTCTCTGCTTTTGAATATACTATCTAGGTTAGTCATAACTTTTCTTCCAAGGAGTAAGCGTCTTCTAATTTCATGGCTGCAGTTACCATCTGCAGTGATTTTGGAGCCAAAAAAATAAAGTCTGACACTGTTTCCCCTTCTATTTCCCATGAAGTCATGGGACTGGATGCCATGATCTTCGTTTTCTGAATGTTGAGCTTTAAGCCAACTTTTTCACTCTCCTCTTTCCTTTCATCAAGAGGCTTTATAGCTCCTCTTCACTTTCTGCCATAAGGGTGGTGTCATATGCATATCTGAGGTTATTGAGATTTCTCCAGGCAATTGTGATTCCAGATTGTGTTTCTTCCAGTCCAGCGTTTCTCATGATGTACTCTGCACAGAAGTTAAATAAGCAGGGTGACAATATACAGCCTTGATGTACTCCTTTTCCTATTTGGAACCAATCTGTTGTTCCATGTCCAGTTCTAACTGTTGCTTCCTGACCTGTATACAGATTTCTCAAGAGGAAGGTTAGGTGGTCTGGTATTCCCATCTCTTTCAGAATTTTCCACAGTTTATTGTGATCCACATAGTCAAAGGCTTTGGCATAGTCAATAAAGCATAAATAGTTGTTTTTCTAGAACTCTCTTGCTTTTTCCATGATCCAGTGGATGTTGGCAATTTGATCTCTGGTTCCTCTGCCTTTTCTAAAACCAACTTGAACATCAAGGAGTTCATGGTTCACGTATTGCTGAAGCCAGGCTTGAAGAATTTTGAGCATTACTTTACTAGCATGTGAATAGAGTGCAACTGTGTGATAGTTTGAGCATTCTTTGGCATTGCCTTTCTTTGGAATTGAAATGAAAACTGACCTTTTCCAGTCCTGTGGCCACTGCTGAGTTTTCCAAATTTGCTGACATATTGAGTGCAGCACTTTCACAGCATCATCTTTGAAACAGCTCCACTGGAATTCCATCACCTCCACTAGCTTTGTTCGTAGTAATGCTTTCTAAGGCCCACGTGACTTCACATTCCAAGATGTCTGGCTCTAGATTAATGATCACATCATCATGATTATCTGGGTCATGAAGATCTCTTTTGAACAATTCTTCTGTGTATTCTTGCCACCTCTTCTTAATATCTTCTGCTTCTGTTAGGTCCAGACCATTTCTGTCCTTTATTGAGCTCATCTTTGCATGAAATGTTCCCTTGGTATCTCTAATTTTCTTGAAGAGATCTCTAGTCTTTCCCATTCTGTTCTTTTCCTCTATTTCTTTGCATTGATCGCTGGAGAAGGCTTTCTTATCTCTTCTTGTTATTCTTTGGAACTCTGCATTCAGATGCTTATATCTTTCCTTTTCTCCTTTGCTTTTCACCTCTCTTCTTTTCACAGCTATTTGTAAGGCCTCCCCAGACAGCCATTTTGCCTTTTTGCATTTCTTTTCCATGGGGATGGTCTTGATCCCCGTCTCCCGAAAAATGTCACAAACCTCATTCCATAGTTCATCAGGCACTCTATCTATCAGATCTAGGCCCTTAAATCTATTTCTCACTTCCACTGTATAATCATAAAAGATTTTATTTAGGTCATACCTGAATGGTCTAGCTGTTTTCCCTACTTTCTTCAATTTAATTCTGAATTTGGTAATAAGGAGTTCATGATCTGAGCCACAGTCAGCTCCTGGTCTTGTTTTTGTTGACTGTATAGAGCTTCTCCATCTTTGGCTGCAAAGAATATAATCAATCTGATTTCGGTGTTGACCATCTGGTGATGTCCATGTGTAGAGTCTTCTCTTGTGTTGTTGGAAGAGGGTGCTTGCTATGACCAGAGCATTCTCTTGGCAAAACTCTATTAGTCTTTGCCCTGCTTCATTCCGCATTCCAAGGCCAAATTTGCCTGTTATTCCAGGTGTTTCTTGACTTCCTCCTTTAGCATTCCAGTCCCCTATAATGAAAAGGACATCTTTATTGGGTGTTAGTTCTAAAAGATCTTATAGGTCTTCATAGAACCATTCAACTTCAGCTTCTTCAGCATTACTGGTTGGGGCATAGACTTGGATAACTGTGATATTGAATGGTTTGCCTTGGAAATGAACAGAGATCATTCTGTCATTTTTGAGATTGCATCCAAGCACTGCATTTCAGACTCTTTTGTTGACCATGATGGCTACTCCATTTCTTCTGAGGGATTCCTGCCCGCAGTAGTAGATATAATGATCATCTGAGTTAAATTCACCCATTCCAGTCCATTTTAGTTCACTGATTCCTAGAATGTCGACATTCACCCTTGCCATCTCCTGTTTGACCACTTCCAATTTGCCTTGATTCATGGACCTGACATTCCAGGTTCCTATGCAATATTGCTCTTTAGTAGTGGTAGTAGTGAAGTCGCTCAGTTGTGTCCGACTCTTTGTGACCCCATGGACTGTAGCCTACCAGGCTCCTCCCTCCATGGGATTCTCCAGGCAAGAGTACTGGCGTGGGTTACCATTTCCTTCTCCAGGGAATCTTCCCCACCCAGGGATCAAACTCAGGTCTCCTGCATTCCAGGCAGACGCTTTAACCTCTGAGCCACCAGGGAAGCCACATATTGCTCTTTACAGCATCAGATATTGCTTCTATCACCAGTCATATCCACAGCTGGGTATTGTTTTTGCTTTGGTTCCATCCTTTCATTCTTTCTGGAGTTATTTCTCCACTGATCTCCGTTAGCATATTGGGCACCTAATGACCTGGGGAGTTCCTCTTTTGGTATTCTATCATTTTGCCTTTTCATACTGTTCATGGGGTTCTCAAGGCAAGAATACTGAAGTGGCTTGCCATTCCCTTCTCCAGTGGACCACATTCTGTCAGCTGTGAGGGCCAGGCCGGTGCACTAAGTGCGGCTGAGAGGTCAGGGGCAGCAGCCTAGAGTGCCAGGCTGCAATGGCACAGGAACAGCCACGAGGAGCTACCCTGTGTCTGAGGTTGGGGCGGCGACCTAGAGGAGCCACCCCGCGTCCAAGGTCAGTGGCAGCCGGGAGGGAGCTACCCCGCATCCAAGGTCAGTGGTGGCTGGGAGTAGACACCCAGCGTCCGAGGTTAGGGGTGGTCAGAAGAAGCCACCTCACGCTCGAGGCCAGGGGCAGTGACCCTGAGGAGCCACCCCGAGCCGGAGCCCGAGGCCAGGGCCAGCAGCAGGGAGGAGCACCCCGAGGAGTGGTAGCTGTGCAGGCGCAGGAGGGCCTAGAAGATCTATCCCACGTTGAAGGTCAGGAACAGTGGTGGTAAGGAGATAACTCTCGTCCAAGGTAAGGAGCACCGGCTGTGCTTTGCTGGAGCAGCCGTGAAGAGATATCCCACACCCAAGGTAAGAGAAACCCAAGTAAGATGGTAGTTGTTGCAGGAGGGCATCAGAAGGCAGACACACTGAAACCATACTCACAGAAAACTAGTCAATCTAATCACACTAGGACCACAGCCTTGTCTAACTAACTCAGTGAAACTGGAGTGGGTAGCCTATCCCTTCTCCAGAGGATCTTCCCAACCTAGGGATCAAATCCCAGTCTCCTGCATTGCAGGCAGATTCTTTACCATCTGAGCTACCATGGAAGCCCTAGTAGCTTATTCGTTTTGACTTCACCCAAAACTCTGTCCCTGCGATTTAATTTGGTGTCAGGGTAGAGAGGCCAGATTCGGCCTCAGGGCTAGGGCAGCAAAGAATACAGAAGCCAGCAATGAAGACCTTAAGCCGCTGCAGGAAAACAACAGCTTCCCAAGAAGCTGCCACAAGCACGAAGTAGCTACTGCAAGCACCAAGAACCTAGAAGAAGCTCCCTAGAAGACACCACTGTCTAGGCTGGTGACAGGGAATCAAAGACTCAGAAACAGCCACACTGATCAGCCCCACTGCCTAGAGCACAAAGCAGGTAATTCACAGGTGCCTGCCAGAAGATTCTGCAAGCCTTGAGTCTGCTAGCTGTCCACACATCTGCCTAAACTGCCTCTGGAGTGTAATGGCCTTTTGTTTTTCTATCCACTTTCTAAATCTCATATGAGTGGCTCTCATTGGCAGACTCCAGCTGGAATCACTTAGGGAAGGGGATCCTGGGAAATACGACTCCTAGCTTCTCCTCTATAAGACCTCAGATGCGGAAGGATGACAACAGAAATAACTCAGCACAACATAGTAGGTCATGTTTGCTGAATAAATTAGTACAAGAACTTGAAATTTCCACCCTGAATACCCTAAGTGGTCACATCTTCACACAGGCTTTTAAAAATTAGTCAGACATACAGATGCTCCGCTCCCCCTCCCCTCAAAAAATGTTCAACATAACTAATTATTCAGTTCAGTTCAGTTCAGTTCAGTTCAGTCACTCAGTCGTGTCTGACTCTGTGACCCAATGAATCACAGCACGCCAGGCCTCCCTGTCCATCACCAACTCCCGGAGTTCACTCAGACTCATGTCCATCGAGTCAGTGATGCCATCCAGCCATCTCATCCTTTTTGTCCCCTTCTTCTCCTGCTCCCAATCCCTCGGTGATGCCATCCAGCCATCTCATCCTCGGTCGTCCCCTTCTCCTCTTGCCCCCAATCCTTCCCAGCATCAGAGTCTTTTCCAATGAGTCAACTCTTCACATGAGGTGGCCAAAGTACTGGAGTTTCAGCTTTAGCATCATTTCTTCCAAAGAAATCCCAGGGCTGATCTCCTTCAGAATGGACTGGTTGTATCTCCTTGCAGTCCAAGGGACTCTCAAGAGTCTTCTCCAACACCACAGTTCAAAAGCGTCAATTCTTCAGTGCTCAGCCTTCTTCACAGTCCAACTCTCACATCCATACATGACCACTGGAAAAACCATAGCCTCGACTAGATGGACCTTAGTCGGCAAAGTAATGTCTCTGCTTTTGAATATGCTATCTAGGTTGGTCATAACTTTTCTTCCAAGGAGTAAGCGTCTTTTAATTTCATGGCTGCAATCACCATCTGCAGTGATTTTGGAACCCCCAAAATAAAGTCTCAATGCAAATCAAAACTACAATAAGGTATCATCTCATACCAGTCAGAATGGCCATGATCAACAAAATTTACAAACAATAAATGCTAGAGAGGGTGTGGAGGAAAGGGAACTCTCCTACACTGTAGGTGGAAATGTAAACGGATACAGCCATTATGGAAAACAGTATGGAGATTCCTTAAAAAACTAGGAATAAATCTACCATATGACCCAGCAACCCCACTACTAGGCATATACTATAAGATAATGACAATTCTAAAAGACACACATACTCCCAGTGTTCATAGTAACTCTGTTTACAATAGCCAGGATATGAGAGCAACCAAGATGCCCATTGACAGATGAATACATAAAGAAGTTGTGGTACATATATACAATGGAATATTACTCAGCCATTAAAAAGAACAAACTGAAGTCAGTTCTAGTGAGGTAGATGAACCTAGAGCCTGTTACACAAAGTGAAGTCAGTTAGAAAGAGAAAACAAATATAGTATATTAACATATATATATGTGGAATCTAGAAAAATGGTACTGATGAACCTATGTGCAGGGAAGAAATGGAGATGCAGATGTAGACCATGGACTTGTGGATACAGTGGGGGCCTCAGTGAGTAGGACGAATGGAAAAAGTTGCATCAACATATATACAGTATCATATGCAGAATGGACAGTTGGTGAGAAGCTGCTGTATAACACAGGGAGCCCAGTCTGGAGTTCTGCGATGACCCAGAGGGGTGGGTTGGGGGTAAGGGAGGGTGTCTTAAGAGGGAGGGGATATATATATATAATTATGGCTGATTTGTGTTGTATGGAGAAGACTCTTGAAAGTCCCTTGGACTGCAGGGAGATCCACCAGTCCATTCTGAAGGAGATCAGCCCTGGGATTTCTTTGGAAGGAATGATGCTAAAGCTGAAGCTTCAGTACTTTGGCCACCTCATGTGAAGAGTTGACTCATTGGAAAAGACTCTGATGCTGGGAGGGATTGGGGGCAGGAGGAGAAGGGGACGACAGAGGATGAGATGGCTGGATGGCATCACCGACTCGATGGAGGTGAGTCTGAGTGAACTCCCGGAGTTGGGGATGGACAGGGAGGCCTGGCATGCTGCGATTCATGGGGTCTCAAAGAGTCAGACACGACTGAGTGACTGAACTGACTGACTGACTGTGTTGTATGGAAGAAACCACCAAAACATTGTAAAAATTAAAAACAAATAAGAACTAGTCAGAAACATTCTAAGGTTCTGGTAGCTGAGAGAAACTTATTTGGAGACTTTCTAAGAGAGAGAGACTTCAGCTGACCCGTAAAACTCAATTGTTCCCAAATTATGAAAAGAAGAATCTGGAAGAAATGATGCTCTTTGCAAAATGCCACACTCTGCCGAACACCTTAAAATATCACCAGTGTGAACTGCATCAGGCGAAGTACCAATATTTTTACTAGGAGAAAAAATTCTATATGTAGAACTGGGAACCCACACGTCCACAAAGAAACAAGCTGTCAAACCAAGCATTATCAACTGTCTCAGAATTTTTCCATTAATATTCATTTGTTGCTTGTTCATTTCTTTGGTTGTCTGCTAGTGCTTGCTACCAGACAAGTGGTAGCAGGCATCAAAGTTTAAGAATAAATTTTGGGATAAATTTGAGAGAAAATTATCTTCCTTAAAATGACAGGGTATTTTCCCTCTGCAAATTTTGAAAGGATTCCCACTATCCTGGACTAACCCCAGGCCACTGCAGCTCAGTGTTCCCCTGGGCCGTTTGTTACAATGCAATGGATTTGGGTCAACCACCTGAAAGAGTATTAAAGTGCCGGGCTAAAAAATATTTTACAGGCAAAGCAATGGTAGTAACTTGCCACCAATTACCCCAGTAAACTTCCTAAAGAAGTAACATTGAAAGGTGGGAATCTTTACAGATTTTTCCAAGCCAAGATTCCATGAACTGCACATCTCTACAAGTCCCATGCCGAAAAGCTCTTATAAGTGACTCAAAATCATGGAAATCTTCTGAACTAGCAGACAAATGTCGTCAACTCTACATAAGAAACCCACAATGAGGGAAGTTTAAAAAGGGTCTTCTACCAGAAAAGCAGAATAAACACAGCCACTGAGAGCTAAGAGAGGGAGAGAGAGAGAGAATATGTACTGAGGCATGCAGTGCAAAGGCATGGCCTGGAGTTTAGTCTTTGATCTATCATTAGCTTCCTTAACTATTGGTTTTAAGGGAGAAATGAAGTTGAGCCCTCTCCTGTGTGCTATATGCTAAGTCGCTTCAGTTGCATCCAACTCTTTGAGACCCTATGGCCTTTAGCCCACCAGGCTCCTCTGTCCATGGGATTCTCCAGGCAAGAATACTGGAGTGAGTTGCCATGCCCTCCTCCAGGGGATCTTCCTGACCCAGGGATCAAACCCACATCTGTTCGATCTGCTGCATTGGCAGATGGGTTCCTTATCACTAGCAAGCCCTCTCCTAAGAAACTAAAAACACATGCAGGGGGCAAGGAAGTCCTCTGAAGAATATGGGCATGGGGCCTTGACTCTTCCCAGAGTTGAATATATTTACTTTCAAACTTATGTGGTGGACTGTCCTGCTATAAGCAAAACCAGGTGATAGAAAAGGACATCACATACCCTCAGAAAGGAAATTCTCCAGGGAACAGACTCTGGACTATGTGACTCAGACCCAACTTCCGAATTCAGTGGAGTTATAGGCCAAGTATACACAGTGGATACTGAAAACCTGAGCCACGGGGACCCTGCTGGCCGGGTTCCATGGAGGATGTTTCCATAGTCTTACAATGAAATCTAAGTTCCATACCATGGAACTGCAAGAAATAAGTGATTCGACTTCCACCCGCCACTCCAGGCTCCTTTCCTATTCTCTAAGCTCCAGCCACTCTGGACTTTTCAGTGTAGCTCAAATGCACTAAACTTACTCCAGCCTCAGAGACCTGATACCTGCCCTTTTCTCAATTCTTCACTTGCCCACGTCTTTTAAAACAGACTGACGTCTCCAAATACTCCATGTAAAAGAATTTCCATCACCCAAGCCTAGCCACTCTCTTGCCTGCCCCTTGCCCTGATTTTCCTCAGAGCACTTACCAACATCTGAAATTAAAAGTATGTACAAACCATCTGTCTCTACCGCTAGAACATAAACTCCATGAAAACGAGGATCCTTCTCAGAGATGACATGAATGAAAGTCTGTACCAACTAAAGAGAGAACTCCTGAGGTCATACATGCCTCCTTGACTATTTGTTCCTTTATTCTTTCACTCATTTGAAACAAATCTGCCCTGTCTCAGGCACCACTCTAGGTGCTGGGGATAAAGCAATGAATAAAACCCCTGTTCCCCTGGAGCTGACATTCAGTATGCAGAGATAGCAAGTGCATAAATATAACAATGTCAGGTACATCATGAAGAAAAATAAAGCTGGGCATGGAAAAAAGGGGTTTCAGTTGGTATTTCATATGGCATGTTTAGCAAAGACTTTTCTAGGGAAGTGACACTTAACCAGCGACCTAAAAGAAATGAGGAAGAAACTATGTGATACCAGACAAGAGTCAGTATTTCTCCAGGCAGAATGAATAGGAAGTGCTAAGGCCCCGTGGTGGGAGCACAGTCAAGGAACAGGGAGGGGCCAGGGCGGACTGTGTGGGGGTGAGGCAGGGTGCTCTGAGGGTGTCAGAGCAGGCAGGTAGCTAGGCACCAAGCAGAGAAAAGTGAGGAGGGGCCAGATGGCAGGAGCTCATGCATCTTGTAAACAAAGCAGGTCCATAGGCAGATGAAGAAAAGCAAGAACCTCCAGACTGATAGGAAACCACACATACTGGGTGATAAAGTTTTGGGTAGCAGACAAAGAAAGGTGAGAACCTCTTGCTTCTGCATGTAACCTATTGCTCATTATGCTCTCATTACAATAAAAATAGCCTTGTGGATAAGAAGTACCCATGATGAATTGATGCCATGACACTTCTGATCTAAGTCAAGGAAGAACAAAATCTCTCCTCCCCTTGGGAATTGGAACTGGGGTGAAAAATTACAGAATATGATGCCCAAATGCCCCTTTCTCCAGTGAATATTCTACTCCTTGATTTGTATGCCCCTCATAAGTGGGCTTTCTGGTAGCTCAGCTGGTAAAGAATCCACCTGCAATGCAGGAGACCCTGATTCAATTTCTGGGTTGGGAAGATCTCCTGAAGAAGGCATAGGCTACCCACTCCAGTATTCTTGAGCTTCCCTGGTGCCTCAGACAGTAAAGAACCCGCCTTCAATGCAGGAGGCCTGGGTTTGATCCCTGGGTTGGGAAGATTCCCTGGAGGAGAGCATGGCAGTCCACTCAGTATTCTTGCCTGGAGAATCCCCATGGACAGAGGAGTCTGGCAGGCTACAGTCCATAGGGTCACAGGGTGGGACACGACTAAACAACTAATATTTGTACTTTTCTTCATAATTGGCTTGCCAAATGGACCCAGGGCAGCTTCTCACCTGCCTGTCCACTCTCCCTCGGTGAGCGTGCTGGTAGTTGAGTTGCTAAATCATGTCTGATTTGCAACCATTTCCTTCTCTAGAGGACACTGCTGACCCAGGGAATAAACCTAGGTCACCTGAATTGCAGGCAGATTCTTTATCGATTGAGCCAGCAGGGAAGTCCTCTGAGACTGTATTCTTACTTAAATAAACTCTCACTTCACTTTCTTAACCTCTCTGCTTCATCTCTGAATTCTTTCGTGATGAAGAAAGAACCTTAATTTCACCGGCAACAAGCGGGCAGAGGGAGGAAATGATGCTAGATGATTAGTAGAGTCAGGTCATCAGAGAGGAGCCATGGAGGCTCACACGCGGGTCTTCAGGGACTCAAGCAAGTCCCTGGAAGGCAGGGCTTTGAGGCCTGGTCAATCTCTTTGGGACTTCCAGCATTTCAGCTCAATGAATCTCGTTACTTGATCAGACGTCCACATTTCTGGCAAGCAGCCTTGAAGGCTGAAGTAGATTTCTATCCTCTCAGAAAGAGGTGGCAAATAAGCAAGGAGAAGTCCTCTGTAGAAAGGTGGCAATCCTGACAGGTCACAGAGAAATCTGGGGAGGGAATCAGCTAGAGGTAAAAGCCTGTGGTTCAGCTATTAAAGGAATTTAGGGCTTACCCTGACCTTGTTTAGGGAATCTTAAATAACTGACAATGGGTTATTTGTGAAACATACAGCTGAATAGGTCTGTGTGTTCACTGTGGTGAGAGTCTGTGTGAACACATGCTATGAAGTCTTAGAGATACTCTGTGATGGTCTCAGTGGGGACAAATGTGCACGCCCAGTCACTTCAGGCCTGTCTGACTCTTTGAGACCCCTGTAGCTCCCACTGTAGCCCTCCAGGCTTCTCTGTTCATGGGATTCTCCAGGCAAGAATACTGGAGTGGGCTGCCACGCCCTCCTCCAAGGGACCTTCCCAACCCAGGGATCAGACTCAGGTCTCTTATGTCTCCTGCACTGGCAGCTGGGGTCTTTCTACTAGTGCCGCCTGGGAAGCCCTGGAGACAGACATGGCATCACAGTAAGTCCTTCCTTTCTGGAGGAAACTAAGGCCCGGAGAATGATGTCACTGGGCTAAGTGCCCACAGCACTCAGGAATCCAAGTCTAACGGATTCCTGCCTCTGTCTTTCTTGAACGAGCTCCTCCAGGTCACAGCCCTGATCCCTGATTATCACACGCAGTCCACACAGTGTGGTACAAGACACAGACAGCTAAGGAAGGGAGCAACGTGTGAGCATCAGGGAGAATTCCCTCAGCTGCCACCTGGGTGCCAACGAGCCTAAGGTGGGGGGGTGGCGCTGATGCAAGGCCTTTTCTTGCTCTGCTCACACCACGCTGTTACTCCCTTCCACGCTCTAAGGCTATTCTGGAACTTGCTGACAACACAGAACCCCAGAGAATGGAGAGCTCCTCAGCAGGCAAAGCAGAGTTAAATATTTCCTTAAAATTTTCTCTTCCAAATTTACCCTTCAAAGCAGAGTCCAGACTATTTGGCCCAAACCAGCTGACTGTGTGGCTGTGGGGTGCTCTGTGTGTGCATGTACACGCACGTGCGTGCATGCGTGCACACGAGCCTGCTGGCATCCAATTTTCACTGAGCATCAGCACGTCTTCTTTGACAGTTTTAGTATGGCCACGCCTGGATGAGATGACTGATCTAAGCACCGTGATCTTGCCTGTCTCCCTCTTCTGACAAAGGTTTAGTCATCTTAAATCCGGCTGTCTTCAAGGATATGCTTGAAACGGCAGGGATGCAGTTCAAGACATTAACAGCCCTCCCCTTCCTCACATGCCCTTTAAACATCACTAAGCTTCAGTGTTTCTTCCTCTTCATTTTTTACTCTCCCATTGATTCTCTCTCCTTTTATGGTGTATTAGTCAGGACACTCCAGAGGAACAGCAGAACCAAAGGAGATATACAGAAATATATAAACATATGCACACACATATAAACATACACATATATATGTGTGAGTATATTTATCTCTATGCATAGAACCAAAGAGATATATATAAAATGCAAATGCTTATATATAAATATATTAATACACATATGTACGTGTATCACTCTCTATATATGTGTATGTAGATACACATATGAGCTTCCCTGGCAGCTCAGCTGGCAAAGAATCCACCTGCAATGCAGGAGACCGGGGTCGATCCCTGGGTTGGGAAGTTCCCTTGGAGAAAGGATAAGCTACCCCACTCCAGTATTCTTGGGCTTCCCTGGTGGCTCAGATGGTAAGGAATTCACCTGCAATGCAGAAGACCTGGGTTCAATCCCTGGGTTGGGAAGATTCCCTTGGAGAAGGGCATGGCCACCCACTCCAGTATTCTTGCCTGGAGACAGAGGAGCCTGGCTACAGTCCATGGGGTCACAAAGAGTCAGACATGACTGAGCAACTAAGCACATTTACTCAAAAATATAGAAGAGAGATTTCCCATAGGAATTGGCTCACGTAACCATGGAGGCCAAGAAGTCCCAAGCTCTGCCGTCTGCATGATGAAGACGGAGGAGGGACAGTGGTAAGATTCAGTCCAAGTCTGAAGACTTTAGAACCAGGGCTGCTGATGATGTAACACCCAGTGTGAGGCCAAAGTCCTGAGAAGCTGGATGGGGGAGTGGGAGGGAGTGGACAGGCTGCTGGCACAAATCAGAGTCTGGAGGCCAAGGAGTTTCCCCAGGAACTCCTTCACAAGATGAACCCAGAAATAATGCTTTACCAGCTGACTGGGCATCCCTTAGCCCAGTCAGATTAACACATAAAATTAAGCATCACACTTGGTTCCCCGGATCACTCATCTACCACCAGCTCCCAGCTCTTGGACAGCTGTTCTGAACGCCCTCCTAACTTCAAATGCCAGCGCAGCATGCCTTAGGTCTTGAAGGGAGCACGCATCCTGCCCACTCCCACCGCCCCTCCCAGCTCTCAGGAAAATCGTGCCTATTCCTCCCACATCTAGTTAGGAAGCCGTGGTAGCACCATCAACACAATTTCCCAAGCTGGAAACACTTCTCCCCTCGCCTCTCTCGTCAGATCACTGTGCTTTCAATTCTCTCACGTCTGCTCTTGCCACTGCCCCTCTGCCACAGCTGCTCTTGACCTCAGCTCATCTCCCGCCTAGACTTTGACAACAGAATCCTAACCATGCCCTTGACCACTTGTCAAACCCACCTGGCAAGTGGCAGTAACTCACTGTTAGTGACTCTCTTCACGAGAATGAAGGAAACTCCCAATAGGAACCCAATACAGTGTGAACAGGGGCACTGCTTGTGGAACAGGGCCTGCCAGGGCTTCCTCTCTGAAGATGACAAGCACATATGTAAGTGCTGATATGCCTGTTGAGGAAAGAAAAGCCACTGTTTTTAAACCACTGTTGTTTTAATAGGGGCTACATTTCTAGTTACTGCTTGCTTTCAAAATGCTCATCCTTGTAGTGAGTATAATATCTTTATTATATTATACCTTCTATCATTTTAAAAATGAGTGAAGCTGGAGAATTTAACACAATCTCCTTCAGTTTTTCTATGGTCCAGTGGATGCTGGCAATTTGACCTCTGGTTCCACTGCCTTTTTCTGAATCCAGCTTGTATATCTGGAAGTTCTAGGTTCAAATATTGCTGAAACCTAGCTTGAAGGATTCTGAGCATTACTGTGCTAGCATGTGAAATGAGGGCAACTGTATGGTAGTTTAAACATCTTTAATTGCCTTTCTTGAAGGTTAGAATGAAAGCTGACCTTTTCCAGTCCTGTGACCATTGCTGTGTTTTCCAAATTTGCTGGCTTATTGAGTGCAGCCCTTTAACAGCATCATCTCTTAGGATTTGAAATAGCTCAGCTGGAACTCCATCACTTCCGCTTTTGGTAATTTATCAATCTTGTGTTCAAGTCAGTAAGAGATAAATGCTAAGAACCTCTTCTGAAAGTGAAAATTATAAGAAAAATATGCTCTGGGAACTTCCCTATCATTCTTATTCTTTTTTGAAAGTAAGGAGCCTTGATACACTTCAGATTCTAAGAGATCTTTGGACGAGCCTCTGATTTTGATTTTTCAAGCCACAAGGCCTCTTTGAGCTTTGATCATCCCATCTGCAAATTCAGATACTAATACTGCCCATCTGGCAGGGCTATCATCAGGAGTGTGACAGCATGTGCAGGGGACATCTCTGTTTGCCTGACTCAGAGCAAATGACGCGAGATTCCGCTTTCTCTTCACACTGCCTGGCTACTTCCTCCTCAACCACACTCATACTGCTCCTCGCCAATATCTGTGTGGAGCACAAGAGGCTGGACTACCTTGCCGATATGCTAACCTTGAGGGGCCTTACAGGTAAGCAGCCTTTGCTTCCACGTCCCTAGCCTGGGTGTCAGGCAAATGCTCCCACCGGCTAGCTGACATATGTAGCCACTGCAGACGAATTCCTCCTGACATGCTGCCTTGAATGCACAGTCACAGAGCATGTGCTGAAGCGCTAAACACCCCCAAACTGTGCTCTTTCCAATCTGTGACAGCTTTTTGCTGTGTCCAGGCTTTTTTTTTCTCGACCTGAGGCATCATAAGGAGAAGCGCATGGACACTCCATGCAGGCATATGGCGCCCTGCACATGCTGCAGAGCAGCAGCACTGCCTGTGCGTCCTCCTCCGGCCAGCCAGAGCCCCCCCCACCCCAGACAGCTGCTCTCCTGTGGGAGCTGTGGCTGCATTAATGAGCTGGCACAAAGAACTGACTATGCATCAGGTGGCTCGAGGTCCACATGCAGGCTACAGTACAGCACAGAGGGAAAGTTACACTCTAAAACCATTACTTCATGTACAGAAAATGGTTTGGGACCCAGTGAGCAAATATGTCCCCTAAGACTTCAGATTTTAAAAGGGCTGGACCACCCCTCCGTGGTCTTGAACCATCAGGAAAGCCAGCTAACGGTTATCTGGCATGGAGTTTACAGAGTGTCTTTACACTTTGAACCTCACTATAACCCTCTGAAGGGTATTATTTTGCAGATGAGGAAACTGAGTCCTTGAAAGTTTCAGCAACGTGCACAAGTTCATGTGGCTAATAAAAGGCAAGGCAGTGCACCCAGCAAGACCTATGTGACTCTAATTCAAGCCATTCTGAAGAATCAGCACCAAACTTAATCTCAGCTCCTCCATCTATTGCGATGTCACTGCAACAGCTAAAAGGAAGCCTCTGAGAGCAGGAGCTTCCAAAGGACTCAGCTTCTCTGTGAAGATGTTAAGTTCCTTATCTGCCAGCAAGTTAAGGGGGAGCACGAGAGCATCACAGAGTTTTTCAGATTCTCAGCATCACACCATAAAGGAAATGACTCTTCCGAGCTGCCTTTGTGGACACTGCAGGAACACTCACGTGACACTCTGCTACCAATACCCGAGAGTAACCACAGAAGACGACAGAGTATGCAAAGCGGATTTTGAAATCAGACTCCAAACAACTTCATTACTACTATTGCTGCTGCTGCTACTATGATCTCTAAAATATTAATACAAGTAAAGTGGCAATAACAGAAATACTAGTACTAATAGGTGACCTCTCCTTAGCCTCTGCCATGTGGCAACGCTTGGCATTCACGTGTACTGAAACTAGAGAGGACACAGAGCTTGTGCACAACTGAATGAGGCCAGATGCTCAGGCCTCCTGACCCCAGGGCTGTGCAGTTCGCACCAGCCCATGCCCCCACTCTAAAGAGGACAGGCCGTCACTGGATCAGTGACTAGAGTCCAGGAGGTCAGCAGCTGTTCTTCCAACCATCCCACGGTAACCATTATTCCTAGACGTTCAGAAAGCGCGTTTTCATCATGTTTCACCTCCTGACCAGTTGCCAAGAAATAATGGATAAAAGGATGGGTTCTAACAGGAAAAAATAAGAAAAGTCTGGCTTTAGGTGTGAGTTCAGTCAAATCCTCTGACAGCTGTTTTAAAATAAGTGTGCACACACACCCACATCCGTGTCACACGGGTGGAAGATGCTAGCAGAGAACGTTAGGCTGATTACGTGTCCTTTTCTGCCTCCTGACAGCTATGAAACTACAAGTGGGTAGATTATAGTTGAAGATAAAAATAGGCATCATACTGCCGCTTTCTCTTCCCAGCTTTTGAGTTGCTCCAGCTTGAAAGCATATTGCAGCATTTTATTGTAGTCTGTGCTCTTGTAGCTTCTCGTGTTTGTGATTCCTTTTGGAAAACTAGAAACATTCCCTCTCCATGGAGAAATGAACTCCAGTGAGAGTGAGAGAGAGGCGGCTGTGTGTGTGCGCGCACACACACCCCATTTGTGTCCCTCCCAGCACCTCTAAGAGAAGAGGGGAGGCTGTGAATTGAATGGAGCGGAAATTGGGAATTGACACAGCTGTTTTTGTTTAAATGTAACCATTTTTAGAATTTCAGGATGCACTAAGCTTCCAAATTAGGCAGCCCAGGCAACCTTAGCTGGGGATGGACAGAGATTTGAATGGATAGGACATATCATCCCAAGGCGGCCTTCGGTAAGCTACACTTTTAGCCCCCTTTATGGTAATTAAACAGAACTCTACAAGGAGTTGCTCATCAGGTCTCATCTTAAACTGCTTACACTTCCACTTGCCATCTCCATTCTTTCTCCTCAATTTTTATCTTGGGGTCACTTCAGACACAGCCAAGTAATTCAGTGCTTCTTAAAGAAGGTTCCCTGAACCACAGCACCCCCCAAGCCCTGTGAGAGTGTTTTATACATGACCCTGCACCCCCACAGGTCTACTGGATTCAAATCTATCTATCAGGATTATGAATTTTAACGAGCTCCCCCAGGTTATTCTCACAAACACTGCATTTTTCAGATTCCTGGTAAAGTGACAAGGACAAAAGGACTTTAGCATTACACTGAGTCTTAATATAGGATCCACCACCTTAGACATCTGGGAAGAAAAAACAAGACAGAGATGCTGTGTATTCCCAATTGATTTACAAGTTGTATGACATGGATCAACTCACAGTTTTTCTAGGTTCTGTACATTTATCTTCAAAAGGGAAATGATGATAGACCTGGTGTACAGGGTTGTTCTGAGAATTGAGAAAATTCAAGTTTTATTGTGGGCTTCCCAGGTGGCATGAGTGGTAAAGAACCTGACTGCCAACGGAGGAGATATAAGAGACAGGTTCGATCCCAGGGTCAGGAGGGCAAGGCGAACCCCAGGTATTTTTGCCTGGAGAATCCCACGGACAGAGGAGCCCAGCAGGCTACAGTCCATAGCTTTGCGAAGAGTCGGACACAACTGAAGCGACTTAGCGTGCACGAACACATGTATTATTGTAAGACAGTGGTTTTCAGCTGGGATTGGGAAGGTTTTGTCTATCAGTGGGCATTTTTGGTTATTTCAAGCGGGTTTTTTGGGGGAAAGGGGTACTATTATCATCTAGAATAAAAACCAAGGACATTGGTAGAACTTCTAGAAGCACAGGGCAGCCCCCAAAATCAAGAACTATCATCCATTAATGTCAGCAGTTGACATTTTGAAAAACCCAGATATGGAGCCCAGCACATCAGGCCTGGCTTTGAATCTGGGTGCCGCCAGTCCAGCTGTGCAAGCTGGGGTAGGTTTATCAGTCATTTGGAATTTTGATATCTCCATCTATAAAACAAGGATAAAAATACCCACCTCACAAGGTTAGTGAGGGTTCAATGAAGTAACATAGAAGAAAACATGTCTAGTATATTTGCAGTCGAGTTCTTTCTCTTAGTTCTGCATGCTGGCCTGACTCTAAACGGACTGATTCCCACACTCTTCTTAAGAAGCAAGAGAGCCTAAGGCTTCCTCACCTTTCATTTGTCAAGTGAGGTGCTCTGTGGGTTGGTGCCAGGCAGGGCACAGACGGCCCATCATCTGAGCGTGCATGCATGGCCAGGCCCTGTTACAGAGGTCAGGAATCACAGGGCCCCTGCTGGGCCACGGCTCCAGGACAGTCCCACAGACAGCCCCAGGCTGCAACACTTGCCCAGAATGCACTATTAACCCCATGATGCTATTTTAAAACAAGGGTGAATCAGTTACACTGGGAAAGGATAGTACAAAATCTCAAAATAAATCCAGCTAACGAGATGAAGCTTCCCAACTGGAAAGACCAGAAGGGCTGTCCTCTAACATTTAGACCTTTGGATCTAGAATTTCCCCAAATTACCCTCAACTGCTCAATTATCTGGGCTTTCCTCATGGCTCAGTGGTAAAGAAGCCTGCAATGTCGGAGACACAGGAGATGTGGGTTCGATCCCTGGGTTGGAAAGATCCCCTGGAGGAGGAAATGGCAACCCACTCCAGTATTCTTGCCTGGGAAATTCTATGGGTAGAGGAGCCTGGTCGGCTGCAGTCCATGGGGTTGAAAAGAGTTGGACATGACTGAGTGACTGAGCATGTATGCACTCAGTTATCAAGATGAATGGAAGAGGGCTGAGCTTTGCACTGATTTAGATTTTACACATGCTGCTCATTGTAAAGGCTATGCAAGACTTAGATGTATACTTTTGACTCTGCTGGTGATTTGGGGTGCCCGAGCCCAGACACTCTCACATCAAGCTTGGCTCTGCTGTCAGTGGGTAGGAGAGGCTTGGAATTTCACTACTCTGGGTGCAATTTCAACACATAATGATCACAAACACAGGACAGGGCTAAGTCATTATAACTTGCATGAGTACAGAGACCCCCATCTCACTCCATTTCTCTGCAGGTCTCAAGGTCACTGAAGTCATCTTCATCTCCCTTCTTCTCTTTTCAGCATAACAAATCCTAACTCATCCTTGGTCAATTGAACACACAGTTTTCTGTCCACCTAAGCTGTTCAAATCACAAAATAACCACAGGCATGGTTCAGGCCCTCCAGGGGTGGTAAAGGTGCCTTAGACAGTAAAGAACCTGCCTGCAATGTAGGAGACCCAGCTTCATTCCCAGGAGAAGCAGATGACAACCCACTCCAGTATCCTTGCCTGGGAAATCCCATGGGCAGAGAAGCTGGAGGGCTACTCTGGGGTCACAAAGAGTTGGACAGTACTGAGCAATTAACACTTTCTACTTTCAAGATGTTAAAAGCACAAAATGACCTTAGGTGTGGCTCAGGCGCTCTAGGAGCACTAAAGGTAGAGAAAAAGATCACCTCCCCTACCCCAGAAAACCAAGGACTGCCGTGCCACGCCCTAAGGTCCAAAGCAGAATCTGGCTGCTCCCTCTGCGGCTTGAACCCAGTCACCAGCCTCCCTCCAGGGATGGGATGGGAAGGGAGCAGGTGAAGGGCTCCGTGGTAGGAGTTTTCCTCCAGATTGAGATGAAACAAGCAAACACCACAGCATGCAGCCCGCGATGAAGTCAGCAGGCAGACACAGCTGCACCAGCCTGCGCTTCTCATTGCCCTCAGACCAACTCTAACTGTGTCCTGCACACCAGGAGGCCTCCCGCTAAGGGAAGGAGGCAGAGCTTTTTGATGCTGGCAGAGCACCAGGCCAGAGAAGCCCTGGACCCTCAGCCAGCACTGGGCCCTGGGGATGCAGCCCCAGGTTCGGTCTTTGATTCTAGGGGATTCTGCCATGTCAATGGAAAGCTGTTTGTATAAAGAGGCTCCTGCCTGGGGTTTCTTTCTGTCACTGTCTACTCCCTTTCTACTCCCTACAGCAGCCTTTGAGGGATGGAAGTCCTGTCTTCATTTCAGAGTGGAACAAACTGAGCCTCAGAGAACAGGAAAGGACCTCTTTCCCCAAAAGGCTCAGAAGCCATAAACTTCACTTTCCATTGGAATACATAGTGAAGGAAGCATCCTATCTTGCTCCTCTCCTGTTTAAAGCCTTCTAAGAGCTTCCCCATGGCCGGAGGCTGTATTTCTCAATGCTGGCTATACACTAGAAATACCTGAGGAAATTTCAGGAATGCCAGTGTCCTGGCTCCAACCCAGACCAATTAAAGCCAGAATCTATGGGGGTGGAATTCAGGCTCGGCATTGGTGTTTTTTTTTTAAAAGCTGTTGAGTGATTCTCAAAGCAGCCAAGAAGCACTGATGTCCTAATGCATTTGTGTCAAGCTCCTTAACATCCCTGGCCAGGTTCTATGCAGCCAGGCCGTCGCTCATCTCTTCAGCCTCATCTCTTAGCCTCTCTCCCATCTCACCCTCAGTGCTTCATCCTTCTGGGCTGACAGGGGCTTCTGCAGAGGAACACGAACACACACACACACACACACACACACACACACACACACACACACGCACCCCTATTTTTCTTTGGTGCCCCACTATCTCCCTAGAATGCCCTTCTCTCTCCTTTTCACATAATTTCTATTTTTTTCTTTCAGACTGACTTCAGCACTACCTCCTCCAGGAAGGAGGCCTTCCCTGACCCCACCCAGTGATCATTCTAGGTACTTTATCTGAGCATGCCCTGTCACTCCAAGAGATCACGACTGATCTTCACTTGTCTCCTCCCTCACCCAAGTGAGTGCCACAGCTGGCTCAGATCCTACACTCCACCTCATCCTCAGGATGGACACAGCACCAGAGCCTGCCGGCCCAGAAAAATTAAAAGTCCAGACTCACAGAACCTACACATTTTCCATCTCTGGATGGATGACCCAATTTCCATCTCTGGATGAGTGAATAAAGAGAAAATGCAATGAGACATTATTCAGCATTAAAGAGGGAGAAAATACTGACACACGTATAACCTGCTGTGCTTAATCGCTCAGTCATGTCCGACTCTTTGCCTCCCCATGGACTGTAGCCCACCAGGCTCCTCTGTCCATAGGATTCTCCAGGCAAGAATACTGGAGTGGATTGCCATGCCGTCCTCCAGGGGATCTTCTCAATCCAGGGACTGAACCCAGGTCTCCTGCATTGCAGGCAGACTGTTTACCATCTGAACCACCAGGTAAGTCATGGATGAACCTTGAAAACATTAATGCTAAGTGAAATAAGCCAGTCAAGAAAGAGCAAATATTATGATTCTACTTACATGAAGCACCGAGAATACTCAAATGCAGAGTGAGAGAAAATATAATAGAAGTTATCAGGGGCTAGGAAGGAGAGGGGAATGGGGACTTACTGTCTAATAGATACAGAGTTTCTCTTTTGTGATGGATGTACAATACATTGAATGTACTTCATGTCATTAAATTGTACATTTAAAAATGGTTAGAATGAAGAGTTTCATGTTATATACTTAACCAGAGGCTGCAGAGGATGAGATGGTTGGATAGCATCACTGACTCAATGGACATGAACTTGGGCAAACTCCAGGAGATAGTGAGGGGCAGAGAGGCCTGGTGTGCCCTGGGGTCACAAAGAGTCAGACACATCTTAGCGACTACAACAATAATTTACCACAGTAAAAACATCATTAACAAAAAAATCTGTTCAACATGTAAGTCACATTGCACTGAAGAAGCCCCAGCCCTGCCACCTTGGGTCCTATGTGATCAGCCTTGGCTTTCCACTCTGACCTCTCCCGCTCTTTCTTTACCATCGTTCTACTTTGACCACCCTGATTTCCTTTTTTATGCAACCAGACTTGTTCCCTTAAGTTCACTGCAATTTTGCTTTCCATAGCTTACAACGATCTGCCTATATCTTCAGGTGGCTCCCTCCTTCCCTCAATTAAAATGGCACACCCCAGAACAGCTTTCCATAACCATGCCATTTCAAGTTGTTAACCCCACTCCCACCACTCAAATTACTCTCTGTAATAATTAAAAATAATACCAACTGATGTAATAGATAAAACCCAGATAGCAGGGCTCACCCCTCCAAGCTTCTGATCCAGTATATCTAGGGTAGGGCCCAAGAATTTTCATTTATAACACCTTCCCAAGGGATGCTGGTGCTGTTCATCAAAGGACCTTACTCTGAGAATCACTGGGTTTAACAGCATGACAGCTGGTGTCTCATCGCCCTAACCATAGATGCAGGCACTCCTAGAAGGATTGCTTCCTCTATGCAGTGATGGACTTGTGGCACCACTATTTTTAACACAGGATGCCCGTGGTTGTCCTGGGAGTTGTCTCCATTCAGGCCAACCAAAGTGGAGAAGAATCCATAAGGCTGCAAGTAGGACGTCTTCAGAGGCCAGGCTTGGAAGTGGCGTACATCGCTTTCCCCCATATTTCAATGGCCAGATCTCAGTCAAATGGTCACAGCTCAACTTCAAGAAAAAGCTGGGAAATATAGTCTTTGTGTCCCTGTGGAAGAGTAAATGGGGCTGGGGATCAACCTCATTCAGTGACCCCTTATGCTACCATATTTGTCTTCCTAGGCTTATCTCCACCTGATATGTCATCACATATTTATTTGCTCATCTTTTCACTGCCTCCCAGCATTACAGCACAAGCTGCAACAGGGCAGGCACTCCGTCTTGTCCACCACTGTGTCTTCAGCACCTAGTGCAGTGTTGGCACAAAGAAGGCACCAGTAATTATTTTCTGAATTACTAGATGTGTTTTTCACAGAATACTCTGATGATCTCTTATCTCCTGTGAGATGTTCCTGAAGCCCTGTTCATTTCCTTGCTTATGCCGCTGGGCCCCTGCCGTCATACCAGGCCATGTTTATGTCAACAGTTAGGACCAGTTTTTCCAATCACATCAGGGATGTCTTGAGGCCTTCTCAACCTCTGTCCTGGGCATAGTGGTCATGCTATCTTCTACCTTCGGTGTCCCTTTCTAGTTTATCCCAGTGGCTTTCTTTGTGAAGGAAAAGAAAAATCCCAAAGGATGTTCATTTCCAGCCTAGCTGAAGACTGATGAGCTGGTCTAGCTCAAAACACATTCTAAATGTGGTTGATGGGAACTAAGACAAACAACCACCCTGTGCGATTTGGACTAGATAAGTTTGACAAGTCACTAGCAAGAAATAAAAGAGTAAATAGACAAGAAATAAAGTAAATAGCCAAGAAATAAAATAGTAAATAGAGAGCAGCCAGCCCACCATGATAATGAAGTGGGCAGAGTCCAGAGGTACAGAGTAACTGTCTTGGAGCCTTACAATCTTCCTGTTTAATTTGCAAAATATCCTTAAAATAAACTCATTTTTCAAGAAGGTCTGAATGAGTCCCTGTTCCCCATTTGGTTATGAGCCTGACTAACCCCAGCCAGCATCTGCTGGCAAATCAGCCAATAGCTCAGTAAAGGGGGTGGGGCTCACTGAGTGGACGTCACATTCATATGCCACTTACATAGTTGGACAAAGTGACCCAGCCCATCCAGAGGTAGTGTCTCAGACTGTAACTATAAACAAGATCAGGCCTCTTCCCCTCACATTAAGAACCTGCAGAAGCTTCTTTAGCCTCTTCCTCAGCTCTACTGCATCAGGCGAACAGATCCAACTTTCACAAAGCACCACTTTCAGCCTGTCACGTTCCTGCTCCAAATTCTCCACTGTTGTCCACAGACTACAAAACTGACATTTGAGTTGCACGCCTGTGGTAGAAATTCTCACAGGGGCTGCATGTCCATTGTCTCAGTTAATCCTCAGAACCACCATGCACTTAGGACTTACCATTTTTATTCTGTAGCTCTGGTGACTGGGTCATGTAAAGACTGGATAAATTACCCACCAACCTGAATCTAGGAACCAGCAGAGTCAAAGCAGAACCGCAGCTATACCTGTTTCTAGAACCTCTCCTATTTATACTACACATTCACTCACTCATTCCTTCAAACATGAGTGTCAGCCACGCACTGGGCACCGCACTAGGCACCAGGATGGATCAATGACAACAGAGCATTCACTGGAAAACAATTTTAAGAGTGTATGAGCAGAGTTCCCTGTGCTATACAGTAGGGCACTCAGCTCAATACTCTATAATGACCTCAAAGAGAAAAGAATTTGAAAAAGTATATATATATGTAAACATATAACAATCACTCTGCTGCGTACTGGAAACTAACACAGCATTATCAATCAACTATACTCTGATATGTATGAAATAAAAATAAGAGTGCCACGAGACAACGAAGTATGTTCCATATTGTATGGAGAACATAGGGGCTAAGGAAGTAGGGTACAGGAGTTCCAAGCCCAGCCTCATTGGTCAGGGAAGCCCTCCCAAAGGCAGTGTCATCTCAGCTGACATCTGAAGGATGAACAGGAATTAAATGCCCTGTGTTTAAGAAAAGTTATCCTGCTGGCAAGGGCTTCCCTGGTGGCTCAGTGGTAAAGAACCTACCTACCAGTGCAGGAGACATGGGTTCCATCCTTGGGTCGGGAATATCCCCTAGAGAAAGAAATGGCAACCCACTCCAGTATTCTAGCCTGAGAAATCCCGTGGACAGAGGCGCCTGGAGCGCTACAGCGCATGGGGTCGCAAAGAGGCAGGTACAACTTACCGACTAAACAACAATTCTGGAGGCCAAGGAGCTGCCCAGCACGTTGTGTCTCACTGTGATTCTCCTAAACCGATGAGCAGGGGAGAGGAGAGAGGGAAGATGGAAGAGATGAAAAGAGAAACCAAAAAACTCTATTATTAAAGGATATTACCAAATACATTTCATATTTTAACAATTCCTGTCCTTTGGGTTTGTAACAGTCCCTGTGTAATTTGAAACTAAAATCTATTTCCTTACCCAGAAGTGATTCTTTGTTTTTCCACACACACACACACAGAGATGCAATCTCATTGCTGGTCCATTGGCAGTGCTAATTATGTTCTCTATAACACATTCCTGACTGCATAGATTAAATAAAGAGGTATGGGGGTGACAGAAACAAAATATATGACTTATTTGACAGACTTATCTGCTTGTTGGGCACAGGAAAAAAAAATAGCAAATGTTATAGACGAAGATTAGGATAAAAGGCACCACAAAGTCACGTTTATAAACACAATCAAATTGAAATAATTTCTCCAGTTCCTTCTATTATAAATGCAATCTGAACACAGTATCTTCCTGCTTTTCAGCCTTTCATAGGTTTCTGATTTATCTTCTATTTAAGATTCCACTAAAGTAATAGAGGAAACTATTTTGACAGACTATTGCATGTTGCATTTGCAATTTGAAGGTTGCTTCACAATCCTCACTTTTACAACAGAGTAAAAGAAGAAGGGAGAAACACTTTCACTCTATAAGAGCTTTGCTAAATAGGGAAGGGACAAAGATGCAAAAACAAATTCTGCATCAGGAGCAGATATAGAAAATCTAGGCAAATAAGCCCAACTATAAGCCCAAACTGAATTAGTTAAATTTCACAAAGGAATAAATAGTTGTGATCACACGATGTCCCAGAACCAGAAAGCCCAACTTGTGATTGGGTGACGCCTCTCTTAAAGGTGAATGTCTTGGATTACTTCCCTTTCACTTTTTACTTTCATGCATTGGAGAAGGAAATGGCAACCCACTCCAGTGTTCTTGCTTGGAGAATCCCAGGGACAGGGGAGCCTGATGAGCTGCCGTCTATGGGGTCACACAGAGTCGGACATGACTGAAGCGACTCAGCAGCAGCAGCATGCATGCGCACTGCAGCCAAGTGTTTCCCAAACTTCATCTGCTTTTATCCTGGCACACACCTTCCCTCCTCACATTTCCAGCTCCCCCTGGATCAAGTGCAGAACCTGAAACTGAGTTCTGGCCATTGCAACGTGAGTGGAATTCCTAGGGAGTCTGGGGCCAGGAATGACTGCAAGGAGCACAGCCATCGCAACCCTCCACACGCGTCTGCCCTGACCTGCATTAGACTCAATGGGAGGGAGCACATGCACAAAGCGACTGAGCTTGGGGGCTGCTTTTACAGCAGTGGGCCAACCTTAAGGGATACCTCCTAGAGCGAGAAAGGAAACGGGGTACTCCAGAGCAGACTACAATTCTATAGGCCACGAATGAGTAGCAGCAGATGACCTAAACGGTTTCACTAGACACTGATGAGTCTACAGAATAAAGCCCCAAACCTCTAAAACTGGCACCTCACTCTCCCTGGTGTCATTCTCACCTACCTCAACTTCATCTTCATCCACGATCCATCCTCTGTTTGAATCATCCCGCACTGCATGGCCATCCCTCACAAACCCCACCTCTATGCCTTTATGCACAATCTCCCCTCTTAAGGCATGCCCTTCCCCCTTATCTGCCTCCAAAATTCACAATCATCCTTTCAAGCTAAGTCTGAAACCTGGCCTCCTTAGGAAACACACACAGGGAGAGAATAAGCAACAGCGTTATAGTGTTGCTCAATGCTGTTTCAGGCAGAGGAGCCCAGGTGTGTTTGGGAGCAGCAAAGGGAAGGTGGGAAGATATGCTCAAATCATAGATGTTGCCTGCTGCAGTTTTAATCCAGACTGCCTGGGACTCAAACCTGTTAAGTTACTGGTTCCTTGCCACACGAAGCTCAGTCTCTCCTTTGCTCAATGCAGCCGCCAGGAGAGAAATGGCGTGGGAAGGAAGACAGGAGTAATTTTCATCTTTATTCTCATTTGCCTTTGTCCATTTTCTCACCGCCCCCTTCCTTTCATTTCTATTTTGTCTTAGCTGCCAGTTTGGGGCTTAATTGGTAGAATACAGAGAAGCTGAAGTAAAACAAAGCTCAGTAGACTATAAGAGAAAAAGGAGCCAAAATGGAAAAAAGACAGGAAGGCCTGAGTGGCAGCCTCGACTAACCATCATCAGAGAGGCAGGCTTGCGGGGCACCGTAACATACATGACCTCCCCAGGAAGGAGACTCACGCTTCATTGACGGCTCCATTTTCTCCCAGCAGAGATAATTTACCTGTGTGATGATTACATCCTGCCTCCAGGCTCTCAGCAACTCTTGCCTACCTACTGCTGGATCTTGAATTTGGGAAATCTGTCTGCTTTTCAGACAAAAGCACTGAAGATAACTTGGGAGGCCAGGACATCTCATTTCCCCTCCGACACAGTGGCAGACTTGGATTCAATCTGTGAAAGTCAATTGGAAGATCTGTGCAAGTCAGTCTAATTAGAGATATTCAGATAGCAGGCACAGGTTCTGCTTATAGTCCAGGTTTACAAAGAAAAAAAAAAAAAAGCAATGTCCACACACAGGGGAAAAAAAAAAAATGGAGCACTTATTTTGAAGCCGCAAATTACAGCAGTGCCCTGCACAGAAAACCAGTCGAGGGGCTAGAGGTCAATGTAAAACCACCACCTTATGGGGAAGAATGATGAGAAGGAAGGGGAAGAACTTTCACCTCCAGGGCACAAGCTGAAAATGCAGCCCACCCCTGCCTGTATGATGCTCATAACCCAGTGACAGTCCATGTGAAAAGAGCTGGCGTGAAGACTGCCTTTCCACCAGAAATTGTCATTCAGCTGAGAGGCTGCCAAACAGTCAGATCCCCCAAATGAACTCACCTATGCAGCTCCTAAAGGTGTATTCCAGTTGGCATGGCAGAGTCAAACCGCACACCGCATAAAGTTCACTTCCAGGGTACTTGACCCAGCTTTGTGGCTGCGGACCCGGGAAAGGTGAGACTTCCAGATGGGAGTGCAGTTCACGGCGCTCGCCTAAACTCCTGACATTCAGTCACAGAGTCAGAAATACAGGAACAGAAAACACAAAGGCAGGTCTTCATCTCCTTCCTCTGGGCTCCAAGGGCTCAAATTCCTCTAGACTACCAAACCTAACCAACGCCTACAAACTAGATGTAAAGATGAAGAATGATCTAATAATTGTTAACATGAAAGTGAAAGTGAAGTTGCTCAGTCGTGTCCGACTCTCTGCAGCCCCATGGGCTGTAGCCTACTAGGCTCCTCTGTCCATGGGATTTTTCAGGCAAGAGTACTGGAGTGGTTGCCATTTCCTTCTCCAGGGGATCTTCCAAACCCAGGGATCGAACCCGAGTCTCTCATACTACAGACAGATGCTTTTACCATCTGTGCCACCAGGGAAGCCCCCAATAATTGTTAAGCTTTGTTTAAATAAGAAACGAATATATATCAAACCATAACCATGTGATGGGCACTCTGTGAAGTGCTTTCCTAGACTTTATTCATCCTACAAACACTTCGTTCAGGGCCACTAAGCAAAAGAATGAAATTTACAATTCAGGGATGAGGGAATATATGCCCTGATACAAAGGAATCTGCAGACATCTTTATTTCTCAAGCTGCATGACAATTTTTACTTTCATCTTACTTTGGAGCGCATTCTAGGCAACTGAGAGTCAGGTGTGGTATCACCATCATCATAATAACTACCACGGCCACCATCATCCCCTTTTTACAGAGTGGAGACTTGGCCTAAATAATAGAAGTACAATGCCCAAGATCACACTGCTAGAAAGTGAAAAAGCCCATAACTCAACATAGACATTAAGTCAGTGTTTTCTGCTTTATAACATGCCATGCTGTAAAAGACTGAAGGTGGGAGGAGAAGAGGACAACAGAGGATGAGATGGCTGGATGGCATCACCAACACAACAGCCATGAGTTTGAGCAGGCTCCGGGGGTTGGTGATGGACAGGGAGGCCCAGTGTGTTGCAGTTCATGGGGTCGCAGAGTTGGATACAACTGAGCAACTGAACTGAACCTCTTACTATGGTTCAGAAATGCTTTCTCATAGTCCAGGTTTACCTAAGAGCTTGGCTAGATTATAATGGAAAAAGCAGAATACTTGGTATTGTTCTAAGAATGAACAACAGTGAAAGTCTCTCAGTCATGTCTGACTCTTTGCTACTCCAAGGACGATAGAATCCACAGAATTCTACAGACCAGAAGACTGGAGTGGGTAGCCTTTCCCTTCTCCAGGGGATCTTCCAAACCCAGGGATTGAACCCAGGTCTCCTGCATTGCCGGCAGGTTCTTTACCAGCTGAGCCACAAGAGAAGCCCAAGAATACTGGAATGGGTAGCCAATCCCTTCTCCAGTGGATCTTCCCAACCCAGGAATCGAACTGGGGTCTCCTGCATTGCAGGAGCTCTTTACCAACTGAGCTATGAGGGAAGCCCCTGTATTGTTCTAAAATCCATCATAAAAGAAACGAGTAGCTTTTTTTCCTTTTTAACAATGACAACTTGAATTGCCCAAAGTGAGCAGCACTAGCTCTGGGAACATCAAGTCCTTTTGCTCCAATATTTAGTTTTCTTGTGGAATAAAAATAATTAGCAAACGTTTCACAATATACCATGCATAATCAGAACAGGGCAATCTTGCTATGGGAGTGGCCAAGAAAAAACGTCCTTTCCTTTTTAGGGAGTTCAAGGAAGAGAAGCTGTGTGGCAGGATGGGGAGGGCCTAGTAGCTACATTAAGCAGATCTCAGATTGAATCCTGAACCCACTGCTGGCTGGTACTTCGAGTCTGGGCGTCAGTGGTCCAACTGTAGACACGTGCTGATAAATCCCATTTTGCAAGATTCTTGACCAAAAGCCTGTAGTGCAGCGAGAGGCATCCCAGGACACGGGGAGAACTCAGTAAGTGGACACCATGATTTCTGACGGTTCCTGATTCTGAGTCCCTGGGAATTACTATGCAGCAGAAGAGCAAGTGTATAGCATGTGCCATGGAATTACCGGTTCTAACTGCCTGGAAACTGCACATGTCTCATCTCCTGAGGCACACACACTCCTCCTGCCTGTGAGCATTCACTCACCTGCATTTCTAGGGCCAACCATGAAGGCTAAAAAATCCTCAGAAGTCACAGAGAAGTTGTTTTTTTATAGAGTACGATTCCCTGACCCAAATCAGTCTTTGCCTTTGAATCAGTTTATGTTACCAGTTATTTAGCAGATTGATTGCTGCTATGGCAACCGCACATCGCTCTGCACAGACCCAGGCAGAAGTCCTTGATACAATCCTGGCTTAGTCTCCCTGGTTGCATTCAGTCCATGTCCAAAGTGAGAGAATATTGGGAAAATCAATTGCCTCATGCACGAAAGGCACTGGGGCTGCATTGTGGTGCAAAGAATCAACGAAGCCTAATGTGTGAAGCGGTGACTGTGCTTCTTGCCCAGCAGCAGTGAGGAGGGAGACGCAAAGCCACCAGCCGGGCTCTGGTCACACTGCTCACCTTTGGTTTCCACGGTTTCTGCCAAGCATCAATGTAAGGTGTACCCAGAGACTGCAAAGGCCATTTGGCAGTGCTGTGGAGTCTCTCAAGAAAGCTTCCCATTTAGGGTTGGAAAAGAACAAGCTTTTCCTTGTGTCAGAAAGAGTCGGATACAGACTCTTAGCACCATGTCCTAGCTGCACGACCCTGGTCAAATCCTTTCAACCCTAAAACCTCAGTTTCCCCATCTATGACATGAAATTAAGAACAGTCTCTCCTCACAGACTTGGAGAACAACCCTATGGTTGCCTGGGGGAAAGATAGGAGGAAGGACTATGGAGGGAATTTGGGATGGACATGTGTGTTAGCTTCCCAGGTGGCTCAAATGGTAAAGAACCTGTCTGCAATGTGGGAGACCCAGGCTCGATCCCTGGGTCAGGAAGACCCCCTGGAGAAGGGCATGGCAACCCATTCTGGCATTCTTGTCCATTCCATGGACAGAGGAGCCTGGCAGGCTACAGTCCAAGGGGTCACAAAGAGTTGGACACGACTGAGTGATGCTGCTATATTTAAAGTGGATAATCAACAAGTACTTAACATGTGGAACTCTGCTCAGTGTTATGTGGCAGCCTGGATGGGAGGGGAGTTTGGGGGACAATGGATACATGTACATGTATGACTGTTCACTTGAAACTATCACAACATTGTTAATCAGCTATAACCCAATACAGAATAAAAAGTTAAAAAAAAAAAGTCTCTTTCTCTTGGCTGTTACCAAAATGTTATTAAATCTCAACCCTGGCAGGTAGACAGAATCTGGTAGCTCTCAGTTCATTTTACCTCTTATTTTCCTCCCTCTTTGGTTTTCTTTAACTTCTTATTTTTTATCTGTTTCTGCTTGATTAGCAAGAGAGATGATTAGACTCATTAGGAACTGGTCTATGCAGTTCTCTAAACATTTCTGATTTGGAAGCTTAAGCCTCAAGTTCTGCTAAATTTGTCAAATTTTCTGTATGATACAGGTCAGTGTTTTAGGCTAGTTTCAACTCACAAGGACAGGCTGGATCCGTTAAGCAAGTTTTGTTCTCTCCTATTCTCCACTTTCAGTTTCTCTGCTTATCCACCAGATCAATTTTCTTTGTGCGTGCTCAGTTGCTCAGTCATGTCTGACTGTTTGCGAACCCCTGGACTGCAGCCCACCAGGCTCCTCGGTCCATGGGATTCTCCAGGCAAGAATACTGGAGTGGGCTACCGTTTCCTCCTCCAGGGGATCTTCCTGACTCAGAGATCAGACCTGCATCTCCTGTGTCTCCTGCACTGGCAGGTGGATTCTTCACCATTGAGCCACCTGGGAAGCCCCAATCTTCTTTAAAAACGGCAGATTATGAGTGGAACTGGAAGGCCAGAGCGTGAATGCAGAACGGTGCCCTTTCCTAAAGAGCCCCTCATCTCACGGATTCTGAGAGTGGCCGAGGGTGCGATCTCTGTTCACTGAGGAATCTGTGTCACTAGCAGCCAGGCCATTTCTGTATCCAGAGATGCCTCAAGCTCTTAGGGAAATTCTTCTAAACCATATGTTGCTTTTATGTTTTAACACTCTGTATGTATATATATAATTTGCATAAATACAAAAATAAATAGCTATCCTGTGATTCTCTGAAGGTTGTAAACTCCACAGAAAAAGGTAGCAATCTTTCCAAACATTGGCCTTAATAGCACCTCACTTGATACAGAGCAATCAGTAATGTGGCCCAAACTGACTTTGGGATTTAACAGATAATAAGATGTGATTTGAACATTCTCATTTTATGAGCTGACTCATTGGAAAAAACCCTGATGCTGGTAAAGATTGAGGGCAGGAGGAGAAGGGAACGACAGAGGATGTGATGGTTGGATGGCATCACCAACTCAATGGATATGAGTTTGAGCAAACTCTGGGAGATAGTGAAGGACGGGGAAGCTTGGCATGCTGCAATCCATGGGGTTGCAAAGTACTGGATGAGACTTAGTGACTGAACAACAACAAATGTTCTTTCTACCACTGAGGATGAGAAAGAATGGTGCAATCAGATGTAAGGCCAGAAGCATCACCATATCACAAACCAAGAGCACTTTCATCAGCTCATGATGAAGATCCCAGGACTCAGGGCCAGTGTGTGATAAAACAGTTCACATAAAGCTTTGCTTTGTTCATAGGGTATACGCAGGGCTAACTGATGACCAGTGACAACATGACTTTAAAGTCAGAGAGACCTGGATTCTGGAATCTAAGGCTTTCTAAACCTCAGGTTCATCTTCTTTAAAATTGATAACATGTGTGTTATTTACCTGGCAAAGGTGCAGAACATGACAGCTCAGAGTGCCAACTCTACAGTTAGGAGTATCTGGGTTGGCCTCCTGAGCCGACCTCTTCAAGCTGAATGATCCTGAACAAAGTGTCTTTACCTCTTTGAGCCCCCGGGTCCTCATGTGAGGGCTGGAGGTGATCGCAGTGTTGCTTCGCAGAGCTGCTGGGAGGCTGAGTTCAGATGGTCTATGTGAAGTGCTTAGCACGGGGCCTGACACGTGGTGGGGATCAATAAATGCGCCCGACACAAGTCACATAGTAGCAGGAAATGATATGATGGCCTGGATCCTAGGTGTTTTAAAAAATGGAAACTTTAAACGATGGAAAGGTGTGTTGTCAAGAAGATTCCCCAGACACCACAGCAAACCTCCTCAAAGAGTTGGATTGGCTCCCATTATGATTAGAAAGGAACCCTCTTATAAATCCATCTTCTCAGTGAAATTGTTTCAACATTCAGAGCAGTCAGGGGAGAGCGTAGCCTGGACTTTGTGCAGCCCCTCTATTCTGAAATGATTCTGCTGGGAAATACGAACCAGGGGATTTCTGCACATTCCTCAGCCCGGGGAGGGGGTGGTTACTAGGTGCTGCCAAGGATGGAGAAGAGAGGAAGGAAAAAAAAAGCCCATTTTAAATGAATCGGTATCGCAGAACAGTAGGGGGCTTCCCAGGTGGCTCAGTAGTAAAGAATTCACGTGTAATACAGGAGACATGGTTTTGATCCCTGACTCAGGAAGATCCCCCAGAAAAGGAAATGGCAATCCATTCCAGTATTTTTGCCCCGAGAAGTCCATGGACAGAGGAGCCTGGCAGGCTACACTCCACAGGATCACAAGAGTCGAACACAACTAAGCGACTGAACAACCACCACCACCAGAAGAGGCTCCAAACCCCTCTCTACAACCCCACTGACTGACAAGTTGACCCCCAGCGCATGAGAGCAGCGAGTGGTTTACTTGAACCAAGGGGCCGTCGGGAGGCCAGTAAGGCAGCTCCATAAGACGCAAGGCAATAAATAACAGAATGATTTTTATAGACACCTAGCAGAGATCAGATTGCCGGTCATGCTTTTTTTGTTTTGTTTCTTCAAAGATACACCCACACACCTTTGGCAGTGTTATCCTCAAATGACAAGATGTTACTTCTAAGCTGCAAGACCTCAGGCGCTATCTGTCCTCACCCACACCCAACTGTCTACCATCTTCGGCACCAAACATTCCCCGGAAGACAAAAATGGCCCGTCAGTTCCTGAGTCGTTTAAACTGAAACACCAGCTAAAGTGCTATTCCCAAAATAAAACAGAAACACGGCCACTGGCATGAAATATTTACAGCTGTGAGACCAAAAAAAAAAAAAAAAAGCCTCACTTGACCCGACAGGCAGGGGAATGATGCTGTTACACAAACAGGAGGAAGTGCTTCATCCCCAAACTGTTCTCTTTTCTGGGACCCCCTATCTGCAGGGGTCCCCAACCTCTGGAATCTAATGCCTAATGATCTGAGGTGGAGCTGATGTAATGATAATAGAAATAAAGTACACAATAAAGGTGACACGCTTGCATCATCCCCCCCGTCCACGGAAAAACTGTCTTCTGAGAAACCAGTCCCTGGCACTGAAAAGGTTGGGGACAGCTGCTACGTGCATCCATCACATAAGCTAAAGCTCAGATGTTTTCAGCTGCTTTCTTCCCTGCCCTACACCCAATCACTGACTTGGTTCCATCCAGTCCATGTGCCACCCATCTCAGCGGTCTGAGCCCTCCTTGCCTGGAGGGTGCCCTCCACAATTCAGGCCCTCGTATCTCCCCACTGGCCGACACAGCCCACCTCCATCACATCCTCCAGTTCACATCTCCCCGCTGCAATGGCTTCTCACACTGTAGCAGAGTGGCTTCAGAGATCCTTTGAGATCTAGCCCCTACCTACGTTTCCAGTTTTATCCACTGCCCTGCCCTGAACCCCCCAGCTCCCAGGCCACCATATCCCATTCCTCCTGAAACACGTTGTCCATGTGTGTACATTCATGCTGTGGGGTATGCTTTTCTCTCTGTGTGCTTATCTCAGGCCTGGCACACCTCCTCCTCAACCTTCAATGCTCAGCTTTCCTTTGCTTTATCATTTCTGGATCCCCCATTAGGTGCAGGGGTTCCCTACCTGTGCTTTCTTGGTTCATTTCTGTACTTTCATTACAGCATATTTCAGACCATATGACAATCGTCTGTCAAGTCCGTTTCTGTTCTTTGCTTTTTATGTGATGGTCAGTCAGGAGAGGCTCACGAAAACTAAGCTGAATATACTTACGAGTCCCAGAAACAGGAAGCCCTGTGTACCACGCAGGGTCTCAGGTGGCAGTGCTGGGTTTCTGCTGGGAGGCAGAAGACAGGAGGACGGAGTCTTAATTGGGGGTTTCCTCAGAAAAGGTAGTCGGTAAAAGAATTTGCCTGCAATGTGGAAGACCTGGGTTCAATCCCTGGGTCAGGAAGATCCCCTGAAGTAAGAAATGGCAACCCACTCCAGTATGCTTGCCTGGAGAATTCTGTGGACAGAGGAGCCTGGTGGGCTATGGTCCATGGGTTCACAAAGAGTCAGACATGACTGAGTAACTAATACTATCACTTTCAGAAAAGGTAAGGCAGGGTAAACATTTTAGGATTGGCTACTTTGAGCAGTGTCTTCAGCTTTAAGCTATAACGAGGTCCCTAGGTCTGATAGGGGGCTCTGGGATGATGAGGGTGGAGGGACATTGCATCCTGGGGTGTCCAGGTTGGTTGGAGGAGGTATGGTCTGCCTTGGTAAGACTACTTTATCAAAGGCAAGCTCTCACCTGAGCCCTTTGCAATCTCTAAGAACTGGCTAGTTGCTGAACGGCCAGTCTCCCTCCAGCCAGAAAGCGTTTTAAGATGTTAAAATACCATAATATACAGAAAACTAAAAATACAAACAGTATAACTCCCAAACCCCAAACTAAAACCTGGGCCTTTTCTTACTAGGAATATGCTAGGCCCTGGGCTTTTAGCACAGCTTCCAGAAGGGCTCGGATTCCATGGATACACTGCTATGTTCTAGCTGACTGGTTTTCTACAGCTGGTTCTTTCTGATTAGTCAATGTCCTTCCCATTCTGATTAGTGACTTCTGAACATAATCCCATATTACAACTGCCTTCTATCTATTATCACAGCCTTGTGAGGCATGTATTGTTATCTAAATTTTGGAGATTCACAAACTAGGCTCAGAGAAGCTAAATAACACTCCCCAGTCACAGAGTACTCAGAGACAGCAGAGTAAGAATGGGACGCTATGCTCGCCCACACACCAGAACCTGTATTTTTTCTCACCATCACTTTGCCTCTTTCCTCTTTGTTTTTTTTCTAGATTCACACATCCAGAACAGTTCATTGCATCCAATGGGCCTTCATTAAATAGTTTAATGAGTTAAAGTATAAGCAGTGGTGAAACTCAGGGACAGGGAAGCCTGGCAGGCTACAGTCCATAGGGTCACAAAGAGTTGGACATGTCTGAATCGACTTAGCACAGCAGTGAAAGCAGATATTTATAAACTTTTCCCACAGCTGATATACTCTATGGAACACAAAGGTGGGAGGGCTATACCTCCATTTTAACTAACAGACATCTCAGAGTAAGAACTGCTTACTTCATCAAAATGTAATCTATTCTTATTAAGAGGAGTGCTTTCATGACAACAGCTACTTCTAGTGTGCCTGCCGTGAGTGTGCCCTGTGCTAAGAGTCTCATGTTGAGTATCTTATTTCATTCTCCTACAAATCCTGCAACTCAGAAACTGTATCTTTACCCCATTTTCCACAAGGAATCAGAGGCTCAGAAAGGGTATGTAATATGATTAAGTGTTCAGAGGTGGTAAATGGAGCAAGGATCAAGAACAAGGTCAGACTCTTCAGACCTGTCCTTTCCACTCAGCCACACAACCACTTTCTTTCCTGCTCGGGTATCATTAGCAGGATGAGGGTACAGGCAGGAAATGGAACTTCACACTACCTGGAGATCTCCAAGACAACAAGGAGCTGCATCATCACTAAGTAGCCTTGTCGGTAATGGATTATTGTGGCTTCCGTCTTCCGGGCCCAATGGGAGGCTTGGTCATGGGCTCAGGACCCATCTCCTGCTGGAATCTTATTAGTGCTTCCTCTGCACAAATAAGAAGTGGTGTATTGTGTTAAATTGACTGACACAAACAACCATGCTTTATCCAGAAATAGAAAATGTAATTTTCTTCAGCAAAGAGAGACATAGGAAATGGTGGGGGTTGAAATGTCATGCACGGAACAGAGGTTTGGCAGGGGAGAAAGGTTAAAATCAATCACCCTACAGGGAAAAAAAAAAGGTCTGCAGTATGTTATAGTAATTATCTACCCAAAGTCACACTATAGAACTGGGAGCCATTGCTACTTAAAAACTCTTTAAAAATAGAAAGAAGAAAATTCTCCCACCTCATAATGTTAATATTTTTCACGAATCATTTGGAAAGATCACAGATATACTGCTGAAAATAAAACAGAGAATACCAGCTATGTATTCTCTCCTCTAGTGGTAGAAAAATAACCTTTTCATGTAAGAATGAAGTAGGGAGAAGCCAAAACTGCTCCGTCAACAAAAACCACTACCAGCATTTTACCGCTGTGTCATGTATGCCAGAGGAATTAAAATTGAAGTCAAAAATGAAGGATTAGCCACCACTCAGATTTTCTGGTCAACAGCCTTCTCTTCAAGTGTCTTGCCCACATACACTGCTACAGTCTCACAGATCTCAAATAACTGTATGATTTTCTGGGAATATTCTGGGATTGGTTTGTTTTTTTCTGCAGCAAGGTTTTCCTATGAATTTCTACCTAAGATTATAAATCTTCCAGTTCCTACAACTAATGTTTTGCTCCATTCCCCATTGTTTTTAATTCTGTGACATTTTCCATTCAGACCAAAGGGAAATTGTCAACAGGCAACAAGAGCAACAGAATATTGGCTTTTAGGGTCAAATACTAAGATACAGAACAAAACTGAAAGATTTAGCAAAAACAGTTCATCAAGGAATAATGAAGATAAGTACAACAGAACAAATGGTCTGTCTCTGAGAAGAGGCCTCACATTCTGTCTGTCTGGCCAAGTCCAGGGAAAGACCACATGATTTACGGAGACGCTGTTTCTTGTTCAGCTGAAGATGGAAGAAAGTAGGGACATCAGAGCAAAAGAGATGAGAATCAGAGATCAGCCTTTATTTATTTGTAGATTGATTGGGTTGCTTTATGGAACATTCTATGGCAAACTGAAGAATTAAGTACAAACAGTGAGGAAATCATTTAAAAGCAAAAGTACATGTGGTGTGGCTTCGCCTTGGTTAGACGTGGAAGAAGACGTTATTAGAGTAAGAAAATACACTGGTTCTATGTTTCATGGACTCAAATTAGTCATCATCTTTGATAACCTATACACAGTCTGATTAATAATATTGATTTCCCACATTTAAGGCCTCCTCTTAGCTGGGTCTCCTCCAGAAAGTCACCTCTTCTATTAAATATAGAGTTTCTAGGTCATCTCCAGCTCATGTTCTCAATTCCTTTGTATTTTGAACAAGTGATACCACACCTTCTGCACCTTCTGAGTATCAAATGTCCCTTGGAGCCTGTGTCCCTGACTTAGTATGTTGTGAAATGAGACAAAAGGACTATAAAGTGCCCTGATCTCTTGGAAAAATTAGTCTATAAAAGTTTTAGGTGTTTTAATAGAGATAAAAGAATTTTACCATTTAAGTGGATGAATCTTAGAGAATTTGAGTTTGTTTTTGGAAGGAGAATCACACAAAGATGGTACCGATGAAAAAGAGCATAGCTGTACTGCCTTGAGCAAGTCAGTGTATTCTCCCAGGGCCTCAGTTTGCTCATCTGTAAAATGGAAGTGTTCAGCTATGAGTAGCCCTAGGTATCTTTCTGGGTTTCCCTGGTGGCTCAGTGGTAAAGAATTCACCTGCAATGCAGGAGACATAGGTTCAATTCCTGGGTTGGGAAGATCCCATGGAGGAAGACATGGCAACCCACTCCAGCATTCTTGCCGGGAAAATCCCATGGACAGAGGAGCCGGGCAGGCTACAGACCATAGGGCAGCAGAGAATCAGACAAGACTGAAGTGACTGAGCAGGCACGCAGAAGTCTCTTTGTTACTATAACGTTTACGAACTAATGAAGCTAAAATTAGACCTTGGGAGTTCTAGATTTTTAGTTATCTGCCTAGGACATTTTAAAGAGCTGTTTTCTCATTAGAACTGCTGTCTGTGCCTGAGAGAAAAACTCAATATTCAGGAGAGAAAAAGTGTCTCTTTCTTTGCTCCCCCTTCACTCCGTCCAGTCACTGGATAACAAAAACCAAGGTAGTGACCATTCCAGGCAGACCTCTATTCTGGCCTCTCCATTCACTGGACTCTCACAACTATTCTGGTCTCTAAATAAGATGCCTCCCTCTTTCACCTCCAACACTTATCTTTCTGGTCAACCGTTAAAAGGGATGAAGCAAAAGCCATGCCCAGCAAGAAACTCCTGCAGCTGGCAGAAATGAAAAGCAAAGATCCTCCTTCACAGGTCACATCTAACCAACACAACACAGACAATGCTGAGCTGAGAGAGAAAAGGCTGACTCGTAAGCAGCTGAAATTATAGGTGAAAACTATTTCAAGTTCCTTTCACCAAAAACTGTAACACACTCGTGTTTTTTTATCAGAGCCGCCTAGAACTCATTGGCTTCTCTTTATTAATCATTTATTACTGAAAAGATTTGTTTTCAACTTGCTAAACAACTATTCCCTGATTAGCTGGAATATTCTTGCTCTTTTCAAAACCTGCTGTCAAACTATGCAGCGGTCCACCAGAGCCCTGGGGACAGGCTGAAACAAGTTTCTTTTTTTCTCACTGTGGTCCGGGAGTTGGAAGCGCCCACCTCGATAGCGCTGGAGTTATCTGAAAAGTTTCCTGCCTCCCTGGAGTCCCAGGGCTGCTTCAGAGAGAAAGTGACCTGGGATCTGCCATCTGGCAGAACACACACCGTGGAAGGCACGTGGGGCTCGCCCAGATCTGGCTTCCTCCTCACAGTCCCGCTCAAAATTGGGACTGGAAATGCCTGTCTGGGCAGCAGAAGCGTGGGCTGTCACGGTGCAGGCTTCTTCAGCAGCTGGAAGCAGAACAATACTCTGACAGCTCAGTGCTAAGTTGCTTCAGTCATATCCGACTCTTTGCCATCCCTCGGACTGTAACTTGCCAGGCTCCTCTGTCCGTGGGGTTTCCCAAGCAAGAATCCTGGAGTGGGTTGCCATTTCCTCCTCCAGGGCATGCTTCCCACCCAGGGATCGACCTGGCGTCTCTGTATCTACTGCATTGCCTGGCAGGTTCTTTACCACGAGCGCCATCTGGGAAGCTCGAACTAAAGGTAGCAGTACTGCGCACGCTCGGTCGGTCCAACTCTTCATGACCCCACGGACTGTAGCCCGTCAGGCTCCTATGTCCATGGAATTTTCCAGGCAAGGATGCTGCTGTTCAAACGGAGAGCAAAATCTCTATGATTCAATTTCAAAGTTTCAATGAAAGAGAGAGGCATGCTGGTGGACAACAGTGAAGGAAAAGGGTCAAGGGGATAGAACTCGGGCATTGGATCCTCAGAGGAGGAGATGTTTTAAATGAGAGAAACTGGGGAGGCTGAGAAAGTTTTTGGAAATCTGGGGGAGTGGCCACCCTCCTTTCTGGTGCATGAAATTGGCAGTGGATGGGAAAATCCACCTTCATGGCAGAACTTGGCAGAAACTATCCTGAGGAAGATGAAGATTTTAAATTCTGGCTGAATAGCATTTTGATGAAAGATTGAGGGTAGGGGCTTCCCCGGTGGCTCAACAGTAAAGAATCTGTCTGCTGGGACTTCCTTGATCATCCAGTGGTTAAGAATCTGCCTGCCAGTGCAGCAGAAGCGGGTTTGATCCCTGCCAGGTGAACTAAGATCTCACATGCTGTGGGGCAACTAAGTCCCCCAGGCCACAATTACTGAGCCTTTGCACCCCAACGAAGATCCCATGTGTAGCACATAAGACCTGATGCAGCCAAATACATAAATATTAAAAAAAAAAAAAAAAGAATCTGCCTGCCAATGCAGGAGACACAGGTTCAATCCCTGGTCTGGGAAGATCCCACAGGTAAAGCAGCAGCTAAGCCCGTGTGCCACAACTACTGAAGCCTGTGCACCCCAGAGCCCAGGCTCCGTAAGAGAAGTCACTGCAGTGAGAAGCCCATGCACCTCAAGGAAGAGCAGCTCTTGGAGAAAGCCCACACAGCCAGCGTAAATTAGTTAATTATAAAGACTTTTTAATTAAAAAAAAAAAAACTGGTCGACATTCTAAAAAAATCTTAAAAAAAAAAAAAGGTTGAACGTATAAGTAATTATTAACAAAGCAAGGAACGGTTTTGAATGCAAAATGGAAAAAAATCCATAGGAGTATTTGGAAGAACCAAAGGTAAGGAATGATAATCAGGGAATTGGGGCTTAAGAGAGGATGGACAATTTGACAGAAAGAGAAGGGCACGGCTTGTTGGAAGTGACTAGCTTCACTGGCCTAACTCTGACCAATAAGCTAAACTTTTCAAAGTTCAAGAGAGAGAGCGCGGCAACTGCCAAGCAATGACAAGTGTATGCGTGGGCAGGGGCAGAGAAGAGGTCTGTGGTTTATTTTTAGAGAAAATGAAATAGTACTTGGAGTTGGAAGGAGAGGGCCATGCACATAACTCCTAAAAGTACATAAAACTCGAGTCTCTGTTTCTGCTGAGCCCCAACCTTTCTGCAGTGGAGCTCTGCACCACTAGGGAATGGGTCCATGAGCTCTCTCAAGGGGTTATAAAGACTGAACATACTACTCTCTCTGAGGAATACAAAATCATACCACTAAATTCTAACCTTGATGGAATTCTGCATTCAGTAAACTTTCAACATGCTTTAGGAGAATAAGTAATAACCTGGAGTCAGGAGACTTGATTTCTGGTCCCAGCACCTCGTTCACCCTTGAAGGAGAAGATTCCCAAATTTAATGCTGGTCCTTTCTCACCTCTCTGCTCCTCCAAAGCTGATTTTTGCTTCTGCCTTTCTGACAAATCTACTCAATCAAATCTACTTACTCACTCAAGTGAAGGTCACCAATGATTCCTTCCTGCCACAGTTGCCATCTGTATTTTTAGTCTTAACATGGGACCCTTTTCCTCTCTTGGTTGCCCATGAACCAAATTTGCTTGTTTCTCTTCCGCTAGAGCCATTCCCAGCACTAAATTCTGCTAACATGGGACCCATCCCTCAATCATCTGAGTACCTCAGGTAAGCGTATAAATAGTGTTCAAAAAATGAAAATGATTTTTAAAATCACTAAGCCCCTATTTTTTTAAATCTCTTCCAAATTAAAAGTTTGGATTTCAAACTCTAAAACACTTAATTGCATGATGATCTTATAGTGGCTTTAAGGAGTCAAGAATTCAATTTGGGAATCAAATTTAGGGAAGAGACTCATTCAGTAACAGAAGATTCTGAAATCAGTTACATAAAAAGGATAAGTGAGAATATAGTCTCCTCTCCCTTTTCAAGGTCCCAGAAATAAAGTGTCAGCATTTTTAGGTTACTGATAGCAAAGCTATGGACTTGCTTATTAGTAAATAGATAGGTAATAATGCACAGATACCTAATACATAGATGGACTAAAGTAATGGCTTTCCTATCACCATTATCTCATTCTCTGGAATGTGATTTAATTTATTGTAGTATATATTGTAATAAAATTCAACTTTGATTTGAGTAAACGGAACTGTTCTTTTTAGCAGTATCTGCTTATGAGGCTTAATGATAATTATACAGAACTATTTATATAAACACATTAAAATGCTTCTGCTGTTTCGATGTCAATTCATTTGTCATGACTCGGTACATAATTCCTTACACTCATTATTCTTAGAGTATAAAAATAACACTAATTACAATAAAATTAGAATAAAGTCAGAAAAGTAGAAAGTAGCTCTTGATCACACAAAATTTCAAAATTCAGGGGTATTAGATGATTCCTTGGTGTATTTCCTTTTAGGACTTCTCTTAAAATTGTTATTTTTTACAGAGGTTATCTAAGCATATAGTTTATATATAACTATTTAAAAGAATCTATCATCTTCCCTGAAAATATTAATATACAATCACAAAGGTATTTGGGATTAAATTGCCGCTTCAAAAACATATTTTACAAAGTGTATTCACGTGGTTTTCAAATAGAAATCTTTAAATATCTTATTCACAGTTTACAATGGTAATGTACCTTTTAAATAAATTAAGTTAAAGTACTCAGAAAATTAATGCTATTTATCTCATTAGATTGATGTAAACACTACCAACACCTCTTCTCTCTCAACAGCTAAATCACCAAGTACAGATGCCACTAACATCTCAGCCCCACAACCTCAGAGCAGCACAGGAAGGGCAGAGTGCATGTGGTGAGCTCTCCCGGGCCACTCTTCCTGACCCAACTGCCTTCCAAACCCATCTGCCCTCTAAACCCAAACCCACGGATGAGTGGATTCATCTCACAGTTCTAGCCCTCAGGAAAATGGAATAAGACACAGGGCATTGAACTTTCCCCCTTAGACTGCTGTCGAAGGGTTTTTGAGACCTAAAGACTGAGGCTGAGATCTCTCAAGGGCCCAGGATTCACGCACCTCTGTCTCCAGTGACCAGCACTTCACACAGCACTTGGTCAAAGCTCTCTTACTTGCATAAAGGCCACGGTCAAACGATCTATTAAGACAACTTTCATTGCAAGTAGCAGAAAACACAAAAGTGATGATTTAAACAAATAGGTGGTTGTTTTTAATTTTTATATAGCAAGAAGTCCAGAGCAATGCAGGTGTTGGAGTTTGTTCAACAGTCAAGCAATGTCAAGTTTGATGTCTCTAAAATTCTCTTAGCCTTCAGGATAGCTGTATTAGTTCCAATCATGAAGCCATGTTGAAAGCAAGAATGAACCTTGAAAAGTCCCTAAGCTGACTTCCAGTTAAGTCTCATTATCAGTTATCACCTAATGCCCCTAGTTGCAAGAAGGCCTGGGAAAGTGATTCTCTTTCCTAGAGCTGGGAAAAACAAACAAACAAACAATGGATTCTGTTAACAAGGAAGAAGGAAGAAATGAACACTGGATAGACAATTAGCAGTGTCTGCCTCAACAAATGTTCTCCCCAAATTTTTAAAGTCTAAATAAACACCCACTGAAAACAGTATAAGATAATAAAAGCATATTCATTTCACTGCAAAGTTCTTTGTGGAGGGGGTGATCACGCATTGACAAGTGCTCTCAATGACAGTGATTCGGTGAATTACTGGTATGAATAGTTCAAAGGAGGATGTACATGCATTGAGAGATGAACTTAACCAATCAAGTGTCAGGACATCTTGGTGTTAGTCGCTCAGTATACACTAGTATATATGAACTAGATAACCAACTAGTATATACACTAATATATGAACTAGACAACCAACAAGAACCTATTGTATAGCACAGGAAACGATACTAAATGTTTTGTAATAACCTATAAGGGAAAAGAATCCAAAAAAGATTATGTATATATGTATCTCAGAGAAGGCAATGGCAACCCACTCCAGTACTCTTGCCTGGAAAATCCCACGGATGGAGGAGCCTGGTGGGCTGCCCTCTATGGGGTTGCACCGAGTCGGACAAGACTGGAGCGACTTAGCAGCAGCAGCAGCAGCAGCAACAGCATATATGTATCTCCATATATTTATATATATATATTGTCTGTACTTGTGCTCAGTTGTATCTAACTCTTTGCGACTCCATGGACTGTAGCCCACCAGGCTCCTCCGTCCATGGAATTCTCTCTTTGGGAGGGGGTCTAATACAGGACAGAACTCAAACAAGTTGGATTTGCCAAAGTTAGCTAAATTATGAATGTCTTGTCTTGTTTGTTCTTAACGTAGTTCAATATTTTTAAAAATCCAGAGAATTCAGAATGGGTATTGGAGGAGACCCTTTCCAGCCTCCTTTTCATTGCATCATGCAGCTTCTGCTGGAAACTTTCAGCAATGAGGAGCTTTCTAGTCTGTGAGGTGGCCCATTCAACTTTCAAATTTCTTGAATTATCATAAAAGTCTTTCCTAATTAAAATTGGGTTTTACCTCTGAATATTATAAACTCATTTAACACTGTTTTAACACTGCTTTCTGGAGTGGTCAGAATTAGCTTATTTTTCCTTGTACAAGGGCTTCCCTGGTGGTTCAGATGATAAAGAATCTGCCTGCAAAATGAGACCTAGGTTCAATTCCATGGTAGGGGCGATCCCCTGGAGACGGGATTGGCTACTTACTTTAGTATTCATGCCTGGAGAATTCCACGGACAGAGGAGCCTGGCAGGCTACATTCCATTGGATCTCCAAGAGTTGGACACAACTGAGCAATTAACACACACTCCTTGCACATTTGTTGTTGTTTAGTCACTCAGTCATGTCTGACTCTTTGCGACCCATGGACTGCAGCATGCCAGGCTTCTCTGTCCCTCACCATCTCCCAGAGCTTGCTCAAACCCATGTCCATTGAGTTGGTGATGCCATCCAACCATCTCGTCCTGTCATCCCCTTCTCCTCCTGCCTTCAATCTTTCCCAGCCCATGACAGCCCTTTAGATAAATCAACAAGATACCTGTTCTCAGTCAAACAATTCAGGCTCTAGCATTCCTCTTTAGCTGGCATAGCTTCCACAGCCCCCCATCTCCACCCCTTCTTCAACCTCACTGCCCTTTTCTGTGCACTCTGTCCTGAGTTCAGCTCCTGCAATGAGACAATACTGTGGGTGGGATCTGACCACCTCAAGTACGAATCTACAACCAATCTTAGTAGCAGCAAAACTCTGCCCTTTTGATTTTGGTCCACAGGTCTGGGCCTAAGAATTATTATTTGATATCCTCACTTAGCACACATACACGTTCTCTCTTCTGACACATGTGCCAAGCAAGCCCTTCATAATTGCATCCAAGTCACAAGAAAAAAAAAAAAGCTCAAAAGATTGGGGATAATATGCAATGAGAACTTTCCCTTTAGGTTATCAAGCCATTAACATTTGGGTCAATCTGCTGTTGAACTCTTTCTCCATTTCATGTAAAGTTCTCACAATCTTCCTTTACGTATCCCCACTCAATAATTTAGAGCCGTCATAAACCATTTATTTGCCATGTTCTCTACCACATTCTAAACTCGCTCTTTCAACATGTCCAGCACTCTCTCAACAATCAGGAGGTGGAAAAATGAAGGAGTTAACATTTATGTACAATTACTAAATAACAAACATAGTGCTATGAGATTTGTATACATCATCCCCTTCATTTCTCCTAGCCACACTTTGAGGTTTTATAATGCCTATTCTCCTTTTCAGAGATTACAAAACTAAGTTCACTGTAGTTAAAAAAAAAAAAAAAATCCTTAAGATCTGTGTTGCTTTTTCTGATACCAAACACAAGGCATTTTTCCACATCAATTCTCCAACACCAGCTAGGTACCCAACAATCAATTCAATTCCGATAAAAAAAAGCCCAGAGTTAGTGCAGACCCCACAGGTTAAGTGCTCAGTTCTACAAGACTGCCTCCAGTTCAGATGCCACCTACAAATGGGGCCCTGAGGCTACCCACACTTCTGCCTGGTCAGTGACGAGTTCAGGGTTCCCATTACCTCACTGTCAAGTCTGATTATTCCCTAGAAAGACTCACAGAATTCAGGAAAATGCTATACTTAAAGGATACCGCTCAGGGATAGACAAATGGAAGAGATGCTTGGACAAGATACAAGGCGGTGGGAGGGTGGGGAAGAACTTCCATGCCAGCTGCAGGCTTGCCGCCTTCCTAGTACATCAATGTGCTCAGCAGCCTAGAAGCTCTCCGATCCCTACTGCTTCGGGGTTTTTATGGAGGTTTCCTTGGGCTTCCCAGGTGGTGCAGTTGGTAAAGAACCCACTTACTGCAAGAGATGCAAGAGATGTGGGTTCGATCCCTGGGTGAAGATCCCCTGAAGGAGGAGATGGAAATCCACTCAAGTATTCCTGCATGGAGAATCCCACAGACAGAGGAGCCTGGCGTGCTACAGTCCACTGGGTCACAAAGAGTCAGACACAGCTGAAGCGACTTAGCATACGTGCATGGCTGTTTCATTACCTTTGTCAAATTGATCAATTAAATGACTGGCCATCAGTAACTTAACCCAATCTCTAGCTCCTTTCTGTTCCCAGCAGATTGAGGGGTTAAGGATAAAAGTTTTAAACCACCAATGACCATCTAGGGCCTCCCTTCTCCTACAGGTCATCTCAGTAGCATACAAAACAGTAAATTCTAAGGGTTCTGCAGTTGTTTTAGGAAAAGTGGACAAAGACCACATATTTATTTTTTATCACACCATAAGATCACACTGTTAGTGATGGTGTAGCTGTATTTCAAACTCAGGTCTGTCTGTCTCTGAACGCCATATTCTTCTAATAAACTTCCTTCTGATGAATCAAATCTTTCAAAAGTTTGAATGAAAGGCTATATTAGTACAAGATATTTTGAGATGTGCACCGAGTAGAAATATCCTGTGTCAAAGTCACATCATCTGAAAGCTGGTAATCAAGAAAATGAGGCTTGAGAAATTTGTTTTTCTTATTCTGAATAATCATGCTCAGCGCTTTCACTGTCATGTTTACCCTTCAAAGGCTAAAGCCTGTCAAATAGGTAAGGCTTTGTTCTCCATCAATGGCTTGTTACTAACTGTAGGTTAAGATTCCGCTAATATTTCACAGTAACTTTCACATTTGTCATTTACCCAGAGATTCACCCACATACGCACAAATATTGGGGATTTAAATACTGTGCTTTCCAAACACTCATTTAAAAGCAAAAAGGCTGGTTTATCACATTAAGAAATCTAAAACACTTTATTAATAATATGAGAAAATAGATTATTATAGTCTGCGTTACCTGCATACCACAAAACGCAGTATGCTCTTTACCGGGTCTGTTCCTGTCAGCTACAAAAGTATATGGAAGACATTCTTGAGATGGGAATTGGAGGCCTTGTGTGGTACTCAACTGCCTTAAGAGTTTGGTAAAATGACTAGCAGTATTTTAGTATTGTTTAGTTAAAAAAAAAAAACTTGTTAATTTCCATTCCAAGTTTTTCATCAACAATTTATTTGAGCTCCTTGATGCTAATTATTAATAATGGCAGGCACTTTCCAGATCTCTAACTTTTGTAACTGAGTTCACGAAATAGTTATCATATCCCCATTTTACAAGTAATAAAAATTGAAACTCAAAAGTTGAGAGGCAAACAACATGGAACCTGTGTCTTTTTCCTACATCTTCTAAACTCTCAATGCTCATTTCCTTAAGGACGCTTTCTGGATCAATTTAAATATATTCTCTTGAAAAGGAAAGAGGGAAGAGTAGGAAGAAGGGAAACCAAGGAAGGACAGGGAAAAGAAGAGGAAGGGAAAGAATAGAGAGCAAAGAGAAAAGAAGGTAGGGCAAAACAACTACTATAAACCAGCACATCTGGACAAACAACAGCTCAATTTCTGTCTGTTCTTCAATATAGAATAAATGTCAGATTGACACTGTGTGGGTCCTCACTCTCGCCCCAGCTATGAAGCCAGAAAGAAGAAGTACATAAGGTGGTCAGACTCCCTCCTAAATCAGTCTTCTTCTTTAACCAATCTGTATCTGTATGGAGAATAAAGAGACAGAACATGATCTGCTGACAATAAGTACTGAAGGTCCAAGGAGCATGTTTTCTAAGCGCAAACCACTTTAAGGCCTTTATTAAAAATGAGAGGCTCCTCCTGTGACCTCCTGGCAAGCAGCTGACCTTGATCCTAAACACTTTACCCTAATAGGACAGACATCACAAACCCTGAAACCCTAACAGGACACACACTGCAAATGCTGAAACCCTAACAGGACACACACTGTAAACCCTGAAGCCCCCAGTGATAACAAAGAATTCTAAGCCCAAGCCTGTGCAAATAGATATATATCAAGATCCTATGCCAAACAGTGGATGTGTTTATTTCTGTTTCCACACTACTATTGTAGGCACCTGGCAAAAATGATAAGGAGAATGAAATCACAGCACCACAAATGCCTTGATATTCAATTTCCTGAGGCTTCCATGTGTATTTCTTCATCCAAGGCGACAGTCAGGATGCAGACACTCAAATGATAAATGGCTGAGCTAAACCTTGGTATGAGCTCCTTTTCAGAATCTGGCCAGATTTATGTTGGTACTTCAAACCCAATCCCAGAGCAGCTGCCATCTTTTGTTGAGGTCCCTTTCTGACTGATGGGAACAGTTTCAGTCATTTTGAGATAGTGCTTTGAAAAATACATCAACTGTGGTCTGAATGTTTCCTTCTCAAATTCATATATTGAAATCCTAACCCCCAAGGTGATAGAATCAGGAAGTGGGTTCTTTGGGAGATGATTAGGTCATAAGGGGTGAGGCCCCCATTAATGGGATTAGTGCCCTTATAAAAGAGGCCCAGAGAAATCCTGAGCCCCTTCCACCACATGAGGGTATACAGAGAAGGTGGGATCTGCAACCCAGAAGTGGCTCTGCACCAGAAAGTGATCATGCTGGCATCCTGATCTTGGACTTTCAGCCTCCATACCTGTGAGCAATAACTTCCTGTTGTTTGTAAACCAACTGGTCTACAGTATTTTGTTACAGCAGCCTAAACAGATTAAGACAACATCTTAGCACACATCTTGAGGAGGATGGGCCATCCCCATACTTCCCAGTATCTCCCAGAAATTGTCTAGCATTCAATGCTTACTGATTAGTGGAACATACCAACATTCCCTTAGAGAAGGTGTCAGATAGAGAATGATGCAATGTGAACTTTGCATTCACATATTTCCATAAAACTCTACTTAAAAAAAATTCAACAATCTTTTCCATATGGGCATCTGTGGTTTCATTATAATTTCAAAAATTCAAGGAGACATTTCTCTTTCCTCATACTTTGGGCCAAATTCCTGTTGGCCCAACTGTACTTAAATAATCTGAAATTTATTCACCCTAAAACCTGGCTGACTCTCTGAGCACTTTGTTTTAATCCAATAAACTTTTGCTGAGCAGCTACTGTATCACAGGTCTTATGCCCTCTGTTAGGACAGACAGATGAACAGGACTCATTCGCACATCACCATTAGGTTGCTCACAATCTAAAGAGGCTGGTTTGAGCAATAGGCAATTACAGTGTAGTGTGGAGATGCTAAGGTACAGGTGATAATGAGGGAAATTATGGGGTGGTAGAGGGAAGTGTCAGTACATTAGCCTGAATGGGGTAATAAAAACCTTTCTTGAGGTAAATTCAGAACTGAGCCTGGTCAGGGACTACAGCACCCTTTGGAGTAGTAGGCGCTGAATTAATGTGATTGACTGATCCTACTAAGAAGTGGCAATTAAGTACAATATGAAAGTGAAGGCCGCTCAGTTGTGTCCAACTCTTTGTGACCCCATGGACTATACAGTCTATGGAATCTTCCAGGCCAGAAAACTGGACTGGGTAGCCTTTCCCTTCTCCAGGGGATCTTCCCAACCCAGGGATCAAACCCAGGTCTCCCACATTGCAGGCAGATTCTCTACCAGCTGAGCCAGAAGGGAAGTGCTTTGACAATTAAGTAAAGTATACTTTCTTATATTTTTAACTGGTAAAATGATTGATATTGTGCCATAAAAAGGCCTTCAATTTATTGCAGGGTGACCTTGGTCAAGTAAAACAGTCTCTCTCAACTTCAGTTTCCTCTTCTGTGAAACAGAGTTATAATGCCTGCCTCACAAGGCTATTTGGAGGAGAACCTGGACACAGAAAGTCAATGACCTACATCAACTGCCACCAGCCAGTCGGTGAGGGAACAGATGCTTCCCCTTTTCTGTTCAGGGGAGACTAATGAATTAGGCGCTGAAACAGATGCAATGGAATATGGTATCTTGGTGTTAGTTGTTCAGTCATGTTCGACTCTTTTGAGACCCTATGGATTGTAGCCCACCAGGATCCTCTGTCCATCGGATTCTCCAGGCAAGAATACTGCAGCAGGCTCCCATTCCCTTCTCCAGGGGATCTTCCCAACTCAGGGAAGATACTTCAGGTCTGAGATGATACCTAACATGATACCTTACATCTATGCAATCAGTTACAATAGAGCTCAGTGGCTGGGGAAAGCATGGCAAGGCAGCAACCATGCCTAAAAGTAACCAGAAGAATAACTGAGCAAGTGTCTGCTAAAACAGAATCTGTGCTTTTCAAGAGGTCTAAAGTCTCAGTTTAGTGGTGGTGATTTATACAAAATCCACTTGACTGGATACAGGAGGTCAACCTGGTAATCAAGTTGAAAAGCCTGCAATCGATATTTCTAATTTGGGAATGGTAAACAAAGGAATTGTACATAAGATGGGTTTAATGTGCCGCTTTATTGAGCAAAGGAAAACGATTTTTCTAGGAGGACCCGAAATTCAGCTCCTGCTTAGAGACTGTGACTATGCTGCAGAAAAGGAGAGGAGAGTTAATCCCCAATTGTGCCCACATGTGCAGCGGCAGCAGAAACTGGCGGAAAGAGCCCTGAACTAGCCTTGAGTACTATTCCTGTCTCCATGCTCTCCCACTGTGGGCTCCCTGCCAACAACTGCCTTTGTGAAGCCACCAGGAGCTGCTGCTGACTGGCTGCATTTCCTTGTTCATCCAAAAGCTATATTTAGAGTGACAACCCCTAGAGATCTGGGGGACCCTGAAACAGGTCAAGGGATACTGCCCTGCTCTGATCAACAGTCACCTTGCAGGAAGCCTCTCATGACCCAGATCAAGAGAGCTGACTCAGTGTTGAGGCGGAAGAGTAGGGAGGAGCAGAAAGATGGACCTCACGGAGAAACATTATATCGGTCCTAGAGCTTGGTCTCTCCTTCACTGACCTATTTTCAGCCTAACAATTATGCAAAGTGGGCATTATCCGTGTTTCATGTTCTAAAATAATGGACAACTTGGTTAAAGTAAAAATTAAATAGAGATTCAAACCCAGGGCTCCAATGTCTCCTCTGTGTCTTTCCATTGCTATGGCTCACTGTCTCTGTAGCGCCCTCTAGTGGTTAGGGGCACACCTAGCTAGACACAGTGATGTCTGACTGTGTGTGACCAGGCAATGGCACCCCACTCCAGTACTCTTGCCTGGAAAATCCCACGGACAGAGGAGCCTGGTAGGCTGCAGTCCATGGGGTCGCTGAGGGTTGGACATGACTGAGCGACTTCACTTCACTTTTCACTTTCATGCATTGGAGAAGGAAATGGCAACCCACTCCAGTGTTCTTGCCTGGAGAATCCCAGGAACGGCGGAGCCTTGGTGGGCTGCCATCTATGGGATCGCACAGAGTCGGACACGACTGTAGTGACTTAGCAGCAGCAGCATGGTGGCTCAGATGGTAAAAAAATCTGCCTGCAATGTGGGAGACCTGCGTTCAATCCCTGGGTTGGGAAGATCCTCTGGAGCAGGGGTGTATTCTTGCCTGGAGAATCCCCATGGACAGAGGAGCCACAGTCCTTGGCGTTGCAGAGTCGGACATGACTGAGCACATGGACTGTAGGCCTCCAGGCTCCTCTGTCCATAGGGAGAGGCCTGAAAGCCCTGTCTCAGCTTCCTGGTTGGCAGGAATCCACCTGGTTTGAAAGAGACTCAGACGCAATTGGGGAATTTCTGGGCATGGCCCAGTGATTCTAAGTACTACAGTGTGCTTGACAGAAATTTCAGGACAAATCCTCCTTTGGGGATATTAATCCTTTTAAGAGAGAGAATATCTATTTAGATAATAGATAGTTGTCTGTTGTGTCCTTTTCTCATAGTCCTCTCTGTAGAACAGAATTGGTGGCTATGGTTGTTCCAGTGGTCATGTATGGATGTGAGAGTTGGACTGTGAAGGCGGCTGAGCACCGAAGAATTGATGCTTTTGAACTGTGGTGTTGGAGACGACTCTTGAGAGTCCCTTGGACTGCAAGGAGATCCAACCAGTCCATTCTGAAGGGGATCAGCCCTGGGATTTCTCTGGAAGGAATGATGCTAAAGCTGAAACTCCAGCACTTTGGCCACCTCATGTGAAGAGTTGACTCACTGGAAAAGACTCTGATGCTGGGAGGGATTGGGGGCAGGAGGAGAAGGGGACGACCAAGGATGAGATGGCTGGATGGCATCATGGACTCGATGGACGTGAGTCTGAGTGAACTCCGGGAGTTGGTGATGGACAGGGAGGCCTGGCGTGCTGCGATTCATGGGGTCGCAAAGAGTTGGACACGACTGAGCGACTGAACTGATCCATCTTATAGTAAAACCATCTTACACACTGGCGGAAAGTATTTCACGGAAAATTGTAACTATTAACTCTTTTAAAGGAAAAGAAACATAGAACCATAGAATTTCCATAGATGTTAACTCACTGGTTCCCAGAGGAATTGAAGACACAAATACTACCTCCATTTTACAGAACCGTAAGAAGTTTAGTGATTTACTTAAGATAAAATGGTTAATATGAACCATGCTCTGACTAGATATTCGATCCTCAAAAGGCATGTCTTTCTCATTAAAATACTCACTTTCTAATTATCTCAGGTAACAAACTCCTATCAGAAACAAGAAAAGGGTGGGGGTTACATAAAATTGGGCTTCCCAGGTGGCACTAGTGGTAAAGAATCTGCCTGCCAAGACAGGAGATGCAAGAGACATGAGTTTGATCCCTGGGTCGGGAAGATGCCCTGGAGAAGGAAAGGGAAACCCACACCAGTATTCTTGCCTGGAGAATCCCATGGACAGAGCAGCCTGGAGGGCTACAGTCCATAGAAAGTTACTGTCCTACTCTGAATAAGATCTGAGTAGTAAAAAGAAAAATGCTGTATCTCCTATGAAAGAAATAGCAGCACTCAATTCATCCCAATGGAAGGGAGGTGGGATGGCAGGGAGACTGGTGATATGCAGGAAAGGCTTGTGACATAGGCAGCAACTGAATTGACTTTTGTGTGAAAGATGTAGAGTTCAGATCAGGAATTCAGGCAGTGGAGTGAAGGTAGGTAGGTTGCGGGAAAACAGGAATCTAGCATTGCTCGAGCATGGGTTGGTTTCTTGACAGCAAAGAGTGGAAGACTGTGATGGAAAGGTTGACATGGATGATCTTAAACGGCCAATCTAGATTGAAAAAAGCATGTGACCTATACTCTGCCGATTAGTGGAAACACTGAAAGTTCTGAGCAAGGGATAAAATGATCTGACCTATCCTAGCCGGGTTTCTTGTGAAGGGTTGACTGAAACAGCGACAGACTAGAAACTACTGAGGAGACATTTGCCTCAACACAGATATGACCAAGTGGGGAGTTGGTCAGGGGCTGAAATCTAGAGCTCTCGTGACGGTTTGAGTCAGCTAACTTAAAGGATAATGACAGAAATAAAGAAGATAAAAGGGGGGAAAAACAAACAAATGTGGAAGGGAACAGTGTAAGTCCTGCACATGCTGAGTGGAAGTTCTGAATGATCTTCAGATTGAGAAGCTCAGTAGACTAGTGGTGACCTGAAGTATTCGGGAACACGGGAAGCAAACCAAAGCTGGAGACCAGGGAATCAAAGCACACGGAAGATAAAAGTGAACAGAACAGCCGATGGAGAGAGACAGGGTCAAGTGCAGACACCCAGCAGACCCTCAAAGAAAACACACTGAAAGAGACCACAGAAGAAGAGGAAGAGGCGCAGAGAAACCATGAAGAATGCGGCGTCACAGGACGGGGGGGCTGAGAAGGACCAGCCAACTGCACCACCTCCCACAAAGACAAAGGAGGATGTGGGTTAAGACTGGACTATTTGATGAGTTTCTGGTGGTCTTTGAGAGCAGTTTTAACAGAGCTGTGTGGGCTTGCACCAGACTGAAAGAGGCTGCAGAGAGAGAGAGAGAGAGAGAGCAGGAAGTGGAGGCAGGGAAAAGTGGAGGCTACAACTTTGGGGAAGCAGACAGCCTGAGGCTCATCGCCAACCACCTGGTTCTAAATTACCTTTCCAACTTCATCCACCAAAAGAAATCATCTTCTCCATATAGCCCTGTCACTTGCCTATCACCTGAGTATAGCGACTCACTGTGCCGGCCCTGTTCTTTTTCCTCTCCACACCTTCCACTTCTCTCTGCCTATCTTCCACATTTTTTTCAAGACTCAGAATTTGTCCGAATGCCTCCATGAATCGTTCTCCACTATTTCACCTTGACTGATTTCTCAGGTCTCAGAACAGGTCAAGTAACTAGAATAATAAGAGACTATGCAATTGCACTTGACTATTAAGAATTTTACCTTGTTATTTAAATAACTTACATACAAAGCTCGGGGACTCAAGTCTCCTTACGGAACAAAAAGTAAAATTTATCAGCGTTTACAATGTAAAAGTTCAGACTCTGACAGTGGAGTTAGGCAATGGATGAAGGAGGCTTGAAAGAATGAAAAACAAAGAGATGATCCCATCAAAAAATGATGGAATAGAGAAATAAGAACTATAATTAGTTATAAAAATAATCTGTATAAAATACAAACACAGTAATACAATTATGAATTAGGAAATGAGGAAAGGAGGAGGTGGGCTAAATCCCATTGCCATGGGGAAGAATAGATAATATAGGATGTTTATCAATAGTTTATATATGGGTTTTAGTGCTGTGATCCTAACTACCAGAAGATCCAAAACTGAAGCAGTTAGAAGAGGCTGTCTCTGGTAGTGAGGCGAGTGGCAGGATAGTGGACCATAATTTGAAATCAGAGTCTGCTCTGCTATTTTTAATATTTTTCTTGCCTTTATCATGAACATGCATTACTTTGATAATAAAATATAAATAATTTCGTGCATTTGTTTCATTTTAATATATCCTGGCTTTCCCCTAGAACTGTAAGCTCTTCCATGGCAGGGATTTGGTCTTTCATATTCTTTACTGTGCTGCTGTGTCAGATGTGCAGGAAACAGAAGCCTGCTTGGATAAACCGCAATCCATAAACAGCTGCAGGAATCTAGTTCCACCCTTTGTGGGCCCTTGACTGCAATGTGCAAGCTGGACCATATCTTTGTCTAAACGGCCATCGATCACAAAACCCAGAGGTGTGCTTTCACTTGTTCATGATGTTTAACTTAAACATAGTTAATATACAACAAAATTCAGTTTCCATACATCTAACTCCATTGGTGAACCCTGAGAAAGATATGTGGCTGGTCCATTTGGATGCTTGATGGGCTTTTGCACTCCTTCTCTGGTCTCATCCTATCAAAGGGCAGGAGGACACTGCCTCGTTGTATCAGAGTTCTCACTGCAAAACCGTCTCTGCAAGTTATTAAAGTTCAGGTTTTAAATCGGCAACCCAAGCCCATAATACCTCTAAGGAGACTGCTCTCTAGCAATACTATTTGCTAGATGCCTTTCTGTCTCATCTCCCTCTCTAAGCAATACCTGGCTACCCTGTGTCCTTTGGGGCAGAGAGGTTGCTGGGAATGGGGTGATCTTCACTTGCTGGCTCTTTAGTGGGAACTAGAACGTCCTGATTGTATTAGGACTAGAAGCTGGCTTCCCATTGGGCAGAAGTGTAGCGTCCTTATGTTTCCTTTCTCATGCCCACCCACCCGCAGCTCCCTGTTGCTTTTCCATGTGGCTAATTCATGCCCAGTGCCATGCAAGTTTCACTCGGCACATCACAGACATTCAGATACTTGTTCCATGTATATTGAATTGATACAAATAAAGTACCAAAATACAGGAAACTACCTACCAGCAACAAGCCCCTCCACACACACATCATTAAGTTATTACTGATTGATCTGGATTCTGTTTCCTGGAAACAAGAAAGACTTTCCAAGGTTGAAAACGGATTTTCTTTAAAGAAAATAAAAAGAAAAAGCAACTCTACACTACAACAAAAACCGGGAAAAAAGGAATTTTAACATGTGTTGAATTAAAAATATCATATATGCCGTATGTTATAGAGTGAAAGGTCATGGGTTGCTTTCATTTGTTGTTCATTATTGCTTTTCTTTATTTTGATAATTTCGGGTCTGCACTTCAACTCCTAAAACTGGTGGCAGAGGCAGGGAAGCAGCCTGCCCAGGAAAGGCTTTAATATCTGACTGGTAATAGGAGAAGCAGAAGGAAGACGGCAAGACAAGTCAGTGTAACGGTGTTATTTGCACAGGCGGGTGCAGGTATGGATGGCTGACCTTTAATCCAAAAAGAGAGTCTCACTAAGGATGGAAAATAGATCAGTCTGGCAGGAAGGTTTCAGACAGTTGTGCCAGTGGAAGGAGAAAGGCTGGCACTAAATTGTATAGGAAGCTGCTGACCAGAAAAACATGGCCTCTAAGAAAAGGGAACAAAACCTTCAGGTCTCCAAATAAATTTTCTGCCACAGGGCTGGACAATGGGATGGTAGATGTCAGGAGAGACCTACACGGGCAAAACTTTAAGGACACAGATCTAGCAACATATGGGAATGTATATGTCTTAGCTTAGTACAGTTTGCTTTTCTGCCCCAAGATAAATTACAGTATCATCATTAAAAATAACTTGAATATAAAAAAATTTGACAGTCCAAAAATTACTGCATACCAGGCCCCTTGCAAGGAACTTGCTTTCATTATCTAATTCTCAGAGCACTACTGAAAGTAAATTAACATCATACTCATTTTATAAGACAAAAACACAATGGTTTAGGTAAGCAACTTAAAGAACACCCCTGTCCCCAAAAGGAAAAATTGAAACCTAAAGGCTTCATATGACAAAGCCAATGCTCTTTCAATTATAAGAAAAATAGACTATAGCATAAAATAAATTTGAAATTGCTTCCAGCTCTATTTCTTACTGGGTAACTGACCTTGGGGAAGTCTGTTCTGTAGTCTCACTATCTTATTCCGTAAAATGGAACTATTAGATTCTCCCATTAGCAGATTCAATGAGGTTAAATTGAGATAATTTATCTTAAACACTCTGCAAATTAGCTGGTCATAGTATTCAATAAAACACTAGACAAATATGTCTTTCTCATAAGCAATCTCAAGAAGTATAAATATTTTAGCAGTTTAATGTGATTTTTAATTATTTCAGTGGTAATATCTGTGTGTATACCTACATATCCTAGGTGTGTGAAACCAGGATAATGTATGAAAACAAAAGGGGAGTGGATTCTAGAGACGAGATTCCTAAGAACACAGAGAGACAAGACTCATCAGTGAGATGCTTTGAAAGAGGAAAAATGCAAAGCCACAAGGAATTGGTCAAGGGGAAAATGAGGAACAAAGGAACAAGTATTTGGCACATCTTTGAGGAAAATTAGGAATTCAAATCCATCTGCTCAATTTCCGACAAAGTTACAAAAAAATTCAACAGAAGGCTAGGTCCGCTCTAATAGCTGGATAAGAATGAAATACAAACTAGAAATACCACTTGGCATTAAAAAGCAGGCCGGGGTGGCACCAAAAGAGGCCAATATGTGCCCCCAAATAAGGGGGCACACACCCCAGGGACAAACCCCAGGAAACATGGGAGAAGGGGGCACGATCAAAAACAGGAACAGGATTTGCCATTTCCTTCTGAATGCTGGACTTCCTGCTTTTGTAAAATGTTGAATGAGGCCTGGACTCAACTACATTCTGCCCTTTGATTTCCATATGCCCACTCACATGTCTGTTGCTTTTAACTGCCAAGAACATAAGCCATCAATTACTCGGGAGAAAAGTCAAAGAAGGATCTTTTTCTCCTGTATCTCCCAGCCTGGAGTGTGCAGAAAGGACCTGATGGTTACAATTCACTTTTATTTCTGTCTGGTAGAGGAGAATAATGGTTCTCTTCTCAGTTCCTCCTAGTTCCTTTCTAATTAGTTAAAGAAAGAGAGGTGCACCAGTTCTGATATTTTAGAAAAAAAACAGGGCCCTTAAGTTAAGAGATACCTCATTCCTCTATGTCTTGATGATTTACAGTTTTAAAAAAATAACTTTGAATTTTTGAGCAGTTTTAGGTTTATGGAAAAAATGATCAGAAAATACAGATATTCTCCTCCATTATCTTCCCCTATTATTACCTTGCATTAGTGTGACATATTATTTACAACTGATGAATGAATGTGTTATTATTAAACGAAGTCCATAGCTTATTATTAGTTCACTCTTTGCATTTATACAGTTGTCTGGGTTTTGACAAATGTACGCTACCATGAATCCACCACGAATCCACCGCTGCAGTATCATGCAGAATGTCATCCTAAAATTCTCCTTGCTCCACATATATTACCTTCCTGCTCTCCCCGCCCAACCTTTGATTTTTCTTTTCCACTGTTGCTATAGATTTGCCTTTTCCATAATGTCAGATAGTTGGAACTATACAGTATAATTAGACTGGCTCCTCTCACTCAGCAATAGGCATTTAATGTTCCTCCGTGTCTGTTTGTGGCTAGTTATAGGGATTTTTTAACACTCTTCATCTGAATAATAGAGTTAAGTAAGTCATATACATCTTAGAGTTGAAAAGTCAGCAAAATTACCTCTGACATTCAGTCTAGAACAAGTCTAAGCCATAGAGATGTTGCACATTTCCCCTCAGTTTTTATTTTATGGGGTAATAATTTCTCACCAGGGGTTTGGGGGAAAAACCCTTTCTCATATCACCCTAAACTTCAGGAATCCATTTGGATATGCTTGAGATGGCATTGTTCTTTTTCTCATCAACAAGCATCTACTATTGAGCAGCAATTGTGTGCCAGACTTTAGGCACCAGGGGTTTCAAAATGAATAAGATCCAGTCCTTTCCTTAAAAATCGAAATGTTTGTTGTCTTCCCTGGAGACTCTGCCTGCAATGCAGGAAACCAAAGTTTGATCCCTTGGTCAGGAAGATCCCCTGGAGGACAGAATGGCAACCGACTCCAGTATTCTTGCCTGGAGAATCCCACGGACAGAGGAGCCTGGTGGGCTATATAGTCCATGGGGTCACAAGGAGTCAGATACAACTCAGCACAATATTTTTTGCATTCTTCCAACATAAGCATTTTTTTTTTTTTTTTTGCCATGCCAATCCTCTTCCAGGAAAACTGAAATCATTTCTAGTTGCCAAATGTACCAATTCAAAACCACATGCCAAGCATTCCAGGTTCTACTGTATTCAACTTATCTATATCAACTTACTGAATCATTATCCATCATTTCCCAAACAGTGCTTAGAACTGTCACACACTCATGAGATGAGGACCTCTTTTCTGAAGGGAGGTTTCATAAGCCAAGATCATGCTCTCAGTTCACCCATCTGCTAAGACACACATGCTCCCATCTGGTGCTCACCACCATCTTCCTGTTGCAGCTCCGAGCTCTAGGATTGCATCGCACCACCGCAAGCCACACACCACTGCAAATGACATGCTGCTCTGCACTCCAGACCACAAAGGCATGGGAACTCTCTGAACCTGCTCACATCTGCCTGGGCACCTCCTGCAGCCATTCTAAGCTACTACCCCATCATTCTGGCCACCGCGGTTTCACCATGAGATTTCCTCACCCCCTTAGAGCTTGAATTCCTGGAAAACAGGATACTCAAAAAACCAAAATCTCCAGAACTGTAAGGAGGTGTATCTGTGCCTTGCAACTTCAGCATTCAATTATGAATCCTGAAATGTGAACATTGCCTAGCCTATACTTCTGCATATAGGCTATAACAAATCTATCCTAGGAGAGGAAACATGGAAACTTTACTAGTGCCTGAAAAGGAACATGATCAATTCAGCAGAAAATAAAGCACAGTTTTTATATTTCAAAATATTACTTTACTCTGCAGGTTGAAAATTCTAGTTTTGCTTCTGTTTTGGTGAATGAAATAGAGACTTTAACCAAACCATGGTCAGTTTGAATGTCTCTCGTCACCCTTCAGCTATATTGTATCATTTCTCCTAGAATCCCAGATCTGTATGACTTGGCTAAGGAGGAGTGGGTGGATATATTTAGAAACATTTAATAATTAAAATCACTTTCTACTTACCTTCTGCAAACATATCTTAATGACAGAGTTCCCTTTAATTTCATTAAAGTGAAGTTTTAATGAAATCTGTTATCTCAGCTTCTTTTAAGGAGATATGTTCCCAGTAATTCTATTTTAAGGGGGCTATCTTTTCTTTCCATTGCTTACGGAGAACACACAAACACACACACATTTGCTGTAATCTCTCCAAAAGAAGTGAAGGAACAGTAAAAGAAAAGGGAGCAGAGGTGGGCAAGAGAGAGCTCCCAAGAGAAGCTGTTAGCTCTTTTCAAGTCCTCAGGAACACAGAGCATTAAACAAACACACCTTCTTAACTGTGGAATCTTTACATACACTTAAAAATCCATGACCCACTTTCAAGAATAGTTCCTTGGACTCTGCTTTCTGTTCAGGGTCCCACCATCTTACTGACCCCTTCCAAGTGGTACAGAGGTCACTCCTCCAGACTTTTTCTTGGAATGGTCTTGGCTCAGTAGGAAATACTGATTTATGCAAAGTTGCTTGCTTACCTTCTGAAAAACACACACATACATGGGAAACAGAAATGGAGCATTAATAAACCAGCAGTGTGCAACATCTGTAGATCTACATGAGCAAGCCAACCTTCTTGCTCGCTCAGGACACATGGTCCAAAAGACAGTCAGACTGTGCTGGGGCCTCCCTGAGAAAGCAGCAGAGTCCTCAGAGGGCATGGAGATCCGAATTGCAGGCCCTGAAGGGTGCCTTACTGGTGGCAATAGCTTCCAGGTTCTGTCAGTATATATGATCAGTGACTGCAACTGGTCTTGGTTCCAGCTTCCCTTTGGACTTTGAGGCCTGATAAAAGTTTATGAGAGAGATAAATAGTGGGTAACATTTTTCCCTTACAGCCCGGCTTGGAAACCCCCGGTGGAAGCTGCTCAGTAGTCGTCATGGTAGTGTTGGTCACAGTAGCGGTGGAAATCACGGTAATAGCAGTAATAGGAGCAGCAGCAACACTCACTGTCGTATAAAATGAGCACATGGAATTCTTACATCAAATCTGAGACAGAGCTATTTATAACGATGCTCTCCTACCAATGAAGAAGCTAAGGCTCAAAAAGAGGGTAAGTGACTTCTCTGAAATCACCTACTTTCACTAAATGGCAGAGCTAGAATTCAAGTTCAGAGGCCAGTGTCTAAATACCTAAGGTCGTCTCATGAGACTGTCCTATAAGAGGATGAACCATAGGATAAAAAACCATTATCTCAGTCTCTGATTAAACGTACACTCTATTTCTGAGAAGGCGTGTGACTCTTGTTTCATTAGTATTCTGTTTATAAAATTACTACTCAATAAATGACATCATGATCTCTAGCATTCTCGTTATGGCATTAGAAAACTCAGGCACAAAAGTTGCCATTAGCCCCCAGTACCCTCATATGAATTTTCATTTTCTTTTCACATTCAGTTAGATTCAGGTTTATCAAAGAAACATTGATCAAATATCACCACTGCTCACAGCACTATATTAAGTGCCACCCATGCACATTTTTATTTAGTCTTCTCAGCAGATGAGGACAGTTGCATCACTCCCATTTGCCAAAAGAGGCAGTGAAGGAAAAAGAAACTTATTCATCCATCCCTTCACTGCTTCTGCAATTCATTTATTCAGCCAATGTTTATGTTGGTACCTGGTACTATCCTAGGCATTAGGAATGCGGACATGAAAAAAACAGACCAAGGTTTAAGTCCAGAGAGATACAAAATAAAAAATAAACAAAAAGATGTCAGATCATGAGAAGTGCTATGAAGAAAAATCAAATGATGTAAGGCATACACGTTGAAGTGGTAATGTGGGTGATGCAATTTACAGGAAAGCCTTCTCTGATGATATTAAAGCAGAAACATGAAGGAAGTGAAGGAGTGCATCTCTAGGGGAAGAGCATTCTAGTCTGAGACACATTTATTAAAGACTGACTTCATGCCAGTGCTAAGTGTCATAGATATAAAGATTAATACGGTATGGTCTTGACTCACCAGGAGCTTTCTATTTGTGGAGACATATATAAATAAGTTATTATCGTATGAGAGATGCACGTTCATGGCATTATATGCAGGGCCAGGAAGAGGGTGAGACAAGTGAGGAACTTCGTATTAAACGAAGACGGCATCAGGTTAATTGCTTTTTACTTTGGCTTCTAATATGGTACCTATTAGGAGCACAGATAGGAAGTGTTTCTTACCTAGTGTTCTGGGAGCTGAAGGTCCTGGGGCTGAGAACATCCAAGCTGAGTCAATTAACAGGACACAGCCAAGTTCAGTGCCTTACCAGAGACAGAGGCAGAAAAGTGTAGAACAAGGATTCAAATACATATTTCTCTGTTCAAGACCATGGCTATATCAACTGATCAGAACTTCCTAAAATGCTTGCAAAGCAGTGAATCCACAGGATATCAATAGATATAAGTGGGGGTGGGGGGTAGGGAATGGTTTTAGTGATCAAATCACCATGTAAGAATTCAAATAGGTTTCTTTAATGCAGGATTTTTCAGATCCCTTCATGATTCTTCAAAATGGAAGGGCAGTTTACAGAATTTCCAGAAGAGATTTTTAGATTTTTACCACAGACTTAGTCTTCTCCCTTCAGCCAAAATAATTAAAGCAAGCAGTACCCAACACTACAAACAGTATTTCTTCCTTCACAAAGATAACACAGGAGCAAAGTCTGCAACTGAACAACAACAGAGCTGTAGTTTATTGTGCCTATACTCTATATGCCAACACTTTATATATGTTAGCAACACACATATATATGCTGTGCAACATATATACACATATACAGTTGACACCTGAACCACACAAGTCTGAACTGCATGGGTCCACTTACAAAGATTCTTTTTTCACTAAATATGAACAAACAGTACTAACTGAGGGTGGTTGAATCTGTGAGCACAGAATCACACATCAAGAGGGCAGACTATAAAGTTACAGGAAGACTTTTGACCACATGGGGGTTACCATCCTCAGCCCTCCACGTTCTTCAAGGCTCAAGTATAAGTGGGTGTATAGATGCATATGTTTATGTAGATGACTTCACCCTTGTAACAACCCTAGCAATACCTGTTATGTCTATTTTGCAGTAGAAAAGATCTGAAGGGCTTCAAGGACCTGAATCATTAACCCAAAGTCACAGAGCTCTTGTGTCAGACCCTGCATGATACCCAGAGTTGGACTCCAGAGCCTGGGTTCTTAGCCACTGAACCATCCTGCCATCCTTAAGCCTAGGCAGTGTTCAGAGATTGCACAAAAGCTGGCTGCAAGTATCTCTGGTCCACTCAGGGATCTGAATAATATATCAGAACGGTATTAATTCCAAGTGATTTTGGAAATTAGCTTGGAGAACAAAATGAGCTCTGAATGAGCTTAACTCTGCAAAGCTGATTTTGGTTTGGTTTGGTTGCTTGTTTTCTGAGCCTAGTGTGTATCCAACTATTTTTCAGATTTTTAGTAATTATGAAAAACATACATTTCCTAGGGTTTTTTTTTCATAGCCAATACTATTTCACTCCTATCTATTTTTTCACTCAGCAGAGAGCAGGTGCGACTATCCTCAGTACATTCTGAACTCCAAAAGACCAAGATCTGGGGCTACGGCAGCCTGGCCTCCCAAACATGCAGCCAGGTCGGGGCCAGCCTCTCGCCAGCACCACTGTGGTCTCCATACCTCAGCCGCAAACACTTGACCCAGTCAAATATCTTCCACACGCCCAGGGGCTGACCTGTCAGCTTGAACTCCATGAGCAAAAAAGCATAAAAACACAGGATGAATATGGAAGGGAGACCCAGGTGGCAGATTCCACGTGTTATTTTTAGTCAGACCATCAAAATCTTTTCACCCTCATAAACAGAACGTATCTGGACTCAGCCTTATTCCTTTGGAGAAGCTGATTGAATAAGAAAGGAGTTGTGCTGCTAATAGGCAATGCCCAACAAAAACGAGGCTCTTGTGGCTCATCTCAAAAGGAAAAGCAACAAGAAAGCCCTGAATTTGCAAAGAAGCGAACCTCATAAATTGTGTACAAAAAGGTTTTGAAGATTCAGATGAAAAGCTCAGTTCCAACATGACCATCTGTTATTTCCCCCTAAAAGAAGAGAGCTAGTAGTTTATAAAAGCAATAAAACCCTTCCAGAGCTCAAAAGCAAGAGCAAGGACTTGCAGTTACAAACCAGGAACATACAGATGACAGGCAGCTGAGCACACTTCTCCTACCCCTCACCTCCTGGCCAAACACAAACACAGATTTTTCTAATAACTGATGGCTGATCTACTCTTTTTTCCTCCCTCAATAAGGTTAGGAGTGGTCAAACTTACTTTCCCCCCCTTTTTTCTTCTATGTTCACCACTTCTAAATTTTTTTTTAATACTTTATTCTACATTACAATACTGTATTTGTTCTGCCATACATTGACATGAATCAGCCACAGGTGTCCACGATCTCCCAGTGCCTAAGCCCCCTCCCACCTCCCACCCCACATCATCTCCCTGAATCATCCTGTCTGCACACAAGTATCTTTGACCCCTTCCTCATCAGTATGTCCTTGTCCCTTTCAATTCTCTAGTTCTCTTAGAAGATTCTTTCCTAAGTGGTAAGCCATGAATGGAATCAAACCCTGACTGGTTGGAAGGAAAAGTTAATAATATACAGTTAATAATATACATTTGGGCTTCCCTGGTGGCTCAGCAGTCAAGAATCCTCCTGCCAGTGCAGAAGAGGCAGGTTCGATCCCTGGGTGGGGAAGATCATCTGGAGAAGGGAACAGCAACCCACTCCATATTCTTGCCAGGAAAATCTCATGGACAGAGGAGCCTAGTGGGCTACAGTCCATGGGGTCACAAGAGTTGGACATGACCGAGCAACTAAACAATAACAAATACAGGCATTTATTACACTTCACAGATACTGTGTGGGTTTTTTGTTTTTTTTTACAAACTGAAGGTCTGTGACAACCTTGCCTCTAGCAAGTCCACGGCATCTTTTTTTCATTGGCATTTGCTCACGTCCTATCTCTGTGTCACATTCTGGTTAATTCTCAAAATATTTCAAAATTTTTTTTTATTATTATTATGTTTGCTATGGTGATCTGTGATCAGTGGCCTTTAATGTTATAACTGCAAAAAGACTACAGCCCACTGAAGGCTCAGATGATGTTTAGCATTTTTCAGCGATAAAGTATTTTAATTTTAATTAAGGTATGTACATTGTTTTCTTAGGACATAATGATAAACTAAATAGACTGCAGTACAGTGTAAACATATCTTTTGGATGCAATGGGAAACCAAAAAACTCTTGTGACTCACTTTATTGTGGATATTCCCTTTACTAGTGAGGTCTGGAACTCAACTTGCCCTGTCTCCAAGGT